>CM077663.1:308833937-310133520 GCA_039707655.1 Elymus sibiricus | reverse complement strand
CCATAGACCTTCGGGTCCGTAGGCAGTAGCTAGATGGCTTCCTCTCTCTCTCTCTTATGATTCTCAATACAATGGTTTCTTGGAGATCTATTTGATGTAAACTTTTGTGGTGTGTTTGTTGGGATCCGATGAATTTTGAGTTCATGATCAGTTTCTATCCATGAATATTATTTGAGTCTTCTTTGGTCTCTTATATGCATGATTGCTTATAGCATCGTATTTCTTATTCGAATCTTTGGTTTAGTTAGGCCGACTACATCGATTTTTCTTGCCATGGGAAGAGGTGCTTTGTGATGGGTTCGATCTTGCGTTGTTCTTTCCCAGTGACAGAAGGGGCAGCAAGACACGCATGTATCGTTGCTATTAAGGATAACAAGATGGGGTCTATTCCTACATGAATAGATCTTGTCTACATCATGTCATCGTTCTTATTGCATTACTCCATTTTTCCATGAACTTAATACACTAGATGCATGCTGGATAGCGGTCGATGTGTGGAGTAATAGAGGTAGATGCAGGCAGGAGTCGGTCTATCTATCTTGGACGTGATGCCTATATAATGATCATCGCATTGGATATCGTCATAACTATTCGATTTTCTATCAATTGCCCAACAGTAATTTGTTCACCCACCGTGCGCTATACTCATGAGAGAAGCCACTAGTGAACCCTACGGCCCCCGGGTCTACTTTTCCATCATATTGCTTTTCCGATCTACGTTTTTTGCAATCTTTGTTTCCAGATCTACAAAACCAAAAACCCAAAAATATCTTGCTGCATATTTACTCTTTTTATTTGTGTTCTTGAGAGATCTATCTCTCCTATCTATCATTACCTAATCTATCTATTTCCCGTAGAGAGATTGACAACCTCTCTTTCGCGTCGGGTTGCAAGTATTTATTGTTTGTGTGCAGGTGATGCTTATTGGGTGGTGGTGATCCTCCTACTGTTTCGATAACCTTGGTTTCATAACTGAGGGAAATACTTACCGTCACTGTGCTGCATCATCCCTTCCTCTTCGGGGAAATACCGACGCAGTCCAAGCCACGTCAAAGGAATTTCTGGCGCCGTTGCCGGGGAGGAAGCAGTCTCTTCTACATGCCTATCGTAGGCGCCGAGGGGACTCCACCATCATCTACCAGGTTCGTAATCACAAATCTCATCTCCTTGCAATTACATTATTTGCCATTTGCCTCTCGTTTTCCTCTCCCCCACTTCACCAATTTGCTGTTTTATTCGCCCTCTCCTTTTCGTTTGCCCTTTTTCTTGCCGGATCTCTTGCCTTGTCACTATGGCTAGTTCTTCTTTTATTGCGTGTACTCTCGATAATGAGGTTCTTAATTTTCAGCAAAGGGGAGGGGAGAATCTAAAAGATGCTTGGTACAGGATTTGCAATGCTCATAATAGATCTATCCATAAGCAATCTACCGTTGTTCTTCTTCACAGTTTTTATATGGGCATCACCACTTGGTATAGATTCGTCCTTGATATGATTACCGGTGGGAATTTCTTGATGTGCCCATCTTTGGATGCTTTTAATGCTTTGGGAAGTTTAGTGGGATCGCCACCTATCATGATCAATGAAACAACTTTAACTCTCGAGCACGTTATGGAGAGATTAGATGCTGTTGAAAAGAAAGTGATTACTAAGGAACATCTTGATGATCTAGATAAAAAGATGCATAATCTTGCTAATAAAATTGGGGCTAAGGCGGGAGATGCCATTAAATTGTTTAAGGCAAAAGAAACCGTAGTAAACGAAAGAGTAGAAGAAAGTCCTTACCGTATTGATAAGTTGGAAGAGATCTTTAGTAATTTGGGTTCGGCTTTTTCTTCTATCAAATCTCTTGAAATAACTCCCATAAAAATTGGCAAGACCACGTAAGTCACTAAGAACAAAGTTGCTACAACTAGTGGCCACAAGGGGGATCTTAAAATGATTAGTATTCATCCCGACTTTGTTGAAATTATAAGAGATCCAATCTACAAGAATGAATTTATTGGTTTTCTCCCTAGGAGTGTTATCATTAAAAAAAATCATGCTAAATCCTTGAAGAAATCTAGTTGTGTGATTGAAGAATTGAAAATCAAAGATGACAATACTTGAATCTATCCAATATGCCTAGCTAGGGGCGTAAAACAATAACGCTTGTTGGGAGGCAACCCAATGAATAAATAAATTTTTGCTTTTTCCTTTCTGTTTTTGAGTGTTGACACAATTATGCCTCTGTTATGATTGTGTTTTTATGGTTTATTTAGTGTTTGTGCCAAGTAGAACCGTTAGGATGATTCATAGGATGAGTAGAAGTGATGCTCAATCTGAAACAGAAACTTTGCGTCCAGTATATGAATTTTCATTTTTTTTGCTGGAATGTGATCTTGAGCTGAAATTTTACAACAGTGTTGCTATACAAATTCCTTACGTTGTCCTAATTTTTCAGAATTTCTAGAGTTACAGAAGTATGGGTATGGTACAGATTACTACAGACTGTTCTGTTTGAGACAGATTCTGTTTTCGTTGCATTGTGTGCTTGTTTTGATGAATCTATGGTTAGTATTTGGAGGTATAAGCCATGACAAAGTTATAATGTAGTAGGTATAATGCAATTATAAAATTTGAATGGGTTTACAACAGTACCTAAAGTAGTGATTTGCTTTCTTATACTAACGGATCTCACGAAGATTTTGTTGAGTTTTGTGTGATTGAAGTTTTCAAGTTTTGGGTGAGATCACGATGGATGAAGGAATAAGGAGTAGCAAGAACCTAAGCTTGGGGATGCTACCGCACCCCGAAGATGTATCCAAAGAGTATCAAGCAACTAAGCTTGGGGATGCCCCGAGTGGCATCCCCTCTTTCTTCTAACGACCATCAGTATTTTACTTGGAGCTATATTTTTATTCGTCACATATCATGTGTTTTGTTTGGAGCGTCTTGTATCTTTGCTTGCTTTGTTTGTTAGTTTTCATTTGTATCCTTGCTGTACACACTTATTTGAGAGAGCCACAATCAGGCTATGATTTGTTAGAATTTCTCTATGTGCTTCACTTAAACTTTTTGAGCTATAGGAATTGCTCTAGTGCTTCACTTATATCTTTTTGAGCACGGTGTGCTTGGAAACTTTTGTAGAAATACTCTCATGCTTCACTTAGATTAATTTGAGAGTTAGTAAACTTTTGAAGAAATCATCTCATGCTTCACTTATACCTTTTTGAGAGATGAAATCTTTATGCTCATGTGCTTCACTTAAATTTGTTTGAGCTTGGCAAAAAGCAATGGCAATATATAAAACTAGTCCCAAAGTGATAGATATCCAAGGAGGATATAATAAAAACTTTCATGAAGATCATTGGACAAATTAAACTTGATTCCTTGTAATAATTTTGAAACATGATGATAGTAATATGTGAGTCATGTTAGTGAGTAATTATGCTTAGTAGGAATATTGGTGTTAAGGTTTGTTATTCCCTATGCATGCACGAAAGTCAATAGTTATGCAATGAAGTTACATCCTACTTGTGGTGCATTATTCAGAGTTAGTTATGTTCAATGCTCACTTATGTGATTTTCGTTTCTTGGTTTGGTTGCTTCCCAATCTATTTGCTAGCCTTCATTTGTACTAAGTAGAAATACTACTTGTGCATCCAAAATCCTTAAAACAAGTTTTGCCTTATGAGTCCACCATACCTACCTATATGCGGTATTTCCATGCCGTTCCAAGCAAATTTGTATGTGCCATCTCTAAATTTTCAAAATAAATTTTCTCTTTTGTGTGTCCGTACCGCTCATGAAACAGTGGGGAGTGTCCAATATTTTTCCATACTAGATGTGTTATTCTCAAGATGAGTGTTTATTCACTTGTCATTGCACGAGAGTGCGGCGGTAATAGGGATGCCCATTCCCGAAATTAAAAAAGAAAAAAAATATTTACTTTATGTTGTCAAATAATAAATTCCTTGGAAAGTGTTGGTATGGAAGGCAACCGTGGATACGGCCCGCCATGGAAAGTGAAAGTTTGGTGGAAAAATGAATAAACTTTATTTTCTATTTGGGAACCGCCTATGGTATATCTAGCATGGAAAGTATTGTGAGCTACTTTGTCGTTTTCGTTGACAGGAAAAGCATGCCACCCAAAATATTTTCTCTCTCTCAATTTAAACCTTGAGCTCTGGCACCTCTACAAATCCCTACTTCCCTCTGCGAAGGGCCTATCTATTTACTTTATGCAATTTTTATTTTTGCTTTGAGTCTCCATCTTCTCTTATAAGCACCAACTAGGGGGCACTATGATCGTACTTGAGCATTGGGCATAGCTAATATATGAGTGTGTTTCATGAATGGATCAATGATTGAGCATGACGGGCAAGGGATAACTTTCTTTAGTGTTGATATTTTGAAAGACATGGTTGCTTGTTGACATGCTTGAGTATTGAAGTCATTATGTTAAAACTAGCCTATTGCTTTGAATCATTTACAAGTCCAAATGTCCATGCTATACAAAGAAGAAAAGAATGTGATGAACATGCTAGGCAGCATTCCACATCAAAAATTCTGTTTTTATCATTTACCTACTCGAGGACGAGTAGGAATTAAGCTTGGGGATGCTGATACGTCTCCAACGTATCTATAATTTTTGCTTGTTCCATACTGTTATATTATCATTCTTGGATGTTTTACAATCATTTTATTACAACTTTATATCATTTTTTGGGACTAACCTATTGACATAGTGCCAAAGTGCCAGTTGCTGTTTTTGCTTGTTTTTTACTTCGCATGAAATCAGTACCATACGGAGATAAAACGCTGCCATATGGGCCAAGGAACATCAGCAGAGGGGCCCAGGGTGGCTAGCACCCACAAGGGCGCGCCAGAGGCCCCCCGGCGCGCCCTGGTGGGTGCTGGGCCACTCCGGCAACCCCTCAACAGACTATCGTGCCTATAAATTCCCAAAAAATCCAAAAACCCTAGAGGAGTCGCCGAAACACAATTCCAGCCGCCGCAAGTTCCAGAACCTCGCGATCCAATCTAAACACCATCACGGAGGGGTTCATCTTCCTCATAGGTGCCTCTCTGATGATGCGTGAGTAGTCCACCATAGACCTTCGGGTCCGTAGGCAGTAGCTAGATGGCTTCCTCTCTCTCTTATGATTCTCAATACAATGGTCTCTTGGAGATCTATTTGATGTAAACTTTTGCGGTGTGTTTGTTGGGATCCGATGAATTTTGAGTTCATGATCAGTTTCTATCCATGAATATTATTTGAGTCTTCTTTGATCTCTTATATGCATGATTGCTTATAGCATCGTATTTCTTCTTCGAATCTTTGGTTTAGTTAGGCCGGCTACATCGATTTTTCTTGCCATGGGAAGAGGTGCTTTGTGATGGGTTCGATCTTGCGGTGTTCCTTCCCAGTGACAGAAGGGGCAGCAAGACACGCATGTATCGTTGTTATTAAGGATAACAAGATGGGGTCTATTCCTACATGAATAGATCTTGTCTACATCATGTCATCGTTCTTATTGCATTACTCCATTTTTCCATGAACTTAATACACTAGATGCATGCTGGATAGCGGTCGATGTGTGGAGTAATAGAGGTAGATGCAGGCAGGAGTCGATCTATCTATCTTGGACGTGATGCCTATATAATGATCATCGCCTTGGATATCGTCATGACTATTCGATTTTCTATCAATTGCCCAACAGTAATTTGTTCACCCACCGTGCACTATACTCATGAGAGAAGCCACTAGTGAACCCTACGGCCCCCGGGTCTACTTTTCCATCATATTGCTTTCCGATCTACGTTTTTTGCAATCTTTGTTTTCAGATCTACAAAACCAAAAACCCAAAAATATCTTGCTGCATATTTACTCTTTATATTTGTGTTCTTGAGAGATCTATCTCTCCAATCTATCATTACCTAATCTATCTATTTCCCGTAGAGAGATTGACAACCTCTCTTTCGCGTCGGGTTGCAAGTATTTGTTGTTTGTGTGCAGGTGCTGCTTATTGGGTGGTGGTGATCCTCCTACTGGTTCGATAACCTTGGTTTCATAACTGAGGGAAATACTTACTGTCGCTGTGCTGCATCATCCCTTCCTCTTTGGGGAAATACCGACGCAGTCCAAGCCACGTCAGCCACACCAAGGGGGCGAGTGTCGCCAAGTCTTCAACACCTGCCCCTCTCACTCAGAACTCAAAGCGCGGGCGCGGCGAGCTAGCACCGTCGCCCGAGAAGACGGCCAAGCAACCGAAAGTTACTTTTAGCAAACACCGGAAGGCTGTCATGCCGAAGATCCAAATGAATGTGTCGGTGGACTCAGCGTAAGTATCTCTGCACCGATTGATATTTCGGTTATTTAATCGAGTGATGTGACATTCTGAATGACTTCATTGCAGAGCCGACACTTCAACTGCTCCACTGGAGAAGGACAAGGCTAATGTTGATGCCGCGTCTTCAAAAGGTAACCTTCGAACTCACTTGGACATAATTTTGAACTCTATGTTTTTCTTTTGTGCTTACTCCCGAATGATCTTCGAGTGTTTATAGAGTCGCGCAAAGTGATAGAACTTGGCGGGGATGACAAGGTCGACCCACCGAACCCTTCTGCCGACACGGACGTCCTGATGCAGGATGCTTTGCATGTTAAGGCGTCAGCACTGGTTCGGGGAGCTTCTTCGGGAGCCGGGACCGCACTCGGATCTCCCTTGCCAACTCCTCCCGCGGCTAAGATCTTCACACTGCACCATGTCTCGGAGGACCAAGTGGGGGAGAGCAAGGAGGCACTGATCCAGCTGAAGCTGATGAACGACAGGCTGAAAGAGGCCTAGGACGCTAGCGAGGCGCTGGAGAAGAATGTCCGAGTAAGTACTCTTGTAAGTACCATCTTCAGTCGGAAATTTTGTCTGTATGTAGTTTCTTGAGGTCTCGAGTGGGTATGCGTCGGGGGCACGCCCACTGGGTTTTCTTTGGTTCTAGTGGGGGCGCACTGAGCGCACCCACTGGGTGTAGTCCCCGAGACTGCTGTCGACGGAAGCAGTCGACGGGAGTCTTAGAGTCCATGTGACGTTTGTAGAAATAGGTGTAGTAGTACTTGTCGAACAGGATGCGGTGATGGTCCATGGACCAGAGCTTCTCGACGTTGACCGTCGAGGTGTAGAATCTGTTACTCTCCGGTGTGGGCGCGCTGAGCGCACCCACTGGGTGTAGTCCCCGAGACTGTCGTTGACCGAAGCAGTCGGCGGTGGTCTTAGAGTCCGAATGATGCTTGTGGCAATACCTCATCCTAAGTGAGACGATACTTGTCGAAGAGGATGCAGTGATGGTCCATGGACCAGAGCCTCTCAACGTTGACTGTCGGGGTGTAGAACCTGTTGCTGAGCTCATGGAAGTACTTCATCCCGAGGGAGGCGATACTTGTCGAAGAGGTGCGGTGATGGTCCATGGACCAGAGCCTCTCGACGTTGACCGTCGAGGTGTAGAACTTGTTGCTGAGCTCGTGGAAGTACATCGTCCCTAGTAGGTAGAACCTGTTGCTGAGTTTATGGAAGTACCTCATCCCCTGATAAATCTCCATTCAATGTTATAATGGGAGATACTTTGGATCACTAGTAATACTTTAGGGATTATCGCTTGGCTAAAAAAGGGAAACACTTATGGGATCAAATTAAAATGCGTCGGTATGCTTTGAATTTATGTTTAAGATGCGATTATACTTGTTACTCTAAGATGAAGTCTCCACACCTTCCCTTTCAATGTGAATTTAATGATATTAAAACCTTGGATTCTTACGCTAATGGTGTATATGATTACTGTGATGCGGAACAAATAGAAGAATTTGTTGCTTTTAAGGGTGCTTATGCAATTGAATCTTTGTTTGAAAGTGTGAAAATTGTGATGATGCTCTTTACAGATTTGAAAATTATGCTATACTTAAATATTACTATGAGAATTATGAATACAATACTTCTATTGATAAATTTACTAAGGAAGTCTCCGCTGCCCAAGAAGAGACTAATATTTTGTAGGAATCTATGGAAGAAGAACTTGCCAAAACTGTGAGTTCATTAGATGAAAAAGATGAGGAGGAGAGCGAAGAACAAAAGGAGGAAGAGCAGATTAGCTACCCGTGCCCACCTTCTAATGGGAGTAACTCTTTAACTCATACATTGTTTAATTTCCCTTCGTGCTTACCGAAGGATGAATTCTATGATAATTGCTACGATCCCTTGGATTCGTTCGAAATATCCCTTTTTGACGAACTTGATGCTTGCTATGTTTGTGGCCATGATGCCAATATGAATTATGATTATGTATATGAAATTTCTATAGCTCCTTCTGTTAAACATGATGTTTCTATTACACCCATAGATGATGGTCCTATTATCTTTTTGAATTCCCCCAACTACACTACATCGGAGAAGTTTGTGCTTTTTAAGGGTTATATTGATGGGTTGCGTTTTACTACATGATTATTTTCATGGATATAAAATGCATGTGCTTGCTGCTCCTAATTGCCATTGTTATGAGAGAGGATCTACATCTCCAGTTTCCAATACGATAAAATTGCAAGAAACTGTTTATACTATGCATCGGCCTTTACTTTGCGTGAAGGAATTGTTCTTCTATGACATTCCAATGCATAGGAAGAGAGTTAGACTTTGTTGTTACATGATATGTGTTGCTTTGTTCTCACTACTAAATCACAAATCATTGTTAATTAAAATTGGCTTTGATATGCCTTGGGATCCGGGTGGATCAATTACTTGAGCACTATATGCCTAGCTTAATGGCATTAAAGAAAGCGCTGCCACGGAGACAACCCGGAAGTTTTAGAGAGTCATTTCATTGTGTTGTATGCTTTTAAAAAGTTTAAAAACCAAAAAAAATAGGGGGGAACCTATTTTTTTTCAAAAATAGAAGCAAATGGAAAGTTATGCATTGGAGAAGTGAGGGTCGACCTTGAACACTTCTGTTCATGCTCATGGAAACATTGTAGAATTTTTCATGGAATTTTCTCGCAAAAATAATTACCCCCAGTATAAATCCATTGTATTATAAAAATAATGTGCCTAGATTTACCTTTAGGATGTGTAAATTTCTTGTTTGATGTGTGTTGTGCAAAAAAAAAGTTTTTCTGTAGGGTATGAATTTTCATATTTTACTAGAGCGTGAAAAAATTCTGAAATTTGTACAAAGTACTTGTATGCAAAAAAAACGTCCTAATGTTTTAGAATTTTCTGAGTTACATAAGTATATGTTTCATCTACATCTGTCCTGTTTTTTTACAAATTGCTATTCTATTTTCTTTATCTGCTTATGTTTGAAATCTTGTTGGGCCCCATTGATTTGGGAGCCATAGATTTGTGATAGCATACAGTGGGTAATGTTGGATTATAATTATACAACAATGTTATAGCAAGACATGATGGGATTTGATGTTACATGTACTAACCTTTCTAATAAAAGTTCTATTAAGTTTTGTGTGGATGAAGTGTTCGAAGATCGAGGACGTATCGATATGAGAAGAATAAGGAGAGGCTAGAGTTGAAGCTTGGGTATGCCCAAGGCACCCCAAGTAAATATTCAAGGAGACTCAAGCATCTAAGCTTGGGGATGCCATGGAAGGCATCCCATCTTTCTTCCTCGACAATTATCGGTATGTCTCGGTTTTTGTTTTGTTCACATGATATGCGTAAATTCTTGGAGCGTCATGTGCATTTTATTTTTATTTTAGCTATGCACCATACTGGTATGGGATAGTCCTTGGTTGATTTATAGAATGCTATTTGCACCTTACTTATATCTTTTGAGTATGGATTTATAGAATGCTTCGTGTGCTTCACTTGTATCTTTTGAAGTTTGGATGCTCGCTTCTCTACATTGAGAACGGTGTTATTTGTAGAATGCTTTTTTTCTTCACTTATATTTATTAGAGAGTGGACAAGTATTTTTTAGAAAGAAATAAAATCTCATGCTTCACTTATATCTATTTAGAGAGTTAGCAGGAATTGGTCATTCACATGGTTAGTCATAAATCCTACATAAAACTTGTAGATCACTGAATATGATATGTTTGATTCCTTGCAATAGTTTTGCGACATTATGGTAGTAATATGTGGGTGCACTAGTGGATGATCATGGTTTAGTAGGAATATTGATGTTAAGGTTTGTGATCTCCTGTTCATTAAAGTGTCGGTTATGGCATGACTAGAATGTTGGAGCACTTTTATTCCTTGTTGAAATCCTTGTGTTGTATGAGTCGGGGCGTGCGATGGTTAACTCCTCCCAACCTCCTCCCTAGGGGCACACTAGTAGTACTTTGCTTCGAGAGAGCTAATAAAACTTTCACAATAAGTATATGAGTTATTTATGACTAATGTGAGTCCATGGATCTTAAGCACTCCCACCTTTCCGCAATTTGCTAGCCTCTTTGGTAGCATGCATTGCCCTTTTCTCACCTCAAGAGTTGGCGCAAACTTCGCCGGTGCATCTAAACCCCGTGATATGATACACTCTATCACACATATGCCTCCTTATATCTTCCTCAAAACAGCCACCATACCTACCTATTATGGCATTTCCATAGCCATTCCTAGATATATTGACATGCAACTTCCATCATCATCATCATCATATACATGACTTGATCATTCATTGTCATATTGCTTTGCATGATCGTAAGATAGCTAGCATGATATTTCCATGGCTTGTCCGTTTTTTGATATCTTTGCTACGCTAGATCATTGCACATCTTGGTACACTGCCAGAGGCATTCATATAGAGTCATCTTGTATAGTTTTTATTGAGTTGTAAGTAAATATAAGTGTGATGATTATCATTATTAGAGCATTCTCCTAGTGAGGAAAGTATGATGGAGACTATGATTACCCCACAAGTCGGGATGAGACTACGGACGAAAATGGAAATTAAATAAAAATAAAAATGGGGGAGGCCAAATGAGCCCACCATAAAAAAAAGAGAAAAAGAGAGAGGCAAAAAGAGCCCACCTAAAAAAGAGAAAAAAATATAGAAGGGGCAATGTTACTATCCATTTACCATACTTGTGCCTCAAAGTGGCACCATGTTCTTCATATAGAGTCTCCTGATTTGTCACTTTCATATACTAGTGTGAATTTTTCATTATAGAACTTGGCTTGTATATTCCGATGACAGGCTTCCTAAAATGCCCGAGGTCTTCATGAGCAAGCAAATTGGATGCACATCCACTTAGTTTCATTTGAGATTTCATACACTTATATATCTAGTGCATTCGTTGCATGGCAATCCCTACTCCTCACATTGATATCGGTTGATGGGCATCTCCATAGCCCGTTGGTCCGCCTAGTTGATGCGAGACTTTTTTCCTTTTTGACTCCCTATTGATCTCTACCCCCATATTCTATTCCACCCATAGTGCTATATCCATGGCTCACGCTCATGTATTGAGTGTAGTTGAAAATGCTGAAGCGCGTGAAAAAGTATGAACCAAATGCCTGACTTGACACTAATTCCTACTCGTCCTCGAGTAGGTAAATGATAAAAACAGAATTTTTGATGTGGAATGCTGCCTAACACGTTCATCACATATTCTTTTCTTTTGTAGCATGGACATTTGGACTTTTAGATGGTTCAAAGCAATAGTCTAGTTTTGACATAAAGACTTTAATACTCAAGCATGCCAACAAGCAACCATGTCTTTCAAAATATCAACACTAAAGAAAGTTATCCCTAGCCCATCATGCTCAATCATTGATCCATTCATGAAACACACTCAAATATTAATTACACCCACTGCACAAGTATGATCATAGTGCCCCCTTGTTGGTGCTTTTATAAGAGAAGATGGAGACTCAAATTAAAAATAAAAATTGCATAAAGTAAATAGATAGGCCCTTCGCAGAGGGAAGTAGGGATTTTTAGGGGTGCCAGAGCTCAAAGTTTAAACTGAGAGAGAAAAATGTTTTGAGTGGCATGCCTTTCCTGTCAACGAAAACGACAAAGTAGTTCACAATACTTTCCATGCTAGGTACAGCATAGGCAGTTCCCAAACATAAAGTAAAGTTTATTCCTTTTTCCACCATTCTTTCACAATCCATGGCTAGCCGTATCCACGGTTGCCTTCCATACCAACACTTTCCAAGGAATTTATTATTTGACAACATAAAGTAAATTTCTTTTTTTTTCATTTCGGGACTGGGCATCCCTATTACCGGCATACTCTTGTGCAATGACAAGTGAATAAACACTCATCTTGAGAATAACACATCTAGCATGGAAAAATATTGGACACCCCCTACCGTTTCATGAGTGGTACGAGCACTCAAAAAGGAAATTTATTTTGAAAATTAGAGATGGCACATACAAATTTGCTTAGAACGGCATGGAAATACCGCATATAGGTAGGTATGGTGGACTCCTAAGGCAAAACTGGGTTTAAGGATTTTGGATGCACAAGTAATATTTCTACTTAGTACAAGTGGAGGCTAGCAAATAGATTCAGAAGCAACCAACCAAGAAACGAAAATTCACATAAACGGGCATTGAGCATAACTAACACCGAATAATGCACCATAAGTAGGATGTAATTTCATTGCATAACTATTGACTTTCGTACTTGCATAGGGAATCACAAACCTTAACACCAATGTTCTTACTAAAGCATAATTCTTCACTAACATGACTCACATATTACTATCATCATGTCTCAAAACTATTACAAGGAATCAAGTTTAATTTGTCCAATGATCTTCATGAAAGTTTTTATTATATCCCTCTTGAATATCTATCACTTTGGGACTAGTTTCATATATTGCCATTGCTTTTGTCAAGCTCAAACAAATTTAAGTGAAGAACATGAGCATAAAACTTTCATCTCTCAAAATAGTATAAGTGAAGCATGAGAGTATTTCTACAAAATTTTCCAAGCACACCGTGCTCAAAAAGATATAAGTGAAGCACTAGAGCAATTCCATAGCTCAAAAAAATTTAAGTGAAGCATATAGAGCAATTCTAACAAATCATAGCATAATTTTGGCTCTCTCAAATAGGTGTGTCCAGCAAGGATACTAATGACAAACTAAAAAGAAAATGATACAAGACACTCCAAGCAAAACTCATGATATGTGACGAATAAAAATATAGCTCCAAATAAAATACCGATGGTCGTTAGAAGAAAGAGGGGATGCCACTCAGGGCATCCCCAAGCTTAGTTGCTTGTTTCTCTTTGGATATATCTTGGGGGTGCTGTAGCATCCCCAATCTTAGGCTCTTTTCACTCCTTATTCCTTCATCCATCGTGATCTCACCCAAAACTTGAAAACTTCAATCACACAAAACTCAACAAAACCTTCGTGAGATCCGTTAGTATAATAAAGCAAATCACTACTTTAAGTACTGTTGAAAACCCATTCATATTTTATTATTGCATTATACCTACTGTATTTTAACTTTACCATGGCTCATACCCTTCAATACAAACCATAGATTCATCAAAACAAGCAGACAATGCAACGAAAATAGAATCTTTCTTAAACAGAATAGTCTGTAGTAATCTATACTCTAACCATACTGATATAACTCTAACAATTCTGAAAAATTAAGACAACATACAGAATTTGTATAGAAACACTGTTTTAAAATTTCAGCTCATTATCACGTTCCAGTAAAAAATAAAAATTCGCACACTGGAGGCAGAGTTTCTGTTTCAGATTCAGCGTTGTTTCTACTCATCTTATGAATCATCCTAAAGGATTTACTTGGCTCAAACACTAAATAAAACATAAAAAATACAATCATAACTGAGGCATAATTATGTCAACACTCAAAAACAGAAAGAAAAAGAAGAAAATAAATTTATTCATTGGGTTGCCTCCCAACAAGCGCTATCGTTTTACGCCCCTAGCTAGGCATAAGGATTTCAATGATGCTCACATAAAAAGTAGTAATTGAAATATGCAAGAGAGCATCATGATTCTCATGACAAGCACATTTAAGTATAACCCACTTCCTATGCATAGGGATTTTGTGAGCAAACAATTTATGGGAACAAGAATCAACTAGCATAGGAAGGCAAAGCAAGCATAACTTCAAAACTTTGAACACATAGAGAGGAAACTTGATATTATTGCAATTCCTCCAAGCATATGTTCCTCCCTCATAATAAATTTCAGTAGCATCATGAAGGAATTCAACAATATAACTATCAAATAAATCATTCTTTTCATGATGCACAAACATAGAATTTTCATTGCTCTCCACATAAGCAAATTCCTTTTCATCCATGGTAGTGGGGGCAAACTCAACCAAATAACTATCATGAGACACTTGATTGACATAACCACATTGCAAATTAAAGCCATGATGATAAGTTTCATGGTTATCATTACTCATTATAGCATACGTGTCATCACCATTGATGGTGTCCTGGACTAGGGGGTACTCACCACGTCGTCTCCCAACCAGTGGGTCGGGCCGAGGACCCTCAGGGTGATTCACTAATGGGCCACTTCGGGCAGCCCATGATGCATACAAGGGAGATTCCACAAGACTTGGCGCACAAGACAAGGACTCCTATAAACCCTAGGCCTACGGTGCATTATATAAGCCGAGGCCAGGCTAGAAAATAGACAACCTCAATCTCATATTCATTACTACAATCTCGTGGTAGATACCTGTACTATGTACTATCCCCCATATGAATACAATCAAAAGCAGGACGTAGGGTATTATCTCCTTGAGAGAGCCCGAACCTGGATAAAATCCCGTGTCCACGGTACTATCGCTCCAAGACGCCTAGCTTAGGACCCCTACTACGAGATATGTCCGATTTGACACCGACATTGGTGCTTTCATTGAGAGCCTGCTAGGTGATCGTCGCGGTTTGATGGAAGTCAAAATCAACGATCAGGTGATATTTTTCGATTAGATCTGTTCTTAGTTAATTTCTTTGAGAATTGTTACTGTCAACTCGAAAGTTTTATTTGTAGAATTATCCAAGGCTCAGCAAAAGCACTTGTACGCGACATCAGCGATCGGCCTAATCCGATCAACTACAAGCGACCACGAAGAACATGGGCGCGTCGGGCTGATGACCACAGGCTATGGCAGGGCGACCTCTAGCTACCATAGGTCAGCCTCAAGCAATCATGGTAGTGTTCCTGATCCATGACGAAACGCCACATTAAAATTATATTGCAGAAGTTATTTGTACCCACATATGCTCTGCCAGTTTGCACTGTCATTGTGTTCACAGATCGATGTGGCTGTTGTCCTAGGGCGTTCTAGGCAGTTGTCGCCGCCGTTGTCCTAGCTCGGTTTGTCGGGTGAATTCGCACAACACGGCGTCGCATGCCGTCAAACCGACCTCTGCGTTCAGGCCATACTTATCAGATTATTCACTTCGCATAAATTAATTATATATTTTTATTTTTCAATTGTTATTATTATTTTTTGGCTCCTATTGTTTGGTGTGCGTGGATAAATTGACTTCAACAGGTCCGCGTCGCCACTTCGGAGAACCGGCATCGTTGTCCCGCCTTCGTCGACCAAATTGTATTGTCGCCTTGGCGCGTCACCTCGGCTGGACTGGGGGCTTCACCATCGCATCATCGATCTATTCTGGGGACTTCGGCATCACCCTGTCGACCCGCTCCATCACCGTGGCTAGACCGAGGGCTTTGCCTCGACACATCGGTTGAGCTGTGTCGCCATTTTATAGTGTCGATCTCTTCACTTGGGCACCTCGGGACCGGCTTGGGGGCTGGGACCTCGACCCGCTGCAAGCTCGGCCCACGCCATCAACACCGAGCACATTAACCAGCTAAGTCGCTTTCATACTTAACCTTTTTTCAATTTTCAATTTATGTGCGGTTCAACCAAGCATTATATTTGTGTTAAACAGAAAAGTTGTTTGTTAAAAACTTAGCTTGTTGAAAGCGTTGTTTCAAAACACTTCATTTTCCCAATGTTAACTGGGGGCTCTCAAATTTATACGAGCCGCTTTATAATAAACATGTTTTCTTCTTGGTCGTTGCAAAGTCTTTTGCTACTACTCCTTTTTCTAACACTGGTGTGTGGTCAATAGCCGGATAGCCTGGTTTCTTTCTAAAGCCGCTCGAGTTTAGTTCACTAAACAGGCCTCGGAGAAACACTCCGCCTTCGGGATATGGAGGTTGAAGCCAAAGGCTGACCCGCTTGATGTCCGGAGATTGGATGTATCACGTTAAAACACGACCGAAGCACATATTAATTTTAAGACCAATTTCGGGTTGGCACATTAAAAACTTGATTCTATTTAAACATAAAGTTTTTACATAAGTTTTTTGGCTTTTTGAAGCTTATGGCACTTTTAAGCTATTTGTATGTTTTTCATTTTAGGAGGCGGGACATCCTCATGACCGAGGTACCCTGCGTAATAATTCAGCTCGGGAGATCTTTCCTGCCGACTTACACCTCAGCGTTAGCGAAACGCACATGACATCCAGACTAGTTCCTGAGGAGATTCGATCCTCATGTTGGTCGGCCGCACCCAACCTGAGTCTCGGGGGATATTGTGCATAGCTCTCGTAGTACAACGTCGGATGCCTTCAAAGTATCAGCAATATCAACGGGGGACTTCGACTAGAGTCGAACCCATCAAAAGCCAAGGTACTCGGAGCAGTCCTTGGCAAAACGTTCTCGGATATTGGTTTATATGCATTAGTTTTGAATTGTGTCTTTGGTCAATAGTTGGGTTGCCCTGCTCCTGTGATTGGCTCTTACATTCCGCTTTGTTCGGCTAGGTGTGCAAAGGGAGAACCACTATGATTGTACTTCTGATTTAACTGGTCAAGTACCTCAGTGGAGAAAGACGAAAACTGACTGTCACAATGAGCGCATACTGGTCAGCGATCCGATGACCCTGTCAAACTATAGACTGATAGCGGTTACCCTGTGGGCCTTTCATAAATTTGGCTGGAGTGTTAATGGCTTGACCTCGGCTGACGCCGAACATTAACCGGGGGCTAGTAACTGGCCTCCCAAACTTTGGGCTCCTATGACTAAGTGAAAGTTATAAAGCCTAGATATCTGATTGCCTCATTTCCGCTAACACAAACGCCTCCGGGCACCGAGACATCGGCTAAGGGTTGTCTTGTTACTGCGGAAACACCCTGCGTAGCATCTACAAAGGGGTAGAAGCCGACGATGGGCCACTCTCATGTTATAAACGGTCACAAAGGAGTCAAAATAGCATATAGCATAAAAGCATTTGTATTCAATATGCGAGTGCTGCCTTCCGTAATCATCGTTATAAAGCCATAAATATGCACCAATTTGACTTAAGATTTTGGCCCAGCTGGGTTGCCTGGCTCCTGTGCTTACCCCCTACGTTCCCGATTGTTCGGCTAGGGGGTAAAGGGAGCACCTCTGTGATTGTTACTTCCGGGTCATCCGGGTTAGTACCTCAGACTGGGTGAAGCCGAAAGCTAGCCATCTTAAGAATATAATTGGTCGGCAACGACGGAAGTGAAAATTTTGGTTCATAAGACCACAAAGTTCGGGAACATTCGCCGAACTAAATCCTCACTATTTTCCTCCCCCATTGATCGGAGTTGAGGTTTCACGATCATGCTCAACATGATATCCTGGGAAAAGGAACTTATAAATGAACTATTTTTCCCAGAAGATGTTTCTTACGTTAAGTAGTAATATAACATATCTCTCTGCGTACCTTTGTTTATAAAACCGTATGGCCAGATTGCCTTGTTTGCCGTAAATATTTTCCCTAATAAAGGCTTTATAAAGTAGGACAAACACTCCTCGGCTACTAGCCGAGGAGGTTGAAGCTGATGGTCGGTCAACAAAGTCTTGTACAATGCGGATCCGAGCATTAATGATGTAAAGTACTTGGATACATAGAATCATTATACATAAATTGTGTCGAACGTAACAACGTTTGTGTCAAACAAATGTCGATCCTTAATTCGACCACCCGTGCCCAAATTAAGGCTCGGGGGTTACTGCATTACCTATTCAATACAACAAATTCAAAGTGCAATACGGTTTCCAAGGAGATTCGATCCTCAGGTTGGTCGGCCGCACCCAACCTGAGTCTCGGAAACTATGGCGCACCGCGTTCCAAATTATGCTGCTGGGCAAGGACTTGATCCTCAGGCCAATTTCACAAATCGACCTAAGTCTCAGGGGCTACTGGGATCTATGGTTTTATTATTTCCTTCAGGTGCATCTCTGGTTTTAGACCGACACACACCTTGAGGGCTATTGGCTATACATATCGGTAGTAAATAAATTGCGCCTATCGGAAATAAATCCCGCAAAAAATAGCTCGAGACCGAGGTGGTGCACCACCTTGGAAGCAGTCCGGCATAAAGCTTTGATGCAAGTAGCTGGCTCCATAAAGGGCATTTCTGGCATTAAGCTCGGATGAACTCCTTCAAATTTTTCAAGACCGAGGTAATCTATGACACCTCGGATGCATACCGGCGTTGGAGCTCGGCTGCAAAAAGATACCTCGGATACAGTCCGGCGTTGGAGCTCGGACACAGTCCGGCGTTGGAGCTCGGCTGTAAAAAGACACCTCAGACGTAGTATGGCGTTGGAGCTCGGATACGAGAGGAGACCGCCACACGGGAAACACTTTGAGCCCGAGGTGTGGCATAAATATTACAAGGCATTGATAAAGGCCGAGAACTTAAAGGGGCTCCTCGGATGCCCGACGTGTGAACTCTTCGGATACACCTCAGCGATCCTCAAGATCGGAGATAGGAAGATTTGTTGAACCAGTTTTCAAGACCGGCGTCTGAAGACGGAGAACAGTTCGGAAGAATGGAGGAGCGTCCCCAACTTGAAGACCGGTTCAGGGGGCTACTGATGGTGTCCTAGACTAGGGCGTACTCACCACGTCGTCTCCCGACCAGTGGGTCTGGCCGAGGACCCTCAGGGTGATTCACTAATGGGCCACTTCGGGCAGCCCATGATGCATACAAGGGAGATTCCACAAGACTTGGCACACAAGACAAGGACTCCTCTAAACCCTAGGCCTACAGTGCATTATATAAACCGAGGCCAGGCTAGAAAATAGACAACCTCAATCTCATATTCATTACTACAATCTCGTGGTAGATACCTGTACTATGTACTATCCCCCATATGAATACAATCAAAAGCAGGACGTAGGGTATTATCTCCTTGAGAGAGCCCGAACCTGGGTAAAATCCTGTGTCCATGTTACTATCGCTCCAAGACGCCTAGCTTAGGACCCCTACTACAAGATATGTCGGATTTGACACCGACAACCATCATCATTGGTTCCATGGGCATCCCCAAGCTTGTGGCTTTGCATATCATTAGCATCATGGATATTTAGAGAATTCATACTAGCAACATTGCAATCATGCTCACTGTCATGAATCACCTTATAAATTTCTTCTTTCAACACTTCATCAAAATTTTCAGGTTCATGATTTTCAAACAAAACTTCATAGAGATAATCAAGTGCACTCAACTCACTAGCAATTGGTTCACCATTGTATTGAGAATAAAAAGAGAGAGAGAGAGAGAGAGAGAGAGAGAGAGAGGAAGCCATCTAGCTATTGCCTACGGACCCGTAGGTCTACGGTGGACTACTCACGCATCATCGGAGAGGCACCAATGAGGATGATGAACCCCTGCGTGATGGTGTTAGATTGGATCTCTTGGTTCTGGAACTTGCGGCGACTGGATGTGTTTTTCGTCGACTCCTCTATGGTTTCTGGAGTATTTGGGTATTTATAGAGCTCAAAGGCGGTGGAGGGGGTTCCCGAGGCGGCCACAACCCATCAGGGCGCGCCCGGGGCCCCTGGAGCGCCCTGGTGGGTTGTGGGCGGCCTGGGCTCCCTCCTGGTTACTTCTTTGGCCCACTGGCCTTCTTCTAGTCAAAAAAAAATTCTCCAAAAAGTTTCGTCACGATTGGAATCCATTTGGTACTGATATTCTGCGAAGTAAAACCAAGCAAAAACAGCAACTGGCACTTTGGCACTACGTCAATAGGTTAGTCCCAAAAAATGATATAAAGTTGCTATAAAATGATTCTAAAACATCCAAGATTGATAATATAACAGCATGGAACAACCAAAAATTATAGATACATTGGAGACGTATCAGACACCGGGGTGATCATGATTTGTACTTGTGTTAGGAAGACGGAGTCATGCCATACTTACATGATTAAATGTGTAGGGATAACATTCTTTAGCATTGTTTATTTTGAAGGACATGATTATTTGTTAGTAAACCTGGGTATGGATGTACTCTTGTCAAATGATAGACTATTGCCTTGAATAACTCATATCTTAATATTCATGTCATGAACAAAAATTTGTTCAAGATTATGTTAGGTAGCATTCCACATCAAAAATTATAGTTTTATTGTTTACCTACTCAAGGACGAGCAGGAATTAAGCTTGGAGATGTTGTATGTCTACGTCGTATCTATAATTTTTCAATGTTTCATGCCATTTCAATCTTCTATATACTTTTGACAACAATTTATATGATTTTCTTGGACTAACATATTGATACAGTGCCCAGTGCCTGCTTGTTTCATGTTTTTTGTTTCGCAGAAAATCCATATCAAATGAAGTCCAAATGCGATGAAATTTTACAAAGATTTATTTTGCAATATATGTGATTTTTGGGAAAAGGAATCAACGCAAGATGATGTTTGAGTGGCCCACGAGCTAGCAGGGCGCGCCCTAGGGGGGAGGCGCGCCCCTAGCTCATGGGCACCTTGGAGGTCGGTTGGGGGTGCCCTTCAGCTGCGAGGAAGCTATATCTGGATAAAAATCCCCTCAAAATTGCATCCCAATCAGAGTTACAGATCTCCGGATATTTAAGAATCGGTGAAACGCCAGAAAACAGGAACACAGAAAGAGAAGATAACAGAGAGAGAGACAGAGAGATCCAATCTCGGAGGGGTTCCTCCCTCCGGGAGCCATGGCGGACAAGGAAAATAGGGGAAACCCTCCTCCCATCTAGGGGAGAGGCCAAGAAAGAAGAAGAAGGAGGGGGCTCTCTCCCCCTCTCTCCTGGTTGCGCCGGAGTGCCGTCGGGGGAACTAGTGTGGCAGCGATCAACACCAACAACTCTGTCGTCTTCCTCAACACCACCATCACCTTCCCTCATCTATTTTTAGTGGTCCACTCTCCGCAACCCGCTGTACCCCCTACTTGAACATGGTGCTTTATGCTTCATATTTTTGTCCAATGATGTGTTGTCATCCTATGATGTTTGAGTAGATTTCTTTTGTCTTATGGGTTTATTGATGATCCTAATTGGTTTGAGTTGCGTATTTTGGTGCTGTCCTATGGTGCCTTCCGTGCTGTACATACGTGGGGGATTCCCGCTGTAGGGTGTTGCAATAGGTTCCTGATTTGCTTATAGTGGGTAGCGAGAGTGACAAAAGCTTATACCCGAGTAAGGGGGTTGTTGCGTATGGGAGTAAAGCGGACTTGTTACTTAATGCTATGGTTGGGCTTTACCTTAATGATCTTTACTAGTTGCGGATGCATGCTAGAGTTCCAATCATAAGTTCATATGATCCAAGTACAGAAAGTATGTTAGCTCATGCCTCTCCCTCATATAAAATTACAATAATGATTACCGATCTAGTTATCAATTGCCTAAGACATTCACGCAAATCCTACCACCAATTTTTCCGCACTCGCTATATTAACTTAATTGTTAGCTTTTATTTCCACGTTCTTTATTATCTTGCAAAAACTATCTTATCACACCTACAAAGTACTTCTAGTTGTATTCCCGCAAAGTAGTTTATTTCTTGTACTAGGTATAGTGAACATTGTTGCGCCGAGAGTTGTATCGATAGTCGATAGAACTTAAGAGAATATTAATTATACCTTTAGCTCCTCGTTGGGATCGACACTCTTACTTATATTCATAAATTGCAAAGTAAGATAAAATTAAATAAATTGCAACAAGGTATTTCTGGTTTTTATAATATGATTATAGTAGACCTGGGTGCCATAGTTTTCTCTAGAGGCTTATCTCTTAAGCATGGCATATTGTCGGAATCGGGGCTCCGCAAAACCCAACAAGGTTCGAGCACTGGGGCGTGTGCGAAGATCTCAACCGGCTCAAAGTCCCAACTTGTCACCCTACGGCCTAGCTACGTCGAGTACGTTCCTGCGAGGAAGAAGATGACACAGAGATTTACCCAGGTTCGGGCCACCTTGCGGTGTAAAACCCTACTCCTGCTTTGTGGTGGATTGGCCTCTCGAGGAGGCTGTGGATGAACTAGTACAGTGGTTGGGTGGCCTCACGAGGGCTCTTGGTGGTGATGAACTCGACCTGGTTCAACTTTATCCCCCCGATGGGAGCTCGTCCCTATTTATAGGGGCCACGGTCCTCTTCCCCCGTCGAACAGGCGGGAAGGGATCCCACAACGGCCAAATTTGAAAGGGGACAAGAGGTACATCCTATCCTGACGAAAGGTGGTCTTCGCCTGCAAAGCTTCTGGGTGTGACGCAGCGGTGGGCTCGGCGATGACATCCGTCTTGCCGAGCTCGTGGTCTTGGTCCTCTTGCACCAAGAAGGAAACCTTTGGGGGGTTCCTTGGGAACCCGCGTACGTCCTTGTCTCCTTTGCACCAAAGAGGAAACTGTCCTCCCACTACGCCCGCTGGCACCCGCCTGGCTTGGTCGTCAGAACCCACGTCACCCCGGCCTCATGAGGTTGGGGGCTTGCATAGGAATCTCCGCTCCTCAGGAGGCATCCTGGAGGGGTGCCACTCCTCTGGAGGTCTTGACGATGTCCTCCTCGCGAAGCGGGGGCTCTCACGAGGGCCTTGACTTGGGGGGCTCGTTGCAGGGCCGTACCGGGCCTTCGTGGTGGGCCACACGCTGGGCCGCAGGCAGGCAGGTCTAGGTACCCCCGATCCCAGAACGCCGACACATATGGTGGGTAAACAAATTACTGTTGCGCAATTGAAAGAAAGGTGCATAGTTATGACATTATTCATGGCATGATCAAATACATAGGCATTATGTCTGTGACAAGTACACCGATTCCTGCCTGCATCTACTACTATTACTCCAGCAATTGACCGCTATCCAGCATGCATCTATGGTATTAAGTTCATGACAAAGAGAGTAACGGTTTAAGCAAGATGACATAATGTAGACAGAATAAAACCAATCAATATGATTAAACCCCATTGTTTTATCCTTGGTGTCAACAATACAATACGTGCCTTGCTACCCCTACTGTCACTGGGAGAGGACACCGCAAGATTGAACCCACTACTATGCACCACTTCCACTGAACATCGATAGATCGACTTGGCTAAAGAAAACCCATAGATAGGAAATCATTACATAGATATATAAAGCACTCATAATAAAGTTCAGAATAGACTCATTACTTTCAATGAATAATTTGATCATCAACCCACAATTCATCGGATCCCAACAAACACACCGCACAAAAGGATAACATCGGATAGATCTCTGAAGAGAACTATGTATTGAAGATCAGAGAGAGAGAGAAGAAGCCATCTAGCTATTCACTATGGACCCATAGGTCTGTGGAGAACTACTCACACATCATCGGAGGTGCAACAAGGTTGATGTAGAAGCCCTCCGTGATTGATTCCCCCTCCGGCGGGGTGCCGAAAAAGGCCACCAGATGGGATCACGGAGAACGGAGACTTGCGGCTGCAGAAAAATTGTTTCGGGTGGCTCTCTCAGGGTTTCAGAATATTTGGGTATTTATAGCATTGGAATTAGGTTAGATGGACCCACGAGGGGCCCACAAGACATCAGGGCAGGCCCTACCCCCTGGGCGCGCTCTGTTGCCTTGTCGTCTTCTCGTAGGTCTTCTTGTCCTCCCCCGAAGCTTATAGGGTGTCTTCTGGTCCAGAAAAAATCGTCAAAAAGTTTCGTAGTGTTTGGACTCCGTAGGTATTGATTTTCTGTAAAACCAAAAACAGGCAGAAAACAGCAACTCGCACTAGGCATTGGGTTAATAGGTTAGTTCCTAAAATAATATGAAATTGCATATAATATCTAAGATTGATAATATAATAGCATGAAACAATCAAAAATTATAGATACGTTGGATACGTATCAACATCCCCAAGCTTAATTCATGCTCGTCCTCGAGTAGGTAAATGATAAAAACAGATTTTTTGATGTTGAATGCTACCTAGCATGTCTATCATGTAATTTCTTTTACGGAATATTGAGAACAGATGAAGTAATTGATATTAACATAATAATATCCATGAATATAAGAATACACTCATTACTTTTGAAAATATACGATGCTTAACGAATGTTATCCCTGCTCATTGAATTATGCAAGCATGGCATGACTCCGTCTTCCTAACATAAGTACAAATCATGAGTGCCCTGATTTCAAGTCTAGCAATTGGATCATACTTTTCAACGCGCTTCAGCATTTTCAACTCCACTCAATAAATGAGCGTGAGCCATGGACATAGCACTATGAGTAAAATGGAATGCGGTGATAGGGATTCATAAGGGAAGACAAAAATGAAGAAAGTATCACATCAAATCGAAGGATAGATAGACAATGAAGAGGCCCATCAATCAATATCAATGCGAGGAGTAGGGATTGCCTTGCAACAGATGCACTACTGCTATAAGTATATGAAAGCTCAATACTAAAACTAAGTGGGTGTGCATCCAACTTGCATTTGTGGAAGCCCATCATCGGAATATACAAGCCAAGTTCTATAATGAAAAATTCCCACTAGTATATGAAAGTGAAAAATCATGGGACTCTCTATATGAAGAACATGGTGCTACTTTGAAGCACAAGTGTGGTAAAAGGATAGTAGCACTGTCCCTTCTCTCCTTTTCTCTTTTTTTCAAAGTACGAAACATCATCCTCATTCTTTGGAGGTCTCATTAGTCTCCATCATTCTTTATCTCACTAGGACAATGCTCTAATAATGATGATCATCACACATTTATTTACTTACAACTCGATAAGCCTAGAAAAATATGAATATATGAATGCCTCTGGCAGTGTACTAGGATGTGCAATGATCTGGCGTAACATGTACTACAATGATGAATGGTGGCTTTGCCACAAATACCGTGTCAGGTCTATATGATAATGCAAAGCAATGTAATGATGAACACACATGTCATGAAACGGAATGGTGGAAGTTGCATGGCAATATGCCTCAGAATGGCTATGAAAAGGCCATGATAGGTAGGTATGGTGGCTGTTTTGAGGAAGGATATAAGGAGCCTTATGTGTGATAGAGCGTATCATATCATGGGGTTTGGATGCACCAGCAAATTTTGCACCAACTCTCGAGGTGAGAAAGGGCAATACACGGCACCGAAGAGGCTAGAAATATGTGGAAAGGTGGGAGTGCGTATAGTCCATGAACTCACATTAGTAATAAAGAACCCGTATACTTATTGTGAAAGTTTTATTAGCCCTCAAAGCAAATTACTACTCGCATGCCCTAGGGAGAAGGTTGGTAGGAGTTAACCATCGCGTGCCCCGACTCAAACAACACAAAGATTTCAACCTGGAATAAAAATGCTCCAACATCCCGGTCATGTCATGACCAACACTTAAATGAGGAGTAAATAACAATCTTAATATTGATATCTTTACTAACCAATGATCCTGAACCAATACCCTTTCATATTACTACATTAATATAATAAAATTACACGAGTTATATTCAGTAATCTACATGAAAGTTTTTATTATATCACTCTTATATACCTATCATTTTCAGACTAGTCTTTGTAACCCGTGCACATTACCACTTCCTATTTAATACTCTCAAAAAGATTTAAGCGAAGCATGAGAGTGCAATCATTTCTATAAATATATAACCCCCATCGTGCTCTAAAGATAGAAGTGAAGCACATGAGCAACTGCATAGCTCAAAAGATATAAGTGAACCACATAGAGTATTCTAACAAATAATGATGAATGTGTGTATCTCTCAAAAGGTGTGTCCGGAAAATAATGATTGGTGAAAACTAACAAGCAAAAAAAATACAACTATGGTACAAGACGCTCCAAGTAAAACTCACATCATGTGATGAATCAAAATATGGCTCCAAGTAAATAACCGATGAATTGTGGACGAAACAAGGGATGCCATCCGGGGCATCCCCAAGCTTAGACGCTTGGGTATTCCTTAAATATGCCTTGGGGTACATTAGGCATCCCCAAGCTTAGGGTCTTGCCGCTCCTTATTCCTTCGTCCATCATGATCTCACCCAACATTTGAAAACTTCAGCACACAAAAATCAACAGAAACTTCATGAGATCCGTTAGTATAATAATAAGATCAAACACCTTAAGTACTATCATAAATAGATTCATAGTTGTTCTTGCATAATAAATATTTTATTATAAATATCCCATGACTTATACTCCCCGATACAATCCATATAATTATGAAAACAAGCACACTATGCAAGTAAAACATAATCTTTCTGAAACAGAGCAGTCTGTAATGATCTGTACTAAAACCATACTTAACTCCAAAATTTTGAGAAATCAGGATAATGTGGGAATTTGCAGGAAAATACCGTGTAAAATTTCAGCAATTTATCATGTTCCGGTAAAAAATCAAAATTCAAATATTGCACGTAAAAGTTTCTGTTTCTGCACCGCATCAATTCAACTGTCATCCAAATCACCCAAAGGCTTTACTTGGCACAAACACTAATTAAAAGATAAAACACAATCATTACAATAGCATAATCATGTCATCACGTAATAATAGAAAATAAAAGTTGCAAATAAGATAATATTGGGTTGCCTCCCAACAAGCGCTATTGTTTTATGACCCTAGCTAGGCATAATGCATAGTTTCAAGTATTGCCATCTTTCTCATCTATCTTGGCTACTTGAGTAGTTCCTTTCTCAAAGCCTGGAGGTTATTTGCCATTACATGTAATATCTGAAAGTATTGCCATAGTTTTCTAAAGGGTGTCAAGTTGTTTGTTGGAAACAGTGAGAAGTGAATTCATACATTAAGGTTTGAGCCTAGGGTTTGAATTGGTCATTTAGCTTTTGCATTATACTCATACTTTTCCGCATATCCCCTAGATTCTCTAAAATTTGAATCCCTTCATGAGTATATGGAGACATTTGTGGTATAGGAGGAATCCGAAAAATTCATTCTATTATTTCATGGGCATCATTGGAATCAATCTCAATAAAATATCCTTTAGCAGCGAAATCCAAAAATTGCCTATTAGGCATAGTGAGTTCCACATAAAAGTTACGAAGAAGGATCTTCATATGATTTTTTATGGTAGCATTACGATGGGATTCTATTATGTGGTACTAGGCATCTTTTAGGTTCTCCCCATTGATACGTCTCAAACACATCTACTTTTCCAAACACTTTTGCTGTTGTTTTGGACTCTAATTTAGTTGATTTGAATGAAACTAACCCGGACTGATGTTGTTTTCAGCAGAGCTGCCCATGGTGTTGTTTTTTGTGCAATAAAAGTTCTCAGAATTGGAAGAAACTTTTTGGAGATTTTTTCTGGAATATATAAAATATATTGGAGTGAAGACCCACCGGAGCGGGGCCACCTGTTGGTGCCAAGCCAACAGGGCGCGACCACACCCCCCCTCAGGCGCGCCCTATTGGCTTAGGACCACTTGCTGGCTCCGCAGACCCTAATTCAATTCTATAAATTCCTATTTCAGGAGAAAAAAATCAGAGAGAAGTTTTCATCGCGTTTTACGAGACGGAGCCGTCACCACCTCCTGTTCTTCCTCGGGAGGGCTGATCCGGAGTCCGTTTGGGGCTCCAGAGAGGGGGGTTCGTTGTTGTCGTCATCACCAACCCTTCTTCCACTACTGGAGGAAGGTCCAAAGACGACACTTGTGTCAGAGACCCTTCGACCAAGTTGTGTGCGATGTACGAATCACAAACGGTATAGTTCTAGCTCCGTCGCCAATAAGGCGAACTATGTGCAATGCCGGGTCCATCAACCACGATTCATATAAGAGGTTAAGGAGTACAGTCTGTTTTACTTCTTCTTGTTGTTGCTGGATGGTCCCGTGCCATTGTCTTGACGTGGACGCTTCTTGCCGCTGACCGCTGGCTTTTCATCGCCATCGTCGTTGATGTCCTCGTCGTCATCACCATCGTCATTGATGTCCTCCTCGTCGTCCTCCTTGTTCTACCATTCCTCCTCCTCCTCATCGTCGTCGTCTTCTTCGTCCTTCGGAGGCTCCTCGCCATCGTCCCCATTGTCGTCCTCCTTGTTCGACCATTCCTTCACCTCATCATTGTCGTCTTCTTCGTCATTCAGTGGATTCTCGTCATCGTCCTCCTCCTTGTTCGACCATTCCTCCTCCTCATCATCGTTGTCATCTTCTTTGTCCTTCAGCAGCTCCTCGTCTGTCTGGTCATCGTCCGATGACTCGGGCGGCGGCGGCCCTTCCATGAGCCTGATAAAATGGAGGTCAGGGATCAACGCCCAACCCATAGAAGACGAGTGTGATGATTCTGAGGTTAACCCTAGATCGGGCACCAGACTGGTGGAAATGTCGTCCACGTTGTCGCTCGACATGGGTGCGCTACGTAAACAACTGGCGAGAAAGCGAGATTGCAGAGTGTGTGTAAGTGTAGCGCGGCCAGACGAGACGATGAAGATGGTGTTGACTGAAGTGTGGTGTGAAGAAAAGAGGAATGGCAATTGAAGCGGGGATTGACGGATTATATTGGCGCCTTGGCAGGCGGTTAGAATTCCGATATAATCAACTGCAATTGTGCAGGTTCTCAATGTGATACTTACGCACACGGGTTGGAGCGTCCAAATGTGTGCAATATGTCAACTGTTTCACATGGTACATTTTAGCAGTTCACATAGTTCTCTAGATGGATTGTTTAACTACCCACATGCTTATATGAAACATAACGAGTGTGAAACAAGCATTTAACATAGGACAATTGGTAAGCAATAGATAAGCTCTGCTTACTGATGTGGCCATTAATAATCAAATGAAACCCTTAATCATCATTGCAAACAACGCATAGAAGATGGCTAATGTGACAACTACAACTACACATTCTAGTTCCTTCTTGTCTCTTGCGTTCATCTATTGCTTGTGATTGATTCTTTCTTGCTTCATCATAGTGATTGTACACTCCAGATCAGTCAGTTTCTTCTTCAGATTTACGTTATCTTCTGCAAGCTTGGTGATAACACTCCGAGCCATGCATTGTCATTCATCATCCAACCAGTTAACAAAGGCATAAGCCTCATATCCCTGCGAATGTTAAATAATCAGGATGAGTGGCGGCATTAAATGAACTTAAAGGATGAACTTAGCATGCACTAACCTCTAAGGGGAAACCGAGAAACCGTCTGCCCTAATGTCGAATCCCTCCGTGCATACACGTCGAGCAGCAGTGTGTCCATGCACACAACACAGCTTTTGGTACTTCTCGGTGGTGCAAAACTCAGAATCAAACTCATGTTACGGGAGTCTGCTGGAGTCATACTCTGCATCCGACATTTGATCGCTTTACTAAGAGAAGGGGGTCCAATTTAGGACGGATTGAGTGAGCTCCTTGCTTTGGACATGCTAAAAAGATGAGGAATGATTGAGACCTGACAAGACAATTGGATCCGTAGTACACAGGCCTCCTGATGACCTTTGGCAAGTGCTCGGCAGTGACCGCCATCATGGTGGCGCTGCCAAGAGCGGTTGTACGAACCGGAGTAGCCGCACTGAAACCATCAGCACCACTCGACCGCATTCCCCCAGTGCCAGTGCCATGCTAGGGAATTGTGGGGCTAGGGATTTGGAGGCTATTTAGGGATTTGGGGAAGGCGGGGAAACTATGGGGATCTGATAACGTTCATGGAACTATTTATCGCACTCTGTTGTATACGGCACATGGTTTCCCAAACCAAATCATGTGAAATGGAAACGTACGTGATATACGATTTTTGTAACATGACCGTTTGTAAGTGCTACCCGGTACATATGGGGCGGTAAACAGCCGCTCTCCGGAAACCCAAAAAAACGTTATGCTGATATAGATGTGGGCGGCGACCGAGGCAGCGGCTGCCGGATAGGAGGTCAATCCCCGGTCGGTCGGCGATGTTGGTATTATAGGTAGTCCATCCTCGGTCAGTCGGCGGTAGCGGCGTGATAGGAGGTCAATCCTCGATTGGTGGCAGGAGATATAGGAGGAGCTCAATCCTTGTGGTCGGCGCCGACATGACTGGAGCACGTCCCTTGCGGTCGTAGGAGGGATAGTGGAGGTAATACTTCAAGCAGGTGCGCCACTAAGCTCTGCTCCTCGCCCATGATGTGTCACCGTGCCGCTCCTAATTAAGGAAGGTATTCTTTTCGTTGAGTGGCCTAATTAAGGCATTGAATTCATATAAGGGTACTATTGATGATACGTGTAAATTGACTGGTCATTGGTTAATGTCATCGCACAGCTGGATAACATTATGCAGCGCCCTCAATAAATTTTAAAAATAAAATCTTGTTACTTATTCACGCATCTTTGTGCATCCATTAACTCACATATTAACCTTTTTTTGAATTACCCATCGCGTGTGTAGATGGAATGATCTGAATGGATGGGGGATCGGAGAAGCTCAAGGTATGTGGATGGCACGAAGGAGTTCATGGCTTTCGCTGAATGGACAAAGTGGAGAATTGGCAAAGAAGATTATGTCCTCTGTCCATGCAACGATTGTACCAATATGGTGTCGCATCCAATTGAGGAGGTCGAGTTACACTTATACAAGAGGGGATTCATGGGTGGATACACACGATGGATTAGACACGGTGAAGTGCCGATTATGGATGAAGGTAGTAACCTGCATGTTGGCGAGGTGCCAAACCCCGATCAGAGTCGCATGGGTGTTGAATTTAACCTCAGGGCTCAGACGTAAACCTACAGATAGAAGACTGGCATGCCAAACCCCACAAAGAAAAACCAAGAGTGTGAGGCAGATGACCCCGACCTTGATGATATGCCAGATTTTCCTGATATGATTGCAGATTTCCAGGGCCCAGAAGCATATTTAGCCGAGTACAAGAAGCTGCCAACCATTGATGCGGCCTCCAAGAAAGATTTATATCTAGGTTGCAAAAAGAAATATTCCAAGTTGAGTGTCACACCGGCGCTTCTCAAATTTAAAGTTGAAAGTGGTCTATCAAACAAGGCCTTCATAGAGTTGTTGAGTCTTTTCAAAGACATTCTTCCAGAAGATAATGTGCTCCCCAAAAGCACGAACGAAGCAAAGAAAGTTGATTGTCCATTGGAACTTGAAGTCCATAAGATACACGCATGTGTGAATAATTATATGTTGTACCGCGGTGACGACAAAGATTTGCGTTCATGTCGCATATGCAAGCATGCATGATACAAGCGCAGGAGAGCAAATGACAAGTACCAAAATGGACGAAGAGATCAAGACAGGAGTCCCGTTCAAGGTTGTTTGGTACTTGCCTATAATTCCAAGGTTGAAGCGTTTGTTTGCAAACCCTAGAGAGGCAAAGAGGTTGCGGTGGCATCATGATGAGCGAACTGCGGATAAATATACGAGGCACCCAAAAGATGGGGCTAAGTTGGAACAATTCGAGGATAGGTTTAAAGATTTTGCAAAGGATCATAGAAATATATGGCTAGGGGAGTGTACTTAGGGATTTAATCCATTTGGCTATATGATCACCCAACACAGCAATTGGCTGGTGCTTCGGTGCATATATAACCTTCCTCCTTGGTTGTGTATGAAGAAAAAAAATACATCATGATGTCGATGATTATCCAAGGCCCGAAGCAACCTGGAAATGATATCGACATTTACTTTCAGCTACACGTAGAAGAACTTATGACATTCTGGGAGCCTGGTCTGAAATGTTATGATGTTGACGCAAAGGAGTTTTTCTGGCTACATGCGTTGCTGCTACACACCATTCAAGATATGCCGGGGTTAGGCAACACTTCGGGGCAGAAAACAAAGGGACCAGTAGGATGTGTCACATGCATGGTTAGGACAACGCGTAGATTTCTTTCCAACTCGCGCAAAACCGTGTATTTGCGTCATCGTAGGTTCTTAAGGAGAGATCACCCATGCCGAAAAATGACAGCTGAATTTGATGGTACGACAGAGAAAGCAACGGGCCCAAGACCCTATGATGGGAAAGTAGTCCACAACATGGTTAAAAAAATTAAACTTGTGCTTGGCAAGGGATGCGGTTCAACGTCAAAAAAACACCCAAGGACCAAGTGTTTAAGAAGAAATCAGTGTTCTGGGAATTACCTTACTGGGAGTTCCTAAGTGTACGTCACTGCATTGATGTCATGCACGTAGAGAAGAATGTCTATTAAAGCATCCTTGGTACTCTGCTCAAGATTAAAGGTAAAATAAAGGATGGTGACGGTGAACGACTCAATATGCTTGGTGATCAATCAGAACACATGAATGAAGCAGAAGATGATGACAAATTGCTCCACCTACACGAGAGTTACAATCTCATTGCAGCAAAAGTAAAAGAGTTCTTTGACTTTTTGTTTTCAATTAAGACACCCTCTTCCTACTTCACAAACATCAAAAGTCTCGTGGATGATAGCTTGGTTAAAAAGAAGTTGTCTCACATGAAGTCACATGATTGCCACGTAATGTTGACACAAATACTCCCGGTGGCCATAAGGAATATGATAGACACAGACATAAGAAACACATTGATTGATCTCTATGATTTCTTCAACAAACTATGGCAGAAGGTGGTAGATATTGAAGAGCTGAATCGTATGCAAGGTGATATTGCAAGAATATTGTCAAACTTAGAGATGTTCTTCCCACCATCATTCTTTGATGTCATGGTCCATCTCACTATGCACCTTGTCGACGAGATAAAGTATTGTGGTCCTATGTTTCTTCGCAACATGTATCCCTTCGAGCGGTACATGGGAATACCGAAGCGTTATTGTCGGAACCGATGTCATCCAGAGGCAAGCATCCTACAAGGTTATACTACAGAGGAGGTGGTTGAGTTTTGCACTGAATACATGAAAGTTAGACCTATAGGTGTGCCCCTCTCTCGCCACGAGGGAAGGCTGGCTGGTAAGCCGGTCCTTGCTGGCATGCGGATTTGTGCACCTGGAGATTGGCTGATCAAGCCCATTTGACGGTACTGCTTAACAGCCCGATACATGACGCTTATGTTGTAGAACACATGATGGATATACGACGAAGCAACTTACCCAATGTGCTTTCACCAGTTGTCGAGACAAATGCACACAATAAGGACTATGTAAGATGGCTGAAGGATCATTTGGCACGTGGATCCGATCATGACCTTGCAACGTGGTTGGCACAAAATCCATCGACCACGATTATGAAGTACCAAGCGTACGACATAAATGGCAACACATTCTACACTGAAGAACGTGATGGTAAGACCTCGTATCAGAACATCTCTATTTGAATAGAATGCCTAACTGTAGATGAAGATGATAAACAGGTGTACTATGGAACCATCAAAGAGATTTGGGAGTTTAACTATGTGCGAATGAAGGTGTCTTTATTCAAGTGCAGATGGGTCCCTCTTGGTAGTGTAAAGGTTGATGCTTACAGGAAGACATATGTTCACCGCAGAAATATGGCATATCACAAGGACCCATTTATTCTGGCCAGCGATGCTACCCAGATTTTCTATGTGCCAGACCTCTTGCATAAGAACTGCCATGTAGTGATGTATGGGAAGAGGAGGGTAGTAGGTGTCGAGAATGTTGGTGATGAGGAGGAGTACAATCAATATGATGAGTTGCCACCTGAGGGGCCACGTGACAAAACAGAGGAGAAGCATAAAATCATCAGAAAACCTAAGTTCGTTAGGGGTCAACCTAATGATAGCAATCACCCCATGTACATGGGAATTAAGTCAAAAAAATAATCATTAGATGTATTGTACTGAATTGTTGCATGTATTGAATCGTGAGCAATGTGTACTGGGTTCGTTCTATTAGAACTTTCGCATGCACTGTATTGCGAGGTATGCCCAACCTTCTATTGATCTAGATTAATATGCTGTAAACCCTAGCAGTAAATTTGAACTATTTATGATCATATACCCTATAGCTAGAATGCTCAATTAATCTCACTCCGGTATGTATGAACTGAACATGTGCAATTTGGTTTACCAATCGCACACGGTTCATTAACTAAAGTCATGTGCCTCCCAAACCATGGCTGATGACCCCTAATGTGCGCAGCATGAGTTGTGTGTTGTGATTGGCCAAAACCCAAGCCACACGGATCGTACGTCTGCACCATAGGATGCATCCTTATCGAATGATAGTCCTTATCCCTCTCGTCAACACACGTAGTTGATGTTGGGATTTGATTTATATGCACTAAATGCCCCGTAAATGCTAAAAATGGCTTAAATATAGCAAACGAGTCCAGAAATGCACCAGAAAATCAAACCTGGCGTATAATGATGATTGCCTACCATGGGAAAAAATTGGAGGAGAGTGAGGGAGTCCGGGATTAAGGGGTCCTCGGACTGCCGGCCTATTTCTCATAGGCCGGGCTCATGGGCCGCTCGCTAAGGATGGGATTGATCGAAGGCCTCGTCGCTATGGAGGAGACCTCAGGAGTCATGGCGTGTCTTTCAAGTTTGAGATAGTACATTAGGCATGTTTTTTCCCTCCGGTTGGCAACCGACTATGTGTAACTCTAATGACCCTTGGCGCCTATATAAGCCGAAGGGTTTTAGATTGTAGGACAGAGAAACTCATCTAGGGTTTAGCTAGTCGATCTCGAGGTAGATCAACTCTGTAACCTTCATACCATCAATATAATCGAGCAGGATGTAGGGTTTTACCTCCATAGGAGGGCCCGAACCTGGGTAAACATCGTCTCCTTCGTCCCCTTGTTACCATCGATCCAAGACTCACAGCTCGGGACCCCCTACCCGAGATCCGCCGGTTTTGACACCGACATTGGTGCTTTCATTGAGAGTTCCACTGTGATCACCAAAAGAATCGATGGCTCACCTTGTCATAAGCAACGAGATCTGTTGCCAGGATGTCCCCATCCCTTGTCAGATCTTCGTAGGCGGCGACGTCCTGTCGCACGCCGACCCGATTGACCATCTTGGCCAAATCGGAAGCTACTTCCCCAATCAAGAAATCAGATTCGGAACCTTAGAGTTCGTCGCCGATTCACGGGGAGAGCTTGTTTGGCTGGAGCCCTCAGCTCTCATGGAGGAGCCCGTAGATCCCGACGCCTCGACGCCGGGAGCGTCGGGCCCAGCCTCTGGGGCGGCCTTTACCCTCGGGCTGTCTAGAACGCCCAACCCAGTCGTTGTGCCCGGACCCGCAGTGGCCGAACGTAACCTGGATTCGCTGTCGAGCGACTCCGGAACCACGACGCTGCGGATTGACCCACGCGCTTCGGCGACACGCGCCCCACCGATGCCTCGTCCTTAAACGAGTTATTCGATTGGACTCAAACCATGGGCATGACCGACGATCAGACGTCGGTCTATGACCGGATCAGGCTTAAACCCGACGATAGGGAGATTCGCACCCCCTCGATCACTCACCTAGTCGCCACCGTTGAGTGTCCGGCTGGAGGTTCGTCCCCCCAACAACCGGAATTAAGGACGGTTTATGTCCCAATTTCCGATCATCAGGACCCCGTCCGTAACACGGATTCTGGGGTTCGTTCCGAAATAGTTCGGGATCGGTCCCCGATTTAGCACGCAACTTGAACCCCGTGATTCCGGACTCACATCGTGGCGCGGAACTAAATTTTTTCCCACCCACCACCCAAGTCGAGCATTCAAGCACCGCAGTAGAGTCCAAGTCTTCGAACTTATGGGATGTCAAACAATTACCAGGGGAGTCGGTTCATCATTTTTGGGCTAGACTCCTCCTCATTAGAGACAGAGTACCAGGCTCTAGTGACCAGGAGATAATGGCAACCTTCAGTCGCAATTGTCACGATGCAGGGATCCTCAATGCCCTATCCCGTCGACACATCCGCGGCTTCACCGAGCTATCAGACCTGGTACAAAAATACTGTGCCATGGAGAGCACCTGGCAAGCCGAACGGCTACTTTCGGAACCAGACTTTACCAAACACCCTAGAGGAGATCGGAAAAAGCGGATACCTCCGAAGCGGCTAGACGAACACGAACCCGCCGAAAAGAGAAATAGACCCCCTACGGGGGCCAGAACTGTCCTTGACAGACTATTGGACAAGCCATGCCCTATACATTTTGTATTGCTGAACACCAGCCCGACTCACAGCCTCAGAGCTTGCTGGGTCGTCAGGCAGGTCGCAAAAAGTGGAGAGGCCATCCTAGAGGCACTACCGCCGAATAGGCGCTCCACAACGCTGCCAGAATACAATGCTGAAGTCCTGACGATCTACGAAACGTTCCCCTCCACGAACAGGAGGAAAAGAGCTCTTAGAGAACTCGAACAGGTCTACCATGTGGCGGCAACAAGTTCATGGGTAGACATACCAATCACCTTCGGAGACACTGACCAACCAACCATCCGTCCCGGTCAAACACCGGCCGCACTGGTCCTAAACCCCATCGTCGATGGTTTCAGGCTACAGAAGGTGCTAATGGATGGCGGCAGTGGTTTAAACCTCATCTACGAAGACACCCTGGAAAAAATGCAGTTCGACCGATCTCGCATCGAGCACAGCAACACAACCTTCCGGGGGATCATCCCTGGGAAAGAGGCGCGTTGTTCAGGACGTATCACCCTGGACGTAGTGTTCGGCACGCCCAAAAACTACCGATCTGAAGAACTTCTCTTCCAGATCGTGCCCTTCCCCAGTGGCTACCATGCCCTGTTGGGGCGTGATGCCTTCACAAAATTCCAGGCTATACCCCATTACGGGTATATGAACCTCAAGATGCCAGGCCCAAACGGGGTAATCACAGTCGCCAGCGATCCGAATATAGCCCTTCGAGCTGAGAACAAAACAGCAGCGCTCGCCCTCGAGGCACTAGCTGAGACCTTTGCTGTAGAGGAATTGACCGCACTCCGATCAACAGTGGACAAGGACGATATGATCCTTAGCAAAAGGCCCAAACCCATGTCCTTTAAACTTGCAAAAGAAATTGTTAAATTTCAGGTGCACCCAACGGACCCTAATAAGACAGCGTCCATCGGAGCTTAGCTGGACCCCATGGTGGACGAGGCGCTGCGAGCATTCTTACGAGAAAACTGGGACATCTTCGCCTGGCATCCTTCCGATATGCCAGGAATCCCACGGCGGCTGGTAGAACATAGTCTGAATATAATCCCAGGCTTCAAACCCGTCAAACAGACTCTACGCCGCTTTTCCGAGCCTAAACGACAAGCTATGGGTGAAGAACTAGCCAAATTGCTAGAGGCCGGATTCATACGGGAGATCAAACACCCCGAATGGTTGGTAAACCTGGTGATGGTACCAAAGAAAGACAAATCCCGGCGGCTGTCCATCGACTTCAAAGACCTTAACAAGGCCTGCCCTAAGGACCTTTTCCCCCTACCACGCATAGACCAGATTATTGACGCCACAGCCGGACACGACTCACTGTGCTTCCTCGACGCTTACTCCGGATACCATCAGATCAAAATGAAGGAATCCGATCAAGCTGCAACCGCATTCATCACCCCCTACGGGCCATTTTGCTTCAACACAATGCCTTTCGGGCTAAATAACGCTGGGGCTACATACCAGCGCATGATCCAGACTTGTCTCGAAAAACAGGTCGGTAAAACAGTCGAGGCATACGTGGACGACATGGTAATTAAAACCAAACACGTCAGCCAGCTGATCGTCGACCTAAGGCAAACCTTTGCCAGCTTACGTGAGTACGATATACGACTCAATCCGGGGAAATGTGTCTTCGGAGTTCCCGCTGGTAAACTGCTCGGATTCATTGTTTCCCATAGAGGAATCGAAGTGGATCCGGCTAAGATCCGTGCCCTATTGGAACTTGCGATTCCCACAGAGCTAAAGCATGTCCAAAAGTTGGTGGGTTGCGTGGCGGCGTTAAGCCGCTTTATTTCCCGTCTCGGTGAAAAGGCTTTACTGCTCTACAGGTTGCTGAAACGGACCAACAGTTTCGAATGGACCGATGAAGCAGCTGCTGCGTTAGAGGAAATTAAAACACTGCTGGCAAGCAACCCCATACTCACAGCACCAGGCGCCGGTGAACCAATGTTATTGTACATATCGGCCACCAACCAAGTGGTTAGCGCAGTGCTCGTCGTCGAACGAGAGGAGGAGGGTCACAAATTCCGGATACAGAAGCCGGTCTACTATGTGTCAGAAGTACTAACGCAATGCAAGTCCAGGTACCCGCATTACTAGAAGATAGCCTATACAGTATTTATGGCATCACGGAAACTAAGACACTACTTTCAAGAGTGTTCGGTCACGGTGGCATCCGAAGTACCCCTGAACGACATAATCAATAATAGGGATGCCACCGGCCGCATAGCCAAATGGGCCATTGAACTCCTTCCTTTCGAAATCACCTATAAGCCACGACGAGCTATTAAATCTTAGGTGTTGGCAGATTTCCTCGCTGAATGGACGGAGGCCGAGCTCCCCAGGGAATATAGTACATACTCCCATTGGACGATGTACTTCGACGGATCCAAAACACTGGCCGGACTGGGGGCTTGAGTTATTCTCACATCTCCCACCGGCGACAACGTCCGATACGTGTTGCAAATCATGTATGCCGATTCCAACAATGCAGCCGAGTATGAAGCACTTTTGCACGGTCTTCGGATGGCAGCTTCCATGGGTATACAACGGCTGGAGGTACGGGGAGACTCCAACTTGGCCATCTCTCAAATTAACGGCGAATTCGATGCCAAAAACCTGAAGATGGCGGCATATAGAAACGCCGTCCTTAAAATATCCACACGGTTCGAGGGGCTGGACTTCCATCATGTCGCTAGAGACAACAACCAGGTCGCTGACTTACTGGCCCGCATGGGGGCCAAACACGACCCTGTCCCAAAAAACACTTTCCTTGAGCGGCTCTTCAAGCCATCGGTGGTATGGCAGGACGACAATAAGGGCGCCAGATCCATCAGCGCGGAAGAGGTTGTTCCCCCTATAAATGAATCAGACGACCAAATCATCGGCGGCTCCGTAATGGATGAAACGCCTTTGGCTCATGAGGTCATGGCAGTAATTGCACCATGGACCGAGCCCTTCCTCGCTTACCTTCTTCGCGAAGAACTCCCCGACGACCAGACAGAGGCGAGACGCATAATTCGGCGATCCAAGGCCTATAAAGTTCACGAGGGAGAGTTATACAAGAAAAGCACCACCAGAGTACTCCAGCGGTGCATATCTGAGGAAGAAGGAAGGCAGCTTTTGGCCGAAGTCCACGCAGGAATGGGCGGCCATCACGCCACGGCAAGGGCTTTAGTAAGAAAGGCCTTTCGGGCTGGTTTTTTCTGGCCCACTGCTCGAGCAGACGCCCAGTCACTTGTCCAGCATTGCGTGGGCTGTCAAATTTTTGCAAATCAAAGCCACATGCCCCCAACAGCTCTCCGGACTATTCCGATTACCTGGCCTTTTGCGGTCTGGGGGCTGGATATGGTCGGACCACTTAAAGGGGGGACCAAAAAGAATAAATATCTGCTGGTCATGGTTGACAAGTTCACCAAATGGATCGAAGCAAAACCTGTCAAATCAGCCAAGTCCGGACCAGTGGTCGACTTTATATCCAGCGTGGTACACCGTTACGGCGTCCCCCACAGTATAATAACGGACAACGGATCCAACTTCACCGCCCAAGAGGTAAAAGACCGGTGTACAAAGATGGGCATCAAGCTCGATTACGCATCGGTGTATCACCCGCAGACTAATGGACAAGTCGAACGGGCCAACGGCCTCATCATGAGTGGTATTAAACCACGTCTGGTCCGATCTCTTCATGAGTCCGACTGCCATTGGGTGGAGGAGCTTGACTCCGTTCTGTGGGGCCTGCGTACCACCCCGAATCGATCAACATGATTCCCACCGTTTTTCATGGTCTACGGGGCAGAAGCAGTCCTTCCTTGTGATATTATTCACGATGCACCAAGGGTGCGCATGTACGAAGAAAAGGAGACCGAGTTAGATCGGCAGGACGACTTGGATGCCTTAGAAGGAGAGCGCGACATAGCTTGGGCTCTCTCTACTTTTTATCAACAGTAGGCCCGGCGTTACCAAAGCAGGGAGGTCAGGGCAAAAGCGTATAATGTGGGTGAACTCATCTTACGGCTCCCCGAGAAGCAAAAGCATAAACTCAATCCCAAATGGGAGGGCCCCTTCATAATCGACGAAGTACTCGCAGGAGGGGCTTATCGTCTTCGAAGCCCACTAGATAACTGCCTCGAACCACACCCATGGAACGCAGCTCGTCTTCGGCGTTTTTACGGCTAGACTGGTGTCGTCATACTTTTTACCCTCCTTTTTCTTTTCTTTCTTTTCATTTTCCTTCCCTTCCACCTTGATGTTTGGCAGGTTCAGATTTTTTCTCTCCCCAAGTCTTTGTTCGGCTAAACCGAGCTCGTGTTAAGTCTTTCGGCATACATCCTTAAAAGTTAGACCCGAATAAAACACCTGGGGGCTTCTTCCCGAAGCCGATGATTATATATTTTAAGCATCTATTCACATTTCCTGTGTATGCATGTTTCCCTTGTCGATTTTTAAGCCATTATATGCATCAATTCAAACTAAGATTTTTGCCAAGCTGGGTACTATTTTCTTTGGAAGATGTTTCTTACGCTAAGCAGTAATATAACATGTCTCCCTGTGCATCTTCTGTCTGTTCGCACCAAATGGCCGGATTGCCTGGTTCCTCGAAAGAATTCCCTCTTATCAAGGGATGTTTTATACAGAACACTCCCAAGCTCTTAGCGCGGGAGGTCGAAGCCGATGGCCGGTTAAGACAAAGTTTACAACACAGACGGAGCAATTTTTTGATATAAAGTACATAGTTACATAAAATCACACATCTGGCTGCCGGTCAAGATTGTCTATTAAGGCATCCAGGGCGCAATCTTCCTGCGAGAGACGAGCGGCAGGTATCACTTGGTCGTACACCAAGTGAAGTGGCACTTCTTGCCCATCAGGCCCTGCTGGCCCAACCCGAGCCATATGCTCGGGGTTAAGACCGGTATAACGGGTCTTGATCATCGCCCACGCCTCTCGTGCTCACTCCCGGCAGGCCGATATCTTCCATAGCTCGAACCGACTCCGGGCTTCCTTGAACCGATCGGCTAGTTCGGTCATCCCTTCCGGAGGCTTCTCGGCAGGCCATAGCGCTTTTATCATGCTCCTCATAGCCTTCCGAGCCCGCTCATGCACGGCGGACAGTTCCTTCAGAAGGCTCCCCCGGTAGGAGCCGATCTCTTCTTCAGGCCGCCCGGTTAGGAGACCTATATATGAGACAAGGCATGTCCATTACACTTCATGTAGGAGAGATACCCTTCGACGTTATCATCACACTTACCGAACATGCCCCTCTATAATTTCTGGTTCTCTTCTTGGGTCTGGGCCAATTGAGTCTTTAAACTCTCAATTTCTTCGGCCTGCTGCTTGTTTTCCGCCTGGAGGCGTTTCTTCTCCTCTAGGTTTCGTTGCAACGAAAGGCAGCCGGCCTCATACTGGGACTCGGCGTACCTCTGAGATTCTCGGGATGCATCTAAATCTTTTTGCAACTGCCCTATAGATTCAGCTGCTAAAAAGTTCCCTCGCGTCAGCATGGGATTATATACTAAGGTCAGCAGAATAGATATATTCACCATGCGCATCCCGGGTAAAATTCTTCACTTGTTCAAGTTCGGCCTTCACGGCTTCCACCTGTGTTCGGCTCGCCTCCAATTCATTGGCCAATTGCTTGTTCTGCTGCCTTGAGGCCTGCATCATCCATAAAACAATATGCGGATCCTTAACTCGCTCGTCCCGACCAATTCAAGGCTCAGGGGCTACTGGGTTTACATATGTGTCCGGATTTTCAAAATCAATCACTCACCTTCAGGCTGGATGATATCAGTTTCACGGCTTCCCCAAGCCCAGCTCGGGCAGCTCCGATGTGTCCGTCTGCCGAGCATAGAGCATTGAACTCTTGTTCGGAAAACGCCGGGTGGCGCAGGGTTTCTCGTCGCCGCCGGTGGTTCATCGCGCTCTCTACTTCAGATTTAGTGACTGATACCGCGTCCCCGGAGTCTTCAGGGGCCGGATTGACCATAGGGGCCTCCGCGGCAGGTTCAACATGAGCAGAAGACCTTGATTCATGAGTGTTGCCAGGCATCCCGGCAACGTCCTCGGCAGAAGATGGTTGTACTCGTTTCCTTACTATTTTTACATAAGATCTTCTGTGAGATCCTATCGATCATAATAACAATAGATTAAGCGGCCGAACAAAGTACCTTTTGGTTGAACGAGTGGTCGGCGCCGTCTCCACGACCGGCTCACATGAAGGACTCCTGTTGATGCCCGGTCCGGGCATTGCTGCTGTAGCCGACGTTCGTCGCGAGGACCGACGACGCTTGGGAGTGGAAACCGGCATATTTGATTCGACGGAGGACGTTTTCCTTTTATGGGAAGAACTTTTCTTCTTGCCTGTAGTGGAGGAAGGGAGTGATCCGGGGTGATCGGCTATGATAGCCACCTTGGATCGATCAAGGCCCTCTTGGTAAAAGATCCCGTCTTCGTACTCAATTGACAGCTCCGAATCGTCATGGAATCCTGGATCGTCATCACGAGAGTAGTTCTCTGGTTGAGGGGGCCGGACAGTTGACTGTATCGACAAAGCTCCTTCATTCCTGTTTGCACAAATTGAAAGCTTTGGTTAAAAAGGGCAAATAAAAAACCCGAACTCAGGTGTCAAAGTCGAAAGGCTTACCCATTCGATGGGGTTGTAACTCGAGTAGCCCTCCTTAACCGGTAGCCGAACGAAGTCTTCTTTTTCTCCTTTGTACAGGTCGGCAAGTGCGGCTACCAATGCCGCTTGATTGGCAGGGCCCAGCCGTCGGGAGCGAGTGGTGTCACTTGTTCCGTTGTAACGCCACAAAGGATGTATCCTTTGCTGAAGAGGTTGAATGCATCGGGTGATGGCGGCAGCCATCACGTCAATCATGGTCAGCTTGTGATGAGCCAGTATCCTTACGTGGGCGGCCAAGCGTTGAACTTCAGCACCATCCTCTTGGGATGAACTCTTCGGTCGCCAATTGTACCTTTTTTTCAAAGGGGCGTCGGAGTATTCAGGCAAACCCCTCCGAGCTGGATCGAATAGGGGAACGTCCTCAATATAGAACCATTCCGAAGACCATTCTTCGGATTCCTTCTTCGGTGTCCCCACTGGATAACCTGTCCTGGCTATATGACATACTTCGGCTCCTCCGACTTCCCGAATTGTCTCACCTCGAGTTCGGGGGACGAGGCAGAAGTACTTCCTCCATTATTCAAAGTGTGCCTCGCAGCCCAGGAACATTTCGCAAAGGGCAACAAAGCCCGATATATGCAGAATAGATCCGGGGGTAAGATGATGGAGCTGGATCCCATAGAACTCCAGTAATCCCCTCAGGAAAGGATGAATGGGGAACCCTAGGCCCCGCAAGAGGAAAGGCACGAAGCATACCCTCTCTGCCTTGTTAGGATTAGGGAAGTTCTCCGCGAAGACTTTGTTGTAAAAAGAAGTCAAACCGGCGCGGGTAGCCGCCAAATCCAAGGAAGGAAGATACCCTTGGGTCTCGAGGTCATGCAGCCGAAGGAGGGATACAGAGCAACTTGCCCAATCCCCGGGACGAGAGCCGTAAGGACGCGAGGAAGAGCTGGGGGCGCTTGCCATGTTTTTGTGGTGATCTCCCGCTTGAAGTTTTTTCTGATGGGGAAGAAGAGGAAGATGTGACCCAGACCACGATTCGACTTGTTTAAATAGGTGGTGCCTCCCTTGCGGGAGGGGCAGTCTTGTAAAAAGCTGCCGGGCCGCTCGTCTCTCCTCGGCGCACAAGGATCGAGAAGCGCTGAAAGTTACTACAGTGGGTCTCGCAAATTCTCAACGTTTGAGAATTCTCCGATGACGGGATGGTTGCCGAGCAAGAAGGGATAGAGGGACTTGCCTCGCAAGCCGAAGACATCAACGCGCAAGATTGTCCGAATGATGTACCTCGGCATTGGTGGCTAGTCCGGGGGCTACTGAGGGAGTCCGGGATTAAGGGGTCCTCGGACTGCCGGCCTATTTCTCATAGGCCGGGCTCATGGGCCGCTCGCTGAGGATGGGATTGATCGAAGGCCTCGTCGCTATGGAGGAGACCTCAGGAGTCGTGGCGTGTCTTTCAAGTTTGAGATAGTAGATTAGGCATGTTTTTTCCCTCCGGTGGGCAACCGACTATGTGTAACTCTAATGACCCTTGGCGCCTATATAAGCCGAAGGGTTTTAGATTGTAGGACAGAGAAACTCATCTAGGGTTTTAGCTAGTCTTAGATCAACTCTGTAACCTTCATACCATCAATATAATCGAGCAGGACGTAGGGTTTTACCTCCATAGGAGGGCCCGAACTTGGGTAAACATCGTCTCCTTCGTCCCCTTGTTACCATCGATCCAAGACTCATAGCTCGGGACCCCCTACCCGAGATCCGCCGGTTTTGACACCGACAGAGAGGCGATGAAGACACTGTCGATTGGAGTTCTATTTGCCAATTCTCCCTTTGGAACTATGATCCTTCTAGTGAGATGCTATGGTTTCCAAGGAGCAATCATTGTAACTTGTGCCAAATTTTACCAAAACTTTTCCATGGTTTCCCTAGATTACGCCACGATGACACACCGATTTCCGTGATTTTCCGAGTCCATATGCATTTCCTGTAATTAAATTACTGACATGCCTTGTGTAGGTGGATGCATCTCTCATCTGAATATTCTTCTCATTCCTTAGACAATGACAAAAATCACGCAAAGTGCCACACAAATGATTTGTAAGAGCTTCTTTTCCAGCATCCACGCGTAGTTCATGTAGGGATTTTATTTATATGCACTAAATGCATGGTAAATGCAAAAAATGCCTTAGATATAACAAACGAGCTGTGATGTCGACACCGATTAGAGTCTGAAATGACAACTCTACTTTTGGAAACTACGATGCTTCTTGTGAGATGCCTTGGTTTCCAAATGGACAGTCATCACAACTTCTGCCAGACATTACCAATTTTTTTCCACGGGGTATTCACATCATGCCACAGTACCCATTTTCGTGATTTTCGGAGTACATATGCATTTCCTCCAATTAAATTACTAACAAGCCCTACGTTGGTGAAAAAATGTCTTAAAATTCGCAAACGAGACATGAAATGCAACCGAAAATCAATACAAGGGTTAAAAGCTGATTGTGTGTCGATGAAAATAATTCGAGGCGAAATGATGAATCCACATATTCATTTGAAATAAAAATATGATTGGTGTGCATAAACAAATATCAGACGGTTCATTCATTAAAGTTGTGTGCTTCCCAAACCGTGGCCGATGACACCTAATGCGCGCAAAGTGAGTCGTGTGTTCTTATTGGCCAAAACCCAAACCACACGGATCGTACGTCTGCACCATAGGATGCACACAGATCGAACGGCAGTCCTTATCCCTCTCATCAACACACATAGTTGCAGTTGGGATTTGATTTATATGCACTAGATGCCCTGTAAATGCTAAAAATGACTTAAATATAGCAAACGAGCCCAGAAATGTGCCAGAAAATCAAACCTGGCGTATAATGATGATTGCCTACCGTGGGAAAAATTGGAGGAGAGGCGATGAAGACATCGTCGATTGGAGTTTTATTTGCCACTTCTCCCTTTGCAACTATGATCCTTCTACTGTCAAAAAAAAAAACTATGATCCTTCTACTGAGATGCTATGGTTTCCAAGGAGCGATCATTGTAACTTGTGCCAAAGTTTACCCAAAAACTTCCATGGTGTCTCGAGGTCACACCATGATGACACACCGATTTTCGTGTTTTTTTGAGTCCACCTGCATTCCTGTAATTAAATTACCAACATGCCTTATGTAGGTGGATGCATGTCGCAGCCGAAATGTTTGAAAATTATTTTCGTTCCTTGGACAACGAATGAAAACACACAAAGTGACACAAAAATGAATTTTAATGCCTTCTTTGCCAACACCCACATGTAGTTGTAGTTGGGATTTGATTTATATGCACTAATCGGCCGGTAAATGGAAAAATGGCTGAAAAATATCAAACGATACATGAAATGCGGCACAAATCAATACTGGGGTACAATGATAGCTGCGTACCGTGGGAAAAATTTCGAGACAAAATGATGAGGTCAGGTCTACATTTCAAAGTTGTCACGTTTTCATTTCAAACGAATTTATGATTCTTGTGCACACGGGTTACTATACGAAACCGTTTTCATAGGCCTTTCCGCGGGGCGCCCGTCGCTCTTTTTTCACCCTTTTCACCGAAGCCGCCAACATGCCCCCCACCCGCGCCCTCCCCCATTTCGCTCAACAGTCTGCATATTCTACCCAAACTCCATCGACAGCTCCCTCACGTCTCCCGGATCCACACCAGAACCCTTTCCGGCGCCGTCGTGCTCAACCCGGCCGTGTACCCGCTTCTCGGCGTCAACCCTACCCTTCACAGCCGCCCCGAACACGCGGTTGCCATGCCTCGCCGTCTACATTTGCTCGCCAGCCGCCCTCGAGCATATCGATCATGTACCCTCGCCTCTCATGTCGGGTTTGCACAAAAAAACTATCGTTGCTGCCCTCCATCACAGTGAGGTCTATTATCGCGCGATCCCTTTTCCTATTTGGTTTGGTTTGTCCCCAAATTGGTTATAAAATAATGGAGAGCGTATTTATGTTCATCATCTAACTTCTAACTACATATAAGTTGTATTTGTTCGAATTAATTATTGTCAAGTTAAATATCATGTGCGTATGAGTCACACAAAATGAATAGATTAGCCGTACATTTCCAAATTATCACATGCCATGTTTAGACAGCTTGCTCCCAAGTTGTTACCTTTAATTTATGCTTATCCTCCTTTTCTGAATTTCGCATGTGTCCTCTGTAGATGACTATTAGCAGCGACGATAGTCATGCTTCTGTCGATGTATCTTCGTCTGAGTCCGAAGCCAACATGTCTACAACAGATGATCGTCGATCAAGAAATGAGGAACGAGATAGAGCTGCCACAATCACCCTTCCTGTCAAGAGTCGGAAGAATGCTCCAAGAAAGACCACACACCAGCCTAAAGGTGTATACGAAGTAGCTGATATCGATTTGAAGTCTTGAGCTCCAACTAAACTAGATAAAGCACGCACGAGGTTCGGGAGTGTTTGTGGATTTGTTAGGAGGGCAAGGCTCAACATTAATCCGCCGGGGTTTCGGAAGGCTGATAGAGAAACACGACACATGATATTCCGGGAGATCATGGAGCACTTCAACATTCCTGAGGAGTTGAGAGAGCAGGTGGAACACGCTGCACTGTAGAAGGCCAGGACCCGATCCCCTCATACCCCCAAATTACAAAGGAAGACTGGGCGGGATTCAAAAGGGTCCGGGTTAGTGAAGAGTTTATTGAGAAGAGTGTCATGCAATTGGAACTTCAGAAGAAGAACACACACCGCGACCATATGGGTGTGGCAGGATACTACGACATGAAACCGACATGGGATCAGAAGGACAAAGAAACAGTAGCTACGGGTGGCAAACCGGCCATTAGTGAAATTAGGGGCATTCGCGCTAGGGACTACTTGCGGCCACGTGCAAAGAGGCGTGAAGACGATTCTTATTACTTTGAAAACTCAGCAGACCAAGAATTGTATAATGTGATGTTAGAGGCTTCCAAAAACCTGGAAGGGTATCCAAGAACTCAGGGCCATGTGGCATTCTGTCTGAGGCTCTGACTACGAAAGAGCCCCCTGGCCATGCAAGGGGTATTGGTGTCAATGTTCCACACAAGAGAGCTTTCTCACTAAGCAAAGAAGAGAGGCTTGATGTCTACTACGCAACCTTCTTCTTGTAGACTTGTGTTGGGCCTCCAAGCGCAGAGTTTTGTAGGACAATGGCAATTTTCAATCAAGTCGATGCCTAAGGTTTATCAATCCGTGGGAGGCGTAGGCTGAAGATGGTCTCTCTCAAACAACCCTGCAACCAAATAACAAAGAGTCTCTTGTGTCCCCAACACACCCAATACAATGGTTAATTGTATAGGTGCACTAGTTCGGCGAAGAGATGGTGATACAAGTGTAATATGGATGATAGATATAGGTTTTTGTAATCTGAAAATATAAAAACAGCAAGGTAGCAAGTAACAAAATTGAGCAAAAACTGTATTGCAATGCTTGGAAACAAGGCCTAGGGTTCATACTTTCACTAGTGCAAGTTCTCTCAACAATACTGACATAGTTGAATCATATGTAAATCCCTCACGTGCGACAAAGAGTTCACTCCAAAGTCACAAATAGCGGAGAACAAACGAAGAAATTATTGTACGGTACGAAACCACCTCAAAGTTATCTTTTCCGATCAATCGTATGAGCTATCCCTATAAGTGTCACGAACAGCCCTAGAGTTCGTACTAAAATAACACCTTAAGATACACATCAACCAAAACCCTAATGTCACCTAGATACTCCAATGTCACCACGAGTACCCATGGGCTTGATTATACGATTTGCATCACACAATTTCAGATTCATCATGTTCAATCCAACACAAAGAACTTCAAAGAGTGCCCCAAAGTTTCTACCGGAGAGTCAAGACGAAAACATGTGCCAACCCCTATGCATAGATTCCCAAGGTCACGGAACCCGCAAGTTGATCACCAAAACATACATCAAGTGGATCAATAGAACATCCCATTGTCACCACGGATATCCCATCGCAAGACATACATCAAGTGTTCTCAAATCCTTTAAAGACTCAATCCGATAAGAAAACTTCAAAGGGAAAACTCAATTCATCACAAGAATATAGAGAGGGGAAAACTCCATATGATTCATCTATATTAATAAAGCTCGCGGTACATCAAGATCATGTCATCTCAAGAACACGAGAGAGAGAGATCAAACACATAGCTACTGGTACATACCCTCAGCCCCGAGGGTGAACTACTCCCTCCTCGTCATGGAGATCGCCGGGATGATGCAGATGGCCTCCGGTGATGGTTTCCCCCTCCGGCAGGGTGCCGGAACGGGCTCCCGATTGGTTTTTTGTGGCTACAGAGGCTTGCGGCGGCGGAACTCCCGATCCAGGTTTCTTTCTGGGGGTTTTGGTATTTATAGGAATTTTTGGCGTCGGTCTCACGTCAAGGGGGTTCCCGAGGGCCCCACAAGCCAGGGGGCGCGCCCTAGGGGGGGCGTGCCCCCTAGGCTTGTGGCTGCCTTGGGACTTCTCTCCGGTATCTTTTTGCTCTAGTATTTTTTATATTTTCCAAAAATATTCTCCGTAAATTTTCTGCCCATTCAGAGAACTTTTATTTCTGCACAAAAAAATGACACCATGGTAGTTCTGCTGAAAACAGCGTCAGTCCGGGTTAGTTCTAATAAAATCATACCAAAATCATATAAAATTATTGTAAACATGGCATGAATACTTCATAAATTATAGATACGTTGGAGACGTATCAGCATCCCCAAGCTTAATTCCTGCTCGTCCTCGAGTAGGTAAATGATAAAAGAAATAATTTATGAAGTGTGAATGCTAGCAAGTGCACAAGTTTGATCAATGATAATTCCAATCACTTTTTCTAGCATCAATATAAACCATAAACAGTAGCTCATCTCATAAAACTTCTCATGATCAAGTAACAAGCTATTCACATGTTAAAGTATAGACCAGAAAGTTTCTTGAAAACTAACAAACCTTATTCCTAGTCATCGAACAATTGCAATTCATCTTATTTTCAGGAAGGGTCTATGTAAGAGCTTTGATTTAGAAAATTCCACATACTCAACTATCATATAGTCTTCCATGATTATTGACACTCAAAGCATATTTTTAGAACAAATAGCATCCATCGAACACACAGGAAAGATAGGGGCTTAATGTTTTGCCTCCCAACTTATTTATCATATAGATAATTGTCAACAATAATAATTCATGATCAAATACATTTGTGTGGATATATATGTCTAGATCATTCCCCAACACATGACGCTTGCCAAAAGAAAAAGGCGAAATATAGGAAGTGGTGAAGATCACCATGACTCTTGCATAAAGGTAAGTACTAGAAAGTAAAAGATAGGCCCTTCGCAGAGGGAAGCATTGATTTGCAAAGGTGCCAGAGCTCGAGCTTTTAAAACAGAGATGAATACTAATTTTGAGTGGTATGCTTTCATTGTCAACATAACAACCGAGAGATCTCGGTATCTTCCATGCTAGATACATTATAGGCGGTTCCCAAACAGAATGGTAAAGTTTTTACTCCCCCTCCACCAATCAATCACACTCCACGACGAGCCGAATCCACGAGTACCGTCCATAAAAACAACAATCTTGGGGGAGTTTTGTTTCATTATATTTTGGTTTGATTTTTGAGCATGGAACTGGGCATCCCGAATACCAGCCACTTTCTCGTGAATGATAGTGAATCAACACATATCGTGAGAATAACCCACCTAGCATGGAAGATACTGACAGCCCCTAGTTACTATATGAGCGATTCGGGCATACAAAACAGAATATTATTTGAAGGTTTAGAGTTTGGCACATGCAAATTTACTTGGAACGGCAGGTAAATACCGCATATAGGTAGGTATGGTGGACTCATATGGAACAACTTTGGGTTTAAGGGTGTTTGGATGCACAAGTAGTATTTCTACTTGGTGCGGAAGTTTTGGCTAGTATGAGGTGGAAGCAAGCACCACATGTTGGAGGATCCATAACAATATAACTTCTATACAAATATACCCAAACATAACTCATTAAGTTGTCTTCCTTGTCCAATTTTAACTAATTTGCTCGAGTTTGAAAATAATTAATGAGCTCACAATCATAGAAGATGTCCAAGATAGTATATTTATATGTGGAATCTCTCTTCCTTCAATATTCTTTCATGAATTGTTCAAGTGACCAATGCGGTGTTTGCTAACTTTCAATAAATTTTACCACCTATACTTATTATGTGTGAAGTCATTACTCCCCATGGGATAAGTATATGAAGCATATTTAATTTTAGATTTATGATATTCAATTCATTCAACCATTTACTCATAGGATATAAGTGAAGCACGAGAGTGAATGACAAACTACTCCAAAAAGATATAAGTGAAGATCAATGAGTAGTCAAACAATTAAGTAGCTATGTGAGGACTCTCTCATCTAAGAATTTCAGATCTTAAGTATTTTATTAAACAGCAAGCAAAAGAAAAATAGCACTCCAAGAATAGCACGCATCATGTGAACGAATAAAAATTTAGGCTCAACATAGGCTAACCGATAATTGTTGATGAAGAGAGGTGGGATGCGTAGCATCCCCAAGCTTAGATGCTTGAGACTTCTTGAAATATTTACTTGGGGTGCCTTGGGAATCCCCAAGCTTGAGCTTTTGTATCTCGTTCAATTCTCTGATATCCCGGTTTCACCTATTCTCAAAAACTTCATCCACACAAAACTTGAAAAGAACTCGTGAGATAGGTTAGTGCACATAATAATAAATCAACTCTTTATGTACTGCCAAGACAAGTTGCACAATAATTTTCATACATTAGGTACTGTTTTCTATCGTTTCCACAATTTATATCTACCAATATAGGCTATGAAAACCATAGGATAAGTAGATAACAAAACTATGACAGCAATCTGTCCAAACAGAAAAGACTGTAGCAATCTATTAAACCAGTGTACTTCTGTAACTCAAAAAATTATGAAAATTTAGGACATGCTATAAAATTTATATTAAAATACTGTGTAAAAATTTCAGAAACTTTCAACGTTCCAGTAAAATATGAAAATTCAAACACTACATTAAAAGTTTCTGTTTATACACAGCACACATCAAACATGCAATTCAAGCATCCTAAAAGGAAAATCTTGGAACTTTTTATTGAAAAACAATATTATAAATAATACCTACCATAAAAAAAGAAAATAAAATGACGCTCCAAGCAAAACTCATATTATGTGACGAATAAAAATATATCTCCAAGTAAGATATAGCGATAGTGTTGAAGATGAAAGAGGGGATGCCTTCCGGGGCATCCCCAAGCTTAGGCGCTTGAGTCTTCCTTGGATATTACCTTGGGGGTGCTTTGGGCATCCCCAAGCTTAGGTTCTTTTTACTCCTTATTCTCCTCATATCGGTGTCTCACTCAAAACTTGAAAACTTCAATCACACAAAACTTAACGGAACTTCGTGAGAAGGGTTAGTGTAGTAAAGATAAATCATTCACTTAGGTACTGTCAATACAATATTCATAATTGTTACCACATCATACCTACTGTATTCCAGCATTCCCATAATTTATACCATTAAATATAAGCTATGGAAACACTAAAACAAGCAAACTATGCATGCAAAACAGAATCTGTCAAAAACAGAACAGTCTGTGAAGATCTGTAGTGTAACCATACTTCCCTGTCTCTAAAAATTCTTAAAAATTAGTAAGCCCTGAATAATTTGCATATGAAGACTGTGTAAAAATTTCAGATCATTATCAAGCTCCAGTAAAAAATGAAAATTACTGTACTGGAGTCAAAAGTTTCTGTTTTGGTTCAGCATCAATTCTACTCATCTTGTGAGTCATCCCAAAGGCTTTACTTGGCATGTTATTGAAATAAAAAGCACAAAAGATGATTACTACAGTAGCTTAATCATGTGAACACACAAAAACAGAAAGTAAAAGTGTTGGGTTGTCTCCCAACAAGCGCTTTTCTTTAATGCCTTTTAGCTAGGCATGATGATTTCAATGATGCTCATATAAGAATAATAGTTGAAACATGCAAAAGAGCATCATGATTCTCATGGAAAGCACATTTAAGTCTAACCCACTTCCTATGCATAGGGATTTTGTGAGAAAACAATTTATGGGAGCCAGAATCAACTAGCATAGGAAGGCAAAACAAGCATAACTTCAAAACTTTGAACACATAGAGAGGAAACTTGATATTATCGCAATTCCTACAAGCATATGTTCCTCCCTCATAATAATTTTCAGTAGAATCATGAAGGAATTTCACAACATAATTATCACATAAAGCATTATCTTCATGATCTACAAGCATAGAAATTTTACTACTCTCCACACAAGAAAATTTCTTCTCATGACTAATAGTGGGAGTATCATAAAAGAATTGAATACTACAAGTTGGTTCCACATTAAAAGAGTAATATTCAGTAAAAGGATATTCATAGTTATGACAAGTATCATAATAGTAATCATCACTCTTTTTCATCGCATAAGTATCATCACAATAATCATCATAAGTAGGAGGCATGCAGTCATTATAACAAATTTGATCATTCAAAGTAAGGGGAATAAAAAGATCATCTTCATTAAGCATAGCATCCCCAAGCTTGGGACAAACATTAATTGCAGCAAATAAATTCTCAAACATGTCATTTTCATCAAACATAGCATGCCCAAGCTTGTGGCTTTGTATAACATAAACATAATCACTCTCATCATTAATAGTATGAATAGCACCAATAGTATAGCAATTATTATCATCATCTTCCAAGTTGGTGTCATTAATATTTTCAAGATTATAAGAAGTATCATTATCTTCCCAATCATAATTATCACAACAAGCAATAGGCATAACAAAATCATCCTCAAGTGTATCATCTTCCACAACTATTTTTGATTCATTCTCATGAGGCCTATCAATAATGGGAGCAACATTATTTGGGAAAGATACCTCTTTACCTTTACTTTTCCTTCTTTTCTTCTTCTTCACCACATTATGTGTGGGTTTATTTAATTCCTCCAAGCTTCTTTTTGAAGAGGTTGGTTGAATAAAAAGCTCCTCCTCGTTACCTGATTCATCATAAGAAAAAATAGGAGGATATTGGGAAACCTCTTCCCCTTCATTAGTATTCTCTTCATCTTCTATTTGTTTTCTTGTCTTTAAGTAATTGGCAATATAAGGATTCTCAATGCTATTTACCACACAATACATATAGATTTCATTTAGATCAAAATCAATCATTTTCATGAGAACACAAGCTGGAACATCCTTAGTTTTATGTTTCATTTCTTCATACCCCAAAAATAGACTAAGTTCATTATGATGCTCAAGGGTAATGAGGTTATCCCAATTTTTGGACACAATTCGATCATGAAATAATTCACATTGGAAATTAAAATGACCACTTTCATTGCAAAGTTCATAAGGACGGCGAGAAATATTAAGTCTTTCAGCACAAACATATAGCCTCTCTTGCAACCATTTAGTTTCTAAATACTTATGCCTCTTACAAAATCTATCTTCCCTTTTAGCCATGTCTTCACAAACTCTATGCACTCCAGAAAAATTGACATGCTTATAAGAAATCTTTTTATCATGACTAGTGCAATCATCATTAGTACTATGGATATTCAAAGAATTCATACTAACAATATTGCAATCATGCTCATCACTCAAAGATTTAGTGCCAAACATTTTAATAACTTCTTCTTCTAACACTTGAGCACAATTTTCCTTTCCATCATTTTCACGAAAGACATAAAAAAGATGAAGCATATGAGGCAACCTCAATTCCATTTTTTTGTAGTTTTCTTTTCTAGACTAAACTAGTGATAAAACAAGAAACTAAAAGATTCAATTGCAAGATCTAAAGATATACCTTCAAGCACTCACCTCCCCGGCAACGGCGCCAGAAAAGAGCTTGATGTCTACTACGCAACCTTCTTCTTGTAGACTCGTGTTGGGCCTCCAAGCGCAGAGTTTTGTAGGACAGTGGCAATTTTCCCTCAAGTGGATGACCTAAGGTTTATCAATCCGTGGGAGGCATAGGATGAAGATGGTCTCTCTCAAACAACCCTGCAACCAAATAAGAAAGAGTCTCTTGTGTCCCCAACACACCCAATACAATGGTAAATTGTATAGGTGCACTAGTTCGACGAAGAGATGGTGATACAAGTGTAATATGGATGATAGATATAGGTTTTTGTAATCTGAAAATATAAAAACAGCAAGGTAGCAAGTAACAAAAGTGACCAAAAACGGTATTGCAATGCTGGGAAACAAGGCCTAGGGTTCATACTTTCACTAGTGCAAGTTCTCTCAACAATACTGACATAGTTGAATCATATGTAAATCGCTCACGTGCGACAAAGAGTTCACTCCAAAGTCACAAATAGCGGAGAACAAACGAAGAAATTATTGTAGGGTACGAAACCACCTCAAAGTTATCTTTTCCGATCAATCGTATGAGCTATCCCTATAAGTGTCACGAACAGCCCTAGAGTTCATACTAAAATAAATCTTAAGATACACATCAACCAAAACCCTAATGTCACCTAGATACTCCAATGTCACCACGAGTATCCATGGGCTTGATTATACGATATGCATCACACAATTTCAGATTCATCATGTTCAATCCAACACAAAGAACTTCAAAGAGTGCCCCAAAGTTTCTACCGGAGAGTCAAGACGAAACATGTGCCAACCCCTATGCATAGATTCCCAAGGTCACGGAACCCACAAGTTGATCACCAAAACATACATCAAGTGGATCAATAGAACATCCCATTGTCACCACGGATATCCCATCGCAAGACATACATCAAGTGTTCTCAAATCCTTTAAAGACTCAATCCGATAAGAAAACTTCAAAGGGAAAACTCAATTCATCACAAGAAGATAGAGATGGGAAAACTCCATACGATTCATCTATATTAATAAAGCTCGCGGTACATCAAGATCGTGTCATCTCAAGAACACGAGAGAGAGAGATCAAACACATAGCTACTGGTATATACCCTCAGCCCCGAGGGTGAACTACTCCCTCCTTGTCATGGAGACCGCCGGGATTGTGAAGATGGCCTCCGGTGATGGTTTCCCCCTCCGGCAGGGTGCCAGAACGGGCTCCCGATTGGTTTTTCGTGGCTACAGAGGCTTGCGGCGGCGGAACTCCTGATCTAGGTTTCTTTCTGGGGGTTTTGGTATTTATAGGAGTTTTTGGCGTCGGTCTCACGTCAAGGGGGTTCCCGAGGGGCCCACAAGCCAGGGGGCGTGCCCTAGGGGGGGCGCCCCCTAGGCTTGTGGCTGCCTCGGGACTCCTCTCCAGTATCTTTTTGCTCCAGTATTTTTTATATTTTCCAAAAATATTCTCCGTAAATTTTCAGCCCATTCCGAGAACTTTTATTTCTGCACAAAAAAACGACACCATTGTAGTTCTGCTGAAAACAGCGTCAGTCCGGGTTAGTTCTAATAAAATCATACCAAAATCATATAAAATTATTGTAAACATGGCATGAATACTTCATGAATTATAGATACGTTGGAGACGTATCAAGGCTCGACATGAAAAAAGCTAGGAGTGAAAGTAAGCGGAATCAGTTGTATGAAATGTTTAAGAGGGACATGTTCCTGAAATTTGAAAGGAAGTTGAGGAGTCATTTATGCACCAGAAGATACTAACGTTGAGAGATAGCTAGGAGACGCAAGGGGGTGTGGGCATGGATGATGGCACTTATTGTATGGCAACACTGCGCAAGAGTAGCTGTGCATCAGCTGACCCCAGAGACACTAAGGCTGTAGCTGGTCATGATGGTGCTACATCTGATCTATATGGACAGGGGGGAGTGAAGGCCATGCTTACACATTATGAAGGTGCTTTAAAATGTGCAATGGCGTGGGTTTATAACCCCGACTTTGACGGGGGACTCTTGTTGGAAAATGTGCCATTGAAGCCAGGTTGTGTGAAGTGCTACGTGACTGAAATAAAGCCTGGATTCAGTAATTTTGCCCTGGAGAAGAAAGAAATAGAATTCCTGGATGAGATCCCTCCAACCCGCCCAAAAGCAACCAATGTCGCCCTTGAACCGGTGACTCTCTTCTCGCCACAGCAAATCTTGTGTGACTCCCCCGATGAACATAGTAGACATAATCCGATGCCCGAGGCGTCAACCTATGATCAGCCCACCCGACTTCCTGCCGTACAGGCCAGGTCAATATCCACTCCTGAGCAGCCTATGGCAAGGCCTACAACAGCTGAAGATGCATCATTGGTTCAGATGCCGGCCATTAAAGAAAAAAGTGCAGACATATCGGCACTGCATGCTAGGCAGACAAACCCAATGGAACCGCCTCCTATGTAGTCTAGAAGTCCGGAACCACGTGCTAAGCAGTCCGAAAGTCCGAAACCGCCTGCTAAGCACTCCGAAAGAAAGGAACCACCTGCTCACCAGTCCAGCGGTTCGCAGCCGCTTGATGAGCATACCGATGCGTCGGCACTGCCTGCTCAGTGATACTTGTGATCTACGTTGGGTTTTCCATGAAGAGGAACAAGTGATTGCAGCACAATACGAATAAGTATTTCCCTAGTTAAGAACCAAGGTTTATCAAACCAATAGGAATACCAATCAACAACCGTCTTCAGCAACTGCACACAAAAGAGCAAACACTTGCACCCAACGCGGCAACAGGGTTGTCAATCCCCTTGATCTCATTATTTGCAAGCAAATGAAGTGTGTAGATGATAGTAGAAAATTGTAAATTTCAAAATAAAATAAAAGAAAATAAATGGAAGCAAGGTATTGAAAGCGTTTGTAAATATATAAGTGAATAGACCCGGGGGCCATAGTTTTCCCCAGTGGCATCTCTCATGTAGGAAACATACAGTGGGTAAACAAGTTACTATTGGGCAATTGATAGAAAAGCGCATAGTTATGTTTATATTCACGGCAATGATCATGTATATATAGGCATCACGTCCATAAGAAAATAGGCCGACTCCTGCCTGCACCTATTACTATTACTCCACCCATCGACCTGTTGGGGAACGTTGCATCGGAAACAAAAAATTTCCTATGCACACGCAAGATCTATCCATGGTGATGAGCATCTACGAGAGGGAGAGTGGATCTACATACCCTTGTAGATCGCTAAGCGGGAAGCGTTAAGAAATGCGGTTGATGCAGTCGAACGTCTTCGCGATCCAAATCGCCGAGCGTCCCACGATCCAATCACGATCCGTCCCGATCTAGCGCCGAACGGACGGCACCTCCGCGTTCAGCACACGTACAGCTCGATGACGATCTCTGCCTTCTTGATCCAGCAAGAGGGAGCAGAGAGGTAGATGAGTTCTCCAGCAGCGCGACGGCGTGGCGGCGATGGTGGTGGAACTGTTCCAGCAGGGCTTCGCCTAAACACTGCTGAAAACTAGAGGATTTGATCTATCGGGGAGAGAGGGCTGCACCGTGGCTAGGGTTTCTTGTGTTGCTGCCCTATCTCCCCTCTAGTATATATAGGAGGGAGGGGAGGGGCTGGCTGACCTAGGGATCCTCCTAGGAGTCGGCCGAAGGAGGTGGAGGTGGAGGAGTCCACCTCCAATCCTACTCCAAGTAGGATTCCTTCCCTTCCCCACTTGGACTTTCCTTTCCCCAAAATTCCAGCCGCATAGGCCCACTTGGGCTGGCCGCCCAGCCCACCAGGGGCTGGTGCGCCACCCTAAGGCCCATGTGGCCCTCTTGGGGGTGTGGTGGGTCCACTTGGTGGACCCTCGGAACCCATTCATCACTCCCGGTACACTGCCGGAAATGCCCGAAAACTTTCCGGAGTTCAAACACCACTTTCCTATATATCAATCTTTACCTCCGAACCATTCCGGAGCTCCTCGTGACGTCTGGGATCTCATCCGGGACTCCGAACAACCTTCGGTTACCAATATACATAACTCAACTATACCGAAACGTCACCGAACCTTAAGTGTGCAGACCCTGCGGGTTCAAGAACTATGTAGACATGACTGAGACACATCTACGGTCAATAACCAATAGCGGGACCTGGATGCCCATATTGGTTCCTACATATTCTACGAATATCTTCATTGGTTGAACCTCTATGTCAAGGATTCAGTTAATCCCGTATGTTGTTCCCTTTGTTCTTCGGTATGTTACTTGCCCAAGATTCGATCGTTGGTATCTCTATACCTAGTTCAATCTCGTTACCGGCAAGTCTCTTTACTCATTCCGTAATACAAGATCCCATGGCTAACACTTTAGTCACATTGCTTGCAAGGCTTGTTTTGATGTTGTATTACCGAGTGGGCCCCGAGATACCTCTCCGTCACATGGAGTAACAAATCCCAGTCTTGATCCATGCCCACTCAACAGACACCCTCGGAGATACCTGTAGAGCATCTTCATAGTCACCCAGTTACATTGCGACGTTTGATACACACAAGGTACTCCTCCGGTGTCAGTGAGTAGCATGATCTCATGGTCATAGGAACAGATACTTGACATGCAGAAAACAATAGCACGATCATATGCTACGTTCATAGTTTGGGTCTTGTCCATCACATCATTCTCCTAATGATGTGATCCCGTTATCAAATGACATCTCATGTCCATGTCTAGGAAACCTTGACCATCTTTGATCAACGAGCTAGTCTACTAGAGGCATACTAGGGACACAGTGTTGTCTATGTATCCACACATGCAATTGAGTTTCCAATCAATACAATTACAGCATGGATAATAAACGATTATCATGAACAAGGAAATATAATAATAACTACTTTTATTATTGCCTCTAGGGCATATTTCCGACAGTCTCCCACTTGCACTAGAGTCAATAATGTAGCTCACATCACTATGTGATTTACATTTTAATGAATCTAACACCCATACAGTTTTGGTGTTGATCATGTTTAGCCCTTGGAAGAGGTTTAGTCATCGGATCTGCAACATTCAGATCCGTGTGCACTTTGCAAATATTTATGTCGTCCTCCTTGATGTAATCGCGGATTGAATTGAAACGTCGCTTTATGTGTCTGGTCCTCTTGTGAAACCTTGGTTCCTTGGCTAGAGCAATGGCACCAGTGTTGTCACAGAACAGAGTCATTGGGTTTAGTGCACTAGGCACCACTCCAAGATCTGTCATTATCTCCTTCATCCAGAGACCTTCCTTCGCCGCCTCCGAGGTAGCAATGTACTCCGCTTCGCATGTAGAATCAGCTACCACGCTTTGCTTGGAACTGCACCAGTTTACCGCACCCCCATTGAGAATAAATACGTATCCGGTTTGCGACTTAGAGTCACCCGGATCAGTGTCAAAGCTTGCATCGACGTAACCCTTTACGACGAGCTCTTGATCACCTCCATAAACGAGAAACATGTCCTTAGTCCTTTTGAGGTACTTCAGGATATTTTTGACCGCCGTCCAGTGTTCCATCCCTGGATCACTTTGAAACCTTCCGGCCATACTTATGGCAAGGCTGACATCGGGTCTTGTGCACAGCATTGCATACATGATAAAGCCTATGGCTGAAGCATAAGGGACGACACTCATCTTTTCTCTATCTTCTGCAGTCACTGGGCATTGAGTCTTACTCTACTTCACACTTTGCAATACAGGCAAGAACCCCTTCTTGGACTGATCCATTTTGAACTTCTTCAAAACTTTGTCAAGGTATGTGCTCTGTGAAAGTCCGATTAAGCGTCTTGATCTATCTCTATAGATCTTGATGCCTAATATGAAATCAGGTTCTCCTAGGTCCTTCATTGAAAAACTCTTGTTCAAATATTCCTTTACGCTTTCCAACATTTCTATATTGTTTCCAATCAGCAATATGTCATCCACATATAATATTAGAAACGCTATAGTGCTCCCACTCACTTTCTTGTAAATACAAGCTTCTCCGTAAACTTGTATAAACCCGAACGCTTTGATCACCTCATCAAAGCGAAGATTCCAACTCCGAGATTCTTGCACCAGTCCATAATTGGATCGCTGGAGTTTGCAAACTTTGTCAGCATTCTCTGGATCGACAAAACCTTCTGGTTGCATCATATACTACTCTTCCTTAAGGAAACCATTAAGGAACGCTGTTTTGACATCCATCTGCCAAATTTCATAATCGAAAAAGGCAGCTATTGCTAACATGATTCTGACGGACTTAAGCATCGCTACGGGTGAGAAGGTCTCATCGTAGTCAACTCCTTGAACTTATGAAAAACCATTTGCCACAAGTCGAGCTTTATAGACTGTGAAATTACTGTCCGCGTCCGTCTTCCTCTTAAAGATCCATTTGTTCTGAATGGCCTTTCGCCCTTCAGGTAATACTTCCAAAGCCCATACTTTGTTTTCATACATGGATCACATCTCGGATTTCATGGCCTCTAACCATTTCTCGGAATCCGGGCCCATCATCGCTTCTCCATAGCTCGTAGGTTCATCGTTGTCCAACAACATAACCTCTAAGACAGGGTTGCCGTACCACTTAGGAGCAGTACGCGTCCTTGTCGACCTACGAGGTTCGATAGTAACTTGATCCGAAGCTTCATGATCATCATTATTAAGTTCCTCTTCAACTGATGTAGGCTCTACAGAAACATCTTTCTGCGCTGCGCTACTCTCTGGTTGAAGTAAAGGTTCAACAACCTCATCAAGTTCTATCTTCCTCCCACTCAATTCTTTCGAGAGAAACTCTTTCTCAAGAAATGTTCCGTTTTTAGCGACAAACACTTTGCCTTCGGATCCGAGATAGAATGTATACCCAACTATCTCTTTTGGGTATCCTATGAAGATACAATTCTCCGCTTTGGGTTCCAGCTTTTCAGGCTGAAGCTTTTTGACATAAGCATCACATCCCCAAACTTTAAGAAACGATAACTTTGGCTTCTTGCCAAACCATAGTTCATATGGCGTCGTCTCAACGGATTTCGATGGTGCCCTATTTAAAGTGAATGCAGCTGTCTCTAATGCATAACCCCAAAACGATAGTGGCAAATCGGCAAGAGACATCATAGATCGCACCATATCCAATAAGGTTCGATTACGACATTCGGACACACCATTACGCTGTGGTGTTCCAGGCGGTGTCAATTGTGAAACAATTCCACACTGTCTTAAGTGACTACCAAACTCATAACTTAGATATTCTCCTCGTCGATCAGATCGTAGGAATTTAATCTTCTTGTTACGATGATTCTCAACTTCACTCTGAAATTGCTTGAACTTTTCAAAAGTTTCAGACTTGTGTTTCATTAAGTAAATATACCCATATCTACTTAAGTCATCAGTGAAGGTGAGAAAGTAACGATAACCACCGCGCGCCTCAATGCTCATCGGACCGCACACATCAGTATGTATGATTTCCAACAAGTCACTTGCCCGTTCCATTGTTCTAGAGAACGGGGTTTTAGTCATCTTGCCCATGAGGCATGGTTCACATGTGTCAAATGATTCAAAATCAAGTGACTCCAAAAGTCCATCAGCATGGAGCTTCTTCATGCATTTTATACCAATATGACCTAAACGGCAGTGCCACAAGAAAGTGGTATTATCATTATCAACTCTACATCTTTTGGCATCAATGTTATGAACATGTGTATCATCACTATCGAGATTCAATAAGAATAAACCCGTCACATTGGGTGCATGACCATAAAAGATACTACTCATATAAATAGAACAACCATTATTCTCTGATTTAAATGAGTAACCGTCTCGCAATAAACAAGATCCAGATATAATGTTCATGCTTAACGCAGGCACTGAATAACAATTATTCAGGTTCATCACTAATCCCGTTGGTAATCGAAGAGCGAGCATGCCGACGACGATCACATCAACCTCGGAACCATTTCCCACGTGCATCGTCACTTCGTCCTTTGCCAGCCTCCGTCTATTCCGCAGTTCCTGTTTTGAGTTGCAAATGTGAGCAACCGCACCGGTATCAAATACCCAGGCACTACAACGAGAGTTGGTATGGTACACATTAATAACATGTATATCATATATACCTTGTTTGTTGTTGGCCGCCTTCTTGTCAGCCAAATACTTGGGGCAGTTCCGCTTCTAGTGACCAGTTCCCTTGCAATGAAAGCACTCAGTTTCTGGCTTGGGACCAGCTTTGGGTTTCTTCACGGGAGGGGCAACTGCTTTGCCACTCTTCTTGGAGTTACCCTTCTTACCCTTGCCATTCTTCTTGAAACTAGTGGTTTTATTGACCATCAACACTTGATGCTCCTTCTGAATATCAGACTCAGTGACTTTCAACATCGCAAACAGCTCGGCGACTGACTTGTTCATCTCGTGCATGTTATAGTTCAACACGAAGCTCTTGTAGCTAGGTGGCAATGATTGAAGAACTCTGTCAGTGATCGCCTCTGGCAGAAGGGGCATACCCAATTCAGCCAGACGGGTGGAATACCCAGACATTCTGAGTATGTGTTCACCGACAGACCCGTTCTCCTCCATTTTGCAAGCATAGAACTTATCGGAGGTCTCATACCTCTCGATCCGGGCATTCTTCTCAAAGATAAACTTCAACTCAAGGAACATATCATATGCTCCATGACGTTCAAAATGTCTTTGAAGTCCCGGTTCTAAGCCATACAACATTGCACATTGAACCATTGAGTAATCATCAGAACGCGCCTGCCAGGCGTTCACAACATCTGGAGACTCTACTGGAGCGGGTGGATCACCAAGCGGTGCATCAAGGACATAAGCCTTTTGGGAAGTCATAAGGATAATCCTTAGATTACGGGCCCAGTCCATGAAGTTACTTCCATCATCTTTCAACTTAGCTTTCTCTAGGAACGCATTAAAATTCAGGGGTGCTACTGCGCGAGCCATTGATCTACAACATAAATTTTGCAAAGACAACTTAGACTATTGTTCAAGATAATGTGTTTAGTTAATCATATTACTTAAAAACTCCCACTCAAATTGACATCCCTCCGGTCATCCGAGTGCTACATGATCCAAATTCACCAACTCAAGTCCGATCATCACGTGAGTTGAGGTGGTTTCAATGGTGAACATCTTCATGTTGATCATATCTACTATATGACTCATGTTCGACCTTTCGGTCTCTTGTGTTCCGAGGCCATGTTTGTACATGCTAGGCTCGTCAAGTTTAACCCGAGTGTTCCGCTTGTGCAACACTGGCTTGCACCCGTTGTATGCGAACGTAGAGTCTATCACACCCGATCATCACGTGGTGTCTCGAAACGACGAACTTTCGCAACGGTGCACACTCGGGGAGAACACAATTTTATCTTGAAATTTTAGTGAGGGATCACCTTATAATGCTACCGTCATCCTAAGCAAAATAAGATGCATAAAAGGATTAACATCACATGCAAATCATAAGTGACATGATATGGCCATGAACTTGTGCTTTTGATCTCCATCTCCAAAGCACCGGCATGATCTCCATCGTCACCGGCATGACACCATGATCTCCATCATCTTGATCTCCATCAACGTGTCGCCAAGAGGTTGTCGCGCCAACTGTTGCTTCCACGACTATTGCTAACTCATAGCGATAAAGTAAAGCAAAACGGCGAAAATAATTAAAGACAACTCTATGGCTCCTGCCGATTGCCGTACTCATCGACATGTAAGTCATGATATTCTATACAATACATGATCATCTCATACATCACATATATCTCATCATGTAATTGACCATATCACATCACAACATACCCTGCAAAAACAAGTTAGACGTCCTCTAATTGTTGTTGCATGTTTTACATGGCTGCTACGGGTATCTAGCAAGAACTATTCTTACCTACGCATAAACCACAACGGTGATACACAAATTGCTATTCAACCTTCTCAAGGACCGCCTTTGTCGAATCCGATCCAACTAAAGTAGGAGAGACAGACACCCGCCAGCCATCTTTATGCAACGAAGTTACATGTCAGTTGATGGAACCGTTCTCTCGTAAGCGTACGAGTAAGGTTGGTCCGGGCCGCTTCATCCCACAATACCGCTGAATCAAGAAAAGACCAAGGGAGGAAGCAATCTGAGCATCAACGCCCACAAACTCCTTTGTGTTCTACTCGTGATCTCATCTACACATAGACCTAGCTCATGATGCCACTGTTGGGGAACGTTGCATGGGAAACAAAAAAATTCCTACGCACACGCAAGATCTATCCATGGTGATGAGCATCTACGAGAGGGAGAGTGGATCTACATACCCTGGTAGATTGCTAAGTGGGAAGCATTAAGAAACGCGGTTGATGTAGTCGAACGTCTTCGCGATCCAAATCGCCGAGCGTCCCACGATCCAATCACGATCCGTCCCGATCTAGCGCCGAACGGACGGCACCTCCGCGTTCAGCACACGTACAGCTCGATGACGATGTCGCCTTCTTGATCCAGCAAGAGGGAGCGGAGAGGTAGATAAGTTCTCCGGCACCGCGACGGCGTGGGGGCGATGGTGGTGGAACTGTTCCAGCAGGGCTTCGCCTAAACATTGCTGAAAACTAGAGGATTTGATCTATCGGGGAGAGAGGGCTGCACCGTGGCTAGCGTTTCTTGTGCTGCTGCCTTCTATCCCCTCTAGTATATATAGGAGGGAGGGGAGGGGTTGGCCGACCAAGGGATCCTCCTAGGAGTCGGCCGAAGGAGGTGGAGGTGGAGGAGTCCACCTCCAATCCTACTCCTAGTAGGATTCCTTCCCTTCCCCACTTGGACTTTCGTTTCCCCAAAATTACAGCCGCATAGGCCCTCTTGGGCTGGCCGCCCAGCCCACCAGGGGCTGGTGCGCCACCCTAAGGCCCATGTGGCCCTCTTGGGGTGTGCTGGGTCCACTTGGTGGACCCCCGGAACCCATTCGTCACTCCCGGTACACTGCCGGAAATGCCCGAAAACTTTTCGGAGTTCAAACACCACTTTCCTATATATCAATCTTTACCTTCGGACCATTCCGGAGCTCCTCCTGACGCCCGGGATCTCATCCGGGACTCCGAACAACCTTCGTCACCAACATACATAACTCAACTATACCAAAACGTCACCGAACCTTAAGTGTGCAGACCCTGCGGGTTCGAGAACTATGTAGACATGACCGAGACACCTCTACTGTCAATAACCAATAGCGGGACCTGGATGCCCATATTGGTTCCTACATATTCTACGAAGATCTTCATTGGTTGAACCTCTATGTCAAGGATTCAGTTAATCCCGTATGATGTTCCCTTTGTTCTTCGGTATGTTACTTGCCCGAGATTCGATCGTTGGTATCTCAATACCTAGTTCAATCTCGTTACCGGCAAGTCTCTTTACTTGTTCCGTAATACAAGATCCTGTGGCTAACACTTTAGTCACATTGCTTGCAAGGCTTGTTGTGATGTTGTATTACCGAGTGGGCCCCGAGATACCTCTCCGTCACACGGAGTAACAAATCCCAGTCTTGATCCATGCCCACTCAACAGACACCCTTGGAGATACCTGTAGAGCATCTTTATAGTCACCCAGTTACGTTGCGACGTTTGATACACAAAAGGTACTCCTCCGGTGTCAGTGAGTTGCATGATCTCATGGTCATAGGAACAGATACTTGACATGCAGAACACAATAGCAATAAACTGACACGATCATATGCTACGTTCATAGTTTGGGTCTTGTCCATCACATCAATCTCCTAATGATGTGAGCCCGTTATCAAATGACATCTCATGTCCATGTCTAGGAAACCTTGACCATCTTTGATCAACGAGCTAGTCTACTAGAGGCATACTAGGGACATAGTGTTGTCTATGTATCCACACATGCAATTGAGTTTTCAATCAATACAATTATAGCATGGATAATAAAAGATTATCATGAACAAGGAAATATAATAATAACTACTTTTATTATTGCCTCTAGGTCATATTTCCAACACGACCGCTATCCAGCATGCATCTAGACTATTAAGTAAAACAGAGTAATGCTTAATGACATGATGTAGATAAAGAGAATTCAATTAATATGAACTAACCCCATCGTTTTATCTTTAGTGGCAACAATACAAAGACGTGTCTTGTCCCTTTCTATCACTGGGATATAGAGCACCGCCAGATTGAACCCACTACAACACACCCCTCTCACTGAAGAAATATCAATCTAGTTGGCCAAACTATGTCAATAGATCGGAGAGATTTATGTAGCTATAATGATCATGCAAATAAGAGTCATAATATATTTCAGAGGTGACGCAAATACTTTTCATGAATAATCTGAACATAAACCCACAATTCACTGGATCGCAACAAACGCACAATACAAAAGAATTACATCGGATAGATCAAAGCGAAAATGCGATGATCATTGTATTGGAGATCAAAAGAGAGAGAGAGATAGCCATCTATGTACTAACTACGGACCCATAGGTCTGTGGTGGACTACTCATACAGCACCAATGGAGCAGCAAGGATGATGAAGAGGCCCTCCGTGATCGATCCCCCCTCCGGCAGGGCACCGGAACGGAGCTCCTGATGGGATCGCAGCGAATCAGAGACTTGTGGCGGCGGAAAAAGTGTTTCGGGATGCTCCTTAGGGTTTTTGGAATATATGTGAATTTATAGGCCAGAGAACGGGGGCAGGAGACCCACCAGGGAGGGACAAGCCAGCAGGGCACGCTGACCCCCCCTGGGGTGCCCTGTTGGCTTGTGCCTCCCTCGTGTGGCCTCCGGTCTCCTCCCGAAGCATCCAGGTCTTCTTTTGGTCCAGAAAATATCATAAAAATGTTTCGGGGCAATTGGACTTCGTTTGGTACTGTAAACCTGAAAAGCCAAAAACATACATAAAACAACAACTTGCACTCGGCACTGGGTCAATAGGTTAGTGCTCAAAAATAATATAAATTAGTAAATAAATACTCGAAAAGTATCCTAGAATGATAATATAATAGCATGGAACAATCAAAAAATATAGATACGTTGGAGACGTATCACTCAGCAAACCAACACATTGTCACAGCCGCATTAACACACCGACACATTGGCACCAGCTGCTCAAAAGCCCGGCATAGCTTCAACGGCTGGTCAGTTGTCCGTCGCCTCTGCTACTACATCTCAGCAGTCTGTCACAGCAGCACCATCTGTTCAGCAGTCCATCATACCTTCACGGGCTTCTCAGCAGCACGTCGTTCATGTAACCGGACGTCAAACAAGAAGTGCTTCAGCTAACAAGAGGAGAGCGGGCACGGTTGCACACAGGAAGATGGGCCCCCAAAACCGAGGAGGGATGGGACTAGTAGCCTCCTACTAAAAAGACTCATCGCCCATAATCAAATTAACAACATGTTTTTCGAAGGGATAGGTAATCCCGGTTCTCACGTCATGCTCGAAGCAGAAGTTGAAAAGCTACTTTCTAGTAAGAAAGCAGACCCATTTCAAGCACGCAAGTACAAGCATGGCTAGCCATTTCTTGTTGGCAAATACTTTGAGTACTGCAGTTCCAGTTGTCACAAGTTACATAAATATTGCATGGACGGAATATCAGAAGGAGAAGATCATAACATTTTGGAAGTGCACCACGACAGTAGGCATTTATCTCACCTTGCAGGTACCATCAGTGTGGAATTCGAGGACTTTCAACTCTTCTTAAACTTCGATGAGCTTGCTGCCACTCTTGTCAAATGCTTGATGTTGTAAGTACTTCACAAACTCTGATCAACTTCTCCATACAAGGTTGTAAATGAAAAAAAGCTAATTGTATTGTATTCCTCTCAGGGATTGGCGGCGCAGAGATTATTAAGGGTGCATGTGTATTTCATAGATCATGATTTAGCAAATGACATTTTGTTACGTAATAATGATACACGCAAGGCTTCCATTGAACATGTCACCAATATCTTGTGGAAGTTACAGGTAGGAGAATTCTTCATGTGGCCATATCATGAATGGTAAGTTAAATATACAACCACGCATACATGGACCGTCTTTCAGTTTTCAACATAGTTCATAAGTTCAAGGTTTTCTTAAACTGTAGCCATTATTGGATCTTGGTGGTCATTATTCTAAAACGCAACACAGTTTACTACTTGGATTCTCTCAGAGAGTCAAATAAGCCTCGGAATCTGAATAATCTTCAGGATTTCATAGATAGGTATTGTCTTTGATGTTAATATGTTGTGTTCATATCTGGTTCAAGAATTGAGTATGTGAAAATTCATCTTCATTTGTAGTGTATTGTCAAAGAACATAACAATGGGAGGGATATGGTTCGACCGCCAACTACCTCTACAGCACGTGATCGTTTCTCTGGTAAGATAACGAAATCCGTTATTTTAAAAAATTGCTAGTCAGATGTTCAAGTTTCTAAGTAAACCTCTTTCAATTTCTCTCAAAAGAAAAAAAGAAACAACTTACACCGATTAGGTTTTTCCTAACAGGGCAAATACATGACGAATGCTGTAAAAAAATAGTGTCCTCAAGAACAAGAAGGGACCAACCTATGTGGATACTATGTTTTCACACACACGATGAACCTATGCAGACATGTTGAATGTAGTGCCGATGCTGATAAAATAGAACCGGTAACTTTTTTCTTAATTACTATCTTCTACTCCACACATATGTCACATTCTGATCTAAAAATCCTGTAGTTGATCTTCAAACTAATGACCTCTGAACCGCTCACCGCAGATGAATTGATGTCTGTTAGGAAATTTATCAGCACCTTGTTTGTGAAATGCTATATCAAACCCAGTCCAGACGTCGAAGATTTCAGCATTCATATCTCTCAATAATAAGTATGCACTCATATAGTGTTATCAGCTAAACATAGACGCATGGATGCATTGTTTTCCTTGTGATCATGTCTTCGTATTTCATACACTATGATTATGTACTAGATATGTCGGTCATACATGTGTGGAATTTAGCTAGCATTTGTTCAATTGCATATTGTGGCGAATTTTGATGAATGTTCTTCCCGTGGACACTATTTCTTCAATTACATATTGTGGCGAATTATGATGAATGTTCTTCATGTGGACACTATTTGTTCGATTGTATATTGTGGTGAATTTACTATTCGCAGGGTGATTCAAATGCAATATTTTACAATAACCTCACCATTTCAAGACACACGGTTCAAGCAACTAAGCGTGTGCGATCTAGAACAGAAAGCACATGCAACTCATAGCGCAACCACCTGTGATCTACAGGAAAAGCATACGAGATATAAACTAAAATGTTGGTGATACATAAGAAATCATGACGATTTGCAACACTTCTACGTGTGCGTAGGCGCTCCTCAATCGTTTGCGATAGCACCTTATCTCACACGTGAGCCAACAGGAAACCATGCCCGTTGCAAGGACGATCCCATGCGTAAATTGTTCGGAAACGTGTGCGATGATATCATGGATGGTAGGTGCTTGCCAGAGAAAACTCGTGTGTGATGATGCGGGTATCACACACGGTTTCTACGATGGCCCGTGTGGATTAGTTAATGTTTCACAAACAGTAAATGCCAAACATTGTTTGGTTTCCATGAGAAATTAGACGCGTTTGACTCGTGATAGACGTGTGTGATTGACCCCGATCCCACACATGCCCAAAATATAGTTTGTGCGATATGCATCGCACATGATTAAATTTTGCAGAACGTCTTCACCATCGGTCACCATCGCCGACGATTTTTCCGTGTCGTGTGGGATGGACCCCCTATCACCCACACATGCAAGGCAACGGTTTAAACATTCGTCATGGAAAGGGGTTAAAATCCGTTTGTATAGCACGTCGCTACACTAGTGTTCATCAACACCACCATGATGCTCACCACCGGGTCCCTTTGTAGGCTTGCTGGAAGGTGATGGGATTTGATGAGATTGATCATGTAATCGAGTTATTTTGATAGGGCTTGATCCCTAGTATCGACTATGTTCTGAGATTGATGTTGCTATGACTTTGCTATGCTTAATGCTTGTCACTAGGGCCCGAGTGCCATGATTTCAGATCTGAACCTACTATGTTTCCATGAATATGAGAGTGTTTTAGATCCTATCTTCCAAGTTGTATGCACCTATAATGTGCAATGATCCACATACCCCAAGGTGACAATAATTGGGATTCTTTCCGATGATTGTCGTAGTTTGAGGAGTTCATGTATTCACCATGTGTTAATGCTTTGTTCCGGTTCTCTATTAAAAGGAGACCTTAATATCCCTTAGATTTCCTTATGGACCCCGCTGCCACGGGACGGTAGGACGAAAGATGTCATGCAAGTTCTTATTGCAAGCACGTATGACTATATACAGAATACATGGCTACATTATATTGATGAATTGGAGCTAGTTCTGTGTCGCTCTAGTATATAACTGTTACATGATTAATGTCATCAAAATCATTATCCATCACCGATCCATGGCCTAAGCTTTCTGAATCTTGCTAAGTTACTATTGTTGCTATTGTTGTCATCATCACTACAAAACTGTTGTTGTTACTGTTATTTATTTTATTACTATCTTGCTGTGCTACTAAATATTTGTGACAGAGAGTAACCTGGTGTGGTTGAATTGACAACTCTACTTCTAATACCGATAAATATTCTAGGGCACCCAAACAGAGCTGCAGATGGGATCGCGGCAGAACAGAGACTTGCGACGGCAGAAGTTTCGGGATGCTCCCTAGGGTTTTTGGAATATATGTGAATTTATAGGCCAGAGAACGGGGGAAGGAGACCCACCAGGGAGGGACAAGCCATCAGGGTTTGCCAACCCCCCTGGGCGCGCCCTGTTGGCTTGTGCCTCCCTCGTGCGGCCTCCGGTCTCCTCCCGAAGCTTCCATGTCTTGTTTTGGTCCAGAAAAAATCATAAAAATGTTTCGGGGCAATTGGACTTCGTTTGGTACTGTGAACCTGAAAAGCAAAAATCATTCAGAAAACAACAACTGGCACTGGGCACTGGGTCGATAGGTTAGTGCTCAAAAATAATATAAATTGGTAAATAAATACTCAGAAAGTATCCTAGAATGATAATATAATAGCATGGAACAATCAAAAATTATAGATACGTTGGAGACGTATCAACATCCCCAAGCTTAATTCCTGCTCGTCCTCGAGTAGGTAAATGATAAAAACAGAATTTTTGATGTGACATGCTACCCAATATGTAATCTTTTGCATGTATGCTCATTGAGAAACGATGAATTAACAAACATCAACATAGTAATATTTATAAGCACAAGCAACATAATCATCAATCTTTCGAAATATTCTATCCTCAAAGAATGTTTACCCACATTCATTTTATCATATTAGTAAGGCATGGCTCCGTCTTCACCACATTAATACAAATGTCAAGCACCACAATGTCGAGGTTAGGCAATTGGATCTGTCGGATTCAGAGCTCCGCAAACTCAAGAAGGTTCGAACTCTGGGGCGTGTGCGAAGATCCTTCCCAGCTCAAGCCTCGTCGTCGCGCAAGAAGATGAACTCAACGATTTACCCAGGTTCGGGACACCTTGCGGTGTAAAACCCTACTCCTGCTTTTGGTGGATTGGCCTCACGAGGAGGTTTATGGATGAACATGTACAGTGGTTGAGCGACCTCGCGAGGGCTCTTGGGTGTGGGTGGAGTCGGTGTCCCTCCCGACGGTGGCGGCTAGTCCCTATTTATAGCGGGCCTTGGTCCTCTTCCCTTATCGCACTGGCGGGAAGGGATCCCACAACGGGCAAATTTGAAAGGGGACAGGAGGTACAACTTATCCTGACTAAAGGTGGTCTTCACCTGCAAAGCTCCTGGCATGATGCAGAGGTGGGCTCGGCGATGACATCCGTCCTGCCGAGCCCGTGGTCTGGGTCTCATTGCACCGGAGTGGAAACCTTTGGGGGGCTTCCTTGGGAACCCGCATTTGTCCTTGCTTCCTTAGCACAAAAGAGGAAACTATCTCTGCTGCGCCCGCTGGCGCCCGCCTACCTTGGTCGTCATGGCTCACGTCATTGCACCTTCCTACGGCTGGGTACCTGCATAGGAATCTCCGCTCCTCGGGAGGCAGCTTGAGGATGCCGCTCCCTTGGAGGTCTTGGCGTCGTCCTCCTCGCGAGGCGGGGGCCCTCACGAGGGTTTTGTCTTGAGGGGTTTGTCGCCAGGATGTACCGGGCCCTCGAGGTGGGCCACGCGCTGGGCCGCAGGCAGGCAGGTTTGGGTACCCCCGAACCCAGAACGCCGACAGTAGCCCCCGAGCCCAAGGCGTGCTCGGGGCGGCTTTGGGGCGAAGCCAAGGGGTGGAGCCCGAAGCGCCGCGGGCCCCAACCGCCTGCCGGCCAATCTGCGTGTCATGCGGCTGGACACGGGCGCTCTCGCCCCCAGACAGACAAAATCCTGGTGCCCGCTACTGAGCCATTATTGTTCTCCTTCCTTGCGCCCTTGCTTCCTTGCTCAGATCCCCTTTCCCTTGCGAGAACCTCCTCCAGATCTTAACGTTGTGTTGCCCTTCCTCTTGCTCCTTTCCACCAGGGACCTTGCAGATGGCGCCCGCCGGGAAGTCGAAGCCCGAGGCTCAAGCCTTGTCCTCTTCTTCCCCTTCGCCGGCGCTCTCAGCCTCCGCCATTGCCAAGGAAGGGGACCTCGACCCCGTGCTCCCGTTTACGGTGGGTGACACCAACGAGTGGGGGGAGACCCTGGTCTGGTGCGGTTCTACGGAGCCACGCACCCTGGCAAAGACATTCTACCCCTTCTTCCTTCACAGCGTCTTCTCCGGGCTTGTCCCGCCTTTCTCAGGGTTCTTCACTGCCATCCTTGAGCATTACGGGATCCAGGCGCTCCACCTTCAGCCCAACTCCATCCTTCTCCTATATGTATTTGCCTTCTACTGCGTGGCCTTCGTGGGCGTGAGGCCCTCGGTGGCCCTCTTCCGCAACTACTTCAGCCTGCGACTTCACGATTGCGCGCAGCAATCAGCGTGCGCCTCCTTCATCGCGGTCCAGAGCGGGAACTCGCTCCTGAAGTCAGGGAAGAAGGTGGAAGGCTTTAGGCATTGTTGGGTCTTCATGGATACTCGGGGCCTCAACTTGCGCCTGGAGCTCCCGACGGAGCTGCCCGAGAAAGCCCTCGGGTGGGGTTCCGCTAAGCTCACCGATCCCCGGGCGAAGACCGTCTTGGAACGGATCTCCCAGGACAAGGAGGCCAAGCAATTGACTGGGGTGATGATAGTGAAGGGGTTCCTGACGCAGCGCCTGGCGCCGCTTCAGGCGCACTCGAAGCCCATGTGGGAGTTCGACGGTGCAAGGGACACCATCAGGCTTCGGTCCGCCAGCCTGACCGGTGAAGATCTGGGCAGGGCCGTGGTTACCCTGCTCCACGGCGACCCCGGGGACCTCCCCGAGGCCTACGCCCCGCTGTACCGCCGTGACGACAGGGGGGAGCTTGTCGCTGCCATGCCCGCCTTTGACGAGCACGGGCTCACGCCTCCCGAGCGCCCCAACTCCCCGGTGCCAGTGTCCTCCGGCAGCGCCAGCGGCGGGGAAGATTCGGAGGAGACTGTGGATGACGGCTTGGAAGAGGTGTCTCCCCCGTCGCAGAGTGTGCTCCTCCGCAACCTCGAAGATGACGATGATGCCGACGAGCGCCCGGCCGTGGGCCCCATGCGCTTCGCCAGGGTCCTCAGGAAGCCAAGGCCTGCCTCCCAGGCAATGTCGGCATCCAGCCGGGCGACCCTGAAGAAGCACGCGGCTGCGCCTTCTCCGCCGGACGCCCCGCGTACTAGCAGGGCACCTTCGACGCCGGCCTCGTCCCCATCCAAACCGCAGCCGAAAGACGGGGCAGCCACCGCGGGGCAGACGTGGCCCCTCCGGCTGCGGCCCCTCGGGGCGATGCTGCCATCCTTTCGGATGACCGTGCCGCATCGATGAAAGGCAGGAGCATCCCGGCCCTCGACGACACGGAAAGGAAGAGGAGGTGGGTCCTGGATGATGATTAATTAACTTGCCCCGCCTCTGGTTGATTATGAATTGCGCGCACGCTCACGGCCCGTTCTCCTTGGTGGCCAGGGTCGTCGTTGAGCCGCAGAAGAGGAAGGCGGGCGCCGAGCCGAAGGAGCCCCTGTCCGGAGGGCGCCTTCGGCCTCTAGCCCCGCTGCGCCCGAGCTTGCGAGCGTCACGTCTTCTCCTGATGTTGTGGCGATGCCGACCGCGGGGCCAGCCTAAGGAAGCGTGGAAGTTCACGAACCGTGGCGCCTCCATCGCAGATGGAGGGGGCAATCTCTTGCCCCCTCCGGATGAAGTCCGCTCCTGAGGACGCCGCAGCGTGGCTTAGGGCGGAGCCAGCCCCCATGCGCCATCAGGCCGAGGAGTTGTCCGCTCTTGCCGTGGTCGAGGGGGGACTGGAGCCTGAAGCGTCCCAAGCCAGTCACGCCGCAGCTCCCTTGGACATAGCGCTTGTCGAGGTGCCGATGCCACCTCCTGGTCAGGCTCTCGCGCTCGCGGGTAGCGGTCCTCCGGTCGGACCCGGCGCCTTGGATGGGGCTTACGCCGCGCTTGACCGGATCCGGGCCGACCTCCGAGGCTCCGACAGACGCTCCTTCGCGGGGGAACGCCTGGAGCTTATCTCCGGGTGGCTCCAGGCTGACGCAACCATCAAGACGGCCTGGGGCCGGGCTGAAGCTACCGCCGCAGAGAGCAAGAAGGAGGCCGCCGAGGCTGTGGCAGCTCGCGACGCGGCGTTGGCCAAGGCAGCGCCTGCCGCGGAGCGCTGTAGTGATGCGGAAGCCAAACTGAAGTCCCTTCAGGAGGAGCGAGCCACGCACGCACAACAGCTTCACCAGCCGGAGGAAGACCTTAACGCTCAGGAGGCGAAGCTCACCGATCGCGCCTCCATGTTGTCCCAGGCGGCCGACGACCAAGCTGCGGAGCGCGGGCGTCTGGCCAAGATGAGGGATGAGGTAGCTGAGGCCCAGACGTCCCACGCCCGGCATGTCTCCGCCACAACGGCTCAGCTAGATGCTAGGGAGAAGACCCTTGCCGCTGCCGACGAAAAGGCTGCCGCGGAACGCGATGCCTTCCCCTCCGTTGAGCTCAGGCTTCGCCGGGCTCTGCGCTTCATCTTCAGGGGAGGATTCGGGGAGCCGCTGGCGACCCCCGAGGGCGGTTACGCCAGGCTCTCCTCCAGATTCGCTGAGGCGCTCGAAGGCGCGGTCTCCAAGGTGGACACCATCCTGGAGAATGAGCGCCGCGGCCTTTTCTCCACGGCCGCGACGCGTGTATTCAGCCACCTCTACCTCCACGAACTAGGCTTTGATTTCAATGCGGTGATGGCCTCGATTGCTCTTGAGTTCCGCGCCTCCGCAGTGGCGGCCGTGAAGGATTCCGTGGACGCTCTGACGAAGAAGTTCGGCTGCGTCCCCGACACCAAGCCCCCTGCAGTGGAGGCGAGCAGTGGCGATGACGGCATCGACGGCGATGTTGACGACGGGCTCGACATGACCGAGGCGATCGGCGGCAACGGCCTCGGTGATGACGGCCCCTCCTCCTAGACTCCGACCTGCGACATTTATCGTGCCTCGTGGAGGCGTAAGACTTGTTGGAATTGCGAAACACCCTGTGCCGGTAATAACTTGCTTGAATTCTGTGATTTCCCTTTGCGCCTTGTTTTTGTCTTGCTTGCTTTTGTGCTCTGCGTCGGCAGGGCCCAATCCCGCACATACCTCGACCGCCGTTGGGGCGTCTGGATCACCAGCACGAGACCAAGGGGCGAGGGGCTACGTGACTAGTGAGGCCCCTGGGTCGCGATGCCCAAGGGTCCCCCTTGACGTGCGAGCAGCCCTCATGAAGGATACATGGCGACAACGGAGTCGAATTGGAGTGCCTTGTTGCTCTGCGTCGGCAGGGGCCAATCCCGCGCATACCTCGACCGCCGTTGGGGCGTTAGAATCACCAGGACGAGACCAAGGGGTGAGGGGCTACGTGACTAGTGAGGCCCCTGGGTCGAGATGCCCAGGGGTCCCCATTGACGTACGAGCGGCTCCCATACCTTTCCTCGCCAGCTTTTGTCTAGGAGGGGCGTGAGAAGAAGACCAGGTACCAGGGATCTGGTGAGGTGGCACGCACCAGGCGAAGCCTGAGCGTAGCCCCCGTCCAGCCCCCTCGCGCGTGCATCCCAAGGAATTGCTGCATGACGGGGTCGAAGGGCCATCCTAAGGTTGGTGCAGCCGCTCGGGCGCCCTCAGTTGTTTATCCACCAGCACGGAGCATGGGGCTTCCACATTGCGTGGGCATAGTCATTGGAGGACCTTGTCGTCCCCCAACGCGGAGCATGGGGCTTCCACTTGGGCGTGGGTGGTGACCCCTCCGCGTCCTCGGGGGAACCCGGGCGTATACAGCCCACTTGTTATTACGTGAGAGTGTCATGGGAGAATCTGGAGGAGGTGTATCTGGGCGCCCGTGAGCCGACACGGGTCTCACGAGGCCCTACCTCAAGGTGGGTTGCCCCTGGGTCTTCTAGAGCGGGGTGCGCTTGCAAAACCTGTGTGATGGGGACAACCTACGCCGAATGAATCTTCAGAGGCCACCGCATGATAAGGCCAAACACCAACGACCCCAGGAGGTGACGTCATCGGAGCCGGGCCGTCAGACAGAGCTCAGCCGTTGGGTTTATCGACGCTGCAGGGACGGACCCGAGCACAGACGCCGTGCCCAGTCTTCTCATGCGATAGATCTAATCAAAAACACACTGCGCGCGGCTCCCGCGATGACGAAACGCCGAACTGCAGTTATATGAACCGGGCCACGCGCCCTGACTCTCCTACCCCCGATTAGCTCACGCGAGGACGAAGCACCAAGCAGTATGGGAGGTGACGTGCATGGGACCGGCCTGCAAGACAGAGCTCAGTCGCTTGGATTTAACAACGCTGCAGGGACGGACCCGAGCACAGACGCCGTGCCAGCCCTCATCATGAGGCGGTCAAGATCGGGGTTGTTAGGGCGCGGCGACGTTCATGGCGACGAAGAACCGGGCAGGCAATTTGAAATACTTAGAAAACTTATCAAATGTAAAACCAGTTCTGATTCATGCGCAAAACGATAAGGTTGCTGGGGCGAGTCCTAACAGCCTGAGGATGATGCAGCCCAGGGGGCGCCCTCAAATGAACAAACGAGAAGGTCACCTGGCAAAGATGCTACTGAAGCATCGAGGTAGTTGTTGAAGCTTGATTCTCATGAGCTTGAAGACTCCGGTGGCTCGTGGGGCCCGCGAGGCCCGGGTGGCTCGCGAGGGTCCGGGTCCTCCTGAAGGACCGCGGGGCATCGGGCCTCGTGCGATGCAAACGCAGCCTGCGCGAGGCGCTGGTACATAGCGCCCACGTTCACGAGGCGGAAAGGCATGCCGACGTAGTTGCAGGGGTAGACCCCTCCTCGGCTGACGCGCGACGGCCAGAAGAGGTCTTGGGATGCGGCCCTGTTGAGGCCCGGGATGTTGACGCAGACACGCACCCTGCCGCCCTCGTCGGGGGCGGCAGCCACGTAGGGTGGTGCGGGGCGGCGCCCGCCACGCATGGCCAGCGCCTCCTGAAGCTCCTCAATCACTTGGGTGACGAACTCTCGCGAGCCTAGCGCCTCGCACCGTGCTCCTTGCTTGTGGGGCGCGAGTCAGAGCACGCCTCCGAGTGGTGCCCGAGCACCTCCCTCATCGCGCCTGCCGGGTCAGGGACTCTCCAGGTGGAAGCCCCCGATCCCGTCCTGAGGGAGGCATCGGGCGCGCCTTCCTATGCGGGAGGGCGAGGCGCCCCAGCGATGTGCGCAGAGCCTGAGGTGCCGCTCTTGAGGGCCTCCGCCCCCTGACGGCCCTTAGGGAGGAGTTATTTCTTCTTCTTGGGCGTGTCGTCATGAGGTAGGATGCCGCCCTCGTCATCAGGATTCTCAGCTGCCGCAGCCTGGTAGGCACGCTCGAGGGAGCAGGCTGCATCCTTCTCATCGCAAGCGACGGTGATAACACCACCACTCCCTGGCATCTTGAGGACGTTGTAGCCGTGGTGGGTTGCCGCCATGAACTTGGCGAGGGCAGGGTACCCGAGGATGGCGTTGTACGGGAGGTGGATGTGGGCGACATCAAAGTCGATGAGCTCGGTGTGCTAGTTATGGCGCTTGCCGAAGGTGACCGGGAGGCGCACCTGCCCCAGGGGAGTGGTGGAGCCATCGGTCACTCCTGAGAAGGGCTTGGTCGGCATGAGCTAGTCGTAGGGCACCTGAAGCGTCTCGAACGTCTCGACGAAGAGGACATTGAGCCCAGCACCGCCATCGATGAGGGTCTTGGTGACGAGGACGTTGCTGATGGTAGGTGTGCAGAGCATGGGGAGCACGCCTGCGGTGGTCGCGCACCTGAGGTGGTCCATGGAGTCGAACGTGATGGCGACCTGCGACCACTTGAGGGGATGCTCAGCTTCACGCTTCGGGAGGGCAGCGTTCACCTCATGAGAGAACTGCTTGAAAATGTGGTTGGAGGCAAGAGCCTGAGCACAGCCCAGGATGCAGGCGATCGCATGGCGTTCCTGGAAGCCCCCAGCCCCGTCATCTCGCCGGTTGCCGTCGTTCCTCCTTGGCGGCGGTGGCAGCGGAGGGAGGCCAGCATTGCCCTGAGGGCATGCCTCGCGAGGCTGATCGCGTCGGGGTCCGTCACGAGGCTCGTTACGCCAGCGGTCCTCGCGAGGCTGATCGTTCCAGTCCTGGCGTGGGTCGCTGTTGTCCCAGCGGCCTCCGGCGCGGCCTCCACCGCGGCCGTAGCTATGGTCGCCGCGCTCGGGGCGGCGGTCGAAGTGCTCCTCGCAGATCGTCTTGAGCTCCTAGCAGTCTTCGGTGTTATGGCTGCATGTGTAGTGGAAGATGCAGAACGGGCGGCCTCCCTTGGGGGGCTCATCTTGGCCGCAACCGTGCTTCGTCTCGGGTTTAGCCGCCAGCACTACAAGCCCCTTGCGCTTCGCCTCCTTAGCCTTGGCCTTCTTGTCCTCAGGATCTGCCTCCGGAAGCTCGAGGAGGGAGAGATGACCCTCTTCAGCCCTTGCGCACTTGTTCGCCAGGTTGAACATCTCCAAGGCCGTGCACGGTTCATCATGGATGGCGAGCTCCTCTTTCATCTTGACGTCCCGAACGCCATCGGTGAACGCTGAGATGATGGCCTCGTCCGACGCCTTCGGGATCTTGAGGCGAACATTTGTGAAGCGTTGTATGTATTTGTGCAGGGTCTCGCCCGGCTGCTGCTTCACGCGCCACAGGTCGTTCACCCCCAGGGCACGGTCGCGCGTGCCCTGGAAGTTGGCGACGAAGCGCTCGTGAAGCTCATCCCAAGAAGAGATCGATCCCTCCGGGAGGTTCAGGAGCCAGGAGAGAGCGCCACCCTTGAGGGCCATGGGAAACCAATTCACCATGACTTTGTCGTCGCCGCTCGCTGCCTCGATGCTCAGCACGTAGAGCTGGAGGAACTCCGTGGGGTCAGGGGTTCCATCGTAGCGTGGAGGCATGTCCGGCTTGAACTTGTCGAGCCAGTTGACACGGCGCAGCTCCGGGGAGAAGGCACGGCAGGCTGCTCCGCTCACAGGTGCGGCGTGCACGAGAGGAGCTGGGTCTTGACGCCCACACACCGCGGCCTCCGGTGGCACGCGGTACTGATGACGGCGCTGGGGTGCAGGGAGCACACGCGCTTCGCCACGCTGCGTTGGCACCACCTAGCAACTTGCTTCATGCCTCGCCTGCACCGGCACTTCACGCGGCTGGTTGTGCGGACGCGCCTCGCGCCTGGGCTCGGGGTCAACGCCATGCAGAGAAGGAGGGGGAGGTGCGCCATGCGCCCGCCTGGGAGGGTGGAGGACGGAGCGAGTGGGTGGGCACCGGGACCTCGCCGGCGACGCTGACAAGCTCGGCGATGCGACCAAGCCAGTCATCATAGCGACCAGGGGCGGGGCGGTAACGCAGCAGCTCGCGCGCCATGAACAGTGCTTCCTGTGCGTTCGCCGGCCCGTAGCGAGCGTGAGAGGACGACGCCAAGGCGGGGACGAGGGACGGAGTAGCAGTGCGGCCATCGCGCCGCGCGGTGGGTGGCTGCGACGAGTCCTGCTGCTCTTGAACGACTGGACCAGTGGCAGCGTTGGCTGCAGGAGAAGCGGAGAAGCGCGGGGCGTCATGGCCCACGGGCGCCGTCTGGGCGACGCGGCCGGCTCGACGCTCGGCGCGGACTCGGCGGGCCTCAGTCATGGAAGCGACGAAGCGGAGACGAAGCGGAGCCGGAAGAGAGACCTCGACACGCCCCTACCTGGCACGCCAAATGTCGGATTCAGAGCTTCGCAAACTCAAGAAGGTTCGAACTCTGGGGCGTGTGCGAAGATCCTTCCCAGCTCAAGCCTCGTCGTCACGCAAGAAGATGGACTCAATGTTTTACCCAGGTTCGGGCCACCTTGCGGTGTAAAACCCTACTCCTGCTTTTGGTGGATTGGCCTCACGAGGAGGTTTGTGGATGAACAAGTACAGTGGTTGAGCGACCTCGCGAGGGCTCTTGGGTGTGGGTGGAGTCGGTCTCCCTCCCTACGGTGGCGGCTAGTCCCTATTTATAGCGGGCCTTGGTGAGGGAGTCCTGGACTAAGGGATCGTCAGGCCGCCGGACTATCTCTCATAGGCCGGCTTGGTGGGCCGCTCTCTGATTATCGCAGGAAGGGCCGGGATATGCGACGACCCCGTATTCTAGAAGGAAACCTCTAAAGACGCGGCGTGCACTCCAAGTCAAGATGAGGGGATCAGCGTCTTTACTTTCGGCTGGAGACTTATCATGTGTAAACCCTAGGTACCCCCGGTGTCTATATAAACCGGGGGGTTTAGATCGTAGAGGGCAGACAAGCTCATGTAGGGTTTTGGCTACTTGATCTCGAGGTAGATCGACTCTGTAATCTTCATACACATCAATACAACCAAGCAGGACGTAGGGTTTTACCTCCATAGGAGGGCCCGAACCTAGGTAAACATCGTCTCCTTCATCCCTTGTTACCCATCGATCCTGAACTCACAGCTCGGGACCCCCTACCCGTGATCCGCCGGTTTTGACACCGACATTGGTGCTTTCATTGAGAGGTCCGCTGTGGGATTGCAAGAGGAATTGATGGCTTGCCTAATCATTAGCGATGAAGTCCGTAACGGGGACTCCTTCGCCCCCGGACAGATTTTTGCTTTCGGCAGCATCGTGCTGCACGCCGACCCGACCGGCCACCCTGGTCGGATCGGGAGTCTCGCCCCGATCAAGAGATCAGATTCGGGAACCTAGAGTTCTCCGTAGACTCCCGGGGCGATCTTTCATTCGCTGGGCTCGCGATCTCATCTGACGAGCCCGAAGTCTCCGAAGCCTTAACTTCGGATCTCCTTCTCGACTCTGCCATCGGGTCTATCCCTGCCGATGATCTGGCTCTTAGTCCGGATCCGGTTACAGTACCTGAGGGCCAGGGGTCGGCCCCTGCCGAACACACTCTTTGTAAGGACACGTTGGAGCTTAACTCCGAAAGTCCTAGGCAGATCGATCCGGTCGAGCTCTCGACGCTCAACGAGGCGCTGGATCGGATCCTATCATTAAAAATCACAGACGACCCGACCTTGACCCATGCTCAGATCGGTCTGAAGGCGGGTCATGGGGAATTTTTTGACCCACCCACCACCCACTTGGTAGCCACTATCGAAGACTTAACCGATATGCTGGACTACGCCTCCGAGGAGGCAGAAGACATGGATGAAGAGGGCGGCGCCCCCGCCCCTGTCAACACTGGGCGATGGACTGCCACCTCCACCTACGACGTCTACATGGTAGACACCTCCGACGATAAGGGCGATCGCACCCCTAAGAAGAATGACGATAAATCTGGTGAGGAGCCATCAAGGCGCCGGAAACAATGCAAACGATCTAAGGCAAACAAGGGAAGGGAGGCCATTGCAGGCACCGGGGAAAACGACACCCCGGAAGACCTCGGCGACCCTGAAGTCCCCGAACAGCCACTGGAGGACCAGGAAAGGCCCGAAGATCTGCGCGACACCGAGGATCTTAATGATTCCGAGGACGACAACTACCTTCCCCCTGTCGAGGAGGAGGACAGCCTGGAAACCGAAGACTTCACCGTCCCCGAAAACCCTGCGGATCAGGAATGGTTTAGGCGGAAGCTTTTAGCCACCGCCCGAAGCCTCAAGGCAAAACAACAGCAGCTCAAAGCCGAACAAGACACCCTCAATGATAGATGGACGAGGGTCTTGGCAGCCGAAGAAGGGTACGGTACCAATCTACCGGACCAACCCAAGAGCTACCCATGCCGGCGGCTGCTGCCGCAGTTCGATGACGAGGTCCTTGAAACATCGTCTCGCAGGCATACTCCGTACGACCAGCCGGACCGCCCTCCCCGAGGACGGGATAGGACGGTCGGCGAGGCCGAGTACAGACCTGCGGTACCCCGTAGGAGAGGAAAAGAGCCAGCAGAGCCTGAGTATAGGTATGACTTACGACAGGACCTGGATTATAGAGCAGGCCACACAAAATCCATCTACGGATCTAGAGGGTACTCCCCCGCTAGACGGGACGGGTACCTGTCTTGGCTCGACCGCAACAATAGAGGTCGTGAACAAAACCAGGCCCGATCGACCGCCGATCGTAGGCATGAGATAGCTCGGGTCAGAGGCACTGCCCACCCACTGTGCTTCACAGACGAGGTGATGCAGCATCAGTTCCCTGAAGGGTTTAAACCCATTAACATAGAGCAATACGACGGGACAACAGACCCAGCCGTGTGGATTGAGGACTTCCTCCTCCACATTCATATGGCACGAGGAGATGATCTCCACGCCATCAAGTATTTGCCCCTAAAACTTAAGGGGCTAGCTCGACACTGGTTAAACAGTCTCCCCGAGAATTCCATCGGGAGCTGGGAAGAGCTCGAGGATGCCTTCCGATCTAACTTCCAGGGCACTTATGTCCGGCCACCGGACTTTTCCGACCAGAGCAATGTTGTTCAGAAAGCAGATGAATCGGCTCGGCAATTCTGGAATCAGTTCCTGACCAAGAAAAAACAGATCGTTGACTGCCCGGACGCCGAGGCAATAGCCTCCTTCAGACATAATATCCGGGACGAGTGGCTAGCTCGTCAGCTCGGCCAGGACAAGCCGAGGACAATGTCCGCCCTTACCTCACTTATGACCCGCTTTTGCGCGGGTGAGGATAACTGGCTAGCTCGACGAGGCCATAACCCCGAAGACCCCGGCACCTCCGAAGTCCGGGATGGAAATGGGAAACCACGACGTAACAAGAACAAGCGCCGGCACAACAACGGCGATGCTGAGGACACGGCCGTTAATGCCGGTTTCCGCAACCCAAAATCCGGACAGTGGTAGAAACCTTCTAAAGGAAATCGAGACGGACCTACCACGCTGGACAAAATCATGGATAGGCCCTGCTAGATCCACGACACCCAAGACAAGCCCGCTACCCACACCAACCATAGTTGTTGGGTATTCAAACAAGCTGGCAAACTCGCAGCCGAAGAGCAAGGCAAGGGCCCACGCAGCGAGGACGATGACGAGCCTCGCGGTCCAAGCAATGGAGGACAAAAGCAGTTCCCTCCAGAGGTAAAAACTGTGAACATGATATATGCCACTCACATACCAAAAAAGGAGAGGAAGCGCGCCCTTTGGGAGGTCTACGCCGTAGAGCCCGTAGCCCCGAAGTATAATCCATGGTCAGCTTCCCCGATCACCTTCGATCGACGGGACCATCCGACCAGTATCCGTCACGGAGGTTCGGCAGCCCTCATGCTAGACCCCATTATTGATGGGTATCACCTCACTAGAGTCCTAATGGACGGAGGAAGTAGCCTTAATCTGATTTACCCAGACACGGTGAAAAATATGGGTATAGATCCGTCAAGGATCAAACCTAGCAACACTACCTTTAAAGGAGTGATCCCAGGCGTCAAAGCCCACTGCTCGGGTACCGTGAATCTGGAAGTAGTGTTCGGCTCGCCCGACAACTTCCGCAGCGAAGACTTGATCTTCGACATTGTCCCTTTTCGCAGCGGTTATCACGCCCTACTCGGCCGCACAACATTCGCTCACTTTAACGTCGTCCCCCACTACGCGTACCTGAAGCTCAAGATGCCCGGGCCCAAGGGGGTCATTACTGTCAACGGCGACACGGAGCGCTCTCTCCGAACTGAGGAACACACAGCGGCCCTGGCAGCCGAATTCCAATACGGCGACGATAGGCCGACGCCCAAATCAGCCATAAAAGCACGTCAGGTTAGTAAACGAGCTCGGTCTCAACCCGAACTCCCGGAATCATCTTCCGCCCAACAAAAATAGGGATACGCCCCCCACAGCACAGCCCTAGTTCCCGTAAAATATGTGCCAAGAAGGCACAACTTCGTGCTCAAAATACCATGGGCAGCTGTGGGGACCCACTATCAAAGGGAAAGTGTTCGGCTGGACCGAACTACTGCCAACACATGTCTTCGGACAAACCACAGGTACCATCTAGGACCTTCCAAGCGTAAAGCTCATCCACACTGCGGCGACTTCTCAAGATCTTCTTCCCAAGGTCCGTTCGCCGATAGCAATCACATTTAAAGGAAAGCAACCCCCTCGGGACCAAAGGAGCAGCCATGCGACAGGGCACATTGAGGACGTCAAGCCACCCATCGAAGACCCCGGGTTAAACCTGTCCTTTGTAAACTTTATTTTTCATTTCAAAATACCTGTAACAGTTGCTTCGGCAGTTTGAGTTATAAGAATTCATTAGAAATAAAGACCATCCTTTACGGCCTCCTCGTTGTATTTTATGTCACATACTCTGTTCTCTACTCACCGACACCGATTGCAAAGCTGTTCGGTACATATTGCGATGCGACCGGCTAATAGACCGGGTGCTTGACTATAAATATCGCCCCAAGCATCACCCCGGTACTATTGTTTATGTGTTCGGCGTCTCGGATGTTGCGTTATATGAATCGATTCCGAATTATGTCTTGGGTCAATGGTTGGGTTGCCCGGCTCCTGTGTTTGCCCTCTTACGTTCCGCTCGTTCGGCTAAAATGGTAAAGGGAGAACCACTGCGATTGTGCTTCCAGCTCGCCTGGTCAAGTAGCTCAGTGGAGAAAGCCGAAAACTGACTGTCATAATAAGCGAGAACTAGTCTGCAATCCGAGCATAAGTGTCAAACTAAAAATCGATAGAGGTTATTCCGTGTTATACGAGGGGTTTGTACGATTACAAACCATGTGATGCTGGTTTCAACCTCGGTGTATCCGAATATCACAAAACACTGGGGGCTAGTCATTAGCCCCCGCAGTCAAGCTCATACGGCTAAGTGAAAGCACTAAAGCATCATAGTCTGATTGCCTTGTTCCCCTCGCACTACCGACTTCTGGCACTGATACGTCGGCTAAGGGTCACAGTGTGGAGGTAGAAACACCTCGTGTAGTATCTACATGGGGGCTGAAGCCGACGACTCGCAACTTTCAGATAAAACGGCCACATAGGATTCAAAATAATACAAAGCTTAAAGACATGATAAACCATGCAACCGCATTATAAAGCGGAACAGTCATCGGATATATGACAAAACGCTCATTCATAAATTACATCCTTAGGGCATTGGGCTTCTATCACCCGAGCACCATCCATCACGGTGGAAAAGTATTGCTCGGGGCGCCTATGCTCCTTCCCAGGGGGTGGAGGCGCGGTGGCCATCTCGGTCAGCTTAAGCCTCGGCCAGTGCATCATGGTCCTTGCAAAGTCCATCCGAGCTCCCTCGATGCACGTAGAACGCTTTAGAGCGTCAATCCGAGGCGCAGCGTCGCACAGTTTCTGCACCAAGCCGAATGCAGAGGTCCTTCATGGCCGGCTCCGCCATCCTTCGCAGCTCCATCAATTGTTTCATCTGAAATCTCAGGAGGGGAGGATGCTCGGGGGCTTGAAATTGCGCCCTGAACAGCCGAGGCTCAACATCCCCATCCCGAGAGGCGAAGTATTTGTTCGCGTCTGCTGCACTCCTCGGGAGGTCCGTAAAGGCGCCTGAGGAACGCCACACCCGGGTGAGCAATGCAAACCTGTTACCACCAAAGGCACATTGCAAGTACGGCTTACCATCTGCGATCGCCTTGGCTTGACGGAGTTGTTCTTCAAAGAACCGCCTATCAACTCGCTCCGCTTTGAGCTCGGATTTCAGCGTGGATAGTTCGGTGGCCTGGTCTTCGTTCTTTTGCTCAAGGGCCTCGCACTTTGTGCTGGCATCCTTGAGCTCCAGCTGCACCTCTGCCACCCGGGCCTCATGCTTGTCGCTCACGGCTTTTAACGCCGACAATTCGGCTGCTGCTTGTTCGGCCACCGCCTTCTCATCTGCGGCCTCCTGCCTCACCTTTTTCAACTCGGCCTTGAGGTTCTCGACCTCCGCGGCCACAACTATGGTAACAATGAGTAAATAACACTTAGGGATAACAATCCGGATATATCAATCAATGAGGATAGACAATAGCCCGAATGATACAATTTGGACTCACCTTGCGTCTCGTCAAATCTCTTGTTCAGGCAATCGAGCTCCTCATCAGAGCTCTTGAGCTTCCGGTTTAGCTCGGCAAGCTCCACTGCGTTGGCGGCCGCCGCCGATGACGAGGCCTACAAAACAACTTATGTGCATTAAAACTCCCGAGCTGTCGGATTCAGACCCTCTGCTAAGTACTCTCCGGAGCTCTTAGAATAATGAGGGACAAAGGGTGCCCTGAGCATCGTTACTAATTTTCAGACATTTGACCCCCGGGTGGGTTTTTCAAACTCACCCAGGGCTCGGGGGCTACTACACTTATAAGGATTGCATAAACTTGGTAAAGTAACTTTTTCTGGAAAAAAGAGTATTACGTGGCTCACCTTGAAGCCCGTCAAGAGACTATTGAAGGCCTCTTTCAATCCGCTATCAACGGACTGAATGCCTTGCAAAACCACACCCATAAGGGCGCGGTGATGTTCGGCAATGGAGGAGCCGGATAAAGCTTCCTCCATCATGGCCGGCCACCCAGTCATGGGCGGCACCGGTGGTGACCTGCCAACCCTCCCTCCGGTGGGGGATTGGGCTGGCAGCTCCGGAGGCATAGAGCGCTCCGGAGATGTCCTCGGAGGGGACTGGACCGGACTTCGTCCCCCCTCTTTAGTTGCCAGGAGATGTTCCTCCTCCTGGTCTTCGGCAGCCGAGGTATTAACCTCAGCCATAACGTCGTCACCCCCGCCGCCGGTGTTCGGCTCAGAAGGAGCCTGGCGCGATAACACCTCCGCGGCCTCCTTCGAGACCTCAGGAGGCGTAGGATGTGAGGCAGTCCCACTTTCCGCCAGGTCGGCGGGCAGAGACTCCCCGTCCAAGATTTGGTCGGTGGGGAGATCGCGTGGTGGGCTGCAAATTGAAAGACGATTCGCCCATTTAGCATTAAAAGCTCTCTATATGTGACCCGGAGGGTCTTCGGATTCATACCTCTGGGCTGGGGGCTTAACCCTTGGGTTCCTTCGGGGAACCTTTTCAAAAGCCGCAGACTCCTTATCGGAGTCCGAGTTGTCGTCGGCCAGGACTGCCTTTGTCCGGCATGTTTTCTTCGGGGCAGGAGGAGGTAGGTCCTCCGAGGCGTCCGCTGCCGCCGCCCTTTTCCTTGTGTGGGGGGAGTCGCACTCCCCTTCGACCGCGTGCTCTTCCTCGTGGGTGGAAGAGGCATGGGTCTCCTCGGACTTAGTGTACGGAAGACCCCTTAGACGAAGACCCTCTTGGGCCTCCTTCTTCTCCCCTTTCTTCTTCTTCTCCTTCTTCTCTGGTGCCGAATACGGCGCCACGACGAGCATCTCTGTCAACAGATCCGACCGAGGGTCTACGGGCTACGGGGCCGGACAGTCAGTTTGCCCGACCATGCTCAGCCATTTCTGTGAAGATGTGGGAGAAGGGGTTCAGCTCTTTGTCAAAAAACAGAGCGGGAGAATTAAAGTTTTATCATACCTTGGTAGGAGGGGTTTCGGCGTCAAGACCGGTGTCCTCCTCCTCGGCCGGCCAGCTGTTCTGGGGCTTGAATAGGACTTTCCACAATTTCTCGTGGGTAGTGCGGAAGAATTGACACACGGTGGCCGGGTCCTCGAGCTGGTAAGCCCATATTGGGGAGGCCCGGTGCTGGCAGGGGAAGAGACGGTGGCGGAGCATGACCTGGATCACGTTGACCAGCTCGATTTTGGCCTCAATCATCGCGGAGATGCGCTTCTACAGCGATTTTACCTCTGCGGCCGACCCCCAGTCAAGGCCTTTCTTGAGCCACGAGGTTAGCGTCGCGGGGGGGGGGGGTCCGGATCTGAACTCGGCAGGTGCCACCCAGTCCGTGCTCATTGGTTTGGTGATGTAGAACCATTCCTTTTGCCAGATCTTAACCATGTCGATAAAGGTGCCGTCCGTCCACTCGACACAGGGGAGCTTGCTGATTACCGCCCCTCCACAATCTGCATGCGCGCCCGCAACTGTCTTTGGCTTGACGTTGAACACTTTGAGCCACAGGCCGAAGTGTGGCTGTACCCGCAGGAAAGCTTCGCAGACGATGATGAACGCCGAGATGTGCATGAAGGAGTTCGGAGGGAGGTCATGGAAATCTAACCCGTAAAAGAACATGAGGCCCCTGACGAATGGGTGGAGCGGAAAGCCCAGTCCCCGGATGAAATGGGGGACGAACACCACCCTCTCGTCCGGCTTCGGTGTGGGAACCACCTGATTTGCCTCTGGAGCGCGGTGGGCGATGTTGGCGGAGAGATAGCCGGCACGCTTTAGCTCCTGAATGTCGTTGTCGGTGACGGAGGAGGCCTCCCACTTGCCCATGGAGCCTAAACCAGCCATGGCCGAACTCGGAGGGAAGATTGAGGAAGAACTGGATCTGGGCTCTCGGAGCTTGGGAAGGTTGAGGAGGCAAAGGTTGCGAATTTGGAGCGTGAATAGGCCTTGGGGGTTTTCTCCCTTTTATGGGGTGCCATAATACCAATAGCCTCCCTTTTACTGCGCTGCAGGCCTCGCCACTTCCCGAAACAATCGTGCCGTTATGCGCGCGTGGGATAACCCAAGGCATTAATCATATCCCGTAAGAAACGGGACACGATCTACACATTGATAAGACGTGCCAATGGAGAAACTACCTCAAACCGCGAATCGAGTTTTTGTAACCGGCTCAGCAGTCGTGATAGACCATGACCCTTCGTCAGAAAGGTTGTCAGGAAATATTGTTCGCACTTTGACGTTCGGCCTTCGAGGTTAAGCGACTTATGGCGTCCGGATAACTACATGTTCGGATAACTACATGTTATTGGCGACCGGACTAGAGCCAGCCGATCATAAAGCGGGAAAAGAACTCACCCCGCAAGCCGGAGACTCTGATCACGCGAAGCTGCTAGTGTCATGACCCCTGGTGTTGGGGGCTAGTTCGGGGGCTACTGAGGGAGTCCTGGACTAAGGGGTCCTCGGGCTGCTGGCCTATCTCTCATAGGCCAGCTTGGTGGGCCGCTCTCTGATTATCGCAGGAAGGGCCGGGATATGCGACGACACCGTATTCTAGAAGGAAACCTCCGAAGACGCGACGTGCACTCCAAGTCAAGATGAGGGGATCAACGTCTTTACTTCCGGCTGGAGACTTGTCATGTGTAAACCCTAGGTATCCCCGGTGTCTATATAAACCGGGGGGTTTAGATCGTAGAGGGCAGACAAGCTCATCTAGGGTTTTGGCTACTTGATCTCGAGGTAGATCGACTCTGTAATCTTCATACACATCAATACAACCAAGAAGGACGTAGGGTTTTACCTCCATAGGAGGGCCCGAACCTGGGTAAACATCGTCTCCTTCGTCCCTTGTTACCCATCGATCCTGAACTCACAGCTCGGGACCCCCTACTAGAGATCCGCTGGTTTTGACACCGACACTTGGTCCTCTTCCCTTATCACACTGGCGGGAAGGGATCCCACAACGGCCAAATTTGAAAGGGGACAGGAGGTAGAGCTTATCCTGACTAAAGGTGGTCTTCGCCTGCAAAGCTCCTGGCGTGACGCAGAGGTGGGCTCGGCGATGACATCCGTCCTGCCGAGCCCGTGGTCTTGGTCTCGTTGCACCGGAGTGGAAACCTTTGGGGGGATTCCTTGGGAACCCGCGTTTGTCCTTGCTTCCTTAGCATGAAAGAGCAAACTGTCTCTGCTGCGCCCGCTGGCGCCCGCCTGCCTTGGTCGTCATGGCTCACGTCATTGCAGCCTCCTGACGCTGGGTACCTGCATAGGAATTTCCGCTCCTCGGGAGGCAGCCTGAGGAGGCCGCTCCCTTGGAGGTCTTGGCGTCGTCCTCCTCGCGAGGCGGGGGCCCTCACGAGGGTCTTGTCTTGAGGGGTTTGTCGCCAGGATGTACCGGGTCCTCGAGGTGGGCCACGCGCTGGGCCGCAGGCAGGCAGTTCTGGGTACCCCCGAACCCAGAACACCGACAGGATCGTACTTTTTCAATGCGCATCAACTTTTTATTCTTCATGCAATACATGAGCATGAACCATGGACATAGCATAAAGGTGGAATAGAATAGGCTGGTAGATATCAAAGGGGTAAAAAGTGGAGAAGAAAGTCTCGCATCAACTAGGCGTATCAACGGGCTATGGAGATGCCCATCGATAGATATCAATGCAAGGAGTAGGGATTGCCATGCAAATGATGCAGTAGAGCTATAAGTGTATGAAAGCTCAACTGCAGCTAAGTGGGTGTGCATCCAACTTGCTTGCTCATGAATACCTCGGGCATTTGAGGACGCCCGTCATCGGAATATAAAAGCCAAGTTTTGAATAATGAAAAATAATTCCCACTAGCATATGAAAATGACATAACAATAGACTCTCTATATGAATAACAAGGTGCCACTCTGAGGCACAAGTGTGGTAAAGGATAGTAGCAAAGTCCCTTCTCTCTTTTTCTCACATTTTTTAAAAATATGGTGGGCTCATTTGGCCTCCCCTGTTTTTATTTCCTCACTAGGACAATGCTCTAATAATGATGATCATCACACTTTTATTTACTTACAGCTCATTATGAAAATTCAATATGAAGAACTATGAAACAATATGACTCAATATGAATGCCTCTGGCAGTGTACCAGGATGTGCAATGATCTAGCGTGACATGTATCAAAAAATGATTAACGGTGGCTTTGCCACAAATACTATGTCAGCTTTATATGATCACGCAAAGCAATATGACGTTGAATGAACTAGTCATATGATGTAACGTTGGAATTTGCATGGCAATATATCTCGGAATGGCTATGTGAATGCCATAATAGGTAGGTATGGTGGCTGTTTTGAGGAAGATATAAGGAGGTTTATGTGTGACAGAGCGTATCATGTCACGGGGTTTGGATGCACCGGCGAAGTTCGCACCAATCCTCGAGGTGAGAATGGGCAATGCACGGTACCGAAGAGGCTAGCAAAATATGAGGTGGTGAGATTGCGTATGTCCATAGATTCACATTAGTCTTAAAGAACTCATATACTTATTGCAAAGTTTTATTAGTTTTTATCACAAATCAAAGTACTACTCGCATGCCCCCGAGGGAGGAGGTTGGGAGGAGTTAACCATCGCGCACCTCGGACCTGAAACAACACTAGGATTTCAACGTGGAATAGAAATGCTCACACATCCCCACCATGCCGTTTTCTAATATTTAGACGAACAGGAAATTAAAACCTCTTAATACCGATACTTCTATGAACCGACAATCATGCACTCACACCCTTTCACATTACCACATTCATATCATTAACCCAAGGTTTCTCTTTAATGTGCTACATGATGGTTTTGTTTATCACTCATTGAATACCTATTATTTTGGGACTAGTTTTACGACCCATGCAAATTACCGTCACTATTTATTAACTGTCAAAAATATATAAGTGAATAATGAGAGTGCAATTATTTCTATAAAATCTATATGCCACCGTGCTCAAAAAGATATAAGCGAAGTACTAGAACAACTGCTAAGCTCAAAGGATATAAGTGAAGCACATAGAGTATTCTAATAAATTATGATGAAGGTGCGTCTCTCTCAAATAGGTGTGTCCAGAAAACGATGATTGTGGCAAACTAAAAACAAAAGCAAACGAAAGCAAACAACGCTCCAAGCAAAATTCATATCATGTGACGAATAAAAATATAGCTCCAAGTGACATACCGATGGATTGAGACGAAAGAGGGGATGCCTTCCAGGGAATCCCCAAGCTTAGACGCTTGAGTCTTCCTAGGATATTACCTTGAGGTGCCTTGGGAATCCCCAAGCTTAGGCTGTTGCCGCTCCTTATTCCTTTGTCCATCGTGATAGCACCCAAAACTTGAAAACTTCGATCACACAAAACTCAACAAAACTCCGTGAGATCCGTTAGTATAAGCAACATACCAAATACTTTAGGTACTTCATAAATTGATTCATATTTAATTATTGCATAATAGGTAATGTATTCTAACTTCTCCATGACTTATACCCTCCCCCCCCCCCCCCGATACAATTCATAGCATCATCAATACAAGCAAACTATGCAAGCAAAAACAGAATTTGTTTAAAACAGAACAATCTATAAAGATCTGTAGAGAACCTATACTTCTGTAACTCCAAAAATTCTGAAAAATTAGAAAAACCTGAATAATTTGTATAGAAATACTTTGTAAAAATTTCAGATCGAAAAGACGTTCCGGTAAAATCAGAGAAATTCTGCACTGGATGCTAAAGTTTCTGTTTTTGCACCGTATCAGTTCTACTCATCTTGTCAGTCATCCCAAGGGCTTTACTTGGCACAAACACTAATTGAAACATAAAAACACAATCATTAAATATGAAATAATCATGTTATCACACACAAACAGAAAGTAAAAAAGCAAAAATAAAGATAACTATTGGGTTGCCTCCCAACTAGCGCTATTGTTTTATGCCCCTAGCTAGGCATAATGCATAGTTTCAAGTGTTGCCATCTTTCACATCAAGATCCTTGATAACCCAATGATTATTAGGAAAAATAGGAGGCTTGAAAATAGGGTCCTTTATCTGGTTTATAAAGTTGGGATGCACATTAATCATTTTGAGATATTCGTTTCTTTTGCTAGGAGGGGTACTAATACTCGTGGGAATGTAGATGAACTTGGGGCTTTTATTTCGAGAAGTACTGGCATTTGCTTTTGAGGGTATGAAAGCGGAGCCTACTTTATCGATGAATTCCTCCATTTTATCAATCCTCTTCAAACTTTGTTCTACCCTCTCATTAATAATTGTATCCTTCTCCTTTAAAGTTTTTAAAGTCATTCCTACCCGTGACCCAAATTGAGTGATGTGATTATGAAGCTTTTTATCTAACTCCTCAATTTGTTCTTTAGTAGTCATCTTCTTTTCAATAGCATCAATCCTTTGCATAACATGTTCTAAGGTCAAAATAGTTTCATTAATGATAATAGGTGGTGCTCCTACAAGATTTTCAATAGCATTATAAGCATCCAAGGTGTGACACATTAAGAAATTACCCCGGTAATGGTGTCAAGAATAAACCTATACCAAGTTGTCACTCCCGCATAAAAATTACGAAGCAAGGTAGTGCTGGATTGCTTATGAGTTGATTAATTTTGAGCATTGCAAATCCTATACCATGCATCTTTCAGATTTTCTCCTCCCCTTTGTTTAAAATTGAGTACCTCATTATTGGGAGTAACTAGAACAAAAGAAGAACTAGCATAGAAACAAGCAACAAGTAAACTAGTAACAAGCAAAGATAATTTTTTTTGTATTTTTGATTTTTATGAAGCAAAATAAATATAATAGAAAATAAAAATAAGAACAAGTGACTGATCATTTGTGCGAAGTTACTTGATAGTTGGTTGATGATATTCCCCGGCAATGGCGCCAGAAATCCTTCCTGATACTTGTGATCTGCGTTGGGTTTTCCATGAAGAGGAACGGATGACTGCAGCACAATACAGATAAGTATTTCCCTCAGTTAAGAACCAAGGTTTATCGAACCAATGGGAATACCAGTCAACAACCGTCTTCAGCGGCTGCACACAAAAGAGCAAATACTTGCACCCAACACGGCAAGAGGGTTGTCAATCCCCTTGATCTTGTTATTTGCAAGCAAATGAAATGTGTAGATGATAGTAGATAATTGTAAATTGAAAAATAAAATAAAAGCAAATAAATGGCAGCAAGGTATTGAAAGCATTTGTAAATATATAAGTTAATAAACCCGGGGGCCATAGTTTTCCCTAATGGCATCTCTCATGTAAGAAACATACGGTGGGTAAACAAATTACTGTTGGGAAATTGATAGAAAATTGCATAGTTATGTTCATATTCACGGCAATGATCATGTATATATAGGCATCACGTCCATAAGAAAATAGGTCGACTCCTGCATGCACCTATTACTATTACTCCACCCATCGACCGCTATCCAGCATGCATCTAGAGTATTAAGTAAAACAGAGTAATGCTTGGAGAACAATGACATGATGTAGACAAAGAGAATTCAATCAAAATGAAATAACCCCATCGTTTTATCCTTAGAGGCAACAATACAAAGACGTGTCTTGTCCCTTTCTATCATTGGGATATAAAGCACCACCATATTGAACCCACTACAACGCACCCCTCTCACTTAAGAAATATCAATCTAGTTGGCAAACTATTTCAATAGATCGGAGAGATTTATGAAGCTATAATGATCATGAAAATAAGAATCATAATATATTTTAGAGGTGACTCAAATACTTTTCATGAATAATCTAAACATAAACCCACAATTCATCGGATCCCAACAAACGCACCGTCCAAAAGAAGTACATCGGATAGATCAAAGCGAAGATGCGATGATCATTGTGATGCAGATCAAAAGAAAGAGAGATAGCCATCTAGGTACTAACTACGGACCCGTAGGTCTATTGTGCACTACTCACACATCACCATGGGAGCAGCAAGGATGATGAAGAGGCCCTCCGTGATCGATCCCCCCTCCGGCAGGGCACCGGAACGGAGCTCCTGATGGGATCGCAGCGAATCAGAGACTTGTGGCGGCGGAAAAAGTGTTTCGGGATGCTCCTTAGGGTTTTTGGAATATATGTGAATTTATAGGCCAGAGAACGGGGGCAGGAGACCCACCAGGGAGGGACAAGCCATCAGGGCGCGCTGACCCCCCTGGGGGTGCCCTGTTGGCTTGTGCCTCCCTCGTGCGGCCTCCGGTCTCCTCCCGAAGCTTCCAGGTCTTCGTTTGGTCCAGAAAACATCATAAAAATGTTTCGGGGAATTTGGACTTCGTTTGGTACTGTAAACCTGAAAAGCCAAAAACATACAGAAAACAACAACTTGCACTCGGCACTGGGTCAATAGGTTAGTGCTCAAAAATAATATAAATTGGTAAATAAATACTTGAAAAGTATCCTAGAATGATAATATAATAGCATGGAACAATCAAAAAATATAGATACGTTGGAGACGTATCACTCAGCAAACCAACGCATTGTCACAGCCGCATTAACACACCGACACGTTGGCACCAGCTGCTCAAAAGCCCGGCATAGCTTCAACGGCTGGTCAGTTGTCCGTCGCCTCTGCTACTACATCTCAGCAGTCTGTCACAGCAGCACCATCTATTCAGTAGTCCATCATACCTTCACGGGCTTCTCAGCAGCACGTCGTTCATGTAACCGGACGTCAAACAAGAAGTGCTTCAGCTAACAAGAGGAGAGCGGGCACGGTTGCACACAGGAAGATGGGCCCCCAAAACCGAGGAGGGATGGGACTAGTAGCCTCCTACTAAAAAGACTCATCGCCCATAATCAAATTAACAACATGTTTTTCGAAGGGATAGGTAATCCCGGTTCTCACGTCATGCTCGAAGCAGAAGTTGAAAAGCTACTTTCTAGTAAGAAAGCAGACCCATTTCAAGCATGCAAGTACAAGCATGGCTAGCCATTTCTTGTTGGCAAATACTTTGAGGACTGCAGTTCCAGTTGTCACAAGTTACATAAATATTGCATGGACGGAATATCAGAAGGAGAAGATCATAACATTCTGGAAGTGCACCACGATAGTAGGCATTTCTCTCACCTTGCAGGTACCATCAGTGTGGAATTCGAGGACTTTCAACTCTTCTTAAACTTCGATGAGCTTGCTGCCACTCTTGTCAAATGCTTGATGTTGTAAGTACTTCACAAACTCTGATCAACTTCTCCATACAAGGTTGTAAATGAAAAAAAGCTAATTGTATTGTATTCCTCTCAGGGATTGGCGGCGCAGAGATTATTAAGGGTGCATGTGTATTTCATAGATCATGATTTAGCAAACGACATTTTGTTACGTAATAATGATACACGCAAGGCTTCCATTGAACATGTCACCAATATCTTGTGGAAGTTACAGGTAGGAGAATTCTTCATGTGGCCATATCATGAATGGTAAGTTAAATATACAACCACGCATACATGGACCGTCTTTCAGTTTTCAACATAGTTCATAAGTTCAAGGTTTTCTTAAACTGTAGCCATTATTGGATCTTGGTGGTCATTATTCTAAAACGCAACACAGTTTACTACTTGGATTCTCTCAGAGAGTCAAATAAGCCTCGGAATCTGAATAATCTTCAGGATTTCATAGATAGGTATTGTCTTTGATGTTAATATGTTGTGTTCATATCTGGTTCAAGAATTGAGTATGTGAAAATTCATCTTCATTTGCAGTGTATTGTCAAAGAACATAACAATGGGAGGGATATGGTTCGACCGCCAACTACCTCTACAGCACGTGATCGTTTCTCTGGTAAGATAACGAAATCCGTTATTTTAAAAAATTGCTAGTCAGATGTTCAAGTTTCTAAGTAAACCTCTTTCTATTTCTCTCAAAAGAAAAAAAGAAACAACTTACACCGATTAGGTTTTTCCTAACAGGGCAAATACATGACGAATGCTGTAAAAAAATAGTGTCCTCAAGAACAAGAAGGGACCAACCTATGTGGATACTATGTTTTCACACACACGATGAACCTATGCAGACATGTTGAATGTAGTGCCGATGCTGATAAAATAGAACCGGTAACTTTTTTCTTAATTACTATCTTCTACTCCACACATATGTCACATTCTGATCTAAAAATCCTGTAGTTGATCTTCAAACTAATGACCTCTGAACCGCTCACCGCAGATGAATTGATGTCTGTTAGGAAATTTATCAGCACCTTGTTTGTGAAATACTATATCAAACCCAGTCCAGACGTCGAAGATTTCAGCATTCATATCTCTCAATAATAAGTATGCACTCATATAGTGTTATCAGCTAAACATATACGCATGGATGCATTGTTTTCCATGTGATCATGTCTTCGTATTTCATACACTATGATTATGTACTGCATATGTCGGTCATACATGTGTGGAATTTAGCTAGCATTTGTTCAATTGCATATTGTGGCGAATTTTGATGAATGTTCTTCCTGTGGACACTATTTCTTCAATTACATATTGTGGCGAATTATGATGAATGTTCTTCATGTGGACACTATTTGTTCGATTGTATATTGTGGTGAATTTACTATTCGCAGGGTGATTCAAATGCAATATTTTACAATAACCTCACCATTTCAACACACACGGTTCAAGCAACTAAGCGTGTGCGATCCAGAACAGAAAGCACATGCAACTCATAGCGCAACCGCCTGTGATCTACAGGAAAAGCATACGAGATATAAACTAAAATGTTGGTGATACATAAGAAATCATGACGATTTGCAACACTTCTACGTGTGCGTAGGCGCTCCTCAATCATTTGCGATAGCACCTTATCTCACACGTGAGCCAACAGGAAACCGTGCCCGATGCAAGGACGATCCCATGCATAAATTGTTCGGAAACGTGTGCGATGATATCATGGATGGTAGGCACTTGCCAGAGAAAACTCGTGTGTGATGATGCGGGTATCACACACGGTTTCTACGATGGCCCGTGTGGATTAGTTAATGTTTCACAAACAGTAAATGCCAAACACTGTTTGGTTTCCATGAGAAATTAGACGCGTTTGACTCGTGATAGACGTGTGTGATTGACCCTGATCCCACACATGCCCAAAATATAGTGTGTGCGATATGCATCGCACACGATTAAATTTTGCAGAACGTCTTCACCATCGGTCACCATCGCCGACGATTTTTCCGTGTCGTGTGGGATGGACCCCCCTATCACCCACACATGCAAGGCAACGGTTTAAACATTCGTCATGGAAAGGGGTTAAAATCCGTTTGTATAGCACGTCGCTACACTAGTGTTCATCAACACCACCATGATGCTCACCACCGGGTCCCTTTGTAGGCTTGCTGGAAGGTGATGGGATTTGATGAGATTGATCATGTAATCGAGTTATTTTGATAGGGCTTGATCCCTAGTATCCACTATGTTCTGAGATTGATGTTGCTATGACTTTGCTATGCTTAATGCTTGTCACTAGGGCCCGAGTGCCATGATTTCAGATCTGAACCTACTATGTTTCCATGAATATGAGAGTGTTTTAGATCCTATCTTCCAAGTTGTATGCACCTATAATGTGCAATGATCCACATACCCCAAGGTGACAATAATTGGGATTCTTTCCGATGATTGTCGTAGTTTGAGGAGTTCATGTATTCACCATGTGTTAATGCTTTGTTCCAGTTATCTATTAAAAGGAGACCTTAATATCCCTTAGATTTCCTTATGGACCCCGCTGCCACGGGAGGGTAGGACGAAAGATGTCATGCAAGTTCTTATTGCAAGCACGTATGACTATATACAGAATACATGCCTACATTATATTGATGAATTGGAGCTAGTTCTGTGTCGCTCTAGTATATAACTGTTACATGATTAATGTCATCAAAATCACTATCCATCACCGATCCATGGCCTACGCTTTCTGAATCTTGCTAAGTTACTATTGTTGCTATTGTTGTCATCATCACTACAAAACTGTTGTTGTTACTGTTATTATTTTTATTACTATCTTGCTGTGCTACTAAATATTTGTGACAGAGAGTAACCTGGTGTGGTTGAATTGACAACTCTACTGCTAATACCGATAAATATTCTTTGTCTCCCCTTTTGTCAAATCTACAAATTTGGGTAAACTACTTCCCTCGAAGACTATTATGATCCCCTATACTTGTGGGTTATCAAGGCTGTTTTCTGGTGCCGTTGCCGGGGAGCATAGCTCTATTTACTATGTTCACCAAGGATACTTAATTGTCATTATGAAGAATCTAAAACATACACGAACTAAGATCATACCCTGTAAGACGAGGGGAGGTAAGGAACTGCCATCTAGCTCTGCATTTGATTCGCCTACTGTTTTGAATCAGCTTATGACACCTCCACATGTTATTCAATCTTCTACTGCTTCTACCATGGATGATATCAATGATGATGCTACTACTATGCTTGATGAAACTGAAACAGTGCCACTGAATGAATTACTTGATGCTCATATTGCTAAGGATAGAGAACTTGAGAATGCTGAAATTGATGAACACTTTGATTCACGCATTACGCCTAGATCTCCTAATAGATATGATATGCCTGAGGTACCTGAGGGTTATGTTATGGACGGAGAGATAGCTAGAGAATTTCTTGCTTGTAATGATAGAGATGACTTGAAACTGTTATACAAATTGAAAGAAAAATCTATGATGGATAAAATGAAAAATGATCCTAAATTTGCTACTTCTCCTATATGTGTTACTAATAAGGATTATGAATTCTCTATTGATCCTAAGTTAATCACTATAGTAGAATTTGATCCTTTTCATGGTTATGAAACTGAAACTGTTGTGGCACACATTACCAAATTGCATGATATTGCCGCCTTGTTTGCTCATGAGAAAAAAAAATCTACTTTTATATTCTTAATCTTTTTCTTTTTTCACTAAAAGGTGATGCTAAGAATTGGTTCCTTTCTCTTGCTCCTGGTTGTGTGCGTAGCCCCCAGGATATGATCTATTACTTTATTGGAAAAAAACCTGCTCATAAGAAACAAGTTGCTTTACAGGAAATTTGTAACTTTGTGCAAATTGAAGAAGAGAATCTCCCTCAAGCTTGGGGGAGGCTTACCCAGCTACTTGAAGAATAGAACCTGGTGTTGATCTTGATAACCCACCTCATAAGAATATATGTTATGATAAGAGAGACTTTGTTGCTAGAAAATATGGTAAAGAAAGAGAACCATGGGTTCAAAAGCCCATGCCTTTTCCTTGTAAGCCTTCTAAGATCAAGGACGAGGAAGATTTTGAGCGTTTTCCTGAAATGATTAGACATGTTATTTGGCGCACTCGCTTGACTGATATCTTGAAAATGACTCCATATGCTAAATACATGAAAGATATCATCACTAATAACAGAAAGATACCTGAAATTGAGATTTCCACCATACTTGCTAATTATTCTTGTGATGGTGGAGTGCCTAAGAAGTTGGGAGATCCGGGTATACCCACAATACCTTGCTCCATTAAAACAAGTTATGTTAAAACTGCTTTATGCGATCTAAGAGCCCATGTTAGTGTTATGCCTTTCTCTTCATATAAAAGATTTGATTTGAATAAGCTCACACCTACTGAAATATCTTTGGAAATGGATGATAAATCCACTACCATACCTATTGGAATTTGCGAGGATGTTCATGTTGTGGTTGCAAATGTTACTATCTTAACAGACCTTGTTATTCTTGAGATGCCCGAGGATGACAACATGTCAATTATCCTTGGCAGACCTTTTCTAAATACCGCAGGGGCTGTTATTGATTGCAACAAAAGCAAGGTTACTTTCCATGTCAATGGTAAACAACATGCAATGCACTTCCCGAAGAAACAAGCTTCAGTGAATAATATTAATGCCATTGAGCAAGTTGCCGCAATCATTTTTGGGGAGTTTAAATTTCCTCTTCCTACTGCCAAGAAGAAATATGATATTATTATTGTTGGGGAGATGCAAATCCCCATTGAGGTAACCTAGTGTAATACTAAGATTCTTTGGTTTCATGTTAATTGGAAACAGTTTGTTAATAAGACTTGATCAACCTTATTAATGGATCTTTTTTTAGAAACATGTGATTGATGAATTTACTAAGCACAACTTTCTGTACCATTAATTTGCTCTTTGTTAGTTTTAGTTTAATAAAATAAAATGCCATAATTATCCTCTTTTTTGAATTTCCCGTATAATAAAAATGACCAAAAGTAAAAGTTCTCAAATTGCCACAAAATTTCTACATGAATTTTTCTAGAATATTTTAAAAAATTGGAGTTAAAAACACCTTAGGGGGATGCACCTGTTTGTGCCAAGCCAACAAGGCACGCCGCCCCCCTGGGCGTGCTCTGATGGCTTGGGGGCCCCATAGGCACCCCCTCACTTATCCCTTCGGCCCACTCCTTCCACCACTAGAAAAAAATTCCTGGTTGCTCTCTCTCTCATATTCTACCTCCAAACTCCGTTTCCGAAACTGTTTTGAGGGATTGCTCCTTGGTATGTGACTGTCGTGGTTTTCTCATGGAAGTTGTTCTCTTGGGAGAACTTGAGTGTGAGGCCATCGCCGCTAGGTGGCGACTCAAAGGGGTTTTCTGGGAGCGAGGGACAAGTTTACCCAGGTTCGGCCCCTCCGATGGAGGTAATAGCCTACATCCTGCTTTGTGTGTATATTGATGATGATCTTGATTACAAGGGTGCAGAATCGCTAACCTAGCTTTCGAGGGTATGTAACTTAAGTCTTTTGGTCCTAGGGGCTTGCCTTTATATACAGGTCAAGACCCTAGGTTTTACAAGAGTCCAAGTCGTGCTATGACTCATGGCCTAACATGGTTCTAACTCGCCTTGCTTATTAAGCAAGGAAACTCCCGACGTCTTCTGTCTCTTGGGCCTTGAGTCGCCGTCTTCATGTACTGGGCCTCCATGCGGCTTACTCGGTAAGCCGCCTTGCTTGTCTTGTCTTCAACCTTATGGCCCACTTTGAGTATAACACTTAAGCAGCCAATATGTTGACCCGGCCCAGTAGGGCGTGTTATACCACGGGGTTATATCCCCGACATTAGGCCCCAGATTGATTTGAATTTATTCATGTCAATCTTCCTTCCTTTCACTTGGCGGTTTATCATCTGCTTGTACTTGTGTCTTCCTCGACTCACGGAATGCCGGCTTACGACATTCCCTGACTTGTAATTTTTCTCGTGCCATCCTCACGTGACGTCACCCGCCGGAAATCCAGGAAACCAATGATGACATCACAACGGATCTTTGCCTGTATCCGCTAATCCCGAAAATTGAGGCGTCTTCTGTTCCAAAATTTACCGCGCCTTCTCGATTCCCACGCCTGCTAGTTGCCTCTTCTGGTTTCTTCCTTATAAATATTCACTAGGGGGCCCTTTATTCACTTTTACATCACCCCCTCACTTCGTCTTCCTCCTCGAGCCTGAAACTTCCTCGTGCCACCACTGCTTCTCGTCCGTCGCCGGCGAGCGTTCCTGGGACCGTAGCAGCACTCCGTCTTCACCAAGATCCAGCCGAACGTCGCCGCCTCCCCCGGCATCCGTGAAGGTAAGCCATTCTTCTTCTCCTAGATCTATCTTAGTTCATAGGAGTTCGTCGGAGGTACTGAAGTGTTCATCCGTTCATCGCCATTGCTAGTTCTCGTAGCTCCGATGACCTTCATCATAGGAATAATGCGGTAGAAAAACCGGCTCCATTTCACATATAGCATACTCAGATTTCCTTTAAGAATCCATAAACTGGACTGCCACTGCTTCTCTTCTTCGTCGTTAGGTTTAGCAAATATTTTCTTTTCTGAACTATTTGTAGATCCGTAATTCTAGCCAGTTTGGTAGAAACTTGTTTGTCCCATACTTGGCAAAGTTTACAAATCTCCGATTTGGCATAAGACACCCGCCTTCTTGCCGGATCATTCTTATGACTATAACCCACCTTATGTAGATACCGCTTCTTTTAAACTCTGGCTCATCATTATGACTACAACCCGCCATATGTAGACACTGTTTCTTTAGACTCCGTCTCATCATTATGATTTATGACCCGCCATGTTTAGGAAACTGTCTCATCTAAATGCCGGCTTATCATAAGGCGGTTCATCTACTGCATTTTATGCCGTCTTATCCTTGATCATAGCATATTTACTTATGCAGCTTCTTTTACTTGTACTTAGGCGTCTCATTATGTCAAAAACTACCTCATGTGACTAGGTGCCGTCCCAAGTGTCTGAACTTGTGCTCAAAGATTTCGAAGACCAGGGTCTCTTGTCGTCTCAGGAGGCAATTGGATGGCCGGCTCCCTTTGGAGAGGAACGCCTGACACCTGGCGAAGGAGAAGTAGTGGTGTTCACTGATCACCTTCTTCGGGGTTTTACTCCCCCCCGGGTCAAAATTCTTTCGGGATGCTCTACACTCTTTCCATCGACATCCTCAAGATCTTGCTCCCAATTCTACATCCAATCTTTGCCAGTTTCAAGTAGTATGTGAGGTGTATCTGCAGATTGAACCCACCTTCCCTCTTTTCATGGAATTCTTCCACCTCAACCGCTGAGGGAGTCCGGGAATAAGGGGTCCTCGGGTTGTTGACTTACCTCTTATGGTCCAGCCCGGTGGGCCGCCTTGTGGCATCTTCGGGAAGGCCGGACTACAGAATGACCCTGGGCTTAGGAGGGAATGTTCCGAAGACTTGGTGTGTCCTCCAAGTAAGAATGGGCGTATCTATGCTCGGATGGAAACCGACCATGTGTAACCCTAGGTACCCCTGGTGTCTATATAAACCAGAGGGCTTAGCTCATAGAGGGACAAGTCAACTCATATAGGGTTTAGCTCATTCGATCTCGAGGTAGATCAACTATGTAACATTCATACTCATCAATACAATCAAGAAGGACGTAGGGTTTTACCTCCTCACGAGGGCCCGAACCTGGGTAAACACTGCCTCCTTCGTCCCTTGTTACCATCGATCCTAGATTCATAGTTCGGGACCCCCCTACCCGAGATCTGCCGGTTTTGACACCGACATTGGTGCTTTCATTGAGAGTTCCGTTGTGAGATCACCTGTGGATTGATGGCTCGCCTAATCATCAACGAACAGGCCCGTAACGAGGACATCTTTGTCTCTGGACAGGTCTTCGCGTTCGGCAGCATTGTACTGCATGCTGACTCGACCGGCCATCTAGGCCAGATCGGTAATTTCGCCCATGGTCAGGAGATCGGGTTCGGGAACCTAGAGTTCGCCGCCGACTCCCATGGCGACTTGTTCCTTGCGGAGCCCTCGGTTTCGTCCGACGGACCTGAAAATCCCGAAGCCTCAACTTCGGGCCCTCTGTCCGGCTCTACCCTCAGATCTAACTCCGTCGGAGGTCCGTCCTTGAGCCCGGACTCGTTGATAGTACCTGAATATCAGGGTTCGGCCTTGACCAAACACACCCATCTCGAAGACACCTTGGAGCTTAACTCCAAGGGCCCTCAGGAAACTGATCTGGTCGTCCTCTCGTGGTTGAACGAGGCTCTAGACCAGATTCAGTCGATGGCACTCGAGGATGATCTTCCCTCGACCCACGTTTCGGTCGACCTAGAGGCCGGTTACGGGGAATTTTACGGCCCACCCGCCGCCCATTTAGTAGCCACTGTCGAAGACTTAACCGACATGTTGGACTATGCCTCCGAGGAGGCAGAACACATGGATGAAGAGATCGGCGACCCCGCCCCCGTGACCACCTGGCGGTGGACAGCCACCTCGACCTATGATGTCTATATGGTGGATACCCCTAATGATAGGGACAACCACACCCCCAGGAAGAACGGCGAAAAATCTGGCGAGGCGTCAAAGCGCCGAAAACAACGCAAGCGATCCAAGACCAACAAGGGAAGGGAAGCCATCGCAGGCACCGGGGAAATTGACGCCCCGGAGGACCTCGGCGACCTTAAAGCCCCCGGGGAGCTGCTAGAATACCCGGGAAAGGCTAACGGATTAACAGGACGCCGAGAACCTCAATTACTCCGAGGATGATAACTACCTCTGACCCATTGAGGAGGAAGAAAGCCTCGAAGCCAAAGACTTCACCGTCCCCGAAAACCCCGAGGACCAAGAACGATTAAGGCAACATCTCATAGCCACTGCTCAGAGCTTAAAGGCAAAGCAGCAGCAGCAGCTCAAAGCCGAACAAGACACCCTCAATAACAGATGGACAAAAGTCCTGGCAGCCGAAGAAGGGTTCGGCATTGAGCGGCCAGACCAAAATAGGAGTTACCCGCACTGGCGCCTGCTGCCGCAATTCAACGACGAGGCCCTTGAGCCTGAATCTCCCAGGTGCACCCAGTACGACCAGCCGAACCGCCCCCCTCGAGGACGGGACAGGGTGGCTAGAGACGCCGAATACTGGCCCACATCACCTCGTAGGAGGGGAAAGGGGCCAGCACAACCTGAGGATCGATACGATCTACGGCAGGACCTGGACTATAGGGCAGGTCACACTAGATCCATTTACGGATCTAGGGGACGCTCCCCCGCTAGACGGGATGACTACCAATCGTGGCTCGACCGTGATCACAGAAGCCGGGAACAGTACCGGGCCCAGCCAGCAGCCAACTTCTGGTGTGACGTAGCCCGGATCAGAGGCGCCGTGCACCCATTGTGTTTCACAGACGAGGTCATGCTTGCACCAGTTTCCCAAAGGGTTTAAACCCGTAAACATAGAACCATACGACAGAACGAAGGACCCGGCCGCATGGATCGAGGACTTCCTCCTTCACATCCATATGGCCAGAGGAGACGATCTCCATGCCATCAAATACCTACCACTCAAACTAAAGGGACCAGCTTGGCACTGGTTAAACAGTCTCCCCGAAAACACCATTGGGAGTTGGGAGGAGCTCGAGGACGCCTTCCGGTCTAACTTCCAAGGCACTTACGTCCGGCCCCCGGACTCTTCCGACTTAGGCAACATCATCTAGAAGGCTGGCGAATCAGCCAGGCAATTCTGGAATCGGTTCCTGACTAAGAAGAACCAGATCGTCGACTGTCCTGATGCCGAGGCGATATCCTCGTTTAGACACAACATCCGGGACGAATTGCTAGCTCGCCAGCTCAGCCAGGATAAGCCGAGAACAATGTCTGCCCTCACCTCATTTATGACCCACTTTTGCGCGGGCGAAGACAATTGGCTAGCTCGCCGAAGCCACAAGCCCCGAAGACCCTGGCACCTCTGAAGTGCGGGATGGTAATGGAAAGCCAAGGCGCAACAAAAATAAACGCCGCCATAGCAACGGCGACTCGGAAGACACGGCCGTAAACGCCAGTTTCCGCAATTCCAAACCCGGACAACAGAAGAAGCCCTCTAAAGGGAACAAAGATGGACCTACCACTTTGGAAAAAATCATGGATAGGCCCTGCCAGATCCACGACAAACAGGACAAGCCAGCCACCCACACCAACAGAAATTGTTGGGTGTTCAAACAAGTCGGCAAGCTCGCAGCCGAGGAACAGAGCAAGAGCCCGCGCAGCGAAGACGACGAAGAACCTCGCGGGCTGAGCAATGGCGGGCAGAAGCAATTCCCTCCCGAAGTCAAAACTATGAACATGATATATGTCACACATATACCCAAAAAGGAGAGGAAACGCGCCCTTCGGGAGGTCTATGCCGTAGAGACCATAGCCCAGAAGTTTAATCCGTGGTAGGCTTGCCTGATCACCTTCGATCGTAGGGATCACCCGACCAGTATCCGTCATGGACGCTTGGCCGCCCTTGTTCTGGACCCCATCATCGATGGGTACCACCTCACTAGAGTCCTTATGGACGGAGGAAGCAGCCCTAACCTGATTTACTCAGACACGGTAAAAAAGAAGGGTATTGACCCTTCGAGAATTAAACCCAGCAACACTACCTTCAAGGGAGTCATCCCCGGTGTCGAAGCACGCTGCTCGGGTACCATGACGCTGGAAGTAGTGTTCGGCTCGCCCGATAACTTTCGTAGCGAGGACTTGATCTTCGATATCGTGCCCTTCCGCGGTGGCTATCATGCACTGCTCGGCCGTACATCGTTCGCTCGCTTTAACACCGTTCCCCACTACGCATACCTGAAGCTCAACATGCCTGGGCCAAAGGGGGTCATCACCATCAACGGCAATACAGAACGCTCACTCCGGACTGAGGAACACACAGCGGCTCTAGCGGCCGAATTCCAGTCCGGCATCGAGGCACCAAGACCCAAACCAGGTGACAAGCTGCGACAGGCGAGCAAGTGGGTTCGAGCATGACCCGATCCCCCGGAGCAATCTCCTGATCACCACAAATAGGTACACGCCCCCCAAAGCATGGCCCCGCTACCCATCAGGTACGTACCGAGAAGGCACAATTTCGCGCTTAAAATACCATGGGTAGCTGCGGGGGGGACACCCTATCAAAACCGAGTGGTCGGTTTGACCGAACTACTCTCAACATAGCAGGCGTCAAGCTCACGCATGCCTCGGCGATTAAAAATGTACCCCTCTCAAAGGTCTGTTCGCCGATTATAACCACCTTTAAAGGAGCACACTACTCTTCAAGAGCAAAGGAGCGGAGGCGCATCGGGATACGCCAAGGACATCAAGCCGCCTATCAAGAACCCCGAGCGAACCTCCCCTTTGTATACATTTGTTTCTAAAACAAAATACCTGTAACAGTGGTGTCCGCAGTATGAATTGTAAAAATTCATCATATATAAAGATCATCTTTTATGGTCTGGTTATGGCATTTTATAAAGTGTTTTCTAACTCCCCGCCTCCAGAAACAAAGTTGTTTGGTACATGTTCGATGCAATCGGCTAACAGACCGGGGGGCTTAGCTATAAAGCTCGTCCCAAGCATCGTCCCGACATTATCCTTTATATATGTCCGGCATCTAGGATTTCTGCGTTATATGCATCGGTTCCGAATTATGTCTTAGGTCAAAGGTTGGGTTGCCCGGCTGCTGTGCTTACCCTCTTACGTTCCACTCGTTCGGCTAAAAGGGTAAAGGGAGAACCACTGCGATTGTATTTCTAGCTCGCCTGGTCAAGTACCTCAGTGGAGAAAGCTGAAAATTGACTGTCATAATAAGCGGGAACCGGTCTGCAATCCGAGCACAAGTGTGAAACTAAAAATCGATAGAGGTTATTCCGTGTCATACGAGGGGTTTGCATCTTCGCAAACCATGTGGTAATGGTTTTTTACCTCGGTATACCCGAATACCACAAAACACTGGGGGCTAGTAACCAGCCCCCGCAGTCAAGCTCCTTCGGCTAAGTGAAAGCACTAAAGCCACATAGTATGATTGCCTTGTTCCCCCCTCTCGCACCACCACCTCTGGGTTCCGATAATTCGGCTAAGGATAAAACTGCGGAGGACGGAACACCTCTTGTAATAATTACATAAGTGTTAAAGCCGATGACTGGCAACTTTCAGTTTCAAAACGGCCAGATAAGAGTCAAAATAATCCAAACACCAAAAGCATGATAAACCGTGCATACGCATTATAAAAAAAAGTGTTCATCGGACATACAATAATGTGTTCATTCTAAAATTACATCCTTGGGGCATTGGGTCTCTACCGACCGAGCACCCTCCATCGCAGCAGCAAAGTACAGTTCGGGGCGCCTATGCTCCTTCCCAGGCGGCGGGGGCGCTGTAGCCATCTAGAGCGGTTTCATCCCTGGCCAGTGCATCATAGTCCTCGCAAAGGCCATCCGCGCTCCCTCAATACATACAGAGTGCTTCAGGACCTCAATGCGGGAGGAGGCATCGCAAAGCTTCTGCACCAGGCCAAAATAACTGCTCGGCAATGGCTCTAAAGGCCACAACCGAATGCAGAGGTCCTTCAAGGCCGGCTCCGCCATCCGATGCATCTCCATCAGTTGCTTCATCTGATAACTGAGAAGGGGACGGGATTCGGGGGTCTGGAATTGTGCCCATAACAGACTCTGTTCCGCATCCCCATCCCGAGCCGCAAAGTGCTTGGCCGCGTCCGCCGCACTCCTCGAAAGATCCGTAAATGCGCCCGAGGAACGCCACAGCCGTGTAAGACGAGGAAACCTGTTACCACCAAAGGCACATTGCAGTAAGTACGGCTTACCATCCGCGATCATCCTGACTTGGCAGAATTCTTCCTCAAAAGACCGCCTACCTACACGCTCCGATTTAAGATTGGAAGACAACGTGGATAGCTCGGCCGCCTGGTCCTTGGTCTTCTGCTCAAGAGACTCGCACTTAGTGCTTGCATCTTGTAGCTCTTGCTGCACCTCGGCCACCCGAGCTTCGTGCTTGGCACTGGCAGCATTCAGGGAGCTCAGTTCGGCAGCCGCTTGCTCGGCCGCCATCCTATGATCAGCGGCCTCTTGCTTGGCCTTTTCCAGCTCAGCCTTGAGGTTCTCGACCTCGGAAGTCACGGCTGCAAATACAATGGAAAGCCAAATTTCAGGAAATGCGATCTCGAGAACCTCAATGGGGTTAACACAGGGTCCCCGTGATAAAATACCAACATACTTTGTATTTCATCAAACCGCTTGTTCAGACGGTCAAGCTCCTCGTCGGAGCTTTTGAGCTTCCGGTTCAGCTCAGCCAGCTCCGATGACGAGGCCTGCAAAGCAAACTTATGTGAGACACACCTCCGAGCTATTGGTCCTAGACCCTTTTTCGCCAGATCATCTCCGGAAACAATCAATTTCCCAGGAACTCAGATCGTTTTTTCTCGAAACCTGAGGTCCTCTGATCCCCGGGTAAGTTTCTTAAACTCACCCATGGCTCGGGTGAGGGAGTCCTGGACTAAGGGGTCCTCGGGCTGCTGGCCTGTCTCTCAATAGGCCGGCTTGTTGGGCCGGACTCTGACTATCGTGGGGAAGGCCGGATACATCGAGGCCCTGTGTTCTAGAAGGAAGTCCCGAAGGCGCATCGTGCACTCCAAGTCAAGATGAGGGAATCGACGTCACCATTCTCGACAGGAGTCTTGTCATGTGTAAACCCTAGCTACCCCCCGGTTTCTATATAAACCGGGAGGGTTTTAGATTGTTAGACACAGAAACTCATTTAGGGTTTTGGCTAGTCGATCTCGAGGTAGATCAACTCTGTAACCTTTATGCCATCAATATAATCAAGTAGGACGTAGGGTTTTACCTCCATAGGAGGGCCCGAACCTGGGTAAACATCGTCTCCTTCGTCCCTTTGTTACCATCGATCCTAGACTCACAGCTCGGGACCCCCTACCCGAGATCCGCCGGTTTTGACACCGACATTGGTGCTTTCATTGAGAGTTCCTCTGTGATCTCCAAAGGAACCAATGGCTCGCGTTGTCATCAACGAAGAGGTATGGAACATGGACTCCTTCATCCCTGGACAGATCTTCGCTTTCGGAAGCATTGTGCTGCACGCTGACCCGACCGGCCGTCTTGGCCGGGTCGGGAGTTTCGCCCCTTATCAAGAGGTCTGATTCGTGAACCTAGAGTTCTTCGTAGACTCTCGGGGCGATCTTTTGCTCACCGGGCTCGCAGTCTCATCTGACGCACCCGAGGACTCCAAGGCCTTAACCTCCGATGTCGCTTTCGACCCCGCCCACAGGACTAACCCCGGCGATGATCTGGCTTTTAGTCCGGATCCGGCCATAACGCCAGATGTCCGGGTACCAGCTCCCGCCGAACACACTTCTTGGGCAGACGCATCGGAGGTTAACTCCGAAAGCGCCAAGCAAATTGACCCGATCGAGCTCTCAACACTCAACGAAGCTCTAGATCGGATCTTATCGATAAAAGTCACTAACGACCCAACTCTGATCCACGTTCAGATCGGCCTTAAGTCGGGTCAAGAGGAATTTTTCATCCCACCCACCACCCACTTCGTAGCCACTGTCGAAGACTTAACCGACATGCTGGACTATGCCTCCGAGGAGGCAGAATACATGGATCAAGAGGATCGCGCTCCCACCCCCGTCAACACCGGGCGATGGATTGCCACCTCCACCTACGACGTCTACATGGTGGATACTCCATCCGGGAATGGCGAGCGCACACCCGCAAACAATGGTGATAGATCGAACGAAGCGCCGTCAAGGCGCCGGAAACCGCACAAATGATCAAAGACAAAAAAGGGACGGGAAGCTATTGCTGGCACCAGGGAAAACGATACCCCGAAAGACCTCGACGATCCCGATATTCCCGAGCATCCGTTAGAGGATCAGGAAATGCCGGAGGACCAGCGCGACCCCGAAGATCCAAACGATTCCGAAGATGACAACTACCTTCCCCTGTAGAGGAAGAGGATAGCCCGGAATCCGAAGGTTTCACCGTCCCCGAAAACATTGAGGATCAGGAACGGTTTAGGCAACAACTTATAGCTACTGCTCGAAGCTTAAAGGCAAAAGAACGGCAGCTCAAGGCCGAACAAGACACCCTCAATGATAGATAGACGAGGGTCCTGTCAGCCGAGGAAGGATACGGTACCGGTCTATTGGACCAACCCAAGAGCTATCCACGCCGACGGCTGCTGCCACAATTCGATGACGAACTTCCTAATACGCCGTCCCCCAAGCACACTCCATACGACCAGCCGGACCGCCCTCCCCAAGGACGAGATAGGACGGCTGGCGATGCCGGTTATAGGCCGGCGATACCCTGCAGAAGGGGAAAGGAGCCAATGGAGCCTGAGGATAGGTACGACCTGCGACGCGACCTGGATTATAGAACAGGCCGCACGAGATCCATCTACGGATATAGAGGGTACTCCCCCGATAGACGGGACGGGTACCGGCCTTGGCTCGACTGAAACAATAGAGGTCGGGAACAAAACCGGGCCAGAACAGACGCCGACTACCGGCGTGACATAGCCCGGGTCAGAGGCGCTGCCCACCCACTGTGCTTCACCGACGAGGTGATGCAGCATCAGTTCCCGAAAGGGTTTAAACCCGTAAACAAAGAGCAATACGACGGAACAACTGACCCGGCAGTGTGGATCAAGGATTTCCTCCTCCACATTCACATGGCACGAGGAGACGATCTCCACGTCAGCAAGTATCTACCCCATTCACTGGTTAAATAGTCTCCCTGAAAATTCTATCGGGAGCTGGGAGGATCTCGAGGATGCATTCCGATCTAACTTCCAAGGCACCTATGTACGACCTCCGGACTCCTCCGACCTAAGCAACATCGACCAAAAGGAAGGAGAGTCCGCTCAACAATTCTGGAACCGGTTCTTGACCAAGAAAAACCAGATCGTCGATTACCCAGATGCCGAGGCCATAGGCTCTTTGAGGCACAATATTCGGGACGAATGGCTGGCTCGCCATCTCGGTCAAGATAAACCTAGGACCATGTCCGCCCTCACGTCACTCATGACCCGCTTTTGCGCGGGCGAGGATAACTGGCTCGCGAGACGAAGCCACAACCCCGAAGACCCTGGCACCTCCGAAGCTCGGGATGGAAATGGGAAACCACGACGCAACAAAAATAAACGCCGGCACAGCACTAGCGACGCCGACGACACGGCCATCAACGCCGGCTTCCACAACCCTCGATCCGGGCAGCAGAAGAAGCCTCCTAAAGGCATCCGCGACGGGCCCACCCCGCTGGACAAAATCATGGAGAGGCCTTGCCAAATCCATGGCACACCAGACAAGCCTGCCAACCACACCAACCGTAACTGTTGGGTGTTCAAACAAGCCAGCAAACTTGCATCCGAGGAGCAAGGCAAGGGCCCACGCAGCAAGGACGATGATGAGCCCCGTGGTCCGAGCAATGGTGGACAGAAGCAGTTCCCTCCTGAGGTAAAAACTGTGAACATGATATACGCCACTCACATACCCAAAAAGGAGAGGAAGCGCGCCCTTAGAGAGGTCTATGCCATAGAGCCCGTAGCCCCGAAGTATAACCCATGGTCGGCGTACCCGATCACCTTTGATCGACGAGACCATCCGACCAGTATCCGTCATGAGGGATCAGCTGCCCTCGTCCTAGATCCCATTATCGATGGGTATCACCTCACTAAAGTCCTAATGGACAGAGGAAGTAGCCTCAATCTGATTTACTCAGATACGGTGAAAAAGATGGGTATAGATCCATCAAGGATCAAACCCAGCAACACTACCTTTAAAGGAGTGATCCCAGGCGTCGAAGCCCGGTGCACGGGCTCTGTGAGCCTGGAAGTGGTGTTCGGTTCGCCCGATAACTTCCGTAGCGAGGACTTGATCTTCGACATCGTACCTTTCCGCAGCGGTTATCATGCCCTGCTAGGCCGTACAGCGTTCGCTCGCTTTAACGCCATCCCGCACTACGCATACCTCAAGCTCAAGATGCCCGGGCCCAGGGGGTCATCACTGTCAACGGCAACACAGAGTGTTCCCTCCGAACTGAGGAACATGCATTGGCCCTGGCGGCCGAATTCCATTACGAGGACGATCGACAAACACCGAAATCTGCCATAAAGGCAGGTAAGGTCGACAAACGAGCTCGGTTTCAATCCGAACCCCCAGAATCTTCTTCTCCCCAGAAATAGGGACACGCTCCCCATTGCATAGCCCTAACGACCGTCAAACACGTGCCAAGAAGGTACAACTTCGCACTCAAGATTCCATGGGCAGCAGTGGGGAACAACCATTAAAGGGTAAGCATTCGGCTGGACCGAACCATTACCAGTACACGTCCTCGGACATAACACAGGTACCATCAAGGACCTGCTAAAGAGTAAAGCTCATCCATACTTCGCCGACTTCTCAAGACCTTCTTCCCAAGGTCCGCTCGACGACAGCATCACCCTTAAAGGAATGCAACTCCCTAGGAGGCACAGGAGCAGACTGACGACAGGGCACATCGAGGACGTCAAGCCGCCAATCGAAGACCCCTGGTACAACCTCCCCTGTGTAAATTCTATGTTTTATCTTCAAAATACCTGTAAACAGTTGCTTCGGCAATTTGAGTTATAAGAATTGTCGAGGAAATAAAAAATCATTATAAATGGCCCCTCTGTTGTAATTTATGGCAAATACTCTATTCTTGTCAAACGCCTCTCGCGCAACTGTTCGGTATACATTACGATGCAACCGGCTAATAGACCAGGGGCTTGAATTTAAAAAAAAATCGCCCTGAGCATCACCCCAACACAATTGGTCGTGTGCTCGGCGTCTTGGATTTTGCTTTATATGCATCGGATCCGAACTATGTCTTGGGTCAATAGTTGGGTTGCCCGGCTCCTGTGCTTGCCCCCTTACGTTCCGCTCGTTCGGCTAAAGGGGCAAAGGGAGAACCACTGCGATTGTGTTTCCAATTCGTCTGGTCAAGCACCTCAGGGGAGAAAGCCAAAAACTGACCGTCATAGTAAGCGAGAACCGGTCTGCAAATCCGAGCATAAGTGTTATACTAAAAAATCGATAGAGGTTATTCCGTGTTATATGATGGGTTTTGTCCTTATACAAACCATGTGATGCTGGCTTCGGCCCCGGTACATCTGCACATCAAAAAACACTGGGGGCTGGTCATCAGCCCCCGCATTTTTTACGCTCCTACGGCTAAGTGAAAGCGATAAAGCATCATAGTCCGATTGCCTTGTCCTCCTCGCACTACCGCCTTTGGGCACCGATACCTCGGCTAAGAGTCACAGTGCGGTGGCAGAGACACCTCGCGTAGTATCTACGTGGGGGCTGAAGCTGACGACTCGCAACTTTTAGATAAAACGGCCACATGGGAGTCAAAATAAACACTTATAAGATATGATAAACCATGCAACTTTAAATTATACAGCGTTAAAAGTCTTCGGACATATTACAACGCGCTCATTCATAAAACACATCCTTCGAGCATTGGGCCTCTATCGCCCAAGCACCCTCCATCACTGCGGAGAAGTATAGCTCGGGGCACCTATGCTCCTTTCCAGGGGGCGGAGGTGCGGTGGCCATCTCGGTCGGCTCGAGCTTCGGCCAGTTCACCATGGTCTTTGCAAAGGCCATCCGAGCTCCCTCGATGCATGAAGAACGCTTTAGTGCGTCAATCCGAGGCGCAGCATCGCACAGTCTCTGCACCAAGCTGAAGTAGCTGCTCGGCAACGGCTCTTCAGGCCACAGCCAGATGCAGAGATCCTTCATGGCCGGCTCTGCCATCCTGTGCAGCTCCATCAGTTGCTTCATCTGCTCGCTCAGAAGAGGAGAGCGCTCGGGGCACTCAAACTGTGCCCAGAATAGCCGAGCCTCATCATCCTCCCCCCGCGAAGCATAGAACTTGTTCGCGTCCGCTGCACTCTTCTGGAGATCCGCACAGACGCCTAAGGAACGCCACACCTGGGTGAGCAAAGCGAACCTGCTACCACCAAAGGCGCATTGTAGTGAATACGGCTTACCATCTGTTATAGCCCGGACTTGGCGAACCTCCTCTACAAAGGACCGCCTGTCCACCCGCTCCTTTTGAAGCTTGGATTTTAGCGTGGACAGCTCGGTGGCTTGCTCTTTGCCTTTCTGCTCAAGGGCCTCGCACTTTGCGATGGCGTCCTTATGCTCTTGCTGCACCTCCTCCACCCGGGCTTCCTGCTTAGCGCTGGCAGCTTTCAAAGTGGAGAGTGCGGCTGCTGCCTGTTCGGCAGCTGCCTTCTCACCCGCGGCCTCTTGCTTCATTTTTTCGAGCTCGGCCTTGAGTTTTTCCACCTCCGCAGCTGAAGCTGTGGAAGCAATAGATAAATAAATACACTGGGTTACCAGTGCGGATCACAAATAATATATAGCCCAGATGTTACAATTCGGCTTACCTTGTGCCTCGTCGAACCTCTTGTTCAGGCTATCAAGCTCCTCTTCGGAGATCTTGATCTTCCGATTTAGCTCGGTAAGCTCAGCGGCATTAACGGCCGCCGCCGAGGACGAGTCCTACAAAAAAGAGAACACACATCTGGTTATATGTGTTCCAACCCCCGAACTCTCAAGGATAACACTATGCTCGGTCCTCTTAAGGGCTTTTTAGAACATCGTGGGACTAATGGTGCCTTGCGCATAATTGGTCCCTCATGAGTATTTGACCCCCGGGTGCGTTTTTGCAAAACCACCCGGGGCACGGGGGCTACTACATATATAAATATAGCATAAACTTAATAAAATTACGATTGTTCGGGAAAAGGGTATTACGTGACTCACCTTGAAGCCCGTCAAGAGACCATTGAAGGCCTCTTTCAGTCCGCTATCGACGGACTGAATGCCTTGCAAGACCGCGCCCATAAGAGCGCGGTGGTCCTCGGAGATAGGGGCGCTTGATAGAGCCTCCTCCATGACCGGCCACCCAGTCGTCGGTGGCACCAGTGGTGACCGGTCAGCCCGATCTCTGATCGGGGACTGGGTCGGCAGCTCCGGAGGCACAGCATGCTCCGGAGATTTTCTCGGAGGGGACTGGACATCCCTCCGCCCTTCCTCTTCAGCGGCCAAGGGGATTCTCTCCCACTGGTCTTCGGCGACCAGAGGAGTTTTCTCCCCCTGTTCTTCAGAAGCCGAGGCATCGACCTCGGCCATGGCATGGTCACCCCCACCGCCTGTGTTCGGCTCCAGGGGAGCCTAGCGGGATGACACCTCCACGGCATCCTTCGCGGTCCCGGGAGGTGTGGGGTGTGACGCAGTCCCACTCTCTGCCAGCTCGGCGGGCGGAGACTCCCCATCCGATAGTTGGTCGGTAGGGAGAACGTGCGGTGGGCTGCGAACTAAAGGGTGTTCTTGCATTTAAAACATTGAAAACTTTGCATAAATGACCCAGGGAGTCTTCGGATTCATACCTTTGAGCTGGGGGCTTGACCCTTAGGGTCCTTCAGGGAACCCTCTCAAAGTCCTCGGACTCTGCATCAGAGTCCGAGATGTCGTCGGCCAGGATCAACCTCGGCCGACGCGCCCTCTTCAGGGCAAGAGGAGGTACATCCTCCGCGGCGTCCTGCGGCACCGCCCTCTTTCTTGTGAGGGGGGAAACTCCTTCCCCCCCGTCTTCATGCTCTTCCTCATGGCTAGAGGAAGCATGGGTTTCCTCGGACACGGCATCCGGTTGGTCCTTTATGCGGAGACCTTCTTTGGCTTCTTCTTCTTCTCCTTCTTCTCGGGCGCCGAGTACGGCGCCACGACGAGCATCGCCGACAACAACTCCGACCGTGGGTCTTCGGGTTGTGGTGCGGGACAGTTAATCCTTGCGGTTTTGCTCATCCATTTCTGTGGAAATGAGGGGGAAGGTGTTCAGTCTTTTTGTCAAAGAAACAGAGTCAATGTGTTAAAACTGTACCATACCTGGGTTGGCGGGTTATCGGTGCTTAGGCCCGAATCCTCTTCCTTGGCCGGCCAGCTTTTCTGAGGCTTGAATAATGCCTTCCACAACTTTTCGGAGGTAGTGCGGAAGAGTTGGCGCACGGTGGGCTCGTCCTCACGCCGGTAAGCCCACATTGGGGAGGCCCAGCACTGACAGGGGAGGATTCGGCGGTGGAGCATGACCTGGACCACATCGACCAGTTCATCATTGGCCTTGATCACTGAGGTAACCCGCTTCTGCAGTAGTTTCACCTCTGCATCCGACCCCCAGTCCAGGCCCTTCCTGAGCCATGAGGTCAATCTCATAGGGGGTCCGGATCTGAACTCGGCAGGCGCTGCCCAGTTCTCGTCTCTTGGCTCGGTGATGTAGAACCACTCTTTCTGCCAGATCTTGATTGTGTCGATGAAGGTGCCGGTTGGACACTCAACGTGGGGGAGTTTGCTGATTACGGCCCCTCCATAGTCTGCGTGCTCGCCCGCGACTATGTTCGGCTTGACGTTGAAGACCTTGAGCCACAGGCCGAAGTGCGGCTCGACTCGCAGGAAGGCTTCGTAGAGGATTATGAAAGCCAAAATATGCATGAAATAGTTCGGGGGAAGGTCGTGGAAGTCCAACCCGTAGAAAAACATGAGGCCCCTGAGGAAGGGGTGGAGCGGGAAGCTCAGTCCCCGGATGAAATGGGGGACGAAGACCACCCTTTCGCCTGGCTTAGGGGTGGGGACGACTTGCTTCGCCTCTAGAGCGCGGTGGAAGACGTTGGCGGGGAGGTAGCCGGCAAGCTTTAGCTCCCGGATATCCTGGTCGGTGACCGTGGAGGCCTCCCACTTGCCCATGGAGCCCGAACCCGCCATGGCTAGGCTTGGAGGGGAAGTTGAGGAAGAACTGGATCTGGGCTCTCGGAGCTTGGGAAGATTGGGAAAGCGGAGGATGCGAAGGGAAAGCGTGAACAAGCCTTGGGGTTTTTTACCCTTTTTATGGGGCGTAACACTGATTAACCTCCCTCTGCTGCGCCGCAAATCTCTCCGCTTCCCAAGACGTGTGTACCGTTATGCACGTGCAAAAGGAACTTGGGATGCTAATCATATCCCGTGTGAAACGGAGCACGATCTATACATTGATGAGTTGTGCTAACGTAAAAACAGCCTCGAACCGCGAATCGAGTTTTCATAACTGGTTCAGCGGTCGTGGCAGGCCACGACCCTTCGTCAGAAAGGTTGTCAGAAGAAACACTGTTTACACTTTGACGTTTGGCCTTCGGGACCGAACAACTCATGGTGTTCGGGCTATCGTGTGATCGGAAGCCGGACAGGTATCAGCCGATCTTTAACGGGAAGAAGAACTCACCCCGCAAGCTGAAGACTCTGATCAAGCGGAGCTGCCCAAGCTGAGACCCTTGGCGTTGGGGGCTAGTTCGGGGGCTACTGAGGGAGTCCTGGACTAAGGGGTCCTCGGGCTGCTGGCCTGTCTCTCAATAGGCCGGCTTGTTGGGTCGGACTCTGACTATCGCGGGGAAGGCCGGATACATCGAGGCCCTGTGTTCTAGAAGGAAGTCCCGAAGGCGCATCGTGCACTCCAAGTCAAGATGAGGGAATCGACGTCACCATTCTCGGCAGGAGTCTTGTCATGTGTAAACCCTAGGTACCCCCCCGGTGTCTATATAAACCGGGAGGGTTTTAGATTGTTAGACATAGAAACTCATCTAGGGTTTTGGCTAGTCAATCTCGAGGTAGATCAACTCTGTAACCTTCATACCATCAATATAATCAAGCAGGACGTAGGGTTTTACCTCCATAGGAAGGCCCGAACCTAGGTAAACATCGTCTCCTTCGTCCCTTTGTTACCATCGATCCTAGACTCACAGCTCGGGACCCCCTACCCGAGATCCGCCGGTTTTGACACCGACATCGGGGGCTACTATACCTATACGGAATATATAAACCAAACAAATAAATTTCGTGTAGAGAAAGGAACATTACATGACTTACCTTGAAGCCCGTGAAAAGACCACCGAAGGCCTTTCAATCCGCTGTCAACGGACTGAATGCCTTGCAGAACTGCACCCATAAGGTTGCGGTGGTCTTCGGCGATGGAGGATCTACGCAAGGCCTCCTCCATCATAGCTGGCTACCCGGTTGTGGCCTACCCCATCACGGGCAGCACCGTGGCTCCCCCTTCTTGAGAAGGTAGAGTCGTTGGTATCAGAGGCCTGGTGTTCTCCGGAGCCATCCTCGGAGGGAGCTGATGACCCACAAGTATAGGGGATCAATCATAGTCCTTTCGATAAGTAAGAGTGTCGAACCCAACGAGGAGCAAAAGGAAATGATAAGCGGTTTTCAGCAAGATAATTTCTGCAAGCACTGAAAATGTAGGTAACAGATAGTATGATAGCAAGATAATTGGTAACGAGCAAGTAACGGTAACGGTAAATAAGGTGCAGGAAGGGAGCCTAATACTTTTGTGGCAAAGGACAGACCAGAACAGTCTCTAGTAATAGGCAAAGTGTTCTTGAGGGTACACGGGAATTTCATCTAGTCATTTTTATCATGTTGGTTTGCTTCGTGTTCGCTACTTTGATAATTTGATATGTGGGTGGACCGGTGCTTGGGTACTGTTCTTACTTGAACAACCTCCCACTTATGACTAACCCCCTCGCAAGCATCCGCAACTACGAGAAAAGTATTAAGATAAAATCTAACCATAGCATTAAACGTTTGGATCCAAATCAGCCCCTTACGAAGCAGCGCATAAACTAGGGTTTAAGCTTCTGTCACTCTAGCAACCCATCATCTAATACTACTCCACAATGCATTCCCTTAGGCCCAAGGATGGTGAAGTGTCATGTAGTCGACGTTCACATGACACCACTAAGGGAATCACAACATACATATCATCAAAATATCGTACACATATCAAATTCACATGATTACTTGCAACATGACTTCTCCCGTGACCTCAAGAACAAAGGTAACTACTCACAAATAATAATCATGCTCAAGATCAGAGGGGTATTGAATAGCATAATGGATCTGAACATATAATCTTCCACCAAATAAACCATATAGTAATCAATTACGCAAGGTAATCAACACTACTAGTCACCCACAGGTACCAATCTGAGGTTCCGGTACAAAGATTGAACACAAGAGATGAACTAGGGTTTGAGAGGAGATGGTGCTGTTGAAGATGTTGATGAAGATTGGCCTCCCAAAAGATGAGAGGTGTGTTGGTGATGACGATGGCTTCGATTTCCCCCTTCGGGAGGGAAGTTCCCCTGGCGGAATCGCTCCGCCGGAGGGCAAAAGTGCTCCTGCCCAAGTTCCGCCTCGAGACGGCGGCGCTCCATCCCGAAAGTCCTCTCCTATTTTTTTCCCATGTCAAAAGACCTTATATACCAGAAGATGGGCACCGGAGGTGGGCCGAGGAGGGCACAATCCACCAGGGCGCGCCTGGGGGGCCTGGCGTGCCCTGGTGTCTTGCGCCCACCAGGGTGGCCCCCTCCGGTAGTTCATTGCTCCAGTATTTTTTATTAAATCCAAAAATAATCCCTGTAAAGTTTTAGCTCCATTGGATATGTACATAATAGGTATTTCTGATGTGCTTTTTCAGGTCCAGAATTCCAGCTGTCGGTATTCTACCTCTTTGTGTAAACCTTGCATATTATGAGAGAAAAGGCATTAGAATCACTCCCTAAAGCATTATTATTCAACAAAACATAACAAATAACAGTAGGAAAACATGATGCAAAATGGACGTATCAGGAGCTCCGATGACTCGCGGCCTCCCTCTCTGTCCACCAGGAGGGGCTCGACCTCCTGGTCTTCGGCCACCGAGGTACGGGCCTCGGTCATGACCTCCTCACCCTCAGTATTCGGCCGGGGAGGGGTCCGCTGGGATACCACCTCCATGGCCTCTTCGACAGTCTAGGGAGGAGAAGTGCGGGACGCAGTCCCGCTCTCCGCCAGCTCGGCTGGCAGGGGATCTCCCTCTGAGACCTGTTCGGTCGGGAGATTGCGGGCTGGGCTGCAATATAAAAGACATTTGTCCGGTCAGAAAAGAAAACTTTGTATAAGCAAAGTGTTCGGACATGGTACCTCTGGGCCACGAGCTTGGCCCTGGGGATCCTCCGAGGGTTCCTCTCGAATGCCTCGGATTCCTCATCGGAATCCGGGCTGATGTCGGGCAGGGTCACCTTGGCCCTGCAGGGCCTCTTCGGAGAAGGGGAGCTGGGTCCTCCTCGGCATCCACAGATGCCGCCCTTTTCCTTGGCTGGGGGGAATCGATTTCCCCCCTTCCTTCGTCTGCTCCTCCTCATGAGTGGAGGAGGCTTGAGTCTCCCCGGACCTAGCGTCCGGAGGGCCTCTTGGGCGAAGACCATCTCGGGTCTCCCTCTTCTCACCCTTCTTCTTCTTGTCCTTCTTCTCTGGTGCCGAATACTGCGCCTCGACCAGCATCGTCGTCAACAAGGCCAACCTGGGGGCTTCGGGCAGCGGGGCAGGGCCGTTGATCCGCATGGCCTTAGCTAGCCAGCCCTATGGAAATCAAGGAAGGAGAGGTTAAAATCCTTGCTAAAAGATAGAACCTGGAGATAAAAATTGTAACTTTACCTTGAGCAGAGGGTGCTCGGCGTCCAGGCCGGTATCTTCCTCCTTGGCCGGCCATTCCCCCTGAGGCTTGAACAGGGCCTTCCACAACTTCTCCCGAGTAGTGCGGTAAAGCTTGCGCACGGTGGGAGGGTCGTTAGCCTTATAGGCCCACATCGGTGCAGCCCAGAGTTGGCAGGGGAGGAGGCGGCGACGAAGCATGACTTGGATCACGTTGGTCAGGCCAACGTTCGCTTCCAGCATCTGCCCGATGCGATCCTGGAGCGCTTTCACTTCTGTGGCTGACACCCAGTCCAGCCCTTTCCCGATTCATGAGGTCAACCTCGCGGGAGGCCCGGATCTGAATTCGGGAGGGGCCGCCCAATCTATGGCACGTGGTTCAGTGATGTAGAACCACACCTTTTGCCAGGTCTTGATGGTGTCGATGAAGGTGCCCTCCGGCCATTGGACCCGCGGGAGCTTGCTGATCACCCCCCCCCCCACACAGTCCGCATGCTGGCTGCTTACGGTCTTCAGCTTAATGTTGAAGACCTTCAGCCATAAGCCGAAGTGCGGCTGGACCCACAGAAAGGCCTCGCAAACGATGATGAAGGCCAAATGTGCATGATGGAGTTTGGGGGAAGGTCGTGGAAGTCCAACCCGTAAAAGAACATCAGGCCCCTTACAAAGGGGTGCAGCGGAAAGCTCAGTCCCGGATGAAATGGGGAATGAACACCACCCGCTCCCCGGGATTTAGCGTGGGGATTACTTGACCCTCTTCGGGAGCGCGGTGGGCGACGTCGACCGGGAGGTAACCGGTGTGCTTTAGTTCCTGGATGTTTTCCTCGGTGACGCAGGACGCCTCCCACTTGCCTTGCGAGCCTGAACCAACCATGGCCGTGCTCGGGGAAGAGGGATGGGTGTCTTGGGAGGGGCTGGAGGAAGGATAGATCTGTGCGCTCGGAGCAAGGAAGGCTTGAGAGGGCGAATCTGAGAAGCGTGGAAAGGTTGTGAACATGTTTTCCTCCCTTTTATGGAAGGCCGTAATACCAAGCGTCCCCTTACTGCACCGCGAGCTACGCCAGTTCCCGAAGCGACCATCCCGTTATGCGCGCGTGGGATACACCAAATCATTGATCATATCCCGTGAAAAATGGAGCACGATCTTCATGTCGATTGGACGTGCCAATAAAGAGGCGACCTCGAACCGCGAATCGAGTTTTGGTAATTGGCTAAGTGGCCGCGATCTGTCTGAGCCTTTCGTCAGGAAAGTTGTCAGGAAGGGTACTATTCACACTCAGGCGTTTGGCCTTCGAGGCTAAGCAAGGTATGTTCGGGAAATAGGGTGTCATCGGTCGCCGAGCTAAGGATGGCCGAAGCATGAAGGGAAGAAAGGAACTCGCCCCGCAAGCCGGACACTCTCGACGTGCGGAGCAGCTGGATGACCCGAAGACCGGCGTTGGAGGCTAGTTCGGGGGCTATTCAAGGAGTCCGGGATTAAGGGGTCCTCGGGCTGTTGACTTACCTCTTATGGTCCAGCCCGATGGGCCGCCTTGTGGCATCTTCGGGAAGGTCGGACTGCAGAAAGACCCTGGGCTTAGGAGGGAATGTTCCGAAGACTTGGTGTGTCCTCCAAGTAAGAATGGGCGTATCTATGCCCGGATGGAAACCGGCCATGTGTAACCCTAGGTACCCCTGGTGTCGATATAAACCAGAGGGCTTAGCTCGTAGAGGGACAAGTCAACTCATATAGGGTTTAGCTCATTCGATCTCGAGGTAGATCAACTCTGTAACCTTCATACTCATCAATACAATCAAGCAGGACATAGGGTTTTACCTCCTCACGAGGGTCCGAACCTAGGTAAACACTGTCTCCTTCATCCCCTATTACCATCGATCCTAGATTCATAGTTTGGGACCCCCCTACCCGAGATCTGCCGGTTTTGACACCGACAACCGCCAAACTGAGTGTGCAGATAGCCTCAGCTTGGAACTCGACGGAATTTCTATTCAGCGGTGCAGAGACGGTGTATTTCCTGCTGTTATTCTACCAAGACACCCAAAAGGATGGTCCAAGACATGGTTCTATTGTTGGAACACAGCTCGTGTTAATGAAAATCCTCTGCCGGGTTACAGACCAGATCATCTTCCTATGAATTTTGAGCTTCCTGGCCGAGCTTCACAAGAAGAACGTGATCAACTCACCTTTATATACCCAAAGCTGAAGGCTTTGCAAGCCCATGGATTGACTGGAGTTGATCTGACCCGGTGCTGGGTATCTTGGAGGATCTTGCCTTTGAGTCGCCGTGGCGACTTGATGTGTAATTATACTGGCGACATAAACGACGCACAAAGATATAGCAACGAAGATTTGAACAATGATTAGATTAACCAGATTGTGAAGAAGTTGCTGGGAGAAACTCTGGCAAATTGCAGTCAAGTTGGACTGAATCCTTTCTGTACTCTCAACCCGGCTCCACCGGTAAGAAATCTTTAACAATTATTCATCCGGCTTATAACCTTTTAGGCTCCAAAGCTTACTTGTTGTTTTCTTTGTTTTAACCTTGTAGGCAACTTCTTCATTCTGGAAGAAGAAGAAGAGGGGGAAGGTTGCAACTCAGAAGCCCAAACCCGCCCCGAATAATAAGGCGGCCACAACTGAGCTGTTGACAAGGGGCGAGTCGGCAACGGTTGACGTCCAGTCACAGGTAAAAACTTGTCTCCCTTGACTATATTTTTATTGAACTCACTAACACCTCTTATTCTCAGGGCGATGCTGCAACAAGCCAGGCTGATGATGTTGAGGTAATCTCCCTCTCTTCTGGCTCAGAATCCTTGTCTCCGAGGAAAACAAGGTAGGTCATTCGAAAAGTATGTTTCTCTCACCCAGTTGCTTATTTGGATCCTAACTTTATTTTGAAAAAGACTCGGCATGAAGTAAGACGTCATACTCGGAGCAACTCCGGTGGCCTGGTGGGAGGCTTGCCTGACAAATCGGTTGCCCGCAAACGACAACATGAGGTGCCTCATAGCCCAACTCCCTCTCTTCCAAAAGCTGGCCTCTTCCGGCAACCTCTTAATCCATCTGATTCCAATTACCAGGAGTTGTCTCCTTCATCAGGTGACTCAACTGCCTCTAAGATGCCACCCCTTGTTATCAATCAAGGGTAAGTTCTTTTTTCTTTACACCCTGCATTGCTTATTCATGCTTGATCTTGCATATGTTTTATTCTGATACCTTGTTTTCAGAGCCCAAGCCAAAGCTAAGAAGAGAAAAGGTGGCGAGTTATCTGCCACTCCTGAGGTTGTTGAGCCGGCAGATCCAAAGCCGGTGACTCCTGAAGTTTATACCGAAATCCTCAAGATCAGCAGGAGCACCAAGACATACCACCCCAGCCTTCTGAACCAGTGAATATGGAAGCTGAAAATGCTGTAGCCAATCTGACAGTTGGTGTTAACCCGCCCAATCTTCAAGAGGGAACTGCAGACGCTCCTCTTGAGAAGGACAAGGACGTAATTATTACTGGGACGGGTTACACTGTTCCAGGGACTCCCAATGTATTGGCCAAGTTTATCACCAAGGATGAGGCGCCACCGCTTGATAAGGGGAAAGCTTAACTCGAGCTTCCCAACTATGAGGGTCTCAGTGCTGATGAGCTGCATGATGGTTACTTAAACCGCCTTTCCACAAGTCGGGATATCGAAATCAGCCTTGTTGGCGTGATGAAACGAAAATATGAGGTATGCTCCACTTTCTTGTATTCTTATATATATACTTGTATAGCCCCCAAGGACCGGCTCATCTGTAATAGATGAGGCGGGTCTTGTTTATATGAAACTGCTCAAGCCCCCAAGGGCCGACTCATCTGTAAAAGATGAGTCAGGTCTTATAATCTGAAGAAATCAACTTGTAGCCCCCAAGGTTTGGCTCATCTGTAAAAGATGAGTCAAGTCTTATAATCTGAAGAAATCAACCTGTAGCCCCCAAGGGCCGGCTCATCTTCTTGAGATGAGTCGGGTCTTCTTCTAATTTGAAGAAATCAACCTGTAGCCCCCAAGGGCCGGCTCATCTCCTTGAGATGAGTCGGGTCTTCCTATAATCTGAAGAGATCAACCTGTAGCCCACAAGGGCCGGCTCATCTCCTTGAGATGAGTCGGGTCTTCTTATAATCTGAAGAAATCTACCTGTAGCCCCCAAGGGCCGGCTCATCTCCTTGAGATGAGTCGGGTCTTCTTATAATCTGAAGAGTTCAACATGTAGCCCCCAAGGGTCGGCTCATCTCCTTGAGATGAGTCTGGTCTTCTTATAATCTGAAGAGATCAACCTATAGCCCCCAAGGGCCAGCTCATCTCCTTGAGATGAGTCGGGTCTTCTTCATATTTGTGCTTGGAAGAACTGATATGCATTAGCCCCCAAGTATCAAGTATATTGCTTGCAATCTGCTTGGGACTTGTTATAATTTTTCTTATCATAATCATGTTGCACCTGGCTACTGGCTTATGACCGATCAATATGATGACCCCTATTGTGCAGGAAGCTCTAAAATCGGTCGAGTCAAATGTGACCGGCTTGAAGAAAGATCTTGAAATGGGGTAAACCACCCGAGTAGAGACTGAGGAGAAACTTCGACTTGCCTAAAGTTGGAAAAAACCAAGGAAACTTTGAAAGACAAAAGAAATCTTTTGAGGCTGAAAAAGCCGCCTTGCTAGAGTGCGTAGAAAATGCTGAGGGTCAACTAAAGCCCATCACTGAAGAGCTATTCGGGTTAAAGCGGAACATTGCCCACATGACCCATGCCATCTTTGGTAAGCACCCTTATGATTTCTTGCTGACCCTCTCAAATACTTATGTTCACGGCAAACCTCCTGGCGACTTATGAGCTTGAATTGCTGTGCAGGTCCTCGAACCCGGAACCTCCAAGATAACTGCTTGCTGAAGCTTAAGGCTGTGTACTCATTGACTGAACAACAGTATGCTGGAAGCCACTTCACAATAAAGGCCGTTATGGGGAACAAAGAGCCGGTGAAGTTCATCAAAGATGTACTAAGATGCCTCTCAACGATCCCAAAATAGATTGACGAATTGAAGAGATCAGCCGCCCAAGCCGGTGCAACATCTTCACTGAGTCGGGCCTTGGCTTACTCAGAAGAGCTTGACCCGGCAGAGATGGTCAAAGGGTTTCCTGAATTCAAGGACGACGGGTCAGCATTCACCGATGGTGACTAGGCTAAGTGCGTCAAGGCGGCTAGAGTATTAGCCACCCAGCTTGTTGGTGAAATGGAGTTGAAGAACTATCAGCCGGCTTACAATGCTAACAACTCGCGAGTTTGGCCACCCTCCTTTGAACCGGTGGACCTTACTCCTCAACGTCGTAAGCACATCTTCGCCCCTGATGTAGACCCGTCCCCCATCTTGAATGAAGAAGTTGTATTCCAGGATTTAACCCATTGCAACTAGGATTTGGACAACCTTCAGATCCAAGAACCAGAGGCCCCAGTAGAGGATGACCCAGAGGCGGCTCAAGCAGGAGGTCAACCAGAAGTTAAGCCGGATGGTGCAGAGGCCGGGTTATAAAATTGTCTGTAAAAAACTTTGATTCAACTGTCTGGGCGCAATAGCTCTTTGTAATATTCTTAAGTCAACAGTTATTTTCCTGTATCGTGCCTTCACGCACGTTTCAAACTTTTGATCTTGTTTTGTTGACGAGGGATTGGTACCTGTAACAAGCCTTGTTAACTCGCCTTGTATCCCTTGCTAAGTAATCATACAACTCATGACTTGTACTTTGTATTGTCTTGGCTGAGTCACCTTTAAGCTTGTTGTCTTCCAGGTAGTTGTTGAAAGATGAACGTGTACTTCCCTTATGTCTGTGAATGTCTCCACTGATCCGGCTCAATGAGCTATTGTTTGAATCAACATGGGCGGGTCTTTCTAAGCCGGTCTTCTTAAATTTGTCCACAACTGTTGATTATGGAATATTAAGTTGCACTCGTCATTATATGATCACAGTTTTTGTAACCCGAACACTCGTGTAAGAGTGGGTAACATTAATAATATTGTACCTGTAAAATTTAGGGAGTAATAACATATGATAATAATGATAAAATAATTGTTAATAAGCCGGCTCAGTGAGACTCGGCAAAGAGACTGGCTTTCGAGGCTCAAGTCTTGCTTCAATGAAGCGGGTATGATAACCCATGGTTTATCCTAGCTCTCTGTATGCCGGCTCTCACGTGACTCAATCCGGTGTTTTAACCTTGATAAGTTCAGGGTCCAAAGTGGATTGACTTGTCAAGAGTACATGGGGTCACCTGATCGGAGTCGCATCAAGCATACAGGCAGGTTTAACCATATATTGTGGCATTTTTTGCCGGGTCAAGAGGGTGAGAAAGCTAAACTCGGTGGGTTCGAAGCCCCCAAGTGACCTATGTTTCAAAAAATAAAGACTCATGCTTGATTTGTAGGCTGAAACGACAGAGACCCCGAGTTTCGGGGACACCGTCTTTGTTATATTTGAACATAAAGAAGTATGTACAAAATTTGCAAGGGGGGTTACAAAAAGGAAAAGGAGTAGGTGGCTCTAAGTATAATAAGGCCGCAGGTGAGCAATGTTCCAGGGTCGGGTTGTCTCCTCTTGGGAAGTATAGGATACTTCGCGTAAATCTATCAGATAATATGAACCATTATTGAGGTTTCTGCTGATGACGAAAGGACCCTCCCAAGGTGGGGAAAGCTTGTGCATCCCTGTTTGATCTTGAATCAGGTGGAGCACTAAGTCGCCTTCTTGAAAGGTACGGCTTCGGACTCTACGGCTGTGATAGCGACGTAGGTCTTGCTGATATATAGCAGATCTGGCTGCTGCTAAGTCACGTTCTTCTTCCAAGGCAACCAAAGAATCTTGACGTGCTTGCTCATTATCTGCCTCAACGTAAGCAGTGACTCGAGGCGAGTCATGGCGGATATCACTTGGTAGAACCACCTCAGCTCCATAAACCAGGAAAAAAGGTGTGTATCCAGTGGATCTGTTTGGAGTTGTGCGAATACTCCAAAGTACTGAGGGGAGTTCTTTAACCCAACAACCCGGAGTCTGCTCAAGTGGAACCATAAGTCGGGGTTTGATCCCTCTAAGAATCTCCAGATTAGCTCGTTCGGCCTGTCCATTGGATTGTGGATGTGCAACTGCCGCCAGATCAAGCCGGATGTGCTCTCGTTGACAAAATTGTTCCATAGCTCCCTTGGACAGGTTGGTACCGTTATCAGTGATAATGCTATGAGGGTAGCCAAAACGGAAGATCAACTTCTTCAAAAACTTGACTGCAGTTTCTGAGTCACAATTGCTGACTGGTTCTGCCTCGACCCACTTGGTGAACTTATCAACCGCCACGAAGAGGTGGGTTTTCTTGTCAAAAGATGGCTTGAACGGGCCAACAATATCGAGCCCCCAGACCGCAAACGGCCAAGTAATTCGGATCATGCGCAATTCTTGATCCGGTACATGAGCTTGTCGACCGAACTTTTGACACCCATCGCACTTGCGCACAATGTCTTCAGCATCTGCGTGAGCCGTCAGCCAATAAAACCCATGACGAAAAGCCTTCGCCACCAGGGACCGTGAGCCGGCATGGTGTCCACCATCACCAGCATGGATTTCATTAAGAATCGCCTGGCCTTCCTCAGGAGAAACACAGCACTGAAACACGCTAGTGCTGCTTCGCCGATGTAACTCGCCATGGATGATAGTCATTGATTTGGACCGCCGAATTATCTGTTGAGCGATGATTTCCTCAGCTAGGAGCTCGCCTCAAGTCAGATAAGCCAGATATGGAACAGTCCAATCAGGGATATCATGGAGAGACGCCACCAAGTGTGCCTCTGGGTCAGGAACAGCTATGTCCTCCTCAGATGGCAATTTAACCGAAGGATTATGAAGAATGTCTAAAAAGACGTTAGGGGGAACCGGCTTCCGCTGAGAGCCAAGTCACGACAGGGCATTGGCTGTCTCATTGAGCCAGCGATCTATGTTGTCGACTTGATAGCATTGAAAATAACCCACCACGTCAGAGACTGCCCATCGGTAAGCCGCCATCAAGGGGTCCTTAGAATCCCAAGTCCCTGAAACTTGCTGAGCCACCAAATTTGAGTCGCCCAAACATCTGACCCGGCTGAGATTCATCTCTTTAGCCACTCTGAGTCCATGCAGGAGGGCCTCGTACCCAGCTGCATTGTTAGTGCAAGGGAACATGGGCCATAAAACATAACAAAATTTGTCACCTCGTGGAGAAGACAATATAACTCCAGCCCCCAAGCCTTCCAATTGTCTGGATCCATCAAAATGTATAGTCCAGTACGTGTAATCTGGCCTATCCTCTGGAATTTGCATGTCTGTCCAATCATTAATGAAATCCACCAGTTCTTGAGACTTGATGGCAGGTCTTGGCACATATTTCACATGGTGGGGTCCAATCTATATTGCCCACTTGGCAATTCGGCCAGTGGCCTCTCAATTTTGTATGATATCGCCAAGGGGTGCTGAACTGACCACGGTAATTGGATGCTCCTAAAAATAGTGCTTCAGCTTCCGGCTTGCGATAAAAACTCCAAAGATAAGTTTTTGCCAATGCAGATATCGCTGCTTGGACAAAGTCAAGACCTCGCTGACGAAATAAACCGGACACAGAACCGGATACTCCTTCCCTGCCTCCTTTCGCTCAACAACAACTGCAACACTTACCGCCTTAGAATTGACAGCAATGTACAGGAGCATGGGCTCTTTGTCGGTTGGGGCGGCTAAAACGGGCGGCTCAGCGAGCTGCCTTTTGAGGGCTTCAAAAGCTTTGTTAGCTGCATCAGTCCAAACGAAGTCGTCCGTCTTCTTCAACAATTGATAAAGAGGGATTGCCTTCTCTCCAAGGCGGCTTATAAACCGGCTCAACGCTGCGATACGGCCAGCCATGCGCTGGACCTGATTTATATTTGCCGGCTTACCAAGCGAAGTCACCGCCTTGATCTTATCCGGGTTAGCTTCGATGCCTCGCTCAGAAACCAGGAATCCCAATAGCTTGCCTGAAGGAACACCAAAGACACACTTTGCTGGGTTAAGTTTCATCTGGTACACTCGAAGATTATAAAACGTCTCCTTGAGGTCATCCAAGAGCGTCTCCTTCTTCTGAGATTTCACCACGATGTCATCGACATAAGCATGAACATTGCGCCCAATCTGTGGATGAAGGCAATTCTAAACACAGTGCTGGTAAGTCGCCCCCTCGCTCTTGAGCCCAAAGGGCATGGAGACATAGCAGAAAGCACCAAAAGGAGTTGTGAAAGCCGTCTTCTCTTGATCCTCAACAGCCATCTTGATCTGATGATAACCAGAATATGCATCTAGGAAGCACAAACGCTCAGAACCCGCCGTAGAATCAATGATCTGATCAGTACGCAGGAGAGCAAAAGGATCGTTAGGATAGGCTTTGTTGAGATCTGTGTAATCGACACACATGCGCCAAGTGCCATTCTATTTCAGAACAAGCACCGGGTTAGCCAATCACTCAGGGTGAAAAACTTCAACGATAAAACCGGCAGCTAGGAGTCGGGCTACCTCTTCCCCAATAGCCTTGCGTCTCTCCTCATTAAAACGATAGAGGTATTGGCATACTGGTTTCATATTTGGATCCACATTAAGATGGTGCTCAGTGAGTTCTCTCGGGACTCCAGGCATGTCAGAAGGTTTCCATGCAAAGATGTCCCGATTCTCACGGATGAACTCGATGAGCGCGCTTTCCTATTTGGGGTCCAAGCCGGTCCCAATAGTGAACTGCTGAGACGAGTCGCCCGGCGTGAAGTCAATCTGCTTTGTATCTTCAGCCGGCTTAAATTTGAGCAGGGACTCAGACTCAGTAGTAGGCTTCTTGAGGGGGCTCATATCAGCGGGATCAACGTTGCCCGCATAAAACTTTAACTCCTCTGCTGTACAGGCCGACTCTACGTAAGTTGCATCGCCTTCCTCGCACTCTTGAGCTATTTTCCGGCTGCCACTCACAATTATGGTACCCCTAGGACCCGGCATTTTGAGCTTGAGGTAAACATAGCAAGGCCGAGCCATGAAACAAGCATAAGCTGGCCGTCCAAAGAGGGTGTGATATGGGCTCTTTATCTTAACCACCTCAAAGGTCAGGGGCTTGCATCGCTAGTTGAACTCATCACCAAAAGCGACGTCAAGTTTAATCCACCCAATCGGGTATGCCGACTTCCTAGGTACGATACCATGAAAAACCGTAGTTGAAGGTTGCAACCTGCTTTCAGAAAGGTTCATTCTCCGAAAGGTGTCATAATAGAGAATGTTAATGCTACTTTCACCATCCATGAGAACCTTCGTCAAGTTATAACCGCCAACCTATGGCGCCACCACCAAAGCATAACCACCCGGGTTATCAACCTGCGGGGGATGATCTTCCCGGCTCCAAGTGATCAGCTGCTCGGACAAGTTTAAGTATCTTGGGACTGTTGGCTCAACCAAGTTAACAACCCTTTGCTTCCGCTTGCGATCCTTCTTGCAAGTGCTGGTGGTGAAGACATGATATTGCCCACTATTCAATTGCTTGGGATTACTCTTGAACCTGGTTTGATTATTATGCTGCTGATTGCCCTGGCCAGAGCACTGCCCATTGCCGTTGTTCCCTGGATGCTGGAAACCTGCTCCTAAGCCTCCTTGGCTAGGAAAACCTGATCCCGCAAATCTGCCAGACGAACCGCCGTGTGAGCCGCCCTAACCAAGCTGACCCGGATGTCTCCCACCATTGCCTCCTTGGTGATTCTAGAAAAGCCTGGTTGCAGAACTCCTGCATGATGTAACAGTTTTCCCATGAGTGCGTGGATGGCATATCCGGGGTGCTATGTTTGGGACAAGGCGCCTTGAGAGCCTCCTCATAATTGCACAGCGTGTTCCCATTGTAAGCTCCTCCTAGGCGGTTGTTGTGATGCTGGTTCTTGAAACCGGTGTTGGTATTAGCAACGAACTCTGACCCGCCATCGTGCTGTTTTCACTTCCTGTTAATACCTTGACCCCTTCTTGTTCTTGCCAGTTTTACCCTCGTCTGAGCCGGGATCCTTTGTGCTGTCTGACTCAACGTACCTGGTAAGAACCTCCATCAAGTCGCCCATATCCTGCACCTTCCGCTTGAGACAGCCAAGCTTTTGGACCAGCGAATGAAAGTGGCAGTTTTTCTCCAAGATTAGGATAGCTTGAGCCGCCGTGATGTTGTACGATGAGTGGATGATTTCAGTGACCCGGCGGGTCCAATGATGAGCCGACTCATCGCTGCGCTGGACACAATGCTGAAGATCCACGATCGTCATCGGTCACTTGCATGTTACCTGGAAATTTTTGATAAACCGCTCCTGCAACTCTGCCCAAGTGTTGATGGAATTGGGTGGCAAGTTCTTGAGCCACGTGCGAGCCGGCCTTTCCAGCATCATGGCCAGGTACTTTGCGCACACAGGGTTGCTAACGTCGAGCATATCCATGGGCAGCTCGTAACTCTCGATCCATGCCGCCGGCTCATGGTCTGTTGTATAATTTGGCACCTTACGAGGCCCCTTGAAGTCCTTGGGCATACGATCACTACGGAGTGCCGGGGATAAGCAAGGGATTCCAATCGTACTGCTGTTCACCCCATCCCCCGTAGTTGCCGGTTGAGGATGAAACTACTGAGTCACCCGTGCTACCGTTGCTTCCGCCTCTACCTATGGCGCGGCTCTGGCCGCATCGACAACCGCCTGGGCGTCTGACAGCACAGGCCAGGTCGGGGAGATCCAAGGCTGCTGCCTGCGTCCACTGCTAGAAACAGCCGGAGATTCCACATGGCGACTCTTGCTGTGGCTGACATATGGGGTGGAGTGCATCCGGTCACGGCTATAAGAATACTGCGCTTGCTGCACCCCCGCTGTTTTCAACATCTCTATGGCGTTCCTGGCCTCGATCTCGACGGGGGTATTCCCGTGGATGGAAAGTGCCTCCAGATTGCGAGTCACCGCTAGCATGTTATCAACGGCGTTAGAGAAGTGACCTTGCGGCATCTGGAACCACGGTGGTGAAGGCTGAGCCGGCGATGGTTGAGCCGGATCCATTTGTCGGGTCGTCTGACGAGGGAGGTCCTCACACGCTCGTTCAGCCCCTGGCGTCTGATGCTGAGTGGGGAATAAACGGGTCGGCTCAAGATTCAACGCCAGGCGGCTCTGGTGTCTCCTCTGGTGAACTGCCTCAGAGGCGTCTCGACGAAGCCCTAATTGCCAAGCCTCGGCCTTCAGACGCTCCGACTCGTTATGGATACGAGCTTGTATTTCTGCCATCCGGGCGTTTTCGGCGTCAATTTCCCTCTGCACCTGAGTCATCTGCTCGCTAAGTTTTACTAACTCCGTGTTGCGTTCCTCTTGGTTTTCCACAGTGACGGGTGTTTCTACCAGCTTTGCCATCTCATCCATTAGATCTATCATGGCTTGAGCCGACGCTTTGACTGATCCGCCAGAGCCGCCAGCTGCACCTGCTGACGACGGATCTTCAACCGCCATTGTTCCTGCAATGTAGACAGTGATCTGACGAGGCGGCTCATGTGACTCCCTAGGAGCTTCCACTTCTGCAGAGCCCCCAAGTCTGCCATCGTAAAGAGGACAGATCGATTCGGTGTCTCCCATGGAAGATTCGCCATCAGAGTTGACGAGGGTGTCCCTGCTACCCGCCGGCTCATCCGAGAGGCTAACTCCTTGGGTGAAAGCGACGAAGACGTGACGCCGGCCGGTTTGATGCCGGACGGGTTGGGAGCGCCGAGCCGGCTTGACGAGGTTGGTGCAAATGTCTGACTCGGGCACCAACATGCCAATTTTGTCAATGAAGACGTGGACCTTGCCGAAGGGGACCCGGTACCCGTACTCGATTGAGTCGGCCTCGGGGCCCCAGCCTGAATTGTCGATGTAGATCTTGCCGCGGCGGCTCTTGGTCATCTGACTGACCGCGAATCTCCCAAACCCTGGAAGGGCTCCCTTTGAGAACTCAACTCCAGCAGGCGAGAGCCCCACGGTGGGCGCCAACTGTCGTGGTTTTGTCACGGCAGATGTTCTCTTGGGAGAACTTGAGTGTGAGGCCATCGCCGCTAGGTGGCGACTCAAAGGGGTTTGTTGGGAGCGAGGGACGAGTTTACCCAGGTTCGACCCCTGCGATGGAGGTAATAGCCTACGTCCTGCTTTGTGTGTATATTGATGATGATCTCGATTACAAGGGTGCGGAATCGCTAACCTAGCTTTCGAGGGTATGTAACTTAAGTATTTCGGTCCTAGGGGCTTGCCTTTATATACAGGTCAAGACCCTAGGTTTTACAAGAGTCCGAGTCGTGCTATGACTCGTGGCCTACCATGGTTCTAACTCGCCTTGCTTCTTAAGCAAGGAAACTCCCAGTGTCTTCTGTCTCTTGGGTCTTGAGTCATCGTCTTCATGCCATACGGCTTATTCGGTAAGCCGCCTTGCTTGTCTTGTCTTCAACCTTATGGCCCACTTTGAGTGTAACAGTTAAGCCGCCAATATGTTGACCCAGCCCAGTAGGGCGGGTTATACCGCGGGGTTATATCCCCGACAGTGACTCTCCCATTGCTCCAATTATTTTTGCTTTAGTGGTTTATATTTTTCATATTTTGCTCCACTTGGTGCTACTGAAAATGAGCTTGCATGTTGAATTCTTTGAGTTTCAAGTAGTTTGAATGCTTGATATGGCCACCAGGCATCTATATGAGTAGTTGCTATCAATCTTACAAAGTTTTGTTGACATAATTTTGTGGTCCAAAAATTTTAGATATTTGCTCTTAGGAAAATGAATATATTTAGGAGAAGTTATTTGAGCCGGAGTTCCAAGGGAGTCGTTTGGAGTGTTCAAGATCGAGATATTCACCTCTCTCGTAATGCGGAGGTGCGTCTGTGCGAATGGCCACATGAGGCCTTCATGAACGAAGCGACTTCTTCTTCTTCTTCTTCTTCTTCTTCTTCTTCTTCTAATTCTTCTTCTTCTTCTTCTTCTTCTTCTTCTTCTTCTACTTCTTCTTCTTCTTCTTCTTCTTCTTCTTCTTCTTCTTCTTCTTCTTCTACTACTACTACTACTACTTCTTCTTCTTCTTCTTCTTCTTCTTCTTCTTCTTCCACTACTACTACTTCTTCTTCTTCTTCTTCTTCTTCTTCTACTTCTTCTTCTTCTTCTTCTACTTACTCTTATTTTCTTCTCCTTTTTTTCTAACCTAACTAACAACTAATTTAACTAACCTAATTAACAGTAGCTAATTAACAGTACAAATTAAACGAAAAAAATAGGGGAAAAAATAGGGGACTCACAGGAGGGGGCGGCCGGGCGACGGGGACGGTGTAGGGAGGCCGGGGGCGCCGGGGCAGCGGGGGGCAGGGGCGCAGGGGCGCCGGGGGTGTCGGGGCGGCGGGGGGCAGGGGCACCGGGGGCGGCGGGGGCGGGGGCGGTCGGGCGGCGGCGGCTTGGGCGGTGGGGGTGGCCGGGCGGCGGGGCGGCGGTGGGGCGAAGCGACGCGCGGGGGCTCGAGGGCGAGAGAGAGAGAAAGAGAAAGAGAGAGGGGGTTGGGGGTCGGGACGGCATTAGGTATAGAGGTTCTTTGCCGTCTGCTAGCAGACGACAAAGAGTATAGTAGCAAACAGCAAAGAACCATCCAGGCCGCCCGTTTGACCTGAACCATCTAGGTTCTTTGCCGTCTGCTTTTATGCTCTTTGCCGTCCACTAGCAGATGGCAAAGAACCGACTGATGGCAAAAAAAATCTTTGCCATCATGCAGTTCTTTGTCGTCTGTTTTTTGGAAGCTGATCCTCTGATTCCAGTAGTGTTTGTAGGCTTGCTGGACGGTGATGGGATTTGATGAGATTGATCATGCAAGCAAGTTATTTTGATAGGGCTTGATCCCTAGTATCCACTATGTTCCAATATTGATGTTTCTATGACTTTGCTATGCTTAATGTTTGTCGCTAGGGCCCGAGTGCCATGATTTCAGATCTGAACCTATTATGTTTCCATGAATAGGAGAGTGTTTTAGATCCTATCTTGCAAGTTGTATGCACCTATTACGTGTCATGATCCGCATACCCCAAGGTGACAATAATTGGGATTCTTTTCGGTGATTGTCGTAGTTTGAGGAGTTCATGTATTCACCATGTGTTAATGCTTTGTTCCGATTCTCTATTAAAAGGAGGCCTTAATATCTCTTAGATTTCCTTATGAACTTTGCTGCCATGGGAGGGTAGGACAAAAGATGACATGCAAGTTCTTATTACAAGCATGTATGACTATATACGGAATACATGCCTACATTATATTGATGAATTGGAGCCAGTTGTGTGTCGCTCTAGTGTATAACTATTACATGATTGATGTCATCAAAATAATTATCCATCACCGATCCATGGCCTATGCTTTTACATACTGAATCCTGCTAATTTGCTATTGTTGTCATCATCACTACAAAACTGTTGTTGTTACAGTTACTATTATTATTACTATCTTGATGTGGTACTAAATCTTTGTGACATAGAGTAATTTGGTGTGGTTGAATTGACAACTCAACTGCTAAGACCAATAAATATTCTTTGTCTCCCCTTGTGTTGAATCTATAAATTTGGGTAAAATACTTCCCTCAAGGACTGTTACAATCCCCTATACTTGTGGGTTATCACCCATGCTTTTGTTTAAAATACAGTACTTCGAAATCCGGAGAGACAATGATAGAAGAACTAGCCATAGTGACAAGCACCCAAACTATTTTTTGTATTTTAAATTTTTGTATAACAAAAAATAAAAGCGGATAAAAAGTAGAACAAGTAAATGATAATTTGTATGAAGGAACTTGTAGTTGTTTGATGATGTCTCCCCGGCAGCGGCGCTAGAAATTCTTCTACTACTTGTGATGCGTTAGGATTTTCCCCGAAGAGGAAGGGTGAAGTAATATAGTAGCAGAAAGTATTTCCCTCAGTTAAAAACCAAGGTTTATCGAACCAATAGGAGAATGACGCAAACAACCGTCAACGGCACCTACACACAAAAGAGCAAACACTTGCACCCAACGCGGGCAAGAGGGTTGTCAATCCCCTTTTACTCATTAACAGCAAGGATTAAATCTGATAGTGCTAGATTGATAAATTGCAAAGTAAGATAAAAGTAAATAAATTATAGCAATATATTTTTGGTTCTTATAATATGATTAAAGTAGACCCGAGGGCCATAGTTTTCACTAGAGGCTTATCTCTTAAGCATGGCATACGGTGGGTAAACAAATTACTGTTGGGCAATTGATAGAAAAGAGCATAGTTATGACATTATTCATGGCATGATCAAATACATAGGCATTACGTCCATGACAATTAGACCGACTCCTACCTGCATTACTACTATTACTGCACCAATCGTCCGCTATCCAACATGCATCTATGGTATTAAGTTCATGACAAACAGAGTAACGCTTTAATAAAGATGACATAATGTAGACAGAATAAAACTAATCAATATGATTAAACCCCATTGTTTTATCCTTAGTAGCAACAACACAATACGTGACTCGCTACCCCTACTGTCACTGGGTGAGGACACCGCAAGATTGAACACACTACTATGCACCATTTCCACTGAAGATCGATAGATCAACTTGGCCAAAGAAAACCCATAGATCGAAAAGCCTTACATGGATATATAAATCACACATAATAAAGTTCAGAATAGACTCAATTACTTTCAATGAATAATATGATCATAAACCCACAATTCATAGGATGCCAACAAACACACCGCACAAAAGGATTGCATTGGATAGATCTCCAAAGAGAACATGGTATTGAAGATCAGAGAGAGAGAGAGAGAGAGAGAGAGAGAGAAGAAGAAGAAGCCATCTAGCTAATCACTATGGACACATACGTTTGTGGAGAACTACTCACACATCATCGGATATGCAGCAAGGTTGATGTAGAAGCCCTCCGTGATTGATTCCCCTTCCGATAGAGTGCCGGAAAAGGCCTCCAGGTGGGATCACGGAAGAATAGAGACATGCGGCGGCGGGAAAATTGTTTCGGGTGGCTCTCTCGGGGTTTCAGAATATTTTGGAATTTATAGCATTGGAATTAGGTCAGACGGAGCCACGAGGGGCCCACAAGACATCAGGGCACGCCCTACCCCCTGGGTGCGCCCTGTTGCCTTTTTGTTTCATCGCAGGTCTTCTGGTCCTCCCCCAAAGCTTCTAGGATGTCTTCTAGTTCAGAAAAAATCGTCAAAAAGTTTCATAGCGTTTGGACTCCGTTTGGTATTGATTTCTATAAAACAAAAAACAAACAGAAAACAACAACTGGCATTAGGTACTGGGTTAATAGTTTAGTTCCCAAAAATGGTATAAATTGCATATAAAGTATCAAAAATTGATAGTATTATAGCATGAAATGATCAAAAATTATAGATACGTTGGAGACGTATCACCCATCCTACTGAGTATGTGGGCCGCTTGATTGTTGTGTCTCTGGATATGGTGAAACTACAGGCCCTCGAATCGAGCTGATAAAGTTATGACGACATTTGGATATGCCCCCATCTTTGGGTCCTTTGCGTCAAAATCACCGTTGACTTGCGAAATTGCAAGGTTGGAATCACCTCGGACCTCGAGATGATGGATCCCCATGGAGATTGCCATCCGGAGTCCGTGAAGCAATGCTTCATATTCCGCCGCGTTGTTGGAGTCGATGTACATAATTTGGAGTACATACTTAATAGTATCGCATGTCGACAATTTGAGGACCACTCCAGCTCCTTGCCCGACAAGCATCTTGGATCCATCAAAATACATTAGCTAGTTTGCGTAGGTGTCGTGCTCTCGAGGGATCTCGACCTCCATCCACTCGGCCAAAAAATCAGTCAATCCTAGGATTTAATGGCCCGTCGTGGTCAATATGATATTTCGAAAGGCAATAACTCGATGGCCCATTTGGCAATTATGTCGATGGTGTCACAGTTATTGATGATGACATTGAGTTGTACCTCCGTGGCTACGATTATCGAGCACTCCTTAAAGTAGTGTCGTAGTTTTCGAGAAGCCATGAAGGCTGCATATGCTATCTTGTGATAGTGCTGGTACCTTGCTTTACACAGGGTCAGCACCTCGGAGACGTAGTAACCAACCTCTATACATTTAAGTTTGGGCCTTCCATGTTACACTCGATAGCCAAGACTACACTAACAACTTGGTTGCCGAGATGTAGAGCACCATTGGTTCGCCGAGGTAAGGGGCAACTAGGACTGGATTGGTGGCCTGGAGCGTCTTTCTTTCTGCTAGAGCAGTGTTGGCTTCCTCAGTCCACTTGAAGTTCTTGGTCTACCGAAGCAACGTGTATAGCGGGAGAGACTTTTCACTGAACCGTGAGATGAATCGGCTTAAGGAGGCTATGCATCCTGCTAATTTCTGAATGTGTTAAAGCTCGGTCTGCACTTGCAACTGTGCCAATGATTTGATCTTATCGGGGTTGACCTTGATTCCTCTATGTGATACAATGAAGCTAAGCAGCTTGCCGAATCGGACACCGAAGACGCATTTTTCCGGGTTGAGCTCGATGCTGTATTCTCGAAGGTTTTTTATGTCTCCCATGGATCATGGATGATTATGGCAGATTGCCTGGTTTTGACAACAACATCGTCTACGTAGGCTTCGACGGTCTTGTCGATCTGTGACTGTAAGCATGTCTGTATCATGCGCTGGTAGGTTGCCCCAGCATTTTTGAGCCAGAAGGGCATTGTGTTAAAGGAGAATGGCTCATAGGGAGTTATGAATGCCCTGGCCGCCTGGTCAGGATCCTTCATCCTTATCTGATGATAGCCTGAACAGGCGTCTAGCAAACTTAGTAAATCATGTCCTGATGTGGCGTCAACAATCTGGTCAATATGAGGTAGCGGGAAGGGGTCTTTTGGGCAAGCCTTGTTGACATCCTTAAAATCAATGCACAGGTACCAGGACTTGTCCTTCTTTGATAACATTACTAGGTACGCCAACCAGTCGGGATGCTTTATCTCTTGGATGTATCCGGCCTCTAGTAACTTGGCCAATTCTTCTCTCATTGCGTGCTCTTTGATTCCGAGAACCTCTGGAGGGCCTATTTAACCGGCTTTGATGCCTCAAGCATGTTGAGGTTGTGCTCCGCGAGGTCTCGTGGGAGTCCTGGCATATCAGAAGGATGCCAGGAAAAATATCCCAATTTTCCCGAAGGAAATCACGGAAATCGTCATACAGTGTTGCATCCAGACGAGTACCGATGGAGGCTGTCTTTGACGGGTCCTAGGGGTAAACTTGAAATTTTATAATCTCAACGGCTGGTTTGAATGCCGTTGATTTGGAACGTTTGTCAAGGATGACCTCGTATTAATTGACGGTTGAGCGTAGCACTGATAATTCCCTAGCCGTGAGGGCCTCGGATTCTGCCTCTAAGGCTAGCACTGTTGTTTTGTCCTTGGCTTGCTTGGTCCGCGTTGCTTCTTATTGTGATCACATCGTTAGGCCCTGACATTTTCAGCTTCATGTGAGCGTAATGGGGCACTGCGTCAAATTTGGCAAACACGCCTCGTCCGAGTAGTGTGTGGTAGCCGCTTCAGAAAGGCACAATGTTGGAGATTAACTCCTCGACCAGATAATTGCCGGGTGTTTCGAATACAACATCTAGTGTGACCTTACCGGTTCACCGTGCTTCTTTTCCTGGGACTATTCCTTTAAAGGTAGTCCGCTTGGTTCGATGCATAATCTATCAAACTTCATCTTTTGTAAGGTATGCTAATAGATGAGGTTTAAACTATTGTCGCCATCTATCAGGACTTTGATCAATCGATAGCCCTCAATAATAGGGTCAAGGAAAAGAGTCGCGACTCCTCAACTGTGGACTCCCATTGGCTGGTCCTCGTGATCAAAGGTAATCGACATGTCCGACCATTTTTTGTTCGAGGTTACTACATGGTTGACGTGGCAGATTTCTCGAAGAGCTCTTTTCCGTTGATTTCGTGAAGAGTGAGTCTTGTATATCATTAGGACCTCCTCGTCTTCGGACGACTACTCAATCTAGTTAGGTGTGATTCCTCGGCTCGTTAGCGTGCTGAGGTTGTCGAGGAGTTCAACTCCTCCCCTTGCTACCTACCTGGCAATCTAACACGCTCGAAGCCAGTGCGTTGGTTGTCAGTCCGAGCACTGGAACCATCGAGTCGCTTTGATCACACAGCAGGATCGGTATGGGCCACCAATGTCGGGTTGAATCCGGCGGATCTCGGTAGGGGGTCCCGAATTGTGGATCTTGGCTAGATGGTAACAGGACAAAAGGGTGGAGAAGAGCCGCGGGATGGAAGAAGAGAGTGGAGATTTTGGTGCGGAAACAGTGTGAGCAGCTACAAAAGCGCAGGTTCCGCCTTTCTTTTGGGTGGACCAGGGGTGTCGGCGGCCCACGTGTCTCATGTCCGGACTCCCACAAATCCCCCCCCCCCCCCCCGTTTAGTTCCGGTTTGCAGGAAGATCGTGGTCTGGACTGCTCCGGGGATGGATCGGGGTCTACGCTGGATGACTTTTGAGGTGCAGACAACTAAGTCCGAGCGGATACTACCGGTTTGAGGGTCGGTGCTGGGGATTCTATCCAAGAAAAAGTAACCGAATAATAAGCTCACTATATCAGTCAATTGAGGTTATGGCTCTTGTTTTTTTTTCCTGGGCAGCAAGAGTTCATTTTGATATACTCCCTTCGATCCGTAATAAGTGTTGCAGTTTCGAAGTAAGATTAAACTGGACTTATACAAAACCAATACTTATTTTGGATCAGAGGTGGTAGAAGAAAATAATTGACTAGTTAAGAAAGAAAACTGGCCAAAAATAGACCACGGCTCTTGTTCTATGGGTAATATAGGGAGCATTGTTATTTTGACAAATAAAAGGAAGTTCCGGTCAACCCTTGCAAAAGAGAGCCGAAGGCAACGGGTCGAATAGCTGCCGGTTACAAGACAGTATACTATTGACGCAGAGAAGAATCTAACCATAAATTTTCATGTGACCACTTTTCCTCCAAAATATACTATATACTTATATAGCATATCATTGTCATAAAACAATTTTTGGTCGACGGCGAATCTTCATCCCTCCGATTAAACAAGGCCAAATGGATACTGTATTTATCTTGACAAGTCACGCATTGATCCTTTTGTTCCGCCTTATCATCATGACCATAAATTGATTATACAATTCAGGGGAGATCGGGCGTGGCCGTTATTTTAAGAGCTACATGTAGGTACGGCGGTGTTCATGTTCGGAAAAAGCCATAGATTGATTAACAATCATGCCAACGATTGCTTTGGCAGTGATAAACAAAGCGGGAAGCCGGAGATTTTTGGGCTATCAGCTAGCATGGAGATTGCATAATGACAGCGATTCTGTCCGGTGATGGCGACCTTCAGATTCTTTGCATTATATTTCAGTGAGAGGGACATGGTGGCTTTGACACCACAGAGCTGTTCGTTTAGCTGCCTGTACAAGGTATTGATGTGGCAGATCTGAATCCTCTCCCCCACCAAACCATCATTTCTTCTAATATCATCTTCACATGTGTTCAGTAATAACAGCAGAATTTTCAGATAGGACAAAACATACCTGTCCTGGTTACCTTCCTGTTCACAAATCTCCTAGGTAATTGATCTCTTCATTTAAATCATCAAAAATTGAAGTAAGGAGTACTATTTTGGTTTGATGCTATTTAGTAATCCCAGTTCCCATCTTGTGATTGCTAATAACTTTGGATTCTTGGCTTTTTGAAGGAGGGCCTAGATCACCGAGATAGTAGTAGCTTTCTACTATATTTTTATTCTGTCTGCTCTAGGATAGTAGTCATTGGTGGGCACAGCATCTGCAGATTCGTCTAGAAAATCTAACTCGTAAAAAGCAGCTCGCAAATTCCCTGAGTTAGGCAGGCCCAAAGTTTCACGCACAAGTGAGCTATCAGCTAAGCTAGGTCCGGTCAAACTGCGGCCACCACTATCTTTCACCACTGCTGCTTAGGTTCTGCTGATGGAATGAATAAACTAGAGCAGACATGCTTGCTTTGTGACGCCAAGAAAGTAACATTCCCTTGCTAATCCCTTGTAGTTTAATCCAAAGGCTGGCACCCCTCTAGAGAAGAGGATAAAAAGTTGACTGGGAGCTAAGCATTGCCTAGCACTCAAGCCACTCTTATTACCAGTAGTTGGCAATTGTTAATTACTAGTCACCATCATGGCAAGCAGCTGAAAGCTCTTTCATGGACTGGCCAGGCTTTGCTACCTGCTGCCGTTTGCTTGCTTGCTTGTTTGTTTCTCTCAAACTTCCAAGTGGTCCTGATGTGGGTGATGATGTACTGATGTGAACAGTGACAGCACTTGGTGGTGGGATTTGAATTAGCTCTCACTTACTTGTGCACTTGTGCTCTTGCTGAGTTTAACTAAAGCAGTGACAGAGATGGCTATAAATCTGGGATGTAATGTGCTACAGAGGTGGTGAATTTTGGGCTCCAGATGTTGATTAGTCCTCTGACCAATGACATGACTGGAGTGGGTTTTGCTGAACTGTCTTGTTGTGGAATAAAAAAGGGGTAAAGAAGTGTTGAGGCCAGTCTTCTGGCATGACAGCATCACCTTTGGATGTTTGTTGCTGACTCAAGTTCCCAACCACAATCAGAACCAGATAGATAGATAACAACTCCATTTCCCAGACAGTGAACCGCTTTTATTCCATTCCCTCATGGAACCAGGGGTGGGTAACAGTGGTGGTGGTGCCAAGATCAATCAACCCACTCACAAAAGGCCTCAAGGATGTATCCAAGTTGCAAATCCTTGTGCTGCTGTTTCAACAGGAGATGAAACAGCTGTTATAGATAATAAGATATGGTTGCATCACATCAAGGCACATGCTTAGATTAGATGTCAACTGGATTTTAGTAAGCACTCTCCACTCCACCTTGGCTGTTTGGGTACATCAGAAACCAGAAGATCTGATCCCTGGTCACGACGCATACCATATGTTTATTAGCAGCACCCATTTGGTTTAGTAGTAGTACAGTCGGTGTCAGGGAAACTTTCTAATGCTGCGTGTCAGCATGTGTGGCGTCAGAGAGCGCACATCCTGATCCAGCTGCTAGTGCTTGGTGGTGTACTGCTGTACTGTTTGTTGTAAGGTCATGCTCCTATTGTCGGTCCAGGATATGTATATTCTCCTGCTAATCAACCAGCGTTGGAAGAATACTCTAATCACCGTGCCATGCCTCCTCCGTTGGCAGGTTAGCGCTCGACCTACCTGCAGCCTGCAGGTCGAAGGAATGCAGAGGCGGTCCGAAGGGAAAATGATTTCAGAGAGGAAATTCAGTTACTTGTAGCTCAGTGGTTAGCTACATGAAAACACCTTTGCTTGACTAATTTTGTATGATATGGAGTACATTTCCATACGGAGGGAGTACATATATGGCAGGGCGGAGGAAGGTTCAGAGGATCCGGAGGGGCGGAGGGCATGCATCCATCATCATCGCACCCACCCACTCACCAAGATCTTGGAGTAGATCAGGACGTATGCAAACACAGACAAGAGATGCTTCTTGCTGGGGATACATGAACCGGGAGATGCTGCCGTTAGATATCTTATTTGGCCCCAGCTCCTCCATCAACACCTATTGTATTGTTCAAGGATCAAGATCTCTCTCTCTCACACACACACACACACTGCATGATTAGTATTGGCTAATTTAATTTGTTTACAACGAACGAATATACAACACCCACACTGATACACCTATCCACGAGGCGAGGAGATAAGTTATACTAGTACGGGCCCCCAATCATGGTTGCCATTCCATTGGTGCAGCCGAGAGAATCTGATTGCGTTTTAAAATGCGCGCCACTTGGTAGCAGTGAGCTCATGCCCTGATGCGATTACGGGGGGAGGTGACTAATCTAATCCTGTAGATATGGGCTCAAAGTGTTTTAATATGCGTGGGATGTAGAGAATGTGGTGGGCCTGGTTGAGGTTGAGGTCTGCCCCGAATGTGCTGTACCGTAGCCGTAGGTACCCTGGATTCTGGTGTGGGGGGCAGAGCTCGGTTGCAGTTTACTATGCGAGCCTTTTCTTTTTGAGACAGGAGACATGAGGTTTTCTTAGGGAATGGCGTGAGTGGTTTGGGTTGCGTTAGAAAAATACCGTCCGTGTTCAATTATGGCTGGGCTGCGACAGGACTAGCCGGCTCGCGGAGATGCACAGGGCAGCGTCTTAATTGGCCTGGAATATTTCCTGGTCTCCCTGGTTTATCGCTTTTCATCGGTTTCTCCATGGTTTTCCTCTGGTATGTTTGTTATTTGGTTTTTTAGGTGTGTTTTTAGTTTCTGCCGGTTTTCAATTGTTTTTTTGTTTTTATTAGACATTTTGTTTTAAATTTATTTAATACTGTTTGATCTTTAATATTTTTTGTTTTGTAATGTATTCCGGCTTGAATATTTTTCTAGTAGTATATGAAATATATATTTATACATGTATTGTTTTGGAAATGATTAGTAGTGATCGATGGTCTCACTTAATTTACGGGATAAGTCCAAGCAATTTGTTATGATCAACAAGTCAAAAGATCCTATAGAAAAAAAAAAAGGCAACAAGAGGACAAGAAGCGAAGGGACCCAAGCCAGAAGGAGCCGACACCCACTTCAATAACACTTCTAAGAAAGGAGCCGCTAACAACGGTGATATAGAGCTCGGCGCCGTCGAGCAAGGCCCAGAAAATGGTCCCCCAAATCACCAGGGGCTAAACACCAGGGTCTAAAGATCACAAGCCAAACGCAAAGTGTATCAACCCCAGTTCGGAGTAGGGGGCGCCTATTCCCGGACCCATGAGGGGGGTAGAGTGCGAACGCGCTCCCCCTCCCCCCAAAACCCCGTGCACAGATTGGGCCAGCCAATGTGTGGGGCGGGCCCCTCATTATTTTTTCCTTTTTATTTTTATTTTTTGTTTCTTTACAAAAATGTTCTGGATTTTAAAAAACATTTAAATTTCAAAAAACCGTTCAAGAATAAAAGATGTTTATGAATTTCAAAAAGAAATCGTGAAACTAAAAAAGTTCTTAATTTTTAAAAAATATTCACAAATTTTAGAAATATTCCAGAATACAAAAAAGTTCATGAATTTGATTTTTTTTGTCGTATTTCAAAAACGTTCATGAATATGAAATTTATTCTTGTATTTATTTATTTTCATAAAATTCAAAATTGTGCCGGCAATTCAAAAAAGAGTTCATGATTTTTAAAAATGTCACTAGATTCATAAACTGACCAGGATTTTGAAAACTGTTCCCATATTTTAAAAGATGTTCACAAACTTGGAAATTTTCCCTATATGTTAAAAACTATTCCTGCATTAAGAAAATGTCAAAATATCTTGCATTCCAAAACTTGCTCATGAATTTAAAAATGTTCCCACAACTAAAAATGTTAAAAAGTTCAAAATCTGGTCAGTATTTCAAAAATATATTCATGAATTCAAAAATTATTCCCTATATTTCAAAAAAATTCAGAAATTTGAAAATTATTCCCATATTTCAAAAAAATATTAACGGACTTGAAAATTGTTCCCGTATTTCTGAAACTAGTTAAAAATTTGGAATATGTCCCCATTTTAAAAATGTTCATCAATATAAAATATGTTCCAGAATTCCAAAAATATTATCGAATTTGATAAATTTCACGCATTTCCAAAACTGTTCAAGAAATTTAAATTTCCCAACTAAAGTTTTTTCCACAAATTTGACTGTGTTCCCGTATTTCCAAAACAAATCCATGAGTTCATAAAATATTATCATATTTCAAAAAAAATAAAAAATCTGAGACGTGTTTCCATATTTCAAAGAATGTTAACGGATTTGATTTTTTCATGCATTTCAGAAACTATTCATGACTTTAAAAAATGTTCGCGTATTTTCGAAAATGATCATGAATTTTAAACAAATGTTCATAATTTTTTAAAATTGTTCTTATATTGCAACTGAAAGTTTCACAGATTTAAAATTATTACCGTATTTCCAAATATTCATCAATTATATATTTTTTCCTGGTTGAAGGTTTTAAATTTTAAAATTGTTCTTGGATTTATTTTTTTCTTTGATTTTTAGAAAATTCATGAATATAAATATTGTACCCGAATTATAAAAAATGTTCATGAGTTTGTAAAAATATTCATAATTTTGATAAATGTTCTGACCTTTCCAAAAATGTTCACAAATTTGTACAATTTCTTGTATTACAAAGAAATCCCGAAGTTATAAATAGAAAAAAAATGAAAAGGATGGAAAGCAAAAGAAAAAGGAAAGAAAGGGGAAAGAACGAAAACCAGAAAACAGAAAGAAAACCTGATTCCAGGAAGGTTCTAGAATGTTCTAAAAAACCGTGGGGAGGAAAACCCAAGAATGGGCCTGCCCAACTAAAGAAACGATGCTACCGCTCGTGATGGACGAATGGCTCACCATGGGCTATGGCCCTCCACTTTTGACTATTTCATGCACAATGATAAGCATTTCCTGTTCGACGCTCGTAGCGCCCCTTAAAAGCTTACTCATACACAACCCCCACTCGCTTATCCTGTGGGCCGACCCATTTAAGCGGATTCCAACGAGTCTATTCTGGTTTTGGAAGCTTCCACGCGCGGTTTTGTGAAGCTTCCCGATTGGATTTATTTTTATTTTCTAGTTGTTTAGCTTCTTAGGTGTTTGTTTGTGTTTTCCTTTTTCTGTTTTTAATTATTTCCTTGTTCTTCTTTAAAGTTCATGATTTTTTTTCTAAATTTGTGATATATTTTCAAATTTGGTACTTTTTGAAATTCTTGGCATTTTTAAATTATGAAGTTTTCCCAAATCCGTGATTTGTTTAAATTTGTGTTTTTAGCTTTCTGAACTTTTTTCAAATTCATGAAGTTTTCTCAAATTTATGAACATTTTCAGGTATTTTAGAATTTTTTATAAGTTATTTTTTTCAAAAGTCAACGGTCGACATGGTCAATAGTGAATCGAGCGAACGAGGGATCTAGTGAGTTGTTCGCCCCGTTTGATGGGCCGGCCGATGAGCGGGCGGCATAAGGCACTAAGTAGGAGCTCTCTAAATAATGTGTATCGCTTGTAGCAATAGATGTCAGCGTGCAACTGACGTAGCACCTCTAGTGGGGTTGTTCATTAGCGAGAAGCGCTGTTAAGCAGTTACTAATTTTGGGAAGCTTTTGGGTAGTTTTTCTATGTTCGTGTGCCAGCTTTTAGTTTTATGATTGGTTTTTATTTTCTTCTTCTTGTTTCTCAATAAAATATGAATAGTTTAATAAAACATATGAACAATATTAAAATTAAAGAACATTTTTAACTTGCGATTTTTTTAATTTTTGAAAAAAATTCTATGAATGTTTTCTCAATTCATTAACCTTTTTATGTTCGCTAATTTCTTTCAAATTCATGAGCCATTTAAAAAGTTATGACAGTTTTTTTTTCCAAATTCTAGAATGTTTTTAGAGTTCATGAATATTTTTCTAGGAAACTCTTCCCTGGCCGGACTAATCCAACGAGAGCGATCACCACCTCTTGAGCGATGTGTGTCCTTGTTGGACCCCCTTATATCGAGTAGAGACATTGTTTTCCACGTATTTTCCTATCGAAGCCTTTTTTCTAATCCGCTGCCTTTCTTCTTCTCTGCAACGTCCCTTGTCGCCTGGTCATGGTCGCGCCGTCATGCACATTGTTGTAAGCAGCCATGCGCTTGAGTCCTGTTGGGAAACACAGTAGAAAACAAAAAAGATCATCATATGATCAAGATCCCAAATCGCAATGAAGATGCATTAGAGGTTTAGACCAGATCGTTACTAACTTCGAGCAGCGGCAGATGAAGAGTTGGTGTAGATTGTTGATGAAGTCCCTCGAACCATTCATGAGCGATCCCTCGAACCAAATACCTAAAGCACGTCCCCTCTACGGATTGCATGTGTTCGGGCTTCATGATCCGGTAGCGCTTCGCCGTCAAGAGCTTGATGTCGCCAGAGAATTAGAGGGGAGAGAAGAGAACCTCATGGGGTTTCTCTATTATGAGGATTAGAGAGAACTAGAATTAGCTCTATTCTAGATCAAGTCTAAATTAGAACTAGAGCAAGAGAATTAGAGGAGACTATGAACAATAGAACTTGTGTATTACTTCGGGGCAAAAGTCCTCTAGTATATATAGGTGGGAGGAGGAGGGGTGGCCGACTTGGGGAGGGGTTCTCCCCTTGGTGCGCTGGCCAAGGAGGAGCAGACCTCCTCCAAGTCTAATTCGCCCCCTCTACATTGCCTTACAAGCTAGGTGGGGTGGGGGGGGGCGCCCCAACCGTATTGGGATTATGGCCCAATAACTCTCCACCACTAGGCCTTACTATTATTTTCTTTAGCCCATTGGCTCTAAATAAATTCTAGAGACTTCTAGATAATTATTTAAACCCTCTATTATTTATATTAGGTCCCCGGAAACAATTTTCACCTATATATCATTTCCCGGTATTACTCGATATTCCTCGAAACACTTCCAATAGCCCCGAAACGCTTCTGGTTTCTCTCGAAACTATTTCTTTAATTCACGAAGCCATTCCGAGAATATTTTCTCATATTCCCCACTCCACTAAAACTCAACAGATCATAATTCGCTTAAGTGTGTGACACTGTAGGTTCGGTAAAACATAGACCAGAACAAAAACCGCTTCGTACAACGATAAATAGCGGAACCGTGGGCATCCATATTGACCCCTATATTTATACGAATGATATTCTAGTGAACCTTTTATCATATGTTATTTCCTTTGCTTCGTGATACATTAAAAAAACCTAGGTGAGACATGTCGTATCCCCGTGAGTCAAACACATGCTCACTATACCGGTCTCCTCGTTATCGGTATTGTTCTTCTTTCTCGTCGCCATGTTCCGGCATACCTGCGAGCTAGTCACCTGTGTCTATCCAGACAATGATGGATGCCATCACACCGAGAGGGCTTTAAGAATATCTCCATCGTCGGATAAACCCGTAAGTTGTCGTTATGATCACCGAGTTACAGATGACGTTGGAGAAACACCAAAGTGTGTCGTCCGGCATGAAGTGATTCGATACTGTCATGGCCAAAGGAACTGAGCATATGTAACACTCCATGTTATATACATAGACTTGCAATGATAACATCTCTAAATATAACAAACAAGTGGGGACAATTCAATATGATCGTTCTTCTAACATCATACTGTCAAAGTTGACGCATCCTTGTCACACTTAACTTTTGCCTATGATCAGGAAAAATAATTATCATGAAACACTTGAGCTAGTCCTAGAGGCGAGACTAGGAATATGGTTTTACCGTTTATAACTCTACATGTGCTTATGGTTTTCCTCTGAATCACATATTCAAGAACCATAACACTTATAGCATAGAGTATAAAAATCTAATTATAAACGTGAAGATAAATAATACAATTATTATTGCCTCTAGTACATATTCCAACAAGTCCCCCGACCATCACGCTACAAGCCTCCGCAACCACTACCTCAAATCTCCGTTTGCAATAACCATAAAATGTTGCAACTCGCGAGCGAACCGTTGCTGCCCCTAACGATGACGACTTCTCTGTTATACGGATTACGATTGAGCTGCTACAGACCACCGCCATCCTCACATTCAATGCACGCGTTTCGGCATGACGGTTGTTGAAATTCGGAGGGAAAACACAACACCAACCACAACTAACATCATCGTGCTTGATGGGAAAAGGTGGTCATTAGGTTATGCAAAAATGACTTCACAGTGTCCATTTGTTGAGAAGGGCTGCACAACATGTGTTGTGTTCTAAAGGGCCTTCCTACTCGAAGAACCCTTCCTTAGGAAATTCATTTCCCTAGGCACAAATTGTTGGGGAACGTTGCATGGGAAACAAAAAAAATTCCTACGCTTCACCAAGATCAATCTAGGAGATGAGCATCTACGAGAGGAGAGATCGGATCCACATACCCTTGTAGATCGCTAAGCGGGAAGCGTTAAGAAACGCGGTTGATGCAATTGAACGTCTTCGCGATCCAAATCGCAAGCCGTCCCGCGATCCAATCACGATCTAGCGCCGAACGGACGGCACCTCCGCGTTCAGCACACGTACAACTTGATGACGATCTCCGCCTCCTAAATCCAGCAAGCTGGCGGAGAGGTAGATGAGTTCTCCGGCAGCACAATGGCGTGGTGGCGGTGGTGGTGAACTAATCCGGCACGGCTTCGCCGAGCTCTACCGAACTAATCTAGAGGAGAAAGACGATCTAGAGGGGAGAGGGCAGCACGTGGCTTTTCACGTGTGGGCTGCCCTCAAAACCTCCACTATATATAGGAGGGAGGGGGTAGGTGGAGGCGCCCTCGGGTTTCCCCTAGGGCCTTGGCCGCCGGCCAAGAGGTGGAGTCCACCTCCAACAAGGAGGTGGGGCGCTAGGGAGGAGTCCCCCTCCTCTAGGACTCCTCCCATCCTCCACTTTTTTCCTCTTGGGCGCATGGTGTCGGTGTCAAATCCGGCATATCTCGTAGTAGGGGTCCTAAGCTAGGCGTCTTGGAATGATGGTAACATGGACACAGGATTTTACCCAGGTTCGGGCTCTCTCAAGGAGATAATACCCTACGTCCTGCTTTTGATTGTATTCATATGGGGGATAGTACATAGTACAGGTATCTACCACGAGATGTAATGTAATGATCTATTGACTAGCCTGGCCTCGGTTTATATATGCACTGTAGGCCTAGGGTTTAGAGGAGTCCTTGTCTTGTGCGCCAAGTCTTGTGGAATCCTCCTTGTATTCGGCATGGGCTGCCCGAAGTGGCCCATGAGTGAACCGCCATCATGGGGGTCCTCGGCCCGACCCACTGGTCGGGAGACGACGTGGTGAGTACACCCTAGTCCGGGACACCGTCAGTAGCCCCCTGAACCGGTCTTCAAGTTGAGGACGCTCCTCGGTTCTTCCGAATAATTCTTCGTCTTCGATCGTCGGTCTTGAAAACTGGTTCAACAAATCTTCCCATGTCCGATCTTGAGGATCGCCGAGCTGAATTCGAAGAGTTTACATGTCGGGCATCCGAGGAGCCCCTTTAAGTTATTGGCCTTTATCAATGCCTTGTAATTTTTTACGCCATACTTCGGTGTCGAAGTGTTTCCCGTGCGGCGGTGTCCTCTTGCGTCCGAGCTCCAACGCCGAACTGCATCCGAGGTGTCTTTTTTGCATCCGAGCCCCAACGCCGGACGGTGTCCGAGCTCCAACGCCGGACTGTGTTCGAGCTCCAACGCCGAACTGTGTTCGAGCTCCAACGCCGAACTGTATCCGAGGTGTCATAGATTACCTCGGTCTTGAAAAAGTTGAAGGAGTTTATCCAAGCTTAATGCCAGAAATTTTCTTTTATGGAGCCAGCCATTCGCATCCGAGCTTTATGCCGGACTGCTTCCGAGGTGGTGCTCCACCTCGGCTTTAGGCTGATATATCTTACGGATTTTTTCCGAATGGTGCAATTTATTCTCTGCCGAGATGTATAGCCAGTAGCCCTCAAGGTGTGTGTCGGTCTAAAACCCGAGACGCACCTGAAGGATGACATAAGACCGCTGATCCCAGTAGCCCCTGAGACTCAGGTCGATTCGCGAAATCGGCCTGAGGATCAACTTCTAGCTCGGCAGCATACTTAGGAACACAAAAGCGGTGTGCACAGACCTCGAGACTCAGGTTGGGTGCGGCCGACCAACCTGAGGATCATAATCTCCTCGGAAACTGTATTGCACTTAAATTTTCTGCATTGAATTGTCAATGCAGTAGCCCCCGAGACTTGGGTTGGGCAACATGGCCGACCCTAGGATCGTACCTCCTCGGGAACTAGTTCAACCGTCATGTACGTTTTGACAACACCGAGGTGGAGTTCAGCAGGAAAGATGCCGAACTGTAGTTTAGAAAAGAGTTTCCTAGCAAGACCATCACGCCGAACACCTCAATCAAGAGAATGTCCCGCTTCCTGAAAGGAAAACATAAAATAGGTGAAAGATGTTATAAGCTCAAAAGACCAAAAAACTTGCGTAAAAAACTTTACGTCTAGATTGAATCAAGTTTTTTGGTGCCAATACGAAATTGGTCTTAAAATTGTGCTTCCGTCGTGCTTTGACATGACACATCCGATCTCTAGACTTCAAGTGGGTCAGCCTTCGGCTTCAACCTCCCTATCCCGAAGGCGGAGTGTTTCTCAGGCCAGTTTAGCAAACTAAACGCGAGCGGCTTTAGAGAGAAACCAGGCTACCCGGCTATTGATCATACACTTGAGTCGAGAAAGGAGTGGTAGAAAAAGACTTTGCAACGACTAAGAAGAAAACATCTATTATAAAACGGCTCATATTAATTTAAGAGCCCCCAAGTGACTTGGGTAAAAGAATTTTATGTATAATGATTGTATGTACCGAAGTACTTATATAATATCTGTGTTCGCCCGAACTTTGAACGCGTCTTAACCGACCGTCGGCTTCTCCCTCTTCGGCCAAGGGCCGAAAAGTGTTATCTACTCCGCCTACCGAGAATATCGGCGGTGTTTCGGATAACCAGGCAATCAGGCCATGAGGCTGTAATAGACAAAGCGCGCCCAGGGAACTTATGTTATATTACTTATGTAACGTAAGAAGCATCTTCAAAGAAAATAGTGCCCCCAACGGTACCTTTCTTTGGTCACTCATGATTACTATGAGACTTGTGCAATAGATTTGTGTACGCGTGAGTTCCATCGTGTGCCGACCATAGTTGAAAACAATAAGAGCGCTAGCTTTCGGCTTCACCCGTCTGAGGTACGAGTTCGGATGACCCGATCGTAACAATCGCAGAGGTGCTCCCTTTACTCCCTAGCCGAACATCGGGAACGTAGGGGTATGCAAAGGAGCCAGGCAACCCAGCTTTGCGGAACACTTAAGTCAACATGATGCATATTTTGGCATAATACACGAGCAAGGAAAGAAGTTGTACAATAATAATCACATGCAAAGAGAAAAGGTTTCATAAAGGAAGCCCCCAAGTAAACGGGGTATTTGAATTTGTTTGTAACAAACAAAGTTTTGACAAAGAAAGTTTTTCACAAACAACTTTTTGTCAAAAAAGTATAACGCTTGGTCGAACCGAACAAAATTAGAAAGCCAAAAATATTTTAACATGAAAGTGACTTAGCTGGTTCATGTGCTCGGAGTCGATGACGCGATCCGGGCTTGTGGCGGGACGAGGACGCCCATCGAACTTTTGACAGATCCGATATGGTGCATAGTCTTTGGCATGACCGAGGTCCCAGCCCCCAAGCCCGAGATGACCGAGCGAGGAGCTCGGCATTCCGAAGTAGTGACACGGCTCGGCCTATGTGGTGAGGCAAAGCCCCCGTTCCAGCCGAGGTGACGGAGTAGGTCGGCAAGGTGATGCCGAACTGACCGCGCGACGCAGCCGAAGCCGATTACCTGCACACATAAAATAGTGCAAGCAAGAGATAATAATAACAATAAAAAAATGCATAATTAATTTATACGAATATAATAAATAAAGAAATATGGCCTGAGCGCCGAGGTGCCTGAACGAAGAGTTCGGCTTGACGAAGTGGCGACGCTGCACGGTCGATGTGGCGAGATGAAGTCCTCGGTCCAGTTAACATGGCGAAGCTGTGATCGGCGGACGCCGAAGTCTCATGCAGGTCGGCTGGTGACGCCGAAGCTTCATGCCAGCCGAGGTGTTGAAGCAGGTCGGCTGGTGACGCTGAAGTCCCCGGAGTAGGTTGATGAAGGGATGCCAAAGCCCCGGTCTAGCCGAGGTGACGGAGCAGGTCGGCTGGTGATGCCGAAGTCTCAGGGCAGCCGAGGTGTTGAAGCAGGTCGGCGTGGTGGACGTCAACTTGAAAAAGTAACGACGCGGCGATGCTGATGCAGGTCGGAATTTTTGACGAGGTCAATGCTGGCTTGATGAAGCAACGGAGCGCCTGACCCGTACGACCCGCGAATGACGAGGTTCGCTTGATGATTATTCAGCCCTTGCGATGCCGAACTCTTGGTCAGATGACCGAGATGATGAGAAAATTTCCTTCAAAAAGGACGTCCGACAACTCGTTCATGAAAAAGATGAACTCGGGTCGGATTCATTTTCGCGCAGAAAATAAATCCAAATTTTGTTGTACTAATCGGATGTTTTCCGGAGTTTGGACGGTCGGATTGAGCTGAAATTTTGAGGGGTGATCGGTATGGGAATTCCGCAGCCGATGAACGGTGGGATCTTCCAAACGATGTCCGAGCTGGAAGCTGGACACCTTGCCCTAAACTCATCCCGATTCCCGTCCAGATTCGACAGGGCTCCGGTATTTCGTAGATCGCCGAAGATTCCTCCATCGGAATACGACGAAATTTTACGGAGTCATTAGAGACTCAATTCCGCACAGTTCCACCAAAGCAATCGTCAAGGCGAAGCTCGAGGAAGCGGGGACGATGAACACGAGTCGCTGTCCAGAAAAATTGCACGCTTGCTCGAGGACGATGTCAACATCGAGCCCCCGAGCTCCATGGATGATTTCTCGTGATCTTGATAGAGATCAGAGATGATGACGATGAAAGTATCCGTCCGATCTTGACGATCCGGCACGGAGCGCAGTCCTCGGTCCAGCCGAGGTGACCAGTCGAGCCGGCGACGAAGATGCCGACATCGACAACAAAGCTCGGTTCCAACGCGTAGATTGCGCCGGAGACGATCTGAATTCCCATCGCACCGCGGCGACTGCCAGCAGGCTCTCAATGAAAGCACCAATGTCGGTGTCAAATCCGGCATATCTCGTAGTAGGGGTCCTAAGCTAGGCATCTTGGAACGATGGTAACATGGACACAGGATTTTACCCAGGTTCGGGCTCTCTCAAGGAGATAATACCCTACGTCCTGCTTTTGATTGTATTCATATGGGGGATAGTACATAGTACAGGTATCTACCACGAGATGTAATGAATATGAGATGTAATGTAATGATCTATTGACTAGCCTGGCCTCGGTTTATATATGCACCGTAGGCCTAGGGTTTAGAGGAGTCCTTGTCTTGTGCGCCAAGTCTTGTGGAATCCTACTTGTATTCGGCATGGGCTGCCCGAAGTGGCCCATGAGTGAACCGCCATCATGGGTATCCTTGGCCCGACCCAGTGGTCGGGAGACGACGTGGTGAGTACCCCCTAGTCAAGGACACCGTCACTTGGGCCCTTATGGAGTCAGCTGCCCAGCCCACCAGGGGCTGGTGCGCCACCTCTTGGGCCCATGTGCCCCCCCGGGGTGGGTGGGCCCCTCCCGGTGGACCCCCGGAACCCTTTCGGCACTCCCGATACGCTACCGAAAATATCTGAAACTTTTCCGGAACCCGAACACCACTTTCCTATATATAAATCTTTACCTCCAGACTATTCCAGAGCTCCTCGTGATGTCCGGGATCTCATCTGGGACTCCGAACAACCTTCGGTCACCAACATACATAACTCAATAATACCGAAACGTCACCGAACGTTAAGTGTGCAGACCCTACGGGTTCGACAACTATGTAGACATGACCGAGACACCTCTACGGTCAATAACCAATAGCGGTTGAACCTCTATGTCAAGGATTCAGTTAATCCCGTACGCTGTTCCCTTTGTTTGTCGGTATGTTACTTGCCCGAGATTTGATCGTCGATATCTCCATACCTAGTTCAAACTCATTACCGGCAAGTCTCTTTACTCGTTCCGTAATACAAGATCCCGTGGCTAATTCTTTAGTCACTTTGCTTGCAAGCTCATTGTGATGTTGTATTATCGAGTGGGCCCTGAGATACCTCTTCGTCAAACGGAGTAACAAATCCCAGTCTTGATCCATGCCAACTCAACAAACACCGTCGGGGATACCTGTAGAGCATCTTTATAGTCTCCCAGTTACGTTGTGACGTTTGATACACACAAGGTACTCCTCCGGTGTCAGTGAGTTACATGATATCATGGTCATAGGAACACATACTTGACATGCTGAAAACAATAGCAATAAACTGACAGGATCATATGCTATGTTCATAGTTTGGGTCTTGTCCATCACATCATTCTCCTAATGATGTGATCCCGTTGTCAAATGACAACTCATGTCTATGACTAGGAAACCATAGCCATCATCGATCAACGAGCTAGTCCATTGGAGGCTTACTAGGGACACATTGTTGTCTATGTACCCACACATGTATATGAGTTTCCAATCGATACAATTATTGTTGGAAATATGCCCTAGAGGCAATAATAAAATGGTTATTATTATATTTCCTTGTTCATGATAAATGTTTATTATCCATGCTAAATTGTATTGATTGGAAACTCAAATACATGTGTGGGTACATAGACAACAATGTGTCCCTAGTAAGCCTCTGATGGACTAGCTCGTTGATCAAAGATGGTCAAGGTTTCCTGGCCATAGACATGAGTTGTCATTTGATGATGAGATCACATCATTAGGAGAATGATGTGATGGACAAGACCCAAACTATGAATGTAGCATATGATCGTGTCAGTTTATTGCTATTGTTTTCTGCATGTCAAGTATGTGTTCCTATGACCATGAGATCATGTAACTCACTGACACCGGAGGAGTACCTTGTGTGTATCAAACGTCACAACGTAACTGGGTAACTATAAAGATGTTCTATAGGTATCTCCGAGGGTGTCTGTTAAGTTGGCATGGATCAAGACTGGGATTTGTTACTCCGTGTGATGGAGAGGTATCTCAGAGCCCACTCGGTAATACAACATCACAACGAGCCTTGCAAGCAAAGTGACTAAAGTGTTAGCCACGGGATCTTGTATTATGGAACGAGTAAAGAGACTTGCCGGTAACGAGATTGAACTAGGTATGGAGATACCGACGATCGAATCTCGGGCAAGTAACATACCGATGAACAAAGGGAACAACGTACGGGATTAACTGAATCCTTGACATAGAGGTTCAACCGATAAAGATCTTCGTAGAATATGTAGGAACCAATATGGGCATCCAGGTCCCGCTATTGTTTATTGACCGTAGAAGTGTCTCGGTCATGTCTACATAGTTCTCGAACCCGCAGGGTCTGCACACTTAACGTTCGGTGACGTTTCAGTATTATTGAGTTATGTATGTTGGTGACCAAAGGTTGTTCAGAGTCCCGGATGAGATCCCGAACGTCACGAGGAGCTCCGGAATGGTCCGGAGGTAAATATTTATATATGGGAAGTCATATTTTGGCGACCGGAAAAGTTTCGGGTTTTTCCGGTATTGTACCGGGAAGCTTCTAGAAGGTTCCGGAAACTTCCGGAGGAGTCCGGGCGTCCACCAAGGGTTCCACCATGTCCCAACGGTTTGCATGGGCTGAGGTAAGTCGCCTTGTCCTTATTGGGCCAGCCGCACAAGTCCCTCAAGGCCCATGTGGCTTGGGAGAGGTGGAAAGTCCACCTGTTTATGGAAAGGGAGGGAATTGGACTAGGAGTCCAACTCCTCCCCCTTGGCTGCGCCCTAGGGCTTGGAGGGGCTGATCTCCACGCCCCTCCACCTATATATAGAGGAGAGGGGCGCCCCAAGAGCACACATGAAGCCCTTGGCGCCCCTCTCTCTCCCTAGATCATTTTATCCTCCGTTCGCGGCTTCGGTAGCGCTAGCCGTAGCCCTGCCGGGATAGCACCACCACCACCGCCACCACACCATCGTGTTGCCGGAGAACTCATCTACCTCTCCGCTCTCCCTTGCTGGATCAAGGAGGGGGAGATCGTCATCGAGCTGTACGAATGCTGAACGCGGAGGTGCCGTCCGTTCGGCGCTATATCGTGATTGGATCGCGGGACGGCTTACGATTTGGATCGTGAAGACGTTTGACTACATCAACCGCGTTTCTTAACGCTTCCCGCTTAGCGATCTACAAGGGTATGTGGATCCGATCTCCCCTCTCATAGATGCTCATCTCCATGGATAGATCTTGTATGTGCATAGGAAAAATTTTGTTTCCCATGCAACGTTCTCCAACAGTGGTATCAGAGCTAGGTCTATGTGTAGATGAGATCATGAGTAGAACACAAAGGAGTTTGTGGGCGTTGATATTCATATTGCTTCCCTCCTTAGTCTTATCTTGATTCGGCGGTATTGTGGGATGAAGCGGCTCGGACCAGCCTTACTCGTCCACGTACGAGAGACCGGTTCCATCGACTGACATGTAACTTTGTTGCATAAGATGGCTGGCGGGTGTCTGTCTCTCCCACTTTAGTTGAATCGGATTCGAGAGAGGCGGTCCTTGTAGAAGGTGAAATAGCAACTTGTATATCACCGTTGTGGTTTTGCGTAGGTAAGAATCGTTCTTGCTAGATACCCATAGCAGCCACGTAAAACATGCAACAACAAATTAGAGGACGTCTAACTTGTTTGTGCAGGGTATGATGTGATATGATATGGCCAGAAACATGATGATATATATGTGATGTATGAGATGATCATGTTTTGTATAGATTATCACGACTTGCATGTCGATGAGTACGGCAACCGGCAGGAGCCATAGGGTTGTCTTTAATTTATTTTCGCCTTTTTGCTTTACTTTATCGCTATGAGTTAGCAATAGTTGTAGAAGCAATAGTTGGCACGGCAACCTCATGGCGACACGTTGATGGAGATCAAGATGATGGAGATCATGGTGTTATGCCGGTGACGATGGAGATCATGTCGGTGCTTTCAAGATGGAGATCAAAAGCACAAGATCATGGCCATATCATGTCACTTATGATTTGCATGTGATGTTAATCCTTTTATGCACCTTGTTTTGCTTAGGACGATGGTAGCATTATAAGGTGATCCCTCACTAAAATTTCAAGATAAAATTGTGTTCTTCCCGAGTGTGCACCGTTGCGAAAGTTCATCATTTCGAGACACCACGTGATGATCGGGTGTGATAGACTCTATGTTCACATACAACGGGTGCAAGCCAGTGTTGCACATGCGGAACACTCGGGTTAAACTTGACGAGCCTAGCATGTACAGACATGGCCTCGGAACACAAGAGACCGAAATGTCGAACATGAGTCATATAGTAGATATGATCAACATGGAGATGTTCACCATTGAAACCACCTCATCTCACGTGATGATCGGACTTGGGTTGGTGAATTTGGATCATGTAGCACTCGGATGGCCAGAGGAATGTCAATTTGAGTGGGAATTTTTAAGTAATATGATTAACTAAACTCATTATCTTGAACAATAGTCTAAGTTGTCTTTGCAAATTTTATGTTGTAGATCAATGGCTCGCGCAGTAGTTCCCCTGAATTTCAATGCGTTCCTAGAGAAAGCTAAGCTGAAAGATGATGGAAGTAACTTTGTAGACTGGGCCCGTAATCTGAGGATTATCCTCACGACTTCCCAAAAGGCTTATGTCCTTGATGCACCGCTCGGTGAGCCACCCGCTCCAGTGTCGTCTCCAGACGTTGCGAACACCTGGCAGTCGCGTTCGGATGATTACTCAATAGTTCAGAGTGCAATGTTGTATAGCTTAGAGCCGGGACTTCAAAGGCGTTTTGAACGTCATGGAGCATATGAGATGTTCCAGGAGTTGAAGTTTATCTTTGAGAAGAATGCCCGGATCGAGAGGTATGAGACCTCCGATAAATTCTATGCTTGCAAAATGGAGGAGAACGGATCTGTTAGTGAACACATACTCAGAATGTCTGGGTATTCCAACCATCTGGTTGAGTTGGGAATTGCCCTCCCGCCGAAGGCGATCACTGACAGAGTTCTTCAATCACTGCCACCTAGCTACAAGAGCTTTGTATTGAACTATAACATGCAAGGGATGAACAAGTCAGTCGCCGAGCTGTTTGCGACGCTGAAAGTCGCTGAGTCTGAAATCCAGAAGGAGCATCAAGTGTTGATGGTCAATAAAACCACTAGTTTTAAGAAAAATGGCTAGGTCAAGAAGGGTAACTCCAAGAAGAGTGGCAAAGCAGTTGCCCCTCCCGTGAAGAAACCCAAGGCTGGACCCAAGCCAGAACCTGAGTGCTTTCATTGCAAGGGTACTGGCCACTGGAAGCGGAACTGCCCCAAGTATCTGGCCAACAAGAAGGCGACCAACACCAAACAAGGTATATATGATATACATGTTATTGATGTGTACCTTACGAAATCTCGTTGTAGTGCCTAGGTATTTGATACCGGTTCGGTTGCTCACATTTGCAACTCAAAACAGGAACTACGGAATAGACGGAGGCTGGCAAAGGACGAAGTGACGATGCGCGTGGGAAATGGTTCCAAGGTTGATGTGATCGCCGTCGGCATGCTCGCTCTTCGATTACCATCGGAATTAGTGACGAACCTGAATAATTGTTATTTAGTGCCTGCGTTAAGCATGAACATTATATCTGGATCTTGTTTATTGCGAGACAGTTACTCATTTAAGTTGGAGAATAATGGTTGTTCTATTTATATGAGTAATATCTTTTATGGTCATGCACCCAATGTGAAGGGTTTATTCTTATTGAATCTCGATGGTGATGATACACATGTTCATAACATTGATGCCAAAAGATCTAGAGTTGATAATGATAGTGCTACTTTCTTGTGGCACTGCCGCTTAGGTCATATTGGTGTAAAACGCATGAAGAAACTCCATGCTGATGGACTTTTGGAGTCACTTGATTTTGAATCACTTGACACATGTGAACCATGCCTCATGGGCAAGATGACTAAGACATTGTTCTCTGGAACAATGGAACGGGCAAGTGACTTGTTGGAAATCATACATACTGATGTGTGCGGTCTGACGAGCATTGAGGCGCGCCGTGGGTATCGTTATTTTCTCACCTTCACCGATGACTTAAGTAGATATGGGTATATTTACTTAATGAAGCATAAGTCTGAAACGTTTGAAAAGTTCAAGCAGTTTCAGAGTGAAGTTGAGAATAATCGTAACAAGAAGATTAAATTCCTACAATCTGATCGAGGAGGAGAATATCTGAGTTATGAGTTTGGCAATCACTTAAGACAATGTGGAGTTGTTTCACAGTTGACGCCACCTGGAACACCACAGCGTAATGGTGTGTCCGAACGTCGTAATCGAACCTTATTGGATATGGTGCGGTCTATGATGTCTCTTGCCGATTTGCCACTATCGTTTTGGGGTTATGCGTTAGAGATAGCTGCATTCACTTTAAATAGGGCACCATCTAAATCCGTTGAGACGACGCCGTATGAACTATGGTTTGGCAAGAAACCCAAGTTGTCGTTTCTTAAAGTTTGGGGATGCGATGCTTATGTCAAAAAGCTTCAGCCTGAAAAGCTGGAACCCAAAGCGGAGAAATGCGTCTTCATAAGATACCCAAAAGAGACGGTTGGGTACACATTCTATCTTAGGTCCGAAGGCAAAGTGTTTGTCGCTAAGAACGGGTCATTTCTCGAGAAAGAGTTTCTCTCGAAAGAATTGAGTGGGAGGAAGATAGAACTTGATGAGGTTGTTGAACCTTCACTTCAACCAGAGAGTAGCACAGCGCAGAAAGATGTTTCTGTGGAGCCTACATCAGTTGGAGAGGAAGCTAATGATAGTGATCATGAAACTTTGGATCAAGTTACTATCGAACCTCGTAGGTCGACAAGGGCATGTACTGCTCCTGAATGGTACGGTAACCCTCTCTTGGAGGTCATGTTGTTGGACAACGATGAACCTACGAGCTATGGAGAAGCGATGGTCGACCCGGATTCTGCCAAATGGTTAGAGGCCATGAAATCCGAGATAAGATCCATGTATGAAAACAAAGTGTGGACTTTGGAAATATTACCTGAAGGGCAAAAGGCCATTCAGAATAAATGGATCTTTAAGAGGAAGACGGACGCGGACGGTAATGTCACCGTCTATAAAGCTCGACTTGTGGCAAAGGGTTTTTCACAAGTTCAAGGAAATGACTACGATGAGACTTTCTCCCCCGTAGTGATGCTTAGGTCCGTCAGAATCATGTTAGCAATAGCTGCATTTTTTGATTATGAAATTTGGCAGATGGATGTCAAAACAACGTTCCTTAACGGTTTCCTTGAGGAAGAGTTGTATATGATACAACCAGAAGGTTTTGTCGATCCAGAGAATGCTGACAAAGTTTGCAAGCTCCAGCAATCCATTTATGGACTGGTGCAGGCATCTCGGGGTTGGAATAAGCTTTTGATGAGGTGATCAAAGCGTTCGGGTTTATACAAGTTTACGGAGAAGCTTGTGTTTACAAGAAAGTGAGTGGGAGCTCTATAGTGTTTCTAGTTTTATATGTGGATGACATATTGCTGATTGGAAACAATATAGAATTTTTGGAAAGCGTGAAGGAATATTTGAACAAGAGTTTTTCAATGAAGGACCTAGGAGAAGCTGCTTTCATATTAGGCATCAAGATCTATAGAGATAGATCAAGACGCTTAATAGGACTTTCACAGAGCACATACCTTGATAAACTTGTGAAGAAGTTCAAGATGGGTCAGTCCAAGAAAGGGTTCTTGCCTGTGTTACAAGGTGTGAAGTTGAGTAAGACTCAATGCCCAGTAACTGCAGTGGATAGAGAAAAGATGAGTGTCATCCCCTATGCTTCAGCCATAGGCTCTATCATGTATGCAATGCTGTGCACAAGACCAGACGTCAGCCTTGCCATAAGTATGGCCGGAAGGTTTCAAAGTAATCCAGGAGTGGATCACTGGACGGCGGTCAAGAATATCCTAAAGTACCTGAAAGGACTAAGGAAATGTTTCTCGTTTATGGAGGTTATCAAGAGCTCGTCGTAAAGGGTTATGTCGATGCAAGCTTTGACACTGATCCGGATGACTCTAAGTCTCAAACCGGATACATATTTATTCTCAATGGAGGAGCGGTAAGCTGGTGCAGTTCCAAGCAAAGTGTGGTAGCTGATTCTACATGCGAAGCGGAGTACATAGCTGCCTCGGAGGCGGCAAAGGAAGGTGTCTGGATGAAGCAGTTCATGACGGATCTTGGAGTAGTGCCCAGTGCACTAAACCCAATGACTCTGTTCTGTGACAACACTGGTGCCATTGCTCTAGCCAAGGAACCAAGGTTTCACAAGAGGCCCAGACACATAAAGCGACGCTTCAACTACATCCGCGATTACATCGAGGGAGGAGACATATGTATTTGCAAAGTACACATGGATCAGAATGTTGCAGATCCGTTGACTAAGCCTCTTCCACGAGGGAAACATGATCAACACCAAAACTGTATGGGTGTTAGATTCATTACAATGTAAATCACATAGTGATGTGAGCTAGATTATTGACTCTAGTGCAAGTGGGAGACTGTTGGAAATATGCCCTAGAGGCAATAATAAAATGGTTATTATTATATTTCCTTGTTCATGATAAATGTTTATTATCCATGCTAAATTGTATTGATTGGAAACTCAAATACATGTGTGGGTACATAGACAACAATGTGTCCCTAGTAAGCCTCTGATGGACTAGCTCGTTGATCAAAGATGGTCAAGGTTTCCTGGCCATAGACATGAGTTGTCATTTGATGATGAGATCACATCATTAGGAGAATGATGTGATGGACAAGACCCAAACTATGAACGTAGCATATGATCGTGTCAGTTTATTGCTATTGTTTTCTGCATGTCAAGTATGTGTTTCTATGACCATGAGATCATGTAACTCGCTGACACCTGAGGAGTACATTGTGTGTATCAAACGTCACAACGTAACTGCGTAACTATAAAGATGCTCTACAGGTATCTCCGAGGGTGTCTGTTGAGTTGGCATGGATCAAGACTGGGATTTGTTACTCCGTGTGACGAAGAGGTATCTCAGGGCCCACTCAGTAATACAACATCACAATGAGCCTTGCAAGCAAAGTGACTAAAGTGTTAGCCACGGGATCTTGTATTACGGAACGAGTAAAGAGACTTGCCGGTAACGAGATTGAACTAGGTATGGAGATACCGACGATCGAATCTCGGGCAAGTAACATACCGATGAACAAAGGGAACAGCGTACGGGATTAACTGAATCCTTGACATAGAGGTTCAACCGTTAAAGATCTTCGTAGAATATGTAGGAACCAATATGGGCATCCAGGTCCCGCTATTGGTTATTGACCGTAGAAGTGTCTCGGTCATGTCTACATAGTTCTCGAACCCGCAGGGTCAGCACACTTAACGTTCGGTGACGTTTCAGTATTATTGAGTTATGTATGTTGGTGACCGAAGGTTGTTCGGAGTCCCAGATGAGATCCCGGACGTCACGAGGAGCTCCGGAATGGTCCGGAGGTAAAGATTTATATATGGGAAGTCATATTTTGGCGACCGGAAAAGTTTCGGATTTTTCCGGTATTGTACCGGGAAGCTTCTAGAAGGTTCCAGAAACTTCCGGAGGAGTCCGGGAGTCCACCAAGGGTTCCACCACGTCCCAAGGGTTTGCATGGGCTGAGGGGAGGCACCTTGGCCTTATTGGGCCAGGCGCACAAGTCCCTCAAGGCCCATGTGGCTTGGGAGAGGCGGAGAGTCCACCTGTTTATGGAAAGGGAGGGAATTGGACTAGGAGTCCCACTCCTCCCCCTTGGCTGCGCCCTAGGACTTGGAGGGGCTGATCTCCACGCCCCTCCACCTATATATAGAGGGGAGGGGGTGCCCGAAGAGCACACACGAAGCCCTTGGCGCCCCTCTCTCTCCCTAGATCGTTTTCTCCTCCGTTCGCGGTTTCGGTAGCGCTAGCCGTAGCCCTGCCGGGATAGCACCACCACCACCGCCACCATGCCGTCGTGTTGTCGGAGAACTCATCTACCTCTCCGCTCTCCCTTGCTAGATCAAGGAGGGGGAGATCGTCATCGAGCTGTACATATGCTGAACGCGGAGGTGCCGTCCATTCGGCGCTAGATCGTGATTGGATCGCGGGACGGCTTACGATTTGGATCGCGAAGACGTTCGACTACATCAACCGCGTTTCTCAACGCTTCCCGCTTAGCGATCTACAAGGGTATGTGGATCCGATGTCCCCTCTCGTAGATGCTGATCTCCATGGATAGATCTTGTATGAGCGTAGGAAATTTTTTGTTTCCCATGAAACGTTCTCCAACAATTATAGCATGGATAATAAACAATTATCATGAACAAAGAAATATAATAATAACCATTTTATTATTGCCTCTAGGGCATATTTCCAAAAGTCTCCCACTTGCACTAGAGTCAATAATCTAGCTCACATCACTATGTGATTTACATTGTAATGAATCTAACACCCATACAGTTCTGGTGTTGATCATGTTTCCCTCGTGGAAGAGGCTTAGTCAATGGATCTGCAACATTCAGATCCGTGTGTACTTTGCAAATATTTATGTCACCTTCCTCGATGTAATCGCGGATGGAATTGAAGCGTCGCTTTATGTGTCTGGTCCTCTTGTGAATCCTTGGTTCCTTGGCTAGAGCAATGGCACCAGTGTTGTCACGGAACAGAGTTATTGGGTCCAGTGCACTGGGCACAACTCCAAGATCCTTCATGAACTGCTTCATCCAGATACCTTCCTTCGCCGCCTCCGAGGCAGCTATGTACTCCTCTTCGCATGTAGAATCAGCTACCACGCTTTGCTTGGAACTGCACCAGCTTACCGCTCCACCATTGAGAATAAATACATATCCGGTTTGAGACTTAGAGTCATCCGGATCAGTGTCAAAGCTTGCATCGACGTAACCCTTTACGACGAGCTTTTGATCACCTCCATAAAGGAGAAACATTTCCTTAGTCCTTTTCAGGTACTTTAGGATATTCTTGGCCACCGTCCAGTGATCCACACCTGGATTACTTTGAAACCTTCCGGCCATACTTATGGCAAGGCTGACGTCTGGTCTTGTGCATAGCATTGCATACATGATAGAGCCTATGGCAGAAGCATAGAGGATGACACTCATCGTTTCTCTATCCTCTGTAGTCACTAGGCATTGAGTCTTACTCAACTTCACACCTTGTAACACAGGCAAGAACCCTTTCTTGGACTGATCCATTTTGAACTTCTTCAAAACTTTATCAAGGTCTGTGCTCTGTGAAAGTCCTATTAAGCGCCTTGATCTATCTCTATAGATCTTGATGCCTGATATGAAAGCAGCTTCTCCTAGGTCCTTCATTGAAAAACTCTTGTTCAAATATTCCTTTACGCTTTCCAAAAATTCTATATTGTTTCCAATCATCAATATGTCATCCACATATAATATTAGAAACACTATAGAGCTCCCACTCACTTTCTTGTAAATACAAGCTTCTCCATAAACTTGTATAAACCCAAACGCTTTGATCACCTCATCAAAACGCTTATTCCAACTCGGAGATGCCTGCACCAGTCCATAAGTGGATCGCTGGATCTTGCAAACTTTGTCAGCATTCTCTGGATCGACAAAACCTTCTGGTTGTATCATATACAACTCTTCCTCAAGGAAACCGTTAAGGAACGCTGTTTTGACATCCATCTGCCAAATTTCATAATCGAAAAATGCAGCTATTGCTAACATGATTCTGACGGACTTAAGCATCACTACGGGAGAAAAAGTCTCATCGTAGTCAATTCCTTGAACTTGTGAAAAACCCTTTGCCACAAGTCGAGCTTTATAGACGGTGACATTACTGTCCGCATCCGTCTTCCTCTTAAAGATCCATTTATTCTGAATGGCCTTTCTCCCTTCAGGTAATACTTCCAAAGTCCACACTTTGTTTTCATACATGGATCCTATCTCAGATTTCATGGCCTCTAACCATTTGTCGGAATCCAGGCCCACCATCGCTTCTCCATAGCTCGTAGGTTCATCATTGTCCAACAACATGACCTCTAAGACAGGGTTACCATACCATTCAGGAGCAGTACGTGCCCTTGTCGACCTACGAGGTTCGACAGTAACTTGATCCAAAGCTTCATGATCACTATCATTAGCTTCCTCTTCAACTAATGTAGGCTCCACACAAACATCTTTCTGTGTTGCGCTACTCTTTGGTTGAAGTGAAGGTTCAACAACCTCATCAAGTTCTATCTTCCTCCCACTCAGTTCTTTCGAGAGAAACTCTTTCTCGAGAAATGACCCGTTCTTAGCGACAAACACTTTGCCTTCGGATCTGAGATAGAAGGTATACCCAACCGTCTCTTTTGGGTATCCTATGAAGACGCATTTCTCCGCTTTGGGTTCCAGCTTTCCAGGCTGAAGCTTTTTGACATAAGCATCACATCCCCAAACTTTAAGAAATGACAACTTTGGTTTCTTGCCAAACCACAGTTCATATGGCGTCGTCTCAACAGATTTAGATGATGCCCTATTTAAAGTGAATGCAGCTGTCTCTAACGCATAACCCCAAAATGATAGCGGCAAATCGGCAAGAGACATCATAGACCGCACTATATCCAATAAGGTTCGATTACGACGTTCGGACACACCATTACGCTGTGGTGTTTCAGGTGGCGTCAACTGTGAAACAATTACGCATTGTCTTAAGTGATTGCCAAACTCATAACTCAGATATTCTCCTCCTCGATCAGATCATAGGAATTTAATCTTCTTGTTACGATGATTCTCAACTTCACTCTGAAATTGCTTGAACTTTTCAAACGTTTCAGACTTGTGTTTCATTAAGTAAATATACCCATATCTACTTAAGTCATCGGTGAAGGTGAGAAAATAACGATATCCACCGCGCGCCTAAATGCTCATTGGACCGCACAAATCAGTATGTATGATTTCCAACAAGTCACTTGCCCGTTCCATTGTTCCAGAGAAAGGGGTCTTAGTCATCTTGCCCATGAAGCATGGTTCACATGTGTCAAGTGATTCAAACTCAAGTGACTCCAAAAGTCCATCAACATGGAGTTTCTTCATGCGTTTTACACCAATATGACCTAAGCGGCAGTGCCACAAGAAAGTGGTACTATCATTATCAACTCTACATCTTTTGGCATCAATGTTATGAACATGTGTATCATCACTATCGAGATTCAATAAGAATAAACCCCTCACAATGGGTGCATGACCATAAAAGATATTACTCATATAAATAGAACAACCATTATTCTCTGATTTAAATGAGTAACCGTCTCGCAATAAACAAGATCCAGATATAATTTTCATGCTTAACGCAGGCACTAAATAACAATTATTCAGGTTCATCACTAATCATGATGGTAATCGAAGAGCAAGCGTGTCGACGGCGATCACATCAACCTTGGAACCATTTCCCACGCGCATCGTCACTTCGTCCTTTGCCAGCCTCCGTCTATTCCGCATTTCCTATTTTGAGTTGCAAATGTGAACAACCGAACCGGTATCAAATACCCAGGCACTACAACGAGAGTTGGTAAGGTACACATCAATAACATGTATATCATATATACCTTGTTTGGTGTTGTCCGCCTTCTTGTCGGCCAGATATTTGGGGCAATTCCACTTCCAGTGGCCAGTACTCTTGCAATGAAAACACTCAGTTTCTAGCTTGGGTCCAGCCTTGGGTTTCTTCACGGGAGGGGCAACTGATTTGCCACTCTTCTTGGAGTTACCCTTCTTGCCCTTGCCATTCTTCTTGAAACTAGTGGTTTTATTGACCATCAACACTTGATGCTCCTTCTGGATTTCTGACTCAGCGACTTTCAGCATCGCAAACAGCTCGGCGACTGACTTGTTCATCCCTTGCATGTTATAGTTCAACACAAAGCTCTTGTATCTAGGTGGCAGTGATTGAAGAACTCTGTCAGTAATCGCCTCCGGCGGGAGAGCAATTCCCAACTCAGCCAGACGGTTGGAATACCCAGACATTCTGAGTATGTGTTCACTGACAGACCCGTTCTCCTCCATCTTGCAAGCATAAAACTTATTGGAGGTCTTATACCTCTCGATCCCGGCATTCTTTTCAAAGATAAACTTCAACTCCTGGAACATCTCATATGCTCCATGACGTTCAAAACGCCTTTGAAGTCCCGGCTCTAAGCCATACAACATAGCACACTGAACTATTGAGTAATCATCTGAACGCGACTGTCAGGCATTCACAACGTCTGCATATGACACTAGAGCGGGTGGCTCATCAAGCGGTGCATCAAGGACATAAGCCTTTTGGGAAGCCGTGAGGATAATCCTCAGATTACGGGCCTAGTCTACAAAGTTACTTCCATCATCTTTCAGCTTGGATTTCTCTAGGAATGCATTGCAATTTAGGGGAACTACTGCGAGAGCCATTGATGTCTACTACGCAACCTTCTTCTTGTAGAATCGTGTTGGGCCTCCAAGCGCAGAGTTTTGTAGGACAGTAGCAAATTTCCCTCAAGTGGATGACCTAAGGTTTATCAATCTGTGGGAGGCGTAGGATGAAGATGGTCTCTCTCAAGCAACCCTGCAACCAAATAACAAAGAGTCTCTTGTGTCCCCAACACACCCAATACAATGGTAAATTGTATAGGTGCACTAGTTCGGCGAAGAGATGGTGATACAAGTGCAATATGGATGGTAGATATAGGTTTTTGTAATCTGAAAATATAAAAACAGCAAGGTAACAAGTAACAAAAGTGAGCAAAAACGGTATTGCAATGCTTGAAAACAAGGCCTAGGGTTCATACTTTCACTAGTGCAAGTTCTCTCAACAATACTAACATAGTTGAATCATATGTAAATCCCTCACGTGCGACAAAGAGTTCACTCCAAAGTCACAAATAACGGAGAACAAACGAAGAAATTATTGTAGGGTACGAAACCACCTCAAACTTATCTTTTCTGATCAATCTTATGAGCTATCCCTATAAGTGTCATGAACAGCCCTAGAGTTCGTACTAAAATAACACCTTAAGATACACATCAACCAAAACCCTAATGTCACCTAGATACTCCAATGTCACCACAAGTACCCATGGGCATGATTATACGATATGCATCACATAATTTCAGATTCATCATGTTCAATCCAACACAAAGAACTTCAAAGAGTGCCCCAAAGTTTCTACCGGAGAGTCAAGACGAAAACATGTGCCAACCCCTATGCATAGATTCCCAAGGTCACGGAACCCGCAAGTTGATCACCAAAACATACATCAAGTGGATCAATAGAACATCCCATTGTCACCACAGATATCCCATCGCAAGACATACATCAAGTGTTCTCAAATCCTTAAAGACTCAATCCGATAAGAAAACTTCAAAGGGAAAACTCAATTCATCACAAGAAGATAGAGAGGGGAAAACTCCATATGATTCATCTATATCAATAAAGCTCGCGGTACATCAAGATCGTGCCATCTCAAGAACACAAGAGAGAAAGATCAAACACATAGCTACTGGTACATACCCTCAGCCCCGAGGGTGAACTACTCCCTCCTCGTCATGGAGACCGCCGGGATGATGAAGATAGCCTCCGGTGATGGTTTCCCCCTCCGGCAGGGTGCCGGAACGGGCTCCCGATTGTTTTTTCGTGGCTACAGAGGCTTGCGGCGGCGGAACTCCCGATCTAGGTTTGTTTCAGGGGGTTTCTCTATTTATAGGAATTTTTGGCGGCGGAAACAAGTCAGGGGGTCCACGAGGTGGCGACAAGCCAGCAGGGCGCGCCCTAGGGGGGGGGGCGCCCTAGGGGCTTGTGGCTGCCTCGTGGCTCTTCTGGCCCAACTCCGATGCTCCGTGGGTCTCTTCTGGTCCATAAAAAATCACCGTAAAGTTTTATTCCATTTGGACTCCGTTTGATATTCCTTTTCTGTAAAGCTCAAAAACAAGGAAAAAACAGAAAGTGGCACTGGGCTCTGGGTTAATAAGTTAGTCCCAAAAATAATATAAAGTTGTAGTAAAATGATTGTAAAACATCCAAGAATGATAATATAGCAGCATGGAACAAGCAAAAATTATAGATACGTTGGAGACGTATCAGCATCCCCAAGCTTAATTCCTGCTCGTCCTCGAGTAGGTAAATGATAAAAACAGAATTTTTGATGTGGAATGCTGCGTAACATGTTCATCATATTCTTTTCTTCTTTGTATAGCATGGACATTTGGACTTGTAAATGATTCAAAGCAATAGTCTAGTTTTAACATAATGACTTCAATACTCAAGCATGTCAACAAGCAACCATGTCTTTCAAAATATCAATACTAAAGAAAGTTATCCCTAGCCCATCATGCTCAATCATTGATCCATTCATGAAACACACTCAAATATTAGCTATGCCCAATGCTCAAGTACGATCATAGTGCCCCCTAGTTGGTGCTTATAAGAGAAGATGGAGACTCAAAGCAAAAATAAAAATTGCATAAAGTAAATAGATAGGCCCTTCGCAGAGGGAAGTAGGGATTTGTAGAGGTGCCAGAGCTCAAGGTTTAAATTGAGAGAGAAAAATATTTTGAGTGGCATGCTTTTCCTGTCAATGAAAACGACAAAGTAGCTCGCAATACTTTCCATGCTAGATACATTATAGGCGGTTCCCAAACAGAATAGTAAAGTTTTTACTCCCCCTCCACCAATCAATCACACTCCACAGCGAGCCGAATCCACGGGTACCGTCCATACAAACAACAATCCTGGGGGAGTTTTGTTTCATTATTTTTTTGATTTGAATTTTGAGCATGGGACTGGGCATCCCGAATACCAGCCACTTTCTCGTGAATGATAGTGAATCAACACATATCGTGAGAATAACACACCTAGCATGGAAAAATATTGGATACTCCCCACCGTTTCATGAGCGGTACGGGCACACAAAAGAGAAAATTTATTTTGAAAATTTAGAGATGGCACATACAAATTTGCTTGGAACGGCATGGAAATACCGCAAATAGGTAGGTATGGTGGACTCATAAGGAAAAACTTGGTTTAAGGATTTTGGATGCACAAGTAGTATTTCTACTTAGTACAAAGGAAGGCTAGCAAATAGATTGGGAAGCAACCAAACCAAGAAACGAAAATTCACATAAGTGAGCATTGAGTCATAACTAACACCGAATAATGCACCACAAGTAGGATATAACTTCATTGCATAACTATTGACTTTTGTACTTGCATAAGGAATCACAAACCTTAACACCAATATTCCTACTAAGCATGATTACTCACTAACATGACTCACATATTACTATCATCATGTTTCAAAACTATTACAAAGAATCAAGTTTAATTTGTCCCATGATCTTCATGAAAGTTTTTATTATATCCTCCTTGGATATCTATCACTTTGGGACAAATTTCATATGTTGCCATTGCCTTTTGGCAAGCTCAAACAAATTTAAGTGAAGTACAAGAGCATAAAAATTTCATCTCTCAAAAAGGTATAAGTGAAGCATGAGAGGAAATGACAAGCTACTCTCAAAAGATATAAGTGAAGATCAATGAGTAGTCAAACAATTAAGGAGCTATGTGAGGACTCTCTCTCCCTCAATAAATATTTTCAGATCTGAGTATTTTATTCAACAGCAAGCAAAAGAAAAATAGCACTCCAAGATAAGCACATATCATGTGAACGAATAAAAATTTAGGCTCAACATAGGCTAACCGATAATTGTTCAGGAAGAGAGGTGGGATGTGTAGCATCCCCAAGCTTAGATGCTTGAGACTTCTTGAAATATTTACTTGGGGTGCCTTGGGCATCCCCAAGCTTGAGCTTTTGTATCTCGTTCAATCCTCTCATATCATGGTTTCACCTATTCTCAAAAAACTTCATCCACACAAAACTCGAAAAGAACTCGTGAGATAGGTTAGTACACATAAGAATAAATCAACACTTCATGTACTGCCAAGACAAGTTGCATAATAATTTTCAAACATTAGGTACTGTATGCTATCATTTTCACAATTTATATCTACCAATATAGGCTATGGAAACTATAGGATAAGTAGATAACAAAACTATGACAGCAATCTGTCCAAGCAGAACAGTATGTAGCAATTTATGAAAACAGTGTACTTATGTAACTCAAAAAATTATGAAAATTTAGGACATGCTAAATAATTTATATGAAATCACTGTGTAAAAATTTCAGAAACTTTCCACGTTCCAGTAAAATATGAAAATTCAAACACTACAGCCAAAGTTTCTGTTTTTACACAGCACTCATCAAAACATGCAATGCAAGCATCCTAAGACAAATCTTGGAACTTTTTATTGAAAAACAAGATTATAAATAACACCTAACAGAAAACAACAAAATAAAATGACGCTCCAAGCAAAACTCATATTATGTGACGAATAAAAATATAGCTCCAAGTAAGATATACCGATAATGTTGAAGACGAAAGAGGGGATGCCTTCCGGGGCATCCCCAAGCTTAGGCGCTTGAGTATTCCTTGGATATTACCTTGAGGGTGCCTTGGGAATCCCCAAGCTTAGGTTCTTTTCACTCCTTATTCTCCTCATATCGATGTCTCACCCAAAACTTGAAAACTTCAATCACACAAAACTTAACGGAACTTCGTGAGATGGGTTAGTATAATAAACAAAGATCATTCACTTAGGTACTGTCAAGACAAGATTCATAATTGTTCTCATATAATACCTACCGCATTCTATCATTCCCATAATTTATATCACTGAATATAAGCTATGGGAACACTAAAACAAGCAAACTATGCATGCAAAACAGAATCTGTCAAAAACAGAACAGTCTGTGAAGATCTGTAGTGTAACCATACCTCCCTATCTCTAAAAATTCTGAACAATTAGGACAATCTTGGAAATTTGTATATAAATCATTTGTAAAAAATTCAGATCAAAAGCACGTTCCAGTGAATTTACAAAATTCCTGGACTGAGAGCAAAAGTTTCTGTTTTTGCACAAAATCAAGTCAACTATCATCCACACTATCCCAAAGGCTTTACTTGGCATTTTGTTGAAACAAAAGCTATAAAACATGATTAATACAGTATCTTAATCATGTGAACACACCAAAATAGAAGGTAAAAGTGTTGGGTTGCCTCCCAACAAGCGCTTTTCTTTAATGCCTTTTAGCTAGGCATGATGATTTCAATGATGCTCACAAAGGTATAATAATTGAAACATGCAAAAGAGCATCATGAATATCATGACAAGCACATTTAAGTCTAACCCACTTCCTATGCATAGGGATTTTGTGAGCAAACAATTTATGGGAGCAAGAATCAACTAGCATAGGAAGGCAAAACAAGCATAACTTCAAAACTTTGAACACATAGAGAGGAAACTTGATATTATTGCAATTCCTACAAGCATATACTCCTCCCTCATAATAATTTTCAGTATCACTATGAAGGAATTTCACAATATATCTATCACATAAAGCATTCTCTTCATGATCCACAAGCATAGAAAATTTGTCACTCTCCACATAAGCAATTTTCTTCTCATTCATAATAGTGGGAGTATCATATGAAGCTCGAATACTAAAAATTGTTTCCACATTAAAAGAGTAATGTTCAGTAAAAGGATATTCAAAATTATGACAATAATTATCACTACTCTTTATAACATAAGTATCATCACAATAATCATCATAAGTAGCAACTTTGTTCTCATCATAGTCAATTGAAACCTCTTCCGAAATAGTGGAATCATTAATAAATAAAGCCGCGACCTCTCCAAATCCACTTTTATCATTATAATAAGATTCAACACCCTCCAAAATAGTGGGATAATTATTATCTAAAGTTGACACTCTTCCAAACCCACTTTCATAAATATTGCAATCATCATAAATAGGGGGTATGCTATCATCATAATAAATTTGCACATCAAAACTTGGGGGACTAAAAACATCATCTTCATTAAACATAGCATCCCCAAGCATGGGACAAACATTAATTGCAGCAAATAAATTCTCAAACATGTCATTCTCATCAAACATAGCATCCCCAAGCTTGTGGCTTTGCATAGCATAATCACTCTCATCATTAATAGTATGAATAGCACCAATCGTATAACAATTATTATCATCACAATTTTCTAAGTTGGTGCCAAAAAGATTTTCAAGATTATAAGGGGTGTCATTATTTGGGAGAGATACCTATTTACCTTTAATTTTCCTTCTTTTCTTCTTCTTCACCACATTATGTGTGGGTTTATTTAATTCCTCCAAGCTTCTTTTTGAAGAGGTTGGTTGAATAAAAAGCTCCTTCTCGTCACCTGATTCATCATAAGAAAAAATAGGAGGATATTGGGAAACCTCTTCCCCTTCATTAGTATTCTCTTCATCTTCTAGTTGTTTTCTTGTCCTTAAGTAATTGGCAATATATGGATTCTCAATGCAATTTACCACGCAATACATATAGATTTCATTAAGATCAAAATCAATCATTTTCATGAGAACCCATGCTGGAACATCCTTAGTTTTATGTTTCATTTCTTCATACCCCAAAAATAGACTAAGTTCATTATGATGCTCAAGGGTAATGAGGTTATCACAATTTTTGGTCACAATTCGATCATGAAATAATTCACATTGGAAATTAAAATGACCACTTTCATTGCAAAGTTCACAAGGACGGCGAGAAATATTAAGTCTTTCAGCACAAACATATAGCCTCTCTTGCAACCATTTAGTTTCTAAATACTTATGCCTCTTACAAAATCTATCTTCCCTTTTAGGCATGTCTTCACAAACTCTATGCACTCCACAAAAATTTACATGCTTATAACAAATCTTTTTATCATGACTAGTGCCATCATCATTAGTAATATGGATATTCAAAGAATTCATACTAACAATATTGCAATCATGCTCATCACTTAAAGATTTAGTGCCAAACATTTTAATAACTTCTTCTTCTAACACTTGAGCACAATTTTCCTTTCCATCATTTTCACGAAAGACATTAAAAAGATGAAGCATATGAGGCAACCTCAATTCCATTTTTTTGTAGTTTTCTTTTATAAAACCAAACTAGTGATAAAACAAGAAACCAAAAGATTCAATTGCAAGACCTAAAGATATACCTTCAAGCACTCACCTCCCCGGCAACGGCGCCAGAAAAGAGCTTCGTTGACGGGATGTGAGTGCCGCTTACCTAGCCTCCCCGGCAACGGCGCCAGAAAAGAGCTTGATGTCTACTACGCAACCTTCTTCTTGTAGACTCGTGTTGGGCCTCCAAGCGCAGAGTTTTGTAGGACAGTAGCAAATTTCCCTCAAGTGGATGACCTAAGGTTTATCAATCCGTGGGAGGCGTAACATGAAGATGGTTTCTCTCAAGCAACCCTGCAACCAAATAACAAAGAGTCTCTTGTGTCCCCAACACACCCAATACAATGGTAAATTGTATAGGTGCACTAGTTCGGCGAAGAGATGATGATACAAGTGCAATATGGATGGTAGATATAGGTTTTTGTAATCTGAAAAATATAAAAACAGCAAGGTAACAAGTAACAAAAGTGAGAAAAAACGGTATTGCAATGCTTGAAAACAAGGCCTAGGGTTTGTTGACACCCGATTTTGGCACGATACAAAACGCAATAAAGATGGCCTCAAATGAAAAAGTTCTCAAAGTGAGAAAGTTCCGTATCGTCAAAAGGAGAAACTTTGATATTTGGGCCATAGCCATCCGATCTCATCTCTAAGGCCGAAGTTGTGTTCGAAGTACTGGGATTTTGTATCCAGAACACTATTCGGCCGATTACGCCCTCAAGATGATCTCATATGAGAAAACTTTCTACATGAATTGTCTTCGTCTCGTCGAATCGGTTGATTTTCATATAAAAATCGTCTCAAGCCGAGTTCGTATGCAAAAGTTAGAGTTATCTGAATGCAGCCATGTCAAGAGGCGAAATAAGACGCGGGAGACCAGACACGTCTTGGCGAGTGTCTGATGCAATGCGTGAGCAATTAGCCATTCAAGATGGCCTCGAATCGAAAAACGTTCAACATGAAAGTTGTTCGTAACATCGAAACGGTCAACTTTGCTTTTGGGCACATTTTCATCCGAGGTCGTTTACTGCCACAAAAAAGACCCGCAAGGTACAGCCAGAAAGCTTGCCGGGATGGAAACCTTGCCGGGGAAATCTTGCCGGGGTGAAACCTTGCCGGGGTGTGAAAGCTTGCCGGGATGGAAAGCTTGCCGGGAAAAGCTTGCCGGGTGGAAACTGTCAGATCCGACCAGAACCTGAAGATAGGCTCAAATAATTATCTAGATGGCCTCGGATGAAAAAGTGTTCAAGATGAAAGTTGTTCGTAACGTCGAAACGGTCAACTTTGCTTTTGGAGTCATCATCATCCGACATAGTATACAACCTGCAGAGAGGCTACAAGAGTCGGACGGTCCAGTCAGCTACATAACCGAGTCCGACTCGAAATTAAAGATGACCCCGTGGAGTATTCAAGATGGCCTTATTTGGAAAAGTGATCAACATACGGATTATTGGCCTCGTCGAAGCGCACAAAATTCGTGTCTGAACCATCTCCATCGGAGATCATGTGCAGATTCCACGGCCCACGCAAGGAGCAAGACAGAAGATTGGACCAGATTCAGGCTGAATCCGAGCGGGACCAGAACTAGGACTCTAGGACGTGAATTGATGTAATTTTCTTGTAAGGAAAGCCTAGATGAATCCTTTGCTTGTACGGAAAGTCCAGCCGCCTCTTATATATGTTGGGGGTGACGGCCGATTGTAAAACACACAATCGATCTATCACAATTCAATCTACTTTTACTCGTATCTTTTTACCTTTTCGTTGTTCATGGCCGAGCCTTAGCTACTCTAGGGTTTTGCCCATCTTTGCCGCTTTGCACTGAAAAGTGGTCGGCTCTCCTCCCCGAAATCGAGGAAATCCTTTGTTGCTTTGCTCGTAAAGCATCCGTATCTCCTCTCCGAAATCGAGGTACCTCTTTGTTGCTTTGCTCGTAAAGCATCCGTTTGTCGTACACGAAAGTGCGGTTGGTGACTCCGTTATTCAATACATTGCGCGGTGCAATTTTGTGCTGCGTGGAACAATTTCTTCGTCAACACAAATTGGCGACTCTGCTGGGAACAATTTCTTCGTCAACAGGGTTCTTACTTTCACTAGTGCAAGTTCTCTCAACAATACTGACATAGTTGAATCATATGTAAATCCCTCATGTGCGACAAAGAGTTCACTCCAAAGTCACAAATAGCGGAGAACAAACGAAGAAATTATTGTAGGGTACGAAACCACCTCAAAGTTATCTTTTCTGATCAATCTTATGAGCTATCCCTATAAGTGTCACGAACAGCCCTAGAGTTCGTACTAAAATAACACCTTAAGATACACATCAACCAAAACCCTAATGTCACCTAGATACTCCAATGTCACCACAAGTATCCATGGGCATGATTATAAGATATGCATCACATAATTTCAGATTCATCATGTTCAATCCAACACAAAGAATTTCAAAGAGTGCCCCAAAGTTTCTACCGAAGAGTCAAGACGAAAACATGTGCCAACCCCTATGCATAGATTCCCAAGGTCACGGAACCCGCAAGTTGATCACCAAAACATAAATCAAGTGGATCAATAGAACATCCCATTGTCACGACAGATATCCCATCGCAAGACATACATCAAGTGTTCTCAAATCCTTAAAGACTCAATCCGATAAGAAAACTTCAAAGGGAAAACTCAATTCATCACAAGAAGATAGAGAGGGGAAAACTCCATATGATTCATCTATATCAATAAAGCTCGCGGTACATCAAGATCGTGCCATCTCAAGAACACGAGAGAGAGAGATCAAACACATAGCTACTGGTACATACCCTCAGCCCCGAGGGTGAACTACTCCCTCCTCGTCATGGAGACCGCCGGGATGATGAAGATAGCCTCCGGTGATGGTTTCCCCCTCCGACAGGGTGTCTGAACGGGCTCCCGATTGGTTTTTCGTGGCTACATCGGCTTGCGGCGGCGAAACTCCCGATCTAGGTTTGTTTCAGGGGGTTTCTCTATTTATAGGAATTTTTGGCGGCGGAAACAAGTCAGTGTTGGGGAACGTTGCATGGGAATCAAAAATTTTCCTATGCACACACAAGATCTATCCATGGTGATGAGCATCTACGAGAGGGAGAGTAAATCTACATACCCTTGTAGATCGCTAAGCGGAAGCGTTTAAGAAACGCGGTTGATGTAGTCGAACGTCTCCGCGATCCAAATCGCAAGTCGTCCCTCGATCCGATCACGAACTAGCGCCGAACGGACGGCACCTCCGCGTTCAACACACGTACGGCTTGATGACGCCTTCACCTCCTCGATCCAGCGAGCGATGATGAAGTAGTGGTTGAGTTCCAGCAGCACGACGGCGTGGTGATGGTGGTGAGGAACAATCTCTGCAGGGCTACGCCAAGCGCTACGGAGATTATGACGGAGGAACTAGAGGGTTAGGGTTGCCGCACACGGCTTGGGGAAATCTTGATGTATCCCGTGTGCTAGCCTTTCCCCTCTATTATATGTTGAGCCTTGGGGTCTAAACTTGGAGCAAAAGCCTCCTCCAGGTCGGTTTTGCCCGCACAAGGTCGATTTGGCCCGCAGGGAAAGAGTCCAACTCGGATCCCTGCCGAACCGCGCACAGCCGCGCACAAGCGGTAGTACCGCTTCACACAAGCGGTAGTACCGCTTGGGCGGTAGTACCGCTTCATACAAGCGGTAGTACCGCTCGGGCGGTAATACCGCTTCACCAAGCGGTAGTACCGCTTACGCGGCAGCAAAACTACTTTTGCACTTTCCAATACCTCGTGGGCTTTTATCCCTTGGCCCATATAAAGTGTTGCTGCACCCGAACACTTCGGTAAACATCCGAAACTTCTTCCGGCGAATTCCGGAACCCTTCCGGAGAACTCCGGAACTCTTCCGGAGATCAAAACACTATTATCACATATATCAATCTTTACCTCCGGACTCTTCCGGAGATCCTCGTCATGTCCGGGATCTTATCCGGGACTCCGAACAACCTTCGGTCACCAACATAACTCAACTATACTAATCGTCACCAAACGTTAAGTGTGTAGACCCTGCGGGTTCGAGAACTATGTAGACATGACCGAGACACCTCTACGGCCAATAACCAATAGCGGGACCTGCATGCCCATATTGGCTCCTACATATTCTACGAAGATCTTTTATCGGTCGAACCTCTATGTCAAGGATTCAGTTAATCCTGTATGCTGTTCCCTTTGTTCTTCGGTATGTTACTTGCCCGAGATTCGATCGTCGGTATCTCCATACCTAGTTCAATCTCGTTACCGGCAAGTCTCTTTACTCGTTCCGTAATACAAGATCCTGTGGCTAACTCTTTAGTCACTTTGCTTGCAAGGCTCAATGTGATGTTGTATTACCGAGTGGGCCCTGAGATACCTCTCCGTCACACGGAGTAACAAATCCCAGTCTTGATCCATGCCAACCCAACAGACACCCTCGGAGATACCTGTAGAGCACCTTTATAGTCACCCAGTTACGTTGCGACGTTTGATACACACAAGGTACTCCTCCGGTGTCAGTGAGTTGCATGATCTCATGGTCAAAGGAACAGATACTTGACATGCAGAAAACAATAGCAATAAACTGACACGATCAAATGCTACGTTCTTAGTTTGGGTCTTGTCCATCACATCATTCTCCTAATGATGTGATCCCGTTATCAAATGACATCTCATGTCAATGGCTAGGAAACCTTAACCATCTTTGATCAACGAGCTAGTCAACTAGAGGCTTACTAGGGACACAGTGTTGTCTATGTACCCACACATGTATTTGAGTTTCCAATCAATACAATTATAGCATGGATAATAAACGATTATCATGAACAAGGAAATATAATAATAACCAATTTATTATTGCCTCTAGGGCATATTTCCAACAGTCTCCCACTTGCACTAGAGTCAATAATCTAGTTCACATCACTATGTGATTTACATTGTAATGAATCGAACACCCATGCAGTTCTGGTGTTGTTCATGTTTAGCCCTTGGAAGAGGTTTAGTCATCAGATCTGCAACATTTAGATCCGTATGTACTTTGCAAATATTTATGTCGTCCTCCTTGATGTAATCGCGGATGGAATTGAAATGTCGCTTTATGTGTCTGGTCCTCTTGTGAAATCTTGGTTCCTTGGCTAGAGCAATGGCACCAGTATTATCACAAAACAGAGTCATTGGGTTAAGCGCACTAGGCACTACTCCAAGATCTGTCATGAACTCCTTCATCCAGACACCTTCCTTCGCCGCCTCCGAGGCAGCGATGTACTCTGCTTCGCATGTAGAATCTGCTACCACGCTTTGCTTGGAACTGCACCAGCTAACCGCACCCCCATTAAGAATAAATACGTATCCGGTTTGCGACTTTGAGTCATCTGGATCAGTGTCAAAGCTTGCATCGACGTAACCCTTTACGACGAGCTCTTGATCACCTCCATAAACGAGAAACATGTCCTTAGTCCTTTTCAGGTACTTCAGGATATTCTTGACCGCCGTCCAGTGTTCCATTCCTGGATCACCTTGAAACCTTCCGACCATACTTATGGCAAGGCTGACATCGGGTCTTGTGCACAGCATTGCATACATGATAGAGCCTATGGCCGAAGCATAGGGGATGACACTCATCTTTTCTCTATCTTCTGCAGTCACTGGGCATTGAGTCTTACTCAACTTCACACCTTGCAATACAGGCAAGAACCCCTTCTTGGACTGATCCATTTTGAACTTCTTCAAAACTTTGTCAAGGTATGTGCTTTGTGAAAGTCCTATTAAGCGTCTCGATCTATCTCTATAGATCTTGATGCCTAATATGAAAGCAGCTTCTCCTAGGTCCTTCATTGAAAAACTCTTGTTCAAATATTCCTTTACGCTTTCCAGCATTTCTATATTGTTTCCAATCAGTAATATGTCATCCACATATAATATTAGAAACGCTATAGAGCTCCCACTCCCTTTCTTGTAAATACAAGCTTCTCCGTAAACTTGTATAAACTCGAACGCTTTGATCACCTCATCAAAACGAAGATTCCAACTCCGAGATGCTTGCACCAGTCCATAAATGGATCGCTGGAGTTTGCAAACTTTGTCAGCATTCTCTGGATCGACAAAACCTTCTGGTTGCATCATATACAACTCTTCCTTAAGGTAACCGTTAAGGAACGCTGTTTTGACATCCATCTGCCAAATTTCATAATCGAAAAAGGCAGCTATTGCTAACATGATTCTGACGGATTTAAGCATCGCTACGGGTGAGAAGGTCTCATCGTAGTCAACTCCTTGAACTTGTGAAAAACCCTTTGCCACAAGTCGAGCTTTATAGACGGTGATATTACCGTCCGCGTCTGTCTTCCTCTTAAAGATCCATTTGTTCTGAATGGCTTTACGCCCTTCAGGTAATACTTCCAAAGTCCATACTTTGTTTTCATACATGGATCCCATCTCGGATTTCATGGCCTCTAACCACTTCTCGGAATCCGGGCCCATCATCGCTTCTCCATAGCTCGTAGGTTCATCGTTGTCTAACAACATGACCTCTAAGACAGGGTTGCCGTACCACTCGGGAGCAGTACGCGTCCTTGTCGACCTACGAGGTTCGATAGCAACTTGATCCAAAGCTTCATGATCATCATCATTAACTTCCTCTTCAGCTAATGTAGGCTCCACAGAAACAACTTTCTGCGCTGCGCTACTCTCAGGTTGAAGTAAAGGTTCAACAACCTCATCAAGTTCTATCTTCCTCCCACTCAATTCTTTCGAGAGAAACTCTTTCTCAAGAAATGTTCCGTTTTTAGTGACAAACACTTTGCCTTCCGATCTGAGGTAGAAGGTATACCCAACTGTCTCTTTTGGGTATCCTATGAAGACGCATTTCTCCGCTTTGGGTTCCAGCTTTTCAGGCTGAAGCTTTTTGACATAAGCATCACATCCCCAAACTTTAAGAAACGACAGCTTTGGCTTCTTGCCAAACCAAAGTTCATATGGCGTCGTCTCAACGGATTTCGATGGTGCCCTATTTAAAGTGAATGCAGCTGTCTCTAATGCATAACCCCAAAACGATAGTGGCAAATCGGCAAGAGACTTCATAGATCGCACCATATCCAATAAGGTTCGATTACGACGTTCGGACACACCATTACGCTGTGGTGTTCCAGGCGGTGTCAATTGTGAAACAATTCCACACTGTCTTAAGTGACTGCCAAACTCATAACTCAGATATTCTCCTCCTCGATCAGATCATAGGAATTTAATCTTCTTGTTACGATGATTCTCAACTTCACTCTGAAATTGTTTGAACTTTTCAAATGTTTCAGACTTGTGTTTCATTAAGTAAATATACCCATATCTACTTAAGTCATCAGTGAAGGTGAGAAAGTAACGATAACCACCGCGCGCCTCAATGCTCATCGGACCGCACACATCAGTATGTATGATTTCCAATAAGTCACTTGCCCGTTCCATTGTTCCAGAGAACGGCGTTTTAGTCATCTTGCCCATGAGGCATGGCTCACATGTGTCAAGTGATTCAAAATCAAGTGACTCCAAAAGTCCATCAGCATGGAGCTTCCTCATGCGTTTTACGCCAATATGACCTAAACGGCAGTGCCACAAGAAAGTGGTATTATCATTATCAATTCTACATCTTTTGGCATCAATGTTATGAACATGTGTATCATTACTATCGAGATTCAATAAGAATAAACCCCTCACATTGGGTGCATGACCATAAAAGATATTACTCATATAAATAGAACAACCATTATTCTCTGATTTAAATGAGTAACCGTCTCGCAATAAACAAGATCCAGATATAATGTTCATGCTTAACGCAGGCACCAAATAACACTTATTTAGGTTCATCACTAATCCCGACGGTAATCGAAGAGCGAGCGTGCCGACGGCGATCACATCAACCTTGGAACCATTTCCCACGCGCATCGTCACTTCGTCCTTTGCCAGCCTCCGTCTATTCCGCAGTTCCTGTTTTGAGTTGCAAATATGAGCAACCGCACCGGTATCAAATACCCAGGCACTACAACGAGGGTTGGTAAGGTACACATCAATAACATGTATATCATATATACCTTGTTTGTTGTTGGCCGCCTTCTTGTCAGCCAAATACTTGGGGCAGTTCCGCTTCCAGTGTCCAGTTCCCTTGCAATGAAAACACACAGTTTCTGGTTTGGGTCCAGCCTTGGGTTTCTTCACGAGAGGAGCAACTGTTTTGCCACTCTTCTTGGAGTTACCCTTCTTACCCTTGCCATTTTTCTTGAAACTAGTGGTTTTATTGACCATCAACACTTGATGCTCCTTCTGAATTTCAGACTCAGCGGCTTTCAGCATCGCAAACAGCTCGGCGACTGACTTGTTCATCCCGTGCATGTTATAGTTCAACACGAAGCTCTTGTAGCTAGGTGGCAATGATTGAAGAACTCTGTCAGTGATAGCCTCTGGCGGAAGGGGCATCCCTAACTCAGCCAGACGGGTGGAGTACCCAGACATTCTGAGCACGTGATCACTGATAGACCCGTTCTCCTCCATCTTGCAAGCATAGAACTTATCGGAGATCTCATATCTCTCGATCCGGGCATTCTTCTGAAAGATAAACTTCAACTCCTGGAACATCTCATATGCTCCATGACGTTCAAAACGTCTTTGAAGTCCCGGTTCTAAGCCATACAACATTGCACATTGAACTATTGAGTAATCATCAGAACGAGCCTGCCAGGCGTTCACAACGTCTAGAGACTCAACTGGAGCGGGTGGATCACCAAGCGGTGCATCAAGGACATAAGCTTTCTGGGAAGCCGTAAGGATAATCCTTAGATTACGGGCCCAGTCCACAAAGTTACTTCCATCATCTTTCAACTTAGCTTTCTCTAGGAACGCATTAAAATTCAGGGGTGCTACTGCGCGAGCCATGATCTACAACATAAATATAGCAAAGACAACTTAGACTATTGTTCTAGATAATGAGTTTAGTTAATCATATTACTTAAAAACTCCCACTCAAATTGACATCCCTCCGGTCATTCGAGTGTAACATGATCCAAATCCACCAACTCAAGTCCGATCATCACGTGAGTTGAGGTGGTTTCAATGGTGAACATCTTCATGTTGATCATATCTACTATATGACTCATGTTCGACCTTTCGGTCTCTTGTGTTCCGAGGCCATGTCTGTACATGCTAGGCTCGTCAAGTTTAACCCGAGTGTTTCCGCACGTGCAACATGGCTTACACCCGTTGTATGTGAACGTAGAGTCTATCACACCCGATCATCACGGCGTGTCTCGAAACGACGAACTTTCGCAACGGTGCACACTTGGGGAGAACACAATTTATCTTGAAATTTAAGTGAGGGATCACCTTATAATGCTACCGTCGTCCTAAGCAAAATAAGATGCATAAAAGGATTAACATCACATGCAAATCATAAGTGACATGATATGGCCATGAACTTGTGCTTTTGATCTCCATCTCCAAAGCACCGGCATGATCTCCATCGTCACCGGCATGACACCATGATCTCCATCATCTTGATCTCCATCAACGTGTCGCCATAAGGTTGTCGCGCCGACTGTTGCTTCCACGACTATTGCTAACGTTTGGCGATAAAGTAAAGCATTACAAAGCGCTTAATGATTGACACGCAGGTCATACAATAATTAAAGACAACTCTATGGCTCCTGCCAGTTGCCGTACTCATCGACATGCAAGTCGTGATATTCTATACAACACATGATCATCTCATACATCACATATATCTCATCATGTAATTGGCCATATCATATCACATCATACCCTGCAAAAACAAGTTAGACGTCCTCTAATTGTTGTTGCAAATTTTACGTGGCTGCTACGGGTTTGCAAGAACCGTTCTTACCTACGCAAAACCACAACGTGGTGTAGTGATTGCTTTTTGATCTTCTAAAAGAACCCTCTTCATTGAAATCGATTCAACTAAAGTGAGAGAGACAGACACCCGCTAGCCATCTTTATATAACGAAGTTACATGTCAGTTGAAGGAACCTGTCTCGCGTAAGTGTACGCGTAATGTCGGTCCGGGCCGCTTCATCTCACAGTACCGCCGAATCAAATATCAACTAGTAACGGCAAGCAATATGTATACACCCACGCCCACAACTCGTTTGTGTTCTACTCGAGATCTCATCTACGCATAGACCTGGCTCATGATGCCACTGTTGGGGAACGTTGCATGGGAAACAAAAATTTTCCTACGCACACACAAGATCTATCCATGGTGATGAGCATCTACGAGAGGGAGAGTAAATCTACATACCCTTGTAGATCGCTAAGCGGAAGCGTTTAAGAAACGCGGTTGATGTAGTCGAACGTCTCCGCGATCCAAATCGCAAGTCGTCCCTCGATCCGATCACGAACTAGCGCCGAACGGACGGCACCTCCACGTTCAACACACGTACGGCTTGATGACGCCTTCACCTCCTCGATCCAGCGAGCGATGGTGAAGTAGTGGTTGAGTTCCAGCAGCACGACGGCGTGGTGATGGTGGTGAGGAACAATCTCTGCAGGGCTACGCCAAGCGCTACGGAGATTATGACGGAGGAACTAGAGGGTTAGGGTTGCCGCACACGGCTTGGGGAAATCTTGATGTATCCCGTGTGCTAGCCTTGCCCCTCTATTTATATGTTGAGCCTTGGGGTCTAAACTTGGAGCAAAAGCCTCCTCCAGGTCGGTTTTGCCCGCAGGGAAAGAGTCCAACTCGGATCCCTGCCGAACCGCGCACAGCCGCGCACAAGCGGTAGTACCGCTTCACACAAGCGGTAGTACCGCTTGGGCGGTAGTACCGCTTCATACAAGCGGTAGTACCGCTCGGGCGGTAATACCGCTTCACCAAGCGGTAGTACCGCTTACGCGGCAGCAAAACTACTTTTGCACTTTCCAATACCTCGTGGGCTTTTATCCCTTGGCCCATATAAAGTGTTGCTGCACCCGAACACTTCGGTAAACATCCGAAACTTCTTCCGGCGAATTCCGGAACCCTTCCGGAGAACTCCGGAACTCTTCCGGAGATCAAAACACTATTATCACATATATCAATCTTTACCTCCGGACTCTTCCGGAGATCCTCGTCATGTCCGGGATCTTATCCGGGACTCCGAACAACCTTCGGTCACCAACATAACTCAACTATACTAATCGTCACCAAACGTTAAGTGTGTAGACCCTGCGGGTTCGAGAACTATGTAGACATGACCGAGACACCTCTACGACCAATAACCAATAGCGGGACCTGGATGCCCATATTGGCTCCTACATATTCTACGAAGATCTTTTATCGGTCGAACCTCTATGTCAAGGATTCAGTTAATCCCGTATGCTGTTCCCTTTGTTCTTCGGTATGTTACTTGCCCGAGATTCGATCGTCGGTATCTCCATACCTAGTTCAATCTCGTTACCGGCAAGTCTCTTTACTCGTTCCGTAATACAAGATCCTGTGGCTAACTCTTTAGTCACTTTGCTTGCAAGGCTCAATGTGATGTTGTATTACCGAGTGGGCCCTGAGATACCTCTCCGTCACACGGAGTAACAAATCCCAGTCTTGATCCATGCCAACCCAACAGACACCCTCGGAGATACCTGTAGAGCACCTTTATAGTCACCCAGTTACGTTGCGACGTTTGATACACACAAGGTACTCCTCCGGTGTCAGTGAGTTGCATGATCTCATGGTCAAAGGAACAGATACTTGACATGCAGAAAACAATAGCAATAAACTGACACGATCAAATGCTACGTTCTTAGTTTGGGTCTTGTCCATCACATCATTCTCCTAATGATGTGATCCCGTTATCAAATGACATCTCATGTCAATGGCTAGGAAACCTTAACCATCTTTGATCAACGAGCTAGTCAACTAGAGGCTTACTAGGGACACAGTGTTGTCTATGTACCCACACATGTATTTGAGTTTCCAATCAATACAATTATAGCATGGATAATAAACGATTATCATGAACAAGGAAATATAATAATAACCAATTTATTATTGCCTCTAGGGCATATTTCCAACAGTCAGGGGGGTCCACGAGGTGGCGACAAGCCAGCAGGGCGCGCCCTAGGGGGGGGGCGCCCTAGGGGCTTGTGGCTGCCTCGTGGCTCTTCTGGCCCAACTCCGATGCTCCGTGGGTCTCTTCTGGTCCATAAAAAATCACCGTAAATTTTTATTCCGTTTGTACTCCGTTTGATATTCCTTTTATGTAAAACTCAAAAACAAGGAAAAAACAGAAACTGGCACTGGGCTCTGGGTTAATAAGTTAGTCCCAAAAATAATATAAAGTTGTAGTAAAATGATTGTAAAACATCCAAGAATGATAATATAGCAGCATGTAACAAGCAAAAATTATAGATACGTTGGAGACGTATCAGCCATTGATCTACAACATAAATTTGCAAACACAACTTAGACTATTGTTCAAGATAATGAGTTTAGTTAATCATATTACTGAAAAACTCCCACTCAAATTGACATCCCTCCGGTCATCCGAGTGCTGCGTGATCCAAATTCACCAACCCAAGTCCGATCATCACGTGAGATGAGGTGGTTTCAATGGTGAACATCTCCATGTTGATCATATCTACTATATGACTCATGTTCGACCTTTCGGTCTCTTGTGTTCTGAGGCCATGTCTGTACATGCTAGGCTCGTCAAGTTTAACCCGAGTGTTCCGCATATGCAACACTAGCTTGCACCTGTTGTATGCGAACGTAGAGTCTATCACACCCGATCATCACGTGGTGTCTCGAAACGACGAACTTTCGCAACGGTGCACACTCGGGGAGAACACAATTTTATCTTGAAATTTTAGTGAGGGATCACCTTATAATGCTACCGTCGTCCTAAGCATAATAAGATGCATAAAAGGATTAACATCACATGCAAATCATAAGTGACATGATATGGCCATGAACTTGTGCTTTTGATCTCCATCTCCAAAGCACTGGCATGATCTCCATCATCACCGGCATGACACCATGATCTCCATCAACGTGTCGCCATCGGGGTTGTCGCGCCAACCATGCTTCTACTACTATTGCTACCGCTTAGCGATAAAGTAAAGCATTACATAGCGCTTAATGAGTGACACGCAGGCCACATAATAATTAAAGACAACCCTATGGCTCCTTCCGGTTGCCGTATCAACATGCAAGTTGATATAAACTATTACAAAACATGATCATCTCATACATCAAATATATATCATCATGTCTTTGGCCATATCATATCACAACATACCCTGCAAATACAAGTTAGACGTCCTCTAATTTGTTGTTTGCATGTTTTACGTGGCTGCTATGGGTATCTAGCAAGAATGATTCTTACCTACGCAAAACCACAACGGTGATATACAAGTTGCTATTTAACCTTCTACAAGGACCGCCTTTGTCGAATCAGATTCAACTAAGGTAGGAGAGACAGACACCCGCCAGCCATCTTAAGAAGCAAAGTTACATGTCAGTCGATGGAACCGGTCTCATGTACGAGGACATGTAAAGTTGGTCCGGTCCGCTTCATCCCACAATACCGCTGAATCAAGAAAAGTCTAAGGAAGGAAGCAATCTGAATATCAACGCCCACAAACTCCTTTGTGTTCTACTCGTGATCTCATCTACGCATAGACCTAGCTCATGATGCCACTGGTGGCGAACGTTGCATGGGAAACAATTTTTTTTCCTACGCTTCACCAAGATCAATCTAGGAGATGAGCATCTACGAGAGGAGAGATCAGATCCACATACCCTTGTAGATCACTAAGCGGGAAGCGTTAAGAAATGAGGTTGATATAGTCGAACGTCTTCGCGATCCAAATCGCAAGCTGTCCCGCGATCCAATCACGATCTAGCACCGAACGGACGGCACCTCCGCGTTCAGCACATGTACAGCTCGATGACGATCTCCGCCTCCTTGATCCAGCAAGTGAGGGCAGAGAGGTAGATGAGTTCTCCGACACCACAACGGCATGGTGGCGGTGGTGGTGAACTAATCCGGCAGGGCTTCGCCGAGCTCTACCGAACTAATCTAGTGGAGAAAGACGATCTAGAGGGGAGAGGGCAGCACGTGGCTTTTCAGGTGTGGGCTGCCCTCAAAACCTCCACTATATATAGGAGGGAGGGGGTAGGTGGAGGCGCCCTAGGGGTTTCCCCTAGGGCCTTGGCCGCCGGTCAAGAGGTGGAGTCCACCTCCAACAAGGAGGTGGGGCGCTAGGGAGGAGTCCCCCTCCTCTAGGACTCCTCCCACCCTCCACTTTTTTTCCTCTCGGGCGCATGGGCCCTTATGGGGTCGGCTGCCCAGCCTACCAGGGGCGGGTGTGCCACCTATTGGGCCCATGTGCCCCCCGGGGTGGGTGGGCCCCTCCCGGTGGACCCCCGGAACCCTTTCAGCACTCCCCGTACGCTAGCGAAAACACCCGAAACTTTTCCGGAACCCGAACACCACTTTCGTATATATAAATCTTTACCTCCGGACTATTCCGGAGCTCCTCGTGACGTCCGGGATCTCATCCGGGACTCCAAACAACCTTCGGTCACAAACATACATAACTCAATAATACCGAAACGTCACCGAACGTTAAGTGTGCAGACCCTGCGGGTTTGCGAACTATGTAGACATGACCGAGACACCTCTACGGTCAATAACCAATAGCGGGACCTGGATGCCCATATTGGTTCCTACATATTCTATGAAGATCTTTATCGGTTGAACCTCTATGTTAAGGATCCAGTTAATCCCGTACGCTGTTCCCTTTGTTTGTCGGTATGTTACTTGCCAGAGATTCGATCGTCGGTATCTCCATACCTAGTTCAAACTCGTTACCGGCAAGTCTCTTTACTCGTTCCGTAATACAAGATCCCATGGCTAACTCTTTAGTCACTTTGCTTGCAAGCTCATTGTGATGTTGTATTACCGAGTGGGCCTTGAGATACCTCTCCGTCACACGGAGTAACAAATCCCAGTCTTGATCCATGCCAACTCAACAGACACCCTCGGGGATACCTGTAGAGCATATTTATAGTCACCCAGTTACGTTGTGATGTTTGATACACACAAGGTACTCCTCCGGTGTCATTGAGTTACATGATCTCATGGTCATAGGAACACATACTTGACATGCAGAAAACAATAGCAATAAACTGACACGATCATATGCTACGTTCATAGTTTGGGTCTTGTCCATCACATCATTCTCCTAATGATGTGATCCCATTATCAAATGACAACTCATGTCTATGACTAGGAAACCATAGCCATCTTTGATATACGAGCTAGTCCATTAGAGGCTTACTAGGGACACATTGTTGTCTATGTACCCACACATGTATATGAGTTTCCAATCAATACAATTATAGCATGGATAATAAACAATTATCATGAACAAGGAAATATAATAATAACCATTTTATTATTGCCTCTAGGGCATATTTCCAACACAAATTTCTAAAAAATTTGAGCCACAAATTTATGTCAATAAAACTTTGCAAGATTGATAGCAACTACTCATACAGGTACCTAGAGGTCATATCAAGCATTCATACTACTTAGAACTCAGAGGATTCAACATGCAAGCTCATTTTCTGTAGTACCAAGTGCATAATATGCAAAATATAAACCACTAAAGCAAAAACTAATTGGAGGAATGGGAGAGTCACATACCAAGGAGCAATTCCTCAAAATAGTTTTGGAAACGGAGTTCCGAGCAAAGAGATCGAAAATTTTAGTTTCTAGAGGAAGAACACGGGAGAGAGAGAGCTAGAGAATTTTTTCTGGAGGTAGGGGATGAAGTGAGCTGAAGGGATAAGGCAGGGGGCCTGTGGGCCCCACAAGCCATCTGGGCGTGCCCAGGGGGTGGGCACGCCCTATTGGCTTGTGGCCCACAGGTGCACCTCCCTGCTGTAATTTTTATGCCAAAAAATCTTAAATAATACAGAAAAAATCATGCTAAAATTTTGTGGCAATCTGAGACTTTTTATTTTTGGGTCAAATTTTTATTGCATGGGAAAATCAGAAATCAGGAAAATCAACCTAATTTATTTTTCTTAACTAAAAATAACAGAAGATAAACTTGTGATATAGAGAGTTGTGCATACTAAATTCATCCATCAGATGTGTTTCAAAAAGGTTTCGTTAATAAGGTTGATCAAGTCTTATTAACAACCATTTCCGATTGACATGAAACTGGAGAATTTTAGTATAGCATTAAGTTACCTCAATGGGGATTTGCATCTCCCCAACAATAAGATTATAATATTTCTTCTTGATAGTAGGTAGAGGGATTTTAAAATCTCCAATGATAACCGTGGCACTAGGCTCAATGAAATTAATATTATTAACCAAAGTTTGCTTCTTCGGAAAATGCACGGTATGTTGCTTGCCATTGACATGAAAAGTAACCTTGCTTTTGTTGCAATCAATAACAGCTCCTGCGGTATTTAAAAAGGGTCTACCAAGTATGATCGACATATTGTCGTCCTCGGGCATATCAAGAATAACAAAGTCTATTAAGATAGTAACATTTGCAACCACAACAGGAACGTCCCTCGCAAATTCCAATAGATAAAGCAGTGGATTTACCAGCCATTTGCAAAGATATCTCAGTAGGTGTAAGCTTATTCAAATCAAGTCTTTTATAAAGAGAGAAATGCATAACACTAACATCGCCTCCTAAATCACATAAAGCAGTTTTAACATAACTTCTTTTAATAGAGCAAGCTATCGTGGGTATACCCGGGTCTCCCAACTTCTTAGGTACTCCACCATCAAAAGAATAATTAGCAAGCATGGTAGCAATTTCAGTTTCAGGTATTTTTCTTTTGTTGGTAATAATATCTTTCATATACTTAGCATACGGAGGCATTTTCAATATATCAGTCAAGCGAGTGCGCAAAAGGACGAGTCTAATCATTTCAGCAAAGCGCTCAAAATCCTCATCGTCCTTACTTTTAGAAGCCTTACGAGGGAATGGTATGGGCTTTTGAACCCATGGCTCTCTTTCCCTACCGTGCTTCTTAGCAACAAAGTCTTTCTTCTTGTATCGTTTATTTTTAGGATGTGGGTTATCAAGATCTTCAGCAGGTTCTATTTCCACATCATTATCATGTTCTTTATTAGGTTGAGAGTCTACATGAACATCATCATTATTATGATTTTCATTATCACTAGGTGATTGTTCACTACCAGATTGTGTCTCAGCATCAGAAATAGAAACATCATTATGTTTCTCAACAATTTTTTCTATAACAGGTTTACTAGAAGCATGCAAGTTCCTATCATCTTTCTTTTTATTTTTCTTCTTAGATGAACTAGGTGCATCTTCATTAATTCTGTGAGAATCTTGTTCAATTGTTTTAGCTGTCCCTCAGGATAAAGAGGTTCCTGAGTCATTCTACCTCCTCTAGTCATTACTCTAACAGCGTGATCATTCATATTATTATTTATTTCAGCAAGCAAATCATTTTGTGATTTAGCAACTTGGTCTAGTTGGGTGTGAACCATAGAAGCATGTTTACCTAGACCTTTCACATCATTAATGATTCTAAACATCAAGTCACTCAAGCGATCTATCATCATGGCATTACATCTTAATTGATCCTTAACATAATTATTGAAGTGCTCTTGCCTAGCAACATAATTATAAAATACATCCATGCATTGACTAGGAGTCTTAGTATAAGGTATATCACTTTCATTAAAGGTGTAGAGAGAATTTACCTCTACTACCTGTGTCGCGGTGTCAAGTCCATGTATTTCTTCGATAGGTGGTAATTTCTTGACATCTTCGGTTTTAATACCTTTCTCTTTCATAGATCTTTTTGCTTCTTGCATATCTTCAGGACTGAGGAATATAATACCTAGGTTCTGGCGGTGGTTCAGGAAGTGTCCAATCATCGGCATTTTGCAATATATTATTCAATAATTCTTCAGCTTGTCCAATAGTTCTTTCCCTGAAAACACAACCAGCCCAACTATCTAGGAAATCCCTAGAAGCATCGGTTAGTCCATTATAAAATATATCAAAATTTTCATTTTTCTTAAGAGGTTGATCAGGTAAAGCTCTAAGTAACTGGAGAAGCCTCCCCCAAGCTTGAGGGAGATTCTCTTCTTCAATTTGCACAAAGTTAAATATTTCCGGTAAGGAAGCTTGTTTCTTATGAGCAGGAAAATATTTTTCAGAGAAGTAATAAATCATATCCTGGGGACTACACACACAACCAGGAGCAAGAGAGGAACCATTCTTTAGCCTCGCGTTTTAGTGAGCAAGGAAAAAAGCTTAAGGATAAAGTAGTAGCGCATCTTTTCCACATTAGTAAACAAAGCAGCAATATCATTCAGCTTCATGAGATGTTCGACAACAGTTTCATTTTCATAAGCATGGAAAGGATCAGACTCTACTACAGGAATCAATTCAGGTTCTATAGATAATTCATAATCCTTATCAGTGACAAATATAGGAGAAGTAGCAAATTTAGGATCATGTTTCATTTTTTCCATCATAGATTTTTCTTTTAGTTTGCATAGTAGTTTCTTCAAATCATCTTTATTCTCACAAGCAAGAAAGTCCCTAGCTACCTCACCATCCTTAACATAACCTTTAGGTACGTAAGGCAATTCATATCTATTAGGAGAGAGAGGTGTAACAGGCGATTCAAAGTTTTCATCAGTTTCAGCATTTTCAAGTTCCCTAGCTTTAGTAATATGAGCATCAAGTAATTCACTCAGTGGCACAGTTTCAGTTTCATCATGTGTAGCAATTGTATCATCATTTTTTTTAGAAGTAGCATCATCAAGTTCATGTGACAAATTAGGACGATCAACAAGTGGTGGTGTAATAAGCCGATTGAAAACGGTAGGTGAATCAAAGGGAGAGCTAGATGGCAGTTCCTTACCTGCTCTCGTACAAGAGGGGACGATCTTAGTTCGATTATCTTTCAGATTCTTCATATTGGCAATTGGATATCCTCAAGTTAACACAATAAATAAAGCTATGCTCCCCGACAACGGCTCCAGAAAAAGGTCTTGATAACCCACAAGTATAGGGGATCGCGACAGTCTTCACGGGTAGTATTTCACCCTAATTTATGGATTTGACACAAGGGGAGCCAAAGAATATTTATCGGCCTTGAAAGTTGATTTTTCAATTCAGCCGCACTTGGGATATCTCTCTACAGCAAAGATTTAGTAGCACGGAAAATAGTAGTAGCAAATGTAACAGTAGTAGTGACGACAGTAGTTTCTATAACAATAGTGACAATAGCAATTGAGTAACAAGTGTGACAGTAACAGCAACAACAGTAACTTATCAAGATTCTGTATATGAAAAGCGTAGGCCATGGTGTAGTGATGGGAATATATGGATGGAATCAATCATGTAACAGTTACACACTAGGATGACACAGAACTAGCTCCAATTCATCAATGTAATGTAGGCATGTATTCCGTATATAGTTATACGTGCTTGCGATAAGAACATGCATGACATATTTTGTCCTACCCTCCCGTGGCAGCAGGGTACTATTGGAAACTAAGGGATATTAAGGCCTCCTTTTAATAGAGAACCGGAACAAAGCATTAACACATGGCGAATACATGAACTCCTCAAACTACGACAATCACCGGAAAGAATCCCAATTATTGTCACCTTGGGGTATGCGGATCAAGACACGTAATAGGTGCATACAACTTGCAAGATAGGATCCAAATCACTCTTATATTCATGAAAACATAATAGGTTCAGACCTAAAATCATGGCACTCGGGCCCTAGTGACAAGCATTAAGCATAGCAAAGTCATAGCAACACCAATCTCAGAACATAGTGGATATTAGGGATCAAGCCCTATCAAACTTAACTCTATTACATGATCAATTCCATCCACACCCTCACCTACCAGCAATCCTACAAAGGAATTAATCACTCCCGGTGGTGAGCATCATGGAATAGTGTATGGAGAAGGGTTGGTGATGACAACGGCGACGAATCCTCCTCTCCGGAGCACAAAACTGTCGGCGTCCTGGGAACGGGGGTACCCAGACTTGCCTGCCTGCGGCCCAGGGCGTGGCCCACCTCGACGACCAAGTACGGCCCAGCGCAGCCCCACTCCACACAAGGCCCTCGCGAGACCCCGAGCTCGCGAGGGAGACAGCACCAAGACCCACAGGGGAACATGCCTCCCCATGCCTCCTCTTGAGCGGCGGAGATCTCTATGTAACGCCCAGTCTTGGGGGGCCAAGGATGACGCAAGGCGGGCCAGGCGGGCACCAGCGCGCCAGAGAAGACAACTTCCTCTTTCGTGCAAAGGAGGCAGGGGCGCACGCAGGTTCCCAAAGCACCCCCAAAGGTTTCCCTTCTGGTGCAACAAGACCAGGACCCCGAGCCCCGCAGGACGGACGTCATCGCTAAGCCCACCTCTGCATCACCTCCGACTGCTTTGCAGGCGAAGACCACCTTTCATCAGGGTAGGATGTACCTCTTGTCCCCTTTCGAATTTGGCCGTTGTGGGATCCCTTCCCGCCATTGCGATAAGGGAAGAGGACCCGGGCCGCTATAAATAGAGGATAGGCTGCTCGGTAGAAGGGGGAGGAGAGACGACCGCAAACGCACTCACGAAGCAACTTACCACTGTACTAGTTCATCCACAAACCTCCTCGTGAGGCAATCCACCAAAAGCAGGAGTAGGGTTTTACGCTTCGCAGCGGCCCGAACCTGGGTAAACTCTCGTGTGCTACCTTCTTCATCGCCATCGAGCGGGGTTATCGCGTTGTGAGCTTGGAGGGGGTGAAGCCGTTGGAGATCTTCGCACACGCCCCTGGGTTCGAACTTCTTAGGGTTTTGCGGAGCCCGAAATCCGACATTTGGCGCGCCAGTTAGGGAGCGTGCCGGGATCCTCATTCAAGCTTCGCCTCGCCTCCGTTCGTCGCCTCCATGGCCAAGGGACATCGAGCCCGCGCCGAACGACGGGCCGCCCGCGTTGCTCGGGCGACGCCTGCAGACCTCGGCATCCCGCGCAGCCTTGCTCCTCCATCGGAAGACGCCGTCTCCAGCTCGGCCTTCGATAGGCACCGGGGGCTGTCGCCCTCGTCCACCGCGCAGCGTGCCCTCGCCGCCCCGACCCTCCCCAGCGTCCGCGTCGTGGCATCTTCCCCCCAGGCTCGCCGCGACCCGGCACGCGGGCGAATCGCGCTCCTCGTGGCCCGTGAGTTACCGCCTTTCCATGTTGCTCGCGGACGCTACGACAACTTGATATGCCGCACGGCCAGGCGCTCCACCACGGCCGGCGAGGCCGAAGCGCTTCCCTATGGGACGGCCCAGGGGGCTCGCGTCCATGAGGTCGCTCAACCGACCGCCGAGACGCTGAGGGTGTGCGGACGCACGGAAGAAGCATGTCGTGACCCACACCCGCTGGGAGCGCAGCCTGGCTCATCGGGCACGCAGGAACTAGCCCCTAGCGCAGATGGGGGCTGATGGGAGCTGCCAGTCGCATGGGGTAGGCGCCGCAACGTGCCTCCCAGCACACCCGGCGCGTCAGGGGAGGACGCCCGGTGACCCGTCTACACCAGCACCCGGGGGCTCGCACAACTCTACCACGACTATGTTGACGAGCGCCCGGGCCGTGACAGGAGCAACGCCGGCCACCACGACAGCAGGAGGGGCATATGCGTCCTCGCGAGCGGCCTTTGTCGGGGCTGGTATGAATAGCCTCGCGAGGGAGGCTGGCGGGGCCAGCCTCATGAGGATGCCTGGCACTGGCAGCCTCATGAGGCATGCCCGCTGGTGGGGGGATACCCTTGGCAAGCGCCTGGGTCCGTGGACCGGGGGTCGCCTGCCTGGAGACGGAGGGTGGAACACATGCCCATGTCCCCCAGGCAGGGCGACCCCAGCTTGGAGACGGAGGGTGGAACACACGCCCATGTCCTCAGGCCAAGTGCTTCCAACCTGGAGACGGAGGGTGGAACACACGCCCATGTCTTTAGGCCAGGTTCCCCCAGCCTGGAGACGGAGGGTGGAACATACGCCCATGTCCCAGGCAGGGCGACTCCTACCCAGAGACGGAGGGTGGAACACACGCCCATGTCTCCGGGCTAGGTCTCGCTCAACCAACGGCAGGAGATCACGTACTCACCCATGTCTCCGGGTCCGGCTCGGTCCACCTGGGGACAGGCGGTTGGGTACCAGCGCGGGGCTCCCGGGCACCCCAGCGAGGCGCGCTGGGGCACCGCCTTGGGTGCCGACCTCGCGCGCGACGCAGGGCCCCTGCGCCTGGCCCCGCCCGCAGCGCAGGGGGCGGCGGCGACACTACAACGACGACGTCCGTCCCCGGGCTTCGGAGGGCCCGAGACTCTGTCCCGGGGTGGGCCCTCCCTGCGAAGAGCGTGGGGGGGCTCGCCTCAGGCTTGAGGGCCCGTCCGGGGCCGACCCCACGTCGCAGCATCACGCTTGGGGGCTGGAAATGGGCTCCATGCCAAGGAGGCATGGAGCTCTTAACGCACCCCCAGGCTCAACCCGTGACACTCTCACGTAATAATGAGTGGGTTGTATATGCCCGGAGCCCCCCGAGGACGCGGAGGGGTTCCCTCCCACGTCCAAGTGGAAGCGCCATGCTCCGCGCTGGCGGACAACACTGTCCTCCAATGACTATGGCCACGCAACGTTGATGCCCTACGCTTCGCGCTGGGGGAAGACGAAGGCGAAGACTAGCCTAGGTGCCGGACGCGGCTGTTGTTTGCTCCTTTTTGTGTTCGTATTGCCACTCTTTGAAATGAAATTTGAAGATTTCGTAACTCTATTTGAAAAGGGGCGGGAATTTTTCTCTCTTCGCGATTCCTTTTTCTGGTCTTGAAGTCTCTTTTCTTTGAATTGGCACCTTGCCGGGGCCCACGCACTTTGTCCTCCCCTCGTGGCCCCCCAGAGCAGGCCGGCAAGGACCTGTTGCCTCAGGAACGCTCATCTTTTAACGGTCGACTCCCACTCGGGGGCTCCGGCCGCGGCCCGGCACGACATCACGGAACCTCGGGAGGCTCAGGCGCCTCCCGGTGCGGCAACCCACGGAATGGTATGGGAGCCGCTTGAGCGTCAAGGGGGACTCCTGAGCAACGCGCCTCAGGAGCCACACTGGTCACGTAGCCCCTCGCCCCTTGGTCTCGTCCTGGTGATCCGGACGCCCCAACGGCGGTCGAGGTATGCGCGGGGCTGGGCCCCGCCGACGCAGAGCGCCGCTTGAGTGTCAAGGGGGGGGGGGGATCCCGAGCAATGCGTCTCGGGAACCTCACCGATCACGTAGCTCCGCGCCCCTTGGTCTCGTCCTGGTGATCCGGATGCCCCAATGGTGGCCTAGGCCTCGCCCCTTTGGTCTCGTCCTGGTGATCCGGACGCCCCAACGGCGGTCGAGGTCTGCTCGGGATCGGGCCCCGACGACACAGAGTGCCGTAAGGGCTCCCGGACCATTCCGCACGCAAGGAGGAAGCCCTCCCCGGTGGGAACCTCGACCTCTCGGGACGCCCAAGAGACACCTCGTGGCGCACAAGCTCTCCACGACCCGATAAGCTAAGTACACCCACCTAGTAGAGCAAAGACTTTTTGATCAAATGATAGCCCGAATGCCGGGCGAGAGGTGTGTGCGCTAACGTGATAATGCAGGCACTACGGTCCGCCGTGCATCCTCATCAGGATTCTTGTGGTCCCAGGAACAAGGAAGGGCAACGCGAGGGAAGGAATTCGGCCACTCTGGCGACATCGCTAATGTTTCTGGCCTTAGGGCCGGCACGCACCCCCTCAGGAGGGCCCGCCTCGTGAGGACCCAGCCGGCCGCCATCGCCAGACATAGCGCGATGCCCTCGCGGACCTCTCGGGGGGTGCCGGGCCGTACCGGCGATAGCGCAAGGCCCCGCGTAAGAGGCAAGGTCACGTCACACAAAGCAAACAATTGACGGCTTAAAAGAAGAAGGAAGAAGACGAAGGTAAAAACACAAAAGTTAACGCCCTCGAGGGCCGAGTGTTGCTTGACATGACAGGAACCTGGAAAAGAAAATAGGGGAAGCCTAGGCGGAGGAGCCGTTGTCGCCATCTGGACCGTCGCCCGCCGCGGCGCCGGAGTCGTCACCCTCGTCGGAGAGAGGCTCTTGGACGAACCGCTCCACCAGGGACTCCACGTGCGGGCGCACCTTGTCCCTGAGGGGCCTCTGGAGCTCCTTGGGCACCGGTTCCATGACGCGCAGAAGATCGAGCTCCGGGGTGTGGCGGCGAAGGTTGGAGAAGACGCGTGTCAGCGTGAGGTCCAGGAGGACACGCGCGCTAGACACGTTGTCCTCGTCCACCCGGGAGATGCCGGTCTCCAGCTCCTCCACCACATTGCCGAAGAAGTTGAGGTAGCCCCCGTCGCCGTGCGCGCATGGCAACGCGGGGGCTTCCCCGATGAACTGGCTCACCGCGCCGACCGCGCGGTGGGCAATGTCCAGATACTTCTTGGCGCGCTGCGCCTCCAGCATCTTCGTGTGAGCCGCCTCATCCTGGGCGGCCTGCACGGTCTCGGAGGCACCCTTGATCTGGGCCTGGAGGGACGCCAGCTCCGCCTTGGCCTCCGCCTCACCCCTGAGCGCAGCCTGGAGGGAAGCCTCGGCGTCCGCCAACGGGACCCTCAGCGCGTCCGTCTCCTCTTGGAGCTCGTCGAGCCTGTGCCTCTTGGGCGCGGGCGCCCTGGGCTGAGGGAATGATCAAGACCGGCACGGCGGATGCGATTGCAAGAGAAGAGGACGGGCGACGAAACACTTACTCATAGATGATGGCCCAGCCCCGGCGGGCTTGGGTCGGCCTCGAGGGTCCGCCACCGCTGCCTCCGGGGGCCATCGGTGGAGTCGGGGACCCCGAGCGCTTCCCCGTACCTGCTGCACTCCCACCGGGTGCCATGGAAGAGCAAAGGGAAGGAGGAGGACAAGGAAGATAACTTGGAAGGAAGAAAAGCGAGAGGACGCGTCAGGATGGCAAGACCCCCCGGGCGGGGCGGGTTTATAGGTGCAACCGCTGCCCATGGGGCGTCGTGGGGAGTGGAGACGCCGTGCACTCCTTGGGCAACGCGTGCCAGACTCGATCGGCGTGCTACCCTGCCTCGCGTCGCTTCATCTGCCCCCGTCAGGTCACATCCGCGTGGCCCGAGGGGAGGGAGGACACAAGGAGACAGCCACATTCAAGGAAGAGCAATGATGGCCGGGGAGGCGCGTAGGCTTCGCGTCAGCTCGACTCAGGGCGGTTCCCGACGTCTTCGGGGAGCCGGGACGCCCGCGTCTCATTGTGCGCCACGCGTCTGGTTGGGCCCACAGGCGGTTCGGGCCCACGACGCTTCGGGCCATCCTCCGTGGCTTCGCCCAGAAGCTGGCTCGATGCTGCCTCGGGCCCGGGGGCTACTGTCGGCGTCCTGGGAATGGGGGTACCCAGACCTGCCTGCCTGCGGCCCAGGGCGTGGCCCACCTCGACGACCAAGTACGGCCCAGCGCAGCCCAACTCCACACAAGGCCCTCGCGAGACCCCGAGCTCGCGAGGGAGACAGCGCCAAGACCCGCAGGGGAACAGGCCTTCCCAGGCCTACTCCTAAGCGGCGGAGATCTCTATCTAACGCCCAGTCTCGGGAGACCAAGGATGACGCAAGGCGGGCCAGGCGGGCACCAGCGCGCCAGAGAAGACAGCTTCCTCTTTCGTGCAAAGAAGGCAGGGGCGCACGCAAGTTCCCAAAGCACCCCCCAAAGGTTTCCCTTCTGCTGCAACAAGACCAGGACCCCGAGCCCCGCAGGGCAGACGTCATCACCGAGCCCACCTCTGCATCACCACCGACTGCTTTGCAGGCAAAGACCACCTTTCGTCAGGGTAGGATGTACCTCCTGTCCCCTTTCGAATTTGGCCGTTGTGGGATCCCTTCCCACCATTGCGATCAGGGAAGAGGACCCCGGCCGCTATAAATAGAGGTTAGGCTGCTCGGTAGAAGGGGGAGGAGAGACGACCGCAAACGCACTCACGAAGCAACTCACCACTGTACTAGTTCATCCACAAACCTACTCGTGAGGCAATCCACCAAAAGCAGGAGTAGGGTTTTACGCTTCGCAGCGGCCCGAACCAGGGTAAACTCTTGTGTGCTACCTTCTTCGTCGCCATCGAGCGGGATTATCACTGTCGGCGTTCTGGATACCAGGGTACCCAGACTTGCCTACTTGCGGCCCAGGGCGTGGCTCACCTGGCGGTCCGTACGGCCCCGCGCGGCCTCACTCAAGACAAGACCCTCGCGAGGGGCCCATCCTCGTGAGGAGGACAGCGCCAAGGCGAAAGGGGGAGGCCTCCCCAGGCGTCCTCCCGAGTGGCGGAGATCTCTATGCAACGCTAGGTCTCAGGAAGTCAAGGGTGACGACAGCCAGGCCAGGCGGGCGCCAGCGCGCCAGAGGGAACAGTTTCCTCTTTGGTGCAAAGGAGACAAGGACGAACGTGGGTTCCCAAGGAGCCCAGCCAAAGGTTTCCATTCCGGTGCAACAAGACCAGGTCAGCGAGCGCGGTAGGACGGATGTCACCAGCGAGCCCACCACCGCGTCACCACCACCTACTTTGCAGGCGAAGACCGCCTTTCGTCAGGATAGGATGTACCTCTTGTCCCCTTTCAAATTTGGCCATTGTGGGATCCCTTCCCGCCATTGCGATAAGGGAAGAGGACCCGGGCCGCTATAAATAGAGGCTAGGTAGCCCGGTAGAGGGACACGAGACAACCACCCCGCAAACACACCCGCAAGGCAACACATCACTGTGCTAGTTCATCCACAAACCTCCTCGTGAGGCAATCCACCAAAGGCAGGAGTAGGGTTTTACGCTTCGCAGTGGCCCGAACCTGGGTAAACTCTCGTGTGCTATCTTCTTCCTCGCCATCGAGCGAGGCCGTCGCATTGTGGGCTTGGTGCGGTGAAGCTGTTGAGGAATCTTCGCACACGCCCCTGGGTTCGAACTTCCTAGGGTTTTGCGGAGCCCGAAATCCGACATTTGGCGTGCCAGGTAGGGGCGTGTCGGAGTCTTCCTCAAGCCTCGCTCTTCCTCCGCCTAACCGCTCCGATGGCGGATGCCCGCCGAGCCCGCGCCGAGCGTCGTGCTGCTCATGTCGCCTAGACGGCACCCGTGGGCCGCACCGCTGCGCGCTGGTCTCCCTCCCATGTGGCCAACGCCGCCACGAGCCCAAAGGCCCACGAGCAGCAGGACTCATCGCAGCCGGTCACCGCGCGGCTCGACGGCCGCACTACTACTCCGTCCATCGTTCCGGCTACCGGGTCATCATCCCACGCTCGTCCTGGGCCGGCGCGTGGGTCGGGTGCACTCCTCATGGCGTACGAGCTGCTGCGCTACCGCCCTGCCCTCAACCGCCTCGACGACTGGCTCGGGCGCGTCCCGGAGCTCGTCAGCGCAGCCGGCGATGCTTCGGCGTTCACCTACTCGTTCCGGCCCCAACCCTCCCTGACAAGCATCGAAGCTCATGATGTGCCGCCTCCTCCTCCCTAGCGCGACGTCGACCTCGAGCCCGGGCCTGAAGCACGCCCGCGCGACCAGCCGGGCTGGCCCCCGGCGAGGGTGAGAGATGAAGTAAGCTTCCAGGTGGTGCCACGGCCGTGCGCTGACGCGCGTGCGCTCCCAGCGCCGGCGCACCAGCGGCGCGACCGGGCGCCCCTGGAGGCAGCCGTGCAAGAGCATCATGACCAGGTTCCTCCCGAGCGCGCACCGCCTGTGGGCCCGGTGGGCTGCCGCGCCATTCCCCCGGAGCTCCATCCGGCCGTGTGGCCCTGCAAGTTCAAGCCTGACCTGCCTCCTCGCTACGACGGCACCCCAGACCCCGCCGAGTTCTTACAGCTCTACTCGCTGAGCATCCAGGCGTCCGGCGGGGACGACAAGGTCATGGCAACCTGGTTCCCCATGGCGCTCAAGGGTGGTGCGCTCTCCTGGCTCCTCAACCTCCCGGAGGGGTCAATCACCTCCTGGGAAGACTTGCGTGAGCACTTCGTCGCCAACTTCCAAGGCACCCGCGACTGCGCGCTTGGAGTGGGTGACCTCTGTCGCATGAAGCAACAACCTGACGAGACCCTGCACAAGTTCATACAGCGCTTCACGACTACCCGCCTCAAGATCCCGAGAGCGTCAGATGAGGCCATCATCTCGGCGTTCACCGACGGCGTCAGGGACCTCAGGATGAGGGAGGAGCTGGCCATCCATGACGACCTGAGCTCGGCCTTGGAGATGTTCAACTTGGCGAACAAATGCGTGAAGGCCGAAGAGGGCCACCTCTCCCTCCGCGAGCTTCCGGAGGCGGAACCCGAAAACAAGAAGACCAAGGCCAAGGAGCCAAAGCGCAAGGCCCCCGTGGTGCTGGCGGCTGAGCCCGAGGCAAAGCGCGGCTGGGACGAGGAACCTCTCAAGGGAGGGCGACCATTCTGCATCTTCCATGGAACAAACAACCACAACACCATCGACTGCCAGGAGCTCAGGGTGGTCTGTGACGAGCATTTCGGCCGGCGCCCTGGGCGCAGCGACCGAGGCTATGGACGTGGCGGAGGCCGCGGTGGAGGCTGCTGGGACAATCGAGACCCGCGTCAGGAGTGGCGAGACCAGCCTCGGGAGGACCGCTGGCGCGATCAAGCTCGGGAGGACCGCTGGCGCGACGAACCTCCTGAGGGGTTGCGTCGAGGCCACCCTCGTGAGGTCCGCCCTCGTGAGGCCGGCCTTCCCCCGCTGCCGCACCACCCAGAAGGAAGGAAGAGAACATGTAGAACGACGGGGCTGGGGGCTTCCAGGAGGTCAGGGCAATAGCTTGCATCCTGGGCGGTGCCCAAGCCCCGGCATCGAACCGCGTCTTCAAGCAGTTTTCGCGGGAGGTGAACGCGGCTCTTCCAAAGCTTGAGGCCACGCGCCCCCTCAAGTGGTCCCAGTGCGCCATCACCTTCGAATCCAAGGATCAACTCAGATGTTCAGCTATGGCGGGCGCACTCCCCATGCTGTGCACGCCCACCATCAGCAACGTCCTTGTCACCAAGACCCTCATCGAAGGCGGCGCCGGACTCAATGTCCTCTCCATCGAGACGTTCGAGACGCTCCAAGTGCCTTACGACCAGCTCATGCCAACCAAGCCTTTCTCAGGAGTCGCTGATGGCTCCACGGTCCCCATCGGGCAGGTGCGCCTGCCCGTCACCTTCGGCGGGCGCAACAATTACCACACCGAGATCATCGTCTTTGACGTCGCCCACATCCACCTCCCGTACAACGCGATCCTTGGGTACCCAATCCTCGCCAAGTTCATGGCGGTGACTCACCATGGCTACAACGTCCTCAAGATGCCGGGGAGTGGCGGCGTCATCACTATCGCTTGCGATGAGAAGGACTCCGTCTGCTCCCTCAAGCACGCCTACCGTGCCGAGGCAGCCGAGCACTCGGACGACGAAGGAGGTGTCCTGCCCCGCGAGGACATCCCCAGGAAGAAGAAGCAGCTCCTTTCCAAGGGACGCCAGGGGGATGAAAACCCTAAGGACGACGCCTCAAGATCCGCGCCAGGGGCTCAGGCCCCTTCCTCCCTCGCATAGGAAGGCGTGCCTGGCGCCTCCCTTGGGCCGGGCTTGGGGGCTTCCACCCGGAGGACTATCGACCTGACCAGTGAAACAAGGGAGGCGCTCGGGCACAACTTGGGGGCACGTGCCGGCGCGTAGCCATCCGAACAAGGAGCAAGGCGCGAGGCGCCAAGTTCGCGGGAGCTCGTCACCAGAGCAATCGAGGAGCTGCAGGAAGCACAAGCTGTGCGAGGTGGGCGCGGCCCTGCACCACCCAACGCCGTCGCCATCGTCAACCCGGGCGGCGCGCCGCGCATCTGCGTCAACATACCCAGCATCAACAGGGCCGCATCACAGGACGTCTACTGGCCGACGCGCATCAGTCACGGCAGGGCATACCTGTGCAACTACATCCGCATGCCTTTCGGGCTGGCGAACGCGGGCAACACATACCAGCGCCTTGCCCAGGCCATGCTCGTGCCATACCGGGCCAGGCACCGTGAGGAGTTGGAGGAGACGCCAGGCCCGAGCGGGTGTCCCGAGCCTCCTGAGGCGACGGGCTCGTGAAGGTCAAGCTTGCGGAGGCACAAGGCCAAGCTCCTACGACTACCTCCATGCTTCAGCGGCATCGCCGCCAGGTGATCCTTTTGGCCCGTACCAGGTAACTTTTTTGTTTGCTCAGTTTGAGGGCGCCCATCGGGCTGCATTATCCTCAGGCGGCTAGAACTCATCCCGGCCGCGTCTTTCCCGCATGAATTATACCTTTACATGCTTTCGATCTACTTCCCTAAGTATTCTAACCTGCATGCTCGGTGCTTCGCCGCCATGAATGTCGCTGTGCCCTAACGAGCCTGCCCTCGACTGCCTCATGATTAAGGGCTGGCACGGCGTCTGTGCTCGGGTCCGTCCCTGCAGCGTTGAAAAATCCAAGTGGTCGAGCTCTGTCTCGCGGGCTAGCCCCGTGTACGTCACCTCGCATGGCCCTCGGTGCTTCGCCCTCACATGAGCTAATCGGGAGTGGGTGAGTCAGGGCGCGCGGCACGGTTCCGGCCGGCCTTTCGCCGCCGTGGGAGTCGGACGCCGGGTGTTTCCTCCTCGGAGTTGTCTCATGAGAAGACTGGGCACGGCGTCTGTGCTCGGGTCCGTCCCTGCAGCGTCGATAAATCCGGTGGCTGAGCTCTGTCTGGCGGGCCGGCCCCGTTCACGTCACCGCCTGGGGTCATTGGTGTTTGGCCTTCTCATGCGATGGCCCTTGGAAATCCATTCGGTGCAGGTTTCTCAAAATTGTACATGACTTGAAGCGGCGATTCCCACCGGAAGATTCAGGCGCAACCCGCCTTTGAGGTAGGGCCTCGTGAGGTCTGAGCTGCCTCACGACGCCCAGATACACCTCCCAGTTCTACCGTGCAGGCCACGCGTACGAACTTAATGGGATGTACATGCCTGGGGGGCTCAGGAGCCAGGGCCCCCCATTCCCACGCCCAAGTGGAAGCCCCATGCTCCGCGCTGGCGGATGACATGGCCCTCCAATGGCTATGCCCACGCAACGTGGAAGCCCTATGCTCCGCGCTGGGGATAAACAACCGAGGGCGCCTTAGCGGGTGCATTCAACCTCAGGATGACCCCTCGCGGCTCCATCTCGCAGCATTCCCCCGGGATGCACGCGTGAGGGGGCTGCGTGGGGGCTACGCTCAGGACAGGCCTGGCGCACGCCACCTCACCAGGTCCCTGGCACCTGGTCTTCACGCGTCCCTCTCGGACGAAAACTGGCAAGGAAAGGTATGGGAGATGCTCGTACGTCAAGGGGGACTCGTGAGCATCACGACTCAGGAGCCTCACTGGTCTCGTAGCCCCTCGCCCCTTGGCATCGTCCTGGTGATTCGGACGCCCCAACGGCGGTCGAGGTATGCGTGGGACCGGGCCCTGCCGACGCAGAGCTCAAGGCGCTCCAAATCCCCAAGTCAACCCCGTCTTTGCCGTGTTCCCTTCATGAGGGCTGCTCGTACGTCAAGGGGGACCCCTAAGCATCGCGACTCAGGGGCCACACTGGTCTCGTAGCCCCTCGCCCCCTGGCATCGTCCTGGTGATCCGGACGCCCCAACGGCGGTCGAGGTATGAGCGGGACCGGGCCCTGCCGACGCAGAGCGCTACAGCAAGCAGGAAGAAAATGAAGCGAGGAAATAGAATTACACAGCTTATCAGTCATTACAAACATTAAGATGTCTCCGGAAATGCAAACAAGTCTAACGCCTCCACGAGGCACGATAAACATTACAGGGGAAGACCCAGGAAAAGAAGCTAAGAGGAGCTGGCACCACCGCTCGTCCTGGTCGCGGGGAGCTCGTCGTCGACGTCGCTGCCGCTGTCATCATTGTCGCCAACCCTCGCAGCCGCAAGAGGAGGTGAGGGAACGGCGACGCAGGCGAATTTCTTCATCAGCGCATTCACGGCGTCCTCCACGGCTATCGCCGTAGCGGCGCGGACCCCAGGATCGACCGGACGAATCACGGAGCCGAAGTCAAAACCCGGCTCATGAAGGTAGAGGTGGTTGAAGACGCGCGTCGCGGCCGCGGAGAAGAGGTCGCGGCACTCACTCTCCAAGACGTTCTCCACCCTGGCGACGGCACCCTCAAGCACCTCGGCGAGCTTTGGGGAGAGCCCCGCGAAGCCACTCTCACGAGCTACCAGGGGTTCTATAAATCCCCCGCGGCAGATGGACTGCAGCGCCTGGCGAAGCCTGAGCTCGAAGAAAGGGAGAGCGTCGAGCTCCGCAGCCTTCTTCTCCTCAGCCTCGGCAAGGGTCTTCTCCCTGGAGGCAAGCCGGGCCTTCTCCGCAGCCACTTCCTCCTTCAACCTGTCCTGCTGCTCGCGCTCAGCGGCTTGGTCGGCCACCGCCTTGGACAACGTGGAGTCACGGTCAGCAAGCTTGGCCTCGCAGGTCTTGAGGTCCTCCTCCCGCTGGCGAAGCCTCTCTGCAAGCGCGGACCTGTCCTCTTGAAGAGCCTTCAGGCGGGCCTCCGCCTCATCGCCGCGCTTCACGGCAGACGCTGCGTTAGCCAGTGCCGCGTCTCGGGCTGCCTTGGCCGACGCGGCCTCCTCCCTGATCTCAGCCGCGGTGGCCTCGGCTTGGCCCCAGACCGTCACGGCTGAGGCCTCAGTCTGAAGCCACCCAGAAAGAAGACCTAAGCGCTTTCTTGCAAGGCGACCGTCGGCGCTCCCAAGGGCGTCTCGAACCTGACCCAAGACGGCATAGGCCCCGTCCAGAGCACCCGACTCGGCTGGAGGAAAATGAGCCGGTGACGCTAAGGCACGGCCCGGAGGTGGCGCCCGCGCGGCGGCAGGAGCTGCCTCCGGAGACACAAGGGCGTGGGGAGCGGAAGACACCGGTGGCTGCGCCACTACTGCAGGCAAGGCAGGGGCGGACGGCCCTGCACCCAGCTAGCCCTCGGGGGCTGGCCCGTCGGGCAGAGGTGCGGACGCTCCCCCAAGGACGTATGCGGCCACTCCAGCGGGCATCGGGGGCTCCGCGGCCGTGGCAAGGAGGGTCGCCTCGTGAGCCCCCTCGCCCGCGACATCTGGCACCTCATCCGGCATCGGCAAGGCACCAGGAATGGGCATCACGTTGGAAGGCGCCCTCGGTTTGACGCCGGCCTTCTTCTTCTTCGCCTTCGGCAAGGGGGCGCCCCTGATTTCCAAGCAAAGGAGGGATCATCAACATATAAACCACCGAAAGACAGCCAGAAACCAAGCGAAGTTACTTACTCCTCGATGTCGACCCACTTCCTCCTTCTTTCCACCTTGGAGAGTGCGTTGGTGCCCCGGTCCTTCTCCGGAGGGGCGCCTCCGTGGGGAGAAGCGGTGAAACTGCTCGGAGGGGCCACGGCCGGCAAGGTCATGCCAGCCTTGGAAGCGGCCGCCTCGCCCATAAGCTGCGGCTCGGGCAAGGGTGAGACGGGCGCTTCGGCCACCTTGCCGGCGCGAGCTGGGGGCTCCGGAGGAGGCCCAGCCTCGCGCTTCCTCGGGGTCACCCGGCAGGCGGATCGTGCGGCCCGAGGTGTGGGGCCCGGCCCCCTGAGGATCCTGGTAAGTCGCGGAGGACTTGCAGCAGGGGGCTCGCCGGCGTCGTCGTCATCGAAGCTGCGGAGAAGTGCACTCCGCGATGGAGGAGACACTTCCTCCAGGTCGTCATCCGCCGTCTCCTCCAAGTCCTCTTCATCTGCGGTGTCGTCGGAGGACACCGCCACGGGGGCGCCGGGGCTCTCGGCCAGAGAGAGCCCCAGCTCGTCGAAGCTGGGCATCGCGGCGACCAGGTCAGCCTTGTCATCGTGGTAGTACAGTGGGGCGTAGGCCTCAGGAAGGTCCCCGGGGTCGCCGTTGAGCAGGGTCACCATAACCCTGTTCAACTCCTCGGGGGTCAGGAGCGCAGAACGGAGCCTCATGTCGTCGCCACCACCTTGGTAGTCCCACATGGGCCTCGAATGGGACTGGAGGGGCGCCAGACATTGCACCAAGAACTCCTTCATTATCATTCCCCCAGTCAACTTCCTGGCGCTGATGTCTCGAAGGACCCGCTCAAAAACGGGCTTGGCCCGGGGGTCGGAGAGCTTCGCGGAGCTCCATGCCGGGATCTTCTCCAGCAGCCCCTTTGGGAGCTCCAGGCAAGGATTGCTGCTCTTGAGATCCAAGAAGACCCAGCGGTTCCTGAAGTTCTCCACCTTCTTCCCGGCCTTGAAGAGCATGTTCCCACTCTGGACCGCGACGAAGGAGACGCATGCCGACCTCTGGGCGCCGTAATGAATCCGCAAGCTGAAGAAATGGCGGAACAGGGCCACCGAAGGCTTCACACCCACGAAAGCCTCGCAGTAGAAGGCGAACATGGACAGAAGCAGGATGGAGTTGGGTTGAAGATGGAGGGCCTGGATCCCGTAGTGCTCAAGGACGGCGGTGAAGAACGCAGAGAAGGGCGGGACGAGCCAGGAGATGACACTGTGGAGGAAGAAAGGATAGGCCGACTTGGCCAGGCGATGCCTCTCCGCGGAGCCGCACCATATCAAGGTCCGCCCCCGCTCATTGGTGTCGTCCGCTGTCGACGGGAGCACCGGGGCGAGGTCCCCGTCCTTGGCTATGGTAGACTCTGAGAGCACCGGCGAGATGGGAGTAGAAGCCGAGCTCTGGGCTTCAGGTTTCGACTTGCCGGCGGGAGCCATCAAGAAGCCTTTGGGGCCAAGGGAGCAAGAAGGAGGACGGAGCGGCGCTGAGATCTGGAGAGGATCCCACAAAGGATGGAGATCTGGAAAGGAGAGCAAGGGCGTAGAAGAGGAAAGCAATAATGGCTCAGCGCTGGGCGTCAGGCTTTTGTCGGTTCGGGCAGTTGCCGAGGAGACACGGGGGCGGGGACGCCCGCGCCCAACCAAGCACCGCACGCCAAAACTGGCCCGCAAGCAATAAGGGCCCGCGGCGCTCCGGGCCATCTCCTTCGGCTTTCCCCTCGAAGCCAACTCGAGCGCGCCTTGGGCCCGGGGGCTACTGTCAGCGTTCTGGATACCAGGGTACCCAGACTTGCCTACTTAAGGCCCAAGGCATGGCCCACCTGGCGGTCCGTACGGCCCCGCGCGGCCTCACTCAAGACAAGACCCTCGCGAGGGGCCCATCCTCGTGAGGAGGACAGCGCCAAGGCGAAAGGGGGAGGCCTCCCCAGGCCTCCTCCCGAGCGGCGGAGATCTCTATGCAACGCTAGGCCTCAGGAGGTCAAGGGTGACGACAGCCAGGCCAGGCGGGCGCCAGCACGCGAGAGGGAACAGTTTCCTCTTTGGTGCAAAGGAGACAAGGACGAAGGTTTCCATTCCGGTGCAACAAGACCGGGTCAGCGAGCGCGGCAGGACGGATGTCACCAGCGAGCTCACCACTGCGTCACCACCACCTACTTTGCAGGCGAAGACCGCCTTTCATCGGGATAGGATGTACCTCTTGTCCCCTTTCAAATTTGGCTGTTGTGGGATCCCTTCCCGCCATTGCGATAAGGGAAGAGGACCCGGGCCCTATAAATAGAGGCTAGGTAGCCCGGTAGAGGGACACGAGACAACCACCCCGCAAACACACCCGCAAGGCAACACATCACTGTACTAGTTCATCCACAAACCTCCTCATGACGCAATCCACCAAAGGCAGGAGTAGGGTTTTACGCTTCGCAGCGGCCCAAACCTGGGTAAACTCTCGTGTGCTATCTTCTTCCTCGCCATCGAGCGAGGACGTCGCGTTGTGGGCTTGGTGGGGTGAAGCTGTTGAGGAATCTTCACACACGCCCCTGGGTTCGAACTTCCTAGGGTTTTGCGGTGCCCAAAATCCGACAATCACGTTGTGAGCTTGGAGGGGGTGAAGCCGTTGGAGATCTTCGCACACGCCCCTGGGTTTGAACTTCTTAGGGTTTTGCGGAGCCCGAAATCCGACAAAAACAAACTCCAGATCCGCCCTCCCGAGGAAGAACAGGAGGTGGCGGCAGCTCCGTCTTGTAAAACGCGATGAAATCGTTTCTCACATTTTTTTTCTCCACAGATGTGAATTTATAGGACTGGAATTTGGGTCGGGGGAGCCACATGGCCCCACAAGCCATCAGGGCGCACCCAGGGGTGGGCGCGCCCTATTGGCTTGTGGCCCACAGGCATCCCCCCTCCGGTGGATCTTTGCTCCATAATTCATTATTTATTCCAAAAATAATTCAAAAAAAGTTTTGTCCAATTCCAAGAACTTTTATTTCTGCACAAAAATAACACCAAGGTAGTTCAGCTAAAAACAGCGTCAGTCCGGGTTAGTTCCATTCAAATCATGCAAATTAGAGTCCAAAACCAGAGAAAAGGTGTTTGGAAAAGTAGATACGTTGGAGACATATCAACACCTCGTTCCTTTTAGGAAAGACCCTTCGTTTATCACGGTTTCACCACTAACGGCGTATTAGTGTTACACTGTCTTCGGATCGCTTCATGTTGTCTACTACGCAACTTTATTCTTGTAGACTCTGTTGGGCCTCCAAGCAACTTTCCCTCAAGTGGATGACCTAAGGTTTATCAATCCGTGGGAGGTGTAGGATGAACATGGTCTCTCTCAAACAACCCTGCAATCAAATACAAGAAATCTCTTCTGTCCCCAACACACCCAATACAATTGTCGGCGTTCTGGGAACGGGGGTACCGAGACCTGCCTGCCTGCGGCCTAGGGCAGGGCCCACATCATGAGCCAAGCATGGCCTGGCGTGGCCTCACTCAAGGCAAGGCCCTCGTGAGGACCCGAGATTGCGAGGGAAGCAGCGCCAAGACCAGCAAGGACGGGCCTCCTCAGGCCCCCTCTGGAGCGGCGGAGATCTCTATGCAGAACCCGGCCTCAGGAGTCAAGGATGACGCAAGGAAGGACAGGCGGGCACCAACGCGCCAGGCAGTGCAGTTTCCCCTTTGGTACAAAGGGAGCAAGGACGTACGCGGGTTCCCAAAGCGCCCCCCAAAGGTTTCCATTCCGGTGCAACAAGACCACGACCACGAGCCCAGCAGGACGGATGTCATCGCTGAGCCCACCTCTACATCATCGACAGCTACTTTGCAGGCGAAGACCGCCTTTGGACAGGGCGGGGATGTACTCCTGTCCCCCTTCGAATTTGGCCGTTGTGGGATCCCTTCCCGCCATTGCAATAAGGGAAGAGGACTCGGGTCGCGGCTATAAGTAGAGGATAGGCTGCACCATAGAGAGGGGAGAGATGGAGGAGGAGAACAACAGACAAGCCAGAGAGCCAAGAACACCACTCGAGCGCCCTCACGAGGCTCCTCACCACTGTACTAGTTCATCCACCACACCTCCTCGTGAGGCAATCCACCAAAGCAAGAGTAGGGTATTACGCTTCGCAGCGGCCCGAACATGGGTAAATCACCGTGTGCATCCTCTTCCTCGTCATCGTGCGAGTTCATCATCCTAACCATCGTGTAGTGAGCTAGGTAGGGCGAGGCTGCAGGGGATCTTCGCACACGCCCCTGTGTTTGAACCTTGAGGGTTTTGCGGAGCCCGAAATCCGACAACAATGGCAAATTATATAGGTGCACTAGTTCGACGAAGAGATGGTGATACAAATGCAATATGGATAGTAGATATAGGTTTTTGTAATCTGAAAATATAAAAACAACAAGGTAGCAAGTGGCAAATAGCGAGAAATGTTGTATAAATACTTGGAAATAAGGCCTAGGGTTCATACTTTCGCTAGTGCAACCTCTCAACAATGGTAACATAAAAGAATCATATGATCATCCCTCAACGTGGGACAAAGAATCACTCCAAAGTTCATAAGTAGCGGAGAACATAAGATGAAATTGTTGTAGGTAGTAGAACCACCTCAAAGTTATCCTTTATGATCAATCTATTGAGCTATTCCTATAGGTGTCACAAACAGCCCTAGAGTTCGTACTAAAATAACACCATATGATACGCATCAATCAACCCTAATGTCACCTACATACTCCAATGTCACCACAAGTATCCGTTGGTTAATTATTCAACATGCATCAAACACTTTCAGATTCATCATATTCAATCCAACACAAAGAACTTCAAAGAGTACCCCAAGATTTCTATCGGAGAAAGTAGGATGAAAATGTGCATCAACCCATGTGCATAGATCCCCCAAGGTCACCAGAATCCGCAAGTTTATGCCATAACATATATCAAGTGAATCAATAGAACACCCCATTGTCACCACGGGTATCCACATGCAAGACATACATCAAGTGATCTCAAATCCAATATTCAATCCGAGAGAACAAAATCTCAAAGGAAAAGATTCAATTCATCACATCAAGATAGCAAGGGACAAACACCATATGATCCAACTATATTAACAAAGCCCATGATACATCAAGATCATGACATATCAAGAACACGAGAGAGAGAGAGAGAGAGAGAGAGAGAGAGAGAGAGAGAGATCACATAGCTAACAGTACATACCCTCAGCCCTGAGGGTGAACTACTCCCTCCTCATCATGGACACTGCCGGGATGATGAAGTTGGCCTCCCATGATGATTGCCCCCTCCGACAGGGTGCCGGAATAGGGCTCCAGATGGGTTTTTCTTCGAAACAGAGAGTTGCGGCGGCGGAGCAGAAGTTCTAGGTTTATTTCCGAGGGTTTCTATATATATAGGATTTTTCAGCGGTGGAATCGCACTAACCGGAGCCACGAGGGGCCCACAAGCTATCAGGGTGCACCCAGGGGGTGGGTGCGCCCTGTTGGCTTGGCACCAACAGGTGCCCCCCTCCGGTGGTTCTTCGCTCCGGTGTTTCTTATTTGCTTTAGAAAAAATCGAGAAGAAGTTGCGAGCGATTCCGAGAACTTTTATTTTCTGCACAAAAAACAACAACACGGTAATTCTGTAACGCCCAAGGTGCGTTCCTATCCTTATTTTGGCACGAGGGCCTCGACAGGGATAGAAGCGCATCTCATCGTTTCGCAAGAATGGATATCATTACAAGTACATGTAAAGAAGAGACGAGTATATGGAATTGGCTTACACTCGCCACAAGCTAAATCAAATTCACATCAATACAACATCATATCCAAACATCATACAGAAGAGTAGGGTCCGACTACGGACGAAAACAAACGATAAAATGACATCCATCCTTGCTATTCCAGGCTGCCGCCTGGAACCCATCCTAGATCGATGAAGAAGAAGAAGAACTCCAAATCAAACAAGCATCGCGCTCACGTCAAATCATTGCATTACCTGTACCTACAACTATTGTTGTAGTAATCTGTGAGCCACGGGGACTCAGCAATCTCATTTCCAAGGGTATCAAGACTATTAAAGCTTAATGGGTGAGGTATCGTTAAGTGGTGAGGCTGCAGCAAGCACTAAGCATTTATTTGAGTGGCTAACTTACGAGTACAAGAATAAGGGGGGATGATTGTCGCATAAACGGACGTGAACTAGTAATGACCTCTAAGAGATCCTGAACACCTACTTACGAACAAACATAACCCCACCGTGTTCTCTCTCGGTTCAGAAATCACGAGAAGAGACAGTCACGGTTACGCTCACGGTTGGTGTATTTTATTTGAGTTTACTTCAAGTTTGCTATGACCGGGTGTTAAACAAAGTTTCCAAGTTGCCACGTAACTGCGGGCACGGCTTTCGGAAAGATTTAACCCTGCAGGGGTGCTCCAACTCATCCATCACAAACTAACCACAAGCTACGTTGGAATTCCTCAACCGCGGAATCACCCGTAGTATTGCGGAATCCCTATGGAAAATCTCAACTTCGAGATAGCCCGAAGTGTCATCGAAATCCCGCGCACAAGACGTTCGAGAAAGGTAAAAACAAATCCAGCAAGGCCACCCGACGTGTCGACGAACCCGATAGGAGCCACGTATCTCGTTCTCAGGACACGACCGGATGGGACTAGCTACGAGGAAAACCAATCCCCGAGTTTCCTCGAGGCGGCCCCGCAGGCAGCCCGTTTGGGACCAACACCATCAGCACTGGCCCCCCTGTATTATGTTAAATTAATCCACGGGTTCATGACGCCCTATGCATTACTAACGGTGTTCAATATTATTATGTTGAGCAAATATAGTACCAATGTTGGGCCTTGCCAGACAAGTTTTATCCTAAAACGAAAGTCAAGGGGGTCCCCATAACAACCCCGAGCATGTTAGGAGCGCTCAATTATGGAACATAACACCGGTACACAAGTAACTAGGGCGGCAAGAGTGGAACAAAACACCGAGCAAAAGGCCAAGCCTTCCACCCTTTACCAAGTATATATGTGCATTCAATTAAATAGCAATAATATTGTGATAGCTAGAAACAATTGCACCTGCAACTAGCAACGCTATAAGATGGGCTGAGCAAGCGGTAACATAGCCAAACAATGTTTGTTGGGATGTGGAGGGGTTAGAGGCTTTTCATGGCAATTTGGGAGGCTTGTCATACAAGTGGTAGGTAGCGAGACAGCGATAGAAACGAGACATCTAGCATGGCAATAATAGTAATGGTATCCATGGAAATGATCATCTTGCCTGAGATCCCACTTGGAAGAAGAACGAGTCCATGAAGAAGACGAACCAACGTAGTCGAACGAATCCTCACACTCCGAAGCTGTTTCGGAACTCTATCGAGAAGAAACAATCCGGAAACAACAATCAACACATGAACAACACCACAACATATGCATGACATGATGCGCAAACAAACATGATGCATGTCCGGTTTAATTATGCAAGGCATGGCAATCACAACAAACAAATACTACACATTAGGTGGAGCTCAATATGCAACGAGTTGCATATTGACGAAACTGCACATTCGAATATTTAGTTCACTCTCATTTAGGTACACGACAATATTAAATGTTGTTAAACATGGCAATAGGTGAAGCATAAGTAAACTACACATCTAGGCAAGTTTAAATGAGGCCGGAAAACAACATATAGCATTTCCGAAACGACCCCATATGTTAATTTCGAAATTGGTCCAGATCTGAACTAATAATGTTTTATATTTATTAAACAGGAAAATAAAGTATACCATGCAATTCTACACGTCATTCTAGTCGATTTACATATATAGAACGTTTGAAACGGAGCTACGGTCTAAAAGATATGACAATCACAAGATTATATGCCATGAATGCAAAATGCATGAAAATGACAACCACAAACATACCAAATCATGGATGCAGCAAGATATTATGAAACTACATGAGATTCTAGTCAAGTTACATATGCAACATGTTCAAAACGGAGCTACGGTTCAACAAATACAACCAACACAAGTTTTAGTTGATATCTGTCCAAAACAGCAAGATAGCATTTTGCACACATGAAAACAACAAGCTACAAGATCCTAAAATGCACAAACTAAGCATGGGGCAGTAGCATATAACACACACTTCATTTCATCTTCACATATCATACTCAAAAGATTCATCGATCACATGGTAGGAAGCTCACAGCATGGCAATAAAATATAGCAGATTATGACTTAGTGAAAATAACAGTTTTTAGCACAGCAGTTTTTCACGAAGGCATATTGGCAGCAACAAAACTATATGTTATAGGGCATATTATGGCATGAAAATTAACAGCATGGTAGTAGACATGATGCACTACAATTCATACCATGGTGGCAAGGTCTAATTATGCATAGAATCATGACTAGCATCATCACAACATGGCATTATGAAGAAAACAGATTCTCAGACTTAGTGAAAATTAGAGTAGACATGTGCAGCAGTTTTTAACAGATTGACATGTTGGGCAATGAATATAACTATGATGCAAATCCTATACATGGCATCAAAATACAGTACCTGGTAGACAACAACATGCCTAACAAAAGACTCCTTGGGAGCAACCACAAAAAACTCCTAGATCAATAGCAAATCACATGGCAACATGGCAACAAAATAACAGTTTTCAGACTTAGAAATATTTTGGACCCTTAAAACAGCAGTATTTTATAGCATGTTGACAACAAGAAAATAACACCTAAACATGCATTTTTATAGCAACCAAAAATACCAGGGCCTAGCACACATGTACAAGGGCATATCTCATGTTCAAAATTATTTCATATCATGCATGGATTAAATCACACGAAAATAATAAAAGGGCATCATAGCAAAATAATCATGCACACAAAAATGCTCAAATGACAAAACTGATAGCACAGACAAATTCTATGGATTTTCCTACCCCAAAATCATATATAATATGTGGGTTTTTATTAAAGAAACAATGACACAACAATTATGCGAGATTAGGACATAAACCCGTTTTAGCAAGTTATTTATGCAAATTAAATGCAAACATCACATCACCTATTTTTATCATGCATGAAAAAGCGATACGAATAATCTACACATTTTACATATATGGTTTGCTTTATCCCGATGCACGGTTAAACATATATGCGCAATGCAAAAATGACATTTATGCAAAATTATAGAAAATGGCATGTTACACATTTTAAACATTTAGGAAAGTGGGATATTGTTTCTCTACACAAAATTCTAGTCATTTTTCATATACGAAATATTTGGATCCGGTGCACGGTTATTTATATATTAGCAATTTAAAATCATGTCTTTTTTCTGAAATTACTAACTGCACGGGTTAATTAGAAAATTCGCAGCAGGGGAAAAATAACACGCGGGCCAAAACTGGAAAACAAGGCCAATAGAGCAACAGGCGCGACATAACAATGTAGCGCCAAGGCGCGGGATAGGCAGGCTCACCTTGGGCTTCAAGGCCCGGTCGGTGCGGCAGTGCTGGGCCCTTAGCGCGGCTGGCTTGCGGTGGGGCGAACAGGGCCTCGCCCTGGCAGGCGGCCCACGAGCGAGCGAGCGCTGGCCACGCGGTCGTCGCCCTCCTCGTGTCCAGAGGCGAGCGCCAGGAATGGCGGCGGTTGCTGGCGGGGTTCGGCGCCGGCGAGTGCAGGAGGTCCGACCGGCGAGAGGAATGGGTGGATCTGGCCGGGATCTCCCAGATCCGGGCGACGGCGGGGGCAGGGCGCCGATGGGAGCCATGGCGGTGGCGAGCTTGGGGCCGGCGCGACCTACACGGCCATGGCAGGGCGCGGAGCTGCCCGGAGGCCAGCAGAGGCGAGGACCGGCGGGGTCCTGGTCGAGGGGAACGATGGCGGCGGCGGCGGCTCGACGGAGCTCCGGTGGCCGGACCTGGTGGGGCGGCCGGCGAGGTCCGCTCAGGGAGGCTCGGGCGCAGGGAGCTCGGGGACGAGGGCGTCCCACAGGCGGCGGCGGATCCGGGCCCGGCGGGCCTCAGATGGGCTCGGGCGGGCCTGCGGCGGCTGGGATGCTGGGGAGGCCACGTGGCAGCGCGGGAGAGGCTGCGGGCGACGGCTAGCGGCGGCGTAGGTGGCCAAGTGGCGGTGGCGGGCGCGGATTTCGAGGAGGAGGGAGAAGAAGCCCATTTTTGGATGTGGGGGAGTCCATATATAGCAGTTTTGGCTAGGGTTTGGGTCTAGGGGTGGTTTTTCGACCCTCCGATCACGATCGGACGGTCCGGTCGGAGGGGTTACGCTAGATGGGCTGAGGTGGGTTGATGGGCTGTGGAGAGGGGTTGGGCTGAGATGAGAGGGGAGTGTTGCGGCCCGTGACTCGAGGTTGTTAAAACACGAAAACGTCTGCGATATAAACCGATGACGGTGCCGCTACGGTCTACCGTTGGGGTATCAAACGACCTCTGATTGCGACGAAATTTGGCAGGCGGTCTACCTACAATATAACAAGACCGCACGCCAAGTTTCAACATAATCCAAGAATGTTTGATACACAATTTTAAAACAAGATTTTTTTGATACCGCGGGCGCATGCGTGTGTGGTTGGTCTCGAAATGATCAACGACAAGAACGGAAAGAACCGACAGCTACGAACGGATGCAACTTTTTCAAAATGACGACAACAGAGTGTCGATGCAATGCAGATGATGCGAATGAAGCGATGATGAATGCAACAACCAAACGAATCACACGGCGATAATGGAATAAAACTGGAATCTTCTGGAGCGGCGGTCTCGGGCTGTTACAAATTCTGCTGAAAACAGCGTTAGTCCGGGATAGTTCTAAATAAATCATATAAAGTGCATCAAAACCATATAAAAGTATATTGGTGGCCCCCTCGGGCGTCTCCCGACACCCCTCTCTGGCCTATAAATTCCAATAAATCCCAAAAACCCTAGAGAGTGTCCCGAAACACTTTCTTTGCCGCCGCAAGTCTCTGTTCTGCCGTGTGCCCGTCTGGTGCCCTGTTCCGGTGCCCTGCCGGAGGGGGGTCTATCACGGAGGGCCTATACACACTGGTGCAGCGACGTGCTATACAAATGGTTTTTAACCCCTTTCCGCGACGTACTTTGAAACCGTCGCCTTGCATGTGTGGGCGATAGGGGGGTCCATCCCGCACGACATGGCAAACCCGTCGGCGATGGTGGCCAACGAACGCAAACGTTTTCCAAAACTAAGCGTATGGGATGTCCGCATCTATCACAAACGAGGGTCACTGGATAATCGTTTGAGATATGTGTATTTCCCATACGGTTCATCCTTGCAACTCGTGTGAGATCACACATCATCGCACGCGCTATTCTGTGAAGCGCCTTTTACGATGTGCACCGAATCGCAAACAGTTCACGATTATAAAGCGTGTACGATAAGGAGACAATCACACACAGTTAGTTCCACTTTGACCGTTTGTGATATGATATAAGAGTGCATACGTTTATCATTGTAAAACCGTATGCGAAGGTTGAATATATCCCACACGCGGGGTTTCTGATAAACATTTGTTATTTATAAAACGTCCCAAACGTGTGATCCATACTTCCCAAACGTGTCATCCAGAATAACTGTGTCGGATGAAGGCCTATCGCACGCGTTCTTCTTTGACCAATGTTTACGATGGTACACAGTTCAAAATACGAAATCGTGTGTGATAAGGAGACTAGCACAAACGCTGGTGTTGTTAATCTCGCACGTTCTTTCTCTTCTGACTGTGCGCGAAGACGAGATTCATCGCACACGCCTCGAATGGAGAAACGTGTGTGATGTTGGAGTTGATCGCAGACGTTTTGCTTTCTCAAACTGTGTGCATTGTAATGGCCTGCAGAGCAGGATTTGCCCCTAATTAAATACCTTTGTTCATAATTCATATAATTTAAATTTGAAAGTAGGAATTCATGTATTTCATATCGAATCATGTTTAGGTTTAAGAACGAATGCATAATTCGATTAACATGTACATATACTCAAGAACTACATAAGCATCAATTTCAAAAAAAAGGAAAGTACAGAAGGGACAAATAAAGAATGATGGAAGCACGGTTGTACTAAAGACGGTAAAGAGAGAGCCTAAAGACATTTTATATGCTGGAGAAGGTGAAGCGGAATGCCCATATTGTGCCCTCCTCCATGCCTAACGCACGAATGACTCTAGGCCAGCCCCTAGTGATGGCCGCCCGCCCATCCTTCACTGTCTTCATTACGACTTCTCGATGCTCATTGTAGTCTCGATGATATATTTTAACCTTCATTGCATGTCCAACAATCATGTACTTTGCGAGGTAATCTTGAGTAAACTGCTTTGGGAACCACTTCAAAAGAAAAAGATTCAGACATTGTTGTGTGACAATCATTATGGGCAGTAGTAATAGAAGCCTACGGAGTTTGTAGTTACCATCCTACAGCTCACTATTATGTTGGATAGAGCGTAAACAAATGGCCTAATTGGCATTGTTCGTCTCTTTTCCATAACAATCATTTTTAGTTTCCTCACTTGATGCTGGTTCATGAATATTTCATTACCCCACACGCAAAAAGGGTCCAGGAATGGATCTTTACCTAAGACATATGTACCTACAAGCAAGAAGCCAATATTAGAAGCTAAAATGCAGTTGCAGAATGATGTATTATATTACTCCATCAGTTCCACAATGTGTTGCATATAAACATTTTGAGAAGTCAACATTTACTTACTTTGACCAAGTTTGTAGAGAAAAACATTTACATCTAGAATTGCAATTCCATTTCATTAGATACATCACAAAATTTTATATTGTATACATTTTAGATGGTATATGTAGATACATCACAAAAATCTATATGCACTACATGATGGAACGGATGGAGTATAAGCGGAGGGATGAAAAGAACATCGGTGGAAAACGTTGGCCACTCCCATTGTTGTCCTGTGCAAGTACATGTAAAGTCATGATAAGTACATCAGGCTTAACATCAACCAAGTATACGAGGTATCTGCTTGAAATAAACAAGGCATATATGCTCACTATAACAACCAAATATAGCCATTTGTTATTGGACAAATGCTCAATGGAACCAACCTAACAACCAGATAACGAAAACCAAGGCATCTGCTTGAAAACTAGACAAATGCTCACTGCAATCAACCTAACAACCAGATACAGAAAAGCAAGGTATCTGCTTGAAAACTACACAAATGCTCACTGCAACCAACCTGGCAACCAAATTCAGAGAAACAAGGCATAAATGTTTAAAGTGGGAGTTAAGGGCACAAATTAACAACACGAGGCATAACAGGTGGTATTGGTGACATTGAACTGCACAGTTCAAACTTGCACATAATGAACATCACATTGTGAATTACTGAAAGAAACAAGGCATTCATGCTCACTGTAACAACCAACTATAGCCATTGAAAACTGAACAAATACTCAATGCAACCAACCTAACAACCAGATATAGAAAAGCAAGGCATCTGCTTGACAACTGGACAAATGCTCAATTAAACACTGCATGATTATCACATGGCAAAAGCTACTACAAAAATTTGTATGAGACGGCTAGCTACAAAAGGTATGATTTGCTCACAGGATGTTGCCACACTTGTCATGGATGGGCTCCTTCCACTTGGGATATGAGGTGCCCAGGGTGCGCTCCCTGATGTCGCAGATGGCATGTTTCCCCTTGTAACAACCGTAGTGTGTGCCATTATCTTGGTGGATGAGATCTGACTTTGAAGCTAAGGATCCCAAGCCACCGCCGAAGAACATTTCCTTCAGAAATGACAAAAGGGGCTCGATGGCGTAGAAGGATCGCAAATCCATGACCGTGAGTGTCGGATTTCGGGCTCCGCAAAACCTTAAGAAGTTCGAACCCAGGGGCGTGTACGAATATCCCCAACCGCTTCGCCCCCTCCTGGCTCTCAACGCAATAACCCCGCTCGATGGCGAGGAAGAAGACAACACACGAGAGTTTACCCAGGTTTGGGCCGTTGTGAAGCGTAAAACCCTACTCCTGCTTTTGGTGGATTGCCTCACGAGGAGGTTTGTGGATGAACTAGTACAGCGGTGAGTTGCCTCGCGAGTGCGTTCTGGTGGTCTCTCCTTCCACAGAGCAGCCTAGCCTCTACTTATAGCGGCCCGGGTCCTCTTCCCTTATCGCAATGGCAGGAAGGGATCCCGCAACGGCCAAATTCGAAAGGGGACAGGAAGTACACCCTATCCTGACGAAAGGCGGTCTTCGCGTGCAAAGTAGCTGTTGGTGATGCAGTGGTGGGCTCGGTGATGACATCCGTCCTGCCGCGCCCGCTGGCCTGGTCTCGTTGCACCGGAATGGCAACCTTTGGCGGGGCGTCTTGGGAACCTGCGCTTGTCCCTGCCTCATTTGCACCAAAGAAGAAACTGTCCCCTCTGGCGTACTGGTGCCCGTCTGGCCTGGCTGGCGTCACCCTTGACCTCCTGAGTCCGGGCATTGCATAGAAATCTCCGCCACTCAGGAGGGGGCCTGCGGTGGCCTATTCCCCCGCGGGTCTTGGCGCTGTTCTCCTCGCGAGGGTGGGACTCTCCCGAGGGCCTTGTCTTGAACGAGACCGCGCTGGGCCGTACTTGGCTGTTGAAGTGGGCCACGCCCTGGGCCGCAGGCAGGCAAGTCTGGGTACCCCCATTCCCAGGACGCCGACAGTAGCCCCCGGGCCCGAGGCGCGCTCGAGCTGGCTTCTGAGCGAAGCCATAGAAGATTTCCCGAAGCGCCATGGGCCCCAACCGCCTGCGGGCCCAACCTGACGCATGGCGCACAATGAGACGTGGGCGTCCCGGCTCCCCGAAGGCGTCGGAGACCGTCCTGAGTCAAGCTGACACAAAGCCTGCGCGCTCCCAGCCATCATTGCTCTTCCTTGAATGCAGCTGTCTCCTTATGTCCTCCCCCCCCTCGGGCCACGCGGATGTGACCCGTCGGGAGCAGGTGAAGTGACGTGGAGCAGGGTAGCACGCCGATCGAGTCTGGCACGCGTCGCCCGAGGGGCGCACGGCGCCTCCACTCCCCACGACGCCTTGGCAACCGCTCCGTCTGACCCACAACCGGCGGTGGCCTCCATCCAGCTATAAATGGGCGGGGGGGGGGGGGGACGGAGCCCCCAGCCCATTCTTACTCCTTGCTCCCTTGCCTTCGTCCTTCATTTCCTCCATCATGACGCCGGTGAGGAGGCTCTCCGCCGCCGAGAAGGAAAAGGCCTGTCAGGGGGTGCCGGACCAACAACCTCCCAAGAGGAGCAGGGGTCGTCCTCGCAAGTATACTGGGACATTGTCGGCGGCGCCCCATTGGCGTGGGCGTTCCTCCACGAGGTCTGGCGCTTCTGCTGGCGCAGCCGGAGGCAGCGGGCGCGGCGGCCGTGGCCGGGGAGGAAGACCCACAATCAGTGCTCAGCCACCGCGTCTGCAAGCCCGCATGGCCGATGCAGGCTTGGAGTTCCTGGTGCCGGTGGAGAGGCCGGCGAGCACCTGGCTGCAGCTTCCGCGCTCCTTCGTGGAGACGTTGCGGGTTAACGCGCCCGCAGGTCTGTGGCTGCAGGCCGACGGTTGTTGCAGCGGCGTGCTGTGGGTGGAGGTCTAGGTTACCCCCGCAGACAATGCCTTTCTGAGCCGCGGGTGGCAGACCTTCGCCCGTGCCCACGGCCTGGAGGGGAGGCCCACGCTCCACTTCAAGCACGGCGGCGCCGCGGCGCTTTTCGTCAAGATCTTCAGGGAGGACGGTGGGCGGCGGCAGTGGTGATCTTGGAGGTGAGCTTGCCCTTGGCGACGGACGCCATGCTTCCAGCAGTAGCGATACCTCCTCCGAGGAAAGCCCGAGCGACGACAGCTACGACGCCCCGCCACGTCGACGCGCCCAGACTTCGGGGGGAAGCCAGTCGCGGCGGCGCCGCTCCCCCGCCCGGGGAGCGGCCACTCCGACATGCCACCGCAGCGCCATCAAGGAGGAGGAGGACTCTGACTGAGCGCCGGCGCACCGAGGCCGGGGCCTTAGGAGCGGTAGCCCCTGGGAGGCTTCTTCGCCTTCTTTTCTTTTCCTCTGCCTGCAATAAAAAATCATGGGGGGGCCTTCTGGGTGTGTAACAAACTTTGGCGCTTGCGCCCTTTATTAGCACTCTCATTACGCATTGCGGTCACTGCGTTACTGTTAACCGAGACTCCCTTTTGATCGTGGTTAGGGTACTTAGCTTGATGCGTCCGCGGCGGGCTTCTGCGTCATGAGGTTTGGCAGTGGCGCCTGGGGAGCTAGTGGCACTTGGAGAGCTTGGGGAGGTTCCTCCTTCCTGCGAGTAAGGCGGTTTGGGTGGGCCCCTTTCGGCACTCTACGTCTGCAGGGCCCGATCGCGTGCATGCCCCAACCACAGTTGGGGCGTCCGGATCACCAGGACGAGACCAAGGGGCGAGGCCTCGACCGCCATTGGGGCGTCCGGATCACCAGGACGAGACCAAGGGGCGAGGAGCCACGCGATCAGTGATGCTCCTGAGGCGCGATGCTCAGGAGCCCCCTTTGATTCTCAAGCGGCGCTCTACGTCGGTGGGGCCCGATCCCGTGCATGCCCGACCACCGTTGGGGCGTCCAGATCACCAGGACGAGACCAAGGGGCCAGGCCTCACCGCCATTGGGGCGTCCGGATCACCAGGACGAGACCAAGGGGGGCGAGGAGCCATGCGATCGGTGAGGCTCCTGAGGCGCGATGCTCAGGAGCCCCCTTTGACGTTCAAGCGATGACCAGTCCTTTCTGCCAGTTCTTGCCCCCAGGGGCGTGAGCCTCCAGGGGCTTTAAGACAACGCACCAGGCCGCGGCGGAGCCCACGAGCTAGGGTGAGGTGGCGCGCGCCTGCTAGCTGACTCGAGAGCGCCACGCGAGGACCAGGACACGAAGGCCACACGGGGACCAGGACGCCAAGGCCTTGGCAAGGTGTGCGCATCGTGCCAGTAGCCCCCGCTCGCGAGGCGCGGGAGGGAGAGGCTGGCAGGCGTTAACTCAGAGAAAGAAACTTTAAGAGAGAGAACTGCAAGAAGAAAAATCCCCGCCCCTTTTCCTTTAAATAGAGTCGAAAAAACCTCGGATTTCATTCCAGGAAAATGGCAAACTCGAATACAAGAAAAGCAGAGAACAGCCACGTCCGGCACCTAGGCTAGTCTTTGTCTTCCCCCAGCGCGGAGCATAGGGCATCCACGTTGCGTGGGCATAGTCATTGGAGGACAGTGTTGTCCGCCAGCGCGGAACATGGGGCTTCCACTTGGGCGTGGGTGGGAACCCCTCCGCGTCCTCGGGGGGCTCTGGGCGTATACAGCCCACTCATTATTACGTGAGAGTGTCACAAGTAGAACTTACGGAGGTGCTGGATGTTCCAGGCATTCTGGATGCGGACCCCGTCCTGAGTCTCCAGACGCACGGCGCCAGGACTGGAGACGCGGGCGACCTTGAACGGGCCTTCCCACATGGGCGAGAGCTTGTGCAAGCCTTCCCTGGAAAGGACCCACCTCAGGACGAGGTCTCCGACTTCGAGGGTCCTGGAGAGGATGTTACGGCATTGGTAACGCCGCAGTGCCTGCTGGTACCTCGCAGCTCGGGGCGAGGCTTGACGACGGGCCTCCTCCCCGAGCACGAGGTCGGTCCCCCGCGAGGCATCCTGACGCTCCTCGTCGAATGCCAAAACCCGTGGGGATCGGTGCTTGACCTCGTGTGGGAGGACGGCTTCAGCTCCATAGACGAGGAAGAACGGGGTCTCGCCGGTGGGCTTAGTCGCGGTGGTGCGGATGGACCACAACATGGACTGAAGCTCATCGACCCAACCCCTGCCGCAGGCCTCAAGCTTCTTCTTGAAGCTCCTTGCCTTGAAGCCCCGCAAGACCTCCGCGTTGGTGCGCTCTGCCTGACCGTTGCTTCGTGGGTGTGCCACTGAGGCGTAGCATATCTGCGTTCCAAGGTTAGCGCAATAGGTCATGAAGAGGTTACTTGTGAACTGCGAACCGTTATCGGTGATGATGCAGTTGGGGATGCCAAAGCGGCTCACAATGCCCTTGATAAACTTGACGGCCGATCCGGCGGGGATGGTGCGAACGGGCTCCACCGCCGCCCATTGGTGAACTTGTCGATGGTGACGTAGAGGTAGCGGTACCCGCCTGCTGCTCGTGGAAAGGGCCCCAGTATATCCAGCCCCCAGACCGCGAAGGGCCAGGAGAGCGGGATGGTCTGGAGGCCCTGGGCGGGCTGATGAATCTTCTTGGCATGGAACTGGCAGGCCTCGCAGGACCGGACCAGCTCGGTGGCGTCGTTGAGCGCCGTGGGCCAATAGAAGCCAGTGTGGAACGTCTTCCCTACAAGGGTGCGTGACGAGGAGTGGTGTCCGTAGTCTCCTCCATGCATGTTGGCCAGCAGCTCGCGCCCCTATTCTCTGGATACGCACCGCAACGCGACGTCGTTCGGGCGCCTGCGGTACAGCTCGCTGTCCCACAGACAATAAGCCGTGGCCTGTCGTACCACGCGCTCCGCGTCTTCCTCCTTTGCCGGTAGTGTGTCGTGAAGCAGGTACGCCCTGAACTCCTGTGTCCAGTCGTCGACTTGGGTCTCCAGCGCCAGGAGCAGTCGGGCTCCTGAGGCCGGACCACAAGTTGGAGCCCCTGAGGGTGGTGCTGGGGGTAGCTCCTCGCTCCGCGGCGCCTGATCCTCGGTTGATGGTGCCGCGGATGGCTTGAGGAGCCGTTCCTCGAAGACGCCTGGCTCCTGAGGCTCGCGGCGCGATGCCCTCTTGGCGATGTCATCGGCCTCCTTGTTCTCACCGCGCGGGATGTGCTGCAACTCCAAGCCCTGGAAACGTTTTTCAATCTTACGTACCTCTTCCGAGTATGCCTCCATGTGCTCGTCCTTAGGCGTATACTCCTTGTTGGAGAAGTTGACGAGGAGCTGGGAGTCGCCCTTGATGGTGAGGCGCTGAATCCCCAAGGCGGTTGCGGCCTTGAGGCCGACGATTAAGCCCTCATACTCCGCGATGTTGTTGGAGACCTTCTCTCCACGCTGGAAGCAGAGTTGCACGGCGTAGTAAAGCTTGTCCCCGGTCGGGGAGATGAGTACAACTCCGGCCCCTGCTCCCCTACGCGCGAAGGCCCCATCGAAGTGCATGATCCAACCCTCAGGTGCCTCGTCGCCGGGGGTGAGGGACTGGCCCTCGTCCAACCCCCGGTCAGGAGCGTCTGTCCATTCGGCTACAAAGTCCACCAGGGCTGCCCCCTTGATGACCCTGGTCATGCTGAACTCTATATTGAAGGCCTACAGCTCGATGTTCCATTCTGCGACCCTCCCTGCTGCGTTGGGGTTGCACAACACTTTCTCCAAGGGGTACGCGGAGACGACTATGATGGGATGCCCCTGAAAGTAATGGCGCAATTTCCTTGAGGCGACAAGAAGTGCGAGCAAGAGCTTCTGCTGCATAGGGTAGCGCGAGCACGCGTCCCGTAGCACGGTAATAACGTAGTACACCGGATGCTCGACGAGGGAGAGGCCTTCCGCGCCGCCCCGCTCCACAGCGGGCTCATGAGGCCTGGGTGCCTCGGGGGTCACCGAGGCGGCCGGGACCTCAGGAGCGTCGTCTTGAGGAGGTGAGGGCTTCATGGCATCCTGTGAGTCACCTTGCTTCATGCCCAGGGCCCCGCTTGCGCCTGATGGCGTAGCGTGTGTGCCGGCACGCTCCTCCCTGACCGCCACAAGCGCACCGCTGGCAGAATGCGGGGTGGCAGCCAGGTATAGCAGTAGAGGCTCCCGGGGGCAAGGTGCCATCATTACTAGTGGACTCATGAGGTACCGCTTGAGGTCCTCGAATGCCGCGTATGCCTCCGGAGTCCATTCGAAGGGGCCCTTTCTCTTCATGAGCTTGAAGAACGGCAGGGCCCGCTCGCCAAGCTTGGAGATGAAGCGTCCCAAGGAGGTCACGCAGCCCGCCAGCTTCTGCATTTCCTTGAGGGTCTGAGGCGGGCTCATCTTGCTTATAGCCTTGATCTTCTCCGGGTTCGCCTCGATCCCTCGGTGTGACACCAAGAAACCGAGCAGTTTACCCGACGGGACCCCGAAGACACACTTCTCAGGGTTGAGCCTCGGGCTCACCCGCCTCAGGCTGGCGAACGTCTCCTCCAGGTCCTCGATCAGGGTCTTGGCTTCTCGCGACTTGACTACGATGTCGTCGACGTAGGCTTCCGCGTTCCTCCCGAGCTGCTGCCCCAGGGCGATGTCCATCAGCTGCTGGAAGGTTGCGCCAGCGTTCCGTAGCCCGAAGGGCATGCACGTGTAGCAGAACACACCGCACGTGGTGAGGAAGGCCATCTTCTCGACGTCTTCCACCGCCATCTTGATCTGATGGTAGCCAGAGAAAGCGTCCAGGAAGCATAAAAGGTCACACTCGGCGGTGGAGTCCATGATCTGGTCGATGCGCGGCAGCAGGAACGGGTCTTGGGAGCAGGCCTTGTTGAGGTTCGTGAAGTCGACGCACATGCGCTCCTTCCCGCACTTCTTCGGGACGACCACCGGGTTGGCGAGCCACTCCGGGTACTGCACCTCCCGGATAACTCCGGCCTACTTCATCTTGCCAACCTCCTGGACGATGAACGCCTGCTTCTCCTGAGCCTGCCTCCTCGCCTTTTGCCTCACCGGGCGTGCATTGGGGCATACCATGAGGTGGTGCTCGATCACATCCCTCGGGACCCCCACCACGTCGGAAGCGTTCCACGCAAACGCATCCTTGTTCGTGTGGAGGAAGGCCACCAACGCCTCTTCCTGCTCCTGAGGCAGGCCGGCGCCGATGGTAAAGGTAAGACCAGGACTCTCATCGTCTATGGGCACCTGCTTCGTCTCAGCCCGGTTCTGAGAGAACAGCTGCTTCTTTTTTACTGGCTCGACATCGACGACGTCCCTAGTGCCCTCTGAGGCCAGCGCGGCGTCCCCAGCGCTGGGGCATGCCGCGGCCGCCGCTTTGTAGGCGAGCTTGAGCGCGCGGGCTGCATCCTTGGCGTCTCCGATGACGGAGAGAATGCCTCCGCTCCCAGGCATCTTGATGACGTTGTAGCCTGGGTGCGTTGTCGCCATGAACTGGGCGAGGGCGGGGTAGCCAAGTATCGCGTTGTAAGGGAGGTGGATGTGGGCGACATCGAAGTCGATCTGCTCGGTGCGGTAGTTGCAGCGGGTGCCAAAGGTGACGGGGAGGCGCACCCGCCCCAAGGGGGCGACGGAGGCCCCGGCCACCCCGGAGAAGGGCCTTGAGGGTGCGAGCTGGCCATAGGGCACCTGCAGCGTGTTGAAGGTCTCCACAGAGAGGATGTTGAGGCCGGCCCCGCCGTCTATGAGGGTCCTAGTGACGGCCACGCTGTTTATGGTTGGTGTGCACAACATGGGGAGCGTACCGGCGGCAGCCGTTATTCTGGGGTGGTCATCGAGGCCGAAGGTGATGTCGATCTCTGGCCACGTTTGAGGCTGCGGTGTCTCGGGCCGTGGCCGAAGCGTGCTCGCCTGCCGGAGGAACTGCTTGACCTGGCGCCACCGCGCGCCAAGGGCTACCTGGCCTCGGGGGTCGCGTCGGCCATGGAGCCGGTGAATCGGGGCCCGACTGCAACCGCAGATGGGGAAGCTTCAACACACCCCCTACCTGGCGCGCCAAATGTCGGATTTCGGGATCCGCAAAACCCTAAGAAGTTTGAACCCAGGGGCGTGTACGAAGATCCCCAACCGCTTCGCCCCCTCCTGACTCTCAACGTGATAACCCCGCTCGATGGCGAGGAAGAAGACAACACACGAGAGTTTACCCAGGTTCGGGCCGCTGTGAAGCGTAAAACCCTACTCCTGCTTTTGGTGGATTGCCTCACGAGTTGGTTTGTGGATGAACTAGTACAGCGGTGAGTTGCCTCGCGAGTGCGTTCTGGTGGTCTCTCCTTCCATAGAGCAACCTAGCCTCTACTTATAGCGGCCCGGGTCCTCTTCCCTTATCGCAATGGCGGGAAGGGATCCCACAACGGCCAAATTCGAAAGGGGACAGGAAGTACACCCTATCCTAACGAAAGGCAGTCTTCGCCTGCAAAGTAGCTGTTGGTGATGCAGTGGTGTGCTCGGTGATGACATCCGTTCTGCCGCGCCCGCTGGCCTGGTCTCATTGCACCGGAATGGCAACCTTTGGCGGGCCATCTCGGGAACCTGCGCTTGTCCCTGCCTCCTTTGCACCAAAGAGGAAACTATCCCCTCTGGCGTACTGGTGCCCGTCTGGCCTGGCTGGCGTCACCCTTGACCTCCTGAGGCCGGGCATTGCATAGAAATCTCCGCCACTCAGGAGAGGGCCTGGGGTGGCCTATTCCCCCGCGGGTCTTGGCGCTGTTCTCCTCGCGAGGGTGGGACTCTCCCGAGGGCCTTGTCTTGAACGAGACCGCGCTGGGCCGTACTTGGTTGTTGAAGTGGGCCACACCCTGGGCCGCAGGCAGACAAGTCTGGGTATCCCCGTTCCTAGGACACCGACAGCGAGACAGAGGAGATCAGCGGCGGGGCCTTTGGAGATATCGACGGCGGTTGAACCAGGGGCGTTGCCGGTGGACCACTTAACTTGTGACATGCCCCGGGTGAAGCCGGTGATGTTGAGGAGCTTGATGCCGTAGCCGGCTCTCCAGAGATACAGGAACACGCGTTCCCGAAGACTTGAAGCATTCGGCATGGTACCGTAGGCAGCATCCTCAATGGCTCCCGCGGCGAGGTGTTCGTCCGGGATCGAAGGGTCGGTGCAAACGGCACCCACCTCGCCAGCGTACGGCGGAGAGGCCATGATAGACCTCCTTTTGCTCGTACACTCCTCGAGGTCCATGGGAGATGTGGTCAGGCTGATTAGGTTGCGACTCTCTAGAGTACGGGATGGGGATCTGGGGGAAAGGGACACCGCCGGCCTCATCTAAATACTCAGGGCGGCGATGGTGTATGTGGATCGGTGGGGACCCTGAACTTGTTTAGCTATGAGGCACGGGCAGACCGGCTAAGGTTGGTGGCGGGAGGCGGCGGCGGGGGCAAGCTAGGGTTCAAGCAAGGGAGGAAGGGGGAGGGGGTGTTGTGCGTACGGGGGGTGTTTGCGGATGTGCCGATGCTGCTGAAAATTTTAGTAGTAATGGTGTGGGTGGAGATGGTGGTGGACGAGGGATGGTGACGGTTCAAATGCCTCGGCAGCTGAAATTTTACTGTAGGGTCGGTGCGGTGGACGAGGAAAGGCATCATGCAGTTGAAATACCGTTTCCAATTAAATTTTGGCAAACGAACTGGGCGGGAGCAACCAAGATCGCACACGGTCCAAACATAATAAAGTGTGTATGCTCTACGCTGTAACGAAATGCCGTGCCGTGAAACCACGAATTTATGCATCGCTCGAGGCGGGTAGCTCTTTATGAGATTTCTCAAGGCGGGTTCATCTCACACGGTTCATCCTCAATTTCAGTCGCAGACGTCAAATTCATCCTAAATTTCCACATGCTCACAAACAGATGACACAAACATTTGGCAAATTTTCAACACAAAATGCCTTATTTTGCAGCGGATTAGTTGACATTAGTTCATACGCTCAGTAATTTACAAACAGTTCGTCAATTTACATGAAGATGAACTGCACGAAATATTCACTACGCCATGGATGCATACAAATGCCGCGCCTCCACCGTCGTCATGACCTTCCTCGCCTCAGAACGAGTACTCAGAGGAGCTCGTCAAGTCGATGAGCTCCACTGGTTCCACGGCAGAGACCGGCGGGGCTACCTCGGCAGGAGCAACCGCGGCGCCTCTTGCCAGGTCTTCTGCTGTTGACGAAGATGTCGTGGCGTCCAGGTGGGCCATCGGGATACAAACGGGCGCCGATCTCGCTAGAGCTGCTTCCCTGGTCGCCGTGGCCGCTGTTGCCAGGGCTGCCGCCGCAGCTGCAAGGCCTGCACTGGCCTCCAACGCAGCTGAGAGGCATGCGGCGGCCTGCTCCGCCGCCTTCTGGTCCTGCTCCCACCTCTTTTTGCCCTCTGCATCTAAGTTCCGCTTCCTCTTCGCACTCTCCCGCCGTTTCTGCCGCTTCAGATCCCTAGCCGCGTTGCGGATGGCATCCGTAGATGCGATAGATTGTTCCACATCAACATTGAGACGGCGCTCATCCTCGTCGTGCAGGAACGCATCGAGGCCCGATTCCTGGACGGACAGAGCGATGGCCATCTGCGTCCGACGCTGAAAACTCGGGGTCGTCATCGTCGTCGTCGGCCGCGGCAGATGACGGCTGACCGTAGACCGACATGGAGGACAGCGCGTCGGAATCCTCTATCCCGTCGTCGTCGGCAGCGGCAGCTGGCTATTTGCCGTTGCCCGCCATGGCGGCCAATGCGTCGGAATCCTCTATCACGTCATCGTCCAACACTATCAGGACGGCGCCATGCACATCCCCATGGTTGAGCAACGGTTCCATTTGGTGTGTGTGGTGGTGGTGGCGAGCTATCGGCGGAAAAATTATCTGTTAGCCGCCGGCGGCGAGATCTTTTATAGGTCGCTGTCGGGTTTGGGTTTGTACTGTGCACATTACCCCTTTGCACTGGCTGACGCTTTCGGTTGGCACCACTAGGCAAGGCCGATTTTGCTGTGTACGGGCATCGCACACGGTTAGGGTAGCACACTCGTGTCTGTTCGGGGTACAATTGCATACGGTTGTTTCGTCTGTTTTGTTTGCTATTTTACATAATACTAGCATATTTGAGATAAACGAGAAAAAAACACAAGAGAGGGCAAAACACAACCACGCCCGCTAGTGACCCAAATATATACTCCCTCCGTTCCTAAATATATATGTAGTTCATAGTGAAATCTGTAAAAAAAGACTTGTAATTAGGTTCAGATGAAGTATATATATGTACGAACATGGTGTTGTCATGTTTAAATTCACAATGCGCAACTTTAATATGTGGCACATGCTGCATATGTGCATGCCTAAAAGTGTCCAATGTGACACTAAAGGGTTTCATGACAAACATAATATAGGGTGTTGGCCCCTACACTATGTGTCGGAGGATATATGGGGTCCTATGAACACATGACCTGGTTCAAACTTTGTCACACATTTATCCATGTTTGAATTTTCATAAGACAACCAGGAGAATTTATACCTTAATATGGCCAAACCATCACATATTGTTGTTGGACAATAGGGATATATAGATCACGCGGTCCCACGACTTGGTGCGTCGTCGAAGATCAGTTGAGCGGGGCTAGAAGAACACCATCCCCCTGCATATGGCCAATGTATATGCGAAAATGGTGTGGTCCGGTGTTTCAACAATTAATACACAATGGTACACTATCTATGATGTGGCATGCACCTAGCTGAGATAACTGGACATATATATATACATATATATCCCCCTTAAGATTGGTTATATATATCGTTCCCCTCCCCCCCACCCCCCCCCCCCACACACACACATGACATGTAGCAGGGTGACGTTCCAGCATTGTCACTCACATGGATGATATATAGCGGCCCATCGGTATATAAGCGTGTCGTCGAAAACCGCACAATGGACGCATGCATGGTCCACACACACACACACACACATAGAGAGAGAGAGAGACGCACACACGCACACGCACACAGCATCACCCATCCTTGGCCGTCCAGCGTTGTCAGTAAAAGGCATGACAAACCCTAAGGGCCCGCCAATAGGTTTGTCGTCGGAAACCGAACAATGTAGGCACATGGTCCACACACATGCATGGATTCACACACGCGCATGCACGCACCCCCCCACACACACGCGCGCGCGCACACACCGTCACCCATCCTTTGCCTTCCAGCATTGTCAATAAAAGGCATGACACACCCTAAGGGCCCACTAATAGGTTTGTCGTCGGAAACCGCACAATGTACACATGGTCCACACACAAGCATATGGGTTTACACACGCGCGCGCACACACACACACATCGTCACCCCATCGTTGGCCTTCCAGCGTTGTCAGTAAAAGGCATGGCTGATCCTAAGGGCCCACAGATAGGTTTGTCATCAGAAACCGCACAATGTAGGCACATGGTCCACACACATGCATTGGTACACACACACACACACACACACACACACACACACTCGATCCTTGACATTTTCAAAACAGCAAAAGAAGCAAAAGAAAATCATGGATATTTTTTAAACAAGGATCAGATTTATTTAGTGAGAATGACATATCACACACACACACACACACACACACACACACACTCGATCCATGACATTTTCAAAACAGCAAAAGAAGCAAAAAAATCATGGATATTTTCAAAACAAGGATCTCAAGATTTATTTAGCCGGAATGACATATCACTACAGGCATTTTTATTTATGCCTATAGTGATCATATCACACCGCCTAAATGAACCTTGAAATCTAGCAACTTCCCAACCGGTCACCCATCCTTGACTACTCCACCGAAAGCACGCTTAAAATCCGAGTTCCATTCGAATGGGTTACGGGCTGGAAAGCCGCGTCTTGCTGGTAATGGTTGCCTCCTATCATATACAAGGCGTGCCCCAATGGCACCTGGTGGGACCAGACACGCATCGCAGATGTTTCTGGTAGTACTGGAAACCATGTGCGATGGTGGCATGGGGGCTGATGATGACCTCTTGCTGATGCTTGATGGCGTGATGCCGCTTTTGCCTGCTCTCCAGCATGCTCCGTCTCGTCCTCCTCGTCCCGTAGGTTGATGACGGGGCCGACGCTTCGGCGGGAAACAGATTGGGGGAGTGGCGGGAGACCGATTGGGGGAGTGGCGGGAGAAGCGTGTTTGGATAGAACATCATTTTAATACAAATTGGATAACTTCTGAAAGAAGGAAGCTCGAGCTAGCACGACACGCGCACACCGTGCTTACACATGCACTAGCTTCAGACGGGCATATAGAACTGCTTTAAATTATTCATGGTCCGTTTAGCTTTTTGTATACTACACTAATCAAGTTTGTAGATATTTAATGTGCATAATTCAAATTTGAACTAAAGGAACATGCTTTGTGTCACCAAAATGGGTTGAAAAAAGGTATTTGTGTCCTTGGGTTCCTTGTTTATGTCCCATGTAAATGAACGTGAATGGATTGCAAACATCTCGAAGTCATGACGAGGCCACAAACATTGAGAAACTTGGCTATTAAATCATCATAAATCCACAACTCGTCTAAAATTCTTGAAACTTAATTACCCCGATGTCATGACACGACACTTGTACGACATGATATTTTTTGTCCAATGTGGGACAAGTCTCTTGCACACCAAAACTTCTCTCAAGAACCATCGTTGTTTTCGATATGGAACATGTCACCTCTGTGGAGGGAACGACATTCGATGTCTCTTCTTGCATTGATATTTTTTCTACATGCAACATAGGCTAATACAAGTGCAATGCTAAAATGTGAAATTATTGAAACTGGTGTCTCGACATGACCCTTATAGGACATGGTATATAAGTTTTGGGACAAACCTCTTACAAATTAGAGCTTCCCACGACAAGCATGGTGGTTTCGATATGGAACATGTCACCTTTGTGGTCGAAACGACATATGAGTTTTCTAGGCACGCACTTAATGTGAAGAACTTAAGTTTGAATTACAAGCATGGGCTCCAGCGCACCAAAATGGATTAAAAACCAATTTGTGTCATTGGGTCCATGTTTAGATCCCATGCACTGATGGTCACTGAATTACAAACATCTCGGTGTCGTGACTAGACCGCAAACATTGATAATCTTGGTTTCAAAGTCCGAGAGAACCCAAAGCTCGCCATGAATTCTTGAAACATACACAATGTCATGCCACGGCACATCTACGGCATGCATTTTGTTTTCTGACGAATTTGGGACAAATATTGGGACATGCATCTTACAAGCCAAAGCTTATTCAAGAAGCCTTGTGATTTCGATAGGGAACATGTCACCTTTGTTGGTGAAACTACATTCAATGAGTCGTTAGTCCACCGATTCGGCCCCTTTTATACATTAATTGAGTTTTCTAGGGTTTAATATGCGTAGTTCAAATTTTGAACTAGAGGCTCATGCTCTGACCTTGTGGTTTCGATAGGAAACATGACACCTTTTGTGACGAAACTACATTCAACGTGTCCTCTAGTGCACCAATTCGGCCCTTTCTATACATCAATTGAGTTTTCTACGGCCCTTTTCATACTAATGTGAATGAATTTGAAACATTTAGGCATGATAGCTCGGCCGCAATCATTGATAATATTGGTTTATTGAATTCATGTACATACAAAACTTGTATGATAACCATTTGGTGCCACGAGTCAATTTTTTACTCCATCCGTTTCTTTTTGAATTTGACCAAATTTTATATGCTAACTAAAAAAAACGGAGGGAGTACTTGACATGGGGGAGCCGTGCGTGTAGCTGCAGGTTGATGATAGGACGCATGTGAGCTTTCCGCCACGCAGGCTCGACGGGACGCGTGCGAGCTGTCCGCCGCGCATGCTTGACAGGATGCGTGAGAGCTGTTCGCCATGCATGCTTGACGGGACGCATGAGAGTCTACTGCGCATGCTCATCGGGAAGCGATACTTTGACCTCCACCCCCCGCTCGCCTCACTCCCAACTTCTGAATTAATGGCGTCCTACCCGCTGTTTTATCATGTGGTTAATCGCCTGGACGGAGGGACTAGTTTGCTTGTGATCACTGTTCTGCTCGTGCCTAGCCGAGAACTTTGATGTTTCGTCTGTTTTCGACTCGTATACATGTACAAACGAACGAAATAATATAACAACAAATTAGAACCGGCAAAGATAATAATTTTCTTACATATGCATGATAATAAAAAAATGCCACATGTGGCAACTCCCCAAAGACACAGGGGCAAAAGAAGAAGGAAGAGGTTGAAGAATGAAGACAAAGAAAACAATCTAGCCCGCTGCTATCTAATTCTTCATGGATTGCTGGGCGCGGAGTTCCTCAATCTCCTTCTTCATCGCCTCCATGACCTCCATCTCATGTCGCCTCTTATCCAACATCTTCCACATTGCGGCCATGGCGCGGGCTCTTTGCTCGAAAGCGTCGATGGCCCGCGTCGCCTACACATGAAGTTCATGCACACGCTCCACGGATTCCTTCAACAGCCCCTCCCGCTCGATGTAGAGCTTCGCCAAGTCTTTCAAAAGTTCCTCGGAGAGTTCTTTCAGCCTCCCCTCTGAGGCACTTTTATTCTCGAGGAGTTTCTTCCAGGCGTCGTTCTCCTCCATAAGTTTCTCCACGAGGCCGGTCGCCCTGTCAACCGAGGCGTCGCTCTTCTCCAGCAGCTTCACCAGGTCATTGATCATGGTGTCCTTCCTATCGAGCTCAGCACGCATGTCGTCGCTAGCCTCGGAGAGTCCTTTTAGCCTCCCCTCCGAGGCACTTTTCTTCTCGAGGAGTTTCTTCCAGGCGTCGTTCTCCTCCATAAGTTTCTCCACGAGACCGGTCGCCCTGTCAACCGAGGCGTCGCTCTTCTCCAGCAGCTTCACCAGGCCATCGATCATGGCGTCCTTCCTATCGAGCTCAGCGCGCATGTCGTCGCTGGCTGAGGAATCAAAGACTGCCAAATCGTCCAGTTCGCCTCCGAGGCAAATGCGCTTGTGACTGCGAGAGCCGTCGCCTCTCCACGAAAGATCCTCCCGGGCATCCGTGGCACCACCGGACATCTCTGTTGTGGCCAAAGCGGTGTGGCTGGAGCTCTCTCGCGCTTCCGCGGCGCGACGGCGGGACCTTTTGGTTGCTTCCGCGGCTTTGGTCTTTCTTCCCTGGTTATATCTCGACCCAAACCCCCCCCCCCTACCGGCCATGGCAGACAGAATGAAGGACTAGCAAAGAAAGGCCTATTTTTTTGGTGGCGGGGGTGAAGAATGTGCGGTAATTTTCGAGTATGAGTTTTTGTTTTTATAGCCTACTACAGTAAACAGCTGCTAAGTGAGAACACGTTTAGGTTTGGTAGGTGTGAACTGATTTGCGAAAAAAATTAGCGTGTGGTAATTTGGAATGTGAAAGGAAACAAGTTCAATATTTATTGATGGTTTAAGTTCCCAAGCACGGAAAGCTTTATGGTTTTTAGAAACCATTTGGGAACGGGCTCATCGAGCAGACGCGTGGCCCTGCCTCTATGAGAGGTGGGCCCTGCACGTGTTGTGGGTGCAGGTTTGATTAGACGGGACGCGTGTGAGGAGTCCGCCGTGCAGGCTCAAAGGGATGCGTGCGAGCAGTCCGTCGCATAGGCACAGCTGGCTCATCGGGAATCAAGCCCTTTAACCTCGGACTACCACCCACAGCCCTATTCTCTCTCAAGTTCTCCATTAGTGCTACACCTTCTCCTCTGGTCTTATCTATTTGGGCCACTGCCGCGGATCGCCTCCTTTCTCGATGGACGACGAGGTGGCCAACAAGCGGGGGCGGGTGGAGGCTAAAGCACACGAGCCTCCGGCGAGCGTGGACTTCATCAGCAGCATCCCCGACGAGATGTTGGTAACCATCATGTCTCTCCTCCCCATCAAATCTGCCGTGCAGACCACCATCCTCTCCAGGCGGTGGCGCCCCCTATGGCACTCCACCCCCATTGACCTCCTCGACGACGACGAGCTCTGCAGCGGGGATCGCAAACGCTTGGACGCATTGTCCCACATCCTCGCCACGCACACTGCGCCCGTCAGACGCCTTGCCACTGGCACTTTCCGTTCAAACTGCAAGGCCGAACCCAAGTTTCACGACTGGTTCTTATCCCCCGCCCTAGATCAGCTCGAGGAGCTCAACTTTGATGCTGGACACTGGCGCTCGCTGCCTCTGTCCGTCCTCTGCCTCGCGCCCACGCTGCGCCGCGCTAAGTTCATGCGGTGCCTTTTCCCCAAGATTAATGCCGCGCACGCTCTTCATATCCCTAAATTGAAGCACCTCGAGCTCATTGGCGTCAGCATCTCGAAGTCGGATTTGGAGCGCCTGCTCGGCGGCTGTACAACGCTCGAGTACCTTCGTCTTCAGATGATGTTTGGGTTCAGTAGCCTCCACATCGCTACGACGAATCTCCGTATGATTTATGTGCATGGCTGGTGCCGCAACACGCTGTCAGTTGGGGATTTTCATGATATGGTCATTGAGAATGCGCCTTTCCTAGAGAGATTGTTTGTACTTGATAAAGAAGGTCGAACAAGAATCAGGGTCATTGGCGCACCGAAATTGAGAGTGTTGGGGTATTCGTGTGCTAAATTCCCTGAACTTGTTACAGTTGGATCCATACCCGTTCAGGTACAACAATCTTCTTCTCATTCTTATTATTGTACATCACATTTTATGTAGTTTTTGTTGATCTATGTTCGGCTGTCATCCAGAAAATGATTCCCACAAGCCTCGCATTGTCTCTGGGCATAGTGAAGATCTTGGCACTACAATCTATCGGCCCCAATCTGGATGAAGTTGTTAAGTTCCTTATATGCTTTCCGTCCACGGAGAAGCTATACGTCGAGGTGATGTTCCTTTCCTGTTAATTCTTAACCACAACGGAGTTCAATTTCTTGGTACTTTTACCCATGATTACAATGAAATGTGTACTATACATTTTTTTGAGATGTTAATCATGAACGATCGAAGATGGCATGTCAATCTATTAGTGTATTTTATAAATCATGCAAATCAAAGAGGCCCGTAGTGTTCGATACTGCGTCTAAGCACTCATATGTTGTCTTCGTTTACAGATACAAGCAGGAGTTGGAGTGGAAAAGGTGGCGCAATATAACAATCCCATCGAATGCCTTCAATTCCATCTCACGGAAATTACTTTGAACGAGTACCGAGGCACCAATCCAGAGATTCAATTTGCCAGTTTCTTTGTTCAGAAAGCAAGGGTGCTCAAGGTAATGAGGTTTGCACTATATTTAGTGCGCCACAATGGATGGTTTACTGACTAGCGGAGGCGTCTACAGCGGAATGGAAAAGGCTGTGCAGAAGCTGATTTTCACTTTGGAAATTCATATGACAGATTATTCGGAAGCGATTCTATCGAGCTGATATATGACTTCTCGGTGGATGATCCCTTCGCAGAAATATTTCATCCCATGGATCCTGAAGATTGGATTTTATTTATAATGTCAGTTTGTACCTTGTAATCTTTGAATTTGGGCCTTGTTATGCTGGAATTTGAACCTTGTAATAATGCTGGTATTTGTGATACAATATTTGAAATTGCATTGTGTTCTTTTTTGTTTATGCAATCATGTTCTTATAAGTACATATGTTGTTGTTCTGTAGGCGCAGCATTGATGTTGTGCAGACCGAGCAAATCAAAGTACACACAGACTAAACTACAAAACCCGTCGGTGATGATTTCATCAATCGCTGACAGTTGTATACCAGCAAACGTTTCCCCACAACACACACAGGTTATTAGCACCAATCGTCTGTGTTATATCTGGTGTTCGCACACGATTCTCATTACTCACCTGTTTGCTGTATATCGCACACATCTTGTTATGCCGAATCATTTGTGTTCTGCTGTATCAGCGCACACAGTTTATCCGAGTGAACTGTATGCCGTACTTCGCACACGTATGTAGTTTTGGTAACTGTTTCTATTATAAGAACAAACGGTTCATAAGAACAAACTGTCTGCCGTAGATTGCACACGCAACTACTTTCTGAATCGTATTTGATGGATCCACCTTCGCACACAGTTAGTTCCATTAGCGACGGAACTTAAACTATACCGTTTGCGATTCATGCATCGCACACAGTTTCGTTGAAGGGTCTCTGATTGATGTGTCGTGTTTCGACCATGCATGCCATAGCGACACGCCCTGTCCGTTCGTGGTGTACACCAAACATCCGATCTGGATGGAGAACTCCAACGTCATGGACCTGTTACTTGACGAGGACAAGTACATAGTGGTCTGGTTCGACCTCGCGCCCCACCGCGTGCTCTGTTCTCGCGTCCCTGCGCGTGCTCTGCTCTCGCGCCCCTCCGCGCGCGCTCTGCCAGCAGTTGGGGCCGGTCCACTATCACATTGGGGGGCTCCATATGCATGAGGTTGCGCCACGCGCATCACCCCATGCAGTTACGTGCTCCACGACTGAATCACGCGCTGCAAAAATTGCCATCCGGACGTGCCGGTTTTCCAGGACGTCCGGCCCCCATTTATACCCACGGCCATTTGCAGGGGAACGGAGCATGTAATTTCAAAAAATTCCCTACGCTCACGCAAGATCTATCCATGGAGATGCATCGCTACGAGAGGGGAGAGTGTGTCTACGTACCCTCGTAGACTGTTAGCGGAAGCGTCTCACAACGCAGTTGATGTAGTCGAACAATCCTTCGAGCTCCACCGATCAAGTACCGAACGTACGGCACCTCCGAGTTCTACACACGTGCAGCTCGGTGACGATCCTCGCCTTCTTGATCCAGCAAGACGTCGAGGAAGTAGATGAGTTCCGTCAGCACGACGGCGTGGCGAGGGTGACGGTGAAGTGATTCCGGCAGGGCTTCGCCTAAGCTCTCCGAAAATATGACCGAGGTGGAAAACGGAGATCGGGGCACCGCACACGGCTATGGGACAATTATGTACTTTGGGGTGCCCCCTTGCCCCCGTATATAAAGGATGAGAGGGAGGAGGCCGGCCCCCTAGGAGTGCGCCAAGTGTGGGGAGTCCTACTAGGACTCCTTAGTCCTAGTAGGATTCCACCTCCCATACGGAGTAGGAAAGGGGGAAGGGAGAGGGAAAGGAAAGAGGGGGCTGCGCCCCCTCCCCTAGTCCAATTCGGTTTGGGCAAGTGGGGGCGCGCGCCTCCTCACGTGGCCTGCCTCTCCTTTTCCCGTATGGCCCAATAAGGCCCATTACTTCTCCCGGTGAATTCCCGTAACTCCCCGGTACTCCAAAAAATACCCGAATCACTCGGAACCTTTCCGACGTCCGAATATAGCCATCCAATATATGAATCTTTACCTCTCGACCATTTCGAGACTCCTCGTCATGTCCGTGATCTCATCCGGGACTCTGAACAAACTTCGGTCACCAATCACATAACTCATATAATACTATATCGTCATCGAACCTTAAGTGTGCGGACCCTACGGGTTCGGGAATGATGTAGACATGACCGAGATGACTCTCTGGTCAATAACCAACAGCAGAACCTGGATGCTCATATTGGTTCCTACATATTCCACGAAGATCTTTATCGGTGAACCTCATATGTCAACATACGTTGTTCCCTTTGTCCGGCGGTATGTTACTTGCCCGAGATTCGATCGTCGGTATCCAATACCTAGTTCAATCTCGTTACCGGCAAGTCTCTTTACTCGTTCCGTAATACATCATCTTGCAACTAACTCTTTTAGTCACGGTGCTTGCAAGGCTTCTGTGATGCTGTATTACCGAGAGGGCCCAGAGATACCTCTCTGATAGTCGGAGTGACAAATCCCAATCTCGATCCATGCCAACTCAACAAACACTTTCGGAGATACCTGTAGTGCACCTTTATAATCACCCAGTTACGTTGTGACGTTTGATACACCCAAAGTATTCCTACGGTATCCGGGAGTTGCATGATCTCATGGTCAGAGGAACGTGTATTTGACATAGTGAAAGCAATAGCAATAAACTGAACGATCATTTGCTATGCTAACGGTTGGGTCAAGTCCATCACATCATTCTCCTAATGATGTGATCCCGTTATCAAATGACAACTCATGTCCATGGTCAGGAAATCTTGACCATCTTTTGATCAACGAGCTAGTCTAGTAGAGGCTTACTAGGGACTCAGTATTTGTCTATTATCCACACATGTATTAGGTTTTCGGTCAATACAATTCTAGCATGAATAATAAACCATTATCATGAACAGAGAAATATGATAATAAACACTTTATTAATTGCCTCTAGGGCATATTTCCAACAGTCTCCCACTTGCACTAGAGTCAATAATCTAGTTTACATCTCCATGTAATTAACATCCAATCAGTTCTAGGGCTGATCATGTTTTGCTTCTGAGAGAGGTTTTAGTCAACGGGTCTGCAATATTCAGATCCGTGTGTTCTTGGCAAATCTCTATGTTATTTGTAGATGCTGCTACCACACTCTGCTTGGAGCTACTCCAAAACCGACTGTCCCACTTTACGTATCCGGTCTGAGACTCATAGTCTTCCGGATCGGTGTTTAAAGCTTGCATCGACGTAACCCTTTACAACGAACTCTTTATCACCTCTATTCCCGAGAAATTCTTCCTTAGTCCTTTTCAGGTACTTTAGGATATTCTTGACCGCTGTCTAGTGATCTAGTCCTGGATCACTTTGGTACCTTCCCACCAAGCTAATAGCGAGGCATACATCAGGTCTAGTACACAGCATGGCATACAAAATAGAGCCTATGGCTGAGGCATAGGGGATGACACTCATCTTCTCTTTGTTTTGCCGTGGTCGAGATTTGAGTCTTACTCAATTTCACACCTTTCACCACAGTTAAGAACTCCTTCTTTGACTGATCCATTTTGAACTTCTTCAAAATCTTGTCGAGGTATATGTTTTGTGAAAGTCATATGAGGCGTCTCAATCTATCTCTATAGATTTTGATGCCTAACATGTAAACAACCTTTACCTAGATCTTCAAGTCTTACTCCACTTCACACCAGCCAAGAACTTATTTCTTTTGACTTGATCCATTTTGAACTTCTTCAAAAACTCATCAAGGTGTGTGAAAATCTTTTATCAGGTGTCTTGATCTATCTCTATAGATCTCGATGCCCAAACCGTGGATAACTCAAAAACAGGTTTTTATTGAAAAACTCCTTTCAATTAATTCTTTATGCTTTCCAGAAATTTTACATCATTTCCAATCAACAATATGTCATCCACATATACTTATTAGAAATGTTATAGAGCTCCCACTCACTTTCTTGTAAATACAAGTTTCTCCATAAACTTGCATAAACCCAAACGCTTTGATCACTTCATCAAAGCGAGTATTCCAGCTCCGAGATGCTTGCACCAGTCCATAGATGGATCGCTGGAGCTTGCATACTTTGTTAGCACCTTTAGGATCGACAAAACCTTCCGGTTGCATCATATACAAATCTTCCTTAAGGAATCCATTAAGGAATGCCGTTTTGACGTCCATTTGCCAGATTTCATAATCATAAAACATGGCAATTGCTAACATAATTCTGACAGACTTTAGCATCGCTACGGGTGAGAAAGTCTCATCGTAGTCAACTCCTTGAACTTATCGATAACCTTTAGCAACAAGTCGTGCTTTATAGACGGTGACATTACCATCAGCGTCCGTCTTCTTCTTAAAGATCCATTTATTTTCAATAGCTCGCCGTTCATCGGGCAAGTCTACCAAAGTCCACACTTTGTTCTCATACATGGATCCAATCTCGGATTTCATGGCCTCAAGCCATTTGTCGGAATCCGGGCTTGCCATCGCTTCTTCATAGTTCGAAGGTTCATCGTTTTCTAGCAACATGACCTCCAAGACTGGATTTCCGTACCACTCTGGTGCGGAACGTGTCCTGGTTGACCTTCGAAGTTCAGTAACAACTTGATCCGAAGTTTCATGATCATCATCATTAACTTCTTCTCTGGTCTGTGTCGATGTCACAGAAATTTCTTTCTGTGGCGTACTACTATCCAGAGGAGGTACAATTACCTCATCAAGTTCTACTTTCCTCCCACTCACTTCTTTCGAGGGAAACTCCTTCTCTAGAAAGGATCCATTCTTAGCAACGAAAACTTTGCCTTCGGATCTGTGGTAGAAGGTGTACCCAACGGTCTCCTTTGGGTATCCTATGAAGACGCACTTATCCGCTTTGGGTTCAAGCTTATTAGGCTAAAGCCTTTTGACATAAGCATCGTAGCCCCAAACTTTCAGAAACGACATCTTAGGTTTCTTGCAAACCACAGTTCATACGGTGTCATCTCAACGGATTTAGACGGTGCCCTTGTTTAAAGTGAATGCAGCTGTCTCTAATGCATAACCCCAAAATGATAGTGGCAAATCGGTAAGAGACATCATAGAACGCACCATATCCAATAGAGTACGATTACGACGTTCGGACACACCATTACGCTGTGGTGTTCCATGTGGCGTGAGCTGTGAAACAATTCCACATTGTCTTAAGTGATTGCCAAACTCGTAACTCAAATATTCTCCTCCACGATCAGATCGTAAGAACTTTATTTTCTTGTTACGATGGTTCTCTACTTCACTCTGAAATTCTTTGAACTTTTCAAATGTTTCAGATTTATGCTTCATCAAGTAGACATAGCCATATCTACTCAAATCATTTGTGAACGTGAGAACATAACGATATCCACCGCACGCCTCAACACTCATCGGACCGCATACATCGGTATGTATTATTTCCAATAAGTTGGTTGCTTGCTCCATTGTTCCGGAGAACGGAGTTTTAGTCATCTTGCCAATAAGGCACGGTTCACATGTCTCAAATGATTCATAATCAAGAGATTTCAAAAACCCATCTACATGGAGTTTCTTCATGTGTTTAACACTGATATGACCTAAGCGGCAGTGCCACATATATGTGGTACTATCATTATCTTTTGGCATTTGTGTTATGAACATGTGTATTACTACGATCAAGATTCAATAAACCTTTCATTTTAAGTACATGATCATCAATGATATTATCCAAATAAATAGAATAACAATTATTCTTTGAATTTGAATAACCGTCTTGCAATAAACACTATCAGATATAATGTTCATGCTTAACGCAAGCACCAAATAACAATTATTTAGGTTCATCACTAATCCTGAAGGTAGAGAGGGCGTGGCGATGGTGATCACATCAACCTTGGAGACACTTCCAATGCACATCGTCACCTCGTTCTTAGCTAGCCCTCGTTTATTCTGAAGCTCCATGTTTCAAGTTGCAAGCAACTGAACAAGTATCAAATACCCAGGTGCTCCTACGAGTACTAGTAAGGTACACATCAATAACATGTATATCAAATATCTTTGTTGACATTGCCAGTCTTATTATCTGCCAGTTACTTTGGGGAAGTTCCGCTCCCTGTGACATTTCCCTTTGCAATGGGAGCACTAAGTCTCGGGTTTGGTTCAGCCTTGGGTTTCTTCGCGTGAGCGGTAACTGTTTTACCGTTCTTCTTGAAGTTCCCTTTTATTTCTCTTGCCCTTCTTGAAACTAGTGGTCTTATTAACCATCAACACTTGATGCTCCCTTTTTGATTTCTACATCCGCAGCTTGTAGCATCGCGAATAGCTTAAGGATCTTCTATCCCTTGCATGTTTATAGTTCATCACGAAAATCCAGTAGCTTAGTGATAGTGACTAGAGAACTCTATCAATCACCACTTTATTTGGAAGTCTAACTCCCACTTAATTCAAGTGATTGAAGTACTCAGACGTTCTGAGTACATGCTCACTATCGGAGCTGTTCTCCTCCATCTTGCAGCTATAGAACTTGTCGAAGGTGTCATACCTCTCGACCCGGGTGTGAGCTTGAAAAACAAACTTTCAGCTCTTGGAACATCTCATATGCTCCATGGTGCTCAAAACATCTTTCGAGCCCCGGTTCTAAGCCGTAAAGCATGGCGCACTGAACTATCGAGTAGTCATTTTTTCTTGTCTGCCAGATGTTCATAACGTCTTCAGACAAAGCCATAGGGGTTGCTCACCGAGCGGTGCATCAAAGACATAAGCCTTCTGTGCAGCAGTGAGGACAATCCTCAGAATACGGATCCAGTCCGCATAGTTGCTTCCATCAACTTTCAACTTAACTTTCTCTAGGAACGCATTAAAATACAGGGGAGTAACAGCGTGGTCTATCGTTCTACAACATAAACTTGCTAAGACACTATTGACTATGTCCATGATAATTGAAGTTCAATTAATCAAATTACTTAAGAACTCCCACTTAGATTAACATCCCTCAAGTTGTCTAAGTGTAACATGATCCACATCAAACTAATCCACATCCGATCATCACGTGAGGTGGATCAGTTCATCAATGGTGAACATCTTTCATGTTGATCATATCTACTATATGACTCATGTTCGACCTTTCGGTCTCTTGTGTTCCGAGGCCATATCTGTATATGCTAGGCTCGTCAAGTTTAACCCAAGTATTCTGCGTGTGTAAAACTGGCTTACACCCGTTGTATGCGAACGAAAGAATCCATCACACCCGATCATCACGTGGTGTTTAGAAGTGTCGAACCTTCGCAACGGTGCATACTAGGGGAGAACACTTATCTTGAAATTTAGTGAAGGGATCATCTTATAATGCTACCATCGTCCTAAGCAAAATAAGATGCATAAAAGGATTAACATCACATGCAATTCAATATATGTGACATGATATGGCCATCATCGTCTTGTGCTTTTGATCTCCATCAGCAAAGCACCGTCATGATCTCCATCGTCACCAGATTGACATCATGATCTCCATCGTAACGTCGTGACACCTTGATCTCCATCGCAGCGTCGTGGTCGTCTCGCCGGCTATTGCTACTACTACTACTGCTAACTCATAGCGGTAAAGTAAAGCAATTACATAGCGTTGGCATTGCATACAATAAAGAGACAACCATAAGGCTCCTGCCGGTTGCCTGATAACTTACAAAACATGATCATCTCATACAACAACTTATATCACATCATGTCTTGGCCATATCACATCACCAGCATACCCTGCAAAAACAAGTTAGACGTCCTCTACTTTGTTGTTGCAAGTTTTACGTGGCTGCTACGGGTTTGCAAGAACCGTTCTTACCTACGCAAAACCACAACGTGGTGTAGTGATTGCTTTTTGATCTTCTAAAAGAACCCTCTTCATTGAAACCGATTCAACTAAAGTGAGAGAGACAGACACCCGCCAGTCACCTTTAGGCAACGAGTGCACGTAGCGGTGAAACCTGTCTCGCGTAAGCGTACGCGTAATGTCGGTCCGGGCCGCTTCATCTCACAATACCGCCGAATCAAGTATCAACTAGTAACGGCAAGCAATATGTATACACCCACGCCCACAACTCACTTGTGTTCTACTCGTGCAAATCACATCTACGCATAGACCTGGCTCGGATGCCACTGTAGGGGAATGGAGCATGTAATTTCAATAAAATTCCTACGCTCACGCAAGATCTATCCATGGAGATGAATCGCTACGAGAGGGGAGAGTGTGTCTACGTACCCTCGTAGACCGTTAGCGGAAGCGTCTCACAACACGGTTGATGTAGTCGAACAATCCTTCGAGCTCCACCGATCAAGTACCGAACGTACGGCACCTCCGAGTTCTACACACGTGCAGCTCGGTGATGATCCTCGCCTTCTTGATCCAGCAAAACGTCGAGGAAGTAGATGAGTTCCGTCAGCACGACGGCGTGGCGACGGTGACGGTGAAGTGATTCTGGCAGGGCTTCGCCTAAGCTCTCCGAAAATATGACCGAGGTGGAAAACGGAGATCGGGGCACCGCACACGGCTATGGGACAATTGTGTACTTTGGGGTGCCCCCTTGCCCCCGTATATAAAGGATGAGAGGGAGGAGGCCGGCCCCCTAGGAGTGCGCCAAGTGTGGGGAGTCCTACTAGGACTCCTTAGTCCTAGTAGGATTCCACCTCCCATACGGAGTAGGAAAGGGGGAAGGGAGAGGGAAAGGAAAGAGGGGGCTGCGCCCCCTCCCCTAGTCCAATTCGGTTTGGGCAAGTGGGGGCGCGCGCCTCCTCACGTGGCCTGCCTCTCCTTTTCCCGTATGGCCCAATAAGGCCCATTACTTCTCCCGGTGAATTCCCGTAACTCCCCGGTACTCCAAAAAATACCCGAATCACTCGGAACCTTTCCGACGTCCGAATATAGCCTTCCAATATATGAATCTTTACCTCTCGACCATTTCGAGACTCCTCGTCATGTCCGTGATCTCATCCGGGACTCCGAACAAACTTCGGCCACCAATCACATAACTCATATAATACTATATCGTCATCGAACCTTAAGTGTGCGGACCCTACGGGTTCGGGAATGATGTAGACATGACCGAGACGACTCTCTGGTCAATAACCAACAGCGGAACCTGGATGCTCATATTGGTTCCTACATATTCCACGAAGATCTTTATCGGTGAACCTCATATGTCAACATACGTTGTTCCCTTTGTCCGGCGGTATGTTACTTGCCCGAGATTCGATCGTCGGTATCCAATACCTAGTTCAATCTCGTTACCGGCAAGTCTCTTTACTCGTTCCGTAATACATCATCTTGCAACTAACTCTTTAGTCACGGTGCTTGCAAGGTTTCTGTGATGTTGTATTACCGAGAGGGCCCAGAGATACCTCTCCGATAGTCGGAGTGACAAATCCCAATCTCGATCCATGCCAACTCAACAAACACTTTCGGAGATACCTGTAGTGCACCTTTATAATCACCCAGTTACGTTGTGACGTTTGATACACCCAAAGTATTCCTACGGTATCCGGGAGTTGCATGACCTCATGGTCAGAGGAACGTGTATTTCACATAGTGAAAGCAATAGCAATAAACTGAACGATCATTTGCTATGCTAACGGTTGGGTCAAGTCCATCACATCATTCTCCTAATGATGTGATCCCGTTAACAAATGACAACTCATGTCCATGGTCAGGAAATCTTGACCATCTTTTGATCAACGAGCTAGTCTAGTAGAGGCTTACTAGGGACTCAGTATTTGTCTATTATCCACACATGTATTAAGTTTCCGGTCAATACAATTCCAGCATGAATAATAAACCATTATCATGAACGGAGAAATATGATAATAAACACTTTATTAATTGCCTCTAGGGCATATTTCCAACACCATTAACCATAGTCTCTTCAGGCTTTCGATCGCGCCCCACAACACAATAAGCGCACCCTGGACGACGCATACAGAGAGGATGTCCAGCGGCTCTCCAATGGAGTTCGGCATGCATCATGTGGAGACCCACATGAGGAAGACGGACCTCATGGTGGTGTACACCAACGACCCGGGCATGGTGGAGGACTCTATCGACACCATGGAGCGGCTGCTTGATGCGGATGACAAGTACAAAGTGGTCGGCTTCGACCTCGCTTACACCGGCGGTCGTGCCGGGCATGATCAGAAGGTTGTCGTCGCCCAGTTGTGTGTCGGCCATCACGTCCTCCTCTACCAATACTGCCTGGCCACAGTGCCTTGCGAGCTTTCACCAGGTTTGTCAACAGCCCCAACTACAGGTTCGCTACGGTGGACACCACCAATGATCCAAAGGTGCTCAAGACTTCGGGCTTGGCCTGCCAGAAACTTGTCGACATCCGCCACCACTACAGGGTCTGGGGCCGCAAGATGGACATGGACTCCAATGTTGACCTAGCCGAGGCCATCATCGACCCCTATTACGCTGACATGAAGGTTGAGTGCAACAAGAACAATCCTGTCTGGCACAAGGGCTGGGTGAAGAAACTGGATGAATATCTCCTCCAGACCGCGACCAAGCAAGCGTACACATGCTACGAGATGTTCAGGCGGATCGTTGACATGAGGAAGTGCCTCCTACCTGAAGACAACGAGGGATCGAGCCACAAGCAGAGCGCTGGCGGCAAGCGTCACAAGAAGTAGATGATTTGATGATCGTTTCTCAATTCTCATACTCCCTCTATGCAGAAATATTCGTAGTTTTAGAGGGATAAGTTTATTATGCATGTCATAGTTTATTAAGGTGTGCGCCAATGTTATGTGTGTATTGGATGCTTAATTTGGTTATGCAATCATGTTCTTCTAAACAAAGCATAGATGTTTGTGGGCAGATTGAGCAAATCACAGCGCATACAGAATAAACAACCAAAACCGTCGGTGATGATTTCATCAGTCCCTGACAGTTCTTTATCTGGAACCGTTTGCCCACAACACATCCGAGTGGCCTGCGCACATCACATACATCTTGATCTGAGAAACCATTTGTGTTATTTTTGCTTATCACACAAAGTTCATCCCAGTGGCCTGTATGCCGTCTATCACACACATCTTGATCTATGTAACCGTTTATGTTATTTTACCTCATCACAAACGGTTCATCCGAGTGACCTGTATGCCGTCTATCGCACACGTGATCATCTGGCCAATTGTTTGTGTTCTGCTTGATCAACGCAAACAGTTTATCGAGGTGAACTGTATGCCGTACATCGCACACACCTGTATTTTTATAAGCGTTTGTGTTATATTATCCAATCTCAAACAGTTTATCTAGGCCAATTGTTTTCCAAACATCGCACACGCAACTATTTTTTAGATCGTATTTGATGGATACCCCATCGCACACAGTTTACGTCATTAGCGACGGAGCTATAACTATACCGTTTGCGATTTGGTCATCGCACACAGTTTTGTCGAAGGGTCTCTGATTGATGTGTCGCGTTAGCAGCATCCTGTAGTAGTGACATCAACCTTGCTACTCCCATGGGGATGTGTGAGTAGTTCCCTATAGACCTACGGGTCCGTAATTAGTACCTAGATGGCTATCTCTCTATCTCTTGATCTTCAATACAAAGTTCACCGCATCTTCGCGGTGATCTATTCGATGTAATCACTTTGTGCGGTGCGTTTGTTGGGATCCGATGAATTGTGGGTTTATGTTCAGATTATTCATGAAAAAGATTTGAGTCTTCTCTGATTTCTATTATGATTCTTATTAGCATGATTATTATAGCTTCATAAATCTCTCTGGTCTATTGAAATAGTTTGGCCAACAAGATTGATATTTCTTCAGTGAGAGGGGTGCATTGTAGTGGGTTCAATCTGGCGGTGCTCTATATCCCAATGACATAAGGGGACAAGACACGTCTTTGTATTATTTCCACTAAGGATAAAACGATGGGGTTAATTCATATTGATTGAGTTTTCTTTGTCTACATCATGTCATCGTTCTCCAAGCATTACTCTGTTTGTCATGAACTTAATACTTAGAGAGGCAAGCATAGAAGCGCTCTCGACGTGGATTAATAGTAATAGGTGCAGGCAAGATTCGGCCTATTTGCTTATGGACGTGATGTCTATATATACATGATCATTGCCGTGAATATCACATAACTATGCGTTTTTCATTAATTGCCCAACAGTAATTTGTTTACCCACCGTATGCCTACTACATGAGAGATTCCACTAGAGAAAACTACGGCCCTCGGGTCTATTCACTTATATATTTACAAAAGCTTTCAATACCTTGCTGACATTTATTTACTTTTATTTTATTTTGCAATTTACTTTATTCAACTATCATCTACACACTTCATTTGCTTGCAAATAACGAGTCCAAGGGGATTGACAACCCTCTTGCCCGCGTTGCGTGCAAGTGTTTGCTTTTTTGTGTGCAGTCGCTGAAGACAGGGGTTGCGTGCTACTCCTATTGGTTCGATAACCTTGGTTCTCATTGAGGGAAATACTTATATATACTGTGTTGCATCACCCGTTCCTCTTCATGGAAAAGCCAACGCAGATCACAAGTATCAAGAAGGATTTCCGACGTCGTTGCCGGGGAGTATCACCAACCTACTGTCAAGTACCTTTGCACTAATTATCATTCACTTGTCCTACTTTTTATTTGCTATTATATTTTGCTTGCTATAAAAATCAAAAATAAAAAAATATTTCTATTTGCTTGCTTGCCTAGTTATGTTATCTTTACCTTTGTCACACCAAAACAGGAAGTAAATGCAAAAATTTAAGATAAATGGATCCTCATCCACTTTCTAATCTTTTCAAACTTGCTGCTTATTGTAAACCAATAGCTCATAATGAAGTGATGAATTAAAAGTCTATTGGAATACATTTATTGAATGAAAAGCATGATTGCAACTTTGTTAGTATAAATTCTATGAATGTCAATTGTGCTAATGATCATGATTGGTGTGATAATCATGATAATTCTTGTGATCTTGAGAATTCTGAGCTTCATGTTTCTACCATTGATAATGATATTTGCAATGCTGATAAAAGTGGGTTTGGAAAGGTCATGACTTTAGTTAATGTTAATCCCACTATCTTGGAAGATTGTAAAACTTTTGTGCCTGTGGATGATGAAGAAAATATATTATACAATAGCTATATTGTTGAATTTGAATATGATCCTACATGTAATTATTATTAGAGAGGCAAATATGGTTACAGAATTTTTCATGTTACTCATTTACCTCTCTTGATATTCAAATTCTTAATGCCTCATTCTTCCTACTTGCTTATGATAGACACTCATTGTCTTGATAATTTGTTTGCTTATAAAATGCCTATGCATAGGAAGTATGTTAGACTTAAATGTGCTTGTCACATGTTTTAGGATGCTATATTTGTGCTTCAATCCTTGTCTTTTATGTGAGCATCATTATTATCCCAAGCCTATTTTAATGGCTATAAAGAAAGAGCTTGTTGGGAGACAACCCAATACCTTCTGTTTATGTGTGATAACATGATTATTGCCTCTGTAATGATTGTGTTTTTATGTTTAAATTAGTGTTTGTTCCAAGTAAAGCCTTTGGGATGTCTTACCTGATGAGTAGAATTGATACCGTGCAAAAATAGAAACTTTAGCGTCCAGTGCAAAATTTCTCTGATTTTACCGGAACATCTTTTTGAACTGAAATTTTTACAAAGTATTTATATACAAATTCTTAAGGTTGTAATAATTTTTCAGAATTGTTGGGGTTACAGAAGTATAGGTTATCTATATATCTTTATAGACTGTTCTGTTTTAGACAGATTCTGTTTTTGCTTGCATAGTTTTCTTGTTTTGATGATGATATAGATTGTATCAAGGGGTATAAGCCATGGATAAGTTAGAATACAGTAAATTGTGCAATAATAAAATAAGAATCAATTTATAACAGTACCTAAAGTATTTTATATGTTTACTATACTAACGAATCTCATGAAGCTTTTGTTGAGTTTTGTGTGCTGAAGTTTTCAAGTTTTGGGTCAACGATGGATGAAGGAATAAGGAGCAGCAAGATCCTAATCTTGGGGATGCCCAAGGCACCCCAAGGTAATATTCTAGGAAGACTCAAGAGTCTAAGCTTGGGGATGCCCCGGAAGGCATCCCCTCTTTCGTCTCAGTCCATCGGTATGCCACTTGGACCTATATTTTTATTCATCACATGATATGAGTTTTGCTTGGAGCGTCGTTTGCTTTAGTTTGGTTTTTGTTTTTGTTTTCCACAATCATTGTTTTCTGGACACACCCACTTGAGAGAGACACAAGATCACCATAATTTGTTAGAATACTCTTTGTGCTTCACTTATATCATTTGAGCTTACCAGTTGCTCTAGTACTTCACTTATATCTTTTACAGCATGGTGGCGTATAGATTTTATAGAAATAATTGCACTCTCGTTCTTCACTTATATTTGTTTGAGGGTTAATAAATAGTGACGGTAATTTGCATGGGTTATAAGACTATTCCAAACATAATAGGTATCCAATGAGTGCATAATCCAAACCACATGTAGCACATAAAAGAGAAATTGTGGGTTAATGATATTGATGTGGTAATGTGAAAGGGCATGAGTGCATGATCATTGGTTAGTAAGAATATTGTGAATTAGAGGCTGTTAACTTGTTGTTCATCTAAATATTTTTTATGGCATGGTGATGATGTGTGAGCATACTTATTCCTCGTTGAAATCCTAGTGTTGTTTAAGTCGGAGGCGCGCGATGGTTAACTCCTCCCAACCTCCTCCCTAGGGGCATTCGAGTAGTACTTTTCTTTGAGAGAGCTAATAAAATCTTGCAATAAGTATGTGAGTTCTTTATGACTAATGTGAATCCATGGATGTATGCACTCTCACCACCTCATATTTGCTAGACTCTTCGGTACCGTGCATTGCCCATTCTCATCTCAAGGATTGGTGCAACTTTCGCCGGTGCATCCAAACCCTGTGACATGATACGGTCGGTTGCATATAAGCCTTATTATATCTTCCTTAAAACAGCCACCATACCTACCTATCATTACATTTCCATAGCCATTCCTAGATATATTTCCATGCAACTTCCACCGTTACATCACACGACTAGTACTTCCATTGTCATATTGCTTTGCATGATCATATAAGCTGACATAGTATTTGTGGCAAAGCCACCATTCATCATCTTTTATACATGTTACGCTTGATCATTACACATCCTGGTACACTAACAAAGGCATTCATATAGAGTCATATTATAGTTTTTCATGTTGAGTTGTAAGTAAATAAAAGTGTGATGATCATCTTATTAGGGCACTGTCTCAGTGAGGAATGGATGATGGAGACAATGATTCCCCCACAAGTCAGGATGAGACTCCGGACGAAAAATAAATGAAAGAAAGAAAGAAAAGAAAAAAAGAAAAAAGAGAGAGATAAAAAGAAAAAGAAAAAGAAGAAAAAAAGAGAAAAAGAAGAAAAATAAATGAGAGAAAAGAGAAAAGGGGCAGTGCTACTACTTCTTTTTCCACACTTGTGCCTCAAAGTGGCACCATGTTCTTCATATAGAGAGTCTCTTGTTTTGTCACTTGCCTATGCTAGTGGGAATTTTTCATTATAGAACTTGGCTTGTATATTCTGATGACGGGCTTCCTCAAATGCCCGAGGTCTTAATGAGCAAGCAAGTTGGATGCAAACCCACTTAGCTTCAGTTGAGATTTCATACACTTATAGCTCTAGTGCATCTATTGCATGGCAATCCCTACTCCTCGCATTGATATCTATTGATGGGCATGTCCATAGCCCATTGATACACCTAGTTGATGCGAGACTTTCTTCTCCACTTTCACCCCTTTGGAACCTACCACCATATTCCATTCCACCTTTATGCTATATCCATGGTTCACGCTAATATATTGCGTGAGTAATAAAAAAAGTTGAAGCGCGTTAAGAAGTACGATCCAATTGCCTGACTTGACACCGTGGTGCTTGACATTTGTATTTATGTAGTGAAGACAGAGCCATGCTATTCTAATATGACAAAATGAATAGGGCATGAAAAATCTTTAAGGATCGTATATTTTGGAACTTGATGATTATGTTGCTCATGTTTATAAGTATTACTATGTTGATATTTATTAATTCATCATTTCCCAATGATCATACCTGCAATAGATTTACATGTTGGGTAGCATGTCACATCAAAAATTCTGTTTTTTATCATTTACCTACTCGAGGACGAGCAGGAATTAAGCTTGGGGATGTTGATACGTCTCCAACGTATCTATAATTTTTTATTGTTCCATGCTATAATATTATCATTCTAGGATGCTTTTTGGGTGATTATTTACCAATTCATATTATTTTTGAGCACTAACCTACTAACACAGTGCCTAGTGCAAGTTGTTGTTTCCTGCATGTTTTTGACTTTTCAGGTTTACATTACCAAACGAAGTCCAATTGCCCTGAAACTTTTTTATGATTTTTTCTGGACCAAAAGAACACCTAGAAGCTTCGGGAGGAGACCGGAGGCCGCACGAAGGAGCGAGCACACAACAGGGCGCGCCCAGGGGGGTGGTCACGCCTTGTTATGTTCCCCAAAACCCTAGAGAGCCTCCTGAAACACTTTTTTCGCCGCCGCAAGTCTCTGTTCTGTCGTGTGGCCATCTAGATCCCTATTCCGGTGCCCTGCCAGAGGGGGGATCGATCACGGAGGGCCTCTGCATCAACCTTGCTGCTCACATGGTGATGTGTGAGTAGTTCCCTACAGACCTACCGGTCCGTAGTTAGTACCTAGATGTCTATCTCTCTCTATCTCCCTTGATCTTCAATACAAAGTTCACCGCATCTTCGCGGTGATCTATTCGATGTAATCACTTTGTGCGGTGCGTTTGTTGAGATTCAATGAATTGTGGGTTTATGTTCAGATTATTCATGACAAAGATTTGAGTCTTCTCTGATTTCTATTATGATTCTTATTTGCATGATTATTATAGCTTCGTAAATCTCTCCGATCTATTGAAATAGTTTGGCCAACTAAATTGATATTTCTTCAGTGAGAGGAGTGTGTTGTAGTGGGTTCAATCTGGCGGTGCTTTATGTCCGAGTGACAGAAGGGAACAAGACAAGTCTTTGTATTGTTGCCACTAAGGATAAAATGATGGGGTTAATTCATATTGATTGTGTTTTCTTTGTCAACATCATGTCATCATTCTCCAAGCATTACTCTGTTTGTCACGAGCTTAATACTTAGAGAGGCAAGCATAGAAGCGTTATCGACGTGGAGTAATAGTAATAGGTGCAGGCAGGAGTCGGCCTATTTGCTTATGAACGTGATTCCTATATATAAATGATCATTGCCGTGAATATCACATAACTATGCGCTTTTCATTAATTGCCCAACAGTAATTTGTTTACCCACCGTATGCCTACTACATGAGAGATGCCACTAGAGAAAACTACGGTCCCCGGTCTATTCACTTATATATTTACAAAAGCTTTCAATACCTTGCTGCCATTTATTTACTTTTATTTTATTTTGCAATTTACTTTATTCAAATATCATCTACACACTTCATTTGCTTGCAAATAACGAGTCCAAGGGGATTGACAACCCTCTTGCCCGCGTTGGGTGCAAGTGTTTGCTTCTTTGTGTGCAGTCGCTGAACACGGGGGTTGCGTGCTACTCCTATTGGTTCGATAACCTTGGTTCTCACTGAGGGAAATACTTATCTATACTGTGTTGCATCACCCGTTCCTATTCACGTAAAACCCAACACAGATCGGAAGTATCAAGCATCCGTGCCTAAAGGTTACTCAGATTGGATCACGATCTGTCCCGACAGGACTAGAATGAACGTCGGCGGTGTACTCCAAGATCCCGAACATGACGACCTGGTTTGGAGCAAAGGCATCGACGCGGCCTAGATGACCGGTAGGGTCGGCGTGCAATACCACACTGTCAAAAGCGAAAAGCTGGCCAGGGACGAAGATGTCGCCGCAACCAATGCTACTGTCAAACTGCAGACGAGCCATCAATCCTGATGATCACACATCAGGCTCTCAATGAAAGCACCAGTTTTGGTGTCAAAACTGACAGACCTCGGGTAGGGGGCCCCGAGCTGTGAGATCAGATCGAGGGTAACAGGAGACAAATACCACGGGGCTTTTACCCAGGTCCGGTCCCTCTCGATGGAGGTAATACCCTACGTCCTGCTCATGTTGTATAGATGATGTAGCAAGTCAGAGTTGATCTACCTCACGATCGTAAGTTTGTGGTCTAAACCCTAGGGGCAGTAATGTTGTGTATGGATATCCTCTACGGGCTAAACCCTACGGTTTATAGGCACCGTGGGTATCTAGGGTTACATAATGTCGGTTACCATCTACAGATTACATGCTGAAGGAATCATCCTCTTCCTGGAGTACACGTCAAGTATTTTGGTAGAATCTGATATGCTCACGTCCCTTCAACGGGCCTCCAAAGTCCTTCCCCCAAGGCGGGTCTCCAGCACAGCCCATGGACTACACCAGCTCGGCTGGGACCCCCTAATATAGGACTCCCTCAACGCGCGCATGCACAGCGCCCAGTCATGGTTCTGGCCACTTCCACCTAGGACGACCATGTTTAGATTAGGGGCTAAGCCACCATTAGTGCTAACCCCCCTGTTAACTAAACTAACTAGCCCCATTATGTCTATGACATATGGGTCCCACCGTTCTAATTAATATTTGTCTAGAAAATAAAATCTGTTAAGAAAACAGTCCATGCCATGTGGGTCCGAGTGCACTGTTTTAGTGGATAAGATCCAGATTTATCGCTCTCTATGACATATGGGTCCCACTGGTCTAATTGACCAGTCAACAGTCAACAGTTAACTTACTGACTCAGCACCCCCTGACCCCACTGTCAGCCACACAACCTTATTGTTGTGTACACTTCTGTGTGCACTCAGCATTTTTGCTATTTATTTCGAATTAAATAAATTCCAAAAAATCATTAAAACTTTGGAAATTCATATAAAATAATCCGTAACTTGAATGAAGACAATGTATCTATGAAAGTTGATCAGAAAAATATAACGAATCTGAATATGCCAGTCACATACTTGTAAGATCCCTCTAACATAGTGAACCTAAACATTTTTGCATCAGGATCATGTGACCGAATAATACCTAGACCTAGGAAAATATTGCCCGATATTGTCCCTCTTCTTTTAAAATGCTTAGTGATGCATCAGGGAATATCATCATCACATATTGACATGACATGCATCTGTGTTGCATTTGTATGGTCGTTATTTATTTGTTTCCCCCTCCCTTTATTCTTCCGGTAGACCTCGAGACTGTCGTTGACCCCGGGTACCACTACCTTGACGACGACCCGTCCTTCCCGACAGAGCTTTCACACAAGCAAACCCCCCTTGATCATTCCGATATCACCTATTATTTCTCTCTACTTCTTGCGTTAGAGAGTCGGAGTTCAGTTGGTGTCTTATCGGTAGATCATATTCTGTTGCATAGCCTACTTTTGTTAAATTGTTGTTTAGACTTTACCTAAATCCTACTATGCTTAGTATAGTTATGCTAGAGTCTCATCAGTGGTCCTACACCTTGTACGTTTGCCATGCTATATTATCGGGTCGTGATCCCGCGGGGCGATGATCATTTATATACTATATAATACTACACTACTTATGATAATGTACAGAATGGGGGCCGAAGGGATAGGTGGTACTATCCAGGTAGTGATGGGCCTGGGTTCCCAACAGCCCGAGTGATTCTTTGTGGCGAAAAGACAGGGCAGGCAGAGACCACCTAGAAGAGAGGTAGGCCTGGGCCCTGCTAAGTGTCCGCGGTTACTTCGTAATAACACGTTTAACCAGATTTGGGTATTTGATCTGAGACTGCCACTGGCATATACGCAATAACTTCCACATGGGATAATGGTTATGGGGCCCTTGGCGTTGTCAGTTCCTACCGAAAGCTCTATTAGGTGTCATAATGGAGTGGGCTGATTGTTGAGGTATGCGGCTGATGTCTACTACACAACTTTATTCTTGTAGAGTCTACTGGGACACCAAGCGCAGAGTGTTGTAGGACAGTATCAATTTTCCCTCAACTGGATGAGCTAAGGTTTATCAATCCGTGGGAGGTGTAGGATAAAGATGGTCTCTCTCAAACAACCCTGCAATCAAATACAAGAAATCTCTTGTGTCCCCAACACACCCAATACAATGGCAAATTGTATAGGTGCAATAGTTCGGCAAAGAGATGATAATATAAGTGCAATATGGATAGTAGATATAGGTTTTTGTAATCTGAAAATATAAAAACAGCAAGGTAGCAAGTGGCAAACAGCGAGCAAAACGTTATATAAATGCTTGGAAATAAGTCCTATGGTTCATACTTTCACTAGTGCAATCTCTCAACAATGCTAACATAATACAATCATATGATCATCCCTCAACGTGCAACAAAGAATCATTCCAAAGTTCATAAGTAGCGGGGAACATAAGATGAAATTGTTGTAGATAGTAAGAACCACCTCAAAGTTACCCGTTCCGATCAATCTATTGGGCTATTCCTATAGATGTCACAAACAACCCTAGAGTTGGTACTAAAATAACACCAATGATACATATCAATCAGCCCTAATGTCACCTAGATACTCCAATGTCACCACAAGTATCCGTGGGTTAATTATTCAACATGCATCAAACAATTTCAGATCCATCATATTCAAACCAACACAAAGAACTTCAAAGAGTACCCCAAGATTTCTATCGGAGAAACTAGGACAAGAACGTGTATCAACCCCTATGCATAGATTACCCCATTGTCACCACGGGAATCCACAAGTTGAGTACCAAGACATACATCAAGTGATCTCAAATCCAATATTCAATCCGACATAACAAAATCTCAAAGGGAAAGATTCAAGTCATCACAACAAGATAGCAAGGGAAGAACACCATATGATTCAACTATATTAACAAAGCCTGTGATACATCAAGATCGTGACATCTCAAGAACACGAGAGAGAGAGAGAGAGAGAGAGAGAGAGAGAGAGAGAGAGATCAAATACATAGCTACTAGGACATACCCTCAGCCCCGAGGGTGAACTACTCCCTCCTCGTCATGGCCTCCGCCGGGATGATGAAGATGGCCACCGGTGATGATTTCCCCCTCCGACAGGGTACTGGAAAGGCTCTAGATGGGTTTTTTCTTTGATACAGAGAGTTGTGGCGGCGGACCAGAAGTTCTAGGTTAACTTTCGGAGGTTTCTGGATTTATAGGATTTTTTAGCGTTGGAATCACGTCAACCGGAGCCACGTGGGTCCCACAAGCTAACACGGTGCGCCCAGGGGGTGGGCGCGTCCTGTTGGCTTGTGGCCCTGATGTCTACTACGCAACCTTCTTCTTGTAGACTCGTGTTGGGCCTCCAAGCGCAGAGTTTTGTAGGACAGTAGCAAATTTCCCTCAAGTGGATGACCTAAGGTTTATCAATCCGTGGGAGGCGTAGGATGAAGATGGTCTCTCTCAAACAACTCTGCAACCAAATAACAAAGAGTCTCTTGTGTCCCCAACACACCCAATACAATGGTAAATTGTATAGGTGCACTAGTTCGGCGAAGAGATGGTGATACAAGTGCAATATGGATGGTAGATATAGGTTTTTGTAATCTGAAAATATAAAAACAGCAAGGTAACTAATGATAAAAGTGAGCACAAACGGTATTGCAATGCTTAGAAACAAGGGCTAGGGTTCATACTTTCACTAGTGCAAGTTCTCTCAACAATACTAACATAGTTGAATCATATATAAATCCCTCACGTGCGACAAAGAGTTCACTCCAAAGTCACAAATAGCGGAGAACAAACGAAGAAATTATTGTAGGGTACGAAACCACCTCAAAATTATCTTTTCCGATCAATCTTATGAGCTATCCCTATAAGTGTCACGAACAGCCCTAGAGTTCGTACTAAAATAACACCTTAAGATACACATCAACCAAAACCATAATGTCACCTAGATACTCCAATGTCACCACAAGTACCCATGGGCTTGATTATACGATATGCATCACACAATTTCAGATTCATCATGTTCAATCCAACACAAAGAACTTCAAAAGAGTGCCCCAAAGTTTCTACCGGAGAGTCAAGACGAAAACATGTGCCAACCCCTATGCATAGATTCCCAAGGTCACGGAACCCGCAAGTTGATCACCAAACATACATCAAGTGGATCAATAGAACATCCCATTGTCACCACGGATATCCCATCGCAAGACATACATCAAGTGTTCTCAAATCCTTAAAGACTCAATCCAATAAGTAAACTTCAAAAGGAAAACTCAATTCATCACAAGAAGATAGAGAGGGGAAAACTCCATATGATTCATCTATATTAATAAAGCTCGCGGTACATCAAGATCGTGCCATCTCAAGAACACGAGAGAGAGAGATCAAACACATAGCTACTGGTACATACCCTTAGCCCCGAGGGTGAACTACTCCCTCCTCGTCATGGAGACCGCCGGGATGATGAAGATGGCCTCCGGTGATGGTTTCCCCCTCCGGCAGGGTGCTGGAATGGGCTCCCGATTGGTTTTTCGTGGCTCTGGAGGCTTGCGGTGGCGGAACTCCCGATCTTGGTTTGTTTCTAGGGGTTTCTATATTTATAAGAATTTTTGGCGTCGGAAACAAGTCAAGGTGGGCCACGAGGCGGCGACAAGCCAGGGGGCGCGCCCTAGGGGGGCGCCCCCCAGGCTTGTGGTGGCCTCGTGGCTCTTCTGGCCCAACTCCAATGCTCCCTGGGCTTCTTCTGGTCCATAAAAAATCACCATAGATTTTTATTCCGTTTGGACTCCGTTTGATATTCCTTTTCTGTAAAACTCAAAAACACGGAAAAAACAGAAACTGGCACTAGGCTCTAGGTTAATAGGTTAGTCCCAAAAATAGTATAAAATTGTAGTAAAATGATTGTAAAACATCCAAGAATGATAATATAACAGCATGGAACAAGCAAAAATTATAGATACGTTGGAGACGTATCAGGCCCACAGGCGGCTCCCCTCCGGTGGTTCTTCGCTCCGGAATTTCTCATTTTCTCCTGAAAAACATAAAAAGTTTCGGGCGATTCCGGGAACTTTTATTTTCTGCACAAAAAACAACCCCATGGTAATTCTGCTGAAAACAGCGTTAGTCCGGGTTAGTTCTAAATAAATCATATAAAGTGCATCAAAACCATATAAAAAGTATTGTAAACATTGGTAAATATGGCATGAATACTTCATAAATTATTGATACATTGGAGACGTATCGACATCCCCAAGCTTAATTCCTACTTGTCCTTGAGTAGGTAAATGATAAAACAAATAATTTATGAAGTGTGAATGCTAGCATAGTATATAAGTTTGATCAATGATAATTTTAGTCACTTTTCTAGCATCATAATCAGCAACTTTTCTCATAAAATTCAGCATGATAGAGTAGCAATCAATTCACATGTCATGGTTCAAACAATGCATTCTCTTGCAACTTAACAACATATGTTCTTAGTCATCAAAAAATTTCAATGCATCTTATTTTCAGCAAAGTCTAAGTAAGAGCTCCACATACTCAATTATCATATAGTCTTCTATGATAGCTAATACTCAAAGCATATTTTTAGAACAAACAACATCCATCAAACACAGAGAAAGATAGGGGCTTAATGTTTCGCCACCCAACACACTTATCATAAAGATAATTGGCAAAAATAATGAATCATGATCAAATATATTTGACTGGGTATATGTGTTTTGGATCTTTCCCCACCACATGATGCTTGCAAACTAATAGATTGTGGTTGGAATAAGATGTTGACTCAACATGAAAAGTAAATAACATGAAAGTAAATAGATTGTCCCTTTGCAGAGGGAAGTAGGGATATGCAAAGGTGCCAGAGCTCATTGTTTTATAACACAGATGAATATGTAATTTTGAGTGGTATACTTTTCCTGTCAACGTCACAACAGAGTTTTCAATATCATCCATGCTAAACACATTATTGGCAGTTCCCAAACAGAATTGAAATTTTACTGCCCCTCCACCATTCAAACACATTCCATGGCTGACCGAATCCACGGGTGCCATCCAAACAGTCAACTTTCTAGGGGGAGTTCTTGTTTATTTATTTTTGAATTATGCAGGACTGGGCATCCTTTTTACTAGCCTCTCTCATGCAATGACAAGTGAATAAACACTCATCTTGAGAATAACCCGCTTAGCATGGAAGATAGTGATCGCCCCGTCGCTCCATGAGCGGTACGAGCACACATAGCGGATGTTTATTTGAATGTTTAGAGGTGGCACGTGCAAATTTACTTGGAATGGTAGTGAAATACCATATATAGGTAGGTATGGTGGACTCTCATGTGACAAACTTGGCATAAAGATTTGGATGCACAAGTAGTATCTCTACTTAGTATGAAGTTTTGGCTAGCAAAAGGTTCTAAACAAGCACCACATGTTGGAGGATCCATAACAATATAACTTCTATGAAAATATACCCAAACATAACCATTATGGTGTCTTCCTTGTCCAACTTCAACAATTTGATCAAGGTTGAAAATAATTAATGGGTATTCACAATCATAAAAGATGTCCAAGATAATATATTTGTATGTGAAAGTTCTCTTTCTTATAATAGTTATTCATGAATTGCTTATATGACCAATATTGTGATTTTCAAACTTCAATAGATTTTACTTTCTAAACCAAATGTGAACCTACTACTAAGCATAAAGCACATTGTTAATTTCAGTTATGATCTTTCGTTCATTCAAAATTTACTCTTAGGATAAAAGTGAAGCACAAGAGTGAACGTGAAATTACTCTCAAAAGATATAAGTGAAGATCATGTTGGAAATATGCCCTAGAGGCAATAATAAATTGGTTATTATTATATTTCCTTGTTCATGATAATCGTTTATTATCCATGCTATAATTGTATTGATTGGAAACTCAAATACATGTGTGGGTACATAGACAACACTGTGTCCCTAGTAAGCCTCTAGTTGACTAGCTCGTTGATCAAAGATGGTTAAGGTTTCCTAGCCATAGACATAAGATGTCATTTGATAACAGGATCACATCATTAGGAGAATGATGTGATGGACAAGACCCAAACTGTAAACGTAGCATTTGATCGTGTCAGTTTATTGCTATTGTTTTCTGCATGTCAAGTATCTGTTCCTTTGACCATGAGATCATGCAACTCACTGACACCGGAGGAATACCTTGTGTGTATCAAACGTCGCAACGTAACTGGGTGACTATAAAGGTGCTCTACAGGTATCTCCGAGGGTGTCTGTTGGGTTGGCATGGATCAAGACTGGGATTTGTTACTCCGTGTGACGGAGAGGTATCTCAGGGCCCACTCGGTAATACAACATCACAATGAGCCTTGCAAGCAATGTGACTAAAGTGTTAGCCACAGGATCTTGTATTACGGAACGAGTAAAGAGACTTGCCGGTAACGAGATTGAACTAGGTATAGTGATACCGACGATCGAATCTCGGGCAAGTAACATACCGAAGAACAAAGGGAACAGCATACGGGATTAACTGAATCCTTGACATAGAGGTTCGACCGATAAAGATCTTCGTAGAATATGTAGGAGCCAATATGGGCATCCAGGTCCCGCTATTGGTTATTGGCCGTAGAGGTGTCTCGGTCATGTCTACATAGTTCTCGAACCCGCAGGGTCTACACACTTAACGTTTGGTGACGATTAGTATAATTGAGTTATTATGTTGGTGACCGAAAGTTGTTCGGAGTCCCGGATAAGATCCCGGACATGACGAGGATCTCCGGAATAGTCCGGAGGTAAAGATTGATATATGTGATAATAGTGTTTTGATCTCTGGAAGGGTTCCGGAGTTCACCGGAAGGGGTTCCGGATGTTTACCGAAGTGTTCGGGTGCAGCAACACTTTATATGAGCCAAAGGGATAAAGCCCACAAGGTATTGGAAAATGCAAAAGTAGTTTTGCTGCCGCGTAAGCGGTACTACCGCTTGTTGAAGCGGTACTACCGCCCGAGCGGTACTACCGCTTGTGTGAAGCGGTACTACCGCCCAAGCGGTACTACCGCTTGTGTCAAGCGGTACTACCGCTTGTGCGCGGCTGTGCACGATTCGGCAGGGTCCGAATTGGACTCTTTTCCTGCGGGCCAAACCGACCTTGTGCGGGCAAAACCGACCCGGAGGAGGCTTTTGCTCCAAGTTTAGACCCCAAGGCTCAACATATAAATAGAGGGGCAGGGCTAGCACACGGGATACATCAGGATTTCCCAAGCCGTGTGCCGGCAACCCTAGCCCTCTAGTTCCTCCGTCATAATCTCCGTAGTGCTTGGCGAAGCCCTGCAGAGATTGTTCCTCACCACCATCACCACGCCGTCGTGCTGCTGGAACTCAACCACTACTTCACCATCGCTCGCTGGATCGAGGAGGTGAAGGCGTCATCAAGCCGTACGTGTGTTGAACGCGGAGGTGCCGTCCGTTCGGCACTAGATCGGAAGGATCGTGATTGGATCGCGGGACGCTCGGCGATTTGGATCGCGAAGACGTTCGACTACATCAACCGCGTTTATTAACGCTTCCGCTTAGCGATCTACAAGGGTATGTAGATTCACTCTCCCTCTCGTAGATGCTCATCACCATGGATAGATCTTGCGTGTGCGTAGGAAAATTTTTGTTTCCCATGCAACATAACCAACAGATCAATGAGTAGTTAAACAATTAAGTAGCTATGTGAGGACTCTCTCTCAATAAAGACTTTCAGATCTGAGAATTTTATTCAAACAACAAACAAAAGAAAAGAAACTCCAAGAACAACACATATCATGTGAATGAATAAAAGCTTAGGATCAACATAGGCTAACCGATAATTGTTGATGAAGAGAGGTGGGATGCGTAGCATCCCCAAGCTTAGATGCTTGAGACTTCTTGTAATATTGAATTGGGGAGCCTTGGTCATCCCCAAGATTGAGCTCTTGTGTCTCGTTAATTCCTCTCATATCACGGTATCACCTAGGTCTCAAAAACTTCATCCACACAAAACTTGAAAAGAACTCGTGAGATAGGTTAGTGCACATAAGAATAAATCAATTCTTTATGTACTGTCAAGACAAGTTCCATAATAATTTTCAAACATTATCTACTGTATACTATCATTTCAACTATTATATCTACCAATATAAGTCATGAAAACTATAGGAGAAGTAGATAACAAAACTATGACAGCAATCTGTCTAAACGGGACACTCTGTAGCAATTAATTTAAAAGGGTCTTTTACATTTGTGTCCCTAACTCGAACCCACTACTCAGATTTACCCCTAATTTCGAAGCATGCTCAAAGTTGCCCCTCCGCCGTTAAGTGACCTTACAAAAATGTCCTTCTGTCCCGTTTCCGTCCGGTCAACGTGGTTGGACCGTCTATCGGGCGTCTATTGGACATTTTGCCCCTGCCTCCATGTGTCACTTACATGCGGGACCCACCCCGAGGAAAATAAAAAAAATAGAAGCAGAAATTCTAAGTCAAACTAGCCAACATTGACTAGGTCAACATAGGACATGGACCCACATGTCAGTGCCTCATTACTTATTTATTTGCATAATTAACTCTATTTTTAGCTGAATAATTAGCTCTACTAATTAAGGAGGGCCCACTAGTCATACTCATTGGGTGTAATTAACCAAGTAATTAACGCTAATCTAACAGAAGACACATGAGCTCATCGGTGTTAAGCCGCCGGTGACCAAAATCCACAACGGTGGCTCACCAGAGGACATGAGAGTAGCGGTTCGAGGCACCAGGGTCAAGCCCTTTCTTGCACGCCTCGCCGGTATGTTACGGGGTCGCTGGGGTGGATGAAAATGTCGTCGGCGTTGAGGTTTTGCGGCGGCAGTTGCTGACGATGTCGCAAGCAAAGCTGCGGTTCATGGACTTGCGATATGAGGGACTAGGAAGAATCTATGGGGCTCCTGGAGCACACCGGACATAAAAGTGCGGCCGAGGGAGCACGAAAATGATCTACTCGTCACCCATGGCGGTCGACGGTGCTGGAGCTCGATGGGCGACGGCTAGAGGAAAGGATAGATCTCGGGAGGATAAATATACGGTAGAGGAGCTCATTGCGGTTCTCTTGGTGCTGTCAGATGGGACAGGGATGGCCGGAGCGCATCGAATCAAAGATGGCTATTGGCGGCTGCGGACGAGGTTGTTGGCCTTGATTCATTCGGCGCAACGAAGCTCAGGTCAAAATTGTTTGAGATTAAGCTCTTAGTAGAGCAGTGATTCTTATGGACAAGTTTTCAGGTCTTCCGGAGCTCGTTGGTCACAAGCACAGCGAACAGCGGCAAGGTTTTGCTCTCGGGCAATTTCAGAGGAGAGAGTTGGGGGTCGGCAGAGAGCACAAGGGCGAGGGGGGGTCTACTATCGATGTTCCTGCGGCGTCCACAACAAGAGGATTAATTCGGGCGCAGGGAGGAGGTGACGAAGGAGGAGACGGACTCGGGTGAGCGTCGGCGCCACTCCCTCTGTCTATTGGCAGAGGAAGAAGATGACTAGCGAACCGGTTGGGCTGGTTGGGCCGTCCAGTGTAGCTGGGCCAAATGGTAAGCCTACGCTCTCTCTCTCTCTCTTCTCTTTTAATTTCTGTTTTTATTTTTAGTTTCCTCGGGGTTGGTCCCACATGTAAATGACACATGGAGGCAGGGGCAAAATGTCCAATAGACGCCCGATAGACTGTCAACCCCCTTTGACCAGACGGAAACGGAACCGAAGGTTATTTCTGTAAGGTCACTTAACGGCACAGGGGCAAATTTGAGCATGCTTCAAAATTAGGGGTAAATCTGAGTAGTGGGTTTGAGTTGGGGACAAATGTAAAAGTCCCTTTAAAAATGCACTTTTGTATCTCCAAAAATTCTAAAACTTTAGGACATGATTAAAAAATTATACGACAATACTGTGTAAAAATTTCAGAAACTTTTCATGTTCCAATAAAATATGAAAATTCAAACACTATAGCAAAAGTTTTTGTTTTTACACAGCAAACATCAAACATGCAATTGAAGCATCCTAAAGACAAATCTTGGAACTTTTTATTGACAAACATTATTATAAATAACATCTAACAGAGAACAACAAAATAAAATAACGCTCCAAGCAAAACACATATTATGTGACGAATAAAAATATAGCTCCAAGTAAGATATACCGATAGTGTTGAAGACGAAAGAGGGGATGCCTTTCGGGGCATCCCCAAGCATAGACGCTTGAGTCTTCCTTTGATATTACCTTGGGTGTGCCTTGGGCATCCCCAAGCTTAGGGTCTTTCTACCCCTTATTCTCCTCATATCGGTATCTCACCCAAAACTTAAAAACTTCAACCACACAAAACTCAACGGAACTTCGTGAGATGGGTTAGTGTAATATAGATTGATCATTCACTTAGGTATTGCCAAGACAAGATTCATAATTGTTCTAAAATAATACCTATTTTATTATATCATTCCCATAATTTATACCACTGAATATAAGCTATGGAAACACTAAAACAAGCAAACTATGCATGCAAAACAGAATCTGTCAAAAACAGAACAGTCTGTGAAGATCTGAATGAAATCCATATTTTCCTATCTCTAAAAATTCTAAAAAAAATTAGGATAACATAGGAAATTTGTATAGAAAAACTTTTTAAAAATTTAAGAATTTTTTGACTCTCCAGTAAATCAGAGAAATTCTGCACTGGACGTAAAAGTTTCTGTTTTTGCACAGAATCAAACCAACATGTATCCACACTATCCCAAAGGCTTTACTTGGCACATTATTGAAATAAAAGGCACAAAACATGATTACTACAGTAGCTTAATCATCTGAACACACAAAACAGAAAGTATAAGTGTTGGGTTGTCTCCCAACAAGCGCTTTTCTTTAAAGCCTTTTAGTTAGGCATGATGATTTCAATGATGCTCTCGTAAGAATAGTAATTGAAACATGCAAGGGAGCATCATGAATCACATGACTTTTAAGTCTAACCCACTTCCTATGCATAGGGATTTTGCAAGCAAACAATTTATTGTAGCAAGAATCAACTTGCATAGGAAGGCAAAACAAGCATAACTTCAAAACTTTGAACACATAGGGAGGAAACTTGATATTATTGCAATTCCTACAAGCATAAGTTCCCCCGTAATAATAATTTTCAGTAGCATCATGAAGAAATTCCACAATATAACTATCACATAAAGAATTCTTTTCATGATCCACAAGCATAGAAAATTTATCACTCTCCACATAAGCAAATTTCTTCTCATTCATAATAGTGGGAGCAAACTCAACAAAATAACTATCATGAGACACTTGATTGAAATAAACACATTGAATATTAAAACCATGATGACAAGTTTCATGGTTATTATCACTCTTTATAGCATACATGTCATCACCATAATCATCATAGATAGCAACTTTGTTGTCATAGTCAATTGAAACCTCTTCCAAAATAGTGGACTCATCGCTAAATAAAGTCATGACCTCTCCAAATTCACTTTTATCATTATTGCAATAAGATTTTGAACACCCTCCAAATAGTGGGATCATTAGTACCTAGAGTTGACACTCTTCCAAACCCACTTTCATCAATATAATCAGCATAAATAGGAGGCATGCTATCATCATAATAAATTTGCTCATCAAAACTTGGGGGACTAAAAATATCATCTTCATCAAACATAGCATCCCCAAGCTTGTGGCTTTACATATCATCAGCATCATGGATATTCATAGAATTCATAGTAACAATATTGCTATCATGCTCATCATTCAAGGATTTCACATTAAGCATTTTTATAAATTCTTCCTCTAACAATTGAGCACAATTTTCCGAACCATCATTTTCACGAAATACATTATAAAGGCGAAGCAATTGAGGCAACCTAAATTCCATTTTTTGTAGTTTTCTTTTATAAAACCAAAATAGTGAAAAAACAATAAACTAAAAGATTTAATTGCAAGATCTAAAGATATACCTTCAAGCACTCACCTCCCTGGTAACGGCGCCATAAAATAGCTTGATGTCTACTACACAACTATATTATTGTAGACTCTGTTGGGCCTCCAAGCGCAGACTTTTGTATGATAGTAGCAATTTTCTCTTAAGTGGATGACCTAAGGTTTATCAATCCATGGGAGGTGTAGGATGAAGATGGTCTCTCTCAAACAACCCTGCAATCAAATACAAGAAATCTCTTGTGTCCCCAACACACCCAATACAATGGCAAATTGTATAGGTGCACTAGTTCGGCGAAGAGATGGTGATAAAAGTGCAATATGGATAGTAGATATAGGTTTTTGTAATCTGAAAATATAAAAACAGCAAGGTAGCAAGTGGCAAACAGCGAGCAAAACGTTATATAAATGCTTGGAAATAAGGCCTAGGGTTCATATTTTCTCTAGTGCAATCGCTCAACAATGCTAACATAATAGAATCAGATGATCAGCCCTCAACGTGCAACAAAGAATCACTCCAAAGTTCATAAGTAGCGAAGAAGATAAGATGAAATTGTTGTAGGTAGTAAGAACCACCTCAAAGTAACCCTTTCAGATCAATCTATTGGGCTATTCCTATAGGTGTCACAAACAGCCCTAGAGTTCGTACTAAAATAATACCAATGATACATATCAATCAACCCTAATGTCACCTAGATACTCCAATGTCACCACAAGTATCCGTGGGTTAATTATTCGACATGCGTCAAACAATTTCAGATTCATCATATTCAATCCAACACAAAGAACTTCAAAGGGTACCCAAGATTTCTATCGGAGAAAGTAGGACAAGAACGTATATCAACCCCTATGCATAGATTACCCCATTGTCACCACGGGAATCCGCAAGTTGAGTACCAAGACATACATCAAGTGATCTCAAATCCAATATTCAATCCGACATAACGAAATCTCAAAGGGAAAGATTCAATTCATCACAACAAGATAGCAAGGGAAGAACACCATATGATCCAACTATATTAACAAAGCCCGTGATACATCAAGATCATGACATCTCAAGAACACGAGAGAGAGACAGAGAGAGAGAGAGAGAGAGATCAAACACATAGCTACTGGTGCATACCCTCAGCCCTGAGGGAAAACTACTCCCTCCTCATCATGGCCTCCGCCGGGATGATGAAGATGGCTACCGGTGATGATTTCCCCCTCCGGCAGGGTACTGGAAAGGCTCCAGATGGGTTTTTCATCGATACAGAGAGTTGCGGCGGTAGAGCGGAAGTTCTAGGTTAACTTTCAGGGGTTTCTAGATTTATAGGATTTTTCAGTGTTGGAATCACATCAACCGGAGCGACATGGGCCCCACAAGGTAACAGGGTGCGCCCAGGGGGGTGGGCGCACCCTGTTGGCTTGTGGCCCACAGGTGGCTCCCCTCCGGTGGTTCTTCGCTCCGGTATTTCTCGTTTTCTCTAGAAAAAATCATAAAAATGTTTCGGGCGATTCCGAGAACTTTTATTTTCTGCACAAAAAACAACACCACGGTAATTCTGCTGAAAACAGCGTCAATCCGGGTTAGTTCTAAATAAATCATATAAAGTGCATCAAAACCATATAGAAGTATTGTAAACATAGTTAAATATGGCATGAATACTTCATAAATTATCGATACGTTGGAGACGTATGAGCGGCATGCCTGTATATAGAGGTGGGCTTGGTCCCCGGCCATTCACGCAACGTACAGGAGTGCTTAGGTTGATGGGCCCATGACCCCTTCGCACTTAGGATGTAGATTGACGTGTTGACCTCTCTAGAGAGCTTAGTTAGGAGTTCGGCATGTAGATCATCCGAGGCCGGGCATTACCCAGAAAAGTGTGTCCGACCAGAGGTAATCGAGAGTATCGGGAAATGTGGTGCACCCCTGCAGGGAAGTTAAACTATTCGGATAGCCGCATCCATGGTAACAGACGGCTTGGAGTTGTATCTGATCTTATACTACTTGAACCGGATACTTGATAAAATACAGCAAGATGACAGACAGATATACTCGGTGATTGCTTTCTCGCAGGGAGTCAAGGGAGGATCTCAGGGCAGGTTATTGCTATATGTATGTGCAAGATGATACCATATATGCTCCTCTCTTCTACTGCTGAAAGATGTAGTCTTTGATAGGATGAGCTTCTCCCCCTTTATTCTGGCATTTTTGCAGTCTAGTCCACTGATACTACCCCCATTCCTTTGATACCGATGCATATGTAGTATATATCTGATGTAAGTCTTGCGAGTACTTTGGATGGGTACTCACCGTCGCTTTGCTACTCTCTTCATTCAACTCGGTTGATGCAATAGTTGGTAGCACCGCGGATGCAGGTTACCCCCGATGGTGCGTTCTGGAGACCGACGACCAGGAGTAGTCCGGAGGTCCCAGGCAGGAGGCCTCGCCTTTCGATCTAGTGTCATTGTTTTGCTCAACCTTCTTAAGGAAAAACTTATCTAACTATGTCTGCACTCAGATAATATTTGTTTTCATGATTGATGTATTATGGGTCCTAATGGCCCTGGCTTCTAATATAAAGATTTATGTTTATTTTTGTGTCATAGAGTTGTGTTGTGATATTAACGTGAGTCACCCTTCATGATCGTGCATGATGCGTGTATGATTAGTGCGCGATTATAAATGGGGGCGTCACATCACCGACGTTGAGGACGACGACGAGGATGCCCTGGCTGCTTCAGACAGCAGATCTGATGGGAAGCTGGGGTGATAGAGCAGGAAGAAGACCACGATGGCAACTATGACCATGCGTGCAACAACATAGTGGCACACCCTAGGAAGAATAGGAAACGAGACCATGAAGAGGAGACACGGGAATCAAGTGTGCTGATGCATGTAGTTCTTCGGGCGGAATGCACAACGAAAAGAGGAGATAGGCAAACATCCATCAACACTACTGTAAGGCCAATCCCGAGTAAGAATCACACAAAAATGAACCTGTCACTGGCTCCTGCCACCGATGCGGAGACCGCTAAGACCATGGAACCATCCGCCGACAATGGAACCGCGCCCACCGCACTAACCTCGATGCATGACCTATCATCGGTCAAAGACCACCTAGACACCGAATCACTTCGCCTGGAAAAGAAGAGCATAGGCTATTAGTTCAATGACGCATTGCAGTGGGTGTTGGGGTACTACAGTAGGGTGCATCGACTGCAAAATAAAAATCCTACCCGCAGAACATCCAGAACATGCTACGGGAATGGATCACGGATCGTTACCACTAGACGTGCAGTCTCGTGCAGTGGAAGTACAGTTGAGGCAACGCGTCTCCGAAGTCATCTCCTCCTCGTCGATCTCCCACGTAGCCGACCGGATCCCATGAACAGGTTTGTCAAAGCGGTGCAAGTGCACCGCCTCTAATGGTATTCACGCATGCAGGAGGAACATCGTGCGGCGGACTTCTAGGTCCGATCACACAACCAGCGGCGGGTGGAGGTGGCTAGTTGCAACACATGCAAAGCTCTAGTGACGGCGCTGAATCGATTAACTGAAAGAGTGTGCCGCGCCTCCACTATATATAGGCATCCGTTACGGGCTCAACTCTTGGGCCTCGCACGGATCCTAAAGCCCAGAGTCTACTCGGTCACGATCCAAGTCCAGCTCGGACCACATCCGACCAGTGTCCTCAGATCCAACCTCGTAGGTTCCTTCCCTTAAGCACGCAACCCCTTAGGTTCAAGTTGGCTTGGTCGCAGGTCGGATCACCTCCGATCTGCTAGGTTGGTAGCGGCCTCTAGCAAGGCGTGCCGACCATCAAGTAGACAATGAAGCTGGTTAGGCGAACCTGTACATCACTTCTATTCCCTTTGCCACACGATATATGTTGTCGGGCTCAAGGCGAGTTTGTCATCCTTGTGCTGGCCCGACCTCTTTCTCGTTCCAGTGATGCCGACCACAAACTGGATTACCTCATAATCCTTGTCGCATGGCCATGCTTATCTTGGTCGGCTCACACGAGGGGCCCAGAGTATATCTCTCCTGATCGGAGGGGCAAATCCCATCTTGCGCGGCCATTTCTCGCAACATGGGTCTGGACAAGCCTGAAATCTACCTTTATAACTACCCAGTTACGGAGTAGCATTTGCTCGGCCCAAAGCAGGTCTGTCACCATCCCGAGTACATGCGCTGCCTTAGGTCTTAGGACATAGAACGTATGTTGTACTAGAGACTCACAAATGACATGTCACTGCTTCTCATAGTTGGGTATGTTCGACTCATACCTTATCTTGACTCGGATCCGACTATGTCAAATCCGACCAGATCCTTCCGAGTCCATATTATCCGCCAAGCATCCAATGCTCCATGGCCAGTGATACCAAGCCATCCATCGTGTCATATGCTAGTCTAGTCAGCTATGCGTCCACACAGCCCTTTCGACTAAGGACCTTTTAGGATAGTCATCATACAATGCATAGTCCCACAAACAAGTCATGTACTTGCTGATACACATCACTGATAATGTCCAATGAATATCTTTATTCATAAATACATAGGAAATATCATCATACATGATTGCCTCTAGGGCATATCTCCAACAGTGGGCAACGGCGGACATGAATGAAACAATGGAGTCGAGCGAAGGAGGAGAAAACGTAGCTAGCGGCGAGGAAGTGCAGAAGTTGAACACGAAGTTCGTTGATTTTGGGAAGGAAGCGAAGAACTTGGATCACACTGTCACCTTTCCTAACACATGTGATGGCGCTTGCAGCAAAGAGAACAATGGTGTAGTGAAGAACTAACTAAGTTCTCAGAAAAAGTTTACCATGTTGAAAACATGAATGAATTCAAAAAGCTGAAGAAAAAGGTAAAGGCATTGAGCAAGTTAAACAAGAAAAGATAGATCTCTTTATAGTATTTATTAGCAGAAAGATGAAATCAATAGGCAATGAGAAAATTTACACATCACCAAAATGATTTTAACAAAGACCTGAGAGCATCTAAAGTCGGGCGCCCCAAACCCGCCTCAAACGCCCGGGCGGATGGCCCGGTTAGGGACCAGTCACAAAAAAGCGGCCTAGACGGGCGCCTCAAATCTGCGTCAAACGCTCGGGAGGACCGACATCCCTCATATCCAACCCAAATATGGGGCGGATATGGGGGCGCCCAGGTGCGACCGGGCGCGTCCGCCACATCAGACCCAACAAGGCGTCCCCACAAGAAATTGCACCAAATCCACCCCCTTGACCTACCGAATCCATTTGCCCTCTCCTCTCTTCTTCCACCTCCTCGCCGAACGTCTCACAGCTATGTGACCACCCTTGCTCTGCAGCGGTTCCGAGCCTCAGCACCGCCACCACCGGCACAACAGTCCTCTCTCCCGTGATCGTCACCATGGACATCATCGCCGGTACGGACACCACCGCGGTACATCCGACAACTCTCGGACTGCCCCTTGCCCTCTGTGTGTTTGACAAAATGTTCGACCCGGTTTTTTGTGATTTATTTGTAGGGCAAGCCATGAATTCCGATGCTTCGTGTGGCGAGGAGTATTAACCGATGGAGCTTGATAAAATTATTGAAGTTGAGTTCTTTGATTTGTTGGATTCGGACGAAGAAGTGGACATGATCATGCTCATGAGCATGCAAGAGGCAATGGACCGGCAGGTGGAGCATATTCAGAACTTCAAGGGATCAATCAAAGGGAGAAGAGTGATCAATCGGGATAGGGACTCTGGAGCACGGCTACTACACAAGGACTAGTTTGCTCCGGGCCCAACTTTTCCGGATGATCCATGGTTTCGTCGGTGTTTTTGCATGCGAAAACCATTGTTTTTGCACCTTGTGGAGGGAGTGGAGGCACACGATGACTACTTCATGCTCAAAAGGGATTGATGCGGCCAACTTTCTTACTCTGCTGAGCAGAAATGCACGGCTGCTCTGAGGATGCTTGCACTTGGTACTGTTGCATATGTCATTGGTGAGATAGTACGGATGGGGGAGAGCACATGCCTAAAGACAACTGTGAAGTTTGCATGCGTTGTGGTGCAGGTGTTTCGAGCAGAGTATCTGAGAGAAACCAATGTGCAGGACAGAGAAAAGTTGTTGGTTATTGGAGAGGCCAGAGGGTTTTCAGGAATGCTCCGATCAATTGATTGTATGCATTGGAAATGGAAGGACCGCCCCAAGGTTTGCGGAGAACGAATCAATGTCACACCAAATAGACCACCATCATACTGGAAGCAATGGCATCACATGAATTATGGATTTGGCATGCTTTCTTTGGAATGTAGGGTTCTCACAACGACATTAACGTGCTTCAACGATCTCCCGTGTTCAGGAGGCTTTGTAATGGGGAATCGCCACCGTGCAACTACACTGTCAACGGCCGTGAGTACAACATGGGATACTATCTTGCCGATGGCATCTATCCTCAGTGGGCGGCGTTTGTGAAGACCATATCCAAACCACATAGCAACAATACAAAACCACTTTGCAACAATGTAGAAAGCAGCTGGGGAGGATGTGGAGAGAGCATTCGGAGTGCTTCAAACTCGTTGGGGAATTGTTCATGGAGCTGCAATGATGTAGGAATCAGAAACTTTGTGGCAGCTGATGACATGTTGTGTAAATTTGTTCAATATGATTGTCGAGGATAAGAGTGATGGTGTTGCCCAAATCAATGATTTTGAAGCGCTAGGAGAACAAGTTCAAATTCCGGAAGATCAAGATGCAAGCCAGCTTATGAACTTTCTGCAGATGCATCAGGATCTTCGAGAACATCAGGTGCATGTGTGGCCACTCAGTGATCTTGTGGAGCATATGTAGATCCACAATGGAAACCAATGAGCTAATGTTTGAGGTGTGCACTTTAAATAAATTTTACGTAAGAACTATGTATTTTCGGTGCCAACATTTGCTATTTACATGTGACATTGGCATGTATGATGGATGTGCATGAATTTGATGTATATGACTATCGGGCACAAGATATAAGGGGTTATCCGGATGCGTCCGCGGGCGTTTCAGGGGCCGGATTTGTCAAGTCCGGATGTAGATGCTCTTAGGAGATGTCTTTGTCATACGAAAAGGTGAAACATGTCCTGCCCATCGACATGTGCGTTCAAACGTTTGCGACATGATATTGGACAACAAAAAATGCCAAGGCACCACGGTCCAATTGTTTAGGGGCGGTTTGAGGTATAGTGTTGAAGCTGCCCTTAGAGCATCTATAGTCGGGTACCCCCAAACCTCCCTCAAACATCCGGGCGGGCCGCCCGGTCACTGGCCGACCATGAAATTTCGATCCAGGCGGGCGCCTCAAACGCCCCCCGCTGACCGGCACCCCTCGTATCCAGCCCAAATATGGGACGGATATAGGGGCACCCGGGCACGCCCGCCATGTCGGACTGACACTTGAGTCCCACACAGAATCACCAGGAAACCCAGCGGTCCGAAGCTCGTCTCCACTTTCAGACCGATGTCGCCGCGTGACGCCGCTCTGGCGGGACGCGTACTCCCTAGCCCGGCTATTTAAGCCGACCGCCGGCACCGAAACCCTAACCCTCCACCATTTCCTCCTCTTGTCCGCCGCCGCCACTTTCCACTCCCCATCCGCCGTCGCCATTCCTAGCCCGGCCATTTAATCCATGCCCCCCCCCCCCCCTCCCACCGCCGCCACTTTCTAACGCCGGAGCGCCGACTGCGGCTCCTTGAGCAGGTCCGGGCAAGGCGCCAAGCCCGGATCGCCGTGGGGGCTACCTCTGAATGTAGTGGGGGACGTGGGGGACGTGGGGGACGCCGGGGACGCGGATCTGCAAGCGGAGCAGCAGGCCATCCTTGACTCCATCCGCTCGGAGTGGGATGCGGAGACTACACGGCGTCGTCGGCAAGAGATGGAGGCGGAGTAGGCCGTGGAGGAGGCGGAGATGCTCTTCTACCTGGATGATCTCGAGGAGGAGGAAGAGGAGCCGGAGCCCTCCTACGTGCCCGTCTACTCGTCGTCCGGCACCGACGTTGTGGACATCTTCGATGATGAAAACTAAGGTATACGTAGCATGTAGTGTGTTGGAGTTTTTTTTTTACATGTTTTGTATGGATCCAAGAGTTCAAATATGAGAGACTCGGACGTGAACGAGAAGATTTGAAAACTGACCGGTCAATGTCCACGAACACGTTCGTGGACATTTGAAGGCCCGAATTAGCAAACGGTGGCTTTCGATGCTCTTATCCCATCGTCGTGAGTGCCCAACTTCATCCGTGGCAGAGAACTTACGAGAAACGGACTGGGACACTAGAATCCAGGGTTCTGCCACCCTCCCGCTGTATGAGCTACTCCTAGTCGCCTCGTCTCTAACTAACCCTAGAGAAAAAAACGTGTGTGCTAATTCATTGTTAATCAGACAAAAAAATAAACCTCTTGTTCTTCTTTCTCTCTCATTGTCGCGGCAGCTGTGTTACACGACAACCCTGCATGCATGCTTATCTACAGATGCATGCTTGAAAAATGTTTTAATAAAGCAACTAATAGATTATGTAACGGAAAGCTGAAATCGAATATGTCCGTACGTTTTTTATCTACGCACCCATCTTTGCGTGTTGGTATGGATGTTCGCTTCTCTTTGCACTGCAAATAACCAAGCTAGAAATGATTCGACAAAAAAGGGATGTCCAGCCAAAGTGGCTGGACAAGAGGCACGTAGCTAGGGCACCCGAGCTAAGAATAAAGGCTATGTACGAGAGGACAAGCAAAGCGTGTACATGTGAATATATATGATCCATATGGAGTATATCCCTTGCCTCTGTTTGGTGCCCAGCCAGCAGCATGCATGCACGCATGGCTCGAATTAGTAAATTTCCCATGAGCCACTTTTACCAAGGACATGGCGTCAAAGTTGCCTTTGATACATATTTGAAGAAGCAAAGACCATTCACGTTTACTTTATCACTGGAAGCTAAGCCACGCTTCGCCGCGCCGTTCTTCACTGGTGGGATATCTTTTTTTCTCTAACGTGTTATTGTGGTTGGTAAAAAAATGGCATATCTATGTTGGCTTGAGTTTTAATTATGGTCTGGCAGTGCTTTTTTCATTCATATATCGTCATGAGCTGTTGTTAGAGATATTATTTGTTTCAAAAAGAGAGTGGAATCGTTTGATTCATGGTTGTGGTGTCCTTACATGTTCTGATTTTGGTGTCAGCTGGTGATTGTTGTCCATGGTTTCTTTTCGCTCCCTCCACTGCCATCTCATAAAAAGGCGGCTACCTTATTATTATTAAAAATGGTTCTACACATCAAAAGATATTAAATATTTATTTATTTCAAATTAAAAAATATGATTTCAAAAAAATGCAAATTTGAAATAAAGGTATCAAATTCAAAAAATATTCACAGACTGAAAAAAAATTAATAAAATTTAAATATATTCGTGAATTTAACACCCTGGCAAACAAGGCACTGGTGCAGTGACGTGCTATATAAACAGTTTTTACACCCTTGATTTTTCAAAGCAACATAGTAATATTTATAAGTATAGGAAACAAACAGCAACATAGTAAAATTTATAAGTATAGGAAAGAAAATCATTGATTTTTCAAAGTATACGATCCTAAAAGAATGTTTACCCCATTTCATCTTATTAATTTAGCAAGGCATGACTCCGTCTTCACCACATAGATACAAATGTTAAGCACCATGGTGTCCAAGTCAGGCAATTGGATCGTACTTTTTCAATATGCATCAACTTTTTATTCTTCACGCAATACATGAGCGTGAACTATTAATTGGACATAGCCTATAGGTGGAATAGAATATGATATAGGTGGAATAGAATATAATGGTAGATATCAATGGGGTAAAAAGTAAAGAAGATAGTCTCACATCAACTAGGCGTACCAATGAGCTATGAAGATGCTCGTCGATAGATATCAATGCAAGGAGTAGGGATTGCCATGCAACTAATGCACTAGAGCTATAAGTGTATGAAAGCTCAACTGAAGCTAAGTGGGGTGTGCATCCAACTTGCTTCCTCGTGAAGACCTCGGACATTTGAGGAAGCCCGTCATCGGAATATACAAGCCAAGTTTATTATATGAAAAGGTAATTCCCACTAGCATATGGAAGTGTCAACATAGGAGACTCTCTATATGGAGAACATGGTGCCACTTTGAGGCAAAAGTGTGGTAAAGGATAGTAGCAAAGTCCCTTCTCTCTTTTCTCTCATTTATTTTTTTTATTTTTTTTATGGTGGGCTTTTCTCTTTTTTTTTTTGCCTCCCCCATTTTCTCTATTTTTTATATGGTGGGCTCATTTGGCCTCCCCCATTTTTATTTCATTTTTCGTCCGGAGTCTCATCCCGACTGGTGGGGGAATCATAGTCTCCATCATCATTTCCTCACTGGGACAATGCTCTGATAATGATGATCATCACACTTTTATTTACTTACAACTCAACATGAAGGTCTGATAAAAACATATGACTCTGTATGAATGCCTCTGGCAGTATACCAGGATGTGCAATGATCCAGCGTGACATGTATCAAAAATATGAAGAACGGTGGCTTTGCCACAAATACTATGTCAGCTCTATATGATCATGCAAAGCATTATGATGATGAACGAAGTAGTCATGTGAAGTGACGATGAAATTTGCATGGCAATATATTTCGGAATGGCTATGGAAATGCCATAATAGGTAGGTATGGTGGTTGTTTAGAGGAAGATATAATGAGGCTTATGTGTAACAGAGCGTATCATGTCATGGGGTTTGGATGCATCGGCGAATATTTGCACCGATCCTCGAGGTGAAAATGGGCTATGCACGGTACCGAAGAGGCTAGCAAATATGAGAAGGTGAAGATGCGTATGTCCATGGTGTCACATTAGTCATAAAGAACTCACATACTTATTGCAAAGTTTTATTAGTTTTATCACAATCAAAGTACTCCTCCCATGCCCCGAGGGAGGAGGTTGATAGGAGTTAACCATCGCGCGCCCCCGACTCGAAACAACACTACGATTTCAACGAGGAATATAAATGCTCACACATCATCACCATGCCTATTTAATTCTTAGATGAATAACAAGTTAACACCTCTTAATCTCGACACTTCTACGAATCAACAATTTTGAACTCACACATTTTTCATATTACTTCATCAATGTCATTGACCCACAACTTCTCTATATGTGCTACACGATGGTTTTGATTATCATTCATTGAATACCTAATATTCTTGGACTAGTCTTATGACCCATGAAAATTACCATCACTATTAATTCATCTCTCAAACAAATATAAGTGAAGAATGAGAGCGTATTATTTCTATAAAATCTACACGCCACCGTGCTCGAAAAGATATAAGTGAAGCACTAGAGCAACTGCCAAGCTCAAAGCACATAGAGTATTCTAGCAAATTATCATGAAGGTGTGTCTCTCCCAAATAGGTGTGTCCAGCAAATTATGATTGTGACAAACTGAAAGTAAAACCAAACAAAAGCAAACGACGCTCCAAGCAAAACACATATCATGTGATGAATAAAAATATAGCTCCAAGTGACATACCGATGGATTGAGACGAAAGAGGGGATGCCTTCCGGGGCATCCCCAAGCTTAGACTCTTGAGTCTCCTTAGAATTATACTTGGTGTTCCTTGGGCATCCCCAAGCTTAGTCTCTTGCTACTCCTTATTCCGTAGTCCATCGTGATCACACCCAAAACTTGAAAGCTTCAATCACACAAAACTCAACAAAACTTCGTGAGATCCGTTAGTATAAGAAACATATTGCATACTTGAGGTATTGTCATAAATTGATTCAAATTCTTTTTTGCATAATAGGTACTGTATTCTAACTTCTCCATGGATTACACCCCCCGATATACTCCATGGCATAATCAAAACAAGCAAACTATGCAAGCAAAATAGAATCTGTTTAAAAACAGAATAGTCTGTAGCAATCTATAAAGAGCCCATACTTCTGTAACTCTAAAAATTCTGAAAACTTAGGAAAACGTGCACAATTTGTATAGAAATATTGTGTTAAAATTTCAGATCATTACCACACACCAGTAAAAAATGAAAATTCCTTCACTGGAGTCAAAGTTTTCGTTATGTTTCAGCATCGTTTCTACTCATCTTTTGGGTCATCCCAAAGGCTTTACTTGGCACAAACACTAATTAAAACATAAAAACATAATCATTACAGAGGCAACAATCATGTTATCACAAAATAACAGAAAGGAAAAAAACAAAAATAAAGATACATATTGGGTTGCCTCCCAACAAGCGATATTGTTTTATGCCCCTAGCTAGGCATAATGCATAGTTTCAAGTGTTGTCATCTTTGACATTCAACCCGTAGGTAGCCCTCATGATTGATTCATAAGGTGGTTTAATTCTCTTCCTAGGTAAGTGTTCCATCCCTTCTTTAATGGGAATTGGAATCTTATGTTTCCCGCTTTCATATCAATAATTGCACCTATAGTTCGTAAAAATGGCCTTCCAAGTATTACGGGACAAGAAGGATTGCAATCAATATCAAGCACAATGAAATCTACAGGCACATAATTTTTGTTTGCAATAATAAGCACATCATTAATTCTACCTAAAGGTTTCTTGATGGTAGAATCCGCAAGATGCAAGTTTAGGGAACACTCTTCAATATTAGTGAGACCAAGCACATCACATAAAGTTTTAGGTATGGTTGAAACACTAGCACCAAGGTCACACAAAGCATTGCATTCATATTTATTTATCTTTACCTTGATAGTAGGTTCCCACTCATCATGCAATTTTCTAGGAATAGAAATTTCAAGCTCAAGTTTCTCATCATAAGATTTTATCATAGCTTCTACTATATGTTCGGTAAAAGCTTTGTTTTGTTCATAAGCATTGGGTGAGCTAATAATGGATTGCAGCAAGGAAATACATTCTACTAAAGAGCATTTATCATAATTAAAGTCCTTGTAATCCAAGATAGTGGGCACATCACTAGTTAAAGTTTTGACCTCTCCAAACCCACTTTTTTCAGTTTTAGCATTAGAATCATCACCCTCCAAGCAAACGGGACGCTCCTTAACTAAAGTTGACTCATCTCCAGTCCCTTTATCATTCATATTCAGAGAAGTAAACAAAGATTCAATAGGAGAAACACCAATCATTTTAAGATCTTCATCATGATTCGTAACCGGGAAAGATTCCGGTTTAGTGGCCATCCTGTTTACTAGAGTGGTTTGCTTATCGGAGATTTTGCCTAATAATTCTTCAGTGTAAGCAAATTGTGATTGAAGGATAAACACCTCCTTATTGATTTCATCAAGTTGCATACTAATAGCATCAAGCAAAATTGAATGTTCCTTTATTTCAGAGGCAAAGAATTTATTATGCTCAAATTGTGAAGTCATGAAGGTTTTCATAGAACCCTCTATGTCCGTCATTCTTTGATAGAAAGAAGTATCGTAGAATCTATCTCGCGACATGGTGACCGAAAAAGCAAAGCAACAAGCAAGACAAGTAAACTAGTAAGTAAAGCAAACTTGAAGCAAACTAGTAACAAGCAAAGGTAAATATTTTTGTATTTTTGATTTTTATGAGACACACTAAATATAACAACAAATAAAAAGAAGAACAAGTGAATGAAATTTTGTGTGAAGTTACTTGATAGTTGGTGATGGTATTCCCCGGCAACGTCGCCAGAAATCCTTCCTGATACTCGTGATCTGCGTTGGGTTTTCCGTGAAGAGGAACGGGTAATGACAGCACAAAGTGGGTAAGTATTTCCCTCAGTTATGAAACCAAGGTTTATCGAACCAATAGGAATACCAATCCTCAACCGTCTTCAGTGGCTGCACACAAAAGAACAAACAACTTGCACCCAACGCCGGCAAGAGGGTTGTCAATCCCCTTGGTCTCGTTATTTGCAAGCGAGTTGTGTAGATAATTGTAGATAATAGTAAAGTGCAAAATAAAATAAAAGGTAAAAATAATAGCAAGGTAATGATAGTGTTTGTGAATATATAAGTGGATAGACCCGGGGGCCGTAGAGTTCTCTAGTGGCATCTCTCATAAGCAAAGCATACGGTGGGTAAACAAATTATTGTTGGGCAATTGATAGAAAAGCGAATAGTTATGCGATTTTCATGGCAATGATCATGTGTATATAGGCATCACGTCCATAAGCAAATAGGCTGACTCCTGCCTGCACCTATTACTATTACTCCACCCATCGACCGCTATCCAGCATGCATCTAGAGTGTTAAGTAAAACAGAGTAATGCTTGGAGAACATTGACATGATGTAGACAAAGAAGATTCAATAAATATGAATAATAAACCCCATCGTTTTATCCTTAGTAGCAGCAACACAAAGACGCAACTTGTCCCCTTCTGTCACTGGGATATAGAAACTTGCCAGGTTGAACCTACTACAACGCACCACTCATACTGAAGAAATATCAATCTAGTTGGCCTAACTATCTCAATAGATTGGAGAGCATTACGAAGCTATGATGATCATGCAAATAAGAATCACAGTAATCAGATTTGACTCAAATACTTTTCATGAATAATCTGAACATAAACTCACAATTCATCAAATCCCAACAAACACACCATACAAAGGGATTACATCGGATAGATCAAGGCAAAGATGCGATGAACATTGTATTGAAGATCGAGAGAGAGAGAGAGATTGCCATCTAGGTACTACCTACGAACCCGTAGGTCTGCGGTGAACTACTCACACATCATGGTGAGGGCAGCAAGGTTGATGAAGAGGCCCTCCGTGATCGATCTCCCCTCCGGCAGGGTGCCGGAACGGAGGTGTAGATGGCCTCCCGTCGGAACAGAGACTTGCGGCGGCGGAAAAGTGTTTCGGGAGCGCTTCCGGTGTTTTTAGGGTAGATGTGAATTTATAGGCCACAGAACGACGTCGAGAGAGGTGCCAGGGGGCCACCACATATCTGCCCCCCCCCCCCCTAGTGGGCGGCCTCATATGTGGTGGGGCCCTGGTGCAGCTCCCGGCCTTCCTCCGAAGCTTCTAGCTCTTGTATTGGTCCAGAAAAAATTGCCAAAAAGTTTCGTGGCAATTGGACTTCGTTTGGTACTGCAACTCTGACAAGGCAAAAACACGCAGAAAACAACTACTGGCACTGGGCACTGTATCAATAGGTTAGTGCTCAAAAATATTATAAATTGGTAAATAAATACCCAAAAAGTATCCTAGAATGATAATATATTAGCATGGAACAATCAAAAATTATAGATACGTTGGAGACTGTAGGAGATATGCCCTAGAGGCAATAATAAATGTTATTGATTATCTCCCTGTTCATAATTAGGTTTATGTTCCATGCTATAACTGTTATGGTTCTCGATTCTGCAATAACCATGAGGCTCGGAGGAAGACTCATATGCACGTGTGGAATAATAAACGGTAAAATGTATTCCTAGTCTGGCCTCTAAGACTAGCCCAAGTGTTGCATGATGGTTCTGTTTTCCTGATCATGGGCATGTCTATGCCGGCAACTTTGAGGGCACAATGTTAGTAGAACACTTGTGTTGAATCGACCCGATTGATGTTATGCTATGAGATTCATTCGTCATAAGTTAATGGTTAATAACACAGAGAAGTTAATGTTTGCATAATCCTTAGACCATGAGAGTGTCGAGTTTCTTCATGCTTGCTTCATGAACTTTGGGGTTTGTTAAACGTCATCCGTAAATGGGTGGCTATTACGGCGGCTTACGGGTTCATGGAAAAGTATGTTAAGTAACTTGATAGCTCAATATTGGGATTTGCTCCTCCGACGATGGAGAGATATCTCTGGGCCCTCTCGGTGTTACGGTATCCATCATCGTCTGGCCAGACACAAGTGTGATTTGATCACAGGGATACCGGAACACAGAAACGAGAAAAGAGAACAAAAACCGGCAACAAGGTAACTGGCATTGTGGACAAGTGTTGATCCACGAGGATGCCGATGTTTCTCACCTCGGGTATTTGTAACATATCGCGAAGCAACAGGAATAGCACACGGCAACTGGAGGTTCACTCGAATATTCATTCGTGTGGGTATAGGGGTCAATATGGGTGTCCACGGCTCCGATGTTGATAATTGATCGGAAAGAGTTCCGGTCATGTCTATACTTCACCGAACCTATAGGGTCACACGCTTAAGGGTCATCTATCTGCTGAATACTAGACGGGGAGTCTGAGAGAAAATCACCGAAAAAGTTTCGGACGAAACGGAAACGTTCCGGAGAGAACACCGGAATAGTTCCGGTGAAACTGAAAAGTTGTTTCAGGGTATTCCATTAAGTCAAATTGGTTCTGGCACACGCCTGGAAATTCTTGGAGGATGCCAGAAGTGTTCTGGAAACTTCTGGGAATTTTCCGGGACAAAAACCGGAAATGTTCCGGAGCAGCCGGAACCGTTTTGGTTGCTTTTCGCTGAAGAAACATTATTCTGAAATTGTTTCGGAATGCGTTCAAAATTGTTTTGGTGGGTGCTAGAATTATTCTAGGCACACAGAAATAATTTGGGTTTTAACGGACGCAGAAAAATGTCTTCGTGAATAGTGAAAAGCACTTTTTGGGCTGATTTGCAAATGGGGTTTTTCTTCTAGAAGAAAACCACTTTTGGTGTGTGAAAGGGAGGTGGAGCTCCCCAAGGGGGCTGCAAATTTCGTCCATGGCATGGGGGGGGCCCTCCTTGAGGTGTCCTTCCACCTCATGGTGGATATCTTCTACACACCCTTATGTGGCATGTGGTGGAAAGATCCTAGGAAGGTCCTTTTGGTCTTTCCTCTACCCCTTGCTCCTCCTATAAATAGAGGTGGAGAGAGCTCTCCAAAATCAGCTCATGCTTGCTCTCATACATATGCCATTGACTTGTCCGGCTTCTCTCTCCCTCCCAGCGAAATAGTTTCGTAGAGCCGAAAGGTTGTCTGGGTTCCGGTGGGAACTAGTTCTGGACGGCGAAGCCCTGCCGGATAGATGACACCGTATGTGTGCAACTCTGTAGAGAGATCGTAGTTTCGGTCTTAGTTCGAGAGTGCCTCCCGAAGGGCTGTCCAAGTGATCGTCTTAGTTTCGAGGGTCCTCCCGAAGGGCTGTCCGAGTGATCGTTCGAGTTTCGAAGGTCCTCCCGAAGGGCTGTCCGCGACACTGTCCGAGGGACTGTCCGACCGCCTCCCGGAGGGCTGTCCGAGGGGCAGATGTGGGAGTACATCCTCGCGGTTGGGAGGTTGTAAATCCTAGCTGCGGGGATCTGCACCGCCGATCGTCATCGACTCTACTTCCGCTGCGCTACGAGTCGGTAACGAAACAGATCAAACCTTGTATGCAGTCTCCATAGTGATCCTGGGCTGGTGCGTAGGTCGGAAATTTTTGTTTTCTGCTGCGTTCCCCTATAGTGGCATCAAGAGCCGTGCTATGCGTAGATGCAGGTTGCGATCTAGAATACATAGAGATGTATGGGTATTGCACAATATAATTAGGTAGTAGATGAGTTCTATTACTGAAAATTATTTGTGCGGGTAGCAGATGAAATCTGTTACCCGATGTTCTTGTTGCTTCCCTGGAATTTGCATATTTCTGATCTTGATAACAGTATGGTGGAGTTTCAATGTTCTGGCAATCCGCGATCCTGATTGATCAACGAAGTGCTAACAGTTCATTGAATTCCACCGTAGTTAAAAAGAAAGATGAAATTTCGCAGACGAAAGGGCAATGCAGATATGATCTGCACGGGGGTCACGCGTATGACGAAGTTTAGTATGGGGCTCAAGATTTTATTATCTCGTGTTTCATACACCCCGCAATGTTAATCTAGCGACTTGGATTATCATGCTTGATGATGGACGTTGGTAGCTTCGGTTTGTTTCGAAACCTTAGAAGCCACGTAAAATAAAATTTTGCATGAACCGATTAGAGGCGTCTAACTTGGTTTTGCAGGATGGTTTGCATGTGCATGTGATGTGGTATAGCAGTGCTCATTATAATTTGATTATGTATGAGATAACTATATAATGTAAATTGATTAACATGACCTGCGTGTCATGATTCGGCATGATGGCTGGAGCCATATGATTGTCACTTTAATGACCTGCGTGTCAACCTTCAGTAATGCACTTATTTTATTAGCTATAGAGATAGCAATATTATCTGGTGCATCGACAAGGTGGTGGCAATCTTCGTGAAGGTGAACACCAATGCGAATGCCGAAGACGAAGAAATGAAAGACTTCTCCGTCAGAAAGGGCTATACCATATCATGCTATTATGAATTGCCTGAGATGTTTATCCCTTATGATGCACCCTTCTTGATTGCGCGGTAGTCGCTTTTTATTAGGGTGATCTCTCACAAAAATATCAAGTGGTTAGTGTTCTCCCAAGTGTAGTACCGTCACGGCACCTAACTTCTCGGAGTGCGCCGTGTCACACGGGTACAAACGATTAGGGAAGTGTGAGGCGGGTGAGTTGAGACCTCGCAGCAAGATCACTTGGTTGTCTTGACGTTCAGGCATGACCGTCATGAGCTCAGAACACGTGCATCGAAAGATGAACAAGAATCACATAGAGATGTGATTGGCAAGTTGGCCTACCGGTTGAGATTTTCGTCATCAGTGGTGTTACACCAATGGCGAACAATTGAAATGGGGGTCTTGTATCACTCACAATCAATTATGAGAGATATTGATTTGAGTGGGAGCGCATTGTAGAATTAATTCTTTTAATTCTCAGTGCAATTAATTATGAACACTGTCTAAGTGTTATTTGCATAATAGTTGTAGAATAATGGCTCGCGTTTCCACCTTCCCAATTAAAATTGAATAGCTGTTAAATATCTGGTTAAAACTTTACGGTTGGTAACGTAATGAGAGGATTGTCCTCTAGAGTGCCGAGAAGGACTTGTCCTATCGCATGCTTTCGGTATTCTCCCGCTAATGCTATGGATCATGTGACTCTCGTCCATCGATCCAAAAGCTAGAATTCCGTTTCAGTCAAGTGCAATATGTTTGCTTCCATGAGATCCGAACTTCGAAAGTTTGGATAGTTATGTGATATTCATGGAATCTGAAAATCATTTTCAGAGACAGACAAAGGCTAAAAGATATGAGATATCCAAAGCAATGTTTGTTTGCAAACTATTAGTAAAGGAGTTTACTATGCATTAGACTGATAAGAGAGGGATCCAGAAGAACGCCTGTCATATGATGATGGTGAATAAAATAGACAACTTAAAGAGAAAGGAAGTGTCTGAAGGGTGTTAGTGAAACTTTCACGCGTAGGAAGTCCGGGGATATCGCCACTCTTAAGTTGGGTGCTTCTTCTGAGAGTAGGAGAAATACTGAAAGTTAAACTGTTAGAAGTATAAAGGCAAAAGGAAAGAAGACTGGAATATCCAGCTCATGTATGAATGTCATACAGGTTTTTGATGTATAGAAGGTTGGTCAAAGATATAGTTCTTGGGAATTATGGTTAAACATGTTAATCACTAATTCTTGGGTATTGTGAGTTAATCACAAAGATACCCGCTCGATTGCATTCTGTTGCAACTCGATGTAAGAACTACTATGGCCTGAAAGACTAGCCAGGAATGAGGTTTAGATACACGCAGGGAACATAGTAAATGTTACTATGCCTTCCATAGGTGTATTCCCTATGTATTTACTTTCATAAATCATTTCAGAGTTTTACAGACTCTAGCCCATTGCATAAAGTATCTTGCAAGAAGGTTGTTCATAAGAGAACTTTTAATGTTCGGAGTTATGAATAACAAAAGGGCCATACTTTCATTATGAATGAGAAGTATGTTATGAATATTGATAATAATACATTACCTCTGTATTTACTTTCATAATTCATTTAGAGTTTCATACACTCTAGCCCTTTGCATAAGGTATCTTGCAAGGAGGTTATTCATAAGAGAACTTTTGATGTTCGGTGTTATGAATAACATGAAGGGCCATGCTTCCATCCAGGATGGGATGTATGTTATGAATATTGATGGTAATATGATACATCCATAACACTGACGCTAAATGTCGCAAGACTAAAAGAATACCACATATGTGTGGCACTGCATTTGGTCACATTGGAGAAACCCGCATGGAAAATTCCATTATGATGGATTTTAAAGTCATTTGATTTTGAATCATCTGACACTTGCAACTTTCCTCCGAAAAGTGAAGTGACTGAAATACCGTTCACAGGCCATAAGGAACGAGCAACAAACTTATTGGTGATCATACATTTTGATGTGTGTAGTTCAATAAATGTTGTTGCAAGTAGTGGATTTATCTATCTTCAGAAATGACTCAAGTAGATATATTGATATTTACTTGATGAGACGTAAGTCTGGATCTTTTGAATTCATTCATAAGGTTTTCAAAAATGAAGTAGAAGTTGTTGTAACAAGAAAATTATGTTTCTACAATTCGATTGCAGAAAGGAATATTTGAGTTACAAGTTTAGCGAATGTCTGATGAGTTGTGAAAGGGGTTTCATAACTTGGACCTCCCGGAGCACCACTGCAAGTGGAGAGTCCGTGTAGATGTAATCGAACCATTCATGACATGGTAAGATCAAAGATGGCATAAATAAATTTGCCATTATCCCTTTTAAAGTGATGCTTTAGAGACTGCGGCTTTTACACTGAAAAGAGCTCCATCGGGTCTGTTGAAATGACGCCATGGTATGGTATGCCCAACCATATTATATCTTTTCTTAACATTTGGAATATGGGGCTTGTGTAAAAGGTTACAAACCTATTCCAAATTAGACAAGTGCTACTTTGTAGGTTATCCCAAGTCATTGGGTATTTCCCCACCACAATACCGAGGCAAATAGGTTTGCCACAAAGAACGGTATGCTTTTTTGAAGAAAATGGTTCTTTCAAAAAGGTGAGTGGGAGAACAGTGCAACTCGACGAGATAAACAGTATCATCGTCATCAGATCAAAGGAAAGAGACCTTGGAAGTAATTCCGGAGTTTCTTACTGCGACTGATACGGAAGTCTCTACAATAAAATGTATGGACTTCGGTCAAACTTGCAGCTGAACCACGTAGGCAAAGCTCGTGCAAACCTATCAGGTGCGCAAACGAGATATTGTTGTTAGACAACAGTATACCTACGATTCACAAGGAAGCGTTGATGGGCCCTGACTCCGGAATTGGCTAAATGCCAATACAATCCGAGATAGTTTCCATATAAGTGATTCAAGATTAAGATCTTGATACACCTTTCGGAAGACTTAGAGTCTAACGAATAGTTATGGAACTAAAAACTGATACGGATAAAATGTTTTATCCATAAAGCTCGACTTGTTGCAATAACAAGTTCAAGGAGTTGACTACGATGAGATTGTCTCACCGTAGCGATGCTTAAAGTCGGTTCGGGTTGAACTAGCAATTAATACATATTTCAATCATGAGATATGAAACATGGATGACAAAAGGATTTCCATGTGATGGAAATGAAACCTAGGATTTGTATGTGATACAGTCCAAAGTAATTTGTCGATCCAGAGGATGCTAGTAAGTATGCAAACTTCAGAGTTCCAGCGATGGGCAGAAGAGAGCAAAGTGGAGTTGGAATCTTCGTTTTTGATGGAATAATAAATGTTATTGATTATCTCCCTGTTCATAATTAGGTTTATGTTCCATGCTATAACTGCTATGGTTCTCGAGTCTGCAATAACCACGAGGCTCGGAGGAAGACTCATATGCACGTGTGGAATAATAAACGGTAAAATGTATTCCTAGTCTAGCCTCTAAGACTAGCCCAAGTGTTGCATGATGGTTCTGTTTTCCTGATCATGGGCATGTCTATGTCGGCAACTTTGAGGGCACAATGTTAGTAGAACACTTGTGTTGAATCGACCCGATTGATGTTATGCTATGAGATTCATTCGTCATAAGTTAATGGTTAATAACACAGAGAAGTTAATGTTTGCATAATCCTTAGACCATGAGAGTGTCGAGTTTCTTCATTCTTGCTTCATGAACTTTGGGGTTTGTTAAACGTCATCCGTAAATGGGTGGCTATTACGGCGGCTTACGGGTTCATGGAAAAGTATGTTAAGTAACTTGATAGCTCAAGATTGGGATTTGCTCCTCCGACGATGGAGAGATATCTCTGGGCCCTCTCGGTGTTACGGTATCCATCATCGTCTGGCCAGACACAAGTGTGATTTGATCACAGGGATACCGGAACACAGAAACGAGAAAAGAGAACAAAAACCGGCAACAAGGTAACTGGCATTGTGGACAAGTGTTGATCCACGAGGATGCCGATGTTTCTCACCTCGGGTATTTGTAACATATCGCGAAGCAACAGGAATAGCACACGGCAACTGGAGGTTCACTCGAATATTCATTCGTGTGGGTATAGGGGTCAATATGGGTGTCCACGGCTCCGATGTTGATAATTGATCGGAAAGAGTTCCGGTCATGTCTATACTTCACCGAACCTATAGGGTCACACGCTTAAGGGTCATCTATCTGCTGAATACTAGACGGGGAGTCTGAGAGAAAATCACCGAAAAAGTTTCGGACGAAACGGAAACGTTCCGGAGAGAACACCGGAATAGTTCCGGTGAAACTGAAAAGTTGTTTCAGGGTATTCCATTAAGTCAAATTGGTTCTGGCACACGCCTGGAAATTCTTGGAGGATGCCAGAAGTGTTCTGGAAACTTCTGGGAATTTTCCGGGACAAAAACCGGAAATGTTCCGGAGCAGCCGGAACCGTTTTGGTTGCTTTTCGCTGAAGAAACATTATTCTGAAATTGTTTCAGAATGCATTCAAAATTGTTTTGGTGGGTGCTAGAATTATTCTAGGCACACAGAAATAATTTGGGTTTTAACGGACGCAGAAAAATGTCTTCGTGAATAGTGAAAAGCACTTTTTGGGCTGATTTGCAAATGGGGTTTTTCTTCTAGAAGAAAACCACTTTTGGTGTGTGAAAGGGAGGTGGAGCTCCCCAAGGGGGCTGCAAATTTCGTCCATGGCATGGGGGGGCCCTCCTTGAGGTGTCCTTCCACCTCATGGTGGATATCTTCTACACACCCTTATGTGGCATGTGGTGGAAAGATCCTAGGAAGGTCCTTTTGGTCTTTCCTCTACCCCTTGCTCCTCCTATAAATAGAGGTGGAGAGAGCTCTCCAAAATCAGCTCATGCTTGCTCTCATACACATGCCATTGACTTGTCTGGCTTCTCTATCCCTCCCAGCGAAATAGTTTCGTAGAGCCGAAAGGCTGTCTGGGTTCCGGTGGGAACTAGTTCTGGACGGCGAAGCCCTGCCGGATAGATGACACCGTATGTGTGCAACTCTGTAGAGAGATCGTAGTTTCGGTCTTAGTTCGAGAGTGCCTCCCGAAGGGCTGTCCAAGTGATCGTCTTAGTTTCGAGGGTCCTCCCGAAGGGCTGTCCGAGTGATCGTTCGAGTTTCGAAGGTCCTCCCGAAGGGCTGTCCGCGACACTGTCCGAGGGACTGTCCGACCGCCTCCCGGAGGGCTGTCCGAGGGGCAGATGTGCGAGTACATCCTCGCGGTTGGGAGGTTGTAAATCCTAGCTGCGGGGATCTGCACCGCCGATCGTCATCGACTCTACTTCCGCTGCGCTACGAGTCGGTAACGAAACAGATCAAACCTTGTATGCAGTCTCCATAGTGATCCTGGGCTGGTGCGTAGGTCGGAAATTTTTGTTTTCTGCTGCGTTCCCCTACAGAGACGTATCACTGCTCTCTAGTTCTGGATGGGTTTCTGGGCACGGAGTTCCTCCATCTCCTCCTTAATCGCATCCACGACCTCCATGTCCTGTCGCCTCTCCTCCTCCATCTTCCACATTGCGTCCATGGCGTGGGATTTTTGGTCAAGAGAGTTGATACTCGTGATCTGCGTTGGGTTTTCCGTGAAGAGGAACGAGTAATCGCAGCACAAAGTGGGTAAGTATTTCCCTCGGTTATGAAACCAAGGTTTATCGAACCAATAGGAATATCAATCCTCAACCGTCTTCAGCGGCTGCACACAAAAGAACAAACAACTTGCACCCAACGCAGGCAAGAGGGTTGTCAATCCCCTTGATCTCGTTATTTGCAGGCAAGTGAGTTGTGTAGATAATTGTAGATAATAGTAAAGTGCAAAATAAAATAAAAGGCAATAAATAACAGCAAGGTAATGATAGTGTTTGTGAATATATAAGTGAATAGACCCGGGGGCCGTAGAGTTCTCTAGTGGCATCTCGCATAAGCAAAGCATACGGTGGGTAAACAAATTACTGTTGGGCAATTGATAGAAAAGCGAATAGTTATGCGATTTTCACGGCAATGATCATGTGTATATAGGCATCACATCCATAAGCAAATAGGCCGACTCCTGCCTACACCTATTACTATTACTCCACCCATCGACCGCTATCCAGCATGCATGTAGAGTATTAAGTAAAACAGAGTAATGCTTGGAGAACATTGACATGATGTGGACAAAGTAAACTCAATCAATATGAATAAACCCCATTGTTTTATCCTTAGTAGCAGCAACACAAAGACGCAACTTGTCCCCTTCTGTCACTGGGATATAGAAACTCGCCAGGTTGAACCTACTACAACACACCACTCTCATCGAAGAAATATCAATCTAGTTGGCCAAACTATCTCAATAGATCGGAGAGCATTACGAAGGTATGATGATTATGCAAATAAGTATCATAGTAATCAGATTTGACTCAAATACTTTTCACAAATAATCTGAACATAAACTCACAATTCATCGGATCCCAACAAACACACCATACAATGGGATTATGTCGGATAGATCAAGGGAAAGATGCGATGAACATTGTATTGAAGATCGTGAGAGAGAGAGAGAGATTGCCATCTAGGTACTACCTACGGACCCGTAGGTCTGTGGTGAACTACTTACACATCATGGTGAGGGCAGCAAGGTTGATGAAGAGGCCCTCCGTGATCGATCTCCCCTCCGGCAGGGTGCCGGAACGGAGGTGTAGATGGCCTCCCGTCGGAACAGAGACTTGCGGCGGCGGAAAAAGTGTTTCGGGAGCGCTTCTGGTGTTTTTAGGGTAGATGTGAATTTATAGGCCAGAGAACGACGTTGGGAGACGCACCAGGGGCCACCACATATCTGGCCGCGCCCCCCTGGTGGCGTAGTGGGATATCTGGTGGGGCCCTGGTGCACCTTCTGGCCTTCCTCCGAAGCTTCTAGGTCTTGTATTGGTCCAGAAAAAATCATCAAAAAGTTTTGTGGTAATTGAACTCCGTTTGGTACTGTAACTCTGAAAAGGCAAAAACACGCAGAAAACAGGAACTGGCAATGGGCACTGGGTTAAAAGGTTAGTGCTCAGAAATATTATAAATTGGTAAATAAATACCCAAAAGGTATCCTAGAATGATAATATATTAGCATGGAACAATCAAAAATTATAGATACGTTGGAGACATATCAGCATCCCCAAGCTTAATTCCTGCTCGTCCTCGAGTAGGTAAATGATAAAAACAGAATTTTTGATTTGACATGCTACCCATTATGTAATCTTTGGTATGTATGCTCATTGAGAAATGATGAATAAACAAACAACAACATAGTAATATTTATAAGTATATGAAACAAAATCATTGATTTTTCAAAGTATACGATCCTAAAAGAATGTTTACCCCTACTCATCTTATTATATTAGCAAGGCATGACTCCGTCTTCACCACATAGATACAAATGTTAAGCACCACGGTGTCCAAGTCAGGCAATTGGATCGTACTTTTTCAATATGCATTAACTTTTTATTCTTCACGCAATATATGACCCATGCATATTATTGTCACTATTAATTCATCTCTCAAACAAGTATAAGTGAGGAATGAGAGCATTTTATTTCTATAAAATCTACACGCCACCGTGCTCAAAAAGATATAAGTGAAGTACTAGAGCAACTGCCTAGCTCAAAAGATATAAGTGAAGCACATAGAGTATTCTAGCAAATTATCATGAAGGTGTGTCTCTATCAAATAGGTGTATCTAGAAAATTATGATTGTGACAAACTGAAAGTAAAAGCAAACGACGCTCCAAGCAAAACACATATCATGTGATGAATAAAAATATAGCTCCAAGTGATATACCGATGGATTGAGACAAAAGAGGGGATGCCTTCCGGGGCATCCCCAAGCTTAGACGCTTGAGTCTCCTTAGAATTATACTTGGGGTGCCTTGGGCATCCCCAAGCCTGGGCTCTTGCTACTCTTTATTCCGTAGTCCATCACGATCACACCCAAAACTTGAAAACTTCAATCACACAAAACTCAACAAAATTTCGTGAGATCCGTTAGTATAAGAAACATATTGCATACTTGAGGTATTGTGATAAATTGATTCAAATTCATTTTTGCATAATAGGTACTATATTCTAACTTCCCCATGGCTTACACTCCCCAATATAGTCCATGGCATAATCAAAACAAGCAAAACCGAATCTGTTTAAAACAGAACAGTCTGTAGCAATCTGTAAAGAGCCCATACTTATGTAACTCTAAAAATTCTGAAAACTTAGAACAACGTAAAGAATTTGTATATCAATACTGTGTTAAAATTTCAGATCAAGAGCACGCTCCAGTAAAAAATTAAAATTCCTGTACTGGAGTCAAAAGTTTCTGTTTTTGTTTCAGCATTGTTTCTACTCATCTTGTGAGTTATCCCAAAGGCTTTACTTGGTACAAACACTAATTAAAACATAAAAACATAATAATTACAGAGGCAATAATCATGTTATCACAAAAAACAGAAAGGAAAAACAATAATAAAGATACATATTGGGTTGCCTCCCAACAAGCGCTATTGTTTTATGCCCCTAGCTAGGCATAATGCATAGTTTCAAGTGTTGTCATCTTTGACACTCAACTCCTTAATAACACAACTATGATTAATAGGAACAATGGAAGGCTTGACCATAGGCTCCTTTATCAAGTTCAAAAATTTGGGGTGAACACTAATCATTTTGAGATCTTCGTTTCTTTTGGAAGGAGGTGTACTGATGCTCTTAGGAATAAATATGAACTTGGGATTTTTGTCTTGTGAGGTACTAGCACTAGTTTTGGATGGTGTGAAAGCGGAGCTCACTTTGTCAATAACCTCTTCCATTTTATCAATTCTACTCAATCCTTATTCTAGCCTCTTGTCAATAATAGCAACTTTTTCCTTTGAAGTTTTCAAAGTTATTCCTACTCGTGACCCAAATTGAGTGATATGATTATGAAGTTTTTTATCTAACTCCTCAATGGGTTCACTAGTGATATTTTCTTTTCAATAGCATCAAGCCTTTGCATAACATGTTCCAATGTCAAATTGGTTTCATTAACGATAAGAGGTGGTGTTCCAACAAGATTTTCAATTGCATTATAAGCATCCAAAGTATGACATATTAAGAAGTTCCCACCGGTGATGGTATCAAGGACAAACCTATACCAAGTTGTCACACCAACATAGAAATTATGAAGCAATTTGGTGGTCGATAGCTTATTAGTTGCTTTATTTTGAGCATGGAAAATCCTATACCATGCATCCTTCAAACTTTCTCCTCCCCTTTGTGTAAAATTGATAACATCATATTGGGGGTGACACGCACAGAAGAAGAACTAGCCATGATTTCAAACAAGAACTAGTAACAAGCAAAGGTAAATATTTTTGTATTTTTGATTTTTATGAGACACACTAAATATAACAGCAAATAAAAAGAAGAACAAGTGAATGAAATTTTGTGCGAAGTTACTTGATAGTTGGTGATGGTGGCAACGGCACCAGAAATCCTTCCTGATACTCACGATCTGCCTTGGGTTTTCCATGAAGAGAAATGGGTAATCGCAGCAAAAAATGGGTAAGTATTTCCCTCAGTTATGAAACCAAGGTTTATCGAACCAATAGGAATACCAATCCTCAACCGTCTTCAGCGGCTGCACACAAAAGACCAAACAACTTGCACCCAACGCAGGCAAGAGGGTTGTCAATCCCCTTGATCTCGATATTCGCAAGTAAGTGAGTTGTGTAGACAATTGTAGATAATAGTAAAGTGCAAAATAAAATAAAAGGTAATAAATAACAGCAAGGTAATGATAGCGTTTGTGAATATATAAGTGAATAGACCCGGGGGCGTAGAGTTCTCTAGTGGCATCTCTCATAAGCAAAGCATACGGTGGGTAAACAAATTACTGTTGGGCAATTGATAAAAAAAGCCAATAGTTATGCGATTTTCACGGCAATGATCATGTGTATATAGGCATCATGTCCATAAGCAAATAGGATGACTCCTGCCTGCACCTATTACTATTACTCCACCCATCGACCACTATCCATCATGCATCTAGAGTATTAAGTAAAACTGAGTAATGCTTGGAGAACATTTGACATGATGTAGACAAAATAAACTCAATCAATATGAATAAATCCCATCGTTTTATCCTTAGTAGCAGCAACACAAAGACGTAACTTGTCCCCTTCTGTCACTGGGATATAGAAACTCGCCAGGTTGAACCTACTACAACGCACCACTCTCACCGAAGAAATATCAATCTAGTTGGCCAAACTATCTCAATAGATCGGAGAGCATTACGAAGCTATGATGATCATGCAAATAAGAATCATAGTAATCAGATTTGACTCAAATACTTTTCATGAATAATCTGAACAAAAACTCACAATTCATCGGATCCCAACAAACACACCATACAAAGGGATTACATCGGATAGGTCAAGGCAAAGATGCAATGAACATTGTATTGAAGATCGAGAGAGAGAGAGAGATTGCCATCTAGGTACTACCTACGGACCCGTAGGTCTGTGGTGAACTACTCACACATCATGGTGAGGGCAGCAAGGTTGATGAAGAGGCCCTCCATGATCAATCTCCCCTCCGGCAGGGTGCCGGAACAGAGCTGTAGATGGCCTCCCGTCGGAACAGAGACTTGCGGCGGTGGAAAAAGTGTTTCGGGAGTGCTTCTAGTGTTTTTAGGGTAGATGTGAATTTATAGGCCAGAGAACGACATCGGGAGACGCACCAGGGGCCACCACATATCGGGTCGCCCCCCCCCCCCCTCCTAGTGGCGCGGTGGGATATGTGGTGGGGCCCTGGTGCACCTTCCGGCCTTCCTCCGAAGCTTCTAGGTCTTGTATTGGTCCAGAAAAAATCGTCAAAAAGTTTCATGGCAATTGGACTCCGTTTGGTACTGTAACTCTGAAAAGGCAAAAACACGCAGAAAACAGGAATTGGCACTGGGCACTGGGTCAATAGGTTAGTGCTCAAAAATATTATAAATTGGTAAATAAATACCCAAAAAATATCCTAGAATGATAATATATTAGCATGGAACAATCAAAAATTATAGATACGTTGGAGACGTATCAAGCGTCGATGCTCTCCTTCACATACGCATGACTTTGCTTTGCAGCAGTTAAGGATTCCCGCGCCTACTTCTCGTGCTGGATGCGAAGCTTCGCTAAGTCATCCATAAGTACCTTGGTGAGGCCTTTCATCTTCTCCGTCGAGGCAGTGCTCTGCTCATGCAGCTTCTTCGAGTCGGTGGTCAGCTCCTTCTGCTTGTCGCGCTCGTTGCAGAGCTACGCCTTCTCGCCCGTAAGTTTCACGATGAATCTGGCCACCTTGTTAAGCGTGGCATTGCTCTTCTCTGGTAGATTCACCAAGCCGGCGATCACCTCCTCCTTCTCATCGAGCTTAGCGTGCATGTTCTTGCTGGCTGATGAATCCAACACTGTCATGTCATCCAGTTTGCCTCTGAGGCGAATGCGCTTGTGAGAGCCATCGCCTCTCCGCGAGAGATCGTTCCAGGCCTCTGTGGCGCCGCCGGATCTCTGCTACGGCTAACGCGGCTAGCCGGCGGGACCTCTTTGTTGCTTCCACGGCCTTGGTCTTATATGCCTGGTTATATCTCGACGAAGAACTCCTCTTACCAGCCATGGCAGACGCAAGGAACGACTAACAAGAAAGACATATTTTTGGGGTGATGAGGAGAGGAATGTGCAGTGATTTCGATTAGGTTGTTTTATAACCTACTGGTAAACAGGTGCTAAGTGGGAACACGTTTAGGTTTGGTAGGTGTGAATAGATTTGCAATTAATTATAGCATGGTAATTTGGAATGTGAAGGGAAACAAGCTTAAAATTTATTGATGGTTTTCGTTTCGAAGCCCGAAAGTGTAGGGGGTCGTTTGTAGCCTTTTTCGATAAGTAAGAGTGTCGAACCCAACGAGGAGCTAAAGGTAGAACAAATATTCCCTCAAGTTCTATCGACCACCGATACAACTCTACGCATGCTAATGCTTGCTTTACCTAGAAAAAGTATGAAACTACTTTGTAGGTGATAGGATAGTTTGCACGAATAAAACTAGAAGTACTTAGCGGGAATAAAACTACGAGTAAATTGCAAGATAATAAAAGTTAGTTGTTTAGTAGAGAGCTTTTGTCAAACAAGAAGGTTATTTGTCCCTAGGCAATTGATAACTACACCGGTAATCATTCTTGCAATTTTATATGAGGGAGAGGCATGAGCTAACATAATTTCCATACTTGGATCATATGCACTTATGATTGGAACTCTAGCAAGCATCCGCAACTACCAAAGATCATTAAGGTAAAACCCAACCATAGCATTAAGTATCAAGTCCTCTTTACTCCCATATGCAACAACCCACCTACTCGAGTCTGTGTATTCTGTCACTCACGCCACCCACCATAGGCAAATCATGAACACATTGCAACACCCTACAGTGAGGATCCCTCACGTTTGCGCAAGACGAAGGGCGCCGTAGGACAGCACCATAATAAAATATACACTCATACCAACCACGATCATCAATTAGCCCATAGGACAAAACGGATCTACTCAAACATCATAGGATAGCCACATATCATTGGGAAATAATATATGGAGTTGAGCACCATGTTTAAGTAGAGATTACAGCGGGGAAAAGGGGTGTTACACCGTTGCATAGAGGGGGAGAGAGTTGGTGTTGACGGCGGCAAGATTGTTGATGTAGATCGCCGTCACGATGCTTGCCCCGGCGGCATTCCGGTGCCACCGGGAGAGACGGGGAGAGCCCCCCCCCCCCCCCCTCCTTCTTCTTCTTCCTTGGCCTCCCCCCTAGATGGGAGAAGAGTTCCCCCTCTGGTCCATGGCCTCCATGGCGGCGGAGGGGCAGGAGCCCCTCCTAGATTGGATCTCCCTCTCTATTCTCTTCTGTTTCACGTTCCTATTTTCTGGCCGAAAACCGTTTCTTATATTCCCGAAGATCCGTAACTCCGATCGGGCTGAAATTTTGAGGGGATTTTTACACAAAAATTAGCTTACTTGCGCCCGAAGGAGAGCTCCAACCGACTTACGACTGGGCACAACCCACCAGGGCGTGCCTGGGCCCTAGGGGCGCGCCCTGGTGTCTCGTGGGGGCTGCGGGCCTCCGTTTGCGTTGATTCCACTTGTCAAAATTCACAAATATTCCAAAAAAAATCTCCGTAATTTTTATCGCGTTTCGGCTTCGTTTGATATGGATATTTTGCGAAACAAAAAACATGCAACAAACAGGAACTGGCACTGGGCACTGGATCAATAGGTTAGTCCAATAAATCATATAAAATGTTGCCAAAAATATGTGAAAGTTGTATAATAATGGCATGAAACAATCAAAAATTATAGATACGTCGGAGACGTATCATCCACACATCCTCATCCTGCCCCATCGATGGGCCACGCTTTCCCACGGGTGCCACCCATAAGTGAACAAACGGTTCGATACGCTACATGGGCCTTTTCCTCTGGTTTATCTGATGTGCGGCCCCTAATCGAGCACAACAACACATTCAGCCCATTGGCCAAAGCCTTACTTCACCACGCATGAGACTTGAGTTCGATCCCAGACCAGCCCCTTTTTATTTTTAATTTTTTTTGTAAATTCAAATGCCTTTTAAAATATTCTTATCTTTCAAGCCCTAACTGTAATTCTTTTTCTTTGTCACTTCTTTTTTTTTAAATTCAAATGTTTTTTAAAATATTCAAATCTTTCAAGCCCTAACTCTAAATCTGACATCTTATATATGAAAATCTCTCAAAAAAATGTGTATATTTCAAATATGCTATGATCTTGCATGTTACTCGTTTATAGAACTCCCTGAATACACTTCAAAAATCATTGACTCATTATGTTTTTACGCAACACCACTTATCATGTTGTTTGCCGTGTGAAGATTTCAATGAATTTGTTGACATCCTCGAGTGTTTATAAGAGGGTGATTTATTCCACCCGTTGAATGCACGTGCATGTTTGCTAGTAAGAGACAAAAATCTGAGTGGCCTGTACGTTGTCTATCGGTTTTCACGCATGATTCAGATAACTGACATGTTTGCCGGGTATCACACACATCTTGTTACGCCAAACCGTTTGTGTTATTTTGGCTCATCGCACACAGTTCATCTGAGTGACTTGTATGTTTTCTATCACACACATCTTGATCTGTGTAACCGTTTGTGTTAATTTATCTCATCACAAACAGTTCATCCGAGTGACATGTATGTTGTCTATCACACACATAATCATCTGAGGAATCGTTTGTGTTCTGCTGGATCATCGCAAACACTTTATCCGAGTGAACTGTATGTCGTACATCGCACATGTCTGTATTTGGTTAACCATTTGTGTTATTTTGGCTAATCACAAACAGTTCATGAGTACCAATTGTTTGCCACGTATCGCACACGCAACTTTTTTCTGAGTCGTATTTGATGGATCCACGGCACACGGTTCGCGTTATTGGCGACGGAGCTAGAACTATACCGTTTGCGATTCATGCTTTGCGCACAGTTTGGTCAAAGGGTCTCAGATTGATGTGTCGTTTTTGGACCTTCCTGCAGTAGTGGGGCCTAGCGACCCACAACCATTGACACACCCGGAAGATCCAAATATGAATAGATAGATTCCCCTACATACCACGACATCCCCTGACTTAGAGCATCTCTAGTTGATCCCTAAAAGGGGCTATCCGGAATAATAACCATCAATTTAGCGAATGAGGTTGTTTTTCCGTCCCGAACATATCCCGCAAAATCGGTCATCCTGTAAAAAAAATTTACGGGATCCTGCATATTCCACGCTTCGTCCTGTAGATAACCAGGATTGGAGCTCCTTTTTACAGGGACCTGTAAAACAAAAAATGGTTGGTGGGAGAGAAGTTTCAGCTCTCGGGACATGGAGTTTTTACACCTGGGCTGAAATGCTCCTGGTGTGAATAGTAAAATTTAAAAAATAGAAAACAAATTCAATAAATTCTGAAATGTTTTGTGGCATAGTTAAATAAATGTTCGTTATGCATGCAAAATTCGATCATAAAATCACATTGGTAGAAGGTGTGGTAAAAAATACAAAATCGATACTTTGAAAATGTTACTTTCAAATGTATTTTGGAGCTCTGATTTTGTTTTTTACCACGACTTGCACAAATGTGATTTCGTGATGAATTTTTGCCACAACAAAAAAATCTTAATGTATGCCACAAAAAAATCAGAATGTTTTGATGTTTTTCCTATTTTTTTTTAATTTTACTGCTCACACCAGGAGCACTTGAGCTCGGATGTAGAAACATACTTTCGCATCTCCCGTGCATTTCATCCTCGCCTTCGCCGCCACAGTTCAAGCTTGATTCTGGTCATCTCTGCCGGTTCAGCAAGGAGAGGAGACCTCCGGCCGGTTCGACCCTGGCGCGCCATCGCTGTCCGGGCTGGCGGACATCGGTCGAAAGCAACTCCTTCTGCTAGCTCCCGCGGCTAGCTGTTGCTGCCGCTAGCTAGCTGATGCTGCTCGTCTGCTAGCTGTTGCTGCTCAGCTGCTGCGGCGGCGGCCGCTAGCCCGCGCCGCTAGTTGTTGCTCGTCTGCTAGCTGTCGCGGCCGAGGCTGCCCTCCAAGCTGCAGCCGCGCGAGCTGCCGCCGCCACTGCTCGAGCCGCGAGCTACGGCCGCGCGAGCACCACGCGCTGGCCCCAGCTGAGGCTGGAGAGGAGACAACGCGTGGGCGCGTATGCGGCGGCGTCCATGGGCCAGCAATGAGTGGCGGAGCTGCAAGCACCCTGGCGGATCTTGCACGAGCAGGAGTGACCGGGACAAAGGTCCCAGTTGCGATCTTTATTTTGAGTCCAAGGGGCTTTATGCTATTTTGCCAATAATTTAATGGGATTTGTTTTGCCCTCGCATATTGTATAATACCGATCTCCCTAGAATTGAAGAGGCGCATTCAATTGAGGTTTCTATTTGACATTGTGACACCCGATTTTGACCTGGTCAACAATTTTTCAAAGCTATCTCATTTAATTATTTTATTTATATCTCTATAACATTGTACTTCTTAGTTTTAAAGAGTCCACATTCAATTGAGGTCTCCAAGACTCTAATTAAAATTGGGTCACCCATATTTTGACCAGGTCAACAATTTCTCAAAACTCATTCGTTCAATTCTTTAACAAATACACTATGCATCCTAATGGGCTTGGTTTACGATTTTGACCGAACCAACAGGTTTTTAAATCAATCAACATCAACAGGCCTATAAAAACATATCAATCACGCCCATGCAGCCGTAGACGTAGAAATTTTTCCACATATATAAGGTTCGTTAGCATATAATATAGAATCACACCACGAAAGACCCATCAAATTATCGAATTATAAATAAAAATAAAACACACTATGTCATCTCCCCCACACATCAAACTAAATATTCCATTAGTTTCAAAATATAAGGGGTGTTAGTTTTTTGGAAAGTCAAATTCTTCAACTTTGACCAAGTTGAGAGCAAAAATATCGACATCCACAATATTAAATAAAAAATAAGAAAATTCATTTAACGATGAATCTAATCACAACAATTTGATAGTATGGATTTTGATATATTTATTTATAAATTTAATCAAATTAAAAAGATTTGACATTTAAAAAAAATACACATTGTATTTTAAAACAGAGTGATTATTATTTTTTAATCTAACAGCGCAGCAAAGCGCGCCCAGTCCTTCTAGTATACTATCATATACCCTAGGAGTGAGTCGAACTTTTGGCTGGATGGCTTCCCTGTCATGTAAACCGGTAATGTTGCCGTGCTATAAATGAAATACGGGTGTTCCATCTTAAAAAAACTTTTAAAAAACGTTTTGCGGTATACCCTAAAACGATTTTACAGGGCAGCGTTATATAAAATCTGCGAGAGATGCTCTTAGCCTCTCGTCTAGCTAGCGCCCTAACGTCTCTCTCCCGGTTGTACGCCTCCAGTTCTTTCAAGGTCCAAATAAAAATCAGAAGAAGAGATAAGGAGTTTGTTTTTGTAGTAGCTGATTTGAATAGGACGGAGCGGCCCACACGACGCCCCCAACCGCCCTCCATCCAGCTATAAAACGAAACACGGCTGCTTCGGCAAAGCCCCACCTTCGGTTTGGATACTACGTATACGTACGTACATAGTTGGACGCTGCGGCCTCCGGGGCTCCCCGTCGGCGAGCAAGATGGCGGCGGCGGCGGACGAAGGTCTGGAGCGAATCAAGAACGAGTCCGTCGACTTGGTGAGCCAACCTTGCTAGTTTTTCTGCAGTATGATGCAAGCGAGTTCTTGCCAACTTTTTAAATCTGTTCAGCTGTTATGTTCTATACATCATGTGTAATGATAATGATCATTAGGAAAAAACTATACTGATTCTAATGGAGAAGATGTAAACGTAGATCCAATCTCGTTCTGTGTCTTAACCCATTATCAATCACTTCACGGATCGTTCATGTAACTCAAGATGCATCGATCTGGTGGCACTTTTATTGTTGGCTTCACGGGCGAGTTGAGAGGCACCGCACCGCTCGTATTGGTTTCTCTCTTTTTTGCACTTTTTCGTGATCTACAACCACCTTGATCGCGCTTTTTGCCATCTAATCTTATCGATGCTACTGTTGATTAGCCGTCCCTATCCGAAGATAGATTTCAGTCCCTACAGAGTAGATGAGAGTTCAGTTAATGCGAATCCAATTGTTTTCTTCGCTAATCTGTGCGTGCATTGCAGGAGAACATCCCTGTGGAGGAGGTGTTCGAGAACCTCCAGTGCAGCAAGGAAGGCCTCACCTCCAAGGATGGCCAGGACCGCATCGCCGTCTTCGGCCCCAACAAACTCGAAGAGAAAAAGGTTCGGTCTAGTTCATTAGGATTTCTAGATTGCGTGGTGTAAGTTTCTAACGACAATTAATGGTGTGCGCAGGAGAGCGAGATCCTCAAATTCCTGGGGTTCATGTGGAACCCGCTGTCGTGGGTGATGGAGGTGGCGGCCATCATGGCCATCGCGCTGGCCAACGGCGGCGGCAGGCCGCCGGACTGGCAGGACTTCGTCGGCATCATTGCGCTGCTCCTCCTCAACTCTACCATCTCTTACATCGAGGAGAGCAACGCTGGCAGCTCGGCCAAGGCGCTCATGGCCAACCTCGCCCCCAAGACCAAGGTGCTCCGCGACGGCAAGTGGAGCGAGCAGGACGCCTCCATCCTCGTGCCCGGCGACATTATTAGCATAAAGCTCGGCGACATAGTCCCGGCTGATGCGCGCCTCCTGCTCGAGGGAGACCCGCTCAAGATCGACCAGTCGTCGTTCACGGGCGAGTCGCTGCCCGTGACCAAGAACCCCGGCGACAGCGTCTACTCGGGGTCCACGTGCAAGCAGGGCGAGATCGAGGCAGTCGTCATCGCCACCGGCGTGCACACCTTCTTCGGCAAGGCGGCGCACCTCGTCGACAGCACCAACCAGGTCGGCCACTTCCAGAAGGTGCTCCGCGCCATCGGTAACTTCTGCATCGGCGCCATCGCCATCGGCATGATCGTCGAGATCATCGTCATGTACTTCATCCAGCACCGCCGGTACCGCGATGGCATCGACAACCTCCTGGTGCTCCTCATCGGCGGAATCCCGATCGCAATGCCCACGGTGCTGTCGGTCACCATGGCTATCGGCTCCCATCGGTTGTCGAAGCAGGGCGCCATCACTAAGCGCATGACGGCCATCGAGGAGATGGCCGGCATGGACGTGCTCTGCAGCGACAAGACGGGCACGCTCACCCTCAACAAGCTCAGCGTCGACCGCAACCTCATCGAGGTGTTCACCGGGGGCGTCGCCAAGGACGATGTCTTGCTTTTCGCCGCCATGGCATCCAGGGTGGAGAACCAGGATGCCATCGACGCTGCCATGGTCGGCATGCTCGCCGACCCAAAGGAGGCCAGGGCTGGCATCCAGGAGATCCACTTCCTCCCCTTCAACCCCGTCGACAAGCGCACAGCGCTCACCTACCAAGACGTCGCCGATGGGACATGGCACCGTGTCAGCAAGGGTGCTCCCGAGCAGATCTTGGAACTGTGCAACTGCAGAGAGGATGTCAAGAACAAGGCGCACGCCATCATCGACAAGTACGCCGAGCGCGGCCTCCGGTCCCTCGCGGTAGCCAGGCAGGAGGTGCCAGAGAGGAGCAAGGACAGCTCCGGAGGGCCATGGGATTTCATCGGCCTTCTGCCGCTCCTCGACCCGCCCAGGCACGACAGTGCGGAGACGATCAAGCAGGCGCTCAATCTCGGCGTCAACGTCAAGATGATCACCGGCGATCAGCTGGCCATCGCTAAGGAGACAGGCAGGAGGCTCGGCATGGGCACTAACATGTACCCCTCGTCCGCCCTGCTCGGCCAGAGCGTCGACGAGTCCATCGTGTCACTCCCCGTTGACGAGCTCATCGAGAAGGCCGATGGGTTTGCCGGTGTTTTTCCCGAGCACAAGTACGAGATCGTCAAGAAGCTGCAGCAGATGAAGCACATCTGCGGGATGACCGGGGACGGCGTGAACGACGCGCCAGCTCTGAAGAAGGCCGACATTGGCATTGCCGTGGCCGACGCCACCGACGCCGCCAGGAGCGCATCGGACATCGTGCTCACCGAGCCAGGGCTCAGCGTCATCATCAGCGCCGTGCTGACTAGCCGTGCCATATTCCAGAGGATGAAGAACTACACCGTGAGCATTCTCCCAAAACTAACTCACATTCTAGTATTTTTTTTTTGTTCAAATAACTCTGACTGTTCCTTGTGCCCTGGTTGTTAATGTACTAGATTTACGCGGTGTCCATCACTATCCGTATAGTGGTAAGTCAAATTGTTCTGAACTTATTAACCACTCCTATACTGGTAGGTAGGTATGTACATTAGACTTGATTTAATTCGTTTTCTGCTGTCGAACTGAACTGCAGCTGGGGTTTATGCTGATCGCGCTGATTTGGAAGTTCGATTTCTCGCCGTTTATGATCCTGGTGATCGCCATTCTGAACGACGGTGGGTCTAAGCTTCATTAATGCCAAACAAACATGTTAATGTCCATTACTCATTTGTTTAACTGATCTACTGAACTCAGGCACAATCATGACCATCTCCAAGGACAGAGTGAAGCCATCGCCACACCCAGATAGCTGGAAGCTGCCGGAGATCTTCATCACTGGGATCGTCTACGGCGCCTACCTTGCGGTGACGACCGTGGTGTTCTTCTTCGCCATGACCAGCACCGACTTCTTCAGCGTAAGTGTGGTTTCCATCCATGACACGGAATCCCTCCAAACTTACAAGATATGGGCGTGGCTCATCCTGTTTTACAAGATATATGCTGAACCTTCCTTGTTTCCAAATTGCAGGAGAAGTTCAACGTGCGTTCGCTAAGGGGCAACAAGGACGCGATGATGTCTGCCCTCTACCTTCAAGTGAGCATCATCAGCCAGGCCCTCATCTTCGTCACCCGGTCGCGCCGCTGGTGCTTCCAGGAGCGCCCGGGGCTCTGGCTCTGCTTCGCCTTCATCGTCGCGCAGATCGTAAGCCCACCCCACCCGGCCTCACTGCAACAATGGAGTGCGTGCCTTCATATTCATCTGTAGCCGCAACAATATATTGATGTTGTTGCCATTGCAGATTGCCACCGTCATCGCCGTGTACTGCAACTTGCCGTTTGCGCACATCAGAGGCATCGGCTGGGGCTGGGCCGGCGTCATCTGGCTCTACAGCATCATCACCTTCATCCCCTTGGACCTCTTCAAGTTCGCCATCGGCTACGCCCTCAGCGGCAAGGCATGGGACACCCTCTTTGAGAACAAGGTACACCATGGATTGTAATATCTCAAGGTTATGTAGTAATTTTTTGAGGTGGTCCCGGCCTAACATTGTGTGGTGAACGAACAGATTGCCTTCACGAACAAGAAGGACTATGGGAAGGAGAAGCGGGAGCTGCAGTGGGCGACGGCGCAGCGGACGCTGCACGGCCTGCCGACGGCGAACCCGGACAGCACGCCGCAAGAGAGGAGCAGCTACGGCGAGCTCTCGGAGATGGCCGAGCAGGCCAAGCGCCGGGCGGAGATGGCGAGGCTGCGCGAGCTCAGCACCCTCAAGGGAAGGGTGGAGTCGGCGGTGAGGCTCAAGGGCCTCGACGTGGAGACCGTCGACAACCACCACTACACTGTATGATGGATCGAACCGGGACGGCCGTGGTGGTCGATGGCGCACGTTTGCCTCGTACTCGTTGCACATTTTTGGGAGCGGTACCGAGTGGAGCATCGCCCTGCCTAGAATTTTCATTTTGGTCGTCGGATACATATGTTTTTAGTGGTCTATATATATTCTCTTCAATTATTCAGAGACGGTGTCCAGTTTGTATCATTTCACAAACAAAAATAGGTGTCCAGTTTGTATCAGGTCGATTTGGTGAATTTTGATTTACTGTAAATTGGTCGCTACAAACGTGGTTTATCGTTTCAACCTTGGCATGGAAAAGACAGAAACGTCATGTACACCAATCAATAAAAGAAAAGTAATCTTCATATGATAGGCAGTTACTGGATTCCTGTGTGAGTTGTATTCCTATGTGCCTGTACTCCTCGCATTTGTTTGTCTGGTGATGGCATTTCAGTTTGAACTGATGACTTGCAGTCTGAGTTTCTGAAGATTTTGGATCTGACACAAAATTATCTGAATGTAGTGGGGTAAGCATGCTTCATCTGGCTCCCCTTCAGTCCTTTTAGTGCTGGTATTAAGGCGGTAAATCGTGTCTCTAATGTGTTGATTGGCTGGTTGGATCGTTGATTGGCTCGTTTATGACAGCTCATATGCTCCGTCCCAAGCTTCATTGATTGTCGAACGACAGTTAATGGAGGCTGATGCTCGCACAAATGAACCCCTTGCTGACATTGCTACTTCACGCCCCTACTCCGACTGCTCCCTCTCCATTGGTGCATCCCAGTTCAAGGTCAAACAGATACGGAGGCCTCAAAGAACCCTAGCTGGCAGAACGTCCAAGCATGCGTCCCATGTCATTCAAACCTCGCCGCATCGCGTCCTCTGCCGGCTCTCAAACGCAGCTTGATATATAGGATGCCCTGTGATCCTTCCTCCATTGCTAGGTTTTGTGCGGGGAGTAACATTTTCACATACGCAGTGGTTCACAAGGATTCGTTTGTGGTCACTATGAATTATGTTTCTATTTTTTTGGCTATTTTAGGAGAATTTAACTTCATGCGATCTCTGGAGAACAGAAATTTGCCGGGTGGTAATGTTGATGATATCGCCAAGTTTAATGAATTCGTTAGTGGAACTTCCCCTCAAGGGCAAGGTGAGCCACTCCTTGAACAACTCGACTCGTTTTTCACTTCAGTTGATGTTCCCAAATACTATGATTAAACCCCTGGCTCCTCCTATATCTGACCATGCTCCATGGGTGGGTTTCTACTGGGAATCCAAGCTTGCTGGGCTACTTCAGCTCGTGCATCCAATCGTGCCATTGTTCTCTGAACTAAACGAAGAAACTTCGTTACAAGCTTAAGAAGTGGAGAAGTCTATCTCCAGGCCAAGTTTGCTTTAGGACAATTGTAACCACGTCCTTCTCCAAGCTACGTTTCCTTTTGAAGAGCAACAGTTTACCAGCAGACTGATCACAAATCCTAGTGACTTGATGCTATTTTTCAGGTATATGTTGGAATTATGATCCTGTTTCAACCAAATTATAGTGTTCCTCAATTCACCTACAGGGAATATGTGCATTGTGGCACCCCCAATGCTAAGATCCTAGGTCCACCACTGGCACCAACTCTCACGGTGGATTGTTGTACACGCCCTCAGTGCGAGGCAGGAAGTGGTGTTTCAGGAATATCAAATAGAGTAAACGAGTGCTTAGCCAAATACAGAAGTAAACGAGCAAAAGACAAGTGCCCCTGTTTGTAGATTAGTGCACAATAACAATAATAAATATTCTTATACACCTAGCTGACACTATCCAGAAGTTCAACGATGGGAAAAACTGACTCCAAAATAGACGCACTTAACATGACAACACACAATAGCAGGTTTTAACAAATTTTCCAACATCCCAGAAAATAGTATCTCCTAGCCATGGTTGAAGGACTGGTACACCGGAACCTGCAACATTAAGAAAATGTCAGGTCCTTCAGAAAGATGACATGAAAATAAAGTTGGAGTTCGTTTGTTAGAAACCAACAAACATTTCATGTAATAATTGAGACCATCATTGCTGTTTGGTGGATACATTCGAATTTAACTAGCCAAACAACCAAAGGACCATCACATGAGCAACTGTTTTGGCAAGCAATATAACGGAATCAAACATTATATGGAAGAGAGCATTATTATTGCATGAAAAAGGTTGGATCCAGCAGCAAACAAGATACCACCAAACAACATTGTAACTCCCTCCGTTCACAAGTATAAGATGTTTTGGACATTTCAATATGGAATACGTACGGACTGGAATGGGTGAACAAACACACTGCGTGTCTAGATATATCTGATTCAGAAAAAATAAATAGAGTATCTTATATTTGTGAACAGGGGGGTATTTCTTCATAGACTGCTTGAGAACCTTTCAAGCTCCAAGGGAAAAGCTTTATCAAGCTACCCTTGTTCACGACGGAATCATAACTCATAACTACTACTGCCAACTATCTGGGGCATGATGAGGAAGAACTCACTGTTATATAACATTCCCACCCTGCTTGGATGCAATGAGCATAACAAACTGCTACCAGCCAGATGAAGTCAAGTTCTGTGAAGGGCTAACAGCATGCAATATATTGGTTTACTACTCCCTCCGTTCACAAATATAAGATGTTTTCGATATTTCAATATGGACTACAGCGGACTGAAATGAGGTGAACAAACACACTAAAACGTGTCTATATACATCCGATTCACAAAAAAATAGAATATCTTATATTTGTGAACGGGGTACTTTTTAGAACCCATAACAAAATTTGCTACCTTGCATGTAGAACACATACTTGGACAACATAACCTGGATATTATCCTTAAATACTGAAACAGATGATATGCAAGGTCGGCAGAATCATATAACAGGCTTACCTGAGAAATCATATGGCCAAGATTGTCGTAGCAATGGGGATACATCATTGCTGGGGTAGGCCATTGTGGGTAAACAGCAGTTCCAGAAGACCCCATAGATAAATCAGGTTGACCAAAGTACACAGAAGGTTGGTTTCTCGGCATGCTAGGAGACTGCATATAACCAACACCATACTGCATAAACTGAGGCACAGCAAAATTGAAGGCGCCTGGGCTCACACCGTAATCAGGCACAGGGGGCCTAACATACCTGCAGAGGCGAACACATTGATGGTTTGTAATCTCAACATTAAGACCCCATGGTGGCAGCAAAATTTAATAGGTGGACATGCTAACCTTTTGTAGTTACGATCGTAGTCAGGATCACTACGATCTTTTTCAGCATCCTTAAAAACAGCAACCCTGGAACAGCTATTGAACGTGCAGCCCTTGTTCTCATCAACAGAAGGCTCAACATTCACCGGTTCATTTCTGGCAATGGACAGAGCTCCAAAATCACTTGGGCCTACGACATCTGCAGGAATGGAACCATTGAAAATGCGTGCTCGTGCCTTATTGTAATCATCTATCCTCTCTTCAACAGTTTTCGCCGCACCATTGTTGGTTCCAGCACCATATGCACCATTTTGGGAAGCTTTGGGCCTTTGACAAATGACAAACTTAAGCTTTTCTGCTGCCTCAATATCATTTCTTGCTTGTTTAACGGGAACTTCTGATAAAGCAATAGCTGGATATTTGCTTTCAGGTGTTTTTCTCGCAACTATCCTGCTATTAGAACCATCAACTAAGCTATCTGCTACTGTAGTCTCTAAACCATAATGTTGTGCAACACGATGAGCAGCACAGCGGAGGTAAGAAGTTGGAAAATGCTGGAATTCAAATTCATGCAGGTGATGATTCTGCATAAATTTCTGTATATCCAGTTCCATCCGCAAAACTGTTGTAGAGGAGAACAAAAATGATTATACGGTAATAGTTAGACAATGACATAAATATACATACAAAAAAGCCAGAATAACTGAACACATAAAAATACAGTACAGCTTAACTGGTAGAAATAAATACATAATAAAGTGGATAGAAATTGTAATGACCAGCAGTAAGCTTACAAGCTGCAAATCAACTCCATAAACCACAATCAGGCAACTTCAATACAGTCTATTCCAGTTTAACTGTAGATCAATTATTTGCACTGGTTAGAGCACCTATGCTAAGATATTTCCCATGTGAGAATTATGCAGTGAGTTGATCCATTTCATTCTTGCAAATACCACTAGAGTTCTTGCAAATACTACTAGAGAATGTAAGAGAACTGAATGAATTGGAAAAATAACTTAAAATTAGTCACATACCCAAATTCAGGTAGATCTCTATACCTGGTGCACAGAGATATGATGCCATAGCACTAACAGAATTCTTTGTTTGATTTTAATGTATAAAGCGTTGACATAGATGCAAACTTAGACACCACCCTAAGCTGTGCATGTGCAGAGCTATAAGTGAGGCATCCCGGAGAGTACTCCATCCAGGACTGCAGATTTCTACTAAAGCTCAGAGGCACCAAGGTGCACACCCCACACAGCAAAGGATGAGTTCGGACAGGAAGCGGAAATAAAAAAACAAAAGGCGGAAGGTACTAGGCATACAGAGAGCTGAATTGGCCCCAAATTGCATATTCTAGGTTTTGTTCTACTCTATCATCCACATAAATTGAAAAGGAAGGAAATGAGGCACGTATAGTTGTAAAACAGCAGCAGTTGAAGGAGAGGTCAGCTGCAGCCTGCAAGTGAAAGAAGCAAATCCCCATGACCTCATTGAGAGGTTGACAATTTCAGATGAAGATCACTACTCACCATCCTCTCTCCCTGAATCCTTTTCCTAATTACAGCAGCGACTCGTGCAAGAATGGCTATCTCATAATTGTCTGTACACCTAACAGGATACAGCTGGATTATCAAGACACAGGAGTGCTGGTCCAAACCATGAGTCTAAACTACCGAAATAACGGCCACTTGTGGAGTTCAGAATAAAATATATAATGCAAATCTAATTGCTATTTGGGTAGAGAAAAGTGGAAACGGAGTATGTCTAAGGATTGATAACAATTTGAGTAGCAGGCACGGTAAATTTCTAGAGAAGTTAAGAATCACATAAGCATGCATCTGCTCATTATTATCAGCAATAGCGACATATACTTGACCGATATCAACCATGGCAAACTACTGCCTGCATCAGTATTGTTCTCTAGCTCATGGAGAGTACAACATCAGCACAATCAGCATTGTAGCATGTAGCAACAAGGAAGCGAAGCCACCACTCTTCTAGCCTAGGAGATAGACATACTGGCGGAATTCGATTCAATTTAGCCCGAATTACAGAGCATCAATTACATCATCGCTCTCCGAGCTACCTCAAGCATGAGAAGAATCCAGCCCCCAATTCCACACCAGATGCTATGGCATGCACCAGGAAACGACACGAAACGTCGAATCCAATCCTAAATCACGCCGCACATCCAAACACACCCACCGCCAACGACACATCCTGTCATCACAAATTAAAGGCAGGACAGCGGAACCCTAGCTGCGCGATGACCAGGACAGAGATAGGGAATTGGCGAAAGAGATAAGGTTGCGATGCACGTACTCATGAGGCGGTGGCGGGGATTGTCGAGCGCCTCCACGAGGAACGGGTCGACGTGGGAGGCTACCCTGTCGTCCACCTCCGTCGCCTCCCTCGGCCGTCCCTCGTCGGCGGGAGGCGAGGACGGCGGCGGCGGCGGCGGCGGGGCGGGGGCGGCGGAGGAGCTCATCGTGCGCGGCGACGGGAGGGGTGGTAGGGGTAGGCGGGGGCGGAGAGAGGGGAGCTGCGGCCGGGTACGTCGACTCGCCTGCCTCTCCCTTCCCCTCCCGCTTCCCGATCCCGAAGTGGCTGCGCTGCGGAGAAGGCGAAGCGGAGCCCGAGAGGAGAAGAGAAGCGGGTTCCCGACGCGACCACGGCACCGGATTTTTCTAAACGCCGCGTGGGTCCCGTCCCATTCCGCGGCTGGATGCCTGGATGCTGGATCCGGGTCGGATTGTGGTCGAGGAAGGTTGATTTCGACCGTTCGTGCAGGTGCTGCCACACGGTGCGCCGTCCAACCCTACAAACAACGGACCGTCATGATTCATGAAATCAATTTGTTTTTTTTTTCTCCTTGGCAACGAGTGTTTTCATTTTGTGTTCAAATTTTTAAGGTAAATGCTTGCGTTCGGCGTTCCGGCCGAACTTTCGGCCGGCTCGCACGACACGCTCGCTTCAACGCGCCACAAAACAAACCCCCGTGCGAGAAACGGGTGTACGCAATGGGCCCGGGGCGACCGCCTCATTTCCTACCTTATCAATTCCCTACGCGCATTCATCCCCTGACTCCAGTCATTTTTCTCCACGCGTGCGCATCCCTTCTCCTTCCCCCGTGTTGCGGCCGAGCCAACACGAGCTCTCTCGTCGACGGTCGGGTGCTCCCATGGAGATGACCACGTGCTGCAACCATGGCGGTCGGGTGCGCCTGACGGCGATGACCGAGGTGACCATGGGCTGCCTTCCGCCATGGCCAGACCCGCGCGTATACAAGTATTGCAACCGTCACCTAAAACAGCTTCAATAGCTGTTGAAAAAAGCTTCAACCATATATAGGGAAACCTTCAATCGGCACCGCCCAACAAGGAAAAGTTGCAACCATTTGATAGAAAGCTTCAATCGTAGATAGAGAAAGCTACAACCACGGCACCGCGCAAGCAGAAAAGAATTGCAACCATTGACAGAAAAGCTTCAACCGTGTATAATAAAGATTCAACCGTAGTTGGATTTTGCTACTACTGGCGAAGTTTTTTGTTACATCCATCAAGGCGGAGCTGCGACCTCGCGACAGCGGCGACCATTTGCTGCAACCGTTGTCGTTTTTGCTACGACCGGTGATGTTCTTTGCTACATCCATTCAAACGGCGTTGACTGACTGGTGGCCGTCGTCGACGCAATTCCGTGCAGCGAGCATCAGCGGCGAGAGACGGCGGCGGAGCTACAACCGAAGCCGCTGAGAGCTGCAACCGCAGGTGTAGCGTTGCATGGAGCGGTGACGAGGACGGCCAGCGAGGGTGGGGACTGGCGACGAGGGCGGATGGTGACTGAAAGCACATTTGCTCCCTTAATGGTTTTGGTAATTAATAACAACATATATGTCATTGGACTCATGGTTCCACTAAGTTTATTTCAGGAAAAGTCCAATGATGTGATGGCTACAATTGTGAGGAGATACCCCAAGATGCAAGGAATGGATTGGCAAAGCTTCAAGCTAAAAGACTCTACATTTTACTTTGTGAGAAATCACTTTGAGTCCATAGGAAAGCCAATACTATTAAAAGGGGGTAAGGTTTTTGTTGGTGAACAAATTGCTTCACGTGCACATGTGCTAGTCACCAAAACACCCACAAGCTCTCCCACAAAGATTCTGTCTAAAAACCCTACCACTCAAAATCGGTGCCACCAAGAATTCCATATCGGCTACACCGAATTTAAACCCTAGACAGAAGCCCTAGCCACAAACCCTTCTTCGGTGCAACTGAGTTCACATCGGTGCAACCGAGTTTCAGTGACCAACCTTCTGGTGTCCCAAATCATAAAATCGGAATTTCCGAGTTTATGCTTCGGTCTCACCGAGTTTTGGAAAGTGCCCTCGGGCACTGATTTCGGTACCACCGAGAGTTCCATATCGGTCTCACCGAGATTCCTAAAGTTGCCACATTTTGAACAAGTCGGTGCCACCGAGATTCACTTCGGTTTCACCGAGTTGGGCAATAATGTTGTAACGGTTGGATTTTTGAAGATGCCTATATATACCCCTCCACCACATCCCACTCGAAGAGAAGCACTCAGAACTATTCCATACTTGCCCCATCCAATTTTCTGAGAGAGAACCACCTACCCTTGTGTTGAGATCAAGATCATCCACTCCAACCATATGGATCTTGATTTCTAGCCTCCCCAAGTTGCTTTTCACCCAATCAATCCCTTACACCAAGCCAAATCTGTGAGAGAGTGATTGAGTGTTGAGGAGTCTATCATCTTGAAGTACAAGAGCTAGGAGTTCATCATCATTATCAAGCATACCACCTTTTGGAGGGTGGTGCCTCCTAGATTGGTTGGGTGTTGCTTGGGAGCCTCCTACTTCGTGTTGTGGAGTTGAACCAAGAAGTTTATACGGGCAAGGAGATCGCCTACTTCGTGAAGATCTACCCATATTGAGGCTAGTCCTTCGTGGACGGAAGCCGTTATGGAATAGTCAAGGTTGCTACTTCGTGGACCCTTATGGGTGGAGCCCTCCGTGGACTCTCGTGACCGTTACCCTCCGTGGGTTGAAGACTCCATAAACGTGGATGTACGATAGCGCCACCTATCAGAACCACGGGAAAAATCTTCGTGTCTACAATTGCGTTTGATCCTCTTACCCTTATCTCTATTACATGTGCTTGTCTTTACTTTCCGCTGCTATACTCGTAGACATGCATGTGTAGGGTGTGTTTGACTTGCTACTATTGCTAAAATCTGCCCACAACTTAAATTGGGAAAAGGTAGAATTTTTAAGTGGTCAAGTAGTCTAATCACCCCCCTCTAGACATACTTTTGATCCTACAAGTGGTATCACAGCATTGGTCTCCATTGCATTGGTTTCACAACCTAGGAGAGTATGGCATCTAGTGAGGGAAGTTATCACCGTAGAGGTCCGTACTTTGATGGCACAAATTTTGCTAGTTGGAAGCATAAGATGAAAATGCATATTCCTGGTCATAACCCCGCTGTTTGGGCTGTTGTTCGTGTTGGCTTGCAAGGTGAATTCTTTGGTGATGGAAAGGAACCGGATCATGAAGCGACCGCGGATGAATTGAAGATGTTGCAATACAATGCTCAAGCATGTGACATTCTTTTCAACTGCCTATGCCCCGAAGAATTCAACAAAATCAGTCGTCTTGAGAATGCAAAGGAAATTTGGGATACTTTGGTTGATATGCACGAAGGTACCGATTCCGTCACAGAATCTAAGTTGGACGTGCTTCAAAGTCAACTTGACAAGTTCAAGATGAAGGATGGTGAAGGAGTTGCGGAGATGTACTCTAGGCTTGCTCTCATCACAAATGAGATTGCCGGCTTAGGAAGCGAAGAAATGACCGACAAATTCATCATCAAGAAGATACTTAGAGCTTTGGATGGAAAATATGACACCGTGTGCACATTGATCCAAATGATGCCAAATTACAAAGATCTCAAGCCTACAGAAGTCATTGGTAGGATTGTTGCTCATGAGATGTCACTCAAAGACAAGGAAGAGCTTCACAACAAGTCTAGCGGTGCTTACAAAGCCACAAGTGATGCTCTCGCTACTTCAAGCGACAACCTTGTAACCAATGAAGAGATAAGCCTCATGGTCAAGAAATTCAACAAGTTCTACAAAAGTAGAGGCAAAGAGAGGAACTCCAACTCAAGATATGAAGAAAAGCATTCATCTAGCCGTGACCGGAATTGTTACAATTGTGGAAGGCCCGGACACCACTCAAATGAGTGCACGACCCCCACAAAAGAAGAGAAGAGTCACCTAGAAAAAAAAGCTCAAGAGATGAGTCACCTCGAAGAGAGAGAAGGAGTAGAGATGATCGTTATGAACGAAGACCCTCAAGGAGAAGTAGGGATTCAGAGAAGAAGGACAAGTACACCAAGAGCTTCTCACGAAGAAGACATCAAGCTCATGTTGGTGAATGGGTTTCCGGCTCCGACTCCGGCGATCACTCCAAGAGAAGCTATCACTCCGACTCCGACTATAGTCAAGATGAAGGTGTTGCCGGACTTGCACTCGTTTCCTCCAACTCCTACGACATATTTGATTCACCAAATGAAGGGAGTGGAAGTTGCTTCATGGCTAAAGGCCCCAAGGTATCACATCCCGAATATCTTGATTTCGATAGTGATGAGGATGACCTACTTGGAGATGATGACTTGCTAAGTGACAAAATTAGTGATATCAGTCAAAATGTGCTAGATGATGATCATGTTAATCAAGATAAGTCATGTGATGATGATAAGAAGGAAATAGAATGACTAACTAAAGAACTAAACACTCTTAAGTTAGCCCATGAATCTACTTTAGAAGATCATAGAGAGCTTGTAAGAACTCATGAGAAGCTACGCTTCGAGAAGCTCAATTTGGAGCAAGAACATGAGTTTCTTAAAGTAATCAATGACGATCTCCGAAAGAAGACTTCTTATCTAGCCAAACGACTACTCTTGTCTACATTTATTTCACAAGTTAAGACTAAGCAATCTAGTAACAAAGGCAAGAAAGGTTCTTCAACTAGTAGCAATAAAAATGATAAATTCAATGATATTGCTCCTAGTAGTTCTATTGATTCCACTAACGACTCTCTTAGACAAGTTACACCTGAGCAAGAAAATGATCTATTGAAAGGGATTATAGAGAAAGCTATCTACAAAAGTCTTGCCGGATGTAAGCAATTTGAGGAGATTGTACGCAAGCACGGAGGATACCGGAAGAACCATGGCATTGGCTACTTCAACGCAAATGGAGTTGAATGGGAAGAATGTCAATACCCCAAGCCCAAGTTTGTTCCTCAAAGGGAGAAGTATGAACATACTCTTCCCAAGGGAACAAAAGCTCAAGATGACCTTCCACCACAAGACCACAAGCTCAAGGGCAAGGACAAGCTTCAAGAGGAGATTGACTCATATGAAGATGAATCCCAAGCTTTGGTCAAGTGGGTTCCCAAAGCTACTACTAGCTCAACTTCTACAAGTGCCACTTCAACACCAAGGATTCCCATCAACTTGATGTGGGTCCCCAAGAAGAAGAACTAGAGAAGTTCTTGAGGGGTGACTCCGCCAATGAAATTCACTCATATTCATTATTGGCAAGAACTAGGTGCAATCAACATCAACATCATGCAATAGTTCAAAGAGTCACACATTCCCTCAAAGCTAAGCAAGGGAAAAGGTAATAAATGAATCCATGGACATCATCATGTAGGCTTTGCACTCCATGTCCATAGATATCCTTGTATTTGTCTCTTGTGCTTGGGACTAACTGATACATCTCCAACGTATCTATAATTTATGAAGTATTCATGCCATGTTTACAATAATTCTATATGATTTTGGTATGATTTTATTAGAACTAACCCGGACTGATGCTGTTTTCAGCAGAACTACCGTGGTGTTGTTTTTGTGCAGAAATAAAAGTTCTCGGAATGAGCTGAAAATTTACGGAGAATATTTTTGGAAAATATAAAAAATACTAGAGCGAAGAGTCACCGGAGAGGAAGGCCGAGGAAGCCACAAGCCACAGGGGCGCCCCCCTAGGGCGCGTCCCCTTGGCTTGTGACTTCCTCGGGAACCTTCTGGACGTGGGACCGGCGCCAAAAACTCCTATAAATACATAAACCTCCGAAAAGAAACCTAGATCGGGAGTTCCGCCGCCGCAAGCCTCCAGAGCCACGAAAAACCAATCGGGAGCCCGTTCCGGCACCCTGCCGGAGGGGGAAACCATCACCGGAGGCCATCTTCATCATCCCGGCGGTCTCCATGACGAGGAGGGAGTAGTTCACCCTCGGGGCTGAGGGTATGTACCAGTAGCTATGTGTTTGATCTCTCTCTCTCTCTTGTGTTCTTGAGATGACACGATCTTGATGTACCGCGAGCTTTATTAATATAGATGAATCATATGGAGTTTTCCCCTCTTTATCTTCTTGTGATGAATTGAGTTTTCCCTTTGAAGTTTTCCTATCGGATTGAATCTTTAAGGATTTGAGAACACTTGATGTATGTCTTGCGATGGGATATCCGTGGTGACAATGGGATGTTCTATTGATCCACTTGATGTATGTTTTGGTGATCAACTTGCGGGTTGCGTGACCTTGGGAATCTATGCATAGGGGTTGGCACATGTTTTCGTCTTGACTCTCCGGTAGAAACTTTGGGGCACTCCTTGAAGTTCTTTGTGTTGGATTGAACATGATGAATCTGAAATTGTGTGATGCATATCGTATAATCAAGCCCATGGGTACTTGTGGTGACATTGGAGTATCTAGGTGACATTAGGGTTTTGGTTGATGTGTATCTTAAGGTGTTATTTTAGTACGAACTCTAGGGCTGTTCGTGACACTTATAGGGATAGCTCATAAGATTGATCGGAAAAGATACCTTTGAGGTGGTTTCGTACCCTACAATAATTTCTTCGTTTGTTCTCCGCTATTTGTGACTTTGGAGTGAACTCTTTGTCGCATGTGAGGGATTTACATATGATTCAACTATGTTATTATTATTGAGAGAACTTGCACTAGTGAAAGTATGAACCCTAGGCCTTGTTTTCAAGCATTGCAATACCGTTTTTGCTCACTTTTGTTACTTGCTACCTTGCTGTTTTTTATATTTTCAGATTACAAAAACCTTTATCTACCATCCATATTACACTTGTATCACCATCTCTTCGTCGAACTAGTGCACCTATACAATTTACCATTGTATTGGGTGTGTTGGGGACACAAGAGACTATTTGTTATTTGATTGCAGGGTTGCTTGAGAGAGACCATCTTCATCCTACGCCTCCCACGGATTGATAAACCTTAGGTCATCCACTTGAGGGAAATTTGCTACTGTCCTACAAAACTCTGCGCTTGGAGGCCCAACACGAGTCTACAAGAAGAAGTTGCGTAGTAGACATCACTAACCCATGTAGGTGAGGAGAGTAAGAAACACAAAGGATTGCTCCCAACTCAAGATGATCTTCATCAACTATGAGCACCCACTACTACATCACCCACATGAAGTCTTCCACGACAAAACCCAAGGTTAGTTTATCCCTCTTAGGGGGGATGTCACATCAAGGGGAGATTTACTCTAAGACTTGAGTTAAAGCATCTCTTAAGAAGGTGACAACATTGAAAGCTTTATGTAAAAGTGGCAACCCCACTTGTGCTTAAACGATGAGTATGACCTATGATCAAGTATTCTTACTTGGCTCCTAAGTCAATATACTCATATATAGATGACTCCGTCATCACCAAAGTGCTTGGTAGATACTAGAGTGGTTTTGCATGTTTGCCATGATTTCTTTGGACATCTTATTGTGTGAGCATGCAGGTTTGCATATCTTTTATCATTCGAGGACATCCAATTGTTGCTATCTGAACTATGTTTTCTCTTTTGCCAATTGGATGTACAAGATTGCCTAGGACCCTTCTCTAGCTATCTATGCTTTCTCACCTCAAGTTCTATTCATGCTATATCACAAAACTTGAACAAGCACTTGATGAACCCTTTGTGTGAGGAGCACTCGGAGTACCGTTTCGTCAAGGCTGACCTCCAAAACCTCCCTATAGTGCAACTCGGTGTGACCAACCAGAAAGTCTCGGTTCCACCGATTGTCTAGGGTTGATCTGTTTTTGCACCTCGATACCACCGATACCAAAATCTCGGTTGCACCGAGTTTCCCTGTCAACTGACAGTAGAGGAACTCGGTGGCATCGAAATTTTAGTCTCGGTGACACCGACAGGGAAGGGTACTTATACCGGCAGACCCGACGCTTTGAATTTCTATCTTCAAACTGTTCGAAATATGCCCTAGAGGCAATAATAAAGTGATTATTATTATATTTCCTTGTTCATGATAATCGTTTACTATCCATGCTATAATTGTATTGATTGGAAACACAAATACATGTGTGGATACATAGACAACACTGTGTCCCTAGTATGCCTCTAGTAGACTAGCTCGTTGATCAAAGATGGTCAAGGTTCCCTAGCCATAGACATGAGATGTCATTTGATAACGGGATCACATCATTAGGAGAATGATGTGATGGACAAGACCCAAACTATGAACATAGCATATGATCGTGTCAGTTTATTGCTATTGTTTTCTGCATGTCAAGTATCTGTTCCTATGACCATGAGATCATGCAACTCACTGACACCGGAGGAATACCTTGTGTGTATCAAACGTCGCAACGTAACTGGGTGACTATAAAGATGCTCTACAGGTATCTTCTAGGGTGTCTGTTGAGTTGGCATGGATCAAGACTAGGATTTGTTACTCCGTGTGGCGGAGAGGTATCTCAGGGCCCACTCGGTAATACAACATCACAATAAGCCTTGCAAGCAAAGTGACTAAAGAGTTAGCCACGGGATCTTGTATTACGGAATGAGTAAAGAGACTTTCCGGTAACGAGATTGAACTAGGTATAGAGATACCGACGATCGAATCTCGGGCAAGTAACATACCAAAGAACAAAGGGAACAACATACGGGATTAACTGAATCCTTGACATAGAGGTTCAACCGATAAAGATCTTCGTAGAATATGTAGGAACCAATATGGGCATCCAGGTCCCGCTATTGGTTATTGACCGTAGAGGTGTCTCGGTCATGTCTACATAGTTCTCGAACCCGCAGGGTCTGCACACTTAACGTTCGGTGACGTTTCGGTAGTATTGAGTTATGTATGGTGGTTACCGAAGGTTGTTCGGAGTCCCGGATGAGATCCCGGACGTCACGAGGAGCTCTGGAATGGTCCAGAGGTAAAGATTGATATATAGGAAAGTGGTGTTTGAACTCCGGAAAGTTTCGGGCATTTCCGGCAGTGTACAGGGAGTGACGAATGGGTTCCGGGGGTCCACCAAGTGGGGCCCACACACCCCAAGGGGCCACATGGGCCTTAGTGGTGGTGCACCAGCGGCCAGCCCTATGGGCCTATGTGCAGGAAAAAGAGGAGAGAGGGAGGAGTCCTAATCGGAGGTGGACTCCTCCCACGCCCACCTCCCTGGTTCGGCCGACCCTAGGGGGAAACCCTAGGGTGCCAGCCCCTCCCCCTCCCTCCTATATATATTGGAGGGGAGAGAGGGCAGCCACACCCCCAAGCCACGGTGCAGCCCTCTCTCCCCCCACTAGATCATCTCCTCCTCTAGATAGATTCGGCGGTGCTTGGTGAAGCCCTGCCAAAATAGTTCCATCACCACCGTCACCACGCCGTCGTGCTGCCGGAGTACTCATCTACCTCTCCGCTCCCTCTTACTGGATCAAGAAGGCGGAGATCGTCATCGAGCTGTACGTGTGCTGAACGCGGAGGTGCCGTCCGTTCAGCGCTAGATCGGGACGGATCGTGATTGGATCGCGGGACACCTTGCGATTTGGATCGCGAAGACGTTCAACTACATCAACCGCGTTTCTTAACGCTTCCCGCTTAGCGATCTACAAGGGTACGTAGATCCACTCTCCCTCTCGTAGATGCTCATCACCATGGATAGATCTTGCGTGTGCGTAGGAAATTTTTTGTTTCCCATGCAACGTTCCTCTTCAGTGGCATCATGAGCTAGGTCTATGCGTAGATGAGATCACGAGTAGAACACAAAGGGGTTTGTGGGCGTTGATATTCAGATTGCTTCCCTCCTTAGTCTTTTCTTGATTCAACGGTATTGTGGGATGAAGCGGCTCGGACCAACCTTACTCGTCTACGTACGAGAGACCGGTTCCATCGACTGACATGTAACTTTGTTGCATAAGACGGCTGGCGGGTGTCTGTCTCTCCCACTTTAGTTGAATCGGATTCGACAGAGGCGGTCCTTGTAGAAGGTGAAATAGCAACTTGTATATCACCGTTGTGGTTTTGCGTAGGTAAGAATCATTCTTGCTAGATACCCATAGGAGCCACGTAAAACATGCAACAACAAATTAGAGGACGTCTGACTTGTTTTTGCAGGGTATGACGTGATATGATATGGCCAGAAACATGATGAGATATATGTGATGTATGGGATGATCATGTTTTGTATAGATTATCACGACTTGCATGTCAATGAGTACGGCAACCGGCAGGAGCCATAGGGTTGTCTTTAATTTATTTTCGTCGTTTGTGCTTTACTTTATCGCTATGAGTTAGCAATAGTTGTGGAAGCAATAGTTGGCGCGACAACCTCATGGCGACACGTTGATGGAGATCAAGATGATGGAGATCATGGTGTCATGCCGGTGACGATGGAGATCATGCCGGTGCTTTGAAGATGGAGATCAAAAGCACAAGATCATGGCCATATCATGTCACTTATGATTTGCATGTGATGTTAATCCTTTTATGCATCTTATTTTGCTTAGGATGACGGTAGCATTATAAGGTGATCCCTCACTTAAATTTCAAGATAAATTGTGTTCTCCCTGAGTGTGCACCGTTGCGAAAGTTCGTCGTTTCGAGACACCACGTGATGATCGGGTGTGATAGACTCTACGTTCGCATACAACGGGTGCAAGCCAGTGTTGCACATGCGGAACACTCGGGTTAAACTTGACGAGCCTAGCATGTACAGACATGGCCTCGGAACACAAGAGACCGAAAGGTCGAGCATGAGTCATATAGTAGATATGATCAACATGGAGATGTTCACCATTGAAACCACCTCATCTCACGTGATGATCAGACTTGGGTTGGTGAATTTGGATCATGTAACACTCGAATGACCTGAGGGATGTCAATTTGAGTGGGAGTTTTTAAGTAATATGATTAACTAAACTCTTTATCTTGAACAATAGTCTAAGTTGTCTTTGCAAAATTTATATTGTAGATCAATGGCTCGCGCAGTAGCACCCCTGAATTTCAATGCGTTCCTAGAGAAAGCTAAGTTGAAAGATGATGGAAGTAACTTTGTAGACTGGGCCCATAATCTGAGGATTATCCTCACGGCCTCCCAAAAGGCTTATGTCCTTGATGCACCGCTCGGTGAACCACCCGCTCCAGTAGAGTCTGCAGACGTTGCGAACGCCTGGCAGGCACGTTCTGATGATTACTCAATAGTTCAATGTGCAATGTTGTATGGCTTAGAACCGGGACTTCAAAGACGTTTTGAACGTCATGGAGCATATGAGATGTTCCAGGAGTTGAAGTTTATCTTTGAGAAGAATGCCCGGATCGAGAGGTATGAGACCTCCGATAAATTCTATGCTTGCAAGATGGAGGAGAACGGGTCTGTCAGTGAACATGTACTCAGAATGACTGGGTATTCCAACCGTCTGGCAGAGTTGGGAATTGTTCTCTCGCCAGAGGCGATCACTGACAGAGTTCTTCAATCACTGCCACCTATCTACAAAAGCTTCATGTTGAACTATAACATGCAAGGGATGAATAAGTCAGTCGCCGAGCTGTTTGCGATGTTGAAAGTCGCTGAGTCTGAGATTCGGAAGGAGCATCAAGTGTTGATGGTCAATAAAACCACTAGTTTCAAGAAGAATGGCAAGGGCAAGAAGGGTAACTCCAAGAAGAGTGGCAAAGCAGTTGCCCCTCCCGTGAAGAACCAAGGTTGGACTCAAGCCAGAAACTAAGTGCTTTCATTGCAAGGGAACTGGTCACTGGAAGCGGAACTGCCCCAAGTATCTGGCTAACAGGAAGGTGGCCAACACCAAACAAGGTATATATGATATACATGTTATTGATGTGTACCTTACCAACTCTCGTTGTAGTGCCTGGGTATTTGATACCGGTTCGGTTGCTCATATTTGCTACTCAAAGCAGGAACTACGGAATAGACGGAGGCTGGCAAAGGACGAAGTGACGATGCGCGTGGCAAATGGTTCCAAGGTTGATGTGATCGCCGTCGGCAAGCTCGCTCTTCGATTACCATCGGGATTAGTGATGAACCTGAATAATTGTTATTTAGTGCCTGCGTTAAGCATGAACATTATATCTGGATCTTGTTTATTGCGAAACGGTTACTCATTTAAATCAGAGAATAATGGTTGTTCTATTTATATGAGTAATATCTTTTATGGTCATGCACCCATTGTGAGGGGTTTATTCTTATTGAATCTCGATAGTGACGATACACACATTCATAACTTTGATGCCAAAAGATGTAGAGTTGATAATGATAGCACCACTTTCTTGTGGCATCGCCGCTTAGGTCATATTGGTGTAAAACGCATGAAGAAGCTCCATGCTGATGGACTTTTGGAGTCACTTGATTTTGAATCACTTGACACATGTGAACCATGCCTCATGGGCAAGATGACTAAGACCCCGTTCTCTGGTACAATGGAACGGGCAAGTGACTTGTTGGAAATCATACATACTGATGTGTGCGGTCCGATGAGCATTGAGGCGCGCGGTGGATATCGTTATTTTCTCACCTTCACCGATGACTTAAGTAGATATGGGTATATTTACTTAATGAAACATAAGTCTGAAACTTTTGAAAAGTTCAAGCAATTTTAGAGTGAAGTTGAGAATCATCGTAACAAGAAGATTAAATTCCTGCAATCTGATCGAGGAGGAGAATATCTGAGTTATGAGTTTGGCAATCACTTAAGATAATGTGGAATAGTTTCACAATTGACACCGCCTGGAACACCACAGCGCAATTGGTGTGTCCGAACGTCGTAATCGAACCTTATTGGATATGGTGCGGTCTATGATGTCTCTTGCCGATTTGCCACTATTGTTTTGGGGTTATGCGTTAGAGACAACTGCATTCACTTTAAATAGGGCACCATCTAAATCCGTTGAGACGACACCATATGAACCGTGCTTTGGCAAGAAACCAAAGTTGTCGTTTCTTAAAGTTTGGGGATGTGATGCTTATGTCAAAAAGCTTCAGCCTGAAAAGCTGGAACCCAAAGCGGAGAAATGCATCTTCATAGGATACCCAAAAGAGACGGTTGTGTATACCTTCTATCTCAGATCCGAAGGCAAAGTGTTTGTCGCAAAGAATGGGTCATTTCTCGAGAAAGAGTTTCTCTCGAAAGAATTGAGTGGGAGGAAAATAGAACTTGATGAGGTTGTTGAACCTTCACTTCAACCAGAGAGTAGCGCAGCGCAGAAAGATGTTTCTATAGAGCCTACATCGGTTGAAGAGGAAGTTGATGATGGTGATCATGAGGCTTCGGATCAAGTTGCTATCGAACCTCGTAGGTCGACAAGGGCACGTACTGCTCCTGAGTGGTACGGTAAACCTATCTTAGAGGTCATGTTGTTGGACAACTATGAACCTACGAGCTATGGAGAAGCGATGGTGGGCTGGGATTCCGAGAAATGGTTAGAGGCCATGAAATCCGAGATGGGATCCATGTATGAAAACAAAGTATGGACTTTGGAAGTATTACCTGAAGGGCGAAAGGCCATTCAGAATAAATGGATCTTTAAGAAGAAGACGGACGCGGACGGTAATGTCACCGTCTATAAAGCTCGACTTGTGGCAAAGGGTTTTTCACAAGTTCAAGGAGTTGACTACGATGAGACCTTCTCACCCGTAGCGATGCTTAAGTCTGTCAGAATCATGTTAGCAATAGCTGCATTTTTCGATTATGAAATTTGGCAGATGGATGTCAAAACATCGTTCCTTAACGGTTTCCCTAAGGAAGAGTTGTATATGATGCAACCGGAAGGTTTTGTCGATCCAGGGAGTGCTGACAAAGTTAGCAAACTCCAGCGATCCATTTATGGACTGGTGCAAGCATCTCGGAGTTGGAATCTTCGCTTTGATGAGGTGATCAAAGCGTTCAGGTTTATACAAGTTTATGGAGAAGCTTCTATTTACAAGAAAGTGAGTGGGAGCTCTATAGATTTTCTAATATTATATGTGGATGACATATTGCTGATTGGAAACAATATAGAAATGTTGGAAAGCGTGAAGGAATATTTGAACAAGAGTTTTTCAATGAAGGACCTAGGAGAAGCTGCTTTCATATTAGGCATCAAGATCTATAGAGATAGATCGAGATGCTTAATAGGACTTTCACAAAGCACATACCTTGACAAAGTTTTGAAGAAGTTCAAAATGGATCAGTCCAAGAAGGGGTTCTTGCCTGTATTGCAAGGTGTGAAGTTGAGTAAGAGTCAATGCCCAGTGACTGCAGAAGATAGAGAAAGGATGAGTGTCATCCCCTATGCTTCAGCCATAGGCTCTATCATGTATGCAATGCTGTGCACAAGACCCGATGTCAGCCTTGCCATAAGTATGGCCGGAAGGTTTCAAAGTGATCTAGGAATGGAACACTGGACGGCGGTCAAGAATATCCTGAAGTACCTGAAAAAGACTAAGGACATGTTTCTCGTTTATGGAGGTGATCAAGAGCTCGTCGTAAAGGGTTATGTTGATGCAGGCTTTGACACTGATCCGGATGACTCTAAGTCTCAAACCGGATACGTATTTATTCTCAATGGGGGAGCGGTAAGCTGGTGCAGTTCCAAGCAGAGCATGGTAGCTGATTCTACATGCGAAGCGGAGTACATCGCTGCCTTAGAGGCGGCGAAGGAAGGTGTCTGGATGAAGGAGTTCATGACAGATCTTGGAGTAGTGCCTAGTGCACTGGACCCAATGACTCTGTTCTGTGACAACACTGGTGCCATTGCTTTGGCCAAGGAACCAAGCTTTCACAAGAGGACCAGACACATAAAGCGACGCTTCAATTCCATCCGCGATTACATTAAGGAGGAGGACATAAATATTTGCAAAGTGCACACGGATCTGAATGTCGCAGGCCCGTTGACTAAACCTCTTCCAAGGGCTAAACATGATTAACACCAGAACTGTATGGGTGTTAGATTCATTACAATGTAAATCACATAGTGATGTGAGCTAGATTATTGACTCTAGTGCAAGTGGGAGACTGTTGGAAATATGCCCTAGAGGCAATAATAAAGTGATTATTATTATATTTCCTTGTTCATGATAATCGTTTATTATCCATGCTATAATTGTATTGATTGGAAACACAAATACATGTGTGGATACATAGACAACACTGTGTCCCTAGTATGCCTCTAGTAGACTAGCTCGTTGATCAAAGATGGTCAAGGTTCCCTAGCCATAGACATGAGATGTCATTTGATAATGGGATCACATCATTAGGAGAATGATGTGATGGACAAGACCCAAACTATGAACGTAGCATATGATCGTGTCAGTTTATTGCTATAGTTTTCTGCATGTCAAGTGTCTGTTCCTATGACCATGAGATCATGCAACTCACTGACACTGGAGGAATACCTTGTGTGTATCAAACGTCGCAACGTAACTGGGTGACTATAAAGATGCTCCACAGGTATCTCCGAGGGTGTCTGTTGAGCTGGCATGGATCAAGACTGGGATTTGTTACTCCGTGTGGCGTAGAGGTATCTCAGGTCCCACTCGGTAATACAACATCACAATAAGCCTTGCAAGCAAAGTGACTAAAGAGTTAGCCACGGGATCTTGTATTACAAAATGAGTAAAGAGACTTGCCGGTAACGAGATTGAACTAGGTATAGAGATACCGACGATCGAATCTCGGGCAAGTAACATACCGAAGAACAAAGGGAACATCATACGGGATTAACTGAATCCTTGACATAGAGGTTCAACCGATAAAGATCTTCGTAGAATATGTAGGAACCAATATGGGCATCCAGGTCCCGCTATTGATTATTGACCGTAGAGGTGTCTCGGTCATGTCTACATAGTTCTCAAACCCGCAGGGTCTGCACACTTAACGTTCGGTGACTATTCGGTAGTATTGAGTTATGTATGGTGGTGACCGAAGGTTGTTCGGAGTCCCGTATGAGATCCCGGACGTCACGAGGAGCTCCGGAATGGTCCGGAGGTAAAGATTGATATATAGGAAAGTGGTGTTTGAACTCCGGAAAGTTTCGGGCATTTCCGGCAGTGTACCGGCAGTGACGAATGGGTTTCGGGGGTCCACCAAGTGGGGACCACACACCCCAAGGGGCCACATGGGCCTTAGTGGTGGCGCACCAGCCCCTGGTGGGCTGGTGCGGCCAGCCCTATGGGCCTATACACTGGAAAAAGAGGAGAGGGGGAGGAGTCCTAATCGGAGGAGGACTCCTCCCACGCCCACCTCCTAGTTGGAGGTGGACTCCTCCACCTCCCTGGTTCGGCCGACCCTAGGGGGAAACCCTAGGGTGCCAGCCCCTCCCCCTCCCTCCTATATATATTGGAGGGGAGAGAGGGCAGCCGCACCCCCAAGCCACGGTGCAGCCCTCTCTCCCCCCACTAGATCATCTCCTCCTCTAGATAGATTCGGCGGTGCTTGGCGAAGCCCTGCCGGATTAGTTCCACCACCACCGTCACCACGCCGTCGTGTTGCCAGAGTACTCATCTACCTCTCCGCTCCCTCTTGCTGGATCAAGAAGGCGGAGATCGTCATCGAGCTGTACGTGTGCTGAACGCGGAGGTGCCGTCCGTTTGGCGCTAGATCGGGACGGATCATGATTGGATCGCGGGACGGCTTGCGATTTGGATCGCGAAGACGTTCGACTACATCAACCGCGTTTCTTAACGCTTCCCGCTTAGCGATCTACAAGGGTACGTAGATCCACTCTCCCTCTCGTAGATTCTCATCACCATGGATAGATCTTGCGTGTGCGTAGGAAATTTTTTGTTTCCCATGCAACGTTCCCCTACACAAATGTCGCGCCCCCAACCCTAAGTTGCCGAAACCAGACCCCCCGGCCATCGCCTTTGTCTCCCCGAGCACCTTCGCAGTTGGGAATCACGCCGCCGACGGGAATCTTCTCCGCCGTCGCCGCCGTAGTCGGACCATCGCCAAGTTAGGGTATGGCTTCGAATTTCTCCATGCGTTCCCCTTCCGATTCTAATGCATTGAGATGATTTCGTCCTATTCCACCATGTGCAAACTTCCTATACCACAAAACAATCCATAGACTAGAAAAACAATGAAATTTTGGATCTGATCTCCCGCATAATGCATCTCGGTGACACCGAGTTGTACGAATCGGTTCCACCGATTATGTGTTTAGGGTTACTGAGAACCACTTCGGAGAGACCGAGTAGACTTTTTCGGTTCCACTGAAAATGGCTGCCAAGTTTCTGTTAAGGCAGTGGTCAGTCTCGGTGACTCCGAAAACAACAACCCGGTGCTACCGAAATCCATCTTGCAGTAGTTCATACCCAAAGTTTCTGAGTTTGTCCTTTAAAAAAATTCTGTGTTTTTGTGATACTCAACTTTTCTGCTCTTCTATACTCCATTCACAGGGACAGTATGTCAGCTTTAGGTGATAGTCAGAATGATTCCAGAGAGCCTAGCATTGATGCTGATCCAGGCACTAGTCCTGACCCAAGCTCATCTTCCTCAGAAGATCCCGGCACTCCTAGCTCCCATGGTTTGCCCAAGGCTGCAACTAGAGCAAGGAGGAAGTTAAATTCAGATGAAGAGGACTCTGATTTTGTGCCAGAGGAGGTCCTTGCCAAGCAAAGGCAGGACAAAGTAGACAGAGCTGCTAAGAAGGCTGCTTCTGAGGCCACCTCATCTAGAAGACCTGTCAGGAAGGAGTATGCCAGTTCTGAGGCTGTGAGAGCACCAGAGAGTGCTAGGGCTTCCATGTCTATAGAGCCAGCCAGAAGCTCTATGCCCAAGAAGCCTGTTGAAAAGAAGAGAAGCAGGAAGAGGACAGTACATATTGTTGGAAGACCAACTTCCATGTATGAGGATCCAGCAGATGCTGAGGGAGAGGAAGAGCCAGCTGCCCAGGCTCCTCCTAAGAAGAAGAAGAAGCTGCTTGCTGATGCCATGACTTCTCAGGCTCCATCCAAAAGCAAGGAAGCTCCTCCTCCCAAGAAGCCCACAGCTCCTAAGCCCAAGAGGACAACTAGAGACATTCCAGCTGCAGCCAAGAACAAAGGAACCTCTCCCAGAGCTGCTGCTAAAGATGAGGATATGTCTGTTTTGAGGAATCTTAGACCTCACCTCCCACAATACAATGACAACCATCCACTTGCTGAGGGCATGAAGAAGAGAAAGGATTCAGGGCTGAGAGAGTGGAGAGCCATAGATCCTTATTCTCAGAGGAGGAAGACAGCTGTAGACTACATATTCCACACCAAGGAGCAGCAGGATTTTTATGAGACAATTTTGCTTGATAAGAGCCCTGCTGTCAGTGACATGAGATATGTAGATTGGGACTACATTAAGAAAAATGAGGACTACTTTCCCCATGTGCTAGATAACTTCAAGGCTGTTGATATTGATGCTTTTGTTGGCAGAAAGATGACTCCCTGGAATAATGAGATGATCATGCAATTCTATTTCACTGCACACTTCTATCCAGATGGCAGAATAGTGTGGATGACTGAGGTCACCAGATATGAATCTTCAGTGGAAGAGTGGGCTACCATCTTAGGAGCCCCACATGTAGAAGATGGTGATTTGGATGTGTACTCTGAGTCCAAAGCAAATCACAACTCCATGGCTAATATGTACAAGGAGATCCCTGAGGACTATGTGCATTCACATAAGCTTGGCTTGGTGTACTTTCTGCAGGCAGGTTTGCAACCCACCAACACCATCATGAGATACACATTGATGCCCAAGTCAGGAGATGAGAAGATGACCAGAGGATAATCCATAAACATGCTGCATCATATTGACCTTCACACCAGATTCAGAGTTATGGACTTGATTGTTGAGACTGTGAAGAGGACAACTGCTAACCAAAAGAGGCCATGTGGATATGCTCCATACATTCAGATGCTCATCAACTCCAAGCTTGAGAAGAATGTATTTGCTCTTGATAGACCCCACATGCCTCTCCAGCCTGAGTTTGAAGACAATATAGTGGTGATGGACCCAGACCATCCCACTTCAGCTACAACACAGGAAGCAGCTGAGGCAGCCAGAGCCACTAGTGCTCCAATGCCAAGGACAAGGAACGAGTAAATGGATCTTATTCTTAGCTCTATCAAAGGCATGCAAAATGACATCACGGAGATTCTGAAGAATCAAAAGAGCCTGGAAAGGATTGTTGAGGACAAGTTTCACTCTTTGAACAACAAGGTGGATGGGCTGACTAAGACAGTTGATGAGCTCAAGAAGGAGGTGGACTCGGTACCCCTTCCCCACACCTCAAAGGATGATGATGATGATGATGATGACAGTCAACCCCTCAGGCCCAGCACTCAATTCAAGACACAAGCCAGATCCTTGTCAGTGCCAGCTTCTGAGATGAGACCATCTACATCAGCTCCTGCTGTAGCTCCTTCAGTCCCATCAGCTCCATCAGCACCTCCAGTGTCCACACCAACCCCTTCCATGACATCGGCAGAAGTCTTCACAAAAGCGGTTCTCTCGACTCCTACATCAACAACCGGAGGAGATCAGCCCCAGAGAGACGATTAGTCCTATACCTTTGAACTTTTTGGTAACTTGTTGCCAAAGGGGGAGAAGTTGTATAGATCAATAGGGCTTTGAGAGAGAGAGAGAGAGTGTTGCTTTTTATCGCTCTCCAAAACTTTAAAATCTTTTGGTTGTTCGTTTGTGTGTTAAACTTGTTGGTGTTTGATCATGCACTTCTTATGTGTTGCTACTACGTCTTATCTTTTGAGATGCTTATGAGATGATCATTCACTTCTTGCTTGATGTGGTGTGCTATGTTATTCATTAATATTATTCTCGCACACCACCAAGCTGTATGTGACATGGAAGAGAACACCATGAGCCTAATCGATTGTGCATTTGCATTCAAACGCAGATTCAAATAATGCACAAATTTAGGGGGAGCTCTTGCTTATCACATACTTCTCAAAGCGATGACTCTATTCATTGATTATATCATATGTCGAAGCTTTGATCTATATGTTGTCATCAATTACCAAAAAGGGGGAGATTAAAAGCACATTTGCTCCCTTGGTGGTTTTGGTAATTAATAACAACATATATGTCATTAGACTCATGGTTCCACTAAGTTTATTTCAGGAAAAGTCCAATGATGTGATGGCTACAATTGTGTGGAGATACCCCAAGATGCAAGGAATGGATTGGCAAAGCTTCAAGCTAGAAGACTCTACATTTTACTTTGTGAGAAATCACGTTGAGTCCATAGGAAAGCCAATACTATTAAAAGTGGGTAAGCTTTTGTTGGTGAACAAATTGCTCCACGTGCACAAGTGCTAGTCACCAAAAACACCCACAAGCTCTCCCACAAAGATTATGTCTAAAAACCCTACCACTCAAAATTGGTGACACCAAGAATTCCATATCGGCTACACCGAGTTTAAACCCTAGACAGAAGCCCTAGCCACAAACCCTTCTTCGGTGCAACCGAGTTCACATCGGTGCAACCGAGTTTCAGTGACCAACCTTCTGGTGTCCCAAATCATAAAAATGGAATTTTCGAGTTTATGCTTCGGTCTCACCGAGTTTTGGAAACTGCCCTCGGCCATTGATTTCGGTACCACCGAGAGTTCCATATCGGTATCACCGAGATTCCTAAAGTTGCCACATTTTGAACAAGTCGGTGCCACCGGGATTCACTTCGGTTTCACCGAGTTGGGCAATAATGTTGTAACGGTTGGATTTTTGGAGATGCCTATATATACCCCTCCACCACATCCCAGTCGCAAGAGAAGCACTCAGAACTATTCCATACTTGCCCCATCCAATTTTCTGAGAGAGAACCACCTACCCTTGTGTTGAGATCAAGATCATCCACTCCAACCATATGGATCTTGATTTCTAGCCTCCCCAAGTTGCTTTCCATCCAATCAATCTCTTCTACCCATGCCAAACCTGTGAGAGAGTGATTGAGTGTTGAGGAGACTATCTTTTGAAGCACAAGAGCAAGGAGTTCATCATACTACCACATATATTACCTTTTGGAGGGTGGTGCCTCCTAGATTGGTTAGGTGTTGCTTGGGAGCCTCCTACTTCATGTTGTGGAGTTGAACCAAGAAGTTTGTACGGGCAAGGAGATCGCCTACTTCGTGAAGATCTACCCATAGTGAGGCTAGTCCTTCGTGGACGGAAGCCGTTATGGAATAGTCAAGGTTGCTACTTCGTGGACCCTTATGGGTGGAGCCCTCCATGGACTCTCGCGACCGTTACCATCCGTGGGTTGAAGACTCCATAAACGTGGATGTACGATAGCGCCACCTATCGGAACCACGGGAAAAAATCTTTGTGTCTACAATTGCGTTTGATCCTCTTACCCTTATCTCTATTACATGTGCTTGTCTTTACTTTCCGCTGCTATATTCGTAGGCATGCATGTGTAGGGTGTGTTTGACTTGCTACTATTGCTAAAATCTGCCCACAACTAAAATTGGGAAAAGGTAGAATTTTTAATTGGTCAAGTAGTCTAATCACCCCTCCCCCTCTAGACATACTTTCGATCCTACAGTGACGAGGTCACGTACCCTAGGTAGGGTTATAGACCTCGTATCTAGGACACACCTAGGGTCCTACAAGTTCACAGAAGTCCCTGGACTACTTTTGCACTCGGGCGAATGTACAAGATGCACTCGGATCCTTGGAAGTCACTCAAACATTACTAGGCACTCGGCCTGGCTTAGGCACCCGATTGTGAAGAAGCAGAGATGGCGTGGGAGCTACAACGTTCGAGGGACTTAACTCACATTGAGTGATGTAAATATTACGTTACGTGTAACGCTCGTAGCTAACATGGCAGTTTCCAGTAACTCCGGCAGTTACTAACATTAATGACCCTCGTAATGGCACTTGGCTGGCGGTGGCGCAAACTATTTAAGCCACCCACCGACGCCAGAGGAGGGGTTACGAACTCCTTGTAATCAGAAACATACACAAAGCAACACTTAGCCCCAGGGCTCGAGGCGTAGGACTTTTACCACTTCCGAGTGGGGTCCGAACTTGTAAAATCCGAGTGTGACACTTGTTCCGTAGCTAGGCTTCGCCCCTACTCGTACGTACCCCCCGTACTGCTGTTAGTATTACTCCCATGACAGTTGGCGCCCAGCATGGGGCGGCCGTTCTAGCAAACTCCGACGCAAGTGGAGATTCATTTTTCCCGGCCATCATGTTGGCACTCGGGGGTGAGGTTCTCTTTGGCAGCCTTCGCTTCATCGCTGACGGTTCAGCTTGGCTGCATGACGCACCGCTGGACCCGGATGCTTTCCCCGCCTGCGGGGCTGTGCATTTCAGCGCGGCAGCGCACGGAGTCCTCCTGTGGCAGTCATCAGAGCCATACGGCTCAGCGCCGTCCTGTTTTGCGTCCGGTCGCCGCAAGCGCTTCGGGCGTTCGCGGCTATAGCGGTGGCTCAAGCACGTCATGGCTTGGCAGCCTGGTTCTGAGCAGGTCGCCGTGCTCGACTCCGGCGAACCCACCATCAGTTTGTCTCCCTCATCGGGCGACGAGTTGTCCGATGAGTCCGAGTGCAAAAGCAGCGGGAACGCTGCTGAGATTTTGATGGCACATTCCACTGATCATGGCCCTCCTAGGTATTCCGTGGGTGGCTCCCGTGGCCGAGACGGAGGCCGCCATGACGACGATCACTCCGACGGTTATTTTCCCTAGCCCCTCAGTCGGGAGCAGCGGGAAGAGAGGAGAAGAAGGGATGACGAAGTCCTGCTCATCCCCATCACGGGAACGTCTCCAGAGGAGATAGCTTTGGAGGCCATGCGCCAGGCCACCTTGGCCGATCGCGAGCGTCTTGAGAGGCTCCAGCGAGCACTCGATGAACGCGCGGCCAGGGAGAACCAAGCTCCAGCCACAGCGGGCGGCGGTTATTTCCGAATGACAAGCCGCCCAAGATTCCAATGAGGCGCACTCCCATAGAGAACCTGGCCGCAGCCACTTGGATAGCTGAATCCATTCAGCCGTCCGGTTCGGCGGCTGGGGAGGGCATTCGGCAGATTCAGACTCTGCTGAAGACGGCGATGAGACAGAATTCAGAGGTGTCTCAATCAAACCAGCGTATATACAGCAAGTCTGTTCGGGCAGACACCGTTCAGTCCGCACACAGCCTGCATGCTTACGGAAAGCGCTGATACTCTCCTCCTCCTCCAAGAGGTCTGCATGGAGGGCGTTGGCGCGACGATCGCGATGTCAGTCGGACGCCTCCTCCGAGGGGTGGTTCGTATGGCAAGCGGCCCTACGATGATGGTCGGCCTCACAGAGAAGACCGCGATCGAACTCCTCCTCGCCCCAGAGGTTACGAGGAAGCTGGCCGGCGGCCCCCACTGCTCAATGCCAGATCTACCATCACGTAGAAGATGGTGGATAAGAACCAATTGGTCAGAGACCGAGTGAGCGGATGGGGGACGTCGGGTCTCGAGTGTTTCTGCAGATATATCCGAGAGGCTGAGATTCCCCCCAACTACAGGTTGGCGACGGGGATCGGAAAGTTTAACGGCGAGTCTAGGCCAGAAATGTGGCTCGAAGATTACCGAGTGGCTGTTCAGATTGGGGGCGGTGATGACTTCGTGGCGATGAAGCATCTCCCTCTCATGCTGGAAGGGTCCGCTCGAACCTAGTTGAACCAGTTACCTTCTAGCAGCATCTATTGCTGGGAGGACCTGGCGCAGGTGTTCATCAAGACATTTGAGGGCACGTACAAGCGTCCGGGTGGATTAACAGAGCTGCAACATTGTGTCCAAAAGAGCAATGAAACTCTCTGAGAGTACATTGAGCGCTAGACTACTTTGCACAACACAATTGAGAACATTACCGAGCATCAGGTTGTCTGCGCTTTCAAGGCAGGCACTCGGTACCAAGAGCTCATCCTAAAGTTTGGCCGATCGGGAGATCTATCTCTCAGTCGGGCCATGGAAATCGCTAACAAATACGCCAATGGCAAAGAGGAAGACCGCCTCCGAAGCGGCAAAGGGCGAGCTGGCGATGCCCCTCAATCGATAGGGAACGCAGGCAAAAAGCAGAAGCGGAAAGCCGATCCTCCGGGAAAGGAAGAAGTGGCTGCAGTTCCTGGCCAGGGAAAGCCGAAGCCCAAGAAAAACAAGAAGAAAGACTGGGCTAACAAGAAGAAGCCCGAGTACAATTCTGAAGTGTTGGATCAGCCCTGCGCCATCCACACTAAAAAAGATGAGGAGGGCAACCTCATTTACCCAAAGCACACCACTCAGGAGTGCCGAATACTCAAGCATGAGATGGGTAAAGAGGCCTCCATGGAGAAGGACGATGACGAAGAAGGCGAGGGTGATCCCGAGTACCCTCACGTCGACAAGGTCCTGAACATGATCTTCGCGGATGTCGAAAGCAAGAGCCGATTGAAGGTCATCAATCGGGAGGTGAACATGGTAGCTCCGACTGCCGTCAAGTACCTCAACTGGACATAGATCCTTGTTACTTTCGATCAGTCCGATCACCCAGCTCACATAGCCACCCCCGGGAGGCAGGCGCTGGTTGTAGATCCGGCTGTTAATGGAGTCCGACTGCGCAAAGTCTTGATGGATGGCGGCAGTGGGCTGAACATAATCTACGCAGACACGCTTAGCGCAATGGGCATTCCGATGTCCCACCTGAGTAAGAGTAACATGCATTTCCATGGGGTCATCCCCGGGAAGAAAGCCGAGTCACTCGGTCAAATCGCTCTGGACGTCGTGTTCGGAGGGGAGAAAAACTTCCAAAAGGAACGCTTGACATTCGACGTGGTAGACTTTCGAAGTGCTTATCACACCATCCTGGGTAGGCCTGTCTACGCACGTTTCATGGCCCGTCCATGTTATGTGTATCTTAAACTTAAGATGCCAGGGCCCAATGGTGTGAGCACAGTGACCGGCGATCTGAAAGTCGCTGAGGAGTGCCTCCAGCAGGGCTCTAAAATTGCCAATGAACAAGTACTCGTAGTCGAACTCGACAGGTACAAGAAAGTGGTGGATGATGCGGATTTGCTTAAGTCCAAGCGGTCGGCAATGGAATTAGCCTTCCAGTCGGCCGGCGAAACCAAGCAGGTTCACATTCACCCCAATGATCCGAGTGCGGCTCCAACCAACATCTCGACGACACTCGGTGACAAATAGGAAGCCGAGCTCATCCAGTTCCTCCGTGAGAACTGGGATATCTTCGCATGGAGGCCGTCTGACATGCCGGGGGTTCCCAGGGGACTGGCTGAGCACCGACTCCGAGTGGATTCGAAAATCAAACCAGTCAAGGAGCACTTGCATAGATCCTCCATCGAGAAGTGCAAGGCGATTGGTGAAGAGATCGCTCGGCTCCTAGCTGCTGAATTTATTCGTGAAGTCTTCCATTCCGAGTGGCTGGCCAACCCAGTGTTGGTGCCTAAGAAGGACAAGTCCCTCCGGATGTGCATCGACTTCAAGCACCTCAATCGGGCCTGCCCGAAAGATCATTTTCCCCTTCCCCGCATAGATCAAATAGTAGACTCCACCGCCGGATGTGATCGCCTGTCGTTATTAGATGCGTACTCTGGGTACCATCAAATCCGAATGTATGGAGCAGATGAAATAAAAACAGCTTTCATCACCCCATTCGGGTGTTTCTGTTATATCACTATGCCATTCGGTCTCAAGAATGCTGGGGCAACTTTTATGCGCATGATTCAGAAATGCTTGCAGGAACAAATCAGTCGGAATGTCGAGGCTTACATGGACTACATCGTGGTCAAGTCCAGGAAAGGTTCCGACATCCTAGCCGACCTCGCTGAAACCTTTGCAAACCTTCGTCGTTTCCAAATAAAACTCAATCCTGCAAAATGCACATTTGGAGTGCCCTCGGGTAAGCTACTCGGTTTCCTCGTTTCTGAACGAGGGATCGATGCTAATCCCGACAAAATCGGTGCTATTGTCCAAATGAAGAAACATGTTCATCTGCATGACGTTCAGAAGCTCACGGGATGCCTTGCAGCCCTGAGTAGATTCATATCTCGTCTTGGTGAGAAGGCCTTGCCCCTTTACCGATTGATGAAGAAGTCCGATACCTTTGAATGGACCCCTGAAGCGCAAGCCGCATTCGATCAGCTCAAGGCCTTGCTTTCCACCCAGCCGGTGTTAGCTGCTCCGTGCAGCCGAGACCCTTTGCTCTTGTACATCACGGCTACTAGCCAAGTGGTCAGTACTGTCCTCACTGTGGAGCGCGAGGAATCTGGAAAAGCAGTCAAAGTGCAAAGGCCCGTATATTACATTTCGGAAGTCTTGACTCCTTCCAAGCAAAGGTATCCACACTACGAGAAGCTGGTTTATGGTATTTACCTCACTGTCAAGAAGGTAGCTCATTACTTCCAAGAGGACTCGGTCACGGTTATCAGCGATGCTCCTCTTTCGGAAATCTTGCATAACTGAGACGCCACAGGCCGAGTGGCAAAATGGGCAATCGAGCTCCTCCCGTTGGAGATCAAATTTGAAGCTAAGAAGGCGATCAAGTCTCAAGCACTTGTGCACTTTCTGGTCGAGTGGATAGAGCAGGAACAACCAGCACTAAGTATTCCAGAACACTGGACCATGTTTTTTGATGGATCTAAGATGCTTCAAGGGTCTGGAGCCGGAGTAGTTCTCGTTTCCCCCAGGGAGACCGTCTGAGCTACGTCCTTCAAATCCATTTTGACTCGTCTAACAATGAGGCCGAATATGAAGGCCTCCTGTACGGGCTCTGAATGGCTATCTCGCTCGGTATCCGATGCTTGATGATATTTGGTGACTCGGACCTCGTGGTCAATCAGATGATGAAGGAATGGGATATCTGGAGTCCAGCCATGACTGGGTACTGTAATGCGGTCCGGAAGTTGGAGAAGAATTTTGAAGGCTTGGAGCTGCACCATATACCCCGAGTGAAGAACTAGGCCGCTGATGACCTGGCAAAAATCAATTCTACTCGGCGGGTCGTTCCGAAAGGCGTATTTCTTGAACACCTGTGTTCTCCTTCATTCAAAGAAGATCCTTTTACTGAAGAGCCCCCACAAGCAGTCGGACCTTCTAATCCGACTGAAGTTGATATTCCAGCTGTAGTGGATCTCGTTCAAGAGGTGTTGGTGATCACTCCCGAGTGGACCTAACCTTACCTAGCATACTTGCTCAGGCAAGAGCACCCTGAGGATGAAGAGGAAGCCCGACGGATCGTCCGACGATCCAAGTCCTTTGAAATGATGGGAGAGCAGCTATACAAGAAAAGCACTACAGGCGTGGCACAAAAATGCATATCCCCAGAGGAAGGACTGCAGATCTTGCATGAAATTCATTCGGGAGCCTGTGGCCATCATGCGTCCTCTCGGACGTTGCTCGCAAAGGCATTTCGTGCAGGGTTTTACTGGCCCCGAGCCAACGCAGCAGCAAAGGACATGGTTGATTGATACGTCTCCAACGTATCTATAATTTATGAAGTATTCATGCCATGTTTACAATAATTTTATATGATTTTGGTATGATTTTATTAGAACTAACCCGGACTGACGCTGTTTTCAGCAGAACTACCATGGTGTCATTTTTTGTGCAAAAATAAAAGTTCTCGGAATGGGCTGAAAATTTATGAAGAATATTTTTGGAAAATATAAAAAATACTGGAGCAAAAAGATACCGGAGAGGAGTCCCGAGGCAGCCACAAGCCTAGGGGGCGCCCCCCCTAGGGCGCGCCCCGCTGGCTTGTGGGCCCCTTGGGAACCCCCTTGACGTGAGACCGACGCCAAAAATTCCTATAAATACCAAAAACCTCCAGAAAGAAACCTAGATCGGGAGTTCCGCCGCCGCAAGCCTCTGTAGCCACGAAAAACCAATCGGGAGCCCGTTCCGGCACCCTTCCGGAGGGGAAAACCATCACCGGAGGCCATCTTCATCATCCCGGCGGTCTCCATGACGAGGAGGGAGTAGTTCACCCTCGGGGGTGAGGGTATGTACCAGTAGCTATGTGTTTGATCTCTCTCTCGTGTTCTTGAGATGACACGATCTTGATGTATCACGAGCTTTATTAATATAGATGAATCATATGGAGTTTTCCCCTCTCTATCTTCTTGTGATGAATTGAGTTTTCCCTTTGAAGTTTTCTTATCGGATTGAGTCTTTAAATTATGGGAATGATAGAATACAGTAGGTATGACGTGGGAACAATTATGAATCTTGTCTTGACAGTACCTAAGTGAATGATTTATCTTTACTACACTAACCCTTCTGACGAAGTTCCGTTAAGTTTTGTGTGATTGAAGTTTTCAAGTTTTGGGTGAGACACCGATATGAGGAGAATAAGGAGTGAAAAGAACCTAAGCTTGGGGATGCCCAAGGCACCCCCAAGGTAATATCCAAGGAAGATTCAAGCGTCTAAGCTTGCGGATGCCCCGGAAGGCATCCCCTCTTTCATCTTCAACACTATTGGTATATCTTACTTGGAGCTATATTTTTATTCGTCACATAATATGAGTTTTGCTTGGAGCGTCATTTTATTTTCTTGTTCTATGTTAGGTGTCATTTACAATCTTGTTTTTCAATAAAAAGTTCCAAGAATTGTCTTAGGATGCTTGCATTGCATGTTTTGATGTGTGCTGTGTAAAAACAGAAACTTTTGCTGTAGTGTTTGAATTTTCATATTTTACTGGAACGTGGAAAGTTTCTGAAATTTTTACACAGTATTGTCATATAAATTTTATAGCATGTCCTAAATTTTCATAATTTTGTGAGTTACAGAAGTACACTGGTTTAATAGATTGCTACAGACTGTTCTGTTTGGACAGATTGCTGTCACAGTTTCGTTATCTACTTATCCTATAGTTTCCATAGGCTATATTGGTAGATATAAATTGTGGAGATGATAGTAAACAGTATATGATGTTTGAAAATTATTGTGCAACTTGTCTTTGCAGTACATAAAGAGTTGATTTATTATTATGTGTACTAACCTATCTCACGAGTTCTTTTCAAGTTTTGTGTGGATGATGTTTTTGAGAATAGGTGAAACCATGATATGAGAGAATTGAACGAGATACAAAAGCTCAAGCTTGGGGATTCCCAAGGCACCCCAAGTAAATATTTCAAGAAGTCTCAAGCATCTAAGCTTGGGGATGCTACGCATCCCACCTCTCTTCATCAACAATTATCGGTTAGCCTATGTTGAGCCTAAATTTTTATTCGTTCACATGATGCGTGCTATTCTTGGAGTGCTATTTTTCTTTTGCTTGCTGTTTAATAAAATGCTTAAGATCTGAAATTCTTAGATGAGAGAGTCCTCACATAGTTATTTAATTGTTGGCTACGCATTGATCTACACTTATATCTTTTTGGAGTAGTTTGTCATTCACTCTCGTGCTTCACTTATATCCTATGAGTAAATGGTTGAATGAATTGAATATCATAAATCTGAAATTAAATATGCTTCATATACTTATCCCATGGGGAGTAATGACTTCACACATAATAAGTATAGGTGGTAAAATTTATTGAAAGTTAGCAAACACCGCATTGGTCACTTGAACAATTCATGAAAGAATATTGAAGGAAGAGAGATTCCACATATAAATATACTATCTTGGACATCTTCTATGATTGTGAGCTCATTAATTATTTTCAAACTCGAGCAAATTAGTTAAATTGGACAAGGAAGACAACTTAATGAGTTATGTTTGGGTATATTTGTATAGAAGTTATATTGTTATGGATCCTCCAACATGTGGTGCTTGCTTCCACCTCATACTAGCCAAAACTTCCGCACCAAGTAGAAATACTACTTGTGCATCCAAACACCCTTAAACCCAAAGTTGTTCCATATGCGTCCACCATACCTACCTATATGCGGTATTTACCTGCCGTTCCAAGTAAATTTGCATGTGCCAAACTCTAAACCTTCAAATAATATTATGTTTTGTATGCCCGAATCGCTCATATAGTGACTAGGGGCTGTCAGTATCTTCCATGCTAGGTGGGTTATTCTCACGATATGTGTTGATTCACTATCATTCACGAGAAAGTGGCTGGTATTCGGGATGCCCAGTTCCATGCTCAAAAATCAAATCAAAATATAATGAAACAAAACTCCCCCAAGATTGTTGTTTGTATGGACGGTACCCATGGATTCGGCTCACCGTGGAGTGTGATTGATTGGTGGAGGGGGAGTAAAAACTTTACCATTCTGTTTGGGAACCGCCTATAATGTATCTAGCATGGAAGATACCGAGATCTCTTGGTTGTTATGTTGACAATGAAAGCATACCGCTCAAAATTATTATTCATCTCTGTTTTAAAAGCTCGAGCTCTGGCACCTTTGCAAATCAATGCTTCCCTCTGCGAAGGGCCTATCTTTTACTTTCTAGTACTTACCTTTATGCAAGAGTCATGGTGATCTTCACCACTTCCTATATTTTGCCTTTTTCTCTTGGCAAGCGTCATGTGCTGGGGAATGATCTAGACATATATATCCACACAAATATATTTGATCATGAATTATTATTGTTGACAATTATCTATATGATAAATAAGTTGGGAGGCGAAACATTAAGCCCCTATCTTTCTCTGTGTTCGATGGATGCTATTTGTTCTAAAAATATGCTTTGAGTGTCAATAATCATGGAAGACTATATGATAGTTGAGTATGTGGAATTTGCTAAATCAAAGCTCTTACATAGACCCTTCCTGAAAATAAGATGAATTGCAATTGTTCGATGACTAGGAATATGGTTTGTTAGTTTTCAAGAAACTTTCTAGTCTATACTTTAACATGTGAATAGCTTGTTACTTGATCATGAGAAGTTTTATGAGATGAGCTACTGTTTATGGTTTATATTGATGCTAGAAAAAGTGATTGGAATTATCATTGATCAAACTTGTGCACTTGCTAGCATTCACACTTCATAAATTATTTCTTTTATCATTTACCTACTCGAGGACGAGCAGGAATTAAGCTTGGGGATGCTGATACGTCTCCAACGTATCTATAATTTATGAAGTATTCATGCCATGTTTACAATAATTTTATATGATTTTGGTATGATTTTAGTAGAACTAACCCGGACTGACGCTGTTTTCAGCAGAACTACCATGGTGTCGTTTTTTGTGCAGAAATAAAAGTTCTCGGAATGGGCTGAAAATTTACGGAGAATATTTTTGGAAAATATAAAAAATACTGGAGCAAAAAGATACCGGAGAGGAGTCCCGAGGCAGCCACAAGCCTAGGGGGCGCCCCCCTGGCTTGAGGGCCCCTCGGGAACCCCCTTGACGTGAGACCGACGCCAAAAAATCCTATAAATACCAAAACCCCCAGAAAGAAACCTAGATCGGGAGTTCCGCCGCCGCAAGCCTCTGTAGCCACGAAAAACCAATCGGGAGCCCGTTCCGGCACCTTGCCGGAGGGGGAAACCATCACCGGAGGCCATCTTCATCATCCCGGCGGTCTCCATGACGAGGAGGGAGTAGTTCACCCTCGGGGCTGAGGGTATGTACCAGTAGCTATGTGTTTGATCTCTCTCTCTCGTGTTCTTGAGATGACACGATCTTGATGTACCGCGAGCTTTATTAATATAGATGAATCATATGGAGTTTTCCCCTCTCTATCTTCTTGTGATGAATTGAGTTTTCCCTTTGAAGTTTTCTTATTGGATTGAGTCTTTAAAGGGTTTGAGAACACTTGATGTATGTCTTGCGATGGGATATCCGTGGTGACAATGGGATGTTCTATTGATCCACTTGATGTATGTTTTGGTGATCAACTTGCGGGTTCCGTGACCTTGGGAATCTATGCATAGGGGTTGACACGTTTTCGTCTTGACTCTCCGGTAGAAACTTTGGGGCACTCTTTGAACTTCTTTGTGTTGGATTGAACATGATGAATCTGAAATTGTGTGATGCATGTCGTATAATCAAGCCCATGGGTACTCGTGGTGACATTGGAGTATCTAGGTGACATTAGGGTTTTGGTTGATGTGTATCTTAAGGTGTTATTTTAGTACGAACTCTAGGGCTGTTCGTGACACTTATAGGGATAGCTCATACGATTGATCGGAAAAGATAACTTGAGGTGGTTTTGTACCCTACAATAATTTCTTCGTTTGTTCTCCGCTATTTGTGACTTTGGAGTGAACTCTTTGTCGCACGTGAGGGATTTACATATGATTCAACTATGTTAGTATTGTTGAGAGAACTTGCACTAGTGAAAGTATGAACCCTAGGCCTTGTTTCCAAGCATTGCAATACCGTTTGTGCTCACTTTTATCATTAGTTACCTTGCTGTTTTTATATTTTCAGATTACAAAAACCTATATCTACCATCCATATTGCACTTGTATCACCATCTCTTCGCCGAACTAGTGCACCTATACAATTTGCCATTGTATTGGGTGTGTTGGGGACACAAGAGATTTCTTGTATTTGATTGCAGGGTTGTTTGAGAGAGACCATCTTCATCCTACGCCTCCCACGGATTGATAAACCTTAGGTCATCCACTTGATGGAAATTTGCTACTGTCCTACAAAACTCTGCGCTTGGAGGCCCAACATGAGTCTACAAGAAGAAGGTTGTGTAGTAGACATCATCGATCTCTGTGTTGGATGCCAGTTTTACAAGAATCGGACACACAAGCCTGCATCCGCACTCAAGACCATCCCGCTCACCTGGCCGTTTTCCGTGTGGGGCCTCGACATGGTCGCCCCCCTGCGTACCGGGTCGAGTGGGTTTACCGATCTGCTGGTTGCAGTGAATAAGTTCACCAAGTGGGTCGAAGTGAAGCCCATCAAAAGCTTGGATGCGGCTACTGCCATCAGTTTCATTCGGCAGATTATGTTCAGATTCAGAGTTCCCCATGATATCATCACTGATAACGGTAAGAATTTTGATTCAGATGAATTCCGTGAGTTCTGCTACACTCAGGGTACTCGGGTCAATTCTGCTTCCGTAGCTCACCCGTAGTCGAACGGACAAGCAGAACAAGCAAACGGGATGATTCTTCAAGGATTGAAACCCCGATTGATGAGGGATCTGGAAATCGCTACCGACGCTTGAGTTGAGGAATTACCGTCTGTCCTATGGGGTATTCAGATGACTCTGAATTGTTCGACCAAGCGCACTCCTTTCTTTATGGTATACGGATCCGAAGTCGTTCTGCCGAGTGACGTTCGCCATAACGCTCCCCGAGTGGAACTTTAAAATGAAGAAGAAGCAAAAGTAGCGCATCAAGATGGTATGGACCTCTTGGAGGAAGAGAGAGAGCTAGCCTTGGTCAGGTCGACGTTGTATCAGCAAGACTTGAGACGCCTTTATGATAGACAAGTCAGAGGGCGCGATTTTCAAGAGGGTGACCTTGTTCTCCGATTGGATCAGCAGAAGCCACACAAATTAGCGCCTCCATGGCAAGGGCCTTTTGCAATCTCCAAAGTCCTGAACAATGGAGCCTACAGATTGTATAACTTCAAAACCGATGCGGAAGAGCCCCGGGTGTGGAACGCGGATCTGCTCCGCAAGTTCTACATTTAGTACAAAAACACTCTGTCATTCCTATAATGAACTTCCGAGTGAATTCGAAGAATAAAAGTCTTTACTTTCCATACTCTTCGTCGAAACTTTTTTACTTTTGTTTGCTTTCCTCATCCCCAGTGGGTGCGTGGATAAACTTAGCTACAAACCTGATTTTGCCTAAGTTATAAACTAATCCGAGTGAGGAAATCGCCCACACTCGGGGGCTTAGCTGCGAACCTGATTTCGCCGAAGTTACAAACTACTCCGAGTGAGGACATCGTCCACACTCGGGGACTTAGCTGCGAACCTGATTTCGCCTAAGTTTAAAACTACTCCGAGTGAGGACATCGTCCCCACCCGGGAGCTTAGCTGCGAACCTGATTTCGCCTAAGTTACAAATTACTCCGAGTGAGGACATCGCCCACACCCGGGGACTTAGCTGCGAACCTAATTTTTCCTAAGTTAAAAACTACTCCGAGTGAGGACATCATCCACACTCTGGGGCTTAGCTGCGAACCTGATTTCGCCTAAGTTACAAATTACTCCGAGTGAGGACATCGCCCGCACTCGGGGACTTAGCTGCGACATGATTTCGCCTAAGTTAAAAACTCCTCCGAGTGAGGACATCGCCCACACTTGGGGACTTAGCTGCAAACCTGATTTCGCCTAAGTTACAAATTACTCCGAGTGAAGACAACGTCCACACTCGGGGACTTAGCTGCGAACCTGATTTTGCCTAAGTTACAAATTACTCCGAGTGAGGACATCGCCCACACTTGAGGACTTAGCTGCGAACCTGATTTCGCCTAAGTTAAAAACTACTCCGAGCGAGGACATCGTTCCCACTCGGGGACTTAGCCGCGAACCTGATTTCACCTAAGTTTAAAACTACTCCGAGTGGGGACATCGTCCCCACTCGGGAGCTTAGCTGCGAACCTGATTTCGGCTAAGTTACAAATTACTCCGAGTGAGGACGTCGCCCACACTCGGGGACTTAGCTGCAAACCTGATTTTGCCTAAGTCAAAAACTACTCCGAGTGAGGACATCGTCTACACTCGGGGGCTTAGCTGCGAACCTGATTTCGCCTAAGTTAAAATCTACTCCGAGTGAGGACATCGTCCACACTCGGGGGCTTGGCTGCTATTCGGTAATTGCCTAAGTTAAAAATTACGATGAGTGAGGACAGCATCCGCACTCGGGAAAAATCAGGCCGAGTGCTCAAAACAGTCAAATAAAGGCATTCAAATGTCATGCAATTCGAAGCAAAAGTGCAGATAGTTGTCGCCGCAAAGTCACGGCAAATATACGGGTACAAAAACCACTCAGCATACCGAGGCAAATATCATTCAAAGTTTTTTATCCGAGGCTCACTCGGATGTAGTCGGGGACGTTGCGTCTGTGAAGGTGTCCAGGTCGATGACCTCTGCAATCCGAGTGGCCGCCGGCATGAAGGTCTCCATGAAGTCTTCAATCTTGGCGTTCTATCTGTTGACAACCTTCAACAACTTCAGCTTCTCCTCGTCTACGCCTTTGCAATGCACGCGGACGAGAGAGAGAGAGAGCGATGTCTGCGTCGGCGCGGGCTGCGGACTTCTGATGTCTACTACGCAACTTTATTCTTGTAGACTTTGTTGGGCCTCCAAGCGCAGAGTTTTGTAGGACAGTAGCAATTTTCCCTCAAGTGGATGACCTAAGGTTTATCAATCCGTGGGAGGTGTAGGATGAAGATGGTCTCTCTCAAACAACCCTGCAATCAAATACAAGAAATCTCTTGTGTCCCCAACACACCCAATACAATGGCAAATTGTATAGGTGCACTAGTTCGGCGAAGAGATGGTGATACAAGTGCAATATGGATGGTAGATATAGGTTTTTGTAATATGAAAATATAAAAGTAGCAAGGTAGCAAGTAACAAAAGTGAGCACAAACGGTATTCCAATGCTTGAAAACAAGGCCTAGGGTCTGTACTTTCGCTAGTGCAATCTCTAAACAACGCTAATATAATTGGATCACATAACCATCCCTCAACGTGCAACGAAGAATCACTCCAAAGTTCTTATCTAGCGGAGAACATAAGAAGAAATTGTTTGTAGGGTACGAAACCACCTTAAAGTTATCCTTTCCGATCGATCTATTCAAGAGTTCGTACTAACATAACATCAAGTTATCCTTTCCGTTCGATCTATCTAAGAGTTCGTACTAGAATAACACCATATGATACGCATCAACCAACTCTAATGTCACCTAGATACTCCAATGTCACCACAAGTATCCATGAGTTAATTATACGATACGCATCAAACAATTTCAGATTCATAATACTCAATCCAACACAAAGAACCTCAAAGAGTGCCCCAAGATTTCTACCGGAGAAAGTAGGACAAGAACGTGTATCAACCCCTATGCATAGATTACCCCAATGTAACCTCGGGAATCCACAAGTTGAGTACCAAAACATATATCAAGTGAATCAATAGAACACCCCATTGTCACCACGGGTATCCACATGCAAGACATATATCAAGTGTTCTCAAATCCAATATTCAATCCAACATAACGATATCTCAAAGGGAAAGATTCAATTCATCACAATATGATAGCGAGGGAAATCATCATCTGATCCGACTATATTAACAAAGCCCGTGATACATCAAGATCGTGACATCTCAAGAACATGAGAGAGAGATTGAACACATAGCTACTGGTACATACCCTCAGCCCCGAGGGTGGACTACTCCCTCCTCGTCATGGCCTCTGCCGGGATGATGAAGATGGCCACCAGAGATGATCTACCCTCTCCGGCAGGGTACTAGAACGCCTCCATATTGGTTTTTCATCGATACGGAGAGTTGCGGCGGCGGAACTTCTCGTCTAGGGTTATTTCTTGGGGTTTCTGAATATTTGGGAATTTATAGGCATCAGAGGTGGTGGAGAGGGGCCCCGAGGAGGGCACAACCCATCAGGGCGCTCCGGGGCCCCCCTGGCGCGCCCTGGTGGGTTGTGCTCTCCACAGCCCACCTCTCTGGCACTTCTTTGTCCCACTGGGTGTCTTCTGGTCCAAAAAACATCTCCAAAAAGTTTCGTCGCGATTGGACTCCGTTTGGTACTGATATTCTGCGAAGTAAAAAACAAGCAAAAACAGCAACTGGCACTTTGGCACTATGTAAATAGGTTAGTCCCAAAAATGATATAAAGTTGCTATAAAGTGATTGTAAAACATCCAAGAATGATAATATAACAGCATGGAACAAGCAAAAATTATAGATACGTTGGAGACGTATCAGCATCCCCAAGCTTAATTCTACTCGTCCTCGAGTAGGTAAATGATAAAAACAGAATTTTTGATGTGGAATGCTGCCTAACATGTTCATCACATATTTCTTTTATTTTGTAGCATGGACATTTGGACTTTTAGATGATTCAAAGCAATAGTCTAGTTTTAACTTAATGACTTCAATACTCAAGCATGCCAACAAGCAACCATGTCTTTCAAAATATCAACACTAAAGAAAGTTATCCCTAGCCCATCATGCTCAATCATTGATCCATTCATGAAACACACTCAAATATTAGTTATACCCAATGCTCAAGTACGATCATAGTGCCCCCTAGTTGGTGCTTTATAAGAGAAGATGGAGACTCAAAGTAAAAATAAAAATTGCATAAAGTAAATAGATAGGCCCTTCGCAGAGGGAAGTAGGGATTTGTAGAGGTGCCAGAGCTCAAAGTATAAATTGAAAGAGAAAAATATTTTGAGTGGCATACCTTTCCTGTTAACGAAAACGACAAAGTAGTTCACAATACTTTCCATGCTAGATACATCATAGGCGGTTCCCAAACAGAAAATAAAGTTTATTCCTTTTTCCACCGTTCTTTCACATTCCATGGCTGGCCGTATCCACGGTTGCCTTCCATACCAACACTTTCCAAGGAATTTATTATTTGACAACATAAAGTAAATATTTTTTTCTTTTTTCATTTCGGGAATGGGCATCCCTATTATCGCCGTACTCTCATGCAATGACAAGTGAATATACACTCATCTTGAGAATAACACATCTAGCATGGAAAAATATTGGACACTCCCTACTATTTCATGAGTGGTACGAGCACGCAAAAGGGAAATTTTATTTTGAAAATTAGAGATGGCACATGCAAATTTGCTTGGAACGGCATGGAAATACCGCATATAGGTAGGTATGGTGGACTCATAAGGCAAAACTTGGTTTAAGGATTTTGGATGCACAAGTAGTATTTCTACTTAGTACAAGTGGAGGCTAGCAAATAGATTGAGAAGCAATGAACCAAGAAACGAAAATTCACATAAGCGAGCATTGAGCATAACTAACACCGAATAATGCACCATAAGTAGGATGTAACTTCATTGCATAGCTATTGACTTTCGTGCATGCATAGGGAATCACAAACCTTAACACCAATATTCTTACTAAAGCATAATTACTCCCTAACATGACTCACATATTACTATCATCATGTTTTAAAACTATTACAAGGAATCAAGTTTAATTTGTCCTATGATCTTCATGAAAGTTTTTATTATATCCCCCTTGGATATCTATCACTTTGGAACTAATTTCATATATTGCCATAGCTTTTTGACAAGCTCAAACAAATTTAAGTGAAGAACATGAGCATAAAGGTTTTCATCTCTCAAAATAATATAAGTGAAGCATGAGGGAATTTCTTCAAAAATTTACTAACTCTCAAATAAATCTAAGTGAAGCATGAGAGTAAATGAAAAGCTACTCCAAAAAGATATGAGTGAAGATCAATGAGTAGTCAAACAATTAAGTAGCTATGTTAGGACTCTCTCTCTCTTAATGAAGATTTTCAGATCTGAGTATTTTATTCAAACAACAAACTAAAAAAACAGAACTCCAAGAATAGCACGCATCATGTGAACGAATAAAAATTTAGGCTCAACATAGGCTAACCGATAGTTGACGAAGAGAGGTGGGATGCGTAGCATCCCCAAGCTTAGATGCTTGAGACTTCTTGAAATATTTACTTGGGGTTCCTTGGGCATCCCCAAGCTTGAGCTTCTGTATCTTGTTCAATCCTCTCATATCCCGGTTTCACCTATTCTCAAAAACTTCATCCACACAAAACTTGAAAAGAACTCGTGAGATAGGTTAGTACACAAAAGAACAAATCAAAACTTCATGTACTGCCAAGACAAGTTGCACAATAATTTTAAAACAACATCTACTGTTACTATCGTTTCCACAATTTATATCTACCAATATAGGCTATGGAAACTATAGGATAAGTAGATAACAAAACTATGACAACAATCTGTCCAAACAGAACAGTCTGTTGGAGGCAGCAAGGTTCATGTAGATGGCCTCCATTATGGATTCCCCCTCCGGAAGAGTACCAGAAAAGGTCTCCAGATGGGATCTGAAAGCACAACTTCTCCCTAGGTGGTTTTGGTAATTAATAAAAACATATACTTCATTGGACTAATGTTTTCCACTAAGTATATCTCAGGAAAAAGTTCAATGATGGCTTGGCAAAGGATTGTGAGGAGATACCCCAAGATGCAAGGAATGGATTGGCAAAGCTTCAACCTAGAAGACTCTACATTTTACTTTGTGAGAAATCACTTTGAGTCCATAGGAAAGCCAATACTATTAAAAGGGGGTAAGGTATTGTTGGTGAACAAATTGCTCCACGTGCACAAGCGCTAGTCACCAAAAACACCCACAAGCTCCCCCACAAAGATACTGTCTAAAACCCTTCCACTCAAAATCGGTGCTACCAACTTCCATATCGGCTACACCGAGTGTAAACCCTAGACATAAACCCTAGCCACAAACCCTTCTCGGTACTACCAAGTTTTGCATCAGTGCCATCGAGTTCTAGTGACCAACTTTCTATTAGCTGTTTCACAAGAATTGGAATTTCCGAAAATTGTGAATCGGTCTCACCGAGTTTGGAAACTGCCCTCGGCCACTCATATCGGTACCACCGAGAATCATATATCGGTCTCACTGAGATTCCTAAAGTTGCCACATTTTGAACACTTCGGTGCCACCGAGTTTTCACTTCGGTTTCACCGAGTTGCTCAATAATGGTGTAACGGTTGGATTTTTGGAGATGCCTATATATACCCCTCCACCACCTCTCACTCACAAGAGAAGCACTCAGAACTATTCCACACTTGCCCCATCCAATTTTCTGAGAGAGAACCACCTACCCTTGTGTTGAGATCAAGATCATCCACTCCAACCATATGGATCTAGATTTCTAGCCTCCCTAAGTTGCTTTCCACCCAATCAATTCTTTCCACCATGCCAAATCTGTAAGAGAGTGATTGAGTGTTGAGGAGTCTATCATCTTGAAGCACAAGAGCAAGGAGTTCATCATCATTATCAAGCCTATTACCTTTTGGAGGGTGGTGCCTCCTAGATTGGTTAGGTGTTGCTTGGGAGCCTCCTACTTCGTGTTGTGGAGTTGAACCAAGAAGTTTGTACGGGCAAGGAGATCGCCTACTTCGTGAAGATCTACCCATAGTGAGGCTAGTCCTTCGTGGACGGAAGCCGTTATGGAATAGTCAAGGTTGCTACTTCGTGGACCCTTATGGGTGGAGCCCTCCGTGGACTCTCGCGACCATTACCCTCCGTGGGTTGAAGACTCCATAAACGTGGATGTACGATAGCGCCACCTATCAGAACCACGGAAAAAATCTTCGTGTCTACAATTGCGTTTGATCTTCTAACCCTTACCTCTATTACATGTGCTTGTCTTTACTTTCCGCTGCTATACTCTTAGACATGCATGTGTAGGGTGTGCTTGACTTGCTATCACTGCTAAAATCTGCCCACAACTAAAATTGGGAAAAGGTAGAATTTTTAATTGGTCAAGTAGTCTAATCACCCCCCTCTAGACATACTTGCTATCCTACAAGTGGTATCAGAGCTATGGTCTCCATTGCATTGGTTTCACAACCTAGGAGAGTATGGCGTCTAGTGAGGGAAGTTACCACCGTAGAGGTCCGTACTTTGATGGCACTAATTTTGCTAGTTGGAAGCATAAGATGAAAATGCATATTCTTGGTCATAACCCCGCCGTTTGGGCTGTTGTTCGTGTTGGCTTGCAAGGTGAATTCTTTGGTGATGTTAAAGAACCGGATCGTGAAGCGACCGCGGATGAATTGAAGATGTTGCAATACAATGCTCAAGCATGTGACATTCTTTTCAACTGCCTATGCCCCGAAGAATTCAACAAAATCAGTCGTCTTGAGAATGCAAAGGAAATTTGGGATACTTTGGTTGATATGCACAAAGGTACCGATTCCGTCAGAGAATCTAAGTTGGACGTGCTTCAAAGTCAACTTGACAAGTTCAAGATGAAGGATGGTGAAGGAGTTGTGGAGATGTACTCTAGGCTTGCTCTCATCACAAATGAGATTGTCGGCTTAGGAAGCGAAGAAATGACCGGCAAGTTCATGATCAAGAAGATACTTAGAGCTTTGGATGGAAAGTATGATACCGTGTGCACATTGATCCAAATGATGCCAAACTACAAAGATCTCAAACCTACGGAAGTCATTGGTAGAATTGTTACTCATGAGATGTCACTCAAAGACAAGGAAGAACTTCACAACAAGTCTAGCGGTGCTTACAAAGCCACTAGTGATGCTCCCGCTACGTCAAGCGACAACCTTGTCACCAATGAAGAGATAAGCCTCATGGTCAAGAAATTCAACAAGTTCGACAAGAATAGAGGCAAAGAGAGAAGCTCCAACAAGTTCGTCTGGAATTGTTACAACTGTGGAAGGCCCGGACACTACTCCAATGAGTGCACGCCCCCCCCCGCCCCACAAAAGAAGAGAAGAGTCACCTAGAAGAAAAAGCTCAAGAGATGAGTCACCTCGAAGAGAGAGAAGGAGTAGAGATGATCGTTATGAACGAAGACCCCCAAGGAGAAGTAGGGATTCGGAGAAGAAGGACAAGTACACCAAGAGCTACTCAAGAAGGAGACATCAAGCTCATGTTGGTGAATGGGTTTTCGGCTCCGATTCCGACGACCACTTTGAGAGAAGCTATCACTCCGACTCCGATTATAGTCAAGATGAAGGTGTTGCCGGACTTGCACTCGTTTCCTCCAACTCCTACGACATATTTGATTCACCAAATGAAGGGAGTGGAAGTTGCTTCATGGCTAAAGGCCCCAAAGTATCACATCCCGAATATCTTGATTTCGATAGTGATGAGGATGACCTACTTGGAGATGATGACTTGCTATTTGACAAAACTAGTGATATTAGTCAAAATGAGCTAGATAATGATCATGCTAGTCAAGACAAGTCGTGTGATGATGATAAGAAGGAAATAGAATGACTAACTAAAGAATTAAACACTCTTAAGCTAGCTCATGAATCTACTTTAGAAGATCATAGAGAGCTTGTAAGAACTCATGAGAAGCTACGCTTCGAGAAGCTCAATTTGGAGCAAGAACATGAGTTTCTTAAAGCAATCAATGACGATCTCCGAAAGAAGACTTCTTCTTATCTAGCCAAACGACTACTCTTGTCTACATTTACTCCACAAGTTAAGACTAAGCAATCTAGTAACAAAGGCAAGAAAGGTTCTTCAACTAGTAGCAATAAAAATGATAAATCCAATGATATTGCTTCTAGTAGTTCTATTGATTCCACTAATGACTCTCTTAGCCAAGTTACACTTGAGCAAGAAAATGATCTATTGAAAGGGATTATAGAGAAAGGTATCTACAAAAGTGTTGCCAGATGTAAGCAATTTGAGGAGATTGTACGCAAGCACGGAGGATACCGGAAGAACCATGGCATTGGCTACTTCAACGCTAATGGAGTTGAATGGGAAGAAGGTCAATACCCCAAGCCCAAGTTTTTTCCTCAAAGGGAGAAGTATGAACATACTCTTCCCAAGGGAACAAAAGCTCAAGATGACCTTCCACCACAAGATCACAAGCTCAAGGGCAAGGACAAGCTTCAAGAGGAGATTGACTCATATGAAGATGAATCCCATGCTTTGGTCAAGTGGGTTCCCAAGGCTTCTACAAGCTCAACTTCTACAAGTGCCACTTCAACACCAAGGATTCCCATCAAGTTGATGTGGGTCCCCAAGTAGAAGAACTAGAGAAGTTCTTGAGGGGTGACTCCGCCAATGAAATTCACTCATATTTATTTTTGGCAAGAACTAGTTGCAATCAACATCAACATTATGCAATAGTTCAAAGAGTCACACATTCCCTCAAAGGTAAGCAAGGGACAAGGTAATTAATGAATCCATGGACATCATCTTATATGCTTTGCACTCCATGTCCATAGATATCCTTGTATTTGTCTCTTGTGCTTGGGACTAACCCATGTAGGTGAGAAGAGTAAGGAAACAACAAGGATGCTCCCAACTCATGATGAATTTCATCAACCTTGAGCATCCACCACTACATCACCCACATGAAGTCTTCTATGACAAACCCAAGGTTAGTTTATCCCTCTTATGGGGGGATGTCACATCAAGGGGGAGCTTTACTCTAAGACTTGAGTTAAAGCATCTCTTAAGAATGTGACAACATTAAATGCTTTATGTAAAAGTGGTAACCCCACTTGTGCTTAAACGACGAGTATGACCTATGATCATGTATTCTTACTTGGCTCCTAAGTCAATATACTCATGACTCCGTCATTGCCAAAGTGCTTGGTAGATACTAGAGTGGTTTTGCATGTTTGCCATGATTTCATTGGACATCTTATTGTGTGAGCATGCAGGTTTGCATATCTTTTATCATTCGAGGACATCCAATTGTTTCTATTTGGACTTTGTTTTCTCTTTTGCCAATTGGATGGACAAGAATGCCTAGGACCCCTCTCTAGCTATCTATGCTTTCTCGTCTCATATTCTATTCTTGCGACATCACAAAACTTGAACAAGTACTTCTCGATCTCTCTCTGTGAGGAGCACTCGGAGTTCCGTATCGACAAGGACTGACCACCAAAACCTCCCAAGTGCATCTCGGTGGAACCAACACAAAAATCTCGGTCTCACCGATGCCTAGGGTTGATCTGGTTTTCTAATCTTGGTAACACCGATTCCATCTTCTCGGCTTCACCGAGTTTCCCTGTCAGCTGACAGTTGAGGAACTCGGTGGCACCGATAATTTTGAATCGGTGTCACCGACAGCGATGGGTACTTAATCTGGCGGACCCGACTTTGAAATCACTTCTTTAAACGTCCGGTTCCTCCAAACCCTAGCTACCGTTCGTGGACCCCTGGTCGTCGCCGTTGTCTTCCCGAGCGCCTTCGCCGTTGGAATTCGCCGCCGTCGACGGAATCTTCACCGTCGTCGTCGCCGTAGCGGACTCGTCACCAAGTTAGGGTACGAATCCGACCCCTTGTGCGCTCCTCTTTCCAATTCATGCGCATTAGGATCATTCCATCGATAAGCCACAGTTTGAGATGATTCTATCCTCAAAAGTTTTCCATTAGAATAGGGAACAACGAATTTTTAGGTTTTGCCGTCCGCAATCCGAATCTCGGTGACATCGAAGCGCAAAAACCGGTTGTACCGATTTAGTTTTTAGGTCTACTAAGGACAGTCTCGGTGAAACCGAGCACCCATTTTTGGTGAAACCGAAGTGGTTGCCAAGTTTCTGTAAAGCAGACTGTGAGTCTCGGTGGATCCAAAAATTGTGACTCGGTGGTACCGAAACTCCCTTTGGAGAAAGCAAACCTTAAGAATTCTAAGTTCAAATTTGAGAAAACCTCTGCATTTTGTGATGCTCAACCTATCTACTCTTCCATGCTCTATTCACAGGGTCAGCATGTCAGGCTCAGATGACAGTCAGAACAACTTCAGGGAAGGCAATGTGGACATGAGCTCAGGCACTAGTCCTGAGGGCAACTCATCTTCCTATGATGATGTGCCCAGCTCACCTGACTTGCCCAAGGCTGCCACCAGGGCAAGGAAGAGGTTAAACTCAGATGAAGAAGATCCAGATTTTGTGCCTGAGGAGCCACCCAAGAAGGACAATACTGCCAAGAGCACAACTGCTGCTGCTACCTCAACCAAGAAGAAGGTAGTAAAGAAAGTTTATGCCAAAGCTGATTCTACCAAGGCACCTGAGAGTGCCAGGGCAAGCATGACCATTGATGTCCCTATGAGCTCTAAGCTAGAGAAGAATGTGTATGCACTTGATCGTCTACATTTGCCCCTTCAGCCGGAGTTTGAAGACAATGTTGTGGTGATGGACCCCAGTCATCCCACCTCAACCACTACACAGGCAGCAACTGAGGCAGCCAGAGCCACTAGTGCTCCAGTGCCAAGGACAAGGAACGAGCAGATGGATCTTTTGATCAGTACAGTTCAAGGCATGCAGAAGGATATCAAGGACATTCCGGCAAATCAGCATAGTCTTGTGAGGTTCATGGAAAACAGGATCAAGACGCTCAATGACAAGGTAGATGGACTGACAAAGACAGTGAATGAGCTCAAGCAGGAAGTGGATGGAGTGCCCAAACCTCATACTTCATCTGACAGTGATGATGATGACTCACCTCTCAGGCCATGCACCCAGTTCAAGACCCAAGCGAGGACTCCTACAGTGCCAGCACCAGAGTTGAGTCCGTCTTCTTCAGCACCTGCTACAGCCCCATCAGTTCCAGCACCTCCAGTGTCCACTCCACCATCGCAAAGAACTTCAGTTGATGCCTTCGTGGATGCTCTTCTCTCGACTCCATCGACAGCTACAGGCGCAGCTTCATCATCTCATGGAGGAGATCCAGCCCAGAGCAACGTCTAGCTCTATAGCTTTGAACTTTTTGGTAACTTGTTGCCAAAGGGGGAGAAGTTATAGATCATAGGGCTTCGAGAGAGAGAGTGTTGCTTTGTTTTCTCTCTGCACTTTTGAAAACAATTGGTTTTATCGTTTGATGTTGCAAACTTTATCGGTGTTTGATCGTATACTCTTGTGTGATGCCACTATTGCCTATCTTTGAGATATCTATTGATGATCATTCACTTAATGTTTTGGTGTGATGTGCTTATGTATTTCATCCATATCAATTTTGGCGCACCACCAAGGTTTATGTGACATGGAAGAGTGACCCATGACCCTAATCGATTGTGCATTTGCATTCAAACGCAAATTTAAAATAATGCACAAATTTAGGGGGAGCTCTTGCTTATCACATACCTCTCAAAGCGACGATGCTATTAATTGATTAAATCTCTTATCGAAGCTTTGATCTATATGTTGTCATCAATTACCAAAAAGGGGGAGATTGAAAGCACAACTTCTCCCTAGGTGGTTTTGGTAATTAATAACAACATATACTTCATTGGAGTAATGTTTTCCACTAAGTATATCTCAGGAAAAAGTTCAATGATGGCTTCGCAAAGGATTGTGAGGAGATACCCCAAGATGCAGGGAATGGATTGGCAAAGCTTCAAGCTAGAAGACTCTACATTTTACTTTGTGAGAAATCACTTTGAGTCCATAGGAAAGCCAATACTATTAAAAGGGGGTAAGGTATTGTTGGTGAAAAAATTGCTCCACGTGCACAAGTGCTAGCCACCAAAAACACCCACAAGCTCTCCCACAAAGATTCTGTCTAAAACCCTTCCACTCAAAATCGGTGCTACCAACTTCCATATCGGCTACACCGAGTTTAAACCCTAGACAGAAACCCTAGCCACAAACCCTTCTCGGTACTACCAAGTTTTGCATCGGTGCCACCGAGTTCCAGTGACCAACTTTTTGTTAGCTATTTCACAAGAATCGGAATTTCCGAGAATTGTGAATCGGTCTCGCCGAGTTTGGAAACTGCCCTCAACCACTCATATCGGTACCACCGAGAATCATATATCAGTCTCACCGAGATTCCTAAAGTTGCCACATTTTGAACCCTTCGGTGCCACCGAGTTTTCAGTTTGGTTTCACCGAGTTGCTCAATAATGGTGTAACGGTTGGATTTTTGGAGATGCCTATATATACCCCTCCACCACCTCTCACTCATAAGAGAAGCACTCAGAACTATTCCACACTTGCCCCATCCAATTTTCTGAGAGAGAACCACCTACCCTTGTGTTGAGATCAAGATCATCCACTCCAACCATATGGATCTTGATTTCTAGCCTCCCCAAGTTGCTTTCCACCCAATCAATTCTTTCCACCAAGCCAAATCTGTGAGAGAGTGATTGAGTGTTGAGGAGTCTCTCATCTTGAAGCACAAGAGCAAGGAGTTCATCATCATTATCAAGCCTATTACCTTTTGGAGGGTGGTGCCTCCTAGATTGGTTAGGTGTTGCTTAGGAGCCTCCTACTTCGTGTTGTGGAGTTGAACCAAGAAGTTTGTACGGGCAAGGAGATCGCCTACTTCGTGAAGATCTACCCATAGTGAGTCTAGTCCTTCGTGGACGGAAGCCGTTATGGAACAGTCAAGGTTGCTACTTCGTGGATCCTTATGGGTGGAGCCCTCCGTGGACTCTCGCGACCGTTACCCTCCGTGGTTGAAGACTCCATAAACTTGGATGTACGATAGCGCCACCTATCGGAACCACGGGAAAAATCTTCATGTCTACAATTGTGTTTGATCTTCTAACCCTTACCTCTATTACGTGTGCTTGTCTTTACTTTTCGCTGCTATACTCTTAGACATGCATGTGTAGGGTGTGCTTGACTTGCTATCACTGCTAAAATCTACCCACAACTAAAATTGGGAAAAGGTAGAATTTTTAATTGGTCAAGTAGTCTAATCACCCCCCCTCTAGACATACTTGCGATCCTACATGATCACAGAAGAATAGAGACTTGCGGCAGCGGAAAAATTGTTTCGGGTGGCTCTCTGATTTTTTGGGGGAATTGGTGAAAGGACGTGGATGTCGCCTAGAGGGGGGGGGTAAATAGGCGCTTTAAAATAATTACGGTTTAGGCTTGAACAAATGCGGAATAAAACTAACGTTTAATATGTCAAGCACAAAACCTAAAACAACTAGGCTCACCTATGTGCACCAACAACTTATGCTAAGCAAGATAAACAACTAAGTGATAGCAGGATATAAAGCATGAAACAATATGGCTATCACAAAGTGAAGTGCATAAGTAAAGGGCTCGGGTAAGAGATAACCGAGGCACGCGGAGATGGCGATGTATCCCGAAGTTCACACCCTTGCGGATGCTAATCTCCGTTAGGAGCGGTGTGGAGGCACAATGCTCCCCAAGATGACACTAAGGCCACCGTAATCTCCTCACGCCCTCGCACAATGCAAGATGCCGTGATTCCACTAAGGGACCCTTGAGGGCGGTCACCGAACCCGTACAAATGGCAACCCTTGGGGGCGGTCACCGGTACCCGTACACTTTTTCAACCCTTGGGGGCGGTCACCGGTACCCGTACAAATTGCTCGGGGCAATCTCCACAACCTAATTGGAGACCCCGACGCTTGCCCGGAGCTTTGCACCACAATGATTGAGCTCCGAGCCACCACCAACCGTCTAGGGCGCCAAAGCACCCAAGAGGAACAAGCTCTAGGGTGCTCAAACACCCAAGAGTAATAAGCTTCTCAACTTCTCACTTCCACGTATCACCGTGGAGAACTCAAACCTATGCACCAAATGCAATGGCAAGGGCACACGGAGTGCCCAAGTCCTTCTCTCCCAAATCCCACCACAACAAAAAATGTTATGGAGGAAATGGGAGGAAGAATGAAGAAGAACTCCAAGATCTAGATCCAAGGGGTTCCCCTCACTTAGAGGAGAAAGTGATTGGTGGAAATGTGGATCTAGATCTCCTCTCTCTTTTCCCTCAAGAACTAGCAAGAATCATTGGAGGGATTGAGAGTTAGCAAGCTCGAAGAAGGTCAAAAATCGGGGGCAAACTCGAGCTAAAGAGATAAGAACCATTGGGGAAGAAGACCCCCTTAAATAGGAGGGGGGAAATCCAACCGTTACCCTGCTACTTCTTGAGCATGCGTTGGTTTTCCCTTGAAGAGGAAAGGGTGATGCAGCAAAGTAGATAAGTATTTCCCTCAGTTGTTGAGAACCAAGGTATCAATCCAGTAGGAGATACAAGCAAGTCCCCAATAGATGTACCTACACAAATAATCAAACACTTGCACCCAACGCTATAAAGGGGTTGCCAATCCCTTCACGGTTATTTGCAAGGATGAGATCTTATAGAGATAGATATGATAGATTGCTAGAACGGAAAGTAAAAATAAGGCAGCGAGATATTTTTGGTATTTTTGGTTTTAGATCTGAAAATAATAGATGGAAAATAAACCCGGGGGCCGGGGGCCATAGGTTTCACTAGAGGCTTCTCTCATGAAGGAAAATAATACGGTGGGTGAACAAATTACTGTCGAGCAATTGATAGAAAAGCGAATAGTTATGACGATATCCAAGGCAATGATTATGCATATAGGCATCACGTCCGTGTCAAGTAGACCGAAACGATTCTGCATCTACTACTATTACTCCACATATCGACCGACTCCTGCCTGCATCTAGAGTATTAAGTTCATGAAGAATAAAGTAACGCATTAGGTAAGATGACATGATGTAGAGAGATAAACTCAAGCAATATGATGAAAACCCCATCTTTTTATCCTCGATGGCAACAATACAATACGTGCCTCGCTACCCCTACTTTGTCACTGGGTGAGGACACCGCAAGATTGAACCCAAAACTAAGCACTTCTCCCATTGCAAGAATTACCAATCTAGTTGGCCAAACCAAACCAATAACTCGAAGAGACTTGCAAAGATATGAAATCATGCATATAAGAATTCAGAGAAGATTCAAATAATATTCATAGATAATCTGAACATAAACCCACAATTCATCGGATCTCGACAAACACACCGCAAAAGAGTATTACATCGGATAGATCTCCATGAAGATCATGAAGAACATGGTATTGAAGAACAAAGAGAGAGAAGAAGCCATCTAGCTACTAGCTATGGACCCGAAGGTCTGTGGTAAACTACTCACGCATCATCGGAGGGGCAATGGAGTTGATGTAGATGCCCTCCGTGATCGATTCCCCCTCCGGCAGATTACCGGAAAAGGCTCCAAGATTGGATCTCATGGGAACAGAGGCTTCCGGCGGCGGAAAAGTATTTTCGTGGCTCTTTTTAGTATCCAGGGAATATTTGGGAATTTATAGGCCGAAGAATAGGGTTAGGAGGGCTGCCGTGGGGCCACAAGCCAGGGGGGCGCCCCCCCCCCCCTAGGGCGCGCCCTTGTGGCTTGTCTCCACACGACGGCTCTCCTGCCTTCATCTCCAAGTTTGCTGGGTTTCTTCTGGTCCAAGAAAAATCATTCCAAAGATTTTATTCCGTTTGGACTCCGTTTCATATTCCTTATCTACAATACTCAAAAACAAGGAAAAAACAGAAACTGGCACTAGGCTCTAGATTAATAGGTTAGTCCCAAAAATAATATAAAATAGCATATTAATGCATATAAAACTTCCAAAACAGATAATATAATAGCATGGAACAATAAAAAATTATAGATACGTTGGAGACGTATCATACCCCCACAGCCCGCACACAAGCGGTAGTACCGCCCCAGGGAGCGGTACTATCGCCCACCAGCAGAACTGAGCAGCAGTAGAAGGGGCGGCGGTAGTACCGCTTGGTACTACCGCCACTACTACCGCTGCGGCTGGAGGGCTGGCGAGGGACACCATACAAGTGTCTGGAGCTGTCTGGTGCCTCGCGCGAGTTCCCCAAGCCACCCCACTTCCCCCCAGCGGTACTACCACTGGCGAGGGCGGTAGTACCAGCTATAAGCGGTACTACCGTGCTGGCCAGAGCGGTACTACCGCGGGAGAGAAACAAAGAACCCAAGCAACCAGATGGATACAGTAAAACCAGAACTGCCATAACCTTCGCATATGAGCTCCGAATTGAGCAAACTCAAGCTTGTTGGATTCAGGACGACAAGAGCTATCCAACAGCGATTGGTTATCTTAAGAAGAGGCAGTATGAAAATGTCAATGATATAGAGATGTGAAACCTCTATGAATGAAGAACCAGCGAAAACTCCAACATCGAAAACATCATAGAAGATGCATATGGACTCCGTTTTCGATGAACTTGAGCTTGTCATGAAGCTGACCATAAGCTCAAGAACCCACATAGAGAAAAGCCAACCAAGAATCATAGAAGATGCCAAGAATGCAATAATTTGAGCTCTCAACGAACGATACGATCAAGCTACTCACTTGAGAGCCTCCCTTGATAGTACGGCTATCGATCCTATAACCCGGTCTCCCAACTACCACCATGAGACCGGTAAAATAGAAAACCCTATCAAGGTCAAACCTTTGCCTTGCGCATAGTCCACTTGAGCTAGATGATGACGATCTTGTCCTTCTCAAGATGGACCACCTTTCTTGATTGCGTCGGCTCGAAGAAGACTAGTAGATTGCTCCCCCATACTCCACTATGGGAGAGCCACTCTTCGACACATCTTCACAAGTCCATTTTCACCACAATGGACGGCAAGCTTCAAGCATGATCTCTCCGTGATGCTTCACTTGAACTTGCACACCGCAACCTTGATGACGATCACCACTTGATGTCATCCTCCATGGGTTGTATGAGATCTTCCTCTTGATGCAAGCCCATGGAAATATACCTACCCCCACAACGAACTCTCACGTAGACCATGGGTTAGTACACAAAGCGTAATGGACAATGCTTACCATACCATGGGATCACTTGATCCCACTTGGTACATCTTCTACGCTTTGTGTGTTGATCAACTTGAATCATTCTTTGCCTTAATCTTGATCAACCTTGTGTCTTCTCTTCTCTCTTCACAAAGATGATGTCTTGAAGGTAAACATGAATGTTCACACAATCTTCTTCTTCAAGACATGCTTGCAATGAGATCAACTCTCACATGACCAATCTTTGGATAAAACCTTGAATACCACCTTGGTCACCATATAAACTCCTTGAAACCAACAGATGGACTTCAAGAAGTACCTATGGACAAATCCTTTGAATATAACTCAAGGCAACCATTAGTCCATAAGGATTGTCATCAATTACCAAAACCACACATGGATAAATGTGCTCTTACAATTGGGAATATATAGAAGTGTAATTAGGTCAGGAGGTGCCACGGGGGCCCCACGAGCTAGTGGCGGTGCCCTACCCCCCAAGGCATGCCGGCCTAGCTCGTGGCCACTCCGTGGGTCTTCTGGCCACCTCCCAAAGCTTCCCGGGTCTCTTCTGGTCCAAAAATAACTCCCGTAAATTTTTATCCAATTTAGACTCCGTTTGGTATTGATTTTCTGATAATTTCAAAAATAGGCAAAAAAACAAAAACTAGCACTGGTCACTGAGTTAAAAGGTTAGTCCCAAAAAGATATAAACTAGTATATAATTGTATATAAAGTATCCAAGATTGATAATATAATAGCATGAAACAGTCAAAAATTATAGATACGTCGAAGACGTATCACATACCACCACGCACGGCTGACAGATGGGCCCTTCATTGGGGTCCCACGCGTCACTAACTGCGCACACCACCTACGACCAAGCTACCGCTGACATGGTGTCCTACGCGTCAGTGAGACCACCCACCTACGACCGCACAACCGCTGACAGAGGGGTCCTACAAGTCAGTATATGCACCCACTATCTACGACCGCGCAGCCACTGACAGGGGTGTCCCACGCGCCAGTAACCGCGCTAAGTAACGGTTAAAGGCTTTGACCCAACGGCAAACCCTAGTTTGGGCTTTTGTGAGGGTGGGTCGCACAGTGGAGGAGAAAAGTAAGGACTGCCAAAGAGCGGGGGCAAAATTGAGCAGAACTAAGCAAGGAGGGGCATGAAAATAGAAATCCATTTTCAAATGGTATAATAGTTCGATATTTGCAGTGAACACTAGTTGTTTGAAGTCGGCGTTTTATGAATTGCTCTCTCTTCAGCCTCCACATGTCGACGTCACCAATCGAGTAGTGTTTCCACCACATTTGAGTGGTCATCTTGTGTGATCTTTCAACAATTCAACCTACATAATTTTTTAAGAGAGGTGATTTTCTATGCATGGTGGTAGCTAAGTACGCATGGTGGCAGCTAAACACCCTTTGGCATAAGTGCTTTTTTTGATATATGAGGTGTCGGGTTTTTTATGGCATTGGCACAAGTGCATTTTTGTTGTATAGAAATAACTTTTTCTCACTTCTCGTTGTCTTTTTATTACCTTTTTGACACAAGTGCTTTTACGTTGTGTAGAAAGGGTCTTTTCTCACTTCTCTCAATCTTTTCCTCATGGGCCAACATAATGATTAAACACACTCAAATCATGTGGTTGAGATTCATCACAATCATATAAGTTTATTTATGAAGATGCTACAACTTGTGTTAATCAATACCGACAGGTTATATGAAGAGCAATATCACAAAGCACATTGCTCAAATTACTTATCCTCATGAATTATAAAAAAGTGAGGAAACAATTTGCAAACAAAATACTGTGAAAATCCAACAGATTATTCACAATGCCATGATCTTGTCAATGGAATTGGTATGACACATCAGTCAGATTTGCCAAGTTCAGGGGGAGTAATCTCTCAAACTATAACCTGTTAACGATCATCAAGTTGCATATATTGTATTCTTTTTCCCTTCATGAATTTTTCCCTAATGGATTCTCATAAAAGGTTTTTGATGAGACAATATAAAAACACAAGTGTCCGTATATGCCATATCATTTTCTCCTTATATTTTTTCCACTTTGTTTTACAGGAGTTTTCAATAGCATATAAAGATCGCACTCTTTTTCATTATGAGTTTTCTCTCAAAGTTTCCCATAACGGTTTTAATGAGGCAATATCTTCTCAAAGATTATATGTCATACTTTCTATTTTCCCTACCGAGGGTTTTTAAAGGAGGTACTCAAGACATATTAATTGTTCTCTAAACTCACCAATGAGTTTTCTCCTTCCTCAAATGTTTTTTTCATATGAGTTATAAAGAGACAATAATCATTATATGTTGCATCATTTTCTTATTATTTTTCTCATTGGATTTAAAGGAGTTTTAGCAACATATCTTGACTATTCTCCTCTTATTTTTTTTCACTGGATTTTTGAAGGAGACTTTAATGACTATACACAAATTTCCCAAGATGAATGTTGAATATACAAGAAAACTTCAATGATATTGTTCAAGAAGCGGTGTTGTATAAGGGGGAGTGTTAAGACTTAGGATTAGATTAATAACCACCATTAGTAAAGGTAAACGTTTCCATCCGGACGACCGGCCGAGCGCTCGGCCGGACGCCCCTCGCTCGCTCGCTCTTTTCACGCGGGGAAACATGCCACGTACGCTAGGTGGGCCTGAAGCAAAACGTTTTTTCCTGCGCTTTTCCTTCCTCTCGCGTGCGCTTCCTCCCCCTCTCGCGAGCGCCCCCTGCAACCATCTCCGCTCCCCACACACACCTTAACTGATTCCCCACCGATAGTGCAACCATAGAGATTTTTTGCTGCAATCGACATTTTTTTTTGCTTCAACAGGCGTTGCTTTTTGCTGCGTGGGTGCTACAAGCAGTTTCTATGCAACCGCAAAGCTGCAAGCGGCATCTGAAAAAGCTACAACCAGCCACGAAAAAGCTTCAATCAGAGATGCGCGGAAGCTGGGGGGCTGGCCAGTGCTGCAACCGTCGCAGCTCCGCCACCATGGATGTAGCAAATTCCCTCGCCGGTAGTAGCAAAATCCGACGACGGTTGCAGCAAAAATGTCACCGTCGTCACCGGGGTCGCAGCTTCGTCGTGATGTATGTAGCAAAATCTTTTGCCGGTTGCAGCTTTTTGCCCCGCTGGTTCCAGCTTTTTGCATTGCTGGTTCCAACATTGACAACGACAATGCGGTTGCAGCTCGCCGGCCGTCTATTGTAGCACTGTCCCCGCGCAGGTTGCAGCTCCCCGACCTCCGGACGGTTGCGACGAGGGCGGACGGCTGCGACAAGGACGGTGGCCGGCGACGACGAGGGCGGACGGCCGCGACGAGGACGGTGGCCTTCGGGGCGAGGGCGGGCGGCTGCAACGAGGACGGCGGCGGCGGGGACAAGGGCGGACGGCTGCTACGAGGATGACGGACGGCGGGACGAGGGCGGACGGCTGCGACGAGGGCGGCGGCCGGCGGCGACGTGGGCGGCCGACGAGCTGGCTGGCGTACTGGAGATCACGGGGCACTCGGGATGAACAGAGCCATGGGTTCTTTTTTTTTACCAGCGAAGCAGTTATGGAAGAAGGAATCGTGCGGCTGTTATGGGGTGTATCGTACGTCCACGGTGCGACCGGCCGAATTGTTCGGCCGGCGCACCGGCGCAGATCAGTGCCCATTAGTAAATGTCATGTGTCCATACACCGAAGAGACATCTCTCTGTACAGACGTGTCGCTTCCATGCGGTCGCGTCCTCTCGCATGTTCCCTCTTTATACATGTAACCAACGTCCCTTAGAGACGTCCTTTTATCGTGTATATATATCTTAAACATCAATGAAATCTAGTGGATGTTCATTTCAATCACGTTTACATTTTAACAAGTGTTATGTAATAGTGCTCTCTAATGAGTTGGACGGAGAATTCTTTGGCCCCTCTTTGTTCGGGCTACTGTTTTTTTAGAATCTTTTGCCTTATTTCAAATAAAAATGAGGAAACCCCTTTCAATCATATTTTGATGAATCGCCGTGTCTATGTTTCTTTTGCGGTAAAACATTGAATCAATTCATTAAATGATAGTACAACAAATACTAGCAATAATAAAAATTACATCTAGGTCCGTAGACCACCTAGCGACGACTACAAGCACTGAAGCGATCGTCGATGGCATGTCGTCGTTATCATCTCTCTCACACTGGAACCGGACAAAAATTATTATAGTAGACAGTCAGAAAGTCGCCGTGTTAAGACGCTATAGGACCAGCACACCATAACAACAACCGCCGCCGTTGATGAGAAGTTTAGATCGAAAGGATCGAACATGTAGACACACGAACAGACGAACAAATGCCGAATACACTGGATCCATACAAACGCCGATCGAATCCTGCGAGATCCGTTGGAGACAAACATCAACATGTCCTTCGATGACGCTAGAAGCACCACCAGGAGAAGGGCTAGGCGGGGAAAACCTTATTCCATTTTCAAAGAGTCGCCGTCGCTTCGCCTCTGTGAGCAAGACACAAACATTAAAAAAACTCAGAAAAGCATAAAAAATGAAGCTCTTTCATCGACAAAGGCCGGGATCCTTCCATGGCCTTAAGGCCACACGAGACGAGTTAGACCGGCATCGGCGCCGACGAAGAGGCAGAAGAAACCCTAGCGGTGGCTGGGTAGGAGCACTCTTTCCCAGCTGGGTACGTGAGTGTCTATCTTCCGCTTTGTCTATGTTTCCATCAGAAAGAAACACAATGTTTAAGAATACGAGAACATGGGATCGCTTGTTTTGTATTCGGTGGGTATTTGTACAAGTCACGACGCACGGGCTCTATCTATAAATCACGACACATCTGTACACAAACAAATCATATTCATCGCATCATCGATCAGGCGGCTTAAGGTCAAGACAATCGACAACGCTTGCTTGAGTAGCAAATGACACATTGACACATTGGCATCTTCTGAAAACCAACAACACTTCACGAGAGCATCAAGGAAAGAAGACTTCGGCCTCTGTCACTAATAATGGACACCGAGGCACGCTACGCGGGGAGGTGGAGAGCGAGGGGTGGAGCTCGGTGATGACACGCGCTCCCGTCCACTACTAATTCCGGGATGCGAAAACAGGCGTGCGCCCGCGGCAACGCCGAATTTTCTCAGGCTACTGGCATGACGGACGCATGGACGGTGCCCTGGTCGCCACGCTGCGTTTGGGACGGACGCGTGGACATGGACATGGACGTACGTGGTTTCGGCGACGGCGAGGGCCCCTGTGGCACTTGTGCGGCCGGGAACCGCATCCACATTTGGGCCTCGTGCCACATTTGCCGCCTTGGGCAAGTTTTCTTTTTCTGTGAACGAGGTTAGGTCCGGAAGGGCCCATTTGGACCTCCAGTGGGGCAAGTTTCGGTGCTGGGATGCAAAAGGAAAACATGGTGTGCCACTCGCGGTTCTGAATTTGCTGAAGGTGTCTCGGTTTCGGATCTTCTATGCACCGGTGATGCTTGAACTTGTAACCGATGTTCACTTTAATGTATGAACTTAAAAAATATGTTGAACTGGTTCTAAAACTTGATGCGAACGTGCAAATACGGTGTTAATCCTATCCATAGACGTAAGGTGCGTCGACGTGGCATCGTGTATGGCTGACATTGCATGGGGCCCAGTTGTAGCTACGAAACCGAATTACTTGAGTATTATATATGACTCTATGACTAGTGGGCCTGCTTGTTGGTAATTACTAATAGACGGGCATCGAACCTACAACCTGACGCTTGCGAGATAGTTGCGCTCACCATTCTACCAAACATGTTTTCATGTCAACGTCAACCCCTCATGCTTATTATATTTGAACCGAAAACTTTTGTATACATAAATGGGTTGCAGCTTGTGGCCAATTTTCCGTGCGTTATTTTTAAAAATGTAAAAAGTATGTCCATTATAATCATAATAATAAAAGCAAGATTTGAATATTCATGTGTTATTAATAATTACTTCATGCTACACAAATATTCGTGTGCACACAAAATAAATATATAGAGGTATGTAATAAAATAACTTGCTTAAAAATGTTCCTGTAATTTTTAGAAATATTAACTTATTATTCAAACATACTATTTTAAATATAATCCGTGAGTGTATAAAATTGTTTGTAAATACTAAAATTTAAAATATTTTTTTCTAAATAATAATTATTTTATTAAAATTTTATTTTCTAAATAATAAGTTAATATTTCAAAATATTACATAAATATATTTTTAGTAAGTTACTTTACTGTATACGATATACCTTTATATTTACCTTGTGTGCACACGGATATTTGTGCGGCATTAGGTAATTTCTAATAAGACATGAATATTTGAATCTTACTTTTATTATTATTGTTATTATTTACATACTTTTTACATCTTTTTAAATAAAATAAAGTGTGCAAAATGGGCCACTGGCTGCAACCCATTTATGGACACATGAGTTTTGAATTAAATACATTAAGGTTGAGGGAACAATTTTTCATATGAAAACTTGTTCGGTGTGGTGGCTAGCGTGAGCAGCGCGCAAGTGTCGCGCTGGTGGTTCTATTCCTATCACGCACATTTTTCATGTTATTTTTGCTAAGGGGCCCACTAGTCATGGAGACATATAGTGTTTACGTAATTCTGATTCGTAGTTATAAGAGCATTTCTAGTAGATCCCGTAAAAGGGCCGAACCCGTATAATTCCGGCGAGGATACGGGTTCGGCCCGTTTTTCTTGTCAGAACAGACTCCGTATTTCGGGCCCGGCCCGTAATTTTTTTACCGTGGCTCGAAAAAAGACCCTCTCCACCGCTAATTATGCGGTTTCACCGCTCGGATACGGGTCAAACCCTATTCGCCTCCGCTGCCGCTCCGCCGCGATTCCCCTCCCCCTCCGTCACAATTTCTCGCCGCCTGGGAGCCTAAAAAAAACCCTAGTGACCCTTCCCGACCCATGGACGGCTACGGAAGTGATGGGGATGACGCGGAGCGCAGCCGCCGCCGCATCTCCAACGCCGCACGCAAGCGGGGGGCGCGGAAGTGGCTCAACTATGGAAGCTGGCCGCCACCAGCGTTTGAACGCCGCGAGCTCGACGAGTACGAGCTCGAGCTCGCGGTCCGCCGCCGCGCCTCCTCCGGCTCCTCCGCCACGTCGCCGCCGCCGCGCCCGTCGATTTTGGTAGCCTATGCTCGGGTACGCTGCATGGCCCGCAGATCCCCCCTATGTAGTACCATGATGTAGTACGATGAACAACTATCTATGATGTAGTATGATGATCAACTATGTATGATGAATGTCGTTGCAAGTTTCTCCCGTGAATGTTTTTATTTTATTTTACAGTTTCATATACGGGGTCTGATCTGTAGCGCACGAATTCGCGCCCGCAAATCTGATCTGCAGCGAATTGTAAACGCGTTTTCCGGGTCCGACTTTTACGGGGTCTGCTAGAGATGCTCTAAGTGGGCCCGACGCCATGTCTGTGCCACATCAGTCATATACAATGCCACGTCGACTCATTGTACGTCTACGAGTGTGATTAGCATCGTATTTGCACGTTCATGTCAAGTTTTAGAACCAGTTTGGCGTATTTTTTAAGTTCAGGCACTAAACTGAACACCCGTGGCAAGTTGAAGCACCACGGGTGCATTTACCTCCCTTACATCATACAAAGTTTCTTTCCTTGCCTCGCATGAAAAAAATTCATGTGTATACTATATTCCAAAACAAAAAGATTCCACTTATACTTCAAATGTGTTCCGAGAAAAGCTATACTTCGACACATTATGCAAAACGAAAGCAGAACTAATTATTTCTTACAAAATTGGTTGGCAATTTGCTTGACTATTACAAAATTGCTTGACAATTTGCTTGACTAATTATCTCTTACTAAGCTATAAACAATCTGCTTGACTAATTGTCTCGTACTAAGCTATAGACAATCTGCTTGACTATTACAAAATTGCTTCCATTTTGTTGTTGAACAATTTCCAGATAGAAGTATCATAAGAATAGCAATGCACTTTGTTTTTTCCCTGTCTAACTCAAGGTAGACTAAGGCGCTTCTAGATACTTCTAATTTCAGTTTCTCGGTTCTCTATATGTTTTAAATTTATCTCATTTCTCAACCCATTGCTTCCAGGTTGTCTGGCAAAGAAAAGGAAAGATCATAGGCAAAGAATTGCAGTGCATATTAGAAGAAATTATCCACATGTCTAGTAATGAGTGCAAAAAAAAAGATAACTCTGCACAATTCAAAGGAACATTTGGTTGCCCATGCTAAACATGTGTAGAATAGTATCAGCCTTTTTACACAAAAAATCGACCAGTTCCATGAACATAGAAACACAAGAATTTATACTCCTACATGTGCCAAAAAAACTAATTTTTTAAGGTTTATACTAGTTGTAAACAAGTTCAATCAGTTGGACATTCTTAACCTTAAGTCCCGGGCACTATGAATTGTCGTTGATTCTTATAGAGCAGTGCCCTCTTTGGCAAATGATCTGCAGGTTCTTGTTTTTGAATAGTTTCGTTGGCAATCCTTTTCTTCTTCTTTAGGGAGACTGGCCCTAAAACAAATCTGAAAAATAAATGTTCTTGTAATTCAGTTTCTTAGTATAGGCCTCCAGGGTACCTTTTCTAGATCAAATCTGCATGAGGATCGGACAGAAAAGAGAAGATCAACGAAGATGATGCTTACCTGGATCAACAAAACTTGTTTAGTTAGGAGCTGGGTACAGGGGTCTAGCCAACACCACCGAGAATGGATGAACGAAACTTGCTTCAACCAATTATCGCCAAAACAAGAAGGGGACCATCACTCCTTTTTGGGACAGTTTCAATATATTCCTAACTATTACACTATCCAGGTCTTCTACTTGACTATTGACTCTCCTAGTATAGAATTCCATGCCTCGAGAACAAGTAATCATCTATACAATCCTTTCATGCATTCATATATAAGGAAGAATACAGCCAGCAGGAAAAGGACAGAGCATGGACTGGATATTGGTTTAAATAATGGTTGCAAACACTTTTGATTGGATAATGATTGCAAAGTAAACTTTAAACAAATCTGCAATCGGTATGTAAGCAAGAATTCAGTGGAACACTTTTGAAACAGAAGAATAATGGTAAGACTAATAGGAACGCATTCCTCGATTTGTACCAACCTGTTGATTTATAAGGGAGGATTAGTAGAATCATAAAAACTCTTGTGGATCATAACAACTTTTGATCTTTTACATATGCATTCATCTCACAGGCGAGCACATCAAAACCCAATGGGCTGGAACTATCAGGCAACATAGCAGACCAAAAGCTTTGACAATCCATGTGTTAAACCAATTAGAAGACATGCTAGCATATTAACTGTAGAAGTGTCTGTGGCATGTTGTGTGGCGGGTGCGACGGGGGCAGGCGGTTGGCGACGAGCGGCGGGTGTGGCGGGCCGAGCGGCGGGAGTAGCGGGACAGGCGGTTGGCGGTGAGCGGCAGGAGCGGCGCGACTAAGCAGTTGGCGGAAGCGACAAAGGACGTGCACGTATGGTGGGACACGCAGAGCGGTAGGGGGATTAGTAGCTTTCATTTTCGTTAGTGCGCTCAACATCAGGAGATTTAGACCATTAGATATGTAATCAGGCGGCTAATATGTTCAGTTGGATCTTTCCTTTTGTACTTTTATAGGGGTGGTAGAGGGGTAGTAAATAGATAGATGAGGGCTTCCTCAGTAATCCCTCAACGACATTCATCAAATGAATGGCCTCACATGTCTGTGGACATGTCCACCGGCGATCCAACCATGTCCTAAAATGTTTTCCCATTTTAAACAGTTCAAACACGAATTAATGGTAAAATTTAAACTGGTTCAATATATTACATGCAAATTTGATGAAATTTAACAAATCCCATTCAAACTACTTGATATTGCCTAAACTAAACTAAATCTAAGCTAAGTAGTGGGCAACCACCTTGTACGCATAGCCACCGAGGCCACCTGCATCGTTAACGTCGTCTGAATTATCGTCGTCATGGTGGCATCAATGGAGGAAGACTCTCCAGTCGTCACACCATTCGTCCTCAGCCACATCGCCCCGCTCGCCGCACAGACGCTCGGTCGCCTCTCCTCGGTTTGGACGCCAAGGAGCTGCTCGTTCAGACTGCGCCGGTGGCACGCGCTTGTCTCCTTGGTGATTGGACCGATCGAGGGCCCAAGCCTCCACGAGCGTGTGGTCCATGAAGACCTTGCGACGGCGACGCCTATGTCTTGGCAAGTGCCGTCGAGAGCCACGACCTACGTTGCTCGCCTTGGTGAGGCATGTCAAGCTCCTCGACAACGAGAACACGTGTGTGCGACCAGCTGCAGCCGAGATAGTACTCTAGGCGGGTGCACGCATGTGACAGAGCCCACTCTTGCTTTACCGAGGTTGGGCGTCATGTGTACCTGGGTGGCGAGGACGGCTACACATGGCGTATGATCTGGACACCACAGCCGAATGGAGAGGGCGGCGACGCCGACCCCTGGTTGACCAACGAGTTCCACACTGTGATTTGGAGGTGTTGTTGGAACTCGTCGTATGTCACTTCGAGTCGGGGTGCTTCTCCTCCTCCGAGTCCTCACCCGCGAGCTTGGCTTAGTCCACACCGTCATCGTCGACCAACTCCCCCTTCACGATGACGGAATGGTGGAGGAATATGGACTCGATAACCTAGGGTGGCAATGTGGATTGTATCGAGAGCTCACTCGAATTGAATCTGTCGTCCTGGCATGGCGATGGCAAGTCCAAGCAGTCGCTAGCGAGCATCCACCATGCCTGGTTGCATTCCGTCTCTATCTTTGTCATCTTTTTACTCACCGGGGAGGACGGTGGAGGTGTGGTCTGCACCGACTTTGTGAAAGGAGAAGGAGTGGGTGACGATAAGGTTTGAAGGTTGATAAACTTTAATTGTCGGAGTAGGCTTCTCGAGCGGCGCGCCGACGGACCGTCTTCAATGTGTGTAGGTGGGGAGCCGACATTAATGCGGCAAGGGTTCTAGACTAGACCAAGTGAAAGGATGTGGATGTCGCCTAGAGGGGGGGTGAATAGGCGCTTTAAAATAATTACGGTTTAGGCTTGAACAAATGCGGAATAAAACTAACGTTTAATTAGTCAAGCACAAAACCTAAAACAACTAGGATCACCTATGTGCACCCACAACTTATGCTAAGCAAGATATACAACTAAGTGATAGCAAGATATATAACAAGAAACAATATGGCTATCACAAAGTAAAGTGCATAAGTAAAGGGCTCGGGTAAGAGATAACCGAGGCACGCGGAGGCGACGATGTATCCCGAAGTTCACACCCTTGCGGATGCTAATCTCCGTTCGGAGCGGTGTGGATGCACAATGCTCCCCAAGAAGCCACTAGGGCCACCGTAATCTCCTCACGCCCTCGCACAATGCAAGATATCGTGATTCCACTAAGGGACCCTTGAGGGCGGTCACCGAACCCGTACAAATGGCAACCCTTGGGGGCGGTCACCGGTACCCGTACACTTTGGCAACCCTTGGGGGCGGTCACCGGTACCCGTACAAATTGCTTGGGGCAATCTCCACAACCTAATTGGAGACCCCGACGCTTGCCCGGAGCTTTACACCACAATGATTGAGCTCCGAGGCACCACCAACTGTCTAGGGCGCCAAGGCACCCAAGAGGAACAAGCTCTAGGGTGCTCAAACACCCAAGAGTAATAAGCTTCTCAAACTTCACTTCCACGTATCACCGTGGAGAACTCAAACCTATGCACCAAATGCAATGGCAAGGGCACACGGAGTGCCCAAGTCCTTCTCTCCCAGATCCCACCAAAGCAACTAATGCTAGGGAGGAAAATGAGAGGAAGAACAAAGAAGAACACCAAGAACTAGATCCAAGGGGTTCCTGTCACATAGAGGAGAAAGTGATTGGTGGAAATGTGGATCTAGATCTCCTCTCTCTTTTCCCTCAAGAACTAGCAAGAATCATTGGAGGGATTGAGAGTTAGCAAGCTCTAAGAAGGTCAACAATGGGGGGCAAACACGAGCTCAAGGGTTGGGGAACCATTGGGGAAGAAGACCCCCTTAAATAGGTCCCCACAAATCTGCCCGTTATGTGCAGAATAGCACACGAGCGGTACAACCGGTGGAGTGGGCGGTACAACCGGCAAGACCGGTACAACCGCCCTACTACCGCCCAACCACCGGACCACAACAGAAAGTTGGCCGGGTGCAACCACTCAACTCGATCGCTAGACATGGCAAAGTCCCAAGCGGTAGAACCGCTTGAGACACCGGTAGTACCGGGCTATCGTAATATAGCGATACAACCGTCCAACCTCCGCCCAACAACCGCAGCACAACAGAACCGTGTCCGGTTGTAGCCCGGTGTTGGGCCGGTACAACCGCCCAGGGCTGCCACCCAGGGTCACCCAGCAATTGGCGGTACAACCGCCCGGAGGCAGCGGTACAACCGCTGGGGACCAGATAGTGGCAGCACCCCCAGGGTATCACCCCTGGGGTGGTGGATATGCCGGAAGACACGAGCGAGCGGTACAACCGTATCAAGAAAACAGGTAATACCAGAACTGCCATAACCTCTGCAAATGAGCTCCGAATTGAGCAAACTCAAGCTTGTTGGATTCAGGACGACAAGAGCTATAGAGATGTGAAACCTCTTTCAATGAAGAATCGGCAAAACTCCAACATCGAAAACATCATAGAAGATGCATATGTACTCCGTTTTCGATGAACTTGAGCTTGGCATGAAGCTGACCATAAGCTCAAGAAACCTCAAAGAGAAAAAACAACCAAGAACCAAGAAAGATGATGATGCCAAGAATGCAATGGTTTGAGCTCTCAACGAACGATACGATCAAGCTACTCACTTGAGAGCCCCCTTGATAGAACGACTATCTATCCTATAACCCAGTCTCCCAACTACCACTATGAGACCGGTAAAATAGAAAACCCTATCAATGTCAAACATTAGCCTTGCGCATAGTCCACTTGAGCTAGATGATGACGATCTTGACTTCCTCAAGATGGACCACCTTTCTTGATTGCGTTGGCTCGATGAAGACTAGATGATTGCTCCCCCATACTCCACTATGGGTGAGCCACTCTTCGGCACATCTTCACAAGTCCATTGTCACCACAATGGACGGCAAGCTTCAAGCATGATCTCTCCGTGATGCTTCACTTGAACTTGCACACCGCAACCTTGATGACGATCACCACTTGATGTCATCCTCCATGGATTGTATGGGATCTTCTTATTGATGCTCGCCCATAGAAACATACCTAACCCCACAAAGAACACTCACAGGGAACATGGGTTAGTACACAAAGCGTAATGGACAATGCTTACCATACCATGGGATCACTTGATCCTTCTCGGTACATCTTGTACGCTTTGTGTGTTGATCAACTTGGTTCACTCTTTGACTTAGTCTTGATCAACCTTGTATCTTATCTTCTCTCTTCATAAAGATGATGTCTTGAAGGTAAACATGAATGTTCACACAGTCTTCTTCTTCAAGACATGCTTGCGGTAAGCTCAACTCTTACATGACCAATCTTTGGATAACACCTTGAATACCACCTTGGTCACCATATAAACTCCTTGAAACCAACAGATGGACTTCAAGAAGTACCTACGGACAAATCCTTCGAATATAACTCAAGGAAACCATTAGTCCATAGGGGTGTCATCAATTACCAAAACCACACATGGAGAAATGTGCTCTTACACCAAGGTTCTGGGTCAAACCACATTTGTCATATGCCAATGTGGTGGATGTCCCGACTCGCCTAGACTACACCCGATTTAGGGCCAGATTGAAGGATTCTAAATGTCTAGACCGGTCCTGCCCGAAAAGAATGACCACGTTGGAGGCCTAAATGTGTCTGGATCATTTGGTCCGAACATATAAGGGGGATGACTTAAGCAAGCGAACTGGAAGTTGTCGGATACTAGGGAGAAGCCCAATGGGGATGCAACGACAACCAAGAGGGTGACTAGAAGCAGCCAACCGTTAAAAGCTGTGTAATAGCTCATTGATAAAGAACCAATGTGTTAAAGATGAACATGGCTAAGGGAACCGTCAAAGCTTCGGGATGTTAAAATGCATCGATAGGGGAGCAATTGCCAAAGCGGAGGTTGAGGATCTAAAAAAAGAAATGTCGGCTTGAGTAACGAAAACATTCGAGAGAATCAAATGCCCCAAAACACAAGGTTTCCTCCACAAAGCTCTATTTCAATATAGAGGGGTCGTTTGGATTACAACCAGGAGTTGCCGCATCAAAATATCAGCGTAGACCGGTAAGGTGGGCTCTTGTTTAGTTGGTAGCCAAATTTCTAGAGTCACGCCAAATATATTGGCTAGCAGTTCAGATTCTATGCGGGCTCGCGTGGAAAAGGCCGGCGGCGGATTCCCTCGCCAATATATCGGGGTGCCAGGTTTTACAGGGCCGCCCCATGCGAAATCCAAACATATCGTGTTAGGTTTTAGCATGGCCACCACAGGCGAAATCCAATTGTGCCCATAGTCACCAACAACCCAATACTCTCATCAAGAGCAAAAGATCTATTAAACCGAGCGCGCCTATGTATCACTTCCAGCGATTCCTAAATGGGCCGGCCAAAGAAACGTAGCTGCATAGGACGCAACTTCGTTCGCTTGTTTATTTCAATTTTCTTTTCTTTTTTACGTATACTTTTATTTGCATCCCAAAGTACCCTAAAATATAAATATTTATGTAGTGTTAATTATTTTTATAGGACTTTGAAAAAATGTTAATGGCAATTAAAGATATTCGCGTGTTTCAAAAAATGTTACAGCAGCATAAAAATATGTTCACATAATTTTACAAAGTTTCGATAGTATTAAAAATTGTTATCACATTTAAAAAACATTCAAGCGTTTTATATGTTAACACAGTGTACAACATTGTTAGCATAAGTTTAAAAAGTTGTTGATAGCTCTAATAACGTTGTGACATTTAACGAATGTTCACTCGTATAAAAAATGTACGTGAAATTTTTATAAATATATATTTTAATGTAAAATAAATGTTTTATATGATTCAGAAAATGTAGATTGCATTAAAAAAAATCTATGGGTTTCAAAAATATGCTTGAATAATTTTTGTAAAATGTTTATGCAATGTAAAAAATATTGAAATAGTCTGAAAAAAGTTTGTATCATTATAAAAATGTTTGAATGTGTATTTACATTTTTAACACGTTTTTATATGAATAATATGTATTTGAAAAATACTATTAATCATGTATTGGAATTTTATTTAAAAGTAAATAGATTTTTTTTCATTTATACATGGATACACAATGTGTATGAAAAATAGATATTAAAACATATGTCGACGAAGTGTTAGTTATGTATTTTAAAAATAATAAAAGTGTATGAAAAAATGCTCATGTGTATAAGGAAAACGTATAATATATATGAAAAGTTTAGACATGTGTTTAAAAAACAAAAAACAAAAGTGAGGAATAAAAAACCCAAAGAAAATCGTTGAAACTTTAGAAAGAAAAAATAAAACCGAAGAAAAAATAATATAAGAAAACCAAAGAAAACTAAAGAAAGCTCATTCAAATAGTGAAAAAATGAAAAGAAAACCAGTGAGAAAAAAAATCTTCACGCGTCGCTACTGGGAGGCATGACAGAACTACGTCATGCAACGGGCGAGAAATAGCCCTGGCATGATTAAACCACAATTATATTTATATCTATGTCTAAATCATCACCATCATCAATATAAAAAGATCGAGTTGCGAAGATCCAACAAATATCACCCGTTCAACCGTATCTATCTAACGGTCTACGCTACTTTGATATTTAGCAGTAAACACATTTAGTACCCTCCGTTAATTGCTATCATGCATATCAATGTCAACATTAATCAAGTACTTATATCCTACCTATAATATTAACATGTAATGTATATCTTGTCTAATATTAAATGTGTAATACAATTAATATCTTGCCTAATTAACATGCATTGGATGCACACAATTACTTTAGGTGGTAATAAAGTTTCTCACTTATGGTGTTCTCTCTCTTTTTTTTTGCGAATGGAAAGGAATGTATTAATCAAGGTAGCTCATTACAATCCTGCTTGCATAAGGTGCTAATCTCACCAGGTCCATTCCGCAACCAAACGGCAGTACGAGGGATCGAAAGTCCCATTTGGGCCAACATATGACTAACTTTATTTCTACTCCTACTCACATGTGATATCACATGCTTTGGGCCTATAGAAAGACGTCTCTTTATCTGGCTAACTAGAGCTGCTACATGTAATCTGTTCTGGTCCTTCTCCATAATCATGTTGGCTGCAGTGGTGCTATCACTTTCCAGTATGAATGGTTCGTTGTTGCTCTACTCCAGTGCTAGGGCGATTCCCTCCCTACATGTTTCTACCTCCTCCTCAAGTGGGCTAGCGTAGGAAGTAATGAACCTGCATGATGAATAGATTGTTGGAAATATGCCCTAGAGGCAATAATAAATTAGTTATTATCATATTTCCTTGTTCATGATAATCGTTTATTATCCATGCTAGAATTGTATTGATCGGAAACTCAGATACATGTGTGGATACATAGACAACACCATGTCCCTAGTATGCCTCTAATAGACTAGCTCGCTGATCAAAGATGGACAAGGTTTCCTAGCCGTGGACATGAGATGTCATTTGATAACGGGATCACATCATTAGGAGAATGATGTGATGGACAAGACCCAAACTATAAAACATAGCATATGATCGTGTTAGTTTATTGCTATAGTTTTCTGCATGTCAAGTATCTGTTCCTATGACCATGAGATCATGCAACTCACTGACACCGGAGGAATACCTTGTGTGTATCAAACGTCACAACGTAACTGGGTGACTATAAAGATGCTCTACAGGTATCTCCGAAGGTGTCTGTTGAGCTGGCATGGATCGAGACTGGGATTTGTTACTCCGTATGACGGAGAGGTATCTCAGGGCCCACTCGGTAATACAACATCACAATAAGCCTTGCAAGCAATGTGACTAAAGTGTTAGCCACGGGATCTTGTATTACGGAACGAGTAAAGAGACTTGCTGGTAACGAGATTGAACTAGGTATACAGATACCGACGATCGAATCTCGGGCAAGTAACATACCGAAGAACAAAGGGAACATCATACGAGATTAACTGAATCCTTGACATAGATGTTCAACCGATGAAGATCTTCGTAGAATATGTAGGAACCAATATGGGCATCCAGGTCCCACTATTTGTTATTGACCGTAGAGGTGTCTCGGTCATGTCTATATAGTTCTCGAACCCGCAGGGTCTTCACACTTAACGTTCGGTGACGTTTCGGTAGTATTGAGTTATGTATGGTGATGACCGAAGGTTGTTCGGAGTCCCGGATGATATCCCGAACATCACGAGGAGCTCCGAAATGGTCCGGAGGTAAATATTGATATATAGGAAGTCCCGTTTTGGCCACCGGAAAAGTTTCGGGTATTTCCGGTAGTGTACCGGGAGTGTCGGAGGGCCATCGGGAGGGGCCACCCACACCGGGAGGCCACATGGGCCTGAGGGGTGGTGCACCAGCCCTTAGTGGGCTGGGCAAACCAGCCCCACAAGGCCCATGTGGCTAGGGTGAAGGGAAAGGAAAAAACCCAAGTGGGGAAGGGAAACTCCAAGTAGGAAAGGAATCCTACTTGGAGTAGGATTGGAGGTGGACTCCTCCACCTCCTCCTTGGTTCGGCCGAAGCCACTAGGGGAAACCCTAGGGGCTGCCTCCTCCTCCCTCCCTCCTATATATACTAGAGGATTTGAGGGCAGCCCTAACCCTAATTGCCACGTGCTGCCCTCTTCTTCTTCTAGATCGTTTCTCCTCTAGTCTAGTTTCGGCGGTGCTTAGGCGAAGCCCTGCCGGAATAGTTCCACCACCACCGCCGCCACGCCGTCGCGCTGCCGGAGAACTCATCTACCTCTCCGCTCCCTCTTGCTGGATCAAGAAGGCAGAGATCGTCATCGAGCTGTACGTGTGCTGAACGCGGAGGTGCCGTCCGTTCGGCACTAGATTGGAAGGACCGTGATTGGATCGCGGGACGGATCATGATTAGATCGTGAGACAGATCATGATGGGATCGCGGGACGGCTTGGGATTTGGATCGTGAAGACGTTCGACTACATCAACCGCGTTTCTTAACGCTTCCGCTTAGCGATCTACAAGGGTATGTAGATCCACTCTCCCTCTCGTAGATGCTCATCACCATGGATAGGTCTTGCGTGTGCGTAGGAAAATTTTTGTTTCCCATGCAACGTTCCCCAACAGTGGCATCATGAGCTAGGTCTATGCATAGATGAGATCACGAGTAGAACACAAAGGAGTTTGTGGGCATTGATGCTCAGATTGCTTCCTCCCTTGGTCTTTGTGGGATGAAGCGGCCCGGACCAACCTTACTCTTACGCTTACGAGGGACCGGTTCCATCAACTGACATGTGACTTCGTTGCATAAAGATGGCTGACGGGTGTCTGTCTCTCCCATTTTAGTTGGATCGGATTCGACAAAGGCGGTCCTTGAGAAGGTTGAATAGCAATTTGTGTATCACTGTTGTGGTTTTTGCGTTGGTAAGAATCGTTCTTGCTAGATACCCGTAGCAGCCACGTAAAACATGCAACAACAATTAGAGGACGTCTAACTTGTTTTTGCAGGGTATTTTGTGATGTGATATGGCCAATTACATGATGAGATATATGTGATGTATGAGATGATCATGTTTTGTATAGAATATCATGACTTGCATGTCGATGAGTACGGCAACCGGCAGGAGCCATAGGGTTGTTTTAAATTTATTTTCGCCGTTTTTGCTTTACTTTATCGCTATGAGTTAGCAATAGTCGTGGAAGCAACAGTTGGCGCAACAACCTCATGGCAACACGTTGACGGAGATCATGGTGTCATGCCGGTGACGATGGAGATCATGTCGGTGCTTTGAAGATGGAGATCAAAAGCACAAGTTCATGGCCATATCATGTCACTTATGATTTGCATGTGATGTTAATCCTTTTATGCATCTTATTTTTCTTAGGACGATGGTAGCATTATAAGGTGATCCCTCACTAAAATTTCAAGATAAAATTGTGTTCTCCCCGAGTGTCCACCGTTGCGAAAGTTCATTGTTTCGAGACACCACGTGATGATCGGGTGTGATAGACTCTACGTTCACATACAACGGGTGCAAGCCAGTGTTGCACGTGCGGAACACTCGGGTTAAACTTGACGAGCCTAGCATGTACAGACATGGCCTCGTAATACAAGAGACCGAAAGGTCGAACATGAGTCATATAGTAGATATGATCAGCATGATGATGTTCACCATTGAAACCACCTCATCTCACGTGATGATCGGACTTGGGTTGGTGAATTTGGATCATGTGATACTCGAATGACCAAAGGGATGTCAATTTGAGTGGGAGTTTTTTAAGTAATATGATTAACTAAACTCATTATCATGAACATAGTCAAAATGTCTTTGCAAATTATGTTGTAGATTACTAGCTCGCGATGTAGCTCCCTTGAATTTTTTATATGTTCCTAGAGAAATAGAGTTTAAAGATGATGGTAGCAATAATGCGGACTGGGTCCGTGATCTGAGGATTGTCCTCATTGCTGCACAGAAGGCTTATGTCCTTAATGCACCGCTCGGTGCGCCACCCCCTCAAGCGTCGTCTGTAGATGTTGTGAACATCTGACACGCACGTTTTTGATGACTACTTGATCTCAGTGCGTCATGCATTACGGCTAAGAACTGAGGCTCCAAAACGTTTTTAAACGTCACGGAACATATGAGATGTTCTAAGAGCTGAAATTGGGATCTCAGGCTCGTGCCCGTGTTGAGAGGTATGAGACCTCCAACAAGATTCTTTGCCGGCAAGATGAAGGAGAATAGCTCAATCGATGAGCATGTGCTCAGATTGCCTAGGTGCTACAATCACTTGAATCTAGCGGGAGTTGATCTTCCAGATAAGATAGTGGTTGATATAGTTCTCTAAGTCACTGCCACAAAGCTACTAGAGCTTCGTTATGAACTATAAAATGCCAGGGATGGAAATAATGATCCCCGGGCTATTCGCGACTTTGACACCGCGAAGGTAGAAATCAAGAAGGAGCATCAAGTGTTGATGGTTAGTAAAACCACTAGTTTCGAGAAGGGCAAGGGCAAGGAGGGATACTTCATGGATGGCAAGCCAGTTGCTGCTCCAGTAAAGAAACCCAAGGTTGAACCCAAACCCGAGACTGAGTGCTTCTATTATGAGGAGAACGGTCACTGAAGCGGAACTGCCCTAGATACTTGGTAGATAAGAAGGCTAGCAACGTCAACAGAAGTATATTTGATATACGTTTTATTCACGTGTACCTTTCTAGTACTCCTAGTAGCACCTGGGTATTAGATACCGGTTCAGTTGCTAAATGTTGGTAACTCGAAATAAAAGCTACGGAATAAACGGAGACTATCTAAGGGCGAGATGATGATGTGTGTTGGAAGTGTTTCCAATGTTGATGTGATCACCATCGCACGCTCTCTCTATCTTTGGGATTAGTGATGAACCTAAATAAATGTTATTTGGTGTTTGCGTTGAGCATAAACGTGATTAGATCGTGTCTATTGCAATGCGGTTATTCATTTAAGTTAGAGAATAATGGTTATTCTGTTTACATGAATAATACCTTCAATGGTCATGCACCCAATGAGAATGGTTTATTGAATCTTGATCATAGTAATACACATGTTCATAATATTGATGCCAAAAGATGCAAAGTTAATAATGATAGTACCACATACTTGTGGCACTGCCGCTAAATGTCATATTGGTGTAAAGCGCATGAAGAAACTCCATGCTGATGGATCTTTGGACTCATTCGATTTCGAATAGGTTGAGACATGCGGACCATGCCTCATGGGCAAGATGGCTGAGACCCCGTTTTCCGGTATGATGGAGCGGGCAAGTGACTTATTGGAAATGATACATGTTGATGTATGCGGTCCAATGAGTGTTGTAGCGTGCGGTGGATATCGTTATTTTCTTACCTTCACTGATGATTTGAGTAGATATGGGTATATTTACTTAATGAAACACAAGTCTGAATCGTTTGAAAAGTTCAAGCAAATTCAGAGTGAAGTTTGAGATCATCATGACAAGAAGATAAAATGTCTACGATATGATCGTGGAGGTGAATATCTGAGTTACGAGTTTGGTATACAACTTAAGACAATGTGGAAGTTGTTTCACAACTCACGCCACCTGGAACACCATAGTGTGATGGTGTGTCCGAACGTCGTAGTCGTGCTCTATTGGATATGGTGCGTACTATGATATCTCTTATCGTTTTGCCACTATCGTTTTGAAGTTATGCGTTAGAGACAACTACATTCACTTTAAATAGGGCACCATCTAAAGTCCGTTGAGATGACACCGTATGAATTTTGGTTTGGCAGAAACCTAAGGTGTCATTTCTCAGAGTTTGGGAATGCGACGCTTATGTCTGATAAGCTCGAACCCAAAGCGGAAAGGTGCATCTTCATAGGATACCCTAAGGAAATAGTTGGGTATACCTTTTATCTCAGATCCGAGGGCAAAGTGTTTGTTGCTAAAACGGGTCCTTTCTCGAGAAAGAGTTTCTCTCGAAAGAATTGAGTGGGAGGAAAGTAGAACTTGATGAGTTTGTTGAACCGTCACTTCAGTTGGATAGTAGCACGACGCAGAAATATGTTTCTGCGACACCTACACCAAGTGAAGAGGAAGCAAATGATGATGATCATGAAGCTTCGGATCAAGTTACTACCGAACCTCGTAGGTCGACAAGGACTCGTACCGCCCCTGGGTGATACGTCAATCCTGTCTTGGAGGTCATGTTGTTAGACAACAGTGAACCTACGAGCTATGAAGAAGCGATGGTGGGGCCGGATTCCAACAAATGGCTAGGAGCCATGAAATCCGAGAAAGGATCCATGTATGAAAACCAAGTATGGACTTTGGTAGACTTGCCCGTTGAACGGCAGGTCGTTGAGTATAGATGCACCTTTAAGAAGAAGACAGACGCTGATGGTGAATGTCACCATTTATGAAGGTCGACTTGTCGCAAAGAAGTTTCCGACAAGTTCAAGGAGTTGACTACGATGAGACTTTCTCACCCATAGCGATGCTAAAGTCTGTTGGAATTATGTTAGCAGTAGCTGCATTTTTCATTTATGAAATCTGGCAGATGGATGTCAAAACATCGTTTCCTTAACGGTTTCCTTGAGGAAAGGTTGTATGTGATACAACCAGAAGGTTTTGTCAGTTCTAAGGATGCTAAAAGGTGTGCAAGCTCCAGCAATCCTTCTATGGGCTGGATCAAGCATCTCGGAGTTGGAATATACGCTTTGATGAGGTGATCAAAGTTTTTGGGTTTATACAAAGTTTATGAGAAACTTGTATTTACAAGAAAGTGAGTGGGAGCACTATAGAATTTCTGATAAGTATATGTGGTTGAGATATTGTTGATCGGAAATGATGTAGAATTTCTGGAAAGCATAAACGGTTGTTTGAAAAGAATTTTTCAAAGGAAGACCTGGATAAAGCTACTTAAATGTTGTGCATCAAGATCTATAGAGATAGATCAAGACGCTTGATGAGACTTTCAATGAGTACATACCTTGACAAGATTTTCAAAGAGTTCAAAATGGATCAGTCAAAGAAAGAGTTCTTGCCTGATTTGTAAGGTGTGGAGTTGAGTGAGACTCAAAGCTCGACCACGGCAGAAGAAAGAGAAAGGACGAAGGTCGTCCCCTATGCTTTATCCATAGGATCTGTATAGTATGCCATGCTGTGTACCGCACCTGTGTGTGCCTTGCCATGAGTCTGTCAAGGGGTACAAGAGTGATCCAGGAGTGGATCACTGGACAGCGGTCAAGATTATCCTTAGTAACTAGAGGACTAAGGAAATATTTCTCGATTATGGTGGTGATAAAGAGTTCGTCGTAAAGGGTTACGTCGACGCAAGCTTTAACACCAATCCGGATGACTCTTAGTAGCAATCCGGATACGTATAGTGGAGCAGCCATTTGGAATAGCTCCAAGTGGAGCGTGGTAGCAGTATCTATAGTATGACATAAAGATTTGCAAAGTACACACGGATCTGAATGTCGGAGACCCGTTGACTAAAACCTCTTTCACATGCAAAACATGATCGAACCCCAGAACTCATTGGGTGTGAGATTCATAACAATGTAAATCACATAGCGATGTGAGCTAAATTATTGACTCTAGTGCAAGTGGGAGACTGTTGGAAATATGCCCTAGAGGCAATAATAAATTAGTTATTATCATATTTCCTTGTTCATGATAATCATTTATTATCCATGCTAGAATTGTATTGATCGGAAACTCAGATATATGTGTGGATACATAGACAACACCATGTCCCTAGTATGCCTCTAATAGACTAGCTCGTTGATCAAAGATGGATAAGGTTTCCTATCCATGGACATGAGGTGTCATTTGATAACGGGATCACATCATTAGGAGAATGATGTGATGGACAAGACCCAAACTATAAAACATAGCATATGATCGTGTCAGTTTATTGCTATAGTTTTCTGCATGTCAAGTATCTGTTCCTATGACCATGAGATCATGCAACTCACTGACACCGGAGGAATACCTTGTGTGTATCAAACGTCACAACGTAACTGGGTGACTATAAAGATGCTCTACAGGTATCTCCGAAGGTGTCTGTTGAGCTGGCATGGATCGAGACTGGGATTTGTTACTCCGTATGACGGAGAGGTATCTCAGGGCCCACTCGGTAATACAACATCACAATAAGCCTTGCAAGCAATGTGACTAAAGTGTTAGCCACGGGATCTTGTATTACGGAACGAGTAAAGAGACTTGCCGGTAACAAGATTGAACTAGGTATACAGATACCGACGATCGAATCTCGGGAAAGTAACATACCGAAGAACAAAGGGAACAACGTACGGGATTAACTGAATCCTTGACATAGAGGTTCAACCGATGAAGATCTTCATATAATATGTAGGAACCAATATGGGCATCCAGGTCCCACTATTTGTTATTGACCGTAGAGGTGTCTTGGTCATGTCTACATAGTTCTCGAACCCGCAGGGTCTGCACACTTAACGTTCGGTGATGTTTCGGTAGTATTGAGTTATGTATGGTGATGACCAAAGGTTGTTCAGAGTCCCGTATGAGATCCCGGACGTCACGAGGAGCTCCAGAATGGTCCGGAGGTAAAGATTGATATATAGGAAGTCCCGTTTTGGCCACCGGAAAAGTTTCGGGTATTTCCGGTAGTGTACCGGGAGTGCCGGAGGGCCATCGGGAGGGGCCACCCACATCGGGAGGCCACATGGGCCTGAGGGGTGGTGCACCAGCCCTTAGTGGGCTGGGCAAACCAGCCCCACAAGGCCCATGCGGCTAGGGTGAAGGGAAAGGAAAAAACCCAAGTGGGGAAGGGAAACTCCAAGTAGGAAAGGAATCCTATTTGGAGTAGGATTGGAGGTGGACTCCTCCACCTCCTCCTTGGTTCGGCCGAAGCCACTAGGGGAAACCCTAGGGGCTGCCTCCTCCTCCCTCCCTCCTATATATACTAGAGGATTTGAGGGCAGCCCTAACCCTAATTGCCACGTGCTGCCCTCTTCTTCCTCTAGATCGTTTCTCCTCTAGTCTAGTTTCGGCGGTGCTTAGGCGAAGCCCTGCCGGAATAGTTCCACCACCACCGCCACCGTGCCGTCGTGCTGCCGAAGAACTCATCTACCTCTCCGCTCCCTCTTGCTGGATCAAGAAGGCGGAGATCGTCATCGAGCTGTACGTGTGCTGAACGCGGAGGTGCCGTCCGTTCGGCACTAGATTGGAAGGACCGTGATTGGATCGCGGGACGGATCATGATTAGATCGCGAGACGGATCGTGATGGGTTCGCGGGACGGCTTGCGATTTGGATCGCGAAGACGTTCGACTACATCAACCGCGTTTCTTTACGCTTCCGCTTAGCGATCTATAAGGGTATGTAGATCCACTCTCCCTCTCGTAGATGCTCATCACCATGGATAGGTCTTGCGTGTGCGTAGGAAATTTTTTGTTTCCCATGCAACGTTCCCCAACATAGATGATTGCCCCGGTATGGTCGCGAAGGATCATCCCAGCACCTCCAGTACTGTCCGACTCCCTCCAAGCTCCATCAACATTTAATTTAGTCCATTCAGCAGGAGGATTTGTCCATCGCTCCGGTGGCCGTCTGCATGAAACCGGCGAGCTTCTCACCATGGATTGTCGGCGGTGTTGTACTTGACTTACCACCATTTTCCCTTTAGCCAGATCGCCATGGGGGTGCTGCTCAATGCACTTGAGGATGTCAATGTAACTGCATAAAAATCTGCAAGAAGCTTCAATAGTTGGTGCCGGCTTGTGATGGGTAATCTCGTTGTGAACGTGCCATGTACGCCAGAAGGTCATGAGTATTGGCAATCGCTGCTCTTGCAAGCACTCGTTCAGAAGAAGCAAATCCCATTCAGAACCAGTGTTTGCAATATTCTCAAGTTGTGGCAAGCTCAATGAGGTGACCACCTTTTTCCACAGCAGACGAGCGAGCGGACATCTGCACATTGCATGGTATGTATCCCCAGATTCCATGCCACATAAGACACAAATATTAGTGACCTCCATATTTCTTTTAGCCTTATTCTCCATTGTCGCAAGGGAACTTGTGATTAGACGCCATGCAAACATGCGTACCTTGGGAGGGGCAGGACACCCCCACACTGTCTTCCAGATGACACGCATGCCGTCCGGTGCCCTGCTAGCGGCGCACATAGTAGTGTTGGACATGTTGTCGATGGCGAGGCGATACATGCTTCTGACGGAGAAAATACCCCGCGGGTCGGGTGCCCAAGCCAAGACATTCTCTAAACGCCGCGAAGAAGCCTTGACCTTGAGGATGCATGCGGCGTCAATTGCATGGAAGTGCTGGTGGACAAGCTCCGGTATCCACCGCCCGTAGTCATCCAGCAACTCGCTAGATCGATGAAGATGAAAAGTGCCCCGCGCCGTGATGGGCCTGTATGATGGCGGTCGAGGCAACCATGGGTCGCGCCAGATACGAATCTGCTCACCATTGTTGACGCGCCAAAGAAGCCCTTTTTCAGCAGCTCCAAGCCATGTTGGACTGCATGCCATGTGGGTGATGTGTTGCCTGCAAAAACAATGTCCACTAGGGACCCATTAGGATAATACCTCGCTTTCAACACCATGTCACAAAGCGAGTATGGCTTCGTGAGTAGGCGTCATGCTTGGCGGGCTAGTAAGGCTTGGTTGAAGATGCGAAAATCACGGAAGCCAAGCCCTCCTCTTCCTTTTGGTTCAATAATTTTGTCCCATGCCCTCCAATGTGTCTTTCTCTTACCGTTCTTAGAGCCCCACCAAAAGTTCCCCACTAGCCTTGTTAGATCATCACACACCGATGCCGGTAATTTAAACACTCCCATGATATAAGTGTGTATAGCATGTGCCACAGACTTTATCATTGCTTCAATACATGCTTGGGAGAGGGAGTCCCCCCATGTCATGATCCTTTTAGTTAGACTAGCATGTAGCATTTGGAAATTTCCTTTGTGCATTCTACCATCTGGGGTCCATAAACTGAGGTACTTCCCCTCAAATTCCGAGCTAACTACCTGAAGCTCCTACTTGATAGCTTGCTGCACCTCCACTGGGCAAGCCTCATCAAACTGAATAGAACATTTATGTGGGTTAATAAGTTGTCCTGTAGCTTGCTCATAACTATTAATAACACTAGGATGTATTGGGCCTGCTCTAGGTTAGCTTTGAAGAACAACAATGTGTCATCTGCAAATAGAAGATGTGAAATACCAGTGCTTTCGGGCATACCTTCAAAGCTTGCATGTTATGATTTTCTATTCCTTGCCTCAGTAAAGCTGTGACGCTCCCAATTTCGACCGTACGCTAATCATACACGCAATGCGTACGACCAAGATTAGGGACTCACTGATCGATATCACAACACAACACTAGACACAAATTAAAGTCATACAACTTCATATTACAAGCCAGGGGCCTCGAGGGCTCGAATACAAAGCTTGACAAGCACGAGTCAGCGGAAGCAAATAATATTTGAGTACAGACATAAGTTAAACAAGTTTTGCATTAAGAAGGCTAGCACAAACATAACAACGGATCGAAAGAGGCGAGGCCTCCTGCCTGGGAACCTCCTATCCTACTGCTGGTCGGGGGCCGCCTCCACGTAGTAGTAGGCTCCTGCGGTGGTGTAGTAGTCGTCTCCGACGTACTCCATCTCCTGGGCTCCATCGTCTGAACGCAGAAACGTATCGAGGGGGAAAGAGAAAGCAAAGCAGCGGTGAGTACTCATCCAAAGTACTCGCAAGACTGACATCAGAACTATGCTAAGTATGCATCCGTATCAAGGAATGGGGTTATATCTGGGCTGACTGCAGAAGCAAGAATAGGGGGAAGGCCTAGTCCTATCGAAGACTAGCATCTTCCAGCATTAGAAGAGAGTAGACTGGTATCTCATATATAGCAATATTATTGTAGCAACTTTTTATTAAGTAACCATGCCCAGAGATTTTTCCTCGACTCCTTGCGAGGAAGCAATCTCGGAGCCAACATTCATTTCAATATAAAGTCACAATTTTAGTTGTAGTAGATCAAGGTACAACTCCAAGTCGTCCTGTTACCGTGGACACGGCTATTCAAATAGATGAATTCATCCCTGCAGGGGTGCACCACATTTCCAACACGCTTGATCACCTCCGGCCGGACACACTTTCCTGGGTCATGCCCGGCCTCGGGATATCAACACGTCGTCGCCCCACCTAGGCTCAACAGAGAGGCCAGCCCGCCGGTATAAATCCTAAGCGCATAGGGGTCGTGGGCCCACTCCCCCTTTGCACTCCTGCACGATGCGTACGCGGCCGAGGTCAGTCCTAGCACACTCTAATCCAAGATCTGTGCCTTCCAGACCACTCGAGCGCGCGCCGCTCCATTGCTGACGTCCGAAGAGCTTCGGCTGATACAACGACGCTGAGTACCCACAACTTGTCCCACGTGAAGGTTTGGTGCGTAAAAGGTCCAATCGACCAACTCAGATAAAATACCCAACCCATTAGCATTTTATTTATGCGGGACGAGCACGACCCATGAAGTGCGGTCCCGTCGCCCCATCTTGAGGATGTGTGGCAAGGGCCTCACCTGCCCGGCCGCGCCTCGTCATCATCAAACCGTGGGTACCCCTCAGGGCCGACCCATCACCAACATGTTTCTGTAACCAGGTCATAGTAACTGTGTGTATAAAACATCAAGACGGAACCTGAGGAATCACCCTCAAAGGGTCCCGCTCGATGAAACCGTCAAGGTGGACTTAGAGGAATCACCCTCGAGGGTCCCACACTTGAGGGGTTACACGACAGAGTCATCGTCGGGAGTGGTGAAGGAGGAATCACCCTCGATAACCACGCCGACTAGCTGCACTACAGAGTTAGCATGAAAGTACTTCACGAGGTGTCACCCTCGGTACTCGATATAGCTCCGCAGAGTCGTACAACTAAGGGGTGTGCGGTGAATGTGACAGGCATGGCTTGTCGGTCGGTTGACCGAGTCTTCGATTCATCGAGTCGTCGATGAAGAAGCAGGGGCAACTGGGACTAAGGGGGTCACAGGGGATTCATTGATCAACCTATACTAAGCAGTTGATATGACATCAGGTACAGTAGCAGTTTATCAAAAACAGGCTATGCATCAAAAATAGGAGCTAGCTAATACAGTATCAAAATCTAATGCAAGAATGAGAGGGAAAGAAATGGGCGATATCGGAATGCTCAAGGGGGGGGGTTGCTTGCCTTGCTGCTCTACGGCAAAAGGCTGATCGTCAGGCGCGTAGTCGTACCTGACAGCAGCGTCAGTTTCGGGGTCTACCGATAAGAAGAGGGGGGAGAAACAATAAATATAAAGCACAGATGCAATCACGGTGCATGACATGGCAATATGCAGAGCTAGGTATGCACTAACGCAGTACTACACGTCGCAGACGATTCGGAAGAATATCTCACGATATTTTCCCGGTCTCAGGCTACTACCGGACAGACGAAAACGATGGAAAAGTTCCATGTTCGTTATGATAGGAACACGTGACACACTAACGGACAACGTATTTGGATTCGTGGGATTTTTCTGGACAACTTTCATGTATAAAATATTTTCATCTGACTTACAGTTTATTTTATATTAATTTTTAAAGTTTTATTAATATTCAGAAATTAAAATAGATTATTTTAATTCAATAATAAATTATGACATCAACATGATGTCATGCTGACATCAGCAGTCAACAGTGGGTTGACTGGTCAAACTGACCAATGGGGCCCCACATGTCATTCTCACAGAATTAATTAAGTTTAAAACTGATTAAATCAGGCTAATTAGTGGGATGGGACCCACCTGTCATTGACTTATTAATTATTTCAGTTAACAGTTTTAATTAAACAGATTAATTAGTATCAACCCTGCCAGGGCCCACATGTCATACACTGTTGATTAATAACAGATTAATTAAGTTAATTAATCTAATTAAGTTAATTAACTGACTAATTAACTAATTAATTAATTAATTAATTACCTAATTATCATTTTTAATCTTTATTTATATTTTCTTTTTGTTTGGTTTTTAGGGGGTGGGCCCCCTCTGTCAGTGTCACGGGGAGGGGGGGTTAGTGCGGGGTTTAACCCCACTAACCAGGTCGGTCAGGACCAGGCCGAGGCGTGCGGTGACCGAACACCGGCGAGGCCAGCGCCGGCGGCCAGGGCACCGGCCAGGGGGTGTAGGGCACGGCGGCGGAGGTGGCCCGGCGAGGGCCATCGGCGGCCGGAGCGCGGCGATGCGAGGGAGCGCCAACAGCGGGCGCGGCCGGAGCCTACGCGTGCGCGGGGAGCTCGCGCAAGTGGGAGGGGGCGCGACCGGCGCGGGTCGCGGCAAGCAGCGACGGCGAGCGAACGAGGCGGGCGCGGCAAGGCGTGGCTAGGGCGCGCGGCGGGCGATGCGGGGCCGCGGCAGGGTGGTTGCGCGCGCGACGCGAGGCACGGTGAGGGGGCAGCGGCGCGTGCGCGGGCGGCTGGGGCATGGCCGCGGTGGCTATGGACAGCGGGGGAGCGAGGCCACGGCGGGGCGACGGCGACCGGAGGCGGAACGGGCAGTGGGAGCGCGGGCGGGTGCGCGTGCGCGGGGGGGTCGCGGTGTCGGGTGGGGAGGAAGGAGGGTGGAGGGCTCCTGGAGCTCACAACGGTGTGAAGGGACGGGCAGCGGGCTCGAGGGGGCGGCGAGGCGTCGCGAAGGAGTCGCAGGGGCGCCGGGCGGCGATGGGGAGGCGCCGACGAGGCGCAGGGCGACGGGGCGGTGGCGCGGGGTCGGGTCCCGATCCAGATCGGGACCGAGAGGGGGGAGAGGAGGTCATGGGCGAGGTGGGGGAGGAGTGAGGCGATGGGGTCGTGAGTGGGGGGAGGGGGGGTTGGGGGTGACCTAGGCGCCGGTGGGGTGGGCCGGCGGGGTAGGAAGGGCCGGTTGGGCCGGCCAGATGGCCCGGTCCAAGGGGGAAGGGGGGGTTCCTTTCTTTAAATTTGGTTTTAAGTTTTTCTTTTATTTTTATTTTTTTAATGTCTCTGTTTTTAAATATTTTAGGGCACTTAACCATTTTACTAATTGTTGGTTCACCACCATAATTAGGCATGGATTATTTGCCACAATATGAACATTTTAGATTTCGTGTGTAACAAATTGGAATCTTGACTTTAGATTGCATTTGAATTTGAATTTCGATTTGGATCAAGTGAAGATTAGCAAAATGGATTAGCATAACCCACAGGTTACTGTAGCTTGATTACACGGATTACTGTAGCTGCAAATCCAGGGCGTCACAACTCTCCCCTACTAAAAAGAATTCTCGTCCCGAGAATTAAGAAGTAGAAGGAAAGAGCCCGGGGTATTCTGCATGAAGATGATCTTCGCGTTCCCAAGTGGCTTCATCTTCAGAATGATTTGCCCACTGCACTTTGAAGAACTTGGTAACCTTCTGACGAGTCCGACGTTCAATTTCACCAAGAATGCGGACCGGTTGCTCTTTATAATAAAGGTCTTGTTGTAGCTCAAGCATATCATGGTCCACTTCTCGGATAGGGTCCTTGAAGCAGCGACGAAGCTGTGACACATGGAACACATCATGAACCTGAGAAAGGTTTGACGGTAATTCCAATTGATATGCCACTTTACCACGCCTTTCGAGAATAGTGAAGGGACCAATGTATCGAGGAGCCAGCTTGCCCTTGATCCCAAAACGGTGTGCACCTCTCATTGGTGTGACACGAAGATAAGCCTTTTCGCCAGGTTGATAGACCATATCTTTGTGATGACGGTCATACTGACTCTTCTGACAAGACTGAGCAGCCTTCAGATTTGCATGAATAATGCGGACTTGATCTTCGGCATGTTGGATAATATCCGGACCGATAAGTGTACGTTCCCCAGTTTCTGACCAATTCAGAGGAGTCCGACACTTATGTCCATATAACACTTCAATGGGAGCCATCTTCAGACTAGCTTGATAGCTATTGTTGTAGGAGAACTCAGCATACGGGAGAGATTCCTCCCATTTCTTGCCGAAAGAAATGACAGAAGCTCGAAGCATGTCTTCTAGAATCTGATTGACTCTTTCAACTTGTCCCTGGGATTGAGGGTGAAAAGCGGTGCTAAATGACAGATGAGTTCCCATAGCTTCCTGGAAACTTGCCCAGAATCTTGAAGTGAATAGGCTGCCACGGTCCAAACTAATCACCAGTGGAATACCGTGGAGTGTGTCGGCGTTCTGGGAACAGGGGTACCCAGACCTGCCTGCCTGCGGCCCAGGGCATGGCCCACCTCGTCTGCCAAGCACGGCCTGGCGCGGCTTCACTCAAGACAAGGCCCTCGCGAGGACCCCAGGCTCGCGAGGAAGAACAATACCAAGACCAGCAGGAGGTGGGCCTCCTCAGGCCCCCTCCGGAGCAGCGGAGATCTCTATGCAGAGCCCAGCCTTAGGAGTCAAGGATGACGCAAGGAAGGATAGGCGGGCGCCAGCGCGCCAGGCGGTGCAGTTTCCCCTTTGGTGCAAAGGGAGCAGGGACGTACGCGGGTTCCCAAAGCGCCTCCCAAAGGTTTCCATTCCGGTGCAACAAGACCACGACCACGAGCCCCGCCGGACGGATGTCATCGCTGAGCCCACCTCTGCATCATCGACAGCTACTTTGCAGGAGAAGACCACCTTTGGACAGGGCGGGGATGTACTCCTGTCCCCCTTCAAATTTGGTCGTTGTGGGATCCCTTCCCGCCATTGCGATAAGGGAAGAGGACCTAGGCCACTGCTATATATAGAGGCTAGGCTGCACCGTAGAGGGGGGACTCCACGGCAAGACAAGGCAGAGAGCCAAGAGCACCACTCGAGCGCCCTCGCGAGGCTCCTCACCACTATACTAGTTCATCCACCACACCTCCCCGAGAGGCAATCCACCAAAGCAGGAGTAGGGTATTACGCTTCGCAGCGGCCCGAACCTGGGTAAACCACTGTGTTCATCTTGTTCCTCGTCATCGTGCGAGTTCGCCATAGTAACCATCGAGTAGCGAACCTGGGTAGGGCGAGGCTGTAGGGAATCTTCGCACACGCCCCTGTGTTCGAACCTTGAGGGTTTTGCGTGGCCCGAAATCCGACATTTGGCGCGCCAGGTAGGGGGCGTGTCGAAGCTTCCCCACTCGCGGTGACAGTCGAGCCCTGGTTCGGCAACCCCATGGCGGACGAGATCCCCGACGCCGGCCGGCCCTTGGCGCGCGGTGGCGTCGGGACGCGCAGGGCTGGCCCCGCGGTCGCCTGCATCCTCGGCGGGTCGCAGGCGCCCTCCTCCAACCGCCAGGTCAAGCAGTTCCTCCGCCGCGTAGGAGCGGTTCGGCCACGGCCCGAGCCCACGCTGCCCCGTACGTGGCCGGAGACCGACATCACCTTCGGCCCCGATGACCACTCCAAGACGACGACAGCCGCCGGAACGCTCCCCATGTTGTGCACGCCAACCATAAGCGGCGTGGCCCTCTCCAAGACCCTCATAGACGGTGGTGCCGGCCTCAACGTCATCTCCATGGAGGCCTTTGACGCGCTGCAGCTACCCCGTGACCAACTCACGCCTTCAAGGCCCTTCTCTGGGGTGGTCGGGGGGTCCGTCGTCCCCGTGGGGCGGGTGCGCCTCCCCGTCACCTTTGGCACCCGCTCCAAGTTCCGCACCGAGCAGGTCGACTTCGACGTCGCCCACATCCACCTCCCGTACAACGCGATACTTGGCTACCCCGCCCTCGCCTAGTTCATGGCGGTAACGCACCCGGGCTACAACGTCGTCAAGATGCCCAGGAGCGGCGGCATCCTCACCGTCATGGGAAATGTCAAGGACGCGTCCCACGCGCTCAAGCTCACCTACAAAGCGGCGGCTGCGGCGCGCCCCAGTGCCGGGGATGCCGCGCAGGCCACGGAGGACTCCGGGGATGTTCTCGACGTCGTGCCGGTAAAGAAGAGGCAGTTGTTCTCCTAGAGTCGGGCGGAGACGAAGCAGGTGCCTGTGGACGAAGGAAACCCTGGCCCTACCTTCACCATCGGCGCCGACTTGCCCCAGGATCAAGAGAGGGCATTGGTGTCCTTCCTCCATGCGAACAAGGACGCGTTCGCATGGAGCGCCTCCGACCTTGTGGGGGTCCCGAGGGACGTGATCGAGCACCACCTCATGGTGTGCCCGAATGCACGTCCAGTGAAGCAAAAGGCAAGAAGGCAAGCTCAGGAGAAGCAGGCGTTCATTGCCTAGGAGGTCGGCAAGCTGAAGGAGGCCGGGGTCATCCGGGAGGTGCGCTACCCGGAGTGGCTTGCCAACCCGGTGGTCGTCCCGAAGAAGTGCGGGAAGGAGCGTATATGCGTCGACTTCACGAGCCTCAACAAAGCCTGCCCCAAGACCCATTCCCGCTGCCGCACATCGATCAGATTGTGGACTCCACTGCGGAGTGCGACCTCCTATGCTTCCTGGACGCTTTCTCGGGCTATCATCAGATCAAAATGGCAGTGGAGGACGTCGAGAAAACGGCCTTCCTCACCTCGTGCGGGGTGTTTTGCTACACGTGCATGCCCTTCGGGCTGCGGAACGCCGGGGCGACCTTCCAGCGGCTGATGCACATCGCCCTGGGGCCGCAGCTCGGGAGGAATACAAAAGCTTACGTCGACGACATCGTGGTCAAGTCCAGGGCGGCCAAGACCCTGATCGAGGACTTAGAGGAGACATTCGCCAACCTGAGGGAGGTGAACCTGAAGCTCAACCCCAAGAAGTGCGTCTTCGGGGTCCCCTCGGGCAAGCTGCTCGGTTTCCTGGTGTCGCACTGGGGAATCGAGGCGAACCCGGAGAAGGTCAAGGCCATAAGCAAGATGAGCGCGCCCCAGAGCCTCAAGGAAATGCAGAAATTGGCGGGTTGCGTGACCTCCTTGGGGCGCTTCATCTCCAAACTTGGCGAACGGGCCCTGCCATTCTTCAAGATCATGAAAAGGAAGGGCCCCTTTGAATGGACCCCGGAGGCGGACGCGGCCTTCGAGGAACTCAAGCAATACCTCACGAGCCCGCCGGTGATGGTGGCGCCTCGCCCTCGGGAGCCCCTGCTGCTATACCTGGCTGCCACCCCCCACTCCGCCAGTGCTGCATTGGTGGCGGTTAGGGAGGAGCGAGCCGACCCACGCGCCACATCGACGGGCGCCGGCGGACCCCCAAGCATGGAACAAGGGGGCTCGCAGGATCCCAAGGAGCCCGCTTCTCCCCAAGTCGGTGCTCCTGAGGCCCCAGCCATTCCGACGGCCCCCGAGGCGCACAGTCCTCATGAGGTCCCAGCCGCTCCAACGGCCCCCGAGGCGCGCAGTCCTCATGAGGTCCCAGCCGCTCCGACGGCCCCTGAAGCGCTCAACCCTCATGAGGCCCCGGCCGCTCCGACGGCCCCCGAGGCACCCAAGCCTCTTGGGCCCGCCAAGGGGTAGGACACCGCAGGAGACCTCACCCTCGTCGAACACCCGGTGTACTACGTCAGTACAGTGCTACGGGACGCGCGCTCATGCTACCCCATGCAACAGAAGCTCCTCCTAGCGCTTCTTGTCGCTTCGAGGAAACTGCGCCACTACTTCCAGGGACATCCCATCAAGGTCGTCTCTGCACACCCCTTGGAGAAGGTCCTGTGCAACCCCAACGCGGCGGGAAGAGTCGCCGAATGGAACATCGAGCTGCAGGCCTTCAACATAGAGTTCAGCACGACTAGGGTCATCAAAGGGGCAGCCCTAGTAGACTTCGTGGCGGAGTGGACGGACGCCCCTGACCGGGGGCTGGACGGAAGCCAGTCCCTCACCCCTGGCGATGAGACACCTGAGGGTTGGATCGTGCATTTCGACGGAGCCTTCACGCGCATGGGAGCAGGGGCTGGGGTCGTGCTCACTTCCCCGGCAGGAGACAAGCTCCGTTATGCTGTGCAGCTCTGTTTCCAGCATGGAGAGAAGGTCTCCAACAACATCGCGGAGTACGAAGGCTTCATCACCGGCCTCAAGGCGGCGGCGGCCTTGGGGGTTCGGTGCCTCACCGTCATGGGCGACTCCCAGCTCCTCGTCAACTTCTCCAACAAAGAGTATACACCCAAGGACAAGCATATGGAGGCGTACTTGGAAGAGGTACGTAAGATCGAAAAACGTTTTCAGGGCTTGGAATTGCAGCACATCCCGCGCAGCGCGAACAAGGAGGCCGATGACATCGCCAAGAGGGCGTCACGCCGTGAGCCCCAAGAGCAGGGCGTCTTCGAGGAACGGCTCTTCAAACCCTCCGCGGCGCCACCCACTGAGGACCTGGCGCCACGAAGTGAGGAGCTCCCCCCAGCGCCACCCTTGGGGGATCCGAACTGTGGCCAGGCCTCAGGAGCCCGACTGCTCCTGGCACTGGAGCCTCAGGCCGACGACTGGATGCAGGAGTTCAGGGCGTACCTACTTCACGGCACGCTACCGGAAAAGGAGGAAGACGCGGAGCGCGTAGCACGGCAGGCCACGGCCTACTGCTTGCAGGACGGCGACTTGTACCGAAGATGCCCGAACGACGTCGCGCTGCGATGCATCTCCAAGGAGCAGGGGTGCGAGCTGCTGGCAGACATCCACGGAGGGGACTGCGGGCACCACTCCTTGTCGTGCACCCTTGCAGGGAAGGCGTTCCGATCAGGCTTCTACTGGCCCTCGGCGCTTAACGACGCCATCGAGCTGGTCCGGTCTTGCGAGGCCTGCCAGTTCCACGCCAACACAAATTCACCAGCCCGCCCAGGGCCTCCAGACCATCCCGCTCTCCTGGCCGTTTGCGGTCTGGGGGCTGGACATACTGGGGCCCTTCCCACGGGCAACGGGCGGGTACCGCTACCTCTACGTCGCCATCGACAAGTTCACCAAGTGGGCGGAGGTGGAGCCCGTGCGCACCATCCCAGCTGGATCAGCCGTCAAGTTCATCAAGGGCCTCGTAAGCCGATTTGGCATCCCCAACCGCATCATCACCGAGAACGGTTCGCAGTTCACAAGTAACCTCTTCAAGACCTATTGCACTAACCTTGGAACGCAGATATGCTACGCCTCGGTAGCCCACCCACGGAGCAACGGCCAGGCGGAGCGCGCCAACGCGGAGGTCCTGCGAGGCCTCAAGGCAAGGAGCTTCAAGAGGAAGCTGGAAGCTTGCGGCTGGGGCTGGGTCGATGAGCTCCAGTCCGTACTGTGGTCCATCCGCACCATCGTGACTAAGCCCACCGGTGAGACCCCGTTCTTCCTCGTCTACGGAGCCGAAGCCGTCCTCCCCCACGAGGTCAAGCACCGGTCCCCGTGGGTCTTGGCATTCGACGAGGAGCATCAGGATGCCACGCGGGGAACGGACCTCGTGCTCAGGGAGGAGGCACGTCGCCGAGCCTCACTCCGAGCTGCGAGGTACCAGCAGGCGCTACGGCGCTATCACTGCCGTAATATCCGCAGCAGGACCCTCGAAGTCGGAGACCTCGTCCTGAGGCGGGTTCTCTCCAGGGAGGGCTTGCACAAGCTCTCGCCCATGTGGGAGGGCCCGTTCAAGGTCGCTCATGTCTCCAGGCCTGGTGCCGTGCGCCTGGAGACACAGGACGGGGTCCCCATACAGAATGCCTGGAACATCCAGCACCTCCGGAAGTTCTACCCGTGACACTCTCACGTAATAATGAGTGGGTTGTATACGCCCGGAGCCCCCCGAGGACGCGGAGGGGTTCCTTCCCACGCAATGTGGAAGCCACAGCTCCGCGCTGGCGGACAAAACTGCCCTCCAATGGCTATGACCATGCAACGTGGATGCCCTACGCTCAGCGCTGGGGGAAGACGAAGATGAAGACTAGTCTAGGTGCCGGACATGGCTGTTATTTGCTCTTCTCATGTTTGGATTTGCCAACTTTTCTGGAACAAAACTCGGGGATTTTTCCAAATCATGTTTTAAAGAAACAGGTCAGGGATTTGTTTTCATCGCCATTTCCTATCTTGGGTTTTCTCTCTTCAGGTCGAGCACTCGCCTGCTCCCCTCCCCCTCCCACCCCGCGAGCGGGGGCTGGGGGGCACGGTGCTCGCACCTCGCCAAGGTCTTGGCGCCCGGATCATCGCGTGGTACTCCCGGATGAGTCAGCAAGCGTGTTGCGCTTCATACTCGCTCAGGGGCTCCACTCACGGCCCGACGCGCCATCTCGGAGCCTCGGGAGACCCGCCCCTCCCGGGGCAGGAAACAAAAATTTTCTTTGGGGAGTCGCTTGAGCGTCAAAGGGGGCTCCTGAGCAGAACGCCTCAGGAGCCTTACCGGTCATATAGCCACTCGCCCCTCGATGTCGTCCTTGGTGATCTGGTCGGCATCAAGGGTGTCGAGGCCTCACCCTGTAGTTGCGTCCTGGTGATCCGGTCGTACATTACGGTGGTAGGGAAATGTGCGGGACTGGGACCTGCCGACGTAGAGCTGCTTGAGCGTGAAAGGGGGCTCCTGAGCAGCATGCCTCAGGAGCCTTACCGGTCATATAGCCACTCGCCCCTTGATGTCGTCCAGGTGATCCGATCGGCATCAAGGGTGTCGAGGCCTTACCTCGTAAGTGCGTCCTGGTGATCCGGTCATGCATTACGGTGGTCGGGAAATGTGCGGGACTGGGGCCTGCAGACACAGAGTGCCGAAAGGGCTCCCAACCTGCCTCACCCGTAAGAAGAAGAAGTCCACAGGACGTCCGGACTCCCCAAGCGCCATAGCCATGCCTCCCCGACTCTGGAGCCTACCGCGAGCATGTCAAGCTATGTACCCTAATCACAACCAGAAGGCGGTCTCAACTAACAAAAACGCAAAGGCCAGGACACGTGACAGAAGCGCTGATAAAAAGAGGCAAGCGCCCAAATTCATTACACACCCGCAGGGCCTCCCTTGGTTCTTTGATTGCAGGAGTAGGAAAAGAGGAAGAGAAAGAAAGTGAGAAAGCCCCCACGGGGGCTGCCGCTCCGGGAGCCCCGGCGTCGGCGCACCAGCGCTCAGTCGGTGTCCTCCTCTTCCTTCACGGGCCCGTAAAGGCACGCCGGCACGGACGCTTCTGGAGCAGAGGAGCGACGCCGCAGCGGCTGGCTACCCCCCGAGGTCCGGGCGCGCCGGCGCGGTGGCGCGTTGTAGCTGCTGTCGCTCGGGCTCCCCTCGGAGGGGGTGTCGCTGCTGCTGGAGGCGCGGCGCCCGTCACGAAGGGCAAGCTCATCTCCAAGATTGCCGCAGCCGATGTCTTCCGGGCAGCACCCCAGGCGCTCGCCCTCTCCTCCGAAGATCTTGACGAAGAGCGTCGCCACCCCGTTGAACTTGAAGTGAAGGGTGCGCCTCCCCACCAGGCCACGGGCGGGGGCAAACGTCTGCCACCCGCGGTTTAGGTACACGTAACCCCCGGAGGTGACCTTGACCTCCACCCATGATGCCGCGCTGCAGCAGCCGTCGGTCTGCAGCTATAGGCCAACAGCCCCCCCGGCCGGCAGCGCCCCCGCGAAGAAGCGCGGGAGTTGAAACCAAGCGGCCTCCGGCCTTTCCGCCCGCACCACGAACTCCAGGGCCGTGTCGGCCGAATGGAGCCGCGGACGTGGCGGCCGGGTGGCCACCACCGCCCTCCCACCGCGGACGCCACCCCATCGACTACCACGGCCGCCCGCGCTGGACAGAGCCCCACCGCGGCCACCGATGGTAACCCCGGGCCGTGTTGGAGCACGACCGCGCCCACGGGGAACCACCGTCGGAGTCGTGGCATGCTTTCGGGGACGACCGCGGCCCCTCCTGGGCGGCGGTGAGGCAGGGCTCTCCTCGGAGGCCTTCCCTTTCTCGGCGGCGGAGAACTTCCTCACTGAAGCCATGACTAGAAGAGCGGCGGCTTGGAGGTTGGGAGGCGAAGAAGACGAAGATGTGTTGAGGGCTTTCTCGCCCTCGCATGCTTATGTACAACCAAGGACCAACCGGCGCCCCCTCGCATCCCGGGAGGCGTGCAGCTTCTGAAGGGTCACATCCGCGCGGCCCAAGGAGAGAAGGCCGAGGGAACAGCCGTATTCAAAGAAGGGTAATGATGACCGGCGCGGCGCGCAGGCGTCAACTCCGTTTGACCAGGGACCCTCGACGTCCTCGGGAGTAGAGGCGTCGTCCCCCAGGCGTTCTACACATGTAAAGCCTGGCCCGCAGGCGTTTGGGGCCCGCGGCGCTTCGGGCCATCCCCAAAGGCTTCGCCCAGAAGCCAGCTCGAGCACGCCTTGGGCCCGGGGGCTACTGTCGGCGTTCTAGGAACAGGGGTACCCAGACCTGCCTGCGGCCCAGGGCATGGCCCACCTTGTCAGCCAAGCACGGCCTGGCGTGGCTTCACTCAAGACAAGGCCCTCGCGAGGACTCCAGGCTCGCGAGGAAGAACAGTACCAAGACCAGCAGGAGGTGGGCCTCCTCAGGCCCCCTCCGGAGCAGCGGAGATCTCCATGCAGAACCCAGCCTCAGGAGTCAAGGATGACGCAAGGAAGGACAGGCGGGCGCCAGCGCGCCAGGCGGTGCAGTTTCCCCTTTGGTGCAAAGGGAGCAGGGACGTACGCGGGTTCCCAAAGCGCCTCCCAAAGGTTTCCATTCCGGTGCAACAAGACCACGACCACGAGCCCCGCCGGGCGGATGTCATCGCCGAGCCCACCTCTGCATCATCGACAGCTACTTTGCAGGCGAAGACCACCTTTGGACAGGGCGGGGATGTACTCCTGTCCCCATTCAAATTTGGCCGTTGTGGGATCCCTTCCCGCCATTGCGATAAGGGAAGAGGACCCGGGCCACTGCTATATATAGAGGCTAGGCTACACCGTAGAGGGGGACTCCACGACAAGACAAGGCAGAGAGCCAAGAGCACCACTCGAGCGCCCTCGCGAGGCTCCTCACCACTGTACTAGTTCATCCACCACACCTCCCCGAGAGGCAATCCACCAAAGCAGGAGTAGGGTACGCTTCGCATCGGCCCGAACCTGGGTACACCACCGTGTTCATCTTCTTCCTCGTCATCGTGCGAGTTCGCCGTAGTAACCATCGAGTAGCGAACCTGGGTAGGGCGAGGCTGTAGGGAATCTTCGCACACGCCCCTGTGTTCGAACCTTGAGGGTTTTGCGGAGCCCGAAATCCGACAGAGTGAAACAACTCTGGACATGTAAAGATCTGCTAGCTGACTAGCAGTAATAGTTTCCTTGACAGCCAAAAAATGTGCAACTTTGGACAGTCGGTCAATGATGACAAGAATAGCATCATTACCTTTCTGTGATCTGGGAAAACCAGTGACGAAGTCCATTTCAACATGATCCCATTTCCATTCAGGAATAGAAATAGGTTGCAGAGTTCCAGCAGGCTTTTGATGTTCTGCCTTGATCCGACGGCAAATGTCACATTCTAAAACATAGCGTGCAATGTCTTGTTTCATATTTGACCACCAGAATCTTTGACGGATGTCTTGATACCTTTTGGTACTACCCGGATGAATAGATAGCGGGGTATCATGAGCTTCTTTTAGTATTCTAGCAGTCATATTCAGGTTTTCCCTCTTAGTTGGAACGAATAAGCGACCCTTGAAGTACACAGCGCCATCATCATCAACGGTAAAGCATGAGGGTTTACCTTCCGAAAGATAGCGTCTAATCCTTTCGACGTCATTATCATAGTGTTGCATAGTTTTGATGCTGCCCACGAGATCTGGTACAGCAACCAGGTTACTCAGAGAACCCTGGTTAACAACACGGAGGTGCATTTTACGGGCCTCCGGTGGAGGGGGAACGAGATAACCCTGAGGAACAATATGGAGGTTCAGCTTGCGGAATTCTTCTTGAAGCAGGGGGTGAACCTTGTGAACCTGGAGGTGATTGCAGTATGACATGCGGCTCAAAGCATCAGCCATTACATTACCCTTGCCAGGTGTATAAGAAATTCCCACGTTGTAATCTGCTATTCGTTCCATCCATGTTTATTAACAGAGATTCAGATCTGGCTGAGTAAACAAGTACTTCAGACTTTGATGATCGGTGTAGATCTCGCAACGATTACCAACAAGGTAATGCCGCCACTCTTTCAGTGCATGAATTACTGCAGCAAGTTCAAGGTCATGAACTGGGTAGTTCTCTTCATGAGGACGCAATTGACGAGATGCATAAGCAACCACCCTGCGTTCTTGCATTAGGACACAGCCCATTCCTTGACGTGAAGCATCACAATAGATGACGAAGTCCTTCTGAGTATCGGGAGGAGCAAGCACTGGAGCAGATGTCAGCTTGTCCTTAAGTGCTTGAAAGCTCTCCTGACATTTTTCTGTCCACTCATATTTAACACCTTTGTGAAGCAGATTGGTTAAGGGCTTTTCAATCTTGGAGAAGTTCTCGACAAATCGACGGCAATAGCTGGCGAGTCCGAGAAAACTTCTAACTTGCATGACATTCTTCGGGGGAGTCCGGTCAAGAATAGCCTGAACTCGTTCAGGGTTGACCGCAATACCATCCTTGGAGATCACATGACCCAGGTAGGTTACTTCGTCCATCCAGAACTCACACTTTGAATACTTTGCATAAAGTTGATGTTCCCGAAGCTTTTCCAGTATAAGACGAAGATGTTCAGCATGCTCTTCTTTATTCTTGGAATAAACCAGGATATCATCCAGATGAACCACGACGAATTTATCGAGGTAATCCATGAATATATAGTTCATTAGTCGAGAGAAGGTTGCTGGAGCATTGGTTAAACCGAAGGACATGACGGTGTACTCGTATGAACCATAGCGAGTAACGAATGCAGTCTTGGGAATATCCTCTTCGCGAACCCGGATCTGATGGTAACCCAAACTCAAGTCGAGTTTTCAAAACACTGACGAACCAGCAAGTCGATCATACAGATCGTTGATCTGAGGAAGCGGATATTTATTCTGAATCGTTGCTTGGTTGATGGGACAGTAATCTTGAATTAACCTATTCGTACCATCTTTCTTCTTGACAAAGCGAGAAGGTGCTCCCCAATCAGAGGAACTTGGATGGATGAACCCTTGACGAAGTGAATCATTGATTTCTTGTTCAGCTCAAGGAGTTCATGAGGGGGCATCTTATAAGGACGCTTGGCTATAGGAGTGGTACCGGGTACCAAGTCGATGACAAACTCGACAGCCCTTACATGGGGAATCCCTGGAAGTTCTTCTGGAAAGACATCTTGAAAATCACAGACCACTGGGATGTTTTCAATCCCTTCAAGAGGTGACGCATTTAATGCATTCGAGGCATATAGCCGGGTTTCAGCATCTAACAGCTTGGAATGACATGCTCGAGTACAACTCATAATCAAAGAAGATTACTAAGAGTTGTTGAGTCGCAATGCGTACTCAATTCAGACATCGGTGTCCTTGATTGTCCAACAACTCAGAACACGAGGAAACTGGAATCAGTGAAATATCATAGTTGATGAGGAGCTCATAACAAGTTATAAAGCTCCATGATATTTATCAAGATACCAGGGATAATAGTCGCAGATAGATCAGAATAGAGGTTAGACTAGCGTATTGATCTGTGGAAGACAAGCACTTTAACTTGTCTGAGAATGAAATCAAAGTAGAATAACATGGTCGGAACCACGATTGCAAAGGACAAGATCAAAGATACAATATCAAATCATACAATGAATGATTATTGAAAGGAGAAGCTTCTATGATAAGATCAACATCGTTTCCATGGGCATGAACACAAGGTTCAAGGTCGACTCCCACTTCATTAATGCATCACCTTCCATTTACTACTCGCCTTTTATAAAGTAGTAGTTTTGAAAGTTTAACTGGCAAAACACCAGGAGAGTAAGACTCGTGAAAACTGTCGGGTTCACACGAATTAAGGATGGAATAGGTCCAACCCATCGGGGCATCTTAGGAACATATACCACAAGCTTCAAGAGTAATTAACACATGCTTGACAATAGAGCATGGCTGACAAAACATAGGATACAACTTATCAGAGGGAGAAGGCACAATTTACCAATGGCATCATGTATCAGGGGAAGAACATCACAATAATTTTGAATGTGAAGGACGCTATCGGATAATAACCCAACCATGGGTCTGGCGGTCCACAACGGGGCTGATGTGAGTATCGGTACTCAATTTGAGGGAGAACGAATGCTAGGCATTAGTTTATAGAACATCTGAATAATTTTGATGCTTAAATACCAAAGGTATTATGATTTCCAGTTTGGTGTATCAGAATCGGATGCTCCGATCAAAGACAAGTAAGTTGAAAGGACTTAGATGGACAATCAACCAAGGTTGATTTAACGAGAACCAGCTCCTGATTGGAAAGACGTCTGGACCGGACATATAAATTAAGAGTATCAAGTGAGGATTGTGTGCATTCACACACAAGTTGAATCAATAAGATCAAATGACAATCACAATAGGATTTTAAATGAAAAGTGCTAGACATATGGAATTATCCATAATGCAAGCAGGTGAGGAAATGTCAAGAGCAAAAGGCTACTGAGGATTTCGGAAGATCGAATAGTAATTCGAAGGATTTTGTGAAACTCATGACAACTGGAGACGAACGAATCTCCGATAAGATAATTCGATGTACCTTGTGATAACAAGGGCAACTGGATACGAAAGTAAGAGCGGCAAATGTATGTAATCATCCATAGGGGTTGACGGTGGAAGGGAATCACAAAAGCGATGAGCAAGTTCTTCGGGAGAACATCAGAGAGTATCTTCAGAGTCTTCTGATGAATCAAGCCATCGTGTGGAATGAGGGGCTCTCCGGGAGGAAGTAGTTACGAGAACCTAGAGTTAGAGTTAGCAAAATCATTTAACCCGAATAGAAGAGAGATCAGAACCCAGAGTATAAACGAGGAATAAAAGATCCTAATACCACCCGATTGAGATGTGGGGCCGTAAGCCACACAACTATGTTAGTAAAAGTTTTTCAAGTACTAGACTCAACTTCGGCCAAGGAGTTGGAAAGGGGGCTACCTACGGGCAGTCGGCTCTGATACCAACTTGTGACGCCCCCAATTTTGACCGTACGCTAATCATACACGCAATGTGTATGACCAAGATTAGGGACTCACTGATCGATATCACAACACAACACTAGACAGAAATTAAAGTCATACAGCTTCATATTACAAGCCAGGGGCCTCGAGGGCTCGAATACAAAGCTCGACAAGCACGAGTCAGCGGAAGCAAATAATATCTGAGTACAGACATAAGTTAAACAAGTTTTGCCTTAAGAAGTCTACCACAAACATAACAACGGATCGAAAGAGGCGAGGCCTCCTGCCTGGGAACCTCCTATCCTACTGCTGGTCAGGGGCCGCCTCCACGTAGTAGTAGGCTCCTGCGGTGGTGTAGTAGTCCTCTCCGGCGTACTCCATCTCCTGGGCTCCATCGTCTGAACGCATAAATGTATCGAGGGGGAATGAGAAAGCAAAGCAGCGGTGAGTACTCATCGAAAGTACTCGCAAGACTGACATCAGAACTATGCTAAGTATGCATCCGTATCAAGGAATGGGGTTATATCTGGGCTGACTGCAGAAGCAAGAATAGGGGGAAGGCCTAGTCCTATCGAAGACTAGCATCTTCAGCATCTTGCAGCATTAGAAGAGAGTAGACTGGTATCTCATATATAGCAATATTATTGTAGCAAATTTTTATTAAGTAACCACGCCCAGAGATTCTTCCTCGACTCCCTGCGAGGAAGCAATCTCGGAGCCAACATTCATTTCAATATAAAGTCACAATTTTAGTTGTAGTAGATCAAGGTACAACTCCAAGTCGTCCTATTACCGTGGACATGACTATTCGAATAGATGAATTCATCCCTGCACGCTTGATCACCTCCGGCCGGACACACTTTCCTGGGTCATGCCCGGCCTCGGGATATCAACACGTCGTCGCCCCACCTAGGCTCAACAGAGAGGCCAGCCCGCCGGTCTAAATCCTAAGCGCACAGGAGTCGTGGGCCCACTCCCCCTTTGCACTCCTGCACGATGCATACGCGGCCGAGGTCAGTCCTAGCACACTCTAATCCAAGATTTGTGCCTTCCAGACCACTCGGGCGTGCGCCGCTCGATTGTTGACGTCCGAAGAGCTTCGGCCGATACAACAACACTGAGTACCCATAACTTGTCCCACGTGAAGGTTTGGTGCGTAAAAGGTCCAATCGACCAACTCAAATCAAATACCCAACCCATTAGCATTTTATTTATGCGGGACGAGCACGACCCATGAAGTGTGGTCCCGTTGCCCCGTCTCGAGGATGTGTGGCAAGGGCCTCACCTGCCCGGCCGCGCCTCGTCATCATCAAACCGTGGGTACCCCTCAGGGCCGACCCATCACCAACATGTTTCTGTAACCAGGTCATAGTAACTGTGTGTATAAAACATCAAGACGGAACCTGAGGAATCACCCTCAAAGGGTCCCACTTGATGAAACCGTCAAGGTGGACTTAGAGGAATCACCCTCGAGGGTCCCACACTTGAGCGGTTGCACGACAGAGTCATCGCCGGGAGTGGTGAAGGAGGAATCACCCTCGATAACCATGACCGACTAGCTGCACTACAGAGTTAGCATCACGAGTACTTCACGAGGTATCACCCTCGGTACTCGATAGTAGCTCTGCAGAGTCGTACAACTAAGGGGTGTGCGGTGAATGTGACGGGCATGGCTTGTCGGTCGGTTGACCGAGTCTTCGAGTCGTCGAGTCATTGATGAAGAAGCAGGGGCAACTGGGACTAAGGGGGTCACAGGGGATTCATTAATCAACCTATACTAAGCAGTTGATATGACAGCAGGTACAGTAGCAGTTTATCAAAAATAGGCTATGCATCAAAAATAGGAGCTAGCTAATACAGTAGCAAAATCTAATGCAAGAATGAGAGGGAAAGAAATGGGCGATATCGGAATGCTCAAGGGGGGGGGTTGCTTGCCTTGCTGCTCTGCGGCAAAAGGCTGATCGTCAGGCCCGTAGTCATACCCGGCAGCAGCGTCAGTCTCGGGGTCTACCGATAAGAAGAGGGGGGAGAAACAATAAATATAAAGCACATATGCAATCACGGTGCATGACATGGCAATATGCAGAGCTAGGCATGCACTAACGCAGTACTACACGTCATAGACGGTTCGGAAGAATATCTGACGATATTTTCCCGGTCTCAGGCTACTAACGGACAGACGAAAACGATGGAAAAGTTCCACGTTCGTTATTATAGGAACACGTGACAGACTAACGGACAGCGAATTTGGATTCGTGGGATTTTTCTGGACAACTTTCATGTATAAAATATTTTCATCTGACTTACGGTTTATTTTATATCAATTTTTAAAGTTTTATTAATATTCATAAATTAAAATAGATTATTTTAATTCAATAATAAATTATGACATCAGCATGATGTCATGCTGACATCAGCAGTCAACAGTGGGCTGACTGGTCAAACTGACCAGTGGGGCCCCACATGTCATTCTCACAGAATTAATTAAGTTTAAAACTGATTAAATTAGGCTAATTAGTGGGACGGGACCCACCTGTCATTGACTTATTAATTATTTCAGTTAACAGTTTTAATTAAACAAATTAATTAGTATCAACTCTGCCAGGGCCCACATGTCATACACTGTTGATTAATAACAAATTGATGAAGTTAATTAATCTAATTAAGTTAATTAACTGACTAATTAACTAATTAATTACCTAATTTTCATTTTTAAATCTTTATTTATATTTTCTTTTTGTTTGGTTTTTAGGGGGGTGGGCCCCCTCTGTCAGTGTCACGGGGAGGGGGGTTAGTGGGGGGGTTTAACCCCACTAACCAGGTCGGTCTGGACCAGGCCGAGGCATGCGGTGACCGAACGCCGGCGAGGCCAGCGCCGGCGGCCAGGGCACCGGCCAGGGGGTGCAGGTCACGGCGGCGGAGGTGTCCCGGCGAGGGCCATCGGTGGCCAGAGCGCGGCGACGCGAGGGAGCGCCAGCAGCGGGCGCGGCCGGAGCCTACGCGTGCCCGGGGAGCTCGCGCAAGTGGGAGGGGGCGCGACCGGTGCGGGTCGCGGCGAGCAGCGATGGCGAGCGAACGAGGCGGGCGCGGCAAGGCGCGGCTAGGGCGCGCGGCGGGCAATGCGGGGCCGCGGCAGGGTGGTTGCGCGCGCGACGCGAGGCACGGTGAGGAGGCGGCGGCGCGTGCGCAGGCGGCCGAAGCGTGGCCACGGTGGCTATGGACGGCGGGGAGCGAGGCCACGGCGGGGCGACGGCGACTGGAGGCGGAATGGGCAGTGGGAGCGCGAGCGGGTGCGCGCGCGCGGGGAGGGGGCGTCGCGGGGTCGGGTGGGGAGGAAGGAGAGGGGATCGCCCCCGGAGCTCACAGCGGCGTGAAGGGACGGGCAGCGGGCTCGAGGGGGCGGCGAGGCGTCGCGGAGGAGTCGCAGGGGCGCCGGGCGGCGATGGTGAGGCGCCGACGAGGCGCAGGGCGACGGGGCGGCGGCGCGGGGTCGGGTCCCGATCCAGATTGGGACCGATAGGGGGGAGAGGAGGTCGTGGGCGAGGTGGGGGAGGAGTGAGGCGATGGGGTGGTGAGTGGGGGGGTTGGGGGTGACCTAGGCGCCGGTGGGGTGGGCCGGCGGGTTAGGAAGGGCCGGTTGGGCCGGCCAGATGGCCCGGTCCAAGGGGGAAGGGGGGTTCCTTTCTTTAAATTTGGTTTTAAGTTTTTCTTTTATTTTTTATTTTTTTAATGTCTCTGTTTTAAATATTTTAGGGCACTTAACCATTTTACTAATTGTTGGTTCACCACCATAATTAGATATGGATTATTTGCCACAATATGAACATTTTAGATTTCGTGTGTGACAAATTTGAATCTTGACTTTAGATTGCATTTGAATTTGAATTTCGATTTGGATCAAGTGAAGATTAGCAAAATGGATTAGCATAACCCATAGGTTACTGTAGCTTGATTACACGGATTACTGTAGCTGCAAATCCAGGGCGTCACAACTCTCCCCTACTAAAAAGAATTCTCGTCCCGAGAATTAAGAAGTAGAATGAAAGAGCCCGGGATATTCTGCACGAAGATGATCTTCGCGTTCCCAAGTGGCTTCATCTTCAGAATGATTTGCCCACTGCACTTTGAAAAACTTGGTAACTGTGACACCCTGGTTTTGTGCTACAGTGATCATTGTAATTAAGCACAGTGATGACCATGATCAGTGCCTAATCATTTTGCTAAACAGTGCATGATCAATATGGATTTCATATCTCATTTCAAATTCCACTACTAAATGCCCTAGGATTTTATTGGGATAAAATAATTCCTCAAACAGCATATGAAAAATGTTGCACATTTGCTAAAAATCACCAAACAAATAATGTTTAGGAAAACAACATCACCTTGATGTTGGTGTGGACCCCACCTTGCAAAACAGAGCCCAAATGCAATTTAAAAACACTGTTAAATTCAAGGTTATTTCAAACAATTTCCAAAAATGCCCAAAGTGTGTGTGGCTTTGCAAAGTATTGCAAGTCAATTTATGGGCTAGGTCACACATTTTTGCTCAAGAGAATTATTGCAGAAAAGAAAAATGGAAAAAAAAGAAAAGGGCCCGTAGCGGCTGGGCCTAACTCAACAGTGCCGGCCCAGCCCACTCCCCACGTCGTCTTCCTCCTACTGCTCACGCGCCCGCGCCGCTGTCACCGCGCGCGCGCTCGCCGCGCCAGGCCCCCCTCTCCTCCGCTCGACAGCGGCCAGCCCCGCGCCCGCCGGGTGGATAAGAGCCCCTCCTCGACCCAGTGGACGAACCCTAGCCGCCTCTCACTCACTCCCTCGCCCCCCTCCACCTCTCCCGAGCACCGCCGCCGCCATGGCCGCCGGCTAGCCGTGCCCACCGTGCCTCCCGTGCCCTGCCAAGACGTCCACGAGCTCCACCCCGACCACCCCGTCCTCCTCGACCGCTGGAACGAAGCCCGGAGCCCCTGCAACGATGGCCACGTCCATCTTCCTCCTCGGATCGCCGCCGGACTCCGACGACGATTCCGGCCACCTCGAGCCTCCCCCGAGCCCACTTTGCACCTCTGCAGGACCCCAGTGAGTCCCTGCGTCCTTCCCCTCTCTTCCCCGAGCGATTCCGTAGCCGTAGCGCCCATTGCCACCGGAGCCGAAGCTCGGTTCCGCCTGAGCTCGTCGCCGGCGTAACCACGGCGACCTTTGGGTCCCGTGCGTGCCACCATCGCGCTCGCCGCGTCGCGTAGAAGCTCCCCAGACGCTCCGTTTGCCCGTTAGCACGCCGTAGCCCCCATCCCGTTGCACGCCCGAAGCCGTCGCTGCCCGACGTCGTCGCCGGCGACCATTCCGGCCACCTCCGGCGCCGTCACCACTACCGTTCGAACCGCCGTCGCATCCCCGTTCGAACGAGCCCAACCGCAACCCCGGAGATGCCCTATGGGCGAAACCCGAAGCTCGCTCGTGCCCTCCGCCGCATTATGGCATCGCCGGCGTTGAGCCGCCGACCGCCGCCGACGTGGCCTGGCTGGGGCCACCCCCAGTGAGGCTGCCACTGGGCCCCTGCGCCTCAGTTGACCGCGTTGACCACGGTCAACGTGGTTACCGTTCCCCCCTGTGTATGACGGGTGGGCCACCCCCCTGTCAGATTTCTAATTAGTAATTAGGTTAATTGAAAATAATTAACTTAGCCTAATGACCCTATGACAGATGGGCCCCATTTGCTAATTAGTCTCTGCTTAGTTTAAATTAAAATAATTTAACCCTGAGTCTATGACATGTGGGACCCACTGGTCAGGTTTGACCTGGTCAGCCCCACTGTTGACTGCTGATGCAATGCTGATGTCAGCATGACGTCATAATAGCATTTTTCGAATTAAATTAATTCCGTTAATTCCAGGAAATGATTAAATCTTTGAAAAATCATAGAAAATAATCCGTAGCTCAGATCAAAAAGTTTTATACATGAAAGTTGATCAGAAAAATCCCACGAATCCGAATACGCTGTCCGTTCATCTGTCACATGCTCCTAGCATGATGAACATGGAACTTTTCCCCTCCGGATCGTCTGTCCGATAAATCCAAAGACCCGAGAAATATCGTCAGATATTCTCCCGCTCCGTCTGCAATGTGTAGTACTGCGTTAGTGCATACCTAGCTTTGCATATTGTCATGTCATGCATCGTGATGCATTTGTCTGCTTTATATTTATTGTTTCTTCCCCCCTCTTCTCTCCGGTAGACTCCGAGACTGACGGTGCTGCCGGGTACGACTACACCGCCGACGATCAGCCTTTTGCCGCAGAGCAGCAAGGCAAGCAACCCCCCCTTGAGCATTCCGATATCGCCCATTCTTCCCTCTTATTCTTGCATTAGATTTTGCTACTGTATTAGTTAGCTCCTAGTCTGATGCATAGCCTGCTTTTGATAAACTGCTACTATACCTGCAACAAATCAACTTCTTAGTATAGGTTGATCAATGAATCCCCAGTGACCCCTTAGTCCCAGTTGCCCCTGCTTCTTCATCGATGACTCGACGACCCGAAGACTCGAAGACTCGGTAAACCGACCGACAAGCCAGGCCCCTCACATCACCGCACACCCCTTAGTTGTATGACTCTGTAGAGCTACTATCGAGTACCGAGGGTGACACCTTGTGAAGTACTCATGATGCTAGCTCTGTAGTGCAGCTAGTCGGTCGTGGTTATCGATGGTGATTCCTCCTTCACCACTCCCGACGATGACTCCGTCGTGCAACCCCTCAAGTGTGGGACCCTCGAGGGTGATTCCTCTAAGTCCACCTTGACGGTTTCATCGAGCGGGGCCCCTTGAGGGTGATTCCTCAGGTTCCGTCTTGATATTTTATACACACAGTTACTATGACCGGGTTACTGAAACATGTTGGTGATGGGTCGGCCCTGAGGGGTACCCACGGTTTGATGATGAAGAGGCGTGGACGGGCAGGAGAGGCCCTTGCCACACATCCTCGAGACGGGGCGACGGACCGCACTTTATGGGTCGCGTTTGCCCCGCATTAATAAAATGCTAATGGGTTGGGTATTTGATCTGAGTTGGTCGTTGGCCTTATTGCACACCAAACCATCGCGTGGGAAAGTTGTGGCCACTCAGCGTCGTTGTATCAACCGAAGCTCTTCGGACGTCAGCAATGGAGTGGCGCGCGCCTGAGTGGTCCGCAACGGCATCGCGCTTGTTACTAAGGGGTGCTAGGACTGACCTCGGCCACGTTCGCATCGTGCAGGAGCGCAAGGGCAAGTGGGCCCACGAACCTGCGCGCTTAGGATTTAGACCGGCGGGCTGGCCTCTTCGTTGAGTCTAGGTGGGGCGACGACGTGCTGCTATCCCGAGGCCAGGCATGACCCAGGAAAGTGTGTCCGGCCAGAGGTGATCAGGCGTGTGGAGATGTGGTGCACCCCTGCAGGGATGATTAATCTATTCGAATAGCCGTGTCCATGGTAACAGGACGACTTGGAGTTGTGCCTTGACCTTATACAACTATAATTGTGACTTTAATTTGAAATGAATGTGGCTCTGGGATTGCTTCCTCGCAGGGAGTCGAGGAAGAATCTCTGGGCGTGGTTACTTAATAAAATTGCTACAATAATATGGCTATATATGAGATACCAGTCTACTCTCTTCTAATGCTGCAAGATGTTGAAGATGCTAGTCTTCGATAGGACTAGGCCTTCCCCCTATTCTTGCTTTCTGCAGTCAGTCCAGATATAACCCCTCCGCTTGATAATGATGCATATTTAGCATAGTTCTGATGTCAGTCTTGCGAGTACTTTGGATGAGTACTCACCGCTGCTTTGCTTTCTCTTTCCCCTTCGATACGATTCGGCGTTCAGACGACGGAGCCCAGGAGATGGAGTACGCCGCAGACGACTACTACACCACCGCTGGAGCCTACTACTACATGGAGAACGCCGACGCTCAGGAGTAGATAGGAGGTTCCCAGGCAGGAGGCCTCGCCTCTTTCGATCCGTTGCTTATGTTTGTGCTAGCCTTCTTAAGGCAAAACTTGTCTAACTTATGTCTGTACTCAGATATTATTTGCTTCCGCTGACTCGTGTTTGTCGAGCTTTGTATTCGAGCCCTCAAGGCCCCTGGCTTGTAATATGAAGCTGTATGACTTTAATTTGTGTCTAGTGTTGTGTTGTGATATCGATCAGTGAGTCCCTAATCTTGGTCGTACGCATTGCGTGTTTGATTAGCGTACGGTCGAGATCGGGGGCGTCACAAGTTGGTATCAGAGCCGACTGTCTGTAGGTAGCCCCCTTTCCAACTCCTTGGCCGAAGTTGAGTCTAGTACTTGAAAAACTTTTACTAACATAGTTGTGTGGCTTACGGGCCCACATCTTAATCGGGTGGTATTAGGATCTTTTACTCCTCGTCTATACTCTGGGTTCTGATCTCTCTTCTCTTTCGGGTTAAAGATTTTGCTAAATCTAACATTAGGTTCTCATGATCACATCCACCGGAGAATTGTTTCGTCGACAATTGTTTTACCTTGAAGTATGATGCACACACTGTCTTTTGACATCTTGAATCTCCTTGTTACAGATGCGTCCCGCTAGGCAGATCGTTTGTCTGAACTTTGCGCACGATACGACTGGGTTCCCGGTCATTCTGGTCGGCCTCTTGAAGAAGCTGGGATATCGCTGGTACCCCGAGTATACTGTTTACGAGGACTACCGCGAGTTCAACCAGGAACAGTATGAGGCTGAGATGGTTATTTGGGATCGACAGGACCTCTCCATCACTGAGCTGCACACCTTCTGTGGCATTGGAGTGACTGTTGAGATGGCAGTACAAGATGCTGCCTATGCTGCTATTGTTCGTCTCCGTGCAGCGAACCCTTGTTTGGAGGAGACGGCATACAGATACATCACGTATGTCCCTGCTGGAGTTGATACGGCAGCTGACGCTGAGGTCTTGACCCCTTTCGCACGGCAGCGTACCGACCAATCCTACACTCCTGTTTGCACCCCCTACGTGAGTCGTCGTTACGACCCACAGGTTCTGGTCCAGTACACTGAGGCACTGGATCGCACTGTCAGGGCTCTTAACTTCGAGCTGTACGCCACCCGAGCTCGTCTTCATCAGGCTATGGAGCAGTTGTTGCCAGCAGTCCGTGCGAGGATACATCCGGAGTACATCCTTTGCCCGCGTCGGACTGAGTTTCCCCCAGGTCTTGAGTGGCCTGCGGTTGGAGGTCGTACTCCGGCACGTGGACCTGCGCTCCCGCTTGATATGCAGATTCTGCATCAGAGTGTGCACGGGATGCAGGACCCTGCCACCAGGTTTCACATTCAGGGTCATGTGCAGTTCCGTGGCTACTTTCGTTGTCCCCGACGTTGATATAGCATATCGCTATGTCTCGTTGTTGTATCCCTCCACCGCGTGCCTGCGTGCCGCCTAGTTGTCTAGGTTATTTTCATGCCGGACCTATCGTCTAATTTATAACGGACTTATGGTTTGTAATAGACCTATGTATGGATCTGTATGTTGAAATTTGAACTACTATGTCGTATTTATTGCACTTCCTTCTTTGTGCAATTTACTTCATGAATGATTCATTGATTTAACAATTACCAAATGCTAAACTACCACTTTTAAAATTTGACAGAATGGTTAGGCCAGCTGGTCGTGGTCGTGGTGCGCCTGAACCACCACCACCACCGGACTACATGGCTGGTATGATGCAGCAGTTTGAACTGAATCACCAGTTTATGCAAGGGCTGATGGACCAGATCCCGAGGCCGAATATGAACCAGCAGCCAGCCCCAATGACTCTACAAGACTTCATGCACCTCAACCCTACGACCTACCGCAGCTCAACTCAGCCGCTTGACGCAGATGACTGGCTCCGTGACATCACTTTTGAACTGGAGTCTTCAGGCGCCCCAGTGGCTAACTACGTCACCTTTGCCTCGTACTTTCGGAAGGGCCCCGCTGCTCAATGGTGGGATAGCCACAGGCGCTCTCAGCCTGTTGGAACAATCATCACCTGGCCAGAGTTCCAAGCTGCGTTCCGTGCTCGTCACATTCCTCAGGGAATGATGGATAAGAAGAAGCGTGAATTCTGCAACTTAGTCCAGGGCAACAAGACTGTGGATGCTTATCAGCGGGAATTTCTGGATTTGTCTCGCTATGCTGAAGAAGACATTGCAACTGATGCTCGTAGGCAGGAGAAGTTCCGTGAAGGCCTCCACCCGGATATCAAGCTGGCACTCCTTGCTCAAGACTTCGGTAACTTTGCCACCCTGGTGAACAAGTCCATTCTGGTGGAAACAGGTCTGCAGGACTACAAGGACAGCAGCAAGCGCAACCGTGACATGGGCTCATCTTCGGGCTCAGCAAGTCAGAAGCGCAAGATCTGGATCCCCCACAACATGTACCATGCACCGCCTCCTGCTCCGAGGCCGTCCTATGCTGCACCTCGTCTGCCTCCACCCCCACCCAGGCAGCCGAGGCTCCCAACTCCACCACCACGAGCTCCTTCTCCCCCTTCTCGTCCTGAGGATGGGCTGTGCTTCAAGTGTGGTCGTCCAGGACACCACGCTAGAGACTGCAGGCAGAATCAGAATCAACTTGCACTGCCTACCAACCAGATCCGCTACAACAATGCCAGGCCTGCTCAGGGTCGTGCTCAAGCTAACAATGCTGAACTGAACGAAGCTCATGACCAGCCTGCTACTGTGATGGGTACTCTTCTCGTCAACTCAGTACCAGCTTCTGTATTGTTTGATACAGGAGCATCACATTCTTTCATGTCTGAAGATTTTGCATACATGCATGGCATTAAGTACGAGGAGATGAGCATTCCAATAGTGGTAAACACCCCCGCTGGCCAATGTCAAACCTCCATGGTTTGTCCAGATGTCCCCATTGAAATAGAAGGACTGGAATTCCATGCTTCCCCCATTATATTGAAGTCTTCCAAGATCGACCTTATTCTGGGGATGGATTGGTTAAAAGCACATACTGCTTCCGTCGTTTGTGCCACCAAAATTGTCCACCTTCTGCATCCTTCGAATGAGATAGTCAACTACCATGCTCATCTTGTTCGAGATGCTGAAGCCCGACTATATGCCCTGAATGCATTAAATGAGTCACCTCTTGAAGGGATTGAAAACATTCCAGTTGTCCGGGATTTCCAAGATGTTTTTCCGGAAGAACTCCCAGGGATCCCCCCTGCTAGAGCTGTCGAGTTTGTCATCGACTTGGTACCTGGTACCACTCCTATTGCCAAGCGTCCGTATAAGATGCCACCACATGAACTCCTAGAACTTAAGCAAGAAATTGACAATTCGCTTCGTCTGGGTTTCATTCGTCCAAGTTCCTATGCTTGGGGAGCACCTTCTCTCTTTGTCAAGAAGAAAGATGGTACAAATCGATTGGTCCAAGATTATCGCCCCATCAACCAAGCAACGATTCAAAACAAATATCCGCTTCCACGGATCAACGATCTGTATGATCAACTTGCTGGTTCATCAGTATTTTCTAAACTCGACTTGAGGTTGGGTTACCATCAGATCCGAGTTCGTGAAGAAGATATTCCCAAGACTGCATTTGTTACTCGCTATGGTTCATACGAGTACACCGTCATGTCCTTCGGCTTAACCAATGCCCCAGCAACCTTCTCTCGCCTGATGAACTATATATTCATGGATTACCTCGATAAATTCGTCGTGGTTTATCTGGATGATATCCTGGTTTTCTCCAAGAATAAAGAAGAGCATGCTGAACATCTTCGTCTTATACTGGAGAGGCTTCGAGAACATCAACTTTATGCAAAGTATTCAAAGTGTGAGTTCTGGATGGACGAAGTAACCTACCTTGGTCATGTGATCTCCAAGGATGGTATTGCGGTCAACCCTGAACGAGTACAGGCTATTCTTGACTGGACTCCCCCGAAGAATGTCAAGCAAGTGAGAAATTTTCTCGGACTCGCCAGCTATTGCCGTCGATTCGTCGAGAACTTCTCCAAAATTGCCAAGCCCTTAACCAATCTGCTTTCACACAGGTGTTAAATATGAGTGGACCGAAAAATGTCAGGAGAGCTTTCAGGCACTTAAAGACAAATTGATGTCTACTCCTGTGCTTGCTCCCCCGGATACTCGTAAGGACTTCGTCATCTATTGTGATGCTTCACGTCAAGGAATGGGATGTGTCCTAATGCAAGAACGCAGAGTTGTTGCTTATGCATCTCGTCAATTGCGTCCTCATGAAGAGAACTACCCAGTTCATGACCTTGAACTTGCTGCAGTAATTCATGCACTGAAAGAGTGGCGGCAATACCTTGTTGGTAATCGTTGCGAGATCTACACCGATCACCAAAGTCTGAAGTACCTGTTTACTCAGCCAGATCTGAACTTCCGTCAACAGAGATGGATGGAGCGCATAGCAGATTACAATATGGGTATTTCTTATACCCCGGGCAAGGCCAATATAATGGCGGATGCTTTGAGCCGCAAGTCTTACTGCAATCACCTCCAGGTTCACAAGGTTCACCCCCTGCTTCAGGAAGAATTTCGCAAGCTGAACCTCCATATTGTTCCTCAAGGTTATCTCACCCCCCCTCCTGAAGGGTCCTACAAAATGAACCTCCATGTTGTTGCCCTGGGTTCTCTTAATACCATGGTTGCTAAACCAGATCTTGTGGACGTCATCAAGTGGATTCAGAAGTGTGACAATGAAGTCGAGAGGATTAAACTCGATCTCGCAGAAGGAAAGCCCTCACCCTTCACTATTGCTGAGGATGGCGCTTTGTACTTCAAAGACCACCTAGTGGTACCGAGTAGGGAGAAAAACCATGATATGACTCAGGAGGTCATGAAGGAAGCACATGACACTCCGCTGTCTATTCATCCTGGTAGTACCAATATGTACCAAGACATTCGTCGAAGATTCTGGTGGTCTAACATGAAGCAAGACATTGCATGCTATGTTTCAGAATGTGACATTTGCCGTCGGATCAAAGTAGAACATCAAAGGCCTGCTGGAACTCTACAACCTATTTCTATTCCTGAATGGAAATGGGATCATGTTGAAATGGACATCATTACCGGTTTTCCCAGGTCGCAGAAAGGTAATGATGCTATTCTTGTCGTCATTGACCGATTGTCCAAAGTTGCACATTTTCTGGCTGTCAAGGAAACTATTACTGCTAGTCAGCTGGCAGATCTATATATGTCCAGAGTTGTTTCACTCCACGGTATTCCATTGGTGATTAGTTCAGACCGTGGCAGCTTATTCACTTCAAGGTTCTGGGCAAGTTTCCAGGAAGCTATGGGGACTCGTTTGTCCTTCAGCACCGCTTTTCACCCTCAATCCCAGGGGCAAGTTGAAAGAGTCAACCAGATTCTCGAAGACATGCTTCGAGCTTGTGCCATTTCTTTCGGCAAGAAATGGGAGGAATCTCTCCCGTATGCTGAGTTCTCCTACAACAATAGCTATCAAGCTAGTCTGAAGATGGCTCCCTTTGAAGTGTTATATGGACGTAAGTGTCGGACTCCTCTGAATTGGTCAGAAACTGGGGAACATACACTTATCGGTCCGGATATTATTCAACATGCCGAAGATCAAGTCCGCATTATTCATGCAAATCTGAAGGCTGCTCAGTCTCGTCAGAAGAGTCAGTATGACCGTCATCACAAAGATATGGTCTATCAACCTGGTGAGAAGGCTTATCTTCGAGTCACGCCAATGAGAGGTACACATCGTTTTGAATCAAGGGCAAGCTCGCTCGTCGATATATTGGTCCTTTCACTGTTCTCGAAAGGCGTGGTAAGGTGGCATATCAACTGGAACTACCGCCAAACCTTTCTCAGGTTAGTAATGTGTTCCATGTGTCACAACTTCGTCGCTGCTTCAAGGATCCTATCCGAGCAGTGGATCATGATATGCTTGAGCTGCAACAAGACCTTTCTTACAAAGAGCAACCAGTCCGCATTCTCGATGAAACTGAACGTCAGACTCGTTAGAAGGTTACCAAGTTCTTCAAGGTGCAGTGGGCAAATCATTCTGAAGATGAAGCCACCTGGGAACGCGAAGATCATCTTCGTGCAGAATACCCCGGGCTCTTTCCTTCTACTTCTTAATTCTCGGGACGAGAATTCTTGTTAGTAGGGGAGAATTGTGACACCCTGGTTTTGTGCTATAGTGATCATTGTAATTAAGCACAGTGATGACCATGATCAGTGTCTAATCATTTTGCTAAACAGTGCATGATCAATATGGATTTCATATCTCATTTCAAATTCCACTACTAAATGCCCTAGGATTTTATTGGGATAAAATAATTCCACAAACAGCATATGAAAAATGTTGCACATTTGCTAAAAATCACCAAACAAATAATGTTTAGGAAAACAACATCACCTTGATGTTGGTGTGAACCCCACCTTGCAAAACAGAGCCCAAATGCAATTTAAAAACACTATTAAATTCAAGGTTATTTCAAACAGTTTCCAAAAATGCCCAAAGTGTGTGTGGCTTTGCAAAGTATTGCAAGTCAATTTATGGGCTAGGTCACACATTTTTGCTCAAGAGAATTATTGCAGAAAAGATTTAAAACAGAAACTTATAAAAGAAAACAGAAAAGAAAAAAAGAAAAGGGCCCATAGCGGCTGGGCCTAAGTCAACAGTGCCGGCCCAGCCCACTCCCCACGTCGTCTCCCTCCTACTGCTCACGCGCCCGCGCCGCTGTCGCCGCGCGCGCGCTTGCCGTGCCAGGCCCCCCTCTCCTCCCCTCGACAGCGGCCAGCCCCGCGCCCGCCGGGTGGATAAGAGCCCCTCCTCGACCCCGTGGACGAACCCTAGCCGCCTCTCACTCACTCCCTCGCCTCCCTCCACCTCTCCCGAGCGCCGCCGCCGCCATGGCCGCCGGCTAGCCGTGCCCACCGTGCCTCCCGTGCCCTGCCAAGACATCCACGAGCTCCGCCCCGACCACCCCGTCCTCCTCGACTGCTGGAACGAAGCCCGGAGCCCCTGCAACGACGGCCACGTCCATCTACCTCCTCAGATCGCCGCCGCACTCCGACGACAATTCCGGCCACCTCGAGCCTCCCCCGAGCCCACTTTGCACCTCTGCAGGACCCCAGTGAGCCCCTGCGTCCTTGCCCTCTCTTCCCCGAGCGATTCCGTAGCCGTAGCACCCATTGCCACCGGAGCCGAAGCTCGGTTCCGCCTGAGCTCGTCGCCGGCGTAACCACGGCGACCTTTGGGTCCCGTGCGTGCCACCATCGCGCTCGCCGCGTCGCGTAGAAGCTCCCCAGACGCTCCGTTTGCCCGTTAGCACGCCGTAGCCCCCATCCCGTTGCACGCCCGAAGCCGTCGCCGCCCGACGTCGTCGCCGGCGACCATTCCGGCCACCTCCGGCGCCGTCACCACCACCGTTCGAACCGCCGTCGCGTCCCCGTTCGAACGAGCCCAACCACAGCCCCGGAGATGCCCTGTGGGCGAAACCCGAAGCTCGCCCGTGCCCTCCGCCGCGTTATGGCGTCGCCAGCGTTGAGCCGCCGGCCGCCGCCGACGTGGCCTGGCCGGGGCCACCCCCAGTGAGGCTGCCACTGGGCCCCTGCGCCTCAGTTGACCGCGTTGACCATGGTCAACGTGGTTACTGTTCCCCCCTGTGTATGACGGGTGGGCCACCCCCCTGTCAGATTTCTAATTAGTAATTAGGTTAATTGAAAATAATTAACTTAGCCTAATGACCCTATGACAGATGGGCCCCACTTGCTAATTAGTCTCTGCTTAGTTTAAATTAAAATAATTTAACCCTGAGTCTATGACATGTGGGACCCACTGGTCAGGTTTGACCTGGTCAGCCCCACTGTTGACTGCTGATGCAATGCTGATGTCAGCATGACGTCATAATAGCATTTTTCGAATTAAATTAATTCTGTTAATTCCAGGAAATGATCAAATCTTTGAAAAATCATAGAAAATAATCCGTAGCTCAGATCAAAAAGTTTTATACATGAAAGTTGATCAGAAAAATCCCACGAATCCGAATACGCTGTCCGTTCATCTGTCACATGCTCCTAGCATGATGAACATGGAACTTTTCCCCTCCGGATCGTCTGTCCGATAAATCCAAAGACCCGGGAAATATCGTCAGATATTCTCCCGCTCCGTCTGCAACGTGTAGTACTACGTTAGTGCATACCTAGCTTTGCATATTGTCATGTCATGCATCGTGATGCATTTGTCTACTTTATATTTATTGTTTCTTCCCCCCTCTTCTCTCCGGTAGACTCCGAGACTGACGGTGCTGCCGGGTACGACTACACCGCCGACAATCAGCCTTTTGCCGCAGAGCAGCAAGGCAAGCAACCCCCCTTTGAGCATTCCGATATCGCCCATTCTTCCTTCTTATTCTTGCATTAGATTTTGCTACTGTATTAGTTAGCTCCTATTCTGATGCATAGCCTGCTTTTGATAAACTGCTACTATACCTGCAACAAATCAACTGCTTAGTATAGGTTGATCAATGAATCCCCAATGACCCCTTAGTTCTAGTTGCCCCTGCTTCTTCATCGACGACCCGAAGACTCGAAGACTCGGTCAACCGACCGACAAGCCAGGCCCCTCACATCACTGCACACCCCTTAGTTGTACGACTCTGCAGAGCTACTATCGAGTACCGAGGGTGACACCTCGTGAAGTACTCATGATGCTAGCTCTGTAGTGCAGCTAGTCGGTCATGGTTATCGAGGGTGATTCGTCCTTCACCACTCCCGACGATGACTCCGTCGTGCAACCCCTCAAGTGTGGGACCCTCGAGGATGATTCCTCTAAGTCCACCTTGACGGTTTCATCGAGCGGGGCCCCTTGAGGGTAATTCCTCAGGTTCCGTCTTGATGTTTTATACACACAGTTACTATGACCGGGTTACTGAAACATGTTGGTGATGGGTCGGGCCTGAGGGGTACCCACGGTTTGATGATGATGAGGCGTGGACGGGCAGGAGAGGCCCTTGCCACACATCCTCAAGACGGGGCGACAGACCGCACTTTATGGGTCGCGTTTGCCCCGCATTAATAAAATGCTAATGGGTTGGGTATTTGATCTGAGTTGGTCGTTGGCCTTATTGCGCACCAAACCATCGCGTGGGAAAGTTATGGGCACTCAGCGTCGTTGTATCAGCCGAAGCTCTTCGGACGTCAGCAATGGAGTGGCGCGCGCCCGAGTGGTCCGCAACGGCATCGCGCTTATTACTAAGGGGTGCTAGGACTGACCTCGGCCGCGTTCGCATCGTGCATGAGCGCAAGGGCAAGTGGGCCCACGAACCTGCGCGCTTAGGATTTAGACCGGCGGGCTGGCCTCTTCGTTGAGTCTAGGTGGGGCGACGACGTGCTGCTATCCCGAGGCCGGGCATGACCCAGGAAAGTGTGTCCGGCCGGAGGTGATCAGGCGTGTTGGAGATGCGGTGCACCCCTGCAGGGATGATTAATCTATTCGAATAGCCGTGTCCACGGTAACAGGACGACTTGGAGTTGTGCCTTGACCTTATACAACTATAATTGTGACTTTAATTTGAAATAAATGTGGCTCCGGGATTGCTTCCTCGCAGGGAGTCAAGGAAGAATCTCTGGGCGTGGTTACTTAATAAAATTGCTACAATAATATGACTATATATGAGATACCAGTCTACTCTCTTCTAATGCTGCAAGATGCTGAAGATGCTAGTCTTCGATAGGACTAGGCCTTCCCCCTATTCTTGCTTTCTACAGTCAGTCCAGATATAACCCCTCCCCTTGATAATGATGCATATTTAGCATAGTTCTGATGTCAGTCTTGCGAGTACTTTGGATGAGTACTCACCGCCGCTTTGCTTTCTCTTTCCCCTTCGATACGATTCGGCGTTCAGACGACAGAGCCCAGGAGATGGAGTACGCCGCAGACGACTACTACACCACCGCTGGAGCCTACTACTACGTGGAGAACGCCGACGCTCAGGAGTAGATAGGAGGTTCCCAGGCAGGAGGCCTCGCCTCTTTCGATCCGTTGCTTATGTTTGTACTAGCCTTCTTAAGGCAAAACTTGTCTAACTTATGTCTGTACTCAGATATTATTTGCTTCCGCTGACTCGTGTTTGTCGAGCTTTGTATTCGAGCCCTCGAGGCCCCTGGCTTGTAATATGAAGCTGTATGACTTTAATTTGTGTCTAGTGTTGTGTTGTGATATCGATCAGTGAGTCCCTAATCTTGGTCGTACGCATTGCGTGTTTGATTAGCGTACGGTGGAGATCGGGGGCGTCACAGTAACCTTCTGACGAGTCCGACGTTCAGTTTCACCAAGAATGCGGACCGACTGCTCTTTATAAGAAAGGTCTTGGTGTAGCTCAAGCATATCATGGTCCACTTCTCGGATATGGTCCTTGAAGCAGCGACGAAGCTGTGACACATGGAACACATCGTAAACCTGAGAAAGGTTTGACGGTAATTCCAATTGATATGCCACTTTACCACGCCTTTCGAGAATAGTGAAGGGACCAATGTATCGAGGAGCCAGCTTGCCCTTGATCCCAAAACGGTGTGCACCTCTCATTGGTGTGACACGAAGATAAGCCTTTTCGCCAGGTTGATAGACCATATCTTTGTGATGACGGTCATACTGACTCTTCTGACGAGATTGAGCAGCCTTCAGATTTGCATGAATAATGCGGACTTGATCTTCGGCCTGTTGGATAATATCCGGACCGATAAGTGTATGTTCCCCAGTTTCTGACCAATTCAGAGGAGTCTGACACTTACGTCCATATAACACTTCAATGGGAGCCATCTTCAGACTAGCTTGATAGCTATTGTTGTAGGAGAACTCAGCATACGGGAGAGATTCCTCCCATTTCTTGCCGAAAGAAATGACACAAGCTCGAAGCATGTCTTTGAGAATCTGATTGACTCTTTCAACTTGTCCCTGGGATTGAGGGTGAAAAGCGGTGCTGAATGACAAATGAGTTCCCATAGCTTCCTGGAAACTTGCCCAGAATTTTGAAGTGAATAAACTGCCACGGTCCAAACTAATCACCAGTGGAATACCATGGAGTGAAACAACTAGCTGACTAGCAGTAATAGTTTCCTTGACAGCCAAAAAATGTGCAACTTTGGACAGTCGATCAATGACGACAAGAATAGCATCATTACCTTTCTGCGATCTGGGAAAACCAGTGACGAAGTCCATTTCAACATGATCCCATTTCCATTCAGGAATAGAAATAGGTTGCAGAGTTCCAGCAGGCTTTTGATGTTCTGCCTTGATCCGACGGCAAATGTCACATTCTAAAACATAGCGTGCAATGTCTTGTTTCATATTTGACCACCAGAATCTTTGACGGATGTCTTGATACCTTTTGGTACTACCCGGATGAATACATAGCGGGGTATCATGAGCTTCTTTCAGTATTCTAGCAGTCATATTCAGGTTTTCCCTCTTAGTTGGAATGAATAAGCGACCCTTGAAGTACACAGCGCCATCATCATCAACGGTGAAGCGTGAGGGTTTACCTTCCGAAAGATAGCGTCTAATCCTTTCGACGTCATTATCATAGTGTTGCATAGTTTTGATGCTGCCCACGAGATCTGGTAAAGCAACCAGGTTACTCAGAGAACCCTGGTTAACAACACGGAGGTGCATTTTACGGGCCTCCGGTGGAGGGGGAACGAGATAACCCTGAGGAACAATATGGAGGTTCAGCTTGCGGAATTCTTCTTGAAGCAGGGGGTGAACCTTGTGAACCTGGAGGTGATTGCAGTATGACTTGCGGCTCAAAGCATCAACCATTACATTAGCCTTGCCAGGTGTATAAGAAATTCCCACGTTGTAATCTGCTATTCGTTCCATCCATCTTTATTAACGGAGATTCAGATCTGGCTGAGTAAACAAGTACTTCAGACTTTGATGATCGGTGTAGATCTCGCAATGATTACCAACAAGGTAATGCCGCCACTCTTTCAGTGCATGAATTACTGCAGCAAGTTCAAGGTCATGAACTGGGTAGTTCTCTTCATGAGGACGCAATTGACGAGATGCATAAGCAACCACCCTGCGTTCTTGCATTAGGACACAACCCATTCCTTGACGTGAAGCATCACAATAGATGACGAAGTCCTTCTGAGTATCCGGAGGAGCAAGCACTAGAGCAAATGTCAGCTTGTCCTTAAGTGCTTGAAAGCTCTCCTGACATTTTTTTGTCCACTCATATTTAACACCTTTGTGAAGCAGATTGGTTAAGGGCTTGGCAATCTTGGAGAAGTTCTCAACAAATCGACGGCAATAGCTGGCGAGTCCGAGAAAACTTCTAACTTGCTTGACATTCTTCGGGGGAGTCCGGTCAAGAATAGCCAGAACTCGTTCAGGGTTGACCGCAATACCATCCTTGGAGATCACATGACCCAGGTAGGTTACTTCGTCCATCCAGAACTCACACTTTGAATACTTTGCATAAAGTTGATATTCCCGAAGCTTTTCCAGTATAAGACGAAGATGTTCAGCATGCTCTTCTTTATTCTTGGAATAAACCAAGATATCATCCAGATGAACCACGACGAATTTATCGAGGTAATCCATGAATATATAGTTCATTAGTCGAGAGAAGGTTGCTGGAGCATTGGTTAAACCGAAGGACATGACGGTGTACTCGTATGAACCATAGCGAGTAACGAATGCAGTCTTGGGAATATCCTCTTCGCGAACCCGGATCTGATGGTAACCCAACCTCAAGTTGAGTTTTGAAAACACTGACGAACGAGCAAGTCGATCATACAGATCATTGATCTGAGGAAGCGGATATTTATTCTGAATCGTTGCTTGGTTGATGGGATGGTAATCTTGAATTAACCGATTCGTACCATCTTTCTTCTTGACAAAGAGAGAAGGTGCTCCCCAAGCAGAGGAACTTGGACGGATGAACCCTTGACGAAGTGAATCATCGATTTCTTGTTCAGCTCAAGGAGTTCATGAGGGGGCATCTTATAAGGACGCTTGGCTATAGGAGTGGTACCGGGTACCAAGTCGATGACAAACTCGACAGCCCTTACATGGGGAATCCCTGGAAGTTCTTCTGGAAAGACATCTTGAAAATCACGGACTACTGGGATATTTTCAATCCCTTCAAGAGGTGATGCATTTAATGCATTCGAGGCATATAGCTGGGCTTCAGCATCTAACAGCTTGGAATGACATGCTCGAGTACAACTCATAATCAAAGAAGATTGCTAAGAGTTGTTGAATCGCAATGCGTACTCAATCCAGACATCGGTGTCCTTGATTGTCCAACAACTCAGAACACGAGGAAACTGGAATCAGTGAAATATCATAGTTGATGAGGAGCTCATAAGAAGTTATAAAGCTCCATGATATTTATCAAGATACCAGGGATAATACTCGGAGATAGATCAGAATAGAGGTTAGACTAGCGTATTGATCTGTGGAAGACAAGCACTTTAACTTGTCTGAGAATGAAATCAAAGTAGAACAACATGGTCGGAACCACGATTGCAAAGGACAAGATCAAAGATACAATATCAAATCATACAATGAATGATTATTGAAAGGAGAAGCTTCTATGATAAGATCAACATCGTTTCCATGGTCATGAACACAAGGTTCAAGGTCGACTCCCACTTCATTAATGCATCACCTTCCATTTACTCCTCGCGTTTTATAAAGTTATAGTTTTGAAAGTTTAACTGGCAAAACACCAGGAGAGTAAGACTCGTGAAAACTGTCGGGTTCACACAAATTAAGGAAGGCATAGGTCCAACCCATCGGGGCATCTTAGGAACATATACCACAAGCTTCAAGAGTAATTAACACATGCTTGACAACAGAGCATGGCTGACAAAACATAGGATACAACTTATCAGAGGGAGAAGGCACAATTTACCAATGGCATCATGTATCAGGGGAAGAACATCACAATAATTTTGAATGTGAAGGACGCTATCGGATAATAACCCAACCATGGGTCTGGCGGTCCACAACGGGGCTGATGTGAGTATCGGTACTCAATTTGAGGGAGAACGAATGCTAGTCATTAGTTTATAGAACATCTGAATAATTTTGATGCTTAAATACCAAAGGAATTATGATTTCCAGTTTGGTGTATCAGAATTGGATGCTCCGATCAAAGACAAGTAAGTTGAAAGGACTTAGATGGACAATCAACCAAGGTTGATTTAATGAGAACCAGCTCGTGATTGGAAAGACGTCTGGACCGGACAGATAATTTAAGAGTATCAAGTGAGGATTGTGTGCATTCACACACAAGTTGAATCAATAAGATCAAATGACAATCACAACAGGATTTTAAATGAAAAGTGCTAGACATATGGAATTATCCATAATGCAAGCAGGTGAGGAAATGTCAAGAGCAAAAGGCTACTGAGGATTTCGGAAGATCGAATAGTAATTCGAAGGATTTTGTGAAACTCATGACAACTGGAGACGAACGAATCTACGATAAGATAATTCGATGTACCTTGTAATAACAAGGGCAACTGGATACGAAAGTAAGAGCGACAAATGTATGTAATCATCCATAGGGGTTGACGGTGGAAGGGAATCACAAAAGCGATGAGCAAGTTCTCGGGAGAACATCAGAGAGTATCTTCAGAGTCTTCTGATGAATCAAGCCATCGTGTGGAATGAGGGGCTCTCCAGGAGGAAGTAGTTACGAGAACCTAGAGTTAGAGTTAGCAAAATCATTTAACCCGAATAGAAGAGAGATCAGAACCCAGAGTATAGACGAGGAATAAAAGATCCTAATACCACCCGATTGAGATGTGGGCCCGTAAGCCACACAACTATGTTAGTAAAAGTTTTTCAAGTACTAGACTCAACTTCGGCCAAGGAGTTGGAAAGGGGGCTACCTACAGGCAGTCGGCTCTGATACCAACTTGTGACGCTCCCAATTTCGACCGTACGCTAATCATACACGCAATGCGTACGACCAAGATTAGGGACTCACTAATCGATATCACAACACAACACTAGATACAAATTAAAGTCATACAGCTTCATATTACAAGCCAGGGGCCTCGAGGGCTCGAATACAAAGCTCGACAAGCACGAGTCAGCGGAAGCAAATAATATCTGAGTACAGACATAAGTTAAACAAGTTTTGCCTTAAGAAGGCTAGCACAAACATAACAATGGATCGAAAGAGGCGAGGCCTCCTGCCTGGGAACCTCCTATCCTACTGCTGGTCGGGGGCCGCCTCCACGTAGTAGTAGTCTCCTGCGGTGGAGTAGTAGTCGTCTCTGGCGTACTCCATCTCCTGGGCTCCATCGTCTAAACGCAGAAACGTATCGAGGGGGAAAGAGAAAGCAAAGCAGCGGTGAGTACTCATCGAAAGTACTCGCAAGACTGACATCAGAACTATGCTAAGTATGCATCCGTATCAAGGAATGGGGTTATATCTGGGCTGACTGCAGAAGCAAGAATAGGGAGAAGGCCTAGTCCTATCGAAGACTAGCATCTTCAGCATCTTGCAGCATTAGAAGAGAGTAGACTGGTATCTCATATATAGCAATATTATTGTAGCAAATTTTTATTAAGTAACCACGCCTAGAGATTCTTCCTTGACTCCCTACGAGGAAGCAATCTCGGAGCCAACATTCATTTCAATATAAAGTCACAATTTTAGTTGTAGTAGATCAAGGTACAACTCCAAGTCGTCCTGTTACCGTGGACACGGCTATTCGAATAGATGAATTCATCCCTGCAGGGGTGCACCGCATTTCCAACACGCTTGATCACCTCCGGCCGGACACACTTTCCTGGGTCATGCCCGGCCTCGGGATATCAACACGTAGTCGCCCCACCTAGGCTCAACAGAGAGGCCAGCCCGCCGGTCTAAATCCTAAGCACACAGGGGTCGTGGGCCCACTCCCCCTTTGCACTCCTGCACGATGCGTACGCGGCCGAGGTCAGTCCTAGCACACTCTAATCCAAGATTTGTGCCTTCCAGACCACTCGGGCGTGCGCCGCTCCATTGCTGACGTCCGACGAGCTTCGGCTGACACAACGATGCTAAGTACCCATAACTTGTCCCACGTGAAGGTTTGGTGCGTAAAAGGTCCAATCGACCAACTCAGATCAAATACCCAACCCATTAGCATTTTATTTATGCGGGACGAGCGCGACCCATGAAGTGCGGTCCCGTCGCCCCGTCTCGAGGATGTGTGGCAATGGCCTCACCTGCCCGGCCGCGCCTCGTCATCATCAAACCGTGGGTACCCCTCAGGGCCGACCCATCACCAACATGTTTCTGTAACCAGGTCATAGTAACTGTGTATAAAACATCAAGACGGAACCTGAGAAATCACCCTCAGAGGGTCCCGCTAGATGAAACCGTCAAGGTGGACTTAGAGGAATCACCCTCGAGGGTCCCACACTTGAGGGGTTGCACGACAGAGTCATCGTCGGGAGTGGTGAAGGAGGAATCACCCTCGATAACCACGACCGACTAGCTGCACTACAGAGTTAGCATCACGAGTACTTCACGAGGTGTCACCCTCGGTACTCGATAGTAGCTCTGCAGAGTCGTACAACTAAGGGGTGTGCGGTGAATGTGATGGGCATGGCTTGTCGGTCAGTTGACCGAGTCTTCGAGTCGTCGAGTCGTCGATGAAGAAGCAGGGGCAACTGGGACTAAGGGGGTCACAGGGGATTCATTGATCAACCTATATTAAGCAGTTGATATGACAGCAGGTACAGTAGCAGTTTATCAAAAACAGGCTATGCATCAAAAATAGGAGCTAGCTAATACAGTAGCAAAATCTAATGCAAGAATGAGAGGGAAAGAAATGGGCGATATCGGAATGCTCAAGGGGGGGGGGATTGCTTACCTTGCTGCTCTGCGGCAAAAGGCTGATCGTCAGGCGCGTAGTCGTACCCGGCAGCAGCGTCAGTCTCGGGGTCTATCGGTAAGAAGAGGGGGGAGAAACAATAAATATAAAGTACAGATGCAATCACGGTGCATGACATGGCAATATGCAGAGCTAGGCATACACTAACGCAGTACTACACGTCGCAGACGGTTCGGAAGAATATCTGACGATATTTTTCCGGTCTCAGGCTACTACCGGACAGACGAAAACGATGAAAAAGTTCCACGTTCGTTATGATAGGAACATGTGACAGACTAACGGACAGCGTATTTGGATTCATGGGATTTTTCTGGACAACTTTTATGTATACATTTTTTTCATCTGACTTACGGTTTATTTTATATTAATTTTTAAAGTTTTATTAATATTCAGAAATTAAAATAGATTATTTTAATTCAATAATAAATTATGACATCAACATGATGTCATGCTGACATCACCAGTCAACAGTGGGTTGACTGGTCAAACTGACCAGTGGGGCCCCACATGTCATTCTCACAGAATTAATTAAGTTTAAAACTGATTAAATCAGGCTAATTAGTGGGATGGGACCCACCTGTCATTGACTTATTAATTATTTCAGTCAACAGTTTTAATTAAACAGATTAATTAGTATCAACCCTGCCAGGGCCCACATGTCATACACTGTTGATTAATAACAGATTAATTAAGTTAATTAACTGACTAATTAACTACTTAATTAATTACCTAATTATCATTTTTAAATCTTTATTTATATTTTCTTTTTGTTTGGTTTTTAGGGGGGGTGGGCCCCTCTGTCAGTGTCACAGGGAGGGGGGGTTAGTGGGGGGTTTAACCCCACTAACCAGGTCGGTCAGGACCAGGCCGAGGCGTGCAGTGACCGAACGCCGGCGAGGCCAGCGCCGGTGGCCAGGGCACCGGCCAGGGGGTGCAGGGCACGGCGGCAGAGGTGGCCCGGCGAGGGCCACCGGCGGCCGGAGCGCGGCGACGCGAGGGAGCGCCAGCAGCGGGCGCGGCCGGAGCCTACGCGTGCGCGGGGAGCTCGCGCAAGGTGGGAGGGCGCGACCGGCGCGGGTCGCGGCGAGCAGCGACGGCGAGCGAACGAGGCGGGCGATGCGGGGCCGCGTCTAGGGCGCGCGACGGGCGATGCGGGGCCGCGGCGGGGTGGTTGCGCGCGCGACGCGAGGCACAGTGAGGGGGCGGCGGCGCGTGCGCGGGCGGCCGGCGCGTGGCCGCGGTGGCTATGGACGGCGGGGGAGCGAGGCCACGGCGGGGCGACAGCGACCGGAGGCGGAACGGGCAGTGGGAGCGCGGGCGGGTGCGCGCGTGGGGGGTCGCGGGGTCGGGTGGGGAGGAAGGAGGGGGGAGGGCCCCCGGAGCTCATAGCGGCGTGAAGCGACGGGCAGCGGGCTCGAGGGGGCGGCGAGGCGTCGCGGAGGAGTCGCAGGGCGACGGGGCGGCGGTGCGGGGTCGTGGGCGAGGTGGGGGAGGAGTGAGGCGACGGGGTGGTGAGTGGGGGGGGGGGGGTGGGGGTGACCTAGGCGCCGGTGGGGTGGGCCGGCGGGGTAGGAAGGGCCGGTTGGGCCGGCCAGATGGCCCGGTCCAAGGGGGAAGGGGGGTTCCTTTCTTTAAATTTGGTTTTAAGTTTTTCTTTTATTTTTATTTTTTTAATGTCTCTGTTTTTAAATATTTTAGGGCACTTAACCATTTTACTAATTGTTGGTTCACCACCATAATTAGGCATGGATTATTTGCCACAATATGAACATTTTAGATTTCATGTGTGACAAATTTGAATCTTGACTTTAGATTGCATTTGAATTTGAATTTCGATTTGGATCAAGTGAAGATTAGCAAAATGGATTAGCATAACCCATAGGTTATTGTAGCTTGATTACATGGATTACTGTAGCTGCAAATCCAGGGCGTCACAATCACTTAGCCCATCGACGACAAAGAGAAACAAAAACGGTCATAGGGGGTCGCCTTGCCGAAGCCCGCACGACAGTGCAAACGATTCTAAGATGACTCCATTAAATTTTACAGAGTATCTCACCGAGGTCACACACACTGGCGGAGGAGCCGGTAGGGCGAGGTTGGGCGCCCGCCCTACCTTGATTTTCGGCAAAACAGTTCAGCTACCCGTGTACGTAAACATCGCCGTAATTCTGGCTACCCGTGTCTCGTGGTCGTTTTCAAAAAAACAGGAGGGCCTGGTCGCTCGTGCCGTTTGGCTCCTGCTATTTGGGCCCGTGAGCTCTTTGCTGGCTGCTGGGGCAACTGCAAGCAATCGATCGATTGCATTCGTGCCCACGCAGCTGCACACAACGCGAGCGAACCATAGCGACGTCAGCGGCGGCGCCAGGCGACATGCGCGTAGGGCGACTTCGAGGCTTGGCTTCGGCATCCGCGGCCGCGCGCTGCTCCATCGAACGCCTGCAGCGCTGTTGATGACAAAGAACCCACCAGGCGACTCGCAGTACTTGCTGCTGATGCAGTGACTCTCCTCACAAATTCACCCTAGAACCCACGATTAGTCTGGTAACAATACTATCTATTTTTTTTTGCGAGAAACAATATATCTACTACAATCTAGTATTTGACTGCACACAATTGTTTAAGTATTCCTAAGCATATGTATATTGTTTTGAGACCACATAAAATTATTACTCCATATTTGTGTGCACCGTTTATGTGTAGCACAATGTTTTGCATCAAAAAAAAATATGATTTACATTAGAGTTTGCCCGACCTTAATTTTTATTCGTCCTCCACCATTGGTCACACATGTCATAATCCACTGAAACCACCGGTGAGCGAAGCGTAACTTTATCATTGTTTGCTCCAAGAAGACCTAATCCACTCGATCATAAGCTTTTGATAAATCCAACTTATATGCACAGTAGCTGTTTTCTTGCTTTTTCTCGTGTTGCATGAAATGGAGGCACTCAAACGCCAGGAGGGCATTATCCGTGATCATCCGTCCTGATACAAAGGCACTTTGTTGCGGAGATATGATTTCGTATTGCCGTGACAGATCACGAATAGATTGAAAATTTCTTTCAAAAAAAAAAAAAGATAGCCAAAAACTCTTGAGGTGCGAACAACAGAAAGCCGGGACCTCTGTTTCTCGTGGATATAAGATCTGGATCATTTACGTAAAAAAGAAAACTAATTTGGATATGATAAACGCCCAGTCTAGTAGTAGTAGCGAAAAAACCAAACAAACAGAAAGCCAGACTAGACGCGCGTGTACGACCGCGTGATCATCCTTTACACCATTGCATTTCCGTTCTAGCTTGTGCTATCCTATCCTTTCCTTTACTCTTTGTCTTGCTTCTACGCAACGGAAAGCTCACACCAAAAATGATGGAGGCACGTGTTATGCACACCGCTACGACCACATCCTAGCCTGCAAAGGACGGAGCTGAAAACAAGCAAAAGAAGAGAGGACGCTTATGTAAAACTTGTTGAATGAAAAAAAAGCTACGAAGCACCGATATGCCAAAAACTCGTGTATCGGCGTACCGAACGTTGCCGATACGGCGATACGCACGATACGACATCGATACGGGTATCGGCGAAGTATCCTATTTTCTGATTTAAAAAGAAAAGAAAAAATGTCGATACGCACTGTGCGTCGTGTACGATACGGGGGGACACGGCAGCCATGCTATGCTGCTACTTCCTAGTTCCTTCTGCTTGCTGATTTTGCTGCTTAGCATAGGTGCATAGTGCATACTACTGATTGCGTTAGTATTGCTAGTTTGTTACTGCTTGCGAATTTGCTATTGCTACTGCTTGCTAGTTGGTACTGCTTGCTAGTTGGTACCGCTTGCTTATAGTTGTATTATCATATTATATACTAGTGGACTTCTGCATTGTTTGTCTATGGCCATTGATAATTCAGAACTGGAACTTGAAAGTTTGGAACAAGGAAGTATATATTCATTTGGTAAGCTCAACCAATTTGTTTAATGTTTTCCACTTTTCATGTATCTTAAATTGACAAAGTGTAATATCATATGATGTATTTTTTTATTTTGCATACACCATAATGTGTTGAGGACCTGAATGATCATTTAGGAAAAGATGCATGAAAGGAAATCAGGCAACTAATGGGCAATATTTTGATCTCATCTCACACCCTCTATTATGTTTTGTCTATGTTAATTGTCATTTTATATATTATTATTTATATGTACTTGCCGTATCGTCGTATTGCTGTTTCTAGAAATTGCCGTATCCCGTATCGCCGTACTCGTATCGCCGTACTCGTGTCGCCGTATCCGTGCTTCATAGAAAAAAAGCACATCCAGAATTACTTATCCAGAGCAGCCACATTTCCTGCACCACCCACTGACCCACCAACCAGAACCAGAACCAGAACCTTCCCAAGCAAAGCCCTCCACACACTACCTTTACCTCCGTCATCTTTACCCACAAATACACCACCGGGCACAGCGGGCCCATAGGCCCACACGTCAGCGCACGCCGTCCCGGGCCGCCTTAACTTCGGCGTTACTCACGTCGGATTGCCGCTTTTCGCACCCCACCCGAACGGCAATCCTAGATCTAGTTACTCCCCGCCCGTACTGCCACACAGCCGCACCGCTCGTGACACGCTCTATCCCCGATGACACGCGGGCCCAGGACGAAGCGGGTCCCTTCACCACGGACTAAAGGAAGAAGAATTCTACAGGAGGGAGAAAAACTGGATCCGCACGTCCCGAGCACGAGGCACGAGCCCGTCAACACCCGACTCCGTCCACTCCGCAGTCCGCACCGCACCGCAGCCCCCGCCCCCGAGTTTGCGAATTCCAAATTCCTACACCACTCCTCCTCCCGTTCTGTTTTCCATGGACGCCGCCCAAAACCCTAGGCTGAACTGAACCCCCCTCGAGACGCGGCCATGGCGGAGCCGGCCCTCCTCGACCCCTCCTCCCACTTCGACCTCCGCCACTACCCGGCCGGCCTCTTCGACCCGGACCTCCACCTCGCGGACGACGACGGCCTGCCGCTCGGGAATTTCGGCCTCGGCGCCGGTGACTGCGACGACCTCGACTTCGACCTGCCCGCTGATTTCTCCGTCGAGGATTTCCTGCTCCGCTCCCCCGAGCGGAGCGACTCCGCCGAGGGCTCCGCCGCCGGATCCGGCCCCACCGCCTCCTCGTCCTCCCCCACCGCCTCCGGCACCGGCTCCGCCGTCGCCGACGGCAACTGCAAGGTCAAGCACGAGGAGTCGGACGAGGGGAAGAGCAGCGGCGCCCCTAATTGGGGCCTGAAGCGGAAGCAGGCGAGCCCCGCGCCGAGCTCGGAGACGGCCAAGTGCCGCCGATCCGGGGACGGCGAGGTTTCTCCTTCCGCGTCGGCCTCGAGGGCTGCCGTGGACTCCGACGAGGGAGGCGCCGTCGGCGAGGGAGGGGACACGAGGCGGGCGGCGCGGCTGATACGGAACCGCGAGAGCGCTCAGCTGTCTCGGCAGAGGAAGAAGCGCTACGTCGAGGAGCTGGAGGAGAAGGTCAAGTCGATGAATTCGGTCATAAATGATCTCAATTCTAAGATCTCCTTTATTGTGGCGGAGAATGCAACACTGCGGCAGCAACTCGGTAGTGGCGGCGGGAATTGCGCACCACCTGGGATGTATCCACCGGGAGCAATGCCTGGCATGCATTTCCCTTGGGTGCCCGGGTATGCCCTGCGGCCTCATGGTTCCCATGTCCCTCTTGTACCAATTCCTCGGCTAAAGACGCAGCAGCCAGTAGCTGCAACCAAGGCTACGAAGAAACCAGAGAACAAGAAGGCTGTGGACAGCAAGAGTAAGACCAAGACCAAGACCAAGAAGGTGGCAAGTGTTAGCCTTCTCGGTTTGATGCTTGTTATGCTCGTCTTTGGTGCTTTTGTTCCAGGGTTCAATCACAATTTTGGATTGAGTGGGGGGAGCGACAGTGCAATGTTTAGGAATTTTGGTCAGCCTCATGATAGGGTAGTGAGTGTCAATAACCAGGGTAAAGTACCTAAGGGAGGTCCAAATAATAGTGACATGACTGGTGTTGATTCTGGAATGATGATGGGGACTGATGACAGTGCTGACCAGAAGCATCAACCTGTGCTTAACTCAAGTGAGACCCTGCCTGCTTTGTTGTATGTGCCAAGGAATGGAAAACATGTCAAGATCAATGGCAATCTGATTATTCATTCTGTGCTTGCAAGTGAGAAAGCGGTAGCACATGGGACTTCAGAACAAAACAGTGGCCAGTCAGGTATAGATCACAAAGAGACTAGTACAGCCATAGCTCGTCATCTGTCACTGCCTGGAAATAATATGAACCCACAAGAGAAATCCCCAGTAGATGGACCATTGCCACAGTGGTTCCGCGAAGGAATGGCAGGTAAGCAGAACAATTGCTTGCAAATCTCGTATTCTTGTTTTTTGTGAATCGTGATACTGCAGCTATGAGTTCCATTTTGATCTGAACTAACATCTCTGTTGCATTGACGCATCATGTTGTGATATTTTAGTCAAGAAGGTTCCCACATTATCTTACTTTATGACAGACCAAATACTACAGAGAATAATATTACCAAGTTAAAATAGAAGTCTAAAGGATTTAACTGATTGTCCATGAGCTATTAAGAAAAGTAAGACGCATGTTAGATAAGAATAACGTCACTCTACTTTTTAGGAAATGGGAACTCAAATCTATATTTAATGTTGCAAACAAGTAAATATCACACTTTAACCATCTAGCGAGGGAATGATGTCTTTATTTATGTCCTCCTTTTAGCAATCACATAGAAAAGAGCTCAGTAAATGTAGTGATATTGTTGCTTTTTATTTGGAAAGTGTCTTATATATAGACTCTGTCCTGAAGAGCCTTAATCCCTGACAAAAACTTATGTGTCAGTATACCTATGTTCACAGCTCTATGCTAGCAAAATAGTAGAATCATGGTATGTTGCTTTAAGCATATTTCAAACTTGTGACTGAGCAATGTTACTGATTTTTCACTACTTCAATCCTGTTTTTGCTGTATGTTCCAAATACTTTATTGCAACATCGGCTTCTCTTGGAAAAGTGATAACTCTGTTAAATCTTCACTAGCTTGTAGGAAAACTAGTCTGAACTCATATGCCTTAATTTTTTTGTGGTGTTGCCAAGTTTGTTATTAGAATAATTATTGTTTGCTTTTGTTGATGTGATGAAGTAATTTCCTACAGAAAACTCAGTTTTCTATTGATACTCCTGGAGTGTTAAATGCACTGTCGCTTACTCTAATTCTGATGCAACACTTTTCAGGCCCTATTCTAAATTCTGGAATGTGCAGCGAGGTATTTCAGTTTGACATTTCCGCTGCCACCAATTCTGGTGGCATAATACCTGCTTCTCCAGCTGTGAACTCCTCGAGTGTTAATGCTACTCGAAAGATTCCAACACCAGCTCCTGCTTATTACGGCAAGCTGAAAAATAGGAGGATCATGTACAATGAGGCGGTGATTCCACTCACTGGGAAAACGGTGAACAACACAGAGCCTTTTAACAGAACTTCTGAAAGCAGCAAGTTACCTGATAAGAAGCCAGCATCATCGGTAGTTGTTTCTGTGCTAGCTGATCCCAGGGAGGCTGGTGATGGCGACAGTGATCCAAGGATGACTCCGAAGTCCCTCTCCAGGATATTTGTTGTTGTTCTCCTCGATGGTGTCAGATATGTCACATACTCCTGCACTCTTCCTTTCAAGAGTGCCAGTCCTCATCTTGTAAACTAACAAATAATCATGGGGGTCGATGCGATGTCATGGTTCTCAAGCAGCTGTTTTGGCCCCGCTGAATCTGATGGCCGATAGATTAAAACGACCTGGTGCTGTTGTCTAACCAAGGAATGAACTTTCTATTCACTCGGCCTGAGGTAATTCAAGTTTGTCGAAGGTTTGAAGTGGTGTGAGTTAAATGTGGTTCTGCAGGTTTAGGCTATGAGTGCAGTTTTTGTGCTGCTGTGATATAACCGGGTTCTTATGCTGTACTCTAACCTTGTTGTTATAATGTAATACTGTTTGAGGAACATTTAAGACAAAATATACATGTAGTTTTATCTCTCCAGAACATATATAGTCGCGACAAACTTGTTCATGCGTTGTCTGAGAAAAATCGACCTCTGGTTGAGGGAAATTATTTCTGCTTTATCAGGTGCACAGTTCAAATGAAATGATTCGATAAGCATATAATACTGAAACTGTAACGATCTCTACAAAACAGTTGGTTCTGAATTCTGACTGGATGGCGGTGGTGACCAGCTTGCTAACGAACGGCTTCAGGCAAAACATCAGTTTTGTCCAGAACTTCAGTCATCTCTGCATCCTTCGCATTTTATTTCTCGACAACTTCATGAATTCGCACCAACCTATGAATGCAGCTGATATAGAGTTCGAATTTGCAAAAGAAAGAAAGAAAGACGTTACACATGAAAATCCATAGACCAAATGGATTTGTTGTATCCTATAAAATGCCTCCAGGCTAAAACCCACGTTATCCGCAGGGGCACAAACCCCCTTCTATCTCCAGCCCCATCCGCCATGGCGCTTCCCACCGCCTCGGGCATCAAGCTCCCACCCTTCTCCCTCCCGCCTCCTCACTACCACCTGGCCGCGAAGCCCAGCGGCGGAAGCAGCAGCCTCTACGCGACCACCGCATTCCCGCGACGCCGATGCGGCGCGCTCGCCGCCGTCGTGCGCTGCGCGAGGCGCACGGGCAAGCGGCGGTACCCGTCGGAGAAGAAGCGGCTGGATCGGCGCCACAAGGAGCAGCTCCGCGAGACCGCCCCCGAGGAGGGCGGCGTGGCGCGGGAGGGTGGCTTCTGGCGGCTCTCCAAGCTCGCCGTCCCCGCCAGCGACGACCCCGGCAAAGACTTCCTCGGTGTCTCCCCGCCGCTCCTCCAGGCCATTGCCAAGGCCCTCAAGTTCCCGGTACGCTAACACACTGCATTTTCTGATATGGGGACATAATGCCATGAAATTCGCGAGGCTTTAGCATTTTATAGGCGAGTCGACAGGGTGTTGCTGAAACAGAGGTTTTAGGTGACCATTGCTAGTATTGGCTGTGTTGCAATTTTCTTTTACCTAGCTCGTGCCATTTAATTGACGATTCCTCAACGAGGTCGAGTGCAGCTTGCCGTGGTGGTATGCTAATGGAAATTGAGGTTTAATTCGTTACTTTCTAGGAATAGACTTGCTTTAATGAACGGTTTGCAATTGGATTAACAGCGCTGCTGCCTCGTGTTCTCCTACATGCATAGGCAATGTTCCCAAATCGCAACCGTATCTAGTTAATCAGGAAATTGGCTGGATGAGTGTTGTATGTACTTTACAGTGTACACAATTTAGTATCTAGATGATCGCCTACAAGGAGCAATTTGAAATGTTGCGCTATATGATATTTCCTGCTATACCTTCAACATGTGTTTGCTTTGAAGTTCCATCCCACTGTGGTTTACAGTTGTTGCTACTTATGTTAGACTGTCCCTTCTTGTAATTGCAGCTGGCTTGCTGTTGTTGCAATTTTTTCATATCCTTGTTCTCATGTCTCATGCTGTTGCTGTCGCTGTTAGACCTTTTCTAATTATTACCCCCCCCCCCCCCACTAATGTATTCTCCTGTGCAGGTTGCTTCTATGCTCCCTGAAGAAGCCTTCTCTGTTGTCCGCAAGTCATTTGATGCACGCAAGGTTCTTAACGGATTTATATAATCTTTTTTTTTTCGCGAATACGCAAGGCTTGCGTATCTTTTCATTGATAGAAGGTCCTATTTAATATTGCTCCTCCTGCATAGATATTGGATGGCAACTTAGTTGTCATAAAATGCTTGCTCTTGGAAGTGCTGAAACTATGCAGTCAAACTGGGTTAAGCTTGGTAAAAAAATTACTCATGCAGTTGAAAAGAAAGCCTATGTACAAAGCTCGTTTTACTTCTCCAGTTAATTTACCATCCTTTTGTTGACAACACTACATTTTCCATGAGGATAATCTTTATTTGCATGCCAAGCTGCGAACATTTATATGCATACCCCCAAAGGATCAGGTGGAATATTAACTTTCAAGAGTGGTGGCTGAAAATAAGATGCTTCATCGATTTCTCTTCTCTCTTCATAATTAATTGAACTCTCATGTTCAATTAAATACTGCTCCAGCGGGTCAGCTGGAGGAATACCTATTGAAGCAATGAGTGCAAATTCATCCTTAGTAGAATTATCTTCAGTGATAGGTCATTTTGTATCTCCTTAGAATGAACTAATTTCTCATGCTTAATTCTACATTAGTTACAAAAACTACCGGGTTTTGAAATATAATCTGGTATTGTCCGCAGAGATTTGCAATGCCCTGTAATTTGTGCAAATAAAAATTGTCAGTTTACTCATCTATTTATGTTGTCTGATACTTTGGTGTACATTTATTTGATCTGGGGATTTTATACTAAAGTTATTTTGATATTTTCACAGTATAGATGTTCATATAAATTGAAATAATATTTGATTGATGTGAAATTTGTTTATTGCAGTGATTGGTTATTGATGTGGTTACCCAATCCTAATTATATTCAATGACATCTGAAATTATCGTAATATTTTTTGATAGACGGTTCTGTGTTGTGACCGTGACCACGTGTGTTTCTAGTGGTTTTGAATTTTTTAATCTATATTTCAATATGCAGATTGTTTATCACTTTATATGAATCGTTTCTTTGTGAATGAACAAAGCATGTTTTACATTTACAGCTTTTGAAAGAACCTCAATTTGTTTATACTGTTGATGTGGATGCTAAGAAGCTTATGGACATGGAGCCAAGGACATGGGATTTTATTGCTAGATTGGAACCCAAGCTTGGTATTGTAGAATATATGTCCGATGAGAAGGTAGCAACTGATCTGATCAGTATGCTTAATGTTCATTCTGATGATGAACAGGGTATAAGGGATACTGTTAATAATGGCTCGATCAGTCCTACACGAATGAAACCAAGGGTGGCAATTGTAGGAAGTGGACCATCTGGCTTGTTTGCTGCCCTTGTGTTAGCTGAACTTGGAGCAGAAGTTACCTTATTGGAGCGTGGCCAACCTGTTGAGCAAAGAGGGCGTGACATTGGTGCTCTAGCAGTTAGACGAATTCTCCAATCAGAAAGCAACTTTTGCTTTGGCGAGGTATACTGTTTGTTCCTACTGTACTACCAAGACATCACTGGACAATCGCATAGTTGCTTTGAGCAGTATTCAAATAGGTAGTTGTTGACAATATTACATGAGCTGTCTAATAGATGACCATATCTTTTCGTTAAACATAAATGGTATCAATCATGTCATTCGGCAAATACTAGTGCCAGTTCCGTTTGTTCGAGTGATAACATGGAACTGATGTACTACATCAAATTATAGTTACATGTATCTTAGAAGAGGTGGTTTACTATTTTACGTCTGTGCTCTGTATGTGAAATAGCATAGGGGTTTCTTCTTTGGTACATGTTCCAATCAGGTATATTAGCTGGTGGGTTGATTAGTGCATCCAAGGAAATGCACTCTCCTAATTATATGACCTGTAAAGTGTACAGAGACATATTTTAGACATTAATGCATCTGGCATAATCTGAGATTGCTTGAAATGAATGGGAGAATATCATACGGAAACCAACATTCGGTGGAAACCAGTGAAAACCACAAAAAAAAGATTTTGAAAAGCTTCAAAAAAATCTGAAAAAAATACGGGATGTTAAGAGGATGTTTTATTGCCACGCCAAATTTCAAGTTGAAACACATTACGAGATGTGAGCTATGAAAAAGACAAAAACAGCATTGAATAGTGCCGAACAGTAATGTCACTATTCAGGGCTGAAATTTGTCTTTTTCATAGCTCACATCACGTAATGTGTTTCAATTTGAAATTTTGCGTGGCAATAAAACATCACCCTCTTAACATCCCATATTTTTTTCAGATTTTTTTGAAACTTTAAAATATGGTTTCCACGAAGTTTTCATTGAATGTTGGTTTCCGTATGATATTCTCCCGAAATGAATTGTGCAGAAAATATGTGTAATATTCCTCACATTTATTTACTGCAGTTATTTAATAATTCAAAACCTAACTAATGCATGTTTGTTCTGAACTCATGTTCTTCATTGTTTGAGGTCTGCTTTTCCATACATTATTGTGAATTTAAAAGGTTATTTAACGAAATTATCTTTGCTAGTTGGGCTGAGGGCATATAGGGCAATGCCTCTTTTTTTTTAAGTATCAATTACCTACAATTGAACTGCAAGGATTGACTAAACCACTATTCCCTTGTTCCATGTTCCTTAAAAGCTCAAGTCCATCAATTCTTGATCTTCTGTTCTTAATCATAGCAGGGTGGTGCAGGTACATGGAGTGATGGGAAGCTTGTGACCAGGATAGGGAAAAACACTGATGGTGTTCAGGCTGTAAGAATCTTCCTGCTCCACCTCAATGGATGCTTAGCTTGAGAACTAGAATTACAAATTCTTCTACTCCCTCCGATCCATATTAATTGTCGCTGCTTTAGTACAAAGTTAATTATTAATGCAATAATGCAAGCTTAGTATCTGTTGGCTACCAGAGTTCAAGACTCTGGTGGTAACAAGTTGCTCCCCGTACTGGTCATGGGTAGCATGGTAGATTTTTGCTGATGTTTTGAATACATAGTCATCAAAATAGGAAGAGCTTTTGCATAACATAATATCCTAGACTTCCTAGTTCAAAACTGACCATTTATATATGTTTAAGCTATACCGTGGGGTCTTGGATTTCAGGTGATGAAAACACTTGTTCATTTCGGAGGCCCTCCAAACATTCTCATTGATGGGAGACCTCACTTGGGTACAGATAAACTTGTTCCTCTGTTGCGGAATTTCAGACACCACTTAAGAGAGTTGGGCGTGAGTTGAACATAGCAGTCTTCATTGAAGCTTTGGTATTATTTTGTTATGTAAGCTTTCATGCATCAATGTATTCTGTTTTATGTTCGATTTACAGGTTGCCATAAGATTTAATACTAGAGTAGATGACCTTATGGTGGAAGGCGGGCAGGTCAAAGGAGTTGTGGTTTCTGATTCAAATGTACAGCCAGGTTCTGTTGATGAGAAGCTATCATTCGATGCAGTTGTGCTAGCAGTTGGGCACTCAGCTCGTGACACATACACTATGCTTCTGAGGCATAATGTAGACATAACCCCCAAGAATTTTTCTGTAAGTTTTCTTATGCTGGGTAAGGCAATTTCTACTTCACTAGTACTTGTCAATAATTTGAGGGTCCGATAGCACACAAGCCACAGCGTTCAAGACCATCTTTGCGTTGGATATTAGGTTACAAAAGAGGCACATTGGTCTTCAAACCAAACAAAAACAGATATATTACATGGAGTTTGCTTTCTTTGTCGATCAAATGCCTCGGGTTGAGAATATATGTACATGCCACTGAGTAAATACTAGCAGATCATTTAACCTTTTGCCATTTATATAGGTGCTATCTATTTCAAGTTGTCAACAACATTGTCTTATCCTATTTAGCTCTCCTTTACACCGTATAAATAGACAAAAGGCTCTTCTAATACAACGTGCAATTTGTGGCATGTTCAATAAAGACACAGATAAAACTAAAAGGCCAGTCAGCACAAGATCACGGTAGCAACAGTAGGGTAGAGGTGGGTGTGTTGGATAAGGATAGCAGCAGCTTGGGACACGGTGTAGCTGGACCTTTTGGAGTTCGTTGATTGCTCACAGGAGTCCAAGAGTGCAGAAAAAAGCAGGAGAAGGAGAACTAGGAAAATATCCAGGAAATATTAGGAGAAAGCATATAGATTTAGTAAGTCATGTCATATGATATCAGGACGTTGTATTGTATTAGAAATTTAAGGTCCAAACTTGATGCCACATACCTCAGAGTTAATCAAGCAAGAATACATTTTTTCTCCTCTATATACTATCTGTCACCCCCTTTAGTTCTCTCACGTCTTATCTATGATAGTTATTTCGTTAGAACCAGGTTCACAACAAGGTGTTGGTAGAATAGTGTTTTTTATTATTATATAAACTAGCTAATCTAGGCATTTTAATCGGTTATTTTTATTATTAATCGGCCTAACATAGGTCTTGGGCTGTATGATTACTGCACCACAGACTGGCTGGACATTGCCTCCTTGTGGCATTATGTCTTTTGCCCATGTTACTTTGCCAATTGCAAGCACTAATTTAATTTTTCATAATATGAAGGAAAGTATGGTAAATTATTTTCTCTTCCGTCCATGTGACAGTTGTTATTCTTACAGGTTGGCTTAAGAATCGAGCACCCCCAAGAACTGATAAACAACATCCAAGTAAGCCATATTTTATTTGTTCACACCAACGTTTTTCTGAATGATACTCGCCTAATGTTTAGCTTTATTTCAAGGTTGATATTTAATTTCCAGTAATTTAACATTCTGTATTTCGTGAACTCCTAATTGGTGATTGTTAAAGGTGAAACTGAAATTAATAAATGAAGATTTAGGATGTTAATTACTATGGCATCATGTGGAGCAATCCATTTATAAACTAGGAAAAGTACAGAAACTGCCAGTTTCTCCAATACCCTCCAACCATCAAGTTTTATTGTAGGAGTAGCCGCATGGACAGAAGCGGAAGAAGTTATGTTTTGGTTTTTAACTTATATTCATTTCCTTTGCAAATTGTGATAAGTATCCAGTGAACTATGCACTGATGAGATCTCACTTATTAAAGCATGGGACCGAGTTTGTCTTGCTGGGCTGTGTCCAAGGGGAAGGGCTGACCTAAGCCTTGTGCCCACCAGTGTTTTTGAGCATGGATGCTCATGGAATCACTGTTTATTGCATGATAACAATATTTGTAGTACATGCATCCATAGAGCTTTATGTATGGACCTATTGATCTTGTAGTAACTCCTAGCACTCGCTTATTTGCCGGCTTGATACAGCTATACTGTTGATCTTTACTCCCATAAAAAAGTCAATTGGTGGTGGCATTCCGTCCACTTTCATTACAGCACATGTTATAGTTGGCACAAACGGTTAAGATGAGAGCGGATATGGATATTTTGATTTTGCATGAACAGCGGAAAGATCTTACAGTACAGTTTTTAAATTCCATTTTAATGAATGAGTATTGCGCTAGTATGGGTAATTTCATACTGTATTTCGCAGTGTTGAAAATCAAATGTACATTGTTTTCACATAATCGTATTCAAACAATCTGTGTGATATGTGTCATTGTCATCCTTTGCAGTATTCTGAATTGGCTGCTGAAGTACATAAAGGGCGTGGGCGGATACCTGTAGCAGATTACAAGGTAGTGAAGTCAATTGGTGAAGGAGATGTGAAGAATGATATAGAGCAAGTAGATCAAAACCGCAGTTGTTATTCGTTTTGCATGTGTCCTGGAGGACAGGTCAGTCATTTTCTTTGTTGTTTAATTCACCTTCGTTTCTTTAATACATTATTGAGTATCGGAATCCTGTTCTTGAAATACCGAGACATGCCTGCAGGTTGTTCTAACTAGCACAAACCCATTGGAATTGTGTGTCAATGGTATGTCATTCTCACGGCGAGCATCTAAGTGGGCAAACTCAGCTCTTGTGGTCACGGTATCATCTCATGATTTTGAACCATTTCAATCCCATGGTTCTCTTGCGGGCGTAGAGTTCCAGGTACTTGTTACGACCCCCTTAGGTAACTGAAATGCTTAATAATTGCATTGCCATCACCTGGAACAATTGGCTACATTGCCTTCTGGATTATGTGCCTCAAAATGACTTTATGATAAAGGTGTCAGCAATACAAGATTGTCTAGAAGACAACCACTTGATTGTAAAAGTACAAATAATCCACTTGGATATAATTGCTTTCTCGAATGTTTGATTCTTTTACTTTTTTCAATATTAGCTGGTTTGCTGCACTTCTATTTTCGAGAAACCGCAAAAGCCTTGCATCTTGATGCATTGAGTGAAAGGGGTTTGAGCTTAGCAACATTTTTTTGCATCCGTACTAGCCTGATGACAGTTTCCCCCCTATTTTAGCTTATGAATTTTCTGTACACTTTGAGAACAGAGAGAATATGAAAGAAGAGCAGCTATGATAGGGGGAGGGAATTTTGTTGTCCCTGCACAGTGTGTCACAGATTTTATCAGTAACAAATTGTCAGGTACTAATTGTACACTAAAGTCTTGTCAGTTAGTAATGATTCACATTTCCTTTTAGTTACTTTGTTACCTATTTCAGTTACAACTCTCCCACCATCAAGCTACAGGTTGGGAGTTCGTCCATCCAAACTCCATGAGTTATTCCCTCCTTACATAACTGAAGCTTTACAACAATCAATAATGATGATTGACAAAGAGGTTTGAACTATTGTTTTCTTTCTTCATTTTGCAGTTTTGACTTTCCATCTGTCCTGACCCATTTGCAATTCGATATTTCCAGATGCCAGGCTTTATTTCTAGCGAGGCCTTACTTCATGGTGTAGAGGTATGCAAATCCTTACACGACAAGCTAAAATGGCGTTTCACTTGGTGAATTCCTATACGGTGTATTTAAACACCAGAGAGTCTAGTGTTAGTCTTGTGCCGGCAATGCGACCACTCGATGGTAGCTGGTCAGTCTAATAGAAACATCCTTGCCTACTGGCCTGTGGTCTGCAATTCTTTAACTCTTATTATAACAGTTGTCTGCTGTTAGATGCAGCCTGTACGGGGTAATGCAATAGTACCTTGCTACTGGCAGGTGCGAGAACAGAATCTTGGAGCATGCTCTGAATTATAATAGAAAATTCAGAGTTTAGGCCTGCAGTTGAGTTTAGGAAATGCTGAATCTAGCTGTACTTCCTGCAGAATAGCCTGCAAAACCAGGGTATATTTGAAAATTGTAATTAAGTGGTGTTAGCAAGGTGGCCTGTTGGTGCAGCGGGTTTCTGCAGTTACACTTTAGCCGGTGACAGTGAGATTGGAACGGCGGAACCTGTTGTGCAAAGACAACAGTTAATTGTGTTTGTTTTAAATACCTCTTTTTTCTGGTTAATTAAATTTGGGCCAAGGTTGAGCTGTAAATCCATTAGAGTAAAGTTTATGACACGGAAAAAGTATATACTTTTAGTTTCTTTGGGCCTGCCGAGCTAGGCTAAAGCCATAGGACATTAGAGATTTGGTATACAAAATCGAGAATGCAGATCGCATCTTCCTGAATGATACCCTGAAGAGGTGCATTTTTCCGTTGTTCTCCTGAATGCTCATTCATATTCCACTTTAAAATGATCCCAGTATATAGTCTAGCCTAGATAGTGCAATTCTAACTAGTAGGCTTTTAGCTACTTGATTCGCTGTCCCTAGATTCTGTCCTACTTATTGGTAATGTGCACTTTCCCTCTGACTAAGCTACATCACCTTCCATCCAACCTTCTCTGGCCGCTTTGGTTGTCATATTTGCATATACCCATGGTCTTTATTTCAACATTTTGTCTTTATCCTTCATCCCCTTACTATGTCTCAAATTATATGCTAATCCGGTAATCCATATAATTCCCAACTCCATCGCTAACTTGACTTTAAATTTGAGACAAACCACTGCACCAAGAAAAATGCAAGTCATTAAGTAGAGCTAATTCAGGCGATTGTTTTTAGGTAACTTGTGAACATCAAGAAGAATGCTTTCGGTTTTCCTTAATATATACACTGAAATGTGTAAATTATCTGCCACTTCTGCGGCGTGAAAAGTGCAATGTCAACTATTATATCTACTAGTACATGAGTTCACTTATGTGCAATCTTTTTCTTTTCTTCTTTATGTGGCTGGATTTCTATATCTTTGGTGGTACAGTTGTGTAATGTTATCTCTGCATCCACCCTTCCCTTTTATTTATTATATATTTGATACCTGTTTCCAGACTAGAACGAGCTCCCCCTTGCAAATTTCACGAAACAAGGAGACATACGAGAGCACGTCACTGCAAGGGCTATATCCAATTGGGGAAGGTGCTGGCTACGCAGGAGGCATAGTAAGCGCTGCTGTGGATGGTATGTATTGCGGTTTTGCTTTAGCAAAACAGCTTTGTCTGTTCGCTGGTGATATAGAGGCAATTTTTGGCAAAGCACAAAAACAAACAGGCTCTGTAAAATATTGAGTTCCGATTCCTAGTTATTTGTAAACACTTCATAGGCCCTAGATTGTTCGGACCCACCCCCTCCCACCGGCTAGACAATTTTGCCGTGGAGAAAATTGTGGAAGTGTACTCGTAAAGGAATTCGAGTCTGATGTAAAGAGAACAGGGATGCTATAGGAGTTAACACTATGTATAACAAAGGGAACTTCTTGGAGGCCATATATATAGCAAGGTAGCAGTTTCCGGTTGTTTCCGTCATGGTGCCCAACTTAACATTGTGGATGTCACTACCTAAAGTAAATCACAGTTACTCCCTCCGTCTTAAAATAAGTGACTCAACTTTGTATTAACTTAGGGAGTATATATTTTTTTAGAAGTTGTTTGTTCTTCTTTCGAAGGAGAGATTTAGCCACATCATCTTCAGATCTGCAAAAGCAAAAGGTTGCTACATTTCTCAAATAATTTGTGTATTGCACGTTTGCTATTACTCTACAACATTAACCCTAGTTTATTTACAGTAATGTTTACCCCAGTTACTTATGTAGTTTTCTTGTGTGAAGTATCTTATCTTGCTGTACATAGTACATCACGATGAAACAACATACACCATAGGTCACGGGAGACAATATGTTCCTTGCTTATACGGTTAGAGTTTCTTTGGCTATAGACTATAGTATATGTTCCTTGTCCAAAATAAATGCTTATGGGCTGAGTAATTTAATAAATCATTTATGGCAGCAGAAGAGCGACGAGTGTTCAAGTGATACTCCGTTTACTCTTTTCTGTTTGATGTTTGCTATCTGTGCCGTCAAATTTCTAGTTTGCTACGAAACATTGAGATCGGCGGAGTCGAAACAAGGAACTGTAAACAAGTTCTCCATGATGCTATGACGTGAGATTCCGTCGGAATGGCGGAAAAATGGCAAATTTTGTATCAAAGTATGCACACCTCGGACGCCAGGTAACTGAAACCACACATCTCTCGCAAGGGGGCACTGAACCATGAGGTGATCCATGGATTCATGCATGATGCATCTGATCACAAAGAAGGCAACCTGGCGGCCGAGGAAGACCCCCAAACTCTAATCGGTCTGCTGTCGAACATCTGTTCCGCAGCACAAGCCATGTGACGAATTTCTCCTTCAGAGATGCAATGTTCCTCTAGAGGGATTTAGCGTAGCCAGTGTACCCCTAGCCATAGTAGAACGCCTGGCAGGCAGAGATGGATGAATAGATACCATTTAGCTGAGTATCCCCTGATAATACCATTTCTAACCGATCCCCAATAACTTATAGAGGAGTAAAAAGACGATTTTACTCCTTTAACTGCCCCCTAGCCGATTCTCAATCGGCGTTAGATGAGGATAATTTATCCTTGGAAATGGTGCGCCTCCCTGTATTTACTCTACCGAACGGCGGTCGAGTAAAAAATCTCACTTGCTTTCCTCTTCCTCCCCGCCTCCTCTGCCTCTCCTTCTCCCCATCCCCGTCGCCGGCGACTCCCCCTATTCCTCGTCGCCCCCTCTCCTCCCAATGGCCGGACACGATGGCCGGAGGTCCGCGCCGCCGATCCGCAGCGCGCATCCGTGCCGCCACACCCGCGGTTTGTTGTCAAGCGGTGGATCCGCGAGCAGCCGCCCTCCGCCCCCGCCCGCTTTGTCGACTTCCCGGAGCCACGACAGCCGCAGAGGGCATACATTGGCATCCGCCAGCGGCTGCGGGAGACGTGGGTGGCGGAGATAACCAACCGGGAGACGCACACGCGGAAGTGGCTCGGCTCCTTCCACACAGCGGAGCTCGGCGCCCTAGAGTACGACCGGTGGCAGGTCACGGCGAGGAGGCGCGCCTCAACTTCCCGTGGCCAGCGGCGCCCGTTCACCTCGCCCTGGTGGCGTAGGGTGTGGTGGATGCGGCGACGGCTCGGGAAGACCGGGAGGCGAGGGAGCGTCTCGTGGTGGACCAAGCCGACGAGGCGTACATGGCGGATCTACGCCGGAAGCACCTTGAGCTCGTGGAGGCGGAGCGGGCCATCTTTGCGGAGAATGGCGGGGAGGTCATAGTTATCTCCGACGACGAGGTGCAAGGCGACGACGAGGGCGGTGAAGAGGAGAAGGAGTTCGACGTCGAGGAGTGGTGGGCGATCTTCCCCGACGACGACGACGACGACGACGACGTCACCGGCCCAGACCCATGTCTCGCCGGCGGATTGTCTGTCGAGGCAAGATTGGCTCGACCTCACCTATGGCAAAAATGTGTAGTCTAGTGTAATTTAGAGTTTGAATTTATATTTAACGTTTGGTTGTCAAGACTAGTTTGAACGTATGTTGAAATGTATGCAAATTTCGGTTGAATTTTGGTTCAATTTATGTTTACTCCGCTAAGTTTAAAGGATCAGCTAGGTCCGACCAAATCTTAGTGGAATAAATGTACTCCACTAAGGTTTATTCCGATCTTTACCCCTCTATTTTTTTGAGGATCACTTAGAAATGGCCTAACCGAGTAACTTTCAGCATTGCTCAATCATCTTCATTTTTCTTTACGCATCTCAAACACACCACGAGAGTTTCAGAAAAAAAGAAAATCCTACTTTCCCCCGTGAGTTGATCCTGCTGTTCGTAATGCATGCATGGTCCATTGATCCTCATGTGCTGCATACACAACAAGTGGTGCTGAAAAAGCATGTCAATTCTTGTATTGGTCTCGTCACCTCGACGGTCAACTTTTTTTTAGGAATCAGGGAGGGTGGGGGAGGATTCCCACCGGAATATATTGCTCAGAGAGGAAAAAGCCAAAGTCATGCTCTTAGTTTTGGCTCATCCAGTTTAGAAGAAAAATTGGATAAAAAAAAAACAAATTGACCCTGCTTATAAGGAAAAACATGAGGAAAATCACGGTCAACTATATATATTTGTGCTGGCAATCTGTAGAAATTTGCTTTCTTCCTACTCTTAGTGATAATTATGTGCAAAACAACTGGAGCATATCCTATGGAGATGTATGCGCGATCATGAAACAGGTTCAATTTTTAGGCATGTTTGCAGGAGCACAGATAGACCCAGATCGACTGGACCAGTCACCACCACAAGGTGTAGGTTTAGGTCATTTTTAACCGACCCCTTAAAAATAATGGAGTATCCGGTGAAGTAAAACCTTATTGAAGTATATTTACTCTACGAAATTTTGGCCGTTTCTAGCCGATCCCCTGTACTTAACGGAGTTTTTTTTTGTTTTTCTAAACTTTGCAATTCTAGTATAAATTGCAACTACATATTAGCACACATATAGAAACTAAATATAAATTTGAATCTTCAAACAAATCACGAATATAATTTACAAACCGAATTCAAATTTTACAATCCAAATTATTCAAATTTAAACACACCGAATGGTTCAAATGTAGCAAATAGCATGTGATAGAACAACTAAGTCTCGCTAAGACGTTCCAGTAATGCTCAACAAGATCTTGTTGGTGCTGAGCATGAACTTGACGGTTCTCGATCCTGATGCTCCTCAAGGAGTGACAAGATCCTGTTCGTATCATACTCTGGCTCAACCGGAGTCCCGTTGGTGATGTACCGAAAGTTCTCAGGCATATCCCTCTCGTCTTCAATAATCATGTTATGCAATATGATGCAACAAGTCATGATCCGCCATAGAACCTTTGAGTTAAAGTACTCGGCAGGGCCACAAACAATTGCAAAGCGCTTCTGAAGCACACTGAAGGCTCTTTCAACATCTTTTTTAGCAGCTTCTTTACATTGGGCAAAGTGAATGTTTTTTTGCCTTTTGGACGCGGAATTGTTTTGACCAAGGTGGCCCATTGTGGATAGATGCCATACGCAAGGTAATAACCCATCGAGTAATTGTCATCGTTGACCGAGTAGTTGCAAGCAGGAGCTTCATCTGTAATAAGCCTAGAAAACAGTGGTGATCTCGACAGCACATTTAAGTCATTGTGAGAGCCAGGCATACCAAAGAATGAATGCCATATCCAGAGATCTTGCGATGCAACTGCCTCAAGAATGATCGTTGGATTATTGTTGTGGCCTTTGTACTGACCCTTCCACCCTACATGACAATTCTTCCATCTCCAGTGCATACAGTCAAGTGATCCAAGCATCCCTGGTCATCCTCTTGCTTCATTCTCAGTCATCAGCCTCTAGGTGTCTTCCCCGGTTGGTGCACTCAAGTACTTTGGTCCAAAGACAGCGATCACCGCTTTAGCGAACCTTCGAACAACCTCCAAGATTGTGTCTTCACCAATGTGGACGTAGTCATCAATTGCACCGACCGAACACCCATATGCCAAGACTCGAACAGCTGCAATGCACTTCATCAGAGGGCTTGCACTTATCTCTCCCCATGCATTTCTTTGGAGCATGAACTAGTCATCATATATCTCAACGGCTTTTGCAATGGTCAGAAAAAGACTTATGCGCATCCGAAAGCGCCGACGAAAGTACTTCGCCCGATAGTTTGGATTTGGGTCAAAGTAGTCTCTCATGATCTTGGCATGACCCTCCGCTGTATCACGGTTGATGTGTATGCGGCCAAACTGTGATCCTCTCCTCGGTCGCCGAACATCATCACTAAAAATCATGCCTTCAACGGTGACAAAGCCATCGTCATTTTCTTCCCTTCGGACGATGATGAGTCCTCCAAGGCAGGTAGAACAAATCAAAGACACAAATAGATATCATATAAACATAGTTTTAACCCAAACCAAACAGTTTTCAATACCAATATGACATAGTCCAAACCAAACCAACACACTTAGCAGAGAGCTCTCCTAGACGTTCACGGCAACGACGCCGTCGTGCTTCCTGCACTTGGTCACCACTTCAATGTCATCTTCGTTGAAGACGATCATCTACAGGGTGTCGGGAGTCAACAACTTGAAGGTGACCATGTAGCCGATCCTAATTTGGTGGACGGCGGTGAAGGGGGCTCAACCCTGATCGAGGGTGACCCTGTCATTCATCAACCGAACAGTCACCCTCCATGCGCAGCTGGTGTTCGTCTTCAGCTTGAACTCCCAAGGCATGACCGAGAAGTGCTTCATGAAGTCTAGAGGCATTGGCATGCACTCCAGCTTCGGGCAAAGTATCACCTTGCAGAAGCAAGTTGGGCCTGCCTCCTCGTGGTAGTGCCTGTAGTTCCTCCGCTTGCCGCTGGGGGCTCCTCCAGCATGATGTCGTCGTCCAATGGCGACACATCCTCCTTGCCCTTCTCCAAGGTCGGCACCACCTCCTTGCCCTTGTTCTCTGTCTTGATCTAAACTAAGAACAACACAAAGTTCAAAGCTTGACCAACACTCAATCCTATCGTCCAAAGCCCCTATATTTACCCACCAAATGCCACATACTTACCCACCACCTCACTCAATTAACCCTCTCTGTCTCTCATGCTCACTCCTCTTCCACTCTCCATCGCCATGAACCCCATGCCCAACCCCTCCCCATGGCGCATTGGATGGAGGGTTTCTTCCTCGGGTGCTCGCTCGGTGGTGTGTTCGAACTTCACTAGCATCGACGACATGCACAAGGAGGCAGGCGCTATGGTAAAGAAGGAGACATCGGGAGATTTGAAGACACTTTGAGACCTATGGTATATCTACCTATGGATTGAATAAGATCCTTCAAGTAAGTTGTCATTAGTGCATAAGCAATAAAAATTGATCCTAAATATCTATGATATTTTATTGGAAGGGAAAATAAGCTTTGTACCTTGTGATGGCAAAGAAATAAAAGCGACGGACTACATAATAAAGGTTGCTATCATAAGGGGCAATATAAAGTGACGTTCCTTTCCATTAAGAGCTTGCACATGTTGGGTTCTACCGTAGGTGCATCGCATGCCAATTAAAATTTTCCTACACGCAGAACATCCAAGAACATGCCACGGAGATGGATCACAGATCGTTACCACTAGACGTGCAGTGTCGTGCAGCGGAAGGTTGGGGCAGCGCGTCCGCGTGGTCCGTCTCCTCCTCGTTCGATCTCCCTCGAACAGCCGGTCGTCGGATCCTTTCCCTCGCGCAGCCGGTCGCCGGATCCCACGTACAGGTTCGCCGGAGCGACGCAAGTGCACCGCCTCTAATGGTATCCACGCGTGCAGGAGGAACACCGTGCGGCGGACTGCTAGGTCCGATCACACAGTCGGCGGCGAGTGGAGGTGGCTACTTGCAACACATGCAAAACCTAATGACGGCACCGAAGCGATCAACCAGATGGGTGTGCCGCACCTCCACTATATATATAGGCATCCGGCTCGGGCTCAACTCTTGGGCCTCGCACGGATCCTAAAGCCCACGTGTTCCTTCCCTTAAGCGCGCGACCCCTTAGGTTCTCGTTCACTTGGTCGCGAGTCAGATCACATCCGGCTCGACCAGTCGGTAGCAGCCTCTAGCAAAGCGTGCCGACTCCAAGTGTCCGATGAAGCTGGTTAGACGAACCTGTACTTCACACTTTTGTTCCCTTTGCCACACGATATATGTTGTCGTGCTCAAGGCTACATGGTCATCCTTATTGCAGCACAACCTCTTTCTCGTTCCGGTGTATCCGACCAACACTTCGGATTATCTCATAATCCTCATCGCATGGCCATGCTTATCCAGGTTGGATCACCCGAGGGGACCAGAGTATATCTCTCCTCATCGGAGGGGCAAATCCCATCTTGCTCGACCACGTCTCGCAACATGGGTCTGGACAAGCCCGAAACCTACCTTTATAACTACCCTGTCACGGAGTAGCATTTGGTCGGCCCAAAGCAAGACTGTCACCATCCCGAGTACATGCGCCAGCTCAGGTCTTAGGACACATAACGTATGTTGTACTAGAGACTCACAGATGACCTACCGCTTCGTCTCATAGTTGGGTCTGTCCAACTCAGACCTTATCTCGACTCGGATCCGACTACGTCGAATCCGACCAGATCTTTCTGAGTCCATATTATTCGGCTAGCATCGAATGCTACATGGTCAGTGAGACCGGACCATCCACCGTGTCATATGCTAGTCTAACTGGCTGCGCATCCACACAGCCCTTTCGACTAGGGACCATTTAGGACAGTCATCATACAATGCATAGTCTCACAAACAAGTCACGTACTTGTTAATACACATCATTGATAATGTCCAATGACTATCTTTATTCATAAACACATAGGAAATATCATCATACATGATTGCCTCTAGGGCATATCTCCAACAACACATCCAAATAATAAGCACATGGCAACCTCTGCTTCCCTCTATGAAGGGCCTATCTTTTACTTTTCCGTATTTACTTTTATGCAAGAGTCAATAATGTTAATCCCTATTCCATTCTTATTATTATCTACTTTGCAAGCATCATGTGGTGGGGAAAGATCCAGGCACATATATCCTGTTGGATATAGGTGATCATGAGTTATTATTGTTGACGTTATCCCTGAGATAAAATGTTGGGTGGTGATAAACCACAAACCCCTATCTTCCTATGTGTCTGATTGAAACTTTTTTACTTCATAAATATCCTGTGAGTGTCAGCAATCATAGAAGACTAAATGATAGTTGAGTATGTGAACTTGCTAAACAAAGCTCTTACATAGACTCTTTCTGAAAATATGATGGATTGTAATTGTTGCAATGACTAAGAACATACTTTGCTAGTTTTCAATAAAGTTTATGATTCATACTTGAGCATGTGGATATATTATTACTTATTCATGAGAAGTTTTATGATATTATGTTGTTTTTATGATAATGATCATGATGATTTCATATCCGTATTTTATTTTTATCGACACCTCTCTCTCTAAGAATATGGTCATGATTATCGAGTTCGGCTTTCACTTGAGGACAAGAGAGGTCTAAGCTTGGGGAGTTAATACGTCCATTTTGCATCATGATTTCCTACTGTTATTTATATTGTTTTTGGTCATTATTCCACTTTATGATACAATTTTAATGCCTTTTTCTCTCTGAATTTACAAGGACTACATGGAGAGGAACATTACCTCCAGCTGGAATTCTGGACCTGAAAAAGCTACATCATAGATACCTATTCTGTTGAACTCCAAATGACCTAAAATTTTACGGAGAATATTTCTGGAATATATAAAAATACTGGAGCCAAGAAATACTAGAGGGGGGCCACCTGTCGCTCACAAGGCAACCGGGCATTCCCACCCCTTGGGCGCGCCCTGATGCCTTGTGGGTCTCACATGCGGTCTCCGGTCCCCCTCTTCTACTATATGATGTGTTTTGACCTAGAAAAAAATCAAGAGGATACCTTGGGGACGAAGCGCCACCGTCTCGAGGAGGAACTTGTACATGATCACTTTTGCTCTCCGGTGGAGCGATTACGCCGGGGAAACTTCCCTCCGGGAGGGGGAAATTGAAGCCATCGTCATCACCAACACTTCCTTCATCGTGGGAGGACCAATCTTCATCAACATCTTCACCAGCACCATCTCATCTCAAAGACTAGTTCATCTCTTGTATTCAATCTTTGTCTCAAAACCTTAGATTGGTACCTGCGGGTTGCTAGTAGTGTTGATTACATCTCGTAGTTATTGTGAGTTGATTTATTTGGTGGGAGATTATATGCTCAGATCCTTAATGATATTCACTACACCTCTGATCTTGAACATGAACATGATTTGGGAGTAGTTACTTTTGTTCTCGAGGGCATGGGAGAAGTATTGTTATAAGTAATCATGTGATGTTGGTATTCGTTTGATATTTTGATGATATGTATGTTGTTCTTCCTTTAGTGGTGTCATGTGAACGTCGACTACATGACAGTTCACCATATTTATGCCTAAAGGGAAGCATTGGAGAATGCTAACTAGATGATGGGTTGCGAGAGTGACAAAATCTTAACCCTAGTTTATGAGTTGTTCCGTAAGGGGCTGATTTGGATCTACACGTTTAATGTTATGGTTAGATTTAACTTAATTCTTCTTTTGTAGTTGCGGATGCTTGCAAGAGGGAGTAATCATAAGTGGGTTGTTTGTTAAAGTAAGAACAACACCTTAGCATCGGTCCACCCACATATCAAATTATCAAAGTAACGAACGTGAATCAACTAAACATAATGAACGTGACTAGATGGAAATTCTGATGTGTCCTCGAGAGAGCTTTGTTTTGAGGCTTATCATTTGCTAAAAAAAAGTATTGGGCCACCTTGCTGCACCTTTGTTACTATTATTACCTGTTACTTGTTATGAAATTATGTTTCTAGAAAACTATCTATCACTGTTACTTATAGCACTTGCGGAGAATACCTTGTTGAAAACCGCTTGTCATTCCCTTCTGCTCCTCGTTGGGTTCGAAACTCTTACTTATCGAAAGGACTACGATTGATCCCCTATACTTGTGGGTCATCACTATACAGGCCGAACAGTGAACACATGTAACTAAACGTGTCATTTTCTTCCTACGTGGGTCTGGTTAGGGTATATGCGAGCAACCAAACACCTCCATAGTGTTTCATTTCCTATATGTAATTTAAACATTGGACATGGAGTGATTACTACTCCCTCTGTTGGGGATATTCCCTCTGACATAAGATGGATATTATAAGGGCGGGTCATCCCTAGGTATGGGCCCAGTTATAAGCCGACCCATGTATGAAGGGATTTATCTTAAAACAGTCCTGAGAGTTGACAATGCTGGGTCACCAATAGCCCCAGGAGGGGGCTAGGTCGCCGGTCGGCCCAAGAGGAGGACGGGTCACCTAACGGTTTGTGATACGAGCCGATAATCCCATGGCCGGCTTAGGAGGAAACCTATTCCAAGTAGAGGCACCGAGTCATTGTAAAACCGGTGGCTTACCCCAGTATATAAGGTGAAGCCCCGGGTCATTCAGAAAGTCAGATCCAAGTTACAACCTCTCGAGAGCTAGGTTAGCGATTCCGCACCCTTGTAATCAAGATCATCATCATCAAATAACAATCAAGCAGGACCTAGGCTTTTACCTCGATCGGAGGGGCCGAACCTGGGTAAACCCGTGTCTTTCGTTTCCGATCAACCCTATCCAAGCAACCACCTAGTTGTGATGGCTCCTAGACTTAGTCCTTTCACAAGGGCATCTGCCGTGACAAAACCACGATAGTTGGCGCCCACCGTGAGGCCAGGGCATGGTGGTGTTGAGTTCTTGGAGGGAGCTCTCCCAGGGATCGAGGGATACGCGATCGACCGGATGACGAAGAGTCTCCATGGCAAGCTCTACATCGATGACTTTGGCTGGGGTTCCGAAGCTGACTCAATCGAGTACGGGTACCTGGTCCGCTTTGGCAAGATCCACTTCTTCATCGGCAAGATCGACGAATTTGAGCTTGAGCGGGACACCTTCACCGACATCGTCGAGCCAGCTCGACGCTCCCAACCCGGCCCGACACAAGCCGCTCGGAACTACGTCTTCGTCGGATTCACTCAGAGAATTGATCTGTCAGGAAATTCCGCATCCGGCGGTGACACCCTTGCCTACTCTGATGGCGAGTCATTGGTCGGCGAAACCGAGTCGATCCTTCCACTTTTTGACAATCGGCTCGGGGGCTATACTGACAAAGAGATCGACCCGAAGATTTTCGAGCCGCCACGTTGCATGGTTGTCTACATGGAAGGGAATAACACGCCCGGAACCGCGAGGATTCAAACTTCCACTCTTGCTGGTGCTAGGACCGAGGGTGAGCCGCTAGCTTCCGGTGGGGCCAACTCGAGCAAGCCGCTGACTCAGGCTCTGTTGGAGTTGGCAACAACATTGAGTACCCTTCTAGCATCCTCCATAACCGCGGAGAACGCGGCAGAGCGTAGCGCCGAGGTTGTGAAATTTCAGGAGTAGATGGATACGGTCCAGGAGGAGATCAACGCGGAAAACACTCGTATGGCGGAGATGCAGGCCCGCATCTTTAGCGAATCCGAGTCCTTGCAGGCGGCGGTAGAACACTTGGGGTTTCGCCAAGATGAGAACTCTCTGGCTCACGCAAGAAGGCACCAGAGTCGCCTACCATCAACATTCGAGCCAACTCGTTTATTTGAAACACCGTTTGACGCAACTATCAGAGGAGCAGGAACCAACACGCCCGAAGAGACGCCTGTCATACCCCAATTGACACGAGTAGTGCGTGTAGGTGCAAACATGCCAACCCATCAGCAGACCTCGGCTCAGCAATCACCTCGACGCTTCCATACTCCACCGGGTTATTACTCCAACCCGGTTGACAATATGTTTGCGGTGACTCACAATCTTGCTGCGATCCCGATCACGGGAAACAGTCCGACAGACATTGAGGCTAGGAACACCATTGAGATGCTCAAAACTGCAGTGGTCCAGTAGGCGAACTATTCTCGTAGCATGCACCGACTTCATTCAACTCCTCATCAAAGCCGGAGCAGGAGCCAACATGCTGAGTCACCGGTGGTGTTCAGCAGTGCATGACGACAATTGGTTCCCCCACAGCCAGTGTTTTCAGATGCTTAGGCAATTATTTACGCTACATGAGCCCAACGAGAAGGAAACGCAGGCCCAACATATGTTCAGCCTGCGATACATGCCCAACCCGCCACAGCCCAGCCAGCCTCACGGAATTCCGGCGTATCCAGCAGAACTATTGGTACTCCTTGTCTAGGACCAACTCTACGCAACGAGCGCATGCCTCCTGATACGTCTCCAACGTATCTATAATTTTTGATTGTTCCATGCTATTATATTATCATTCTAGGATACTTTTTGAGTAATAATTTACCAATTTATATTATTTTTGAGCACTAACCTATTGACCCAGTGACCAGTGCCAGTTACTGTTTTCTGCGCGTGTCGGTGTCAAAACCGGCAGATCTTGGATTGATGGGTTACATGAGACTAGGAGACAATGTTTACCCAAGTTTGGGCCCTCTTGATGGAGGTAAAACCCTACGTCCTGCTTTTGATTGTATTGAGTATGGAGTACCAAGTACAGAGTTGATCTACCTCGAGATCGTATGCCGTGGTCTAAACCCTAAGAGTAATGAGCTTAACTTGTCCTACGGACTAAAACCCTCTGGCTTATATAGTCACCAGGGGTATCTAGGGTTATACAATGTCGGTTACATCAGGAAAGGAATATACCGAACCCATCATCTTGTACTTGGAGTGCACGTCACGACCTGGGAGATTCCGTCTTGGTGATGGTGTCCGGACCTTCATTGACGACCACAGGGCGGCCCACTGTCCAGCCCACAGAGACAGGCCGGCAGCCCGAGGACCCCTTAATCCCGGACTCCCTTAGTAGCCCCCGAAGTAGCCTCCAACGCCGCATCATCATATTATCATTTGCATGTCCAAAGTCTTCGGCTTGCGGGGCGAGTTCCTCCATGAATTCGAATTCTACCGATGATAGTTCGGTCACCGAATAATTCCTGATTTTCAAGGATATAACTTAGCCTCGAAGGCCAACCGTTCAAGTAAGAACAATGTTTTTCGCTGACCACTTTCTACCAAAAGGTCACGGCTCGAACGTTACCATTGACCGGTCCCAAAAAGCTCGAATCGCGGTTCGAGGCAGATTTCGTTTTTAATTGACACGTCTCATTAATATGGAGATCGTGTTCCGCCTTTCCAGGGATATGGTTTATGATTTGGGCCATCACTTGAGTGCATAACTGCACGGCATATCGGGAAGTGGAGAGGCGCGCGGCGCATCTTGGAGACTCTTGGTATTACAACGGCCCATAAAAGGAAACGTCTGCCAAGACCCTTAGTACGCTCTTCCAGACCCCCTGTTGTCATCTTCCTCCTGAGCTCAGTGCTTCCAAGCCCCATTCCTCCCAAATCTCCCGAACCTTTCCCCCACTCGATCATGGCCGGGGCAGGCTTCAAGGGCAAGTGGGAGGTCTCCCAGGTCACCGAGAAGGATATTATGGAGCTGAAGCTCTCCGGCTACTTGTCGACGAACGTCGTCCATCGAGCCCCGGAGAAGAACCAAGCCATACCCACGCCTAGAGAAAGCGAGAGGATAGTTTTCATCCCTCACTTTCTCCGGGGCCTAGGCTTTCCCCTCCACCCCTTAGTGAGGGGTCTCATGTTCTATTACGGGCTAGATTTTCATGATCTCCCCTCGAATTCTTTCATGCATATCTCCTCTTTCATCACTTTCCGCGAAGCCTTTCTTCGGGTTCAGCCCCACTTCGGCCTATGGTTGAAGGTATTCAACATTAAGCCGAAGGTTGTTAGTGGCAAGCAGGTCGACTGCGGGGGAGTGATGATTAGCAAACTCCCCTTGGTTCGATGGCCGGGCGGTTCTTTTATAGACACCATCAAGGTCTGGCAATGAGAGTGGTTCTATATCACCGAACCACGCGAAGAGGGATGGGGGGCACATCCTAGATTCAGATTCGGACCCCCACCAGACTAGTATCATGGATTAAGAAGGGACTTGATTGGGGGAGTGCGGGGGAGATGAAGACCTTGCAAAGGTGCATCACCACGTTGGTGGAGAAGAAGAATATCAAACTACCGAACGTAGTTCAAGTCATGCTCCACCGCCGCATTCTCCCCTATCAACACCGGGCCGCCCCCATGTGGGAATACAGTCCGGATGACCCTGTCACCGTGCGGGAGTTCTTCTGCACCTCCCACAAGAAGCTGTGGAAGGCGCTATTCAAGCCGCGAAAAAGCTGGCCCGCAGAAGAGGAGGACCTTGGCATGGAAGCCTCGATCCCTCCTGGACCGGTAACATTCTTTCCGCTTGTGTTCGGATTTTTCCCCTTTCAAAGGCTCTAATCCCCTCTTCTCCTTGCTTTGACAGATCTGGCTAGCGAAATCTTAGCAGATCAGCTGCCCGGCTCCGCTTCTCGAGGATCCTCGGACGCCCCTGCTTACGGCCGTATTGGTTGAAAAGCCATATACAGCCCCGAAGAGGAGGGAGGAGAAGAAAGAAGAGAAGAAGGAGGCCCGCGGGGGTCTCTGATCAAAGGCCCCCCCGGACACAACATTCGAGGAGACACACGCTCCCTCTACTCTTGAAGGAGAGATGGGGCAGGATGGGGAGGAGAGCGACTCTTCCCCCCCCCCCCCCCCTAAGAAGAGGGCGGTATCCGAAGACTTCGAGGGTGACCCGAATCCCTCCTCTAAAAGACCATGCAACCCCAAGGTGGCCTTGTTCGATGAAGTCCCGGATTCTGACGTGGAGTCCGAAAATTTCGAGGTTGTTCCTCGAAGGACCCTCAGGGTCAAGCCCCAGGCACAAAGGTACGAATTCACATAATTCGGCATTTTAATCCCCTCTGAGGGTTTCATAACATACCGTATATGTGCCTTTTTTCCCTCGTTGCAGTCCGATGCACGAGCTCCCTACCGATCAGAACTCAGAGGGTGAATCTCCACCCGCCGCATTGGCGGAAAGTGGGACTGCATCCCATAACTCCCCCACAGCCACCGAGGAGGTGAGGGGCGACGACACTATGGCCAGGGTTAATACGTCGGCCACCGAAGAACAGGAGGGCGAATCCCTTCTGTCACACAAGGAGGGAGAGCTTAGTCAACCCGAGCTTTCCCCAAAAGTAGCTCCAGAGCCATCAAAGGTTCCGGAGTCGTCTTCTCAGGTTTCTCGAGTAGGAGAAACCACAATGCCACACCCGGAGCCGCCTATAAGAGAGCGGACTCAGTTCGGGTGGACGGCCCTGATGGAGGAGGGTCTGAATGATTCCTCCATCGTTGAAGAGCATCGCGCCCTCCTGAGCTTGGCACTACAAGGTATTCAATCCGTTGGCAGCGGATTGAAGAAGGCCTTCGGCAGCCTGCTAGCAGGTTTTAAGGTAATTTACATAGTATGGCACCATTTTTCAAAGTATGTTTGGCTTTATATGCAATTGCCATAGTTAGTAGCCCCCGAGCCCTGTGTGAGTTCGGAAGAACTTACGCGAGGGTCGAATGTGATAAGAATACGAAGTAAAATCCTTTTTCCTTTTTGTTTGAATTTAGCCGCAGCCCCAAGACTCTGCTGGAATGTGAAAAACATCCGGACAAAGGATTTTAGAATCCACTAACTTGGGAACCTGACATGTTGTAAATGGTCTATACAGGCTATGCCGCTGACCATAGCCCCCAGTGTTATGGAGTTGGCAGAGATGAATCGGAAGCTGAAAAGCTCCGAAGACGAGCTCGACCATCTTAACAAACGGTTTGACGATGCGCAAGGTAAGTCCGAACTCAATTTGATGTAGTTATGTACCTGATATAAGTGAGGAATTTTTATGGTTGTATCCTAAAAAATGAATATGTTAATGCTTAATGCAGCCATGGCCGCGGAGATCGAGAATCTCAAGGCCGAGCTGTCGAAGGCGAGGCAAGATACCACCGAACATAAGGCGGCTGCCGAACAAGCGGCTACCGACATGTTATCGGCAAAATCCGAAAGTAACAAGCATGAGGCCAGGGTTGAAGAAGTGCAATAGGAGCTCAAGGACGCCATTTTTAAATGCGAGGTCCTTGAGCAGAAGAACAAGGAGCAAACTACCGAGTTGTCCTTGAAATCTGCAACTCTCCAGGAGGCACACATGGAGGTGCAGCACCATGAGAAGGAACTCCACCAAATAAAGCAGATCGCGAGTGGTAAGCAATACTTACTGCAATGCCCTGTCAGTGGAAAAAGGTTTTTGTTGCTCACTCGAGTGTGGCATTCTCCAGGCATGTTTGCGGACCTACCCAAGAGTGTGGTGGATGCGGCGCTGCATTATGCCTCCCAGGAAGGGGATGCTGATCAACGGCTGTTCTGGGAGCAGTTTCAGGCCCCAGAGCAACCACTCCTTGTCTCCGACCAGCTGAAGCAGCTGATGGAGTTGCATCGCATAGCTGAGCCGGCCATGAAGGATCTCTGTATCTGGCTATGGCCTACAGAGCCGCTGCCGGGCAGCTACTTCGGTTTGGTGCAAAGGTTGGTCGCTGCCATCCCCCGGGTTGACACCCTGATTCGCTCAGCCTGCACCGAGGGTGCCCGGATGGCGTTTGCGAAGATGATGGTGCATTGGCCGAAGCTGAAGCCCACCGAAATGGCTACTGGACCTCCGCCGCCCGGGAAGGGGCACAGGCGCCCCGAGCTGTACTTTTCCACCGTTATGGATGGTGTACGGGCAATAGAGGCTTTATGCCCGAAGGATGTAGTTCTTGAGTGAAAGTACTACCTTCTGTGTGACGTTCGAGACCTTATTGTATCTTAACGTTTATGAATTTGCATGGTATATGTCATGCTGTGCTTTTGTTAATTGTGACTCATGTCTAGTTGTTTTAATTCTGAAAGTTACCAGTCATCGGCTTCAACCCCCCTATAGATACTAAAAGGGGTTTTCTCGATATCCGCACTGTTACCCTTAGCCAACGTCTTGGTACCCGGAGGCAGTAGTTCGGAAGAAAACGAGGCAATCAGACTATACGACTTTATTGCTTTCACTTAACCATAGGAGCTTAAATGCAGGGAGTGAGCACTAGCTCGCCTGTACTTTGTGATGTTCGGTGTTTTAGATGTGGAAAAACCCGTATCACATGGCTTGTGTTACTCCAAACCCTCCGTTTTTAACACGGTGAACCTCCAACGATTCTTAGTTTAACACTTGTCATTGGATCACAGATCAGTTCACGCTTATTATGCCAGTCGGTTTTCAGCTTTCTCCACTGAGGTACTTGACCAGACGAACTAGAAGTACAATCGCAACGGTGCTCCCTTTCCCCTTTTAGCCGAACAAGCGGAACGTAAAAGGGGAAGCACAGGAGCCGGGCAACCCAACCTTTGACCAAAGACACAATTCGGAACTGATGGATATAACGCAATATCAAAGATGCCGAACACATGATATCAAGATAGTGTTGTGGCGATGCACGGGGCGAGTTGATCAAGCCCCCGGTTTTATGGACCAACCGCACCTAAGGAAATGCATACTGAGCTAACTTGCATTGAAGAACAAAAAAGGCACGCACAATATCAATAATTGCTCTATGATCGTAATGTTTGGGCATTACTGCGATGGACACTTGACGTTCCGTACACTTTTGTTTGCTCACGCAACTGGTACAAGTATGCAAGAATAAATTTACAGGAAAAAAGTGTTGGGGAACCTTGCATGGGAAACGAAAATTTTCCTACGAACACCCAAGATCTATCTATGGAGATGTATAGCTACAAGAGGGGAGTGCATCTATATACCCTTTTACATCGCTAAGCCGAAGCGTATATAACGCGGTTGATGTAGTCGTACGTCTTCACGATCCAATCGTGATCCGTCCCGCGATCCAATCACGATCCGTCCCGATCTAGCACTGAACGGACGACACCTCCGCGTTCAGCACACGTACAGCTTGATGACGTCTCCGCCTTCTTGATCCAGCAAGCGAGGGCGGATAGGTAGATGAGTTCTCCGGCAACACGATGGCGTGGTGGCGGTGGTGGTGGAGCAATCTCAGCACGGCTTCGCCAAGCGCTGCCGCAGATGTGTTTTGGAGGAGAAACAGATCTAGGGAGAGAGGGAGGGTTGCACCTATGGCTTGGGGTGCGGCTGCCCTCCCTCTCCCTCTCTATATGTAGGAGGAGGGGGTAGGTAGGGCGCAGCCCTAGCCCCTCCTCCAAGGAGGGCTGGCCGGCCAGATTGGGAGGAGTCCACCTCCCACAAGGGAGGTGGGCGCCCTGGGAGGAGTCCCTCCCCTCTAGGGCACCTTCCACCTACCACCTTGGGGCGCATAGGCCCTTAGGGGTCGGCTGCCCAGCGCACCAGGGGCTGGTGCGCCACCTCTTAGGTCCATGTGGCCCCCGGGATGGGTGGGCCCCTCCCAGTGGACCCCCGGAACCCTTTCGGCACTCCCGGTACAATACCGGAAACACCCGAAACTTTCAGGAACCCGAATACCACTTTCCTATATATAAATCTTTACCTCCGGACCATTCCGGAACTCCTAGTGACGTCCAGGATCTCATCCGGGACTCTGAACAACCTTCGGTCACCAACATATATAACTCAACAATACCAAAACGTCACCGAACGTTAAGTGTGCAGACCCTGCGGGTTCGAGAACTATGCAGACATGACCGAGACACCTCTATGGTCAATAACCAATAGCGAGACCTGGATGCCCTTATTGGTTCCTACATATTCTATGAAGATCTTTATCGGTCGAACCACGATGCCAAGGATTCAATCAATCCCGTATGCAGTTCCCTTTGTCCATCGGTATGTTACTTGCCCGAGATTCGATCGTCGGTATCTCCATACCTAGTTCAATCTCGTTACCGGCAAGTCTCTTTACTCGTTCCGTAATACAAGATCCCGTGACTAACTCCTTAGTCACATTGCTTGCAAGCTTCTTGTGATGCTATATTACCGAGTGGGCCCAGAGATACCTCTCCGTCATACGGAGTGGCAAATCCCAGTCTCGATCCACGTCAGCCCAACAGACACCCTCAGAGATACCTGTAGAGCACCTTTATAGTCACCCAGTTACGTTGTGGTGTTTGATACACACAAGGCATTCCTCCGGTGTCAGGGAGTTGCATGATCTCATGGTCGTAGGAATAGATACTTGACATGGATAAAGCAGTAGCAATAAACTAACACGATCAAATGCTATGCTTACGGTTGGGTCTTGTCCATCACATCATTCTCCTAATGATGTGATCCCGTCATCAGATGACAACTCATGTCTATGGTCAGGAAACCTTGACCATCTCTGAGCAACGAGCTAGTCCAGTAGAGGCTCACTAGGGACATGGTGTTGTCTATGTATCCACACATGTATCTGAGTTTCCGATCAATACGATTCTAGCATGGATAATAAACGATTATCATGAACAAGGACATATGATAATAACCAATTTATTATTACCTCTAGGGCATATTTCCAACAGTCTCCCACTTGCACTAGAGTCAATAATCTAGTTCACATCACCATGTGATTAAAACCCAATGAGTTCTGGGGTTTTATCATGTTTTGGGTGTGAGAGAGGTTTTAGTCAACGGGTCTGCAACATTCAGATCCGTGTGTACTTCGCAAATCTCTATGTCATACTGTAGATGCTGCTACCACGCTCCACTTGGAGCTATTCCAAATGACCGCTCCACTATACGTATCCGGATTGCTACTCAGAGTCATCCGGATTTGTGTGAAAGCTTGCATCGACGTAACCCTTTACGACGAACTCTTTATCATCTCCATAATCGAGAAACATTTCCTTAGTCCTCGAGTTACTAAGGATAATTTTGACTGCTGTCCAGTGATCCACTCCTGGGTCACTCTTGTACCCCTTGACAGACTCATGGCATGGCATACTATACAGATCCTACGGCTAAGGCATAGGGGACGACCTTCGTCCTTTCTCTTTCTTCTGCCGTGGTCGAGCTTTGAGTCTTACTCAAATTCATACCTTACAAATCAGGCAAGAACTCCTTCTTTGACTGATCCATTTTGAACTCTTTCAAAATCTTGTCAAGGTATGTACTCATTGAAAGTCTTATCAGGCGTCTTGATCTATCTCTATAGATCTTGATGACCAATATTTACGTAGCTTTATCCAGGCCTTCCTTTAAAAAAACTCCTTTCAAACAACCCTTTATGCTTTCCATAAATTCTACATTATTTCTGATCAACAATATGTCATACATATACTTATCAGAAATTCTATAGTGCTCCCACTCACTTTCTTGTAAATACAAGTTTCTTATAAACTTTGTATAAACCCAAAAGCCTTGATTACCTCATCAAAGCGTATATTCCAACTCCGAGATGCTTGCTCTAGTCCATAGAAGGATCGCTGGAGCTTGCATACCTTTTAGCATCCTTATGACCGACAAAACCTTCTGGTTGTATCACATACAACCTTTCCTCACGGAAACCGATAAGGAAACTCTGTTTTGACATCCATCTGCCAGATTTCATAATCAAAAAATGCAGCTACTGCTAACGCAACTCCAACAGACTTTAGCATCGCTATGGGTGAGAGAGTCTCATCGTAGTCAACTCCTTGATCTTGTCGGAGACTACTTTGCGACAAGTCGAGCTTTATAAATGGTGACAATTACCATCAGCGTCTGTCTTCTTCTTAGAGGTCCATTTGTACTTAACGGCCTGCTGTTCATCGGGAAAGTCTACCAAAGTCCATACTTGGTTTTCATACATGGATCCTATCTCGGATTTCATGGCTCCTAGCCATTTGTTGGAATCCGGGCCCATCATTGCTTCTTCATAGCTCGTAGGTTCACTGTTGTCTAACAACATGACCTCCAAGACAGGATTGCCGTACCACTCAGGGGCAGTACGATTCCTTGTCAACCTATGAGGCTCAGTAGTAACTTGATCTGAAGTTTCATGATCATCATCATTAGCTCCTCTTCATTTGGTGTAGGCTCCACAGAAACATCTTTGTGCATCGTGCTACCATCCAACTGAAGTGACGGTTCAATAACCTCATCAAGTTCTACCTTCCTCCCACTCAATTCTTTCGAGAGAAACTCTTTCTCGAGAAAGGACCCGTTTTTAGCAACAAACACTTTGCCCTGGGATCTGAGATAGAAGGTATACCCAACTGTTTCCTTAGGGTATCCTATGAAGACGAATTTGTCCGCTTTGGCTTCGAGCTTATCAGGTTGAAGTCTTTTCACATAAGCATCGCATTCCCAAACTCTAAGAAATGACAGCTTAGGTTTCTGCCATACCATAATTCACACGGTGTCATCTCAACGGATTTAGATGGCGCCCTTATGAAAGTGAATGTAGTTATCTCTAATGCATAACCCCAAAAAAATAGTGGCAAATGGGTAAGAGACATCATAGTACGCACCATATCCAATAGAGCACGACTACGACGTTCGGACATACCATCACACTATGGTGTTCCAGGCGGCGTGAGTTGTGAAACAACTTCCACATTGTCTTAAATGTATACCAAAACTCGTAACTCAGATATTTACCTCCACGATCATATCGTAGACATTCAATCTTCTTGTCACGATGATCTTCAACTTCACTCTGAAATTTCTTGAACTTTTCAAAAGTTTCAGACTTGTGTTTGATTAAGTAAATATACCCATATCTACTCAAATCATCAGTGAAGATAAGAAAATAAGGATATCCACCACACGCTTAAACACTCATTGGACCGCATACATCAACATGTATCATTTATAATAAGTCACTTGCCCACTCCATCAAACCGGAAAACGGGGTCTTAGTCATCTTGCCCATGAGGCATGGTCCGCATGTCTCAAGCGATTCGAAATCGAGTGAGTCCAAAAGATCCATCAACATGGAGTTTCTTCATGCGCTTTACACCAATATGACCTTAGCGGCAGTGTGACAAGTATGTGGTACTATCATAATTAACTTTGCATCTTTTGGCATCAATACTATGAACATGTGTATCACTACGATCGAGATTCAATAAACCATTCGCATTGAGTGTATGACCATTGAAGGTATTATTCATGTAAACCGAATAACTATTATTCTCTGACTTAAATGAATAACCGTATTGCAATAAACACGATCTAATCATGTTCATGCTCAACACAAACACCAAATAACATTTATTTAGGTTCAACAATAATCCCCAAGGTAGATGGAGCGTGCGATGGTGATCACATCAACCTTGGAAACACTTCCAACACACATCGTCACCTCGCCCTTAGCTAGTCTCCGTTTACTCCGTAGCTTTTGTTTCGAGTCACCAATATTAGCAACTGAACCGGTATCTAATACCCAGGTGCTACTAGGAGTACTAGTAAGGTACACATCAATAACATGTATATCAAATATACTTTTATTGATGTTGCCAGCCTTCTTATCTGCCAAGTATCTTGGGGTAGTTCCGCTTCAGTGACCGTTCTCCTCATAACAGAAGCACTCAGTCTCGGGTTTGGGTCCAACCTTGGGTTTCTTCACTGGAGCGACAACTGCCTTGTCAATCTCGAAAGTTTCCCTTCTTGCCCTTACCCTTCTTGAAACTAGTGGTCTTACCATCAACACTTGATGCTCCTTCTTGATTTCTACCTTTCGTGGTGTAAAACATTGCAAATAGCTCAGGAATCATCTTCTCCATCCCTGGCATGTTATAGTTCATCACGAAGCTCTAGTAGCTTGGTGGCAGTGACTTGGAGAACTATGTCAATCACTATCTTATCTGGAAGATCAACTCCCACTCGATTCAAGCGATTGTAGCACCCAGACAATCTGAGCACATGCTCACTGATTGAGATATTCTCCTTCATCTTGCAGGCAAAGAATCTTGTCGTAGGTCTCATACCTCTCAACATGGGCACGAGCCTGAAATCCCAATTTTAGCTCTTGGAACATCTCATATGAACCGTGACGTTCAAAACGTCTTTGGAGCTTCAATTCTAAGCCATAAAGCATGACACACTGAACTATCAAGTAGTCATAAAAAACGTGCCTGTCTGATGTTCTCAACACCCACAGACGACGCTTGAGGGGGTGGCGCACCGAGCAGCGCATCAAGGACATAAGCCTTCTGTGCAGCAACTGAGGACAATCCTCAGATCACGGACCTAGTCCGCATAATTGTTACTACCATCTTTCAACTTAGTTTTTCTCTAGGAACGTATCAAAATATAGGGGAGCTACAACGCGAGCTATCGATCTACAACATAATTTGCAAAGATATTTTGACTATGTTCATGATAATGAGTTCAATTAATCATATTACTAAAGAACTCCCACTCAAATCAACATCCCTCAGGTTGTCTAAGTGTGACATGATCCAAATCCACCAACCCAAGTCCGATCATCACGTGAGATGAGGTGGTTTCAATGGTGATCATCTCCATGTTGATCATATCTACTATATGACTCACGTTCGACCTTTCGGTCTCCTGTGTTCTGAGGCCATGTCTGTACATGCTAGGCTCGTCAAGGTTAATCCAAGTATTCCGCGTGTGTAAATCTGGCTTACACCCATTGTATGCGAACGTAGACACCCAATCATCACGAGGTGCTTCGAAATGACAAACCTTCGCAATGGTGCATACTTGGGGAGAACACAATTTTATCTTGAAATTTTAGTGAGAGATCATCTTATAATGCTACCGTCGTTCTAAGCAAAATAAGATGCATAAATAGGATAAACATCACATTCAAATCATATAAGTGACATGATATGGCCATCATCATCTTGTGCTTTTGATCTCCATCTCCAAAGCACCGGCATGATCTCCACCGTCACCGGCATGACACCATGATCTCCATCATCGTGTCGTCATGTGGTCGTCGCGCCAACTATTGCTTCTACAACTATTGCTAACTCATAGGGAGTAAAGCAAAAGAAGGCGAAAATAATTAAAGACAACCCTCTGGCTCCTGCCGGTTGCCGTACTCATTGACATGCAAGTCGTGATAATCTATACAAAAACATGATCATCTCATACATCACATATATCACATCATGTCATTGGCCATATCACATCACAACATGCCCTGCAAAAACAAGTTAGACGTCCTCTACTTTGTTGTTGCAAGTTTTACATGGCTGCTATGGGCAACTAGTAAGAACCGTTCTTACCTACGCAAAGCCACAACGGTGATATTCAAGTTGCTATTTAACCTTCTACAAGGACCGCCTCTGTCGAATCCGATTCAACTAAAGTGGGAGAGACAGACACCCGCCACCCATCTTTATGCAACAAGTTGCATGTCAGTCGATGGAACCGATCTCTCGTACGTGGACGAGTACACTACTGTAGGATGGTCCAAAGACGACACATCAATCAGAGACCCTTTGATGAAACTGTGTGCGATCCATCAATCGCAAACGGTATAGTTCAAGCTCCACCGCCAATGATGAAAACCGTGTGCGATGGAGGAACCATCAAATACGATTCAAAAAATAGTTTGTTCTTATGAACTGTTTGTGATTATGGAATATAATAGAAACGGTTAACAAACTACATACGTGTGCATAGTGCGGCATACAGTTCACTCGGACAAACTGTTTGCGTTGATCCAACAGAACACAATCGAGTTAGCCTAAGAAAGCGTGTGTGATATCCGGCAAACAATTCATTCATCAGAATTGTTTGGGAAGATCAATAATAACCCCAACGATTCATCCTGACAACCGTGTGTGTTGTGGGTACCAGGCAAATAGTTCATTCATCAGAATTGTGTGGGAAGACCCAAAATAACCCAAATGATTCATCCTGACAACTTGTGTGTGTTGTGGGCAGTTGGTTGCTGCTAATAATTGTATGAGATGTGATTTGCTCTGTTTGTACAACATCTATATGCTCTGTCTACAAAACACCAACATTATTGTTGCAAACCAACTTGAACATCCAGTTTCATAAGTGACTACACAACACATGTACATTCCTCAATATAAATTTACAAGAAGTAGACGATCACCAAATCATACTGTTCTTCTGACGACGGTTGCCGACACTGCTCGGCTTGTGGCTATCCATCGCCGTCTGCAGGAAGGAGGCACTTCCTCATGTCAATGATCCTCTTGTACATCTCGTAGCTTGTGTATGCGTCCTTGGCCGCGTATTTGATGTGTTCTTCATCCAGTTCGTTCACCCATGCCTTGTGCCAGGCAGACTTGTCCTTGTGGCACTCATCCTTCATGTCTTTGTAGTAGGGGTCGATGATGGCCACGGCGAGGTCAATCAGGGAGTCCTTCTGCTTCTTCTTCTCGCCGCCCAGACCCTGTACTGACCTTGGATGTTGACAAGCTTCTGGTAGGATAAGCCCGAAGTCTTGAGCACCTTTAGATCGTTGGTGGTGTCCACCATTGCAAACCTGTAGTCGGGGCTGTTGACAAACCTGGCGAAACGCTCACAAGAACTTGTGGCCAGGCAGTAGTGGTAGACGAGCACGTGATGGCGCACACACAACTGGGCGACGGCAACCTTCTGATCTTGCCCGGCACGACCGCCGTTGTACTCAAGGTCGAAGCCGACCACTTTGTAATTGTCATCCTCAGCAAGCAACTGCTCCAATGTGTTGATGGAGTTCACCATCACGACCGGGTCATTGGTGTACACCACCGAGAGGTCTGTCTTCCTGATGTGGGTGTCCACTTTGAGAATTTTGGCGAACTGCCGCTCGGCGCCGGCAGCCGCCATTGGATTCACACGGGAAGGTTGAAGCAATGAAGAGATCGTGGGTGTGCTTCTTGTGTTGTGTGGAGCGATCGGAAGGTGGAAGAGACGAAGGTAAATGGCCGCGGGAATAAATTGTGCTGGACGGACTGGAATTTTGGCACGTCTGCATGGCAGTTTTTGCAGCGCTTAACTGCATGGTGGCGCCGGGAGCGGCACAACCGCGTCCGCATGCATATGGCGCCCCGAACGTACGTGATCGTTCGCGCGTGGACGCTGGTAGAGCGAGCGCGCACGGATGCGAGCACAGCGTGCCGCGGCTGCATCAACCGCCTCATGCGTAGATTAATTCGCGACGGTGCGTACAGAACGACCGTTTGCTTTGTAGTAAAACGCAAACAGTTTTTTTATTATTAACCGTTTGTGTACTTGTCATTTCTCCCACCTCCGTCCCGTCTTGTCACCGTGTTGCCGCCCGAGGATTCCAGTGCATGCTTTGGGAGCGCGTAGGTTCCCATGCAAGCTTCCCGCCCGGCTCACTGAAATACCCCAATCACCCAATGCTTCGAGAGCGGGCATCGTTTCTTTTGGGCTTCCCGTTCCCGCACAACCGCGCAGGAACACACGCAAGCTTCCCGCCCGGCTCGCCTTGGCCGCCTGCTTTATAAACCCTCACGGCCGGCGCCTCCACATCGCATTCATCCCCTCCCTGCCCGTAGCTTCCCAAGTTTGCTTCTCCCCCAATCGCCAATGGCACCTGTCCGTCGTCGTCGCTCCGCCACTCCGCCACTCCGCCAGAGGGCAGCTCCAGCTGGGAGGCTGCACCATGTCAGCGGCGCAGTAACCGGAAGCGTGTAGTGCGTGTGGCGTCCTTGTTGGCTGTGCGCACAACACCCACCACACGCTCCTCCACATTTGCCCGAAGGCAGCTGCTGCCGGTGACCGCCGTGGCCCCCACCCCATCGCCGGCCGCCGTTTTAGCTACCCCACCAGCTGCCTCCTTGGCCGCCACCACACCAGCGTCCGCCTTAGCAGCCACCCCACGATCAGCCGCCAGGGCCCTCACCCGCTCCGCCATCGCGGCCCGAAGGCGGGAGGAGGAGGCCGCCGCCGAAGCACAACCGCCCGGCTTTTGCGTCAGTGGCCTAGCGTGCTACATCAAGTTCCTACATGAGGAGGAGGAGCGCCAGGTCGAGGACACAAAGAGGCTCACCGCCGCCGTGGCCGCAGCAGACGCCGCAGCTATGGCACGGAATGAGGAGATCTACGCCGAGTCCCGCTGCTTCGAGGAGGCGCGTCAGGAGCGCGGAGGGCAGCAGCGGTAGCCGACGAATTCGACTCCTCCAGCACGTCGGTAGGCTTCTCCTCCTCTGCCTCTTATTGAACGCGCTCGGCAGAGGAGAAGGTTGCTGGCAATAGCACGAAGCCCCTCCGGAGTAGTATTTAGTGGGTATTTTGTTCAGTTCATCTAACTATAGATATGGTTGAACTGTCCCACCTACTTCAAATTAGATAGTATATATAGTCGAACTAGCTATTTCAATACGTGGTTGGCAACAAATGGGGAAAAGTTTGTTCGATTCAGCTGTTGAGTTGAACAATTTTGTACAAAAACCAATGCTTGATCTATGAATGAAATCTATGTTTACTGAATTTCAGTAGCAAAATTGCAACGTAATAGTGATTTTGTTCCTGCAAAATTGGACAAATCTCAGTGTTTCCAATTTGACAAATGAAAATTTACCCAATATGATAGATTCGAATCTTACCTAACTCATGCTGCCAATGCATCGATCGGTGCTTCCTTGGGGTGCTTAGTGTATTAAATGTCTTAGCAACTCAAGTCCACAATGCATTGTTGCCGAGGTCCCTTCATTAATGATTTAGCAACTAAACTCTTGCATGCATTGGTGAGCTTACTTCATTTAAGTGTTTTGCCAAGGTTCACACGCTTGGCATTGTTTCTTCATGTGGTCACCAAACTCATATCTCTCCTTAATTACCTTCCCACATTAGATTTTTTTGCATACATGGCAATCTCAGCAGTTAGCACCAGTACAAGGTGTAGCATCGGGAAGGGCACACGGGTCATCATTCACAACCGTTTGCGATGACGCAATGAAAATTCCTTCGCGCCAGATTTTTGCTTGGCTTAGTAGGGAAGGAACAATTGCCCTCGGTTTGCATACGGGTATTTAGTCTGAAACATCTTTGACAACTAGCAAAGGACACGCCACCCCAATGAGCGTGCGCAGGACACTGCTCGCACGCCACCCGTTGATGTGGCTTGAGACTGCGTCGGTATTTCCCAAAAGAGGAAGGGATGATGCAGCACATCGACGGTAAGTATTTCCCTCAGTTATGAAACCAAGGTATCGAACCAGTAGGAGGATCACCACCACCTAATAAGTAGCACCTACACACAAATAACAAATACTTGCAACCCGACGCGAAAGAGAGGTTGTCAATCTCTCTACGGTAAAAAGATAGATTAGGATATGATAGAATGGAGAGATAGATCTCTCAAGAACACAAAATAAAAGAGGCAAAATAAAAAGTGCAGCAAGGTATTTTTGGGTTTTTGAAATAATAGATCTGAAAACAAAAGCGGAAAAAGGATAGATCGGAAAGCAATATGTTGGAAAAGTAGACCCGGGGGCCGTAGGTTTCACTAGTGGCTTCTCTCATGAGTATAGCACACGATGGGTGAACAAATTACTGTTGGGCAATTGATAGAAGATCAAATAATCATGACGATATCCAAGGCGATGCTCATTATATAGGCATCATGTCCAAGATAAGTGGACCAACTCCTGCCTGCATCTACCACTATTACTCCACACATCGACCGCTATCCAGCATGCATCTTGTGTATTAAGTTCATGGAAAAACGGAGTAATGCAATAAGAATGATGACATGATGTAGACAAGATCTATTCATGTAGGAATAGACCCCATCTTGTTATCCTTAATGGCAACGATACATGCGTGCCTTGCTGCCCCTTCTATCACTGGGAAAGGACACCGCAAGATCGAACCCATCACAAAGCACCTCTTCCCATGGCAAGAAAAATCGATCTAGTCGGCCTAACTAAACCAAAGATTCGAAGAAGAAATACGAGGCTATAAGTAATCATGCACATAAGAGATCAAAGAAGACTCAAATAATATTCATGGATAGAAACTGATCATGAACTCAAAATTCATCGGATCCCAACAAACACACCGCAAAAGTTTACATCAAATAGATCTCCAAGAGACCATTGTATTGAGAATCAAAAGAGAGAGAGATGAAGCCATCTAGCTACTGCCTACGGACCCGTAGGTCTATGGTGGACTACTCACGCATCATCGGAGAGGCACCTATGAAGAAGATGAACCCCTCCGTGATGGTGTTAGATTGGATCTTGAGGATCTGGAACTTGTGGCGTCTGGATGTGTTTTTCGTCGACTCCCCTAGGATTTTCTTAATATTTGGGTATTTATAGGCATCAGAGGCGGTGGAGGGGGGGTCCCGTGGAGGGCACAACCCATCAGGGCGCGCCGGGGCTCCCCTGGCGCGCCCTGGTGGGTTGTGCTCTCCACAGCCCACCTCTCTGGCACTTCTTTGGCCCACTGGGTGTCTTCTGGTCCAAAAAAATCTCCAAAAAGTTTCATCGCGATTGGACTCCGTTTGGTACTGATATTCTGCGAAGTAAAAAAAACAAGCAAAAACAGCAACTGGCACTTTGGCACTATGTCAATAGGTTAGTCCCAAAAATTGATATAAAGTTGCTATAAAGTTGTCGGATTTCGGGCTCCGCAAAACCCTAAGAAGTTCGAACCCAGGGGCGTGTGCGAAGATCTCCAACAGCTTCACCCCCTCCAAGCTCACAACACGATGCCCCGCTCGATGGCGAGGAAGAAGATAACACACGAGAGTTTACCCAGGTTCGGGCCGCTGCGAAGCATAAAACCCTACTCCTGCTTTTGGTGGATTACCTCATGAGGAGGTTTGTGGATAAACTAGTACAGTGGTGATTTGCTTCGCGAGTGCGTTTTGGGTGGTGTTCGATCCCTCCTCTACAGAGCCGCCTAGCCTCTATTTATAGCGGCCCGGGTCCTCTCCCCTTATCGCAATGGCAGGAAGGGATCCCAAAATGGCCAAATTCGAAAGGGGACAGGAGGTACACCCTATCCCGATGAAAGGTGGTCTTCGCCTGCAAAGTAGGTGGTAGTGACGCGGTGGTGGGCTCGCTGGTGACATCCGTCCTGCCGCGCCCGCTGGCCTGGTCTCGTTGCGCCGGAATGGAAACCTTTGGCCGGGCGCCTCAGGAACCTGCGCTCGTCCTTGTCTCCTTTGCACCAAAGAGGAAACTGTCCCTTCTGGCGTGCTGGCGCCCGCCTGGCCTGGCCGGCGTCACCCTTGACCTCCCGAGGCCGAGCATTGCATAGAGATCTCCGCCACTCAGGAGGGGGTCTAGGGAGGCCTCCCCCTTCCGGGAGCCTTGGCGTTGTCCTTCTCGCGAGGGCGGGGCTCTCGCGAGGGTCTTGTCTTGAGTGCAGCCGCGCAGGGCCGTACGAACCGTCAAGTGGGCCATGTCCTGGGCCGCAGACAGGCAAGTCTGGGTACCCCGGTATCCAGAATGCCGACAGTAGCCCCCGGGCCCAAGGCGCGCTCGATTTGGCTTCGAGGGGAAGCTGAAGAAGATGACCCGGAGCGCCGCGGGCCCTTATTGCCTGCGGGCCAGGTCTGGCGTGCGGTGTGTAGTTGGGCGTGGGCGTCCCTGCTCCCGTGTCTTCTCGGCAACTGCCCGAACCGACAAAAGCCTGACGTCCAACATTGAGCCATTATTGCTTTCCTCTTATGCGCTCCTGCTCCTCCTTCCAGATCTCCATCCTTTGTGAGAACCTCTCCAGATCTCAGCTCCGCACCGTCTTCCTTCGTGCTTCCTCGGCCCCAAAGGCTTCTCGATGGCTCCCGCCGGCAAGTCGAAACCTGAAGCTCAGAGCTCGACTTCCGCTCCCATCTTGCCGGCGCTCTAAGAATCTACCATAGCCAAGGACGGGGACCGCGCCCCGGTGCTCCCGTCGACGGCGGATGACACCAATGAGCGGGGGCGGACCTTGATATGGTGCGGCTCCGCGGAGAGGCACCGCCTGGCCAAGTCGGCCTACCCTTTCTTCCTCCACAACATATTCTCCGAGCTCATTCCGCCCTTCTCTGCGTTCTTCACCGCCATCCTCGAGCACTATGGGACCCATGGTCTCCATCTTCAACCCAAATCCATCCTGCTTCTGTCCGTCTTCGCCTTCTACTGCGAGGCCTTCGTGGGCGTGAAGCCCTCGGTGGCCCTGTTCCGCCATTTCTTCAGCTTGCGGCTTCATGACGGCGCTCAGCGGTCGGCATGCGTCTCCTTCGTCGCGGTCCCGAGCGGGAACATGCTCTTTAAGGCCGGGAAGAAGGTGGAGAACTTCAGGCACCGCTGGGTCTTCTTGGATCTCAAGAGCGACAACCCTCGCCTGGAGCTCCCAAAGGGGCTGCCGGAGAAGGCTTCTGTGTGGAGCTCTGCGACGGGTCCTTCGAGACATCAGCGCCAGGAAGTTGACTGGAGGAATGATAGTGAAGGAGTTCCTCGCGCAATGCCTGGCGCCCCTCCAGTCTCACTCGAGGCCCATGTGGGACTATCAGGGTGGTGGCGATGACATGAGGCTCCGCTCTGCATGCCTGACCCCCGAGGAGTTGAACAGGATTATGGCGACCCTGCTCAACGGCGACCCCGGGGACCTTCTGGAGGCCTATGCTCCGCTGTACTGCCGCGACGACAAGGCCGATCTGGTCGCCGCGATGCCCATCTTCGACGAGCTGGGGCTCTCTCCGGCCGAGAGCCCTGGCGCCCCTGTGGCGGTGTCCTCCTCCGACACCGCAGATGAAGAAGATTCGGAGGAGACGGCGGATGACGATCTGGAGGAAGTGTCCCCTCCGTCGCGGAGTGCGCTTCTCCGCGGCTTTGATGATGACGACGCCGGCGAGCCCCCTGCTGCAAGTCCTCCGCGACTCGCCAGGGTCCTCAAGGGGACAGGGCCGACGCCTCGGGCCGCACGATCTGCCTGCCGGGTGACTTCGAGGAAGCGCGAGGCTGGGCCTCCTCCGGAGCACCCAGCTCGTGCCAGTAAGGTGGCCGAAGTGCCCGCCTCGCCCCTGCCCGAGCTGCAGCTTGTGGGCGAGGCGGCCGCGTCTAGGGCTGGTGCGACTTTGCTGGCTGTGGCCCTTACGAGCGGTTCCACTGCTCCTTCACGCAGCGGCGCCTCCCCGGAGAAGGACGGGGGCTTCCCCGCCTTCGCCGAGGTGGAGAGAAAGAGGAAGTGGGTCGACGTCGAAGAGTAAGTAGTCCTGCTTGGTTTCTGGCCGCCTTCCGGTGGTTTATGTGCTGATGGTCCCTTCTTTGCTTGACAATCATGAGCGCCGCCGTGCCGAAGGCAAAGAAGAAGAAGGCCGGCGTCAAGCCGAGGGTGCCTTCCGATGTGACACCCGTTCCTGGTGCCTTGCCGACGCCTGATGAGGTGCCGGATGTCGCGGGCGAGGAGGCTCGCGGGGCGACTCTCCTTGTCACGGCTGCGGAGCCCCCGATGCCCGTTGAAGAGGCTGCTCCCGCCCTTGGGGGCGCGTCCACGCCGCTGCCCGAGGGGCCAGCCCCCGAGGGCCAGCTGGGTGTAGGGTCATCCGTCCCTGCCTTGTCTGTGGTAGTGGCGCAGCCACCGATGTCTTTTGCTCTCCATGCTCCTGCCCCTCTGGAGGCGGCCCCTGCCGCCGCGCAGGCGCCATCTCCGGGCCGGGCCCTGGTGCCACCGACTCGTGGCCCTCCAGTCAAGTCAGGCGCCCTGGATGGGGCCTACGCCGTCTTGGATCAGGTCCGAGACGCCCTTGGGGGTGCCGACGGTCGCCTTGCAAGGGAGCGCTTGGGTCTTCTTTCTGGGTGGCTCCAGTCTGACGCCTCAGTCGTGGCGGTTTGGAGCCAGGCTGAGGCCACCGCGGCTGAGAGCAGGAAGGAGGCCGCGTCCGCCAAGACAGCCCGCGACGCGGCGCTGGCCGATGCAGCATCTGCCGTGAAGCGCCACGACGAGGCGGAGGCCCGCCTGAAGGCTCTTCGGGAGGAGAGGACTGCGCTCGCGGAGCGGCTTCGTCAGTGGGAGGAAGACCTCAAGACCTGCGAGGCCAAGCTTGCCGATCATGACTCCACGCTATCCAAGGTGGCGGCCGACCAAGCCGCGGAGCGCAAGCAGCTGGACAAGTTGAAGGAGGAAGTGGCTGCGAAGAAGGCTCGGCTCGACTCCAGGGAGAAGACCTTTGCCGCGGTTGAGGAGAAGAAGGCTGCGGAGCTCGACGCTCTCCCCTCCGTTGAGCTCAGGCTTCGCCAGGCGCTGCAGTCCATCTGCCGGGGGGGATTTACAGAACCCCTGGTAGCTCCTGAGAGTGGCTTCGTGGGGCACTCTTCAAAGCTCGCCGAGGTGCTTGAGGGTGCCGTCGCCAGGGTGCAGAACGTCTTGGAGAGTGAGTGCCGCGACCTCTTCTCCGCGGCCGCGACGCGCGTCTTCAGCCACCTCTACCTTCGCGAGCCGAGTTTCGACTTCGGCTCCGTGATTCGCCCGGTTGATCCTGGGGTTCGCGCCGCCACAGCGACAGCCGTGGAGGGTGCCGTGAAGGCGCTGATGAAGAAGTTCGCCTGCGTCGCCGTTCCCTCACCTCCTCCTGCAGCTGCGAGGGTTGGTGACGATGATGACAGCGGCAGCGATGTCGACGACGAGCTCCCCGCGGCCGGGACGAGCGGTGGTGCCAGCTCCTCCTAGCTTCTTTTCCTGGGTCTTCTCCTGTAATGTTCATCGTGCCTCGTGGAGGCGTTAGACTTGTTTGCGTTTTCGGAGACATTTTAATGCTTGTAATGACTGCTAAGCTGTGTGGTTTTATTTCCTCGCTTCGTTTCCTTCCTGCTTGCTGTAGCGCTCTGCGTCGACAGGGCCCGGTCCCGCGCATACCTCGTCCGCCGTTGGGGCGTCTGGATCACCAGGACGGTGCCAAGGGGCGAGGGGCTACGTGACCAGTGAGGCTCCTGAGTCGCGATGCTCAGGGGCCCCCCTTGACGTACGAGCAGCCCTCACGAAGGGAACGCGGCGAAGACGGGGTTGACTTGGAGATTTGGATCGCCTTGAGCTCTGCGTCGGCAGGGCCCGGTCCCGCGCATACCTCAACCGCCGTTGGGGCATCCGGATCACCAGGACGGTGCCAAGGGGTGAGGGGCTACGAGACCAGTGAGGCCCCTGAGTCGCGATGCTCAGGGGTCCCCCTTGACGTACGAGCGGCTCCCATACCTTTCCTCACCAGCTTTCGTCTGAGAGGGACGCGTGAACACCAGGTACCAGGGTCCTGGGGAGGTGGCGTGCGCCAGGCCTGGCCTGAGCGTAGCCCCCATGCAGCCCCCTCACGCGTGCATCCTAAGGGAATGCTGTGAGATGGAGCCGCGAGGGGCCATCCTGAGGTTGAATGCACCCGCTAAGGCGCCCTCAGTTGTTTATCCCCAGCGCGGAGCATACTGCTTCCACGTTGCGTGGGCATAGCCGCTTGGGCGACAGTGTCGTCCGCCAGCGCGGAGCATGGGGCTACCACTTGGGCATGGGAATGGGGGGCTCCGGCTCCTGAGCCCCCCGGGTGTGTACAACCCATTAAGTTCGTACGCGTGGCCTGCACGGTAGAACTGGGAGGTGTATCTGGGCGACGTGAGGCCGCTCGGGTCTCACGAGGCCCTACCTCAAAGGTGGGTTGCGCCTGAGTCTTCCAGTAGAAAGCGCCGCTTGAAGTCCTGTATATTTTGAGAAACCTGCGCCGAATGGATTTCCAAGGGCCATCGCATGAGAAGGCCAAACACCGATGACCCCAGGAGGTGACGTGAACGGGGCCGGCCCGCCAGACAGAGCTCAGCCATTGGATTTGTCGACGCTGCAGGGACGGACCCAAGCACAGACGCCGTGCCCAGTCTTCTCATGAGACAACTCCGAGGAGAAAGCACCCGGCGCGCGGTTCCCACGGCGGTGAAAGGCCGACTGCGGTTGTAGGAACCGTGCCGCGCGCCCTGACTCACCCACTCCCGATTAGCTCATGCGAGAGCAAAGCACCAAGGGCCATGGGAGGTGACGTGCACGGTGCTGGCCCGCGAGACAGAGCTCGACCACTTGGATTTGTCGACGCTGCAGGGACGGACCCGAGCACAGACGTCGTGCCAGCCCTTAATCATGAGGCGGTCGAGGGCAGGATCATTAGGGCGCGGCAGCATTCATGGTGGCGAAGCACCGAGCATGCAGGTTGGAATACTTAGGAAATAGATCAAATGCATGAAAGGATCTGATACATGCGAAAATGACGCGGCTCGGATGAGCCCTGGTCGCCTGAGGAGAATGCAGCCCGATGGGCGCCCTCAAACTGAGCAAACCAAAAAGTTACCTGGTGTGGACCAAAAAGGAATCACCTGGCGGCAATGCCGCTGAAGCGTCGAGGTAGTCGTCAGAGCTTGGACTTGCAGGGCCACACGGTCGGATGGAGCTCCGGGGCAATGGCGCGGCAACCCACTGGGCCCACGGGCGCCGCGCGCTCGGGAGGGACCCGGTCTTGATGCCCCTGCGCGGCTGCCTCCAAGGGCGCCCGGTCGCGTCGCTGATGCAGCGGCGCAGGGAGCGCACACGCGTCAGCGCGCGGCCGCGGCACCACCTGGCAGCTTACTTCATCTCTCACCCTCGCTGGAGGCCCGCGCGGCTGGTCGCGCGGACGTGCTTCACGCCTGGGCTCGGGGTCGACGTCGCGCTGGGGAGGAGGAGGCGGCACATCATGGGCCTCATCGCCTGCCAGGGAGGGCTAGGGCCGGAACGAGTAGGAGAGCGCCGAGGCATCGCCGGCGGCGCTGACGAGCTCTGCAATGCGCCCGAGCTAGTCGTCGTAGCGGTTTGGGGCAGGCCGGTAGCACAGCAGCTCGCGCGCCATGAGGAGTACACCCGACCCACGCGCCGGCCCGGGGCGAGCGTGGGAGGACGACCCAGTAGCTGGAACGATCGATGGAGTAGCAATGCGGCCGTCGCGCCGCGCGGTGACCGGCTGTGACGAGTCCTGCTGCTCGTGGGCTTCCGGGCCTGTGGCGGCGTTGGCCACAGGGGAGGCGGACCGGCGCGCGGCGGTGCAGCCCATGGGCGCCGTCTGGGCGACACGGGCAGTACGGTGCTCGGTGCGGGCTCGGCGAGCGTCAGCCATCGGAGCGGTGAGGCGGAGAAAGAGCGAGGCTTGAGGAAGACTTTGACACGCCCCTACCTGGCTCACCAAATGTCGGATTTCGTGCTCCGCAAAACCCTAAGAAGTTCAAACCCAGGGGCGTGTGCGAAGATCTCCAACAGCTTCACCCCCTCCAAGCTCACAACACGATGCCCGCTCGATGGCGAGGAAGAATATAACACATGAGAGTTTACCCAGGTTCGGGCCGCTGCGAAGCGTAAAACCCTACTCCTTCTTTTGGTGGATTACCTCACGAGGAGGTTTGTGGATAAACTAGTACAGTGGTGATTTGCCTCGCGAGTGCGTTTTGGGTGGTGTTCGATCCCTCCTCTACAGAGCAGCCTAGCCTCTATTTATAACGGCCCGGGTCCTCTCCCCTTATCGCAATGGCGGGAAGGGATCCCATAACGGCCAAATTTGAAAGGGGACAGGAGGTACACCCTATCCTGACGAAAGGTGGTCTTCGCCTGCAAAATTGGTGGTGGTGACGCGGTGGTGGGCTCGCTGGTGACATCCGTCCTGCCGCGCCCGCTGGCCTGGTCTCGTTGCACCGGAATGGAAATCTTTGGCCGGGCGCCTCGGGAACCTGCGCTCGTCCTTGTCTCCTTTGCACCAAAGAGGAAACTGTCCCTTCTGGCGCGCTGGCGCCCACCTGGCCTGGCTGGCGTCACCCTTGACCTCCCGAGGCCGAGCATTGCATAGAGATCTCCGCCACTCAGGAGGGGGTCTGGGGAGGCCTCCCCCTTCCGGGAGCCTTGGCGTTGTCCTCCTCGCGAGGGCGGGGCTCTCGCGAGGGTCTTGTCTTGAGTGCAGCCGCGCAGGGCCGTACAAACCGTCAAGTGGGCCATGTCCTGGGCCGCAGGCACGCAAGTCTGGGTACCCCGGTATCCGGAACGCCGACAAAAGTGATTATAAAACATCCAAGAATGATAATATAACAGCATGGAATAAGAAAAAATTATAGATACGTTGGAGACATATGAGCATCCCCAAGCTTAATTCCTACTCGTCCTCGAGTAGGTAAATGATAAAAACAGAATTTTTGATGTGGAATGCTGCCTAACATGTTCATCTCAGATTCTTTTCTTTTGTAGCATGGACATTTGGACTTTTAGATGATTCAAAGCAATAATCTAGTTTTAACATAATGACTTCAATACTCAAGCATGCCAACAAGCAACCATGTCTTTCAAAATATCAACACTAAAGAAAGTTATCCCTAGCCCATCATGCTCAATCATTGATCCATTCATGAAACACACTCAAATATTAGCTATACCCAATGCTCAAGTACGATCATAGTGCCCCCTAGTTGGTGCTTTATAAGAGAATAAGGAGACTCAAAGTAAAAAATAAAAATTGCATAAAGTAAATAGATAAGCCCTTCCCAGAGGGAAGTAGGGATTTGTAGAGGTGCCAGAGCTCAAAGTTTTAAATTGAGAGAGAAAAATATTTTGGGTGGCATGCCTTTCTTGTCAACGAAAACGACAAAGTAGCTCACAGTACTTTCCATGCTATATATATCATAGGCGGTTCCCAAACAGAAAATAAAGTTTATTCCTTTTTCCACCATTCTTTCACATTCCATGGCTGGCCGTATCCACGATTGCCTTCCATACCAACACTTTCCAAGGAATTTATTATTTGACAACATAAAGTAAATATTTTTTCTTTTTCATTTCTGGAATGGACATCCCTATTACCACCGCACTCTCGTGTAATGACAAGTGAATAAACACTCATCTTGAGAATAACACATCTAGCATGGAAAAATATTGGACACTCCCCATCGTTTCATGAGCGGTACGAGCACACAAAAGAGAAGTTTATTTTAAAAATTAGAGATGACACATACAAATTTGCTTGGAACGGCATGGAAATACCGCATATAGGTAGGTATGGTGAACTCATAAGGCAAAACTTAGCTTAAGGATTTTGGATGCACAAGTAGTATTTCTACTTAGTACAAATGGAGGCTAGCTAATAGATTGAGAAGCAACCAAACGAAGAAACAAAAATTCACATAAGCGAGCATTGAGCATATCTAACACCAAATAATGCACCATAAGTAGGATGTAATTTCATTGCATAACTATTGACTTTCGTACTTGCATAGGGAATCACAAACCTTAACACCAACATTCTTACTAAAGCATAATTACTCACTAACATGACTCACATATTACTATCATCATGTCTCAAAACTATTACAAGGAATCAAGTTTAATTTGTCCAATGATCTTCATGAAAGTTTTTATTATATTCTCCTTGGATATCTATCACTTTGGGACTAGTTTCATATATTGCCATTGCTTTTTGACAAGCTCAAACAAATTTAAGTGAAGCACATGAGCATAGAGATTTCATCTCTCAAAATAGTTTAAGTGAAGCATGAGAGGATTTCTAGAAAAATTTCCAAGCACGCCGTACTCAAAAAGATATAAGTGAAGCACTAGAGCAATTCTATAGCTCAAAAAGTTTAAGTGAAGCATAAAGAGCAATTCTAACAAATCATAGCATAATTTTGGCTCTACCAAATAGGTGTGTCCAAAAAGGATACAAGTGACAAACTAACAAGCAAAGCAAGTAAAGACTCAAATGATACAAGACGCTCCAAGCAAAACTCATGATATGTGACGAATAAAAATATAGTTCCAAGTAAAATACCGATGGTCGTTAGAAGAAAGAGGAGATGCCACTCGGGGGCATCCCCAAGCTTAGTTGCTTGTTTCTCTTTGGATATATCTTGGGGTGCTGTAGCATCCCCAAGATTAGGCTATTTTCACTCCTTATTCCTTCATCCATCGTGATCTCACCCAAAACTTGAAAACTTCAATCACACAAAACTCAACAAAATCTTCGTGAGATCCGTTAGTATAATAAAGCAAATCACTACTTTAGGTGCTGTTGCAAACCCATTCATATTTTATTATTGCATTATACCTACTGTATTTTAACTTTACCATGGCTCATACCCTTCAATATAACCCATAGATTCATCAAAACAAGCACACAATGCAACGAAAACAGAATTTGTCTTAAACAGAACAGTTTGTAGTAATCTGTACTCTAACCATACTTCTGTAACTCTAAAAATTCTGAAAAATTAGGAAAACGTAAATAATTTGTATAGAAACACTATGTCAAAATTTCATCTGAAGATCAGGTTCTAGTAAAAATGGAAATTCAAACACTGGACGTAAAGTTTCTGTTTCAGATTCAGCATCGCTTCTACTCATCTTATGAATTATCCTAAAGGCTCTACTTGGCACAAACACTAAATAAAACATGAAAAACACAATCATAACAGAGGCATAATTGTGTCAACACTCAAAAACAGAAAGGAAAAAGCAAAAATAAATTTATTCATTGGGTTGCCTCCCAACAAGCGCTATAGTTTTACGCCCCTAGCTAGGCATAACACATAGATTCAAGTATTGTCATCTTTGGTTTTGGATCCATAGGATGCTCTCATGATTGATTCATATGGTGGCTTAATTCTTGTTCTAGGGAAGTGTTCCATACCCTTTCTTAGTGGAAATTGAAAACGAATATTGCCTTCTTTCATATCAATCACGACACCTATAGTGCGTAAAAATGGTCTACCAAGTATAATGGGACAAGACAGATTGCAATCAATATCAAGAACAATAAAATCTATGGGCACATAGTTCCTATTTGCAAGAATAAGAACATCATTAATTCTTCCCAAAGGCTTTTTAATAGTAGAATCCGCCAAGTGCAAATTAAGAGAACATTCTTCAATATTGGTGAGACCAAGCACATCACATAAAGATTTCGGAATCGTGGAAACACTAGCACCCAAATCACATAAAGTGAAGCACTCATAATTTTTAATCTTGACTTTAATAGGAGGTTCCCACTCATCATGTAATTTTCTAGGAATAGAAATCTCCAACTCCAACTTTTCTTCAAAAGATTTCATCATGGCATCAACGATATGTTTAGTAAAAGCTTTATTTTGCTCATAAGCATGCGGTGAATTCAACATGGATTGCAGCAAAGAAATACATTCAATCAAAGAGCAACTATCATAGTTAAAGTCTTTGCAATCGAAAATAGTGGGCACATCACTAGTTAAAGTTTTGACCTCTTCAAACCCACTTTCATCAATTTTTTCATCAAGATTTTCACCCTCCAAATTATTGGGACGCCTTCTAGCTAAAGTTGACTCTACTTCAGTCCCTTTATCATCAATCTTAATATTACTAAACAAGGAATCAATAGAAGAAACACCAATCACTTTAAGATCTTCATCAATTTTATCCTCTAGAGAGATTGGTTTGGCGGCCATTTGATTTATTAAAGTAGCTTGTGCATCGGAGATTTTACCAAACAAATTTTCAGCATGAGCATATTTAGATTGAAGATTACAAACTTCTCTACTGATATCATCAAGTTGTTTCGTTATGGCATCTAGCACGGTAGAGTGTTATCTAAGCTCATCGGTAAAATACTTATTATGCTCAAATTGCGTAGTCATATATTCCTTAGTACTTTTCTCAATTTCAAGAAAAATATTGGGGTAGGGAACATCATAGTACTTTCGTTGAGGCATCATGACTACTCAAAGAAGATTGCAAGCAAGCAAGAGCTCTGACGAGAAAAAGGCAAACGAAAAAGAGGGCGAATAAAATGGCAAATTGGTGAAGTGGGGGAGGGGAAAACGAGAGGCAAATGGCAAATAATGTAATTGCAAGGAGATGAGATTTGTGATTAGGAACCTGGTAGATGATGATGGTGTCTCCTCAGCGCCAGAGATTGGCACGTAGAAGAGACCGCTTCCTCCCCGGCAACGGCGCCAGAAATTCCTTCGACGTGGCTTGAGACTGCGTTGGTATTTCTCCAAAGAGGAAGGGATGATGCAGCACAGCGACGGTAAGTATTTCCCTAAGTTATGAAACCAAGGTATCGAATCAGTAGGAGGATCACCACCACCTAATAAGCAGTACCTGCACACAAATAACAAATACTTGCAACCCGACGCGAAAGAGAGGCGGTCAATCTCTCTACGGTAAAAAGATAGATTAGGATATGATAGATTGGAGAGATAGATCTCTCAAGAACACAAAATAAAAAGGGCAAATAAAAAGTGCAGCAATATATTTTTGGGTTTTTGGAATAATAGATCTGAAAACAAAAAAGGCAAAAAGATAGATCGGAAAGCAATATGTTGGAAAAGTAGACCCGAGGGCCATAGGTTTCACTAGTGGCTTCTCTCATGAGTATAGCACACGGTGGGTGAACAAATTACTGTTGGGCAATTGATAGAAGATCAAATAATCATGACGATATCCAAGGCGATGATCATTATATAGGCATCACGTCCAAGATAAGTAGACCGACTCCTACCTGCATCTACCACTATTACTCCACACATCGACCGCTATCCAGCATGCATCTTGTGTATTAAGTTCATGGAAAAACGGAGTAATGCAATAAGAATGATGACATGATGTAGACAAGATCTATTCATGTAGGAATAGACCCCATCTTGTTATCCTTAATGGCAACGATACATGCGTGCCTTGCTGCCCCTTCTGTCACTGGGAAAGGACACCGCAAGATCGAACCCATCACAAAGCACCTCTTCCCATGTCAAGAAAAATCGATCTAGTCGGCCTAACTAAACCAAAGATTCGAAGAAGAAATACGAGGCTATAAGTAATCATGCATATAAGAGATCAAAGAAGACTCAAATAATATTCATGGATAGAAACTGATCATGAACTCAAAATTCATCGGATCCCAACAAACACACCGCAAAAGTTTACATCAAATCTATCTCCAAGAGACCATTGTATTGAGAATCAAAAGAGAGAGAGGAAGCCATCTAGCTACTGCCTACGGACCCGTAGGTCTATGGTGGACTACTCACGCATCATCGGAGAGGCACCTATGAAGAAGATGAACCCCTTCGTGATGGTGTTAGATTGGATCTCGAGGCTCTAGAACTTGCGGCGGCTGGATGTGTTTTTCATCAACTCCCCTAGGGTTTTCTCAATATTTGGGTATTTATAGGCATCAGAGGCGGTGGAGGGGGGCCCCGTGAAGGGCACAACCCATCAGGGCGCGTCGGGGCCCCCCTGACGTTCCCTGGTGGGTTGTGCTCTCTACAGCCCACCTCTCTGGCACTTCTTTGGCCCACCGGGTGTCTTCTGGTCCAAAAAAAAAACTCCAAAAAGTTTCGTCGCGATTGGACTCTGTTTGGTACTGATATTATGCGAAGTAAAAAACAAGCAAAAACAACAACTGGCACTTTGGCACTATGTCAATAGGTTAGTCCCAAAAAATGATATAAAGTTGCTATAAAGTGATTATAAAACATCCATGAATGATAATATAACAGCATGGAACAAGCAAACATTATAGATACGTTGGAGACGTATCACCCGTCTACTCGAACACCTGTCCGCATGCTACCTCCTTGCCAATACAGATAGCGACACGTGGCCCTCACGTAAATGGTCTGTAGAACGTCCACGCATTATAAATAATACGCCCGTTTGTGATGGTAACGTGACAGATTTTTGTTCCAAAATGTCTTTGTTGGCTATTAATAATGCTTGCTCTTTCTCTCAAAGTGGACACTAAAAATACCACAACATATTTGTGCTTTATATGATGAGGCCCTGCCCAACATAGACCTTGTGACTATAGTTCATATTTGAATTATGTACATTAAATGCACATAAAACTCAATTAATGTATAAAAAAGCCATACGAACCCTTAATAATTTCATATTTTTGCAGTACACACCTATTGCTTTATGTTGTTTCTAGAAAAAAATCAAGGAGAGAAGAGGCATCGGATGTTGTTTCACCCGCAGATGTGGCATGCATATGTTCCCTAACGGAACCACTTGACATAGCTTATTGTGTGAGAACCTCTGGTTCGTAAGATGCTTGTGACAAAACATGTCCAAGTTGGTATTTTTTTACCACAACATATGTGTGCCTTGTCATGACACCATTCCAAGTTTCATGAATTTCTGACGGAGTTTTGGATTTATGAGAATTTGGAAACCAAGTTTCTCGATGTTTGTGGTCGAGCCAACATGCTTAGATGTTTGAAATTCGTTCTCATTTCTTGCATGTGACCTAACACATGCATCCAAGGACACATATATGATTTTTCAACCCATTTTGCCGCCCCAGACCTTGTGATTGTAGATCAAATTTGAATTATGCACATTAAATAATGCACCGAAAACTCCTCAATTAATGTATTTAAAAGCCAGATGATCCCTTAATTTATTCATATTTTTGCACTTCGCACCAACATGTCTATGTTGTTTCTATAAAGAAAATCAAGGAGAGAAGAGGCATCAGATGTCTTTTCGCCCGCATATGTGACATACATATATAATGTTCCCTATCGAAACCACAAAGCTTCTTGTGAGGAGCTCCGATTTGTAAGGGGATTGTGCAAGAACATGTACAATTTGTACAATTTTTTACCACGGCATATGTGTGCCGTTGTCACCACACCATGCCAAGTTTCATGAATTTCTGACGAGTTTTGGATTTACGGGAATTTGAAAACCAAGTATCTCAATGTTTGCGGCCGAGCCAACAGTCAATGAGATGTTAGAAATCCATTCCCATTTCTTGCGTGGGACCTAAACATGCATCCAGGGAAAGGCATATATTTTTTCAACCTATTTTTCATGTGTTGGACCTTGTGATTGTAGTTCAAATTTGAATTATGCAAATTAAACGGCTAGAAAACTCAATTAATGTGTTAAATAGGTCTCACGAACCCTGGAAAAAATCCACAGTTTAGCATGACTGTCATGTCTTGCTCTATGGTGACTCCAGAAATAAATTCAAGGCGAGAAAAGATAACGGATGTTGTTTCGCACATAAAATGTGAACTTTCCCTATCGGAACACACGACTTTCTTGTGAGAACCTTCGGTTTGTAAGAGGCTTTGTGCCAAAAATTGTCCAAAATTGGGCAAGTTTTTTACCACAACACACACAACAGGGCAATTGATGGCACCATGCCCAAATTTCTTGAATTTCTGTCGAGGTTTGCCTTTACATGAATTTAAAAAATAAGTTTCCCGATGTTTGCGGTCGAGCCAATACAATGATATGTTTGAAATTCATTCCCATTTCTTGTGTGGGACCTAAACATGTAGCCAGGGAAACGTATTTGGTTTTTCGACATATTTTCATGAGCTAGACCGTGTGATTGTAGTTCAAATTTGAATTATGCACATTGAATGCCTAGAAAACTCAATTAATGTACTTAAAAGGCCAAACGAACTCTATAAGATTCCATTGTTTCGCACGACACATTCATGTTACTCCATGGAGACTCTAGAAATAAATTCAAGGCGAGAGGAGACATCGGATGTTGTTTCGCACATAAAATGTGGATTTTCCCTACCGGAACCACATGACTTCTTGTGAGACTCTTCGGTTTGTAAGAGGTTTGTGCCAAAACTTGTCCCGAACTAGGCATTGTTTTTACCACAATACACATGCGCCATGACATGACACCATGCCAAGTTTTATGAATTTCTCACGATATTTGGCATTACTGGAATTTGAATACATGGCTTCTCAAAGTCTACATCCGAGCCAAAATACCAAGAGGTTTGGAATTCGTTTAATTTCCATTTCTTGCATGGGACCAAAACATGTATCCAGTGACAAATAGATGATTTTCAACCCATTCAGGTGCACTCTAGTATGTGCTTAACTGCAGTTCAAATTTGAACTATGCACATGAAATGTCTAAAAATTCTTTAAATGTTTAAAAGAGCCTAAACAAACCTGAATAATTCCAAATTTAACACACAGTCCTATAGTTACAAGTTCACTGCAGATAAATGTTATTGCCATTGAAACACCTTCAATTGCCAATGTAACTTCATTTTTCGTTTCAAAGCAATATGAAAATCAAATATATCGCAAACAGTTCTTGATCATGAAACGTGTGTGATGCGGTATAAAAATATCTTGGGCCAATCCTCATATATGGCTTAGGTCGGAAGCTTCAGTCCACCGCCGGCACGTCAACCACACAGTCACACTTGTTCCCCAAGACCACTATACTGTTCAAGTGTCGCCGGTGAAAGATGGGGACGTGGATCCGCGTCGTGAGGGCAACTTCGGCGACCCACTCTGGCCCGAGCGCGGCTGCATCAGCCATGAACGCGCTCACAACATCCTTGAGCACATCCGCACTCTCCGACAGGGCGGCTGCGGCCACCAAAAGGGTAGCTGCTGCATCTGAGATGGCGGCAGCAACATCCGCGACCGGGATAGCAAATGGCGAGAACGACACAACAGCTCTCCGTTCCTCGGCGGCCGCCATAGCCCTGATGACGGCTGCCCACGCCTATGCCAATGCCGCCCACGCCTAGCTCGTGTCGGTCACCGCACAAATAGCAGTGGCCTTCTCCAACAACGGTCGGCAACCTACATCCGAAGAGTTGGCAATCGCCGAGAGCGCTCGGGCAGCCGTCCATTCATCGGCAGCCTCCCTTGCCGAGATGGAGGCTATCAATGCCTGGACCATGGCCGCCCACACCAGACTAGTGGCGGTCTTTTCCAAAGAGATGGTGGACATGGACTGTGAGATGCTTGCAGAGTATGTGGCGATGGATGCCATGGAGCCCCTTCCCCTGGAGGTCGTCGAGCGCGAGCTGGTCATGGAGGATGCGGCGGAGATCGCCGAGCGTCAGGCGGAACATTAGTCTTTGTTTAGAGCGCTAGTCTTTTGTTAGAGTAATGTTTAGGTCAACCAGGTCTGTTTAATTGCTCGATTAAGTAAGTGCGGGCTGTGGTGTAGGCTCTTTTGTGCAGTACCCAAATTAGCAATTGATGTTAAATTATGCAACGACGTGGATGACCACTGTAACCAGGGAAATTCAGACCAAAAATTTGCCGCCATATCCCCATTCCATCTTCCAATTGAAAATGAAATTGAAGTTCATCACACACAATTTTTTGGAACGAACCGTGTGCAATGTAGTACCCAATCTTACGTTGGAAGCTTGGAGACAAACATTTGCACGTCCAAGTTCATCACACACGGGGTATAGCAAAGGCTTCGTTTGTGATGTGTTGATATCGAGAACTATTCTGCACCAAATGAAAATTTTGGGCTGCCGCGAAAATATCTACCTCCCTCGCCCCCGGTACAAATCAAAAGCCACATTTCCCCCTTTTCCTCTACCTTTCCGAGTTCAAACCTTCACTGCTTGCTTGCAGCGCCGCCTCCTCGCCGGCGACGCTCCTTCCTGCTGCTCGGCCTCCTCCATCTAGTTAGGTAATCCACACCTCCCCAATACCCCCTCACCCCCTCCTCCTCCATCCCACATGGCCCAACCGGCGCGACACCTTCCACCCAAATCACCGCCCCATCCTCCAAATAATCGCCACCGAAAGCCATGGTGCACGTAGTATAGCCAGGATCTCAAAGAGAATTTGGATGCGGAGAAGCATATCGCGGTTGCACGCGCATATGAGGCAGCTATGGCTTCCATGCGTGCCGACCCCCAGATCTTGGAGGAGCACCTTGCCGTCGAGGCCACCATCGACGCCTCGCGCGCTGACGCCGCCACGCGGTTGGCTGCTATAAACGATAGCTCATGGTCTTTTCTCGAGGGCACCGCCGGTTCGTTCGACGAAGACTTCGATGTGTTTTCTCAGTGTGCCCATGCTTACCTCAACTCCAGAGCCGGCATGTTGGTGCCGGGGAGGATCAGGCCAGTCACCACTACGAGGGGTGCACCCACGGTGTGGAGGCCTCGTCCTCTTCCAAGTTGAAGGAGCATCATCATCGATATCTCCGACGATGAGGAATAGCTTGTTTTTCTTAGCTTTATCACTAAGGACCTATGTTCACCTAGCTACACCGGTTAAGCATGTTTCATTTACCTGTTGCATGTGCCGCTACTGCCTTTCATTTAGAAATTCTAGTGAAATGTCCAATGTAGTGCTACTGCAAGCTGACCTTCTAGTATGTTCTATTGTGCAATGTGGTGCTTAGTTAACTCTTTCGTTCATTAGTTGTGGTGATCATTTAACTATTTAATTCAATTCTGAAATGTGATGTAAGATTGTTGTTGGTACAATTTTGTATTGTTATGCATGTGACGAATAAATCGAATTTAGATGTACTAAATACATGTGAAAACATATAGAATCGCTATATTTCCTAGTTCTTAGCACGCTTGTTTTAGATAACTGGCTTTTCCATTAACCTCAAGACCTGCGAGGCCAAGCTTGCCGACCGCGACTCCGCGCTGTCCAAGGCGGTGGCCGACCAGGCCACGGAGTGCAAGCACCTGGACAAGCTGAAGGAGGAAGTAGCCGCGGAGAAGGCTCGGCTTGACTCCAGGGAGAAGGCCCTTGTTTCGGCTGAGGAGAGAAAGGCTGCGGAGCTCGATGCCCTCCCCTCCGTCGAGCTCAGGCTCCGTCAGGCGCTGAACTCCATCTGCCGGGGGGATTCACGGAACCCATGGTGGCTCCTGAGAGCGGCTTCGCGGGGCTCTCTTCAAAGCTCGTCGAGGTGCTCGAGGGTGCCGTTGCCAGGGTGGAGACCGTCTTGGAGAGTGAGTGCCGCGACCTCTTCTCCGCGGCCGCGATGCGCATCTTCAGCCACCTCTTCCTTCGCGAGCCAGGTTTTGACTTCGGCCCCGTGATCCGCCCGGTTGAACCTGGGGTTCGCGCCACTACGGCGACGGCCGTGGAGGGCGCCGTGGAGGTGCTAATGAAGAAGTTCGCTTGCGTCGCCGTTCCCTCACCTCCTGCAGTTGCAAGGGTCAGTGACAACGATGACAACGGCAGCGATGTCAACGACGAGCTCCCCGCGGTCGGGACGAGCGGTGGTGCCAGCTCCTCCTAGCTCCTCTTCCTGGGTCCTTTCCTGTAACGTTCATCGTGCCTCGCGGAGGCGTTCGACTTGTTTGCATTTCCGGAGACATTTAATGCTTGTAATGACTGCTAAGTTATGTGGTTTCTTTCCTCGCCTTGTTTCCTTCCTGCTTGCTGTAGCGCTCTGCGTCGGCAGGGCACGGGCCCGTGCATACCTCGACCGCCGTTGGGGCGTCCGGATCACCAGGACGGTGCCAAGGGGCGAGGGGCTACGTGACCAGTGAGGCTCCTAAGTCGCGATGCTCAGGAGTCCCCCTTGACGTACGAGCAGCCCTCATGAAGGGAACATGGCGAAGACAGGGTTGGATTGGAGATTTGGAGCGCCTTGAGCTCTGCGTCGGCAGGGCCCGGTCCCGCGCATACCTCAACCGCCGTTGGGGCGTCCGGATCACCAGGACGGTGCCAAGGGGTGAGGGGCTACGTGACCAGTGAGGCCCCTGAGTCGCGATGCTCAGGGGTCCCCCTTGACGTACGAGCGGATCCCCTACCTTTCCTCGCCAGCTTTCGCCTGAGAGGGACGCGTGAAGACCAGGTATCAGGGACCTGGGAAGGTGGCATGCGCCAGGCCCGGCCTGAGCGTAGCCCCCATGCAGCCCCCTCACGCGGGCATCCCAGGGGAATGCGGCGAGACGGGGCCGCGAGGGGCCGTCCTAAGGTTGGATGCAACCGCTAGGGCGCCCTCAGTTGTTTATCCACCAGCGCGGAGCATGGGGCTTCCACGTTGCGTGGGCACAGCCGCTGAGCGACAGTGTTGTCCGCCAGCGCGGAGCATGGGGCTTCCACTTGGGCGTGGGAATGGGGGCCCCCGGCTCCTGAGCCCCCCGGGCGTGTACAACCCATTAAGTTCATACGCATGGCTTGCACGGTAGAACTGGGAGGTGTATCTGGGCACTCGTGAGCCAGCACGGGTCTCACGAGGCCCTACCTCAAAGGCGGGTTGCGCCTGAGTCTTCCGGTAGAGGGCGCCATTGCAAGTCCTATATATTTTGGAGAAACCTGCGCCGAATGGATTTCCAAGGGCCATCGCATGAGAAGGCCGAACACAAATGACCCCAGGAGGTGACGTGAATGGGGCCGGCCCACCAGACAGAGCTCAGCCATTGGATTTATCGACGCTGCAGGGACGGACCCGAGCACAAACGTCGTGCCCAGTCTTCTCATGCGACAACTCCGAGGAGAAAACACCCGGCGCGCGGCTCCCGCGGCGGCGAAAAACCGACTGTGGTTGCAGGAACCGTGCCGCTCGCCCTGACTCACCCACTTCCGATTAGCTCATGCGAGGACGCAACACCAAGGGCCACGGGAGGTGACGTACACGGGGCTGGCCCACGAGACAGAGCTCGACCACTTGGATTTGTCAACGCTGCAGGGACGGACCCGAGCACAGACATCGTGCCGGCCCTTAATCACGAGGCGGTCGAAGGCAGGATCATTAGGGCGTGGCGACATTCATGGTGGCGAAGCACCGAGCATGCAGGTTGGAATACTTAGGGAATTGATCGAATGCATAAAAGGTTCTGATACATGTGTAAATGACACGGCTGCGGGAACGAGCCCTAGCCGCCTGAGGATAATGCAGCCCGACGGGCGCCCTCAAACTGAGCAAACCAAAAAGTTACCTGGTACGAACCAAAAAGTCACCTGGCAGCAGTGCCGATGAAGCGTCGAGGTAGTCGTCGGGGCCTGACCTTGCCGGGCCACACGACCGGATGCACCTCCGGGGCGATGGCGTGGCAACCCACTGGACCCGCGGGTGCCGCACGCATGGGAGGGGCCCGGTCTTGGTGCTCCTGCGCAGCTGCCTCCAGGGGCGCCCGGTCGCAACGCTGGTGCAGCGGCGCAGGGAGCACACGCGTCAGCGCGCGGTCGGGGCACCACCTGGCAGCTTACCTCATCTCTCACCCTCGCCAGGGGCCCGCGTGGCTGGTCGCGCGGGTGTGCTTCACGCCTGGGCTCGGGGTCGACGTCTCGCTGGGGAGAAGGGGGCGGTACATCATGGGCCACGTCTCCTCCTAGAGAGGGTTGGGGCCGGAACAAGTAGGAGAGCGCCGAGGCGTCGTCGGCGGCGCTGACGAGCTCTGCGTTGCGCCCGAGCCAGTCGTCGCAGCGGTTGGGGGCAGGGCGGTAACGCAGCGGCTCGCGCGCCATGAGGAGTGCGCCCAACCCGTGCGCCGGCCCGGGGCGAGCGTGGGAGGACGAACCAGTAGCTGGAACGATCGATGGAGTGGCGGTGCGGCCATCGCGCCGCACGGTGACCAGCTGTGACGAGTCCTGCTGCTCGTGGGCATCTGGGCCCGTGGCGGCGTCGGCTACACGGGACACGGATCGATGCGCGGCGATGCGGCCCACCAGCGCTGTCTGGGCGACACGAGCAGCCCGGCGCTCAGCGCGGGCTCGGCGAGCGTCAGCCAACGGAGTGGTGGAGCGGAGAAGAAGCGAAGCTTGAGGAAGGCTTCAACACGCCCCCTACCTGGCGCGCCAAATGTCGGATTTCGGGCTCCACAAAACCCAAAGAGGTTCGAACTCAGGGGCGTGTGCAAAGATCCCCACCAGCTTCGACCTCAAGCTCAGAACTTCACAGCCTAGCCTGACGAACTCACTCAATCACGCGGAAGAAGATTAGCACATGAGGATTTACCCAGGCCCGGGCCGCTGCGAAGCGTAAAACCCTACTCCTGCCTTTTTTGTGGATTGCCTCACGAGGAGGTTTGTGGATGACCTAGTACAGTGGTCAGTAACCTCGCGAGGGCGCTCGGGTGGTCTTCCATTCGTCCTCCTCTACGGAGCAGCTTGGCCTCTATTTATAGTGGCCCGGGTCCTCCTCCCTTACCGTAATGGCGGGAAGGGATCCCACAACGGCCAAATTCGAAAGGGGACATGAGGTACATCTTATCCTGACAAAAGGTGGTCTTCGCCTGCAAAGTAGCTGGCAGTGATGCGGTGGTGGGCTCGCTGGTGACATCCGTCCTGCTGAGCCTGCTGGTTCGGTCTTGTTGCACCGGAATGGAAACCTTTGGTGGGACGCCTCGGGAACCCGCGTACGCCCCTGCCTCCTTTGCACCAAAGGGGAAACTGTCTCCTATGCGCGCGCTAGCGCCCGCCTGGCCCGGCTTGCGTCATCCTTGACCTCCCGAGGCCGAGTATTGCATTGAGATCTCCGCCACTCAGGAGGGGGCCTCCCCAGGCCCCCTCCTTCCGGGAGCCTTGGCGTTGTCCTCCTCGCGAGGGTGGGACTCTCACGAGGGCCTTGTCTTGAGTGTAGCCGCGCCGGGCCGTACGGACCGTCGAAGTGGGCCACGCCCTGGGCCGCAGGCAGGCAAGTCTGGGTACCCCCGTTCCTAGGACGCCGACAAATTGAGCACAATTTTCTGAACCATCATTTTCACGAAAGACTTTATAAAGACGAGACAATTGATGCAACCTAAACTCCATTTTGTTGTTGTTTTTTTTGATAAAACCAAACTAGTGAAAAACAAGAAACTAAAAGATTTAATTGCAAGATCTAAAGATATACAATTGCAAATTGTATAGGTGCACTAGTTCGGCGAAGATATGGTAATACAAGTGCAATATGGATGGTAGATATAGGTTTTTGTAATTTGAAAATATAAAAACAGCAAGGTAACAAATAGCAAACAGCGAGCACAACGGTATAGTAATGCTTGGAAACAAGGCCTAGGGTCCGTACTTTCACTAGTGCAATCTCTCAACAATTCTAATATAATTGGATCACATAACCATCCCTCAACGTGCAACGAAGAATCACTCCAAAGTTCTTATCTAGCGGAGAACATAAGAAGAAATTGTTTGTAGGGTACGAAACCACCTTAAAGTTATTCTTTCTGATTGATCTATCCAAGAGTTTGTACTAAGATAACACCAAGTTATCCTTTCCGATCGATCTATCTAAGAGTTCGTACTAGAATAACACCATATGATACGCATCAACCAACTCTAATGTCACCTAGATACTCCAATGTCACCACAAGTATCCATGAGTTAATTATATGATACACATCAAACAATTTCAGATTCATAATACTCAATCCAACCCAAAGAACCTCAAAGAGTACCCCAAGATTTCTATCGGAGAAAGTAGGACAAGAACGATCAACCCCTATGCATAGATTACCCCAATGTCACCGCGAGAATCCGCAAGTTGAGTACCAAAACATATATCAAGTGAATCAATAGAACACCCCATTTCACCACGGGTATCCACATGCAAGACATATATCAAGTGTTCTCAAATCCAATATTCAATCCAACATAACGATATCTCAAAGGGAAAGATTCAATTCATCACAACAAGATATTAAGGGAAACACACCATATGATCCAACTATATTAACAAAGCCCGTGATACATCAAGATCATGACATCTCAAGAACACGAGAGAGAGAGAGATTGAACACATAGCTACTGGTACATACCCTCAGCCCCGAGGGTGGACTACTCCTTCCTCGTCATGGCCTCCGCCAGGATGATGAAGATGGCCACCGGAGATGGATTCCCCTCTCCGGCAGGGTACTGGAACGTCTCCAGATTGGTTTTTCGTCGATACAGAGAGTTACGGCGGTGGAGCAGAGAGTCTAGGGTTATTTCTGATGGTTTCTATATTTATAGGAATTTTTGGCATTGGTTTCACGCGAAGGTGGGCCATGAGGAGGGCACAAGACACCAGGGCGCGCCTGGGCCCTCTGGCGCGCCCTGGTGGGTTGTGCCCACCTCGTGGCTCTTCTGGCCCTCCCACGAAGCGTCTAGTGCCTCTTTTGTTCCAAAAAAATTGTCAAAAAGTTTCGGCCGATTCCGAGAACTTTCATTTTCTGCACAAAAACAACACCACGGTAATTCTGCTGAACACAGCGTCAATCCGGGTTAGTTCTAAATAAATCATATAAAGTGCATCAAAACCATATAAAAGCATTGTAAACATAGGCAATCATGGCATGAATACTTCATAAATTATCGATACGTTGGAGACGTATCATTCGTCAGAATCCTCAAAAGCACAAAATCCTTAGCCGAAGAAAATGACTGAGGGCAAAAGACCCCAGAAAGGAGGAAAGCGACCTGAAGTGCAAACTGCCTTTGAGATACCCGATGATTTGTGTGATGAATATTGTACACCGGATGAAGCCACTTGTCGGTGCACTAGTACAGGGGTACCCAGCGCCCTTGACTTATGCACAGGCGATAGAAGCAGAAAACCCCGACAGCAATCAAGACCAAGACTCCAGCAAGCTCAACACGGCGGCCCAAGCCTGGGCTGCGACGTGCCAAGCACGTCCCCGACGCTTGCCAGGGACCGAGATGAATGCACCTTTGAGAAGACCCGGCAAGCCATTTCCCGGCAGGCATGAACCATCCAGCCACCACTCCACCGCATCGCTACTCCTGTCACTTATCGATGCGATGTCGAGCCCTCAGGCAATTAATCAGCTCTCCCTAAGCACGTGGCGAGGCATTGGAAGGCAAGTTACGCCCGGTTGACACCCGCCCTGCAGCGTGTCAAGATCTTAAGCAGCAATCGGCCAAGCGGTGGCAAAGGCTTGCTGGGGATGCACCCCCAAGCGCCACCTAGGCAGGTAATCATGGCATTTTGTCCTAAATGCCAGAGTTAGGTATGATAGCTCTGCTTAGCTATCTAATCGATAGATAATATCTGTTTTGCCATTGTGGTAACCCCTTGCACTATAAAAGGAGGCCCAAGGCAACCTAGCTCAAGGTTGGCAACTCGAACCCCCGAACGCTTGTACTCGCATAGCCGCTCTCCCCGGCAGCAGTCCTTCCCGGGGTTAGGCGCTCTGCATTCTTCGTGTTCCTCCAATCAATCCACCAAAAAGCAGGAGTAGGGTTTCACGCTTAGCAGTGGCCCGAACCTGGGTAAATGCCTGACCCTTGATCGTTGCGCCGTCTCATGCTCTCCGCTCTTCGTGCAACGTGACCCCCCTTGCCGAACCACAAGGGACCTTTGGTCCCATAGGTGATCGTGAGCATCCGTGCCCCGACATCTTTGGCGCGCCGGGTAGGGGGCGTGCATCATTTGCGCGAACCCGAGTTCATGAACGGCGGATCGGTCTTCATCGTCATCTTCTTCAACAATGGCTCCAAAGAAGAAAGCCAGCACGACTGCGCATCCCTCCTCCTCGAAGGCTCCCTCACACGCGGCCGCCGGCGCGGAAGACACCGCGGCGGCTGCAGGCAAGGCGGGCGTCGTGGACAACGCGGTCGGCGTAGGTGGCGCCCCCGTCCAGCCTTTCGCGGCCGGGAATGGAGCGGGAGGCGCCGGAGGGGAGCAACTACGGCAACAACATGGCGAGCCCGGCCTCGGCGCCACGGGCGGAGGGAATGTCCGTTCATCACCTCCCCGCCGCATGGTTGGCCGAGGCCGCCTCAGCGGCACCCAGTCCGGTGCGAGCCGTGACCTTCCGGCTGCACCCGTCACTAGCGAGATTGTTGGGCGTGCACCTCGAGCGGAGGGAGACGGGGCGCTCAGCGGAGCCGCAGCTCCTCAGGATTGGCCCACAACCCACCAGAAAGCTCCAGAGAGTGGCACGCGACATCAAGGACACGGTGACGCTTCTCTTGGTCCTACCAAGAGTCGAGCCACGTCGAGGTCTGCCTCTTTCGCCATGCCTGGCACCACAGAGGAGGCCACAGCGAGAGTCCAGATGCTGCTCAACTTCATGCCAGCAGCTGATAAGATGGATGAATGGAGAGCCACCATTCAAAGTTTGATTTCCTTCATTGAAGCCAACAAGACCCAGCATGCAGAGCCGTCGTAACGTACGCGAACAGCAACGGCAGCCCAGGGCGGCGAGCGCATAGAAGGGCCCACCCAAACGGTGTAGTCCCCTCTGTGACAATAAGCCCAGAGGCAGCCGCAGCAAGCTTCACGTGCTGACGACCGCGACGAGGCGTCCATAGTCTCGTCTGGTCCGCACGACCGGCGGGATCAGCGGCGTGTCCTTGAAGACCGGCGGAAGGAAGACGCGAGCATCACCATCGGGCGACGTCATGAAGCACACCGTCAATCCGACAAGCGCAACGGTCCAGACGTCGGCGACCCCGCGCCCAGTGTTGGCGGGTACCTTCCTTACGAGGTTGGTTGCCCTGCCTTCACTAACGAGCTGCGACGGGTCCGCTGGCCGTCGACCCAAGCCTTCAAGCCTGAGCTACCAGAGAAATACGACGGGAAGCTAAACCCCGCGGAGTTCTTGGGCATCTACACGATAGCTGTTTAAGCTGCGGGAGGAAGAGATGAAAAGGTGCTCGCCAACTATTTCCCTTTGGCGCTCAAGCCAAATGTGAGATCATGGCTGATGCACCTGCCGGAGAATTCCATTTCCTCTTGGGCTGATCTGTGCAACGAGTTCGTTGGCGCCTTCACCGGTGGTCATCAAGAACCAGGCCAGCCTAGTGATCTCCAAGTCCTACCGCAAAAGGAGGGAGAAACTTTGAGAAAGTATATCCAGAGATTCAGCCGAGTACACCGCAACATCCCTGAGATCCATCCCGCGGCATTCACCGCGTTCCACTCAAACGTGTGCAACTGGAGGATGCGAGCCAAGATGAATGTCAAGCTCCCCAAGACTGTCAATGAGCTTTACACCTTGGCGGATAAGTGTGCTCGAGCTGAAGAAGGGAGGCGGCTTCCCGGAGAAGAGGCGGGCGTCGAAGTGGACTCTGATGATGAGGACGATGCCCCCGACCCGAAGGGAAGGAACAGGAAGCGCAACAAGAAGCGCAAGGGAAAAGCAGTGCTGGCTGTTGAGAGCTCTGGAGACCTCAGTACCGACAAGAAGGCGAAAGCCGAAACCCCCGGCAAGGGAGCTGCCGCGTGCGCTGATTGCCGGGAGGCTGCTGCCGCTGAGAAGGCTGGGAAGTCCGATGGGCCGTACTGCAAAATTCACCGCACCAAGGGCCATGATCTCCAAGAATGCCGACATGTCGAGCAACTTGTTGAGAAACAGAGGGCCGAGTACGAGAAACACGACAAGGAAAAAGGCCAGGACGGCGCTGCCGGGAAGGGCCGTGGCGGCAGAGGTGGTTGATACGTCTCCAACGTATCTATAATTTTTTGCTTGTTCCATGCTGTTATATTATCATTCTTGGATGTTTTAAAATCATTTTATTACAACTTTATATCATTTTTTGGGACTAACCTATTGACATAGTGCCAAAGTGCCAGTTGCTATTTTTGCTTGTTTTTTACTTCGCAGAAAATCAGTACCAAATGGAGACAAAACGCTGCGGGGATTTTTGTGGATTTTTTACGGACCAGAAGAAAGAAGATGGGCCAAAGAACGCTAGAAGAGGGGGCCCAGGCTGGCCAGCACTCACCAGGGCGCGCCAGAGGCCCCCTGGTGCGGCCTGGTGGGGGCTGGGCGCCTCGGGCACCCCCTCAACCGACTAGCATGCCTATAAATTCCCAGAAAATCCAAAAACCCTAGAGGAGTCGATGAAACACAATTCCAGCCGCCACAAGTTCCAGAACCTTGAGATCCAATCTAAACACCATCACGAAGGGGTACATCTTCTTCATGGGTGCCTCTCCGATGATGCGTGAGTAGTCCACCATAGACCTTCGGGTCCGTAGGCAGTAGCTAGATGGCTTCTTCTCTCTCTTATGATTCTCAATACAATGGTCTCTTGGAGATTTATTTGATGTAAACTTTTGCGGTGTGTTTGTTGGGATCCGATGAATTTTGAGTTCATGATCAGTTTCTATCCATGAATATTATTTGAGTCTTCTTTGATCTCTTATATGCATGATTACTTATAGCCTCGTATTTCTTCTTCGAATCTTTGGTTTAGTTAGGCCGACTAGATCGATTTTTCTTGCCATGGGAAGAGGTGCTTTGTGATGGGTTCGATCTTGCGGTGTTCTTTCCCAGTGACAGAAGGGGCAGCAAGACACGCATGTATCGTTGCTATTAAGGATAACAAGATGGGGTCTGTTCCTACATGAATAGATCTTGTCTACATCATGTCACCGTTCTTATTGCATTACTCCGTTTTTCCATGAACTTAATACACTAGATGCATGCTGGATAGCGGTCGATGTGTGGAGTAATAGAGGTAGATGCAGGCAGGAGTCGGTGTATCTATCTTGGACGTGATGCCTATATAATGACCATCGCCTTGGATATCGTCACGACTATTCAATTGTCTATCAATTGCCCAACAGTAATTTGTTCACCCACCATGCGCTATACTCATGAGAGAAGCCACTAGTGAACCCTACGGCCCCAGGGTCTACTTTTCTATCATATTGCTTTCCGATCTACGGTTTTTTTCAATCTTTGTTTTCAGATCTACAAAACCAAAAACCCAAAAACATATTGCTGCATATTTACTCTTTTTATTTGTGTTCTTGAGAGATCTATCTCTCCTATCTATCACTACCTAATCTATCTATTTCCCGTAGAGAGATTGACAACCTCTCTTTCGCGTCGGGTTGCAAGTATTTGTTGTTTGTGTGCAGGTGCTGCTTATTGGGTGGTGGTGATCCTCCTACTGGTTCGATAACCTTGTTTTAATAACTGAGGGAAATACTTACCGTCGCTGTGCTGCATTATCCCTTCCTCTTTGGGGAAATACCGACGCAGTCCAAGCCACGTCAGTGGTCGTCGCGGCAAAACCCCGCAGCAAAAGGAAAAACCTGCCAGAGGCCGAGAGAAGAAGGAAACAGATAATATGAGCGATGATGAGGATGATGATGAGGATTCCAGTGACAGGGAGTTCCAGAAAGCAACCGAAGCCATGTGCGTTGACGGTGGTGCATCCTTGCACTCCTCTCGTCGCCAGTTCAAGCAGTGGGCACGCGAGGTCAATGCTATGGAACCAACTGCAGAATCAAGGAAACAACTCAGGTGGTCCTGCACGCCTATCATCTTTGACGAAGAGGATCATCCTGACTGTACCACTACGGTTGGATGTTTGCCGTTGTTGGTTTCCCCGACAATCCGCAACCTCAAGGTGTCTAAGATGTTAGTTGACGGTGGGGTCAGATTGAACTTGATCTCTCCTAGAGTGGCTGAGAAACTGCAGATCCTTGATGAAGAGCTCGAAGCCATGGCTATGTTCCAAGGAATCAACCCCGGCAGGAGCCGACCCAAGGGAAAGATCACTCTGCCCGTGACATTCGGCGGAGAGTTGAACTTCCGAACAGAGAGGATAGTATTCGACGTCGCCGAAATCCCACTACCCTACAACAGAATCCTTGGTCGCCCAGCTTTGGCAAAGTTCATGGCGGCATCCCACTATGCCTACAATACTTTGAAGATGCCAGGGCACATTGGGGTCATTTCCATCCCATCCGACAAGAAGAACGCGGTTATCTGCGTGGACCAGATGTATCGCGACGCGGTAGCAGCTGAAGCCACAGAAATCCCAGCTCCCGCCAAGGATACAAGGAAAATAAAGAAGCCTGGCAAGAACACCGGCAAGGAATCCGGGAAGCGCGCCTCTTCGGAGTGCGCGGCACCTGATGATGACCTGCCGGAAAGTTCCGCCGGCAAGAAGACCAAGGTCACCTACCCTGAGACGAAGAAAGTCCCGACAAGGGAGGATGGCACTGGTGGTACCTTCACCATCAGTACTACCCTTACTGACAAATAGGAAAGCGCACTCGTTGCCTTCCTGCGGGAGAATGTCGATGTGTTTGCCTGGCAACCATCTGACATCCCCGGTGTTCCCAGGGAGGTAATTGAGCACCACCTTGCTGTCTGCCCTCATGCCCGACCCGTCAAGCAGAAGGTTAGGAAACATGCCTTGGAGCGGCAGCAGTTCATTGCCGAGGAAATCAAGAACCATGAAGCAGCTGGTTTGGTTAGAGGAGTGTTGCATCCAACCTGGTTGGCAAACCCGGTGGTGGTACGAAAGGCAAATGGGAAATGGAGGCTTTGCATAGACTTCACTGACTTGAACAAGGCTTGCCGAATGACCCTTTCCCCTTGCCGCGCATAGATCAAATTGTTGACTCCACCTCCAGATGCGACTTGCTCTCCTTTTTGGATGCCTACTCCGGCTACCACCAGATATTTATGAACAAGGAAGATGAGGAGAAGACCGCATTTAGGACTCCCTGCGGCACGTACTGCTTTGTACGAATGCCCTTCGGGTTAAAGAGTGCTGGTTCGACCTTCACCAGGGCTGTTCAAATTGGTTTTGGACCTCAGCTGCACAGAAATGTGGAAGCATACATGGATGACATCGTGGTCAAGACCAAGGATGAAGCCACTCTCATACAAGATCTGGAAGAAACTTTCGCAAACTTGCGCAAGATCAACCTGAAGCTCAATCCTGAAAAATGTGTGTTCGGTGTCCCATCCCGCAAGCTGCTTGGGTTCTTCGTATCTCAGCGAGGAATAGAAGCCAATCCCGACAAGATCAAGGCGATCGAGCAGATACAGGTGCCCAAAACCATCAAATATATCAGACGCCTGACCGGATGTGTTGCCGCGTTGAGTAGGTTCAACTCCAAGTCCGCTGAGCGCGCCTTGCCATTCTTCAAAATCCTGAAGAAGGATGGCCCGATGAAGTGGACCCCGGAGGCAGATGCAGCACTGCAAGACCTAATGAAATACCTATCCTCTGCTCCCACCAAGGTCACTCCTAAACCTCAAGAGCCGTTGCTGCTATATCTAGCAGCAACGAATCAAGTGGTTAGTGCAGCGCTGGTGGCGCAGCGGGGGGTGGATGAAGATTCAACAGCTGCTGCTGATGCTACCGGGAGCGAGAAGGAAACATCCACGACAGAGCTCGAGAGAAGTCAAGGGGGGTCTCAGCAAATGGTTGACAGCGAGTCCAAGGAAGTGGCAAAGAAGAAAATGGTGCAGCGGCCCATATACTTTGTCAGTTCCCTACTATAGGGGGCTAGGTCAAGGTACTCCGGAGTACAAAAGCTGATCTTCGGCCTCATTATGGCCTCGAGGAAGCTGTGCCACTACTTCCAAGCCCATGAGATAACAGTTGTCACCCGTTTCTCGTTGCAACGCATACTGAGAAACCCCGAAGCCACTGGCAGGATAGGTGAGTGGGCACTGGAGTTGTCAAGCTTCGGATTAAAGTATGAGAGCACTTCCACCACTCAAATAAGAGCCTTGGCAAAGTTTATTGCAGAATGGACACCCACGCCAGATGATGAAGCTCCGGAGACAATCCTCCCCGGCAAAGAGGCGCCAAAGGATTGGATCATGTACTTTGACGGTGCTTTCTCACTCCGGGGCGCTGGAGCAGGCGTGCTCCTCGTCGCCCCGACCGGAGAGCACCTCAAGTACATCGTCCAGATGCACTTTCCCCGGGGGGAAGCCACCAACAATACCGCTGAGTACGAGGGGCTCCTTGCCGGGCTCAGAATCGCGGTAGAGTTGGGAATAAAGAGGCTGATCATCCGAGGAGACTCTCAACTAGTGATAAAGCAAGTCAACAAGGATTATCAGAGCCCGCTGATGGAGGCCTACGTGGAAGAAGTGAGGAAGTTGGAGGAGCACTTCGATGGGCTGCAAATAGAGCATGTGCCACGAGCAGAAAACAGCATTGCTGACCACCTACCGAAGTGTGCTACGCAGAAGCTTCCTGTGGAACCAGGAACCTTTGTTCTCTGCCTCACCCAACCATCGGTGTCCCCGTCTGTGATGTCCAAGAAGAGAAGGAAGCTGAACTCCGGTAAGCATTTCCCGGCAGAGCTTCCCGAAGCCGCTGGTAGAGAGGCTGCCAGGGAAAATCACGTTCCGGTTGACGAGCAGCTCCCTCCCGCAGGACCTGAGGGTCTAGCTATTGAGACAAGCGCTCCCGGAGATGTGGAGATGCCTTTGGTCCTTGTTGTCGAGCCACGGGCTCCAACTTGGGTGCAACATATAGTCCATTTCCTTCAAATAGGAGAACTCCCCGAAGAGCAGGAGGAAGCCGAAAGAGTAGCCCGTCGGTCAAGTATGTACCAATTTGTCGATGACACCCTGTACAGAAAGCGGCCGAACGGTGTGAAATTGAGGGGTATCTGCAGGGAGGATGGAGTGAGGCTGTTGGCAGAGATTCACGGAGGAGTATGTGGTTCCCACATTGGATCAAGGGCCCTTGCCGGGAAAGCTTTCCGGCAGGGTTTCTATTGGCCCACTGCCCTCCAGGACGCTACTGAACTGGTCACCAAGTGTGAGGCTTGCCAGTTCCACTCCAAGAACATCCATCAACCAGCGCAAGCCCTGCAAACAATCCCTCTATCCTGGCCATTCTCGGTCTGGGGGCTCGACATCCTGGGCCCCTTCCCCCGTGCTGTCGGGGGCTTTGAGTTCTTGTTCGTGGCAACCGACAAGTTCACAAAGTGGCCTGAGGTGAAACCGGTGAGAAAGTTGACCGCACAAGCAGCTATCAAGTTCATGAAAGGACTAGTGTGCCGTTTTGGAGTGCCTAACAGAGTGATCACCGACAACGGCACCCAGTTCATGAGCCGCGCCTTCATGCAATATATCCAAAACCTTGGAAGCAAGGTCTCCTTCGCCTCTGTTTCTCACCCGAGGAGCAACGGGCAAGTCGAGAGGATGAATGCTAAAGTGCTGCGAGGACTCAAGACAAGAACTTTCGATAAGGTGCGGAAGAGCGGCATGCGCTGGATCGATGAGCTGCCGGTGGTTCTTTGGTCCCTTAGAATGGCACCAAATCGAGCTATCGGCCAGACGCCCTTCTCCCTAGTGTGCGGGGCGGAAGCAGTGCTCCCCACGGAACTCATATACGGGTCACCTGGAGTGCTTGCCTACGATGAAGTAGAGCAATAGCAGCTGCGGCATGACGATGCCACGCTCCTCGAGGAAGACCATCTCCGGGCTGCTGTGCACGCCGCACGTTACTAGTAAGCTCTGTGCCGCTATCATAGCCGCAGAGTTCAGGCCCGGAGCCTTGAGGAAGGCGACCTTGTCCTTCGGCGTGTTTAGTCCGCCAAGGGTACAAACAAGTTGACGCCGAGGTGGGAAGGCCGTTACCGGGTAGTACGAGTCACCAGACCTGGTGCAGTCCGTCTGGAGACCGAAGATGGCACCAAGGTGCAGAACTCATGGAACATTGAGCATCTTCGTAAGTTCTACCCGTAAGGCGCGGCTGCCGGGCTCAGTCCCCGGCAACCACCTTTTGTACAAGCCTTGCCGATGTTGCATGTAACCCTTTGTACAAAGCCAGGCGAAGACCCTGTGCAACAATAATAAAGCTAGGCATTGCGTCGTATCATCATCCTTACATGCTCATTATGCATTTTTATGACTACAATATTAGCACCTTTAAGTTATTAAGATTTGCTAGAATGCTTGATGAAACCATGATCTTTGTTACTGTCCTCACCCTAAATGTTTTACCATCGAGAAAACAGGGGAGGGAAACAAGGGAACAAAGATGGCGGCCCATCACACTTGAAAAGAAGATACTACCTGGAAAAGATAAGTGTATCACGTATTTCCAGTTCAGTACTTCTCGTTTTCTCAAGGAAACCATTAGTATCTTCCTTACTGCGGGATGTAGAGTCACCCACGTGGAGAAAACCCTTGTCGGGACGAGCCGTCCCCCTGTCCTTATTCATGAGGGTGACATCGCCGATACCGACAAGGAGCTCTGCCGGGGAACAACGCCAACCTGTTGCCGGGGGCTCGCCCCCCCCCCCCACTTTGGCACTTGTGGTTTGAATGACGACCCGGCAAGCAGCTCCACGCGGTAGAGACAAAACATACTGATGCAGTACAAATAAGGAAAGGAAAAGGACAGTACTTGCGGAAAGAAAATAGCATTCCATTCTCATTCATTTTCGATACAAATGGGATGAAGATTACACGAGGAGGCACCTCTTTCTAATAACTCTTTATTTGGCTTTCTCCCCTAGGGGCAGGTTACAAAAAGAAAAAGAGCAGAGGGAGACCCCCAACAGAAGCCCAGCCTGACCCCGTCAGGACCAGTATTGCTCGGACGTCAACCCCACCGGGAGGGGAGGCGAAACCGAAGTCCACGAGCCTGCCGGGGTCCAGCTGAGAAGAAGAGGCGGCGCCCCAGCCGGGAAACCCTGGCAAATCGCTCTGCCGGGAGGAGGAGGAGGAGCGAGATGACGGTGATGGTGCGGCCAATGGTCAGCCAGAGTCCAGGTCGTCGTACTCCGACTTGACGGCCTGGGAATCGTCATCGTCGTCTTCACCGACACTATCCTCCTCGTCGCTATCGCTCGAGGAGGAGCTTTCGGCATCACCCGATCTCTCCTCGCAGCAGCCAAGACGGGCGCCCGAACGCCCATAAATCTTGATGGAGAGCAGGTCGGCGTTTATCATCTTGAAGCGGAGGACGTGCCCATCCATGAGGTTGTGGGAGCGGGCGAAGGTTTTCCACCCACGCCTGAGAAGCATGACGCGACGCTCCGGGTACTCAACGTCCACCCGCACGGCGCCATTACAACAACCATGCGCCCGCAGCCACAGGGCATGCGGCTTGTCAACCTCCATCACCCTAGCGAAAGGGTGAGGGAGGCGCAGGTGGCCTCAGAGGGGACCACGCAACTTGATGACAAACTCCAGCGCCGTTCCCTCAGCATGGGTCTCTTCAAGAGGAGGGTCTGGCATTGGAGGAGGAAGTGAAGCAGCGCTACGCCTCCCCCGACCACGTGCTCCGCGTCAACTGCGACCCCTCCCAGCTCCTCCGCCACGCGCACTCGAGCCACCCTCCGCCTCCACGGCTAAAGCGGTGGCATGATCCCGACGGGAACCCCTCGCCGATGAGGCGGAGGCCGGAGGCCACCCTCGTCCCCTAGGCATGCTAGCGGCGAGCGCAGCTCAAGACAAAGAAGTAGAAGGGCGAGATCTGTAGGATGCACTCAAGGAAGAAGAAAGGATGGATGAGCATCGCCCCTCGCGACCCCCCAATTTATAGGGGGAGCGTGGGGGCTGGCTCTCCTCCATTCCAAGGGTCGCCGCCCATCTCCACCAATTCCATCGCCCACGATCACGGGCGAACGGGTAACCGCCCCATTGCTCCAATCCATGGCGCTGCGGTTTCTGCCACGATCAGGACTTTAAGTCACGAGCACCCATCGCTAACTCACCACTATGCATGCGGAAACGGCCTGAGGTGGTGGGTCAGTGCTGGCCAATAAATTGGCAGTTACTCCCTCACATTGCGCGCCTGTGCATGAAACTTGGGCCTGACCCAACGGCACTTGGCGAGCATGTGTGGGCCAGTCCCGGGGGCTCCTGTCGGTGCACTAGTACAAGGGTACCCAGCACCCCTGACTTATGCACAGGCGATAGAAGCAGAAAACCCCGACAGCAATCAAGACCAAGACTCCAGCAAGCTCAACACGGCGGCCCAAGCCTGGGCTGCGATGTGCCAAGCACGTCCCCGACGCTTGCCGGGGACCGAGACGAATGCACCTTTCAGAAGACCCGGCAAGCCATTTCCCGGCGGGCATGAACCATCCAGCCACCGCTCCACCGCATCGCTACGCCTGTCACTTATCGATGCGATGTCGAGCCCTCAGGCGATTAATCAACTCTCGCTAAGCACGTGGCGACGCATTGGAAGGCAAGTTAGGCCCGGTTGACACCCGCCCTGCAGCGTGTCAAGATCTTAAGCAGCAACCGGCCAAGCGGTGGCAAAGGCTTGCCGGGGATGCACCCCCAAGCGCCACCTAGGCAGGTAATCATGGCATTTTGTCCTAAATGCCAGAGTTAGGTATGATAGCTCTGCTTAGCTATCTAATCAATAGATAATGTCTATTTTTCCATTGTGGTAACCCCTTGCACTATAAAAGGAGGCCCAAGGCAACCTAGCTCAAGGTTGGCAACTCGAACCCCCGAACGCTTGTACTCGCATAGCCGCTCTCCCCGACAGCAGTCCTTGCTGGGGTTAGGCGCTCTGCGTTCTTCTTGTTCCTCTAATCAATCCACCAAAAAGCAGGAGTAGGGTTTCACGCTTAGCAGCGGCCCGAACCTGGGTAAAATGCCTGACCCTTGATCATTGCGCCGTCTCATGCTATCCGCTCTTCGTGCAACGTGACCCCCCTTGCCGAACCACAAGGGACCTCTGGTCCCATAGGGGATCGTGAGCATCTGTGCCCCGACACCACTCATGGCAAAGAAACTCAAAAGCAGCGCAAGATCAGTATCCAGAGAATTGAGAGGAGATGGGCACGAGAATGGAGAGAATATCGTTATGTCACTCAAAAATACATGAAGAAATTTGCTATTAAACCGCCATGCAACAGACCTCCTTTGGTGGAAGGACAAGAAGCTGATCCCACTAGTCTCAAAACTGGTGAAGATTTTCCTCATGACTGGGAAAAGCAACAAGCCAAGCTGGCAAGAAAGGCAAAAGAAGCAGTGAAGAAATTCAATGAGGACTCTGCTGTTGCTGTCGCTGTCGGGGCCTCTGCTAGCGCCACTGCCTGAAAGAAAGATGTGGTGAAGAAATCAACTGTGAAGCAAAAGTCCTCAGCACCAAAGTCTTCAGCTCCAAGTTCTTCACTGCAAATACCTGAGGTAACTTCATCAAGGGCTGCTGCAAAAACCTCAGTAGCTGCACAATCCTCAGCCGCTGCTGCAAAGTCCTCAACTCAAGTACATCTAGCAACATGTCAAAGGACTGCGGGTTTTTCTGTTGCTTTGGGGGCCTCTGCAACCTCATCAGCCCAAGCACATTCATCAAGCAGTCCCACTTTGCTGAAGATAAAAGCTACTGCCGGACGTGGCAGGAGGCCAAGTACTCACGGAAAGAAAGTTGTATTTCAAGTTCCCTTAGGATCTGAGGATGATTGTCGGGACCCCGATCCTAAGCCATATGAATCCAGCATGTAACATGTCACACCACTTTGCGGCCTCACGCACGGTAACCCACGGCTGCCACCTTACCTTGGCCGGGACCGTTTGCGCCTTTTGGCCCACGAATATGAACATGTCACTAGCATTCACACATCAAAGAACCCGGGTCGACATGACTAGTCGTAGAACCGAAGTGGCACATCCGTACAGGGACATGCATACGTAACCCAACAATGCAGGTGTCGGTCTCAGCGTGTAGACGAGTCATAGCAAGCTACAGGGACTCCATTACGCCGTGGGACATAAATGTCATCAACTGCGCGTAGACGAGTCATAGCAGGCTACATGGACTCCATTACACTGCGAGACATTTCCCCGAAGGGACAAACACAGCAGCAAAGAAGAATACACGCCGGTCAATCAATGTGTCCGGAGCAGTAGCAAGCTACCAAGGCTCGTTGGAAGCACAAAGAGGCATTTCCCCGTAAAGAGTACTACTAAAGGCACACAACTAGGTGTCGAATCCCACACATACCAATGCATTTCAAACATACATGCAATATGCACGATATGCGTAGATACAACATGGCATCACAACATAACTCTACGACTCAAGTATTCATTAATGACTCATAAGAGCCAACGTAGAGTGATATTACAAACAGGGGTCACATGACCCAACACTCAAGTCATACAATCAACAAGCGGAAGCAAAACATGTCTGGGTACCAACATCTACTAAAAGTGGCTGGAGGAGCCTGAAAAGCTACAACGACCCTACCAAAGGAACCAGACCTTTGTCTGGGATTCCCAAGCTAATCCGGTCAACATCGAACTTCACGTCATAAGGATCACTATTGAGACTAATGTCTGATCTACAAAAACATAAATGAAACAACCGTGAGTACAAAGGTACTCAGCAAGACTTACATCAGAACTATCTACATATGCATCATTGTCAACAAAGGGGGTTGTGGAGTTTATTGCAGCAAGCCAGCTTTGACTCTTGGCTAACCTGTACTATGACTACAAGTAGTATCTTTGAGGTGGGATAGCGCACATGAGTCCACATATTCACCATATCAATACACCACTATGGATCCACTCCCGTCTCCCTATGAGAAGGCCATCCATAGCACTCACGCTTATCTTGCGCATTTTAGAGTATCCATTTCAAATTGTCTATGAACCACATAAGTTCTCCAAGTAGTCCATATCCGAGGACGCGGCTATTCGAACAGATTATTACACCCTGCAGGGGTATACTTCTTCACACACGCTCTCGCCATTTATCGCCGTGTGCACGTAAAAAGGCACCTCGGCAACCTTCAAGCGGAAGCCCAGCGAGGGAGTCGGCCACGACCGTCAACCACACAAGACCCTAGTCCAGGTTTATCGCCTATTTGAGACTGAAACTGCCCGGAAGTCCGGCCGAAGTTTCCGCTACGGCCTCAAACGATGCGCGCAGGGTTCCCAAGCCCACCGTTCGGGTGCCACTTGGTACACCGTGCCACTGTGTATCTACCGCATCACAGCCCACCCCGTCGAGCAGCGCCATGCACGGCCGCCAACACTTTTCCTACAAACACCAGAAACTAGTTGCAACTCCTGGACAGAGATAAAGGCGAATAATAGGCCGAGAGGGGTCGAGTTACCGGAACCCAATGTGTGGTAGTATCTTGTCTTGGATAAAAAACACAGAACTCAGTTCTTAAGGACGGTCCCAATGAGACAACCCGCCATGTACTCCTACATGGCCCCTCATCGCTACCTTTACCAAATCGTGTTCACACACTTAGCTCTCACACAGTAGGACATGAACACTGCCATTCCGATTCATCGCCCAGATGGATCAGACCCGACACGACACGACTCTAAGCATAGCAGGCACAGTTAGCAAACATGGATGAGTAAGCACAACAAGGCTCAAGCAGTTGCTACTCACGTTAAGTGGTTTCAACTATTTACTGTGGCAAAGACAGGTCATGCAGAGGAATGGGTTCAACTACCGAGAACATGTAACAGTTGAATCGTCATTGTCCTAATGCAGTATAAGAGAGCAGGAGCAAGAGAGTAGGATATTATCGGGATGCTCAAGGAGGGGTTGCTTGCCTGACACTTCTGAAGATAGTAGTGAGTCTTCATTGGTGGCATCGATCTCAACGTCTAAGTAATGTCTAACGAGAGGGAACAATACTGGCAACAAGGAAATGAACACATTCAATGCAATGCAAGAACATGATGTATGATATGGCATGTTAAGGTACTGAATTCACCTAGCACAATATTTAGTCATATTAATTGAAGTGGAATTCAAATATATACTAAATTCCAACTCCAACACTATTTAACAAAATGTCCTAATCACCATTTGTCCTAATTGATGTTGTTAACTTTCTTAAACATGCATGAGAATGGTATAAACAGATTCCTTGCATTTTTCTGATAATTTTCCATATATAATTTATTTCATTTGGAGCTATGGTTGAATTTCTATGAATTTTAGAAGTTTATATCATTTTCTGGATTATTTTTATTAGAGAAATTCATTAATTGCGTCAGCCTGAGGTCATGCTTGCGTCAGCAAGTCAAACACGCCTGGTCCAGGTCAAACCTGACCAGTGTGGTCCACTGGTCAGTGACCCGGGTGCTAAACCCGCGCTGGCCAGGGGTTTGACCCACTCTGGGGCCCACTATCAGTGGCTGGGGGGATGGTTAGCAGGGTAATTAGGCCCTAATGTCCATGCCACGTCGGCGCCCACCGGACTTTGGCCGGCGGCGACCAAATCCACGGTGGAGGCTCGCCGGAATTATTCGAATCGGCGCTACATGCCTCGGTTTGGGACGCGGCTTGGAGCTACGGCGAGCTGGAGATGCGCCTCATCCAGCTGAGGCCACTGGGGAAGCTGGGGTGGCCGGAGCAGTCGACGACATCGACTTCCGCGGCGGTGCTGCTATGGCCTACACGAGCGCGAAAGCTGCGGTGCACAGACGAGCGAGGGAAGCGGCTGGGCTGACTCACTAGAGCCCCAGGAGAACGCCGAGGTGCTCGGGCGCAAGCCATGGAGGCTGTGGCCACGGCCACGCCATTTCCGGCGGCGAGGAGCTCGGGTTCCGGAGGGGACGCTATCTAGAGGACGGGAGGGACCACGGGCAGAGGTGGAGGCGCATCAGTGGCTCACCGCGGACCCGATGGCGTCGACGGCGAGCTCGGGGAGGGCCTGCGTGCGGCGAATCGACGCTGGGGAGCTTCGGTGACCAGCGGTGGAAACGGCGATGGTGACGGCGGTGAAGGGCCCTCCGGCTCGATTCCTCTAGTGCGGGGAAGAAATGCTCGACGATGGAGCTCTGGGGCATGGCGGAGGGGCTTCTCGAGGTCAGTGGCGCGGTGGCTGCGAACGACGGCGGCGGTCCTCTTGGGTGCGGGGAAAGAGAGAGAGAGAGAGAGCAGGGGAGAGGAGAGAGCAGCAGGGGGGAATGGATGAGCTCGGGGGAGAGAGGGAGCTCCGTGGCGCTCTCAGCGGTCTCCAGCAGCGACAGGTAGGCAGGAGGTGGCTCGGGCGCGTGGCCGCGGGCATCAGGCACACTCCCTCGTGCCTTCTGGCACGAGGTTGAGGATGACTGGCCATTGGGCCAGCTGGGCCTGCTGGGCCTCAGGTAAGCCAGGTAAGTGGCCCTCTACCTTTTATCTATTTTCTGTTTTGTTATTTTGTTCTGGCTCAGATAAAATACTAAACCAATTTTGCTAAACCTGAAAAATATCAGGTGGGCTTAGTGAATTTTACCAGTGCCACGTAAAAAGTTTCAGATTTGTTGGACTTATATTTGATCTATAATATTTATAAATCCAATGCAAATAATTGTTTGGTTAATTTAAAAGCCCAAAATAAAATGTTTCTGTGATTCAAAATATTGGGTGGCATTGTTTAACTCAGTCCAATATTTTATTAGGAAACCAGGGACATTTTCTTGGAGCTATTTGAAGCAATTTTTATCTTTGTCATTTGACAAAATTCTTTCTGAGGCTTGATCATTCGTCAATTCAAATTCATTGAAAAATTAAAATGGATGCATGAATGCAAACACAACAAGGTTAGCTAGGGCTGTGACAACTCACCCCCACTAAACAAGAATCTCGTCGCGAGATTCAGTCGTAGGGTAAGAGGACAGAGGGGATACTAAACGATCACAATCTTCATGATCCAATTGCCCTTTCCGAAGATGTTGATTCATTGCACCAGGTTGATCTTTGCAGCTCCTCTTTTGAGAACTCCACTCAACACAAGACAAGGGAAACATGAAAACTCTACAAGAATCGATCTTATTGAAGATCGAGCAACTCATGATCAACTCATGGAATGAGACATAAGCATCTCTGGAGCTGAGACACAAAACACAAATCGAGAACTATGGAATGAGGCAGATGATGGGAGGTTCAATTGGTAGGCAACAGTTCCACACTAAAACAGATGGTGACGAGGTTTCAACGTAGCGAGGAAATAATTGCCATGATTCCATAACGGGGCACCTTACGGGGTGACTCGTAGAGTTATTCCCTTAAGTGGCAAAAAGAATTGCTTTTGATACAAGATCAGTGAAGCTCTTCATACCAGGCTAAGGCAATTCACAACGATCGTTTGAACAAATTCAGAAAAATGGCATACTCAGTTTGGAAAGAAAACTAGAGTTATAGAACAACTGGGCAAACAGAAGGCATAATCCAATTGATGTCGAGGATATAACCTAGTGTCTGAGCCTGCTCTCAAGAACTTGAGCATTTCCATATTCATCAAGGTTTTACCAACATCCATGCCAAGGATCTTGGTCACATCATACTACCATGATGAATAATGATGGGGGATGCAGATGCAAAGGAAGACAACACTTTCTCAGATTTCACCTTAGCTATGCAAAGGAATCGAAATCTGGATGATCGACCGAGAGACATTTAGCACTCCGCTTCGAATGTTCTCCTTGATGTACTAACATAGCCAAGTTATCGGTGACGTTTGGTATCTAGAACATCAAGTAAAGGTCGGACTTCGGGGGTTCCAAGGGTTCACGAGGAACACCTTCTAGAATAAACTATACAAGGTCCTCATGGGGGAGGTGGCTACTGTTGCTGATACAAGATATTACAATAACAGGTCTTCCGGCTAGGTGTGTTAGCCACGAAATCACTTTACCGGGTTATAGAGAGACCACTATTATAATTCTTGGGTAACGTTCCAACCATTATACCTGCCGGAGATTCAGATTTGATTGGAGACAAGATGTTTCAGACTCAGCATGTCTGGAAGAGAAAGTTTGCAACACAAATCGACGAGATGGCGTTGCGAGATTCTCAGGTAATGAACTACGGGAGCCAACTCCAAAACATGAGCCGGATTGCAAGATACATGTGAACACACTGTCCAGACAATTGTGAACACATAGAAATCTCACAACAAAACACTACCGAGTTTGAGTTAAGAACCATCATTGGGGTAATGAAGCCCGGTGCAAGTCCGTCTGGGCCCTTCGGGATTAACACTAAACTTCTTTTCCATGAAAAAAAATCAATCAATGGCTTGGTGTGCTAGGTGATGCATAAGGAATGGAGGTTGCAAAGCTATCAAACCATAGCATACTTCGCACATGCGTGACTGACTTGAGATGATTCCGGAGGAAGCAAAATAACTTTTCTCAAATTCACGGTGGCAACTTGCAACAGATGCACGTGAACGGAGAGAAAGTCACTTCCTACACCTAATATATGCTTCATGTACGAGACACGAAGATATTGTCTATAAAGTTTCCAATGCTAGCTTAATGTCCAACATGAAGCATGGAACAGATGAAAATATTGCCGATGGGCTCAACAACAACTCATTGAGATATCCATACAAATGGAATTCCACAACCATGTGAGCAAGAATTTAGCATTGGTCAGACCATAAGGTATAATGATGTAAGCTCGAGGGGTTAGCCACGAGTAAAACAACATTTCGAGAACCCTTGGTTCTGAGTTTGATTTGACGATAGCCCATATTCAAATCAAGGATTGGACATGACAATAGAAGCAACGATTGATCACAAGGATCAACCGATGAAGATATCATCTTTCTTCTACACACACATGAAATATCCCTTTTGAATGAACTAAGTTAGACGAAGCTTTTATCTTCCAACTCTCCAAGTTGTTGTTTAGCTTAACCAACTAACTCAGGGGGTATCCAACACAAATTCTTGGAGAAGGGATGGTTTATAAAGAAAACCAACTTGATCACGAACTCAACATAACGGTCAGGGTCAACCCAGTAATACTCCCGAGAAGATATTCGGTAAATCACGAACCACCGATATGTTATTGAGCTCGGGAACAATCTTGCTTTTCAAGGGAAGACGATATGACCAAGAGAGCGAGGGATTGACACAATCCGAACTCATTGATCGAAGAGTGCACCATGAAAGATGGACTAGGTAGCACGATCAATCTTAGAATGGTGATTCAATAACCATCACACTAAGAGTGAAATTATTGTCCATTAACCACCAGGCAACGGGGTTGCTAGGAGTATTGAGTTCACACACCACAGTTCATTTGTCGGCATTCCAGTTACAACCAACATGGATACCGAGGAATGAATAATGATGACGAGAAGTACCACGGTATCAAGAATGCATAAGGGGCCTTGCAATTCTCATGACATTCTCGACATGAAGAGGGTAATACTTCAAGGTAGAACAGAGCAAAAGCTAGATTGGCATTTGATCTGCGGAACACAACTACTTTGACCCAATCCTAGAAAAGGATGAGGTACTGGAGTTTGTTTCTCCTAGTCATTCTGAAATAGAATGGCTCAACAGACCACAAGAATAATAGGCATCGATGATACGAATGCACCACTACTCTTGACTATCCACTGATAGATGAAGGTCGGAATACAATTGAAGAGGGGCAACTCAAGAGAACATGATTTTCTGAGTTGTAGATGCATAGATTGAATACGTCGAACAACGTTCAACATGTTTCTTCCAGATAACCCATGCAGAAAGGTAGGATTGGCAGACTCACAACTATAGAATGGAGGACTCATGAAGAGCACTCTTGTTGTGATCTTCAGTTCACGAGGAACTTCTGCCATAACTGGTTCATGGTATTGGAAGAATGATGTACCATGACCTTGAAGACTATCACAAAGGTTAGTAATATCCTAAAGGAACGAGCAAATACTATCAACGGGAGTTAAGCAGAATGATCCTTGGGTTTAGAAACCCAGAAATAGAATACCTACTGTCTAAACAACATCACGGGATGTTTTCGATAATGATGGCCAGAATTATCACACTGGAACACATAACATGACTAGACTGTTGGGTGGTTCACTGAGATAACACGGTTTCCTAACACTTCAACAAAATCGTCAAGGTAATGGAGTACCTCAACACAATAATGAATGTGCTTTGTCTGGCCAAAAGACATTAAATCAGGATGAAAGGATTTGCAATTGCATCAGATAATTTAGAAACCTTGGATAACTCGGACAGCATAACGGCTGTACGGGCATGAAATATGAGGCAACCTGCACAAGAAAACTGACAACATAACATTGAATTCTTATGGAGACATCGATCCAGGAAGACATCAACTATCCTATAAGTCTGTAGCATAGTAACTCGTCATCCTGATAGATAGATGGGAAGCCTAATTCTTAAACCCCGTAGAATAAGGGAGAGGGTGACTTAGAATTAGAATGACACGAGGAAAGGAGTAAAAAGAATCTTACGTTCCCTTCCACAATCAATTCCCTTATATAACTAAAGCAGTTCTAGACTCAACATCGACCAGTTTGGCTTGGTAATCCTACAGGCAGTCAAGCTCTGATACCAACGCTGTCGGGACCCCGATCCTAAGCCATATGAATCCAGCCTGTAACATGTCACACCACTTTGCGGCCTCACGCACGGTAACCCACGGCTACCACCTTACCTTGGCCGGGACCGTTTGCGCCTTTTGGCCCACGAATATGAACATGTCGCTAGCATTCACACGTCAAAGAACCTGGGTCGACATGACTAGTCGTAGAACCCAAGTGGCACATCCATACAGGGACAGGCATACGTAACCCAACAATGCAGGTGTCGGTCTCAGCGTGTGTAGACAAGTCATAGCAAGCTACAGGGACTCCATTACGCCGTGGGACATAAATGTCATCAACTGCGCGTAGACGAGTCATAGCAGGCTACATGGACTCCATTACACTGCGAGACATTTCCCCGAAGGGACAGGCACAACAGCAAAGAAGGATACACGCCGGTCAATCAATGTGTTCGGAGCAGTAGCAAGCTACCAAGGCTCGGTGGAAGCACAAAGAGGCATTTCCCCGTATAGAGTACTACTAAAGGCACACAACTAGGTGTCGAATCCCACACATACCAATGCATTTCAAACATACACGCAATATGCACGATATGCATAGATACAACATGGCATCACAACATAACTCTACGACTCAAGTATTCATTAATGACTCATAAGAGCCAACGTAGAGTGATATTACAAACAGGGGTCACATGACCCAACACTCAAGTCATACAATCAACAAGCGGAAGCAAAACATGTCTGGGTACAGACATCTACTAAAAGTGGCTGGAGGAGCCTGAAAAGCTACAACGACCCTACCAAAGGAACCAGACCTCTGTCTGGGATCCCCAAGCTCATCCGGTCAACATCGAACTTCACGTCATAAGGATCACTATTGAGACTAACGTCTCATCTGCAAAAACATAAATGAAGCAACCGTGAGTACAAAGGTACTCAGCAAGACTTACATCAGAACTATCTACATATGCATCATTGTCAACAAAGGAGGTTGTGGAGTTTATCGCAGCAAGCCAGCTTTGACTCTTGGCTACCTGTACTACGACTACAAGTAGTATCTTTGAGGTGGGATAGCGCACACGAGTCCACATATTCACCATATCAATACACCACTATGGATCCACTCCCGTCTCCCTACGAGAAGGCCATCCATAGCACTCACGCTTATCTTGCGCATTTTAGAGTATCCATTTCAAATTGTCTATGAACCACATAAGTTCTCCAAGTAGTCCATATCCGAGGATGCGGCTATTCGAATAGATTATTACACCATGCAGGGGTATACTTCTTCACACACGCTCTCGCCACTTATCGCCATGTGCACGTAAAAAGGCACCTCGGCAACCTTCAAGCGGAAGCCCAGCGAGGGAGTCGGCCACGACCGTCAACCACACAAGACCCTAGTCCAGGTTTATCGCCTATTTGAGACTGAACCCGCACGGAAGTCCGGCCGAAGTTTCCGCTACGGCCTCAAACGATGCGCGCAGGGTTCCCAAGCCCACCATTCGGGTGCCACTTGGTACACCGTGCCACTGTGTATCTACCGCATCACAGCCCACCCCGACGGGCAGCGCCATGCATGGCCGCCAACACTTTTCCTACAAACACCAGGAACTAGTTGCAACTCCTAGACTGAGATAAAGGCGATTAATAGGCCGAGAGGGGTAGAGTTACCGGAACCCAATGTGTGGTAGTATCTTGTCTTGGATAACAAACACAAAACTCAGTTCTTAAGGACGGTCCCAATGAGACAACCCACCATGTACTCCTACATGGCCCCTCATCGCTACCTTTACCAAATCGTGTTCACACACTTAGGTCTCACACAGTAGGACATGAACACTGCCATTCCGATTCATCGCCCAGATGGATCAGACCCGACACGACACGACTCTAAGCATAGCAGGCATAGTAAGCAAGCATGGATGAGTAACCACAACAAGGCTCAAGCAGTTGCTACTCATGCTAAGTGGTTTCAACTATTTACTATGGCAAAGACAGGTCATGCAGAGGAATGGGTTCAACTACCGAGAACATGTAACAGTTGAATCGTCATTGTCCTAATGCAGTATAAGAGAGCAGGAGCGAGAGAGTAGGATATTATCGGGATGCTCAAGGAGGGGTTGCTTGCCTGACACTTCTGAAGATAACAGTGAGTCTTCATTGGGGGCATCGATCTCAACGTCTAAGTAACGTCTAACGAGAGGGAACAATACTGGCAACAAGGAAATGAACACATTCAATGCAATGCAACAACATGATGTATGATATGGCATGTTAAGGTACTGAATTCACCTAGCACAATATTTAGTCATATTAATTGAAGTGGAATTCAAATATATACTAAATACCAACTCCAACACTATTTAACAAAATGTCCTAATCACCATTTGTCCTAATTGATGTTGTTAACTTTCTTAAACATGCATGAGAATGGTATAAACAGATTCCTTGCATTTTTCTGATAATTTTCCATATATAATTTATTTCATTTGGAGCTATGGTTGAATTTCTATGAATTTTAGAAGTTTATATCATTTTTTTGATTATTTTTATTACAGAAATTCATTAATTGCGTCAGCCTGAGGTCATGCTTGCGTCAGCAAGTCAAACGTGCCAGGTCCAGGTCAAACCTGACCAGTGGGGTCCACTGGTCAGTGACCCGGGTGCTAAACCCGCGCTGACCAGGGGTTTGACCCACTCTGGGGCCCACTGTCAGTGGCTGGGGGGATGGTTAGCAGGGTAATTAGACCCCAATGGCCATGCCACGTCGGCGCCCACCGGACTTTGGCCGGCGGCGACCATATCTACGGCGGAGGCTCGCCAGAATTCTTCGAATCGGCGCTACAGGCCTCGGTTTGGGACGCGGCTTGGAGCTACGGCGAGCTGGAGATGCGCCTCATCTAGCTGAGGCCACAGGGGAAGCTGGGGTGGCCGGAGCAGTCGACGGCATCGACTTCCGCGGCGGCACTGCTACGGCCTACACGAGCACGAAAGCTGCGGTGCACAGACGAGCGAGGCAAGCGGCTGGGCTGACTCACTGGAGCCCCAGGAGCACGCAGAGGTGCTCGGGCACAAGCCGTGGATGCTGTGGCCACGGCCACGCCATTTCCGGCGGCGAGGAGCTCGGGTTCCGAAGGGGACGCTATCTAGAGGACGGGAGGGACCACGGGGAGAGGTGGAGGCACATCAGTGGCTCACCGCGGACCCGATGGCGTCGATGGCGAGCTCGGGGAGGGCCTGCGTGCGGCAAATCGACGCTGGGGAGCTTCGGTGACCAGCGGTGGAAACGGCGACGGTGACGGTGGTGAAGGGCTCTCCGGCTCGATTCCTCTGGCGCGGGGAAGAAATGCTCGACGACGGAGCTCTGGGGCACGGCGGAGGGGCTTCTCGAGGTCAGTGGCCGCGGTGGCTGCGAATGACGGCGACGGTCCTCTCGGGTGCAGGGAAAGAGAGAGAGAGAGCAGCAGGGGGGAATGGATGAGCTCGAGGGAGAGAGGGAGCTCCGTGGCGCTCTCAGCGGCCTCCAGCAGCGACAGGCAGGCAGGAGGTGGCTCGGGCGCGTGGCCGCGGGCGTCGGGCACACTCCCTCCTGCCTTCTGGCACGAGGTTGAGGATGACTGGCCACTGGGCCAGTTGGGCCTGCTGGGCCTCAGGTAAGCCAGGTAAGTGGCCCTCTGCCTTTTATCTATTTTCTATTTTGTTATTTTGTTCTGGCTCAGATAAAATACTAAACCAATTTTGCTAAACCTGAAAAATATCATGTGGGCTTAGTGGATTTTACCAGTGCCACGTAAAAAGTTTCAGATTTGTTGGACTTATATTTGATATATAATATTTATAAATCCAATGCAAATAATTGTTTGGTTAATTTAAAAGCCCAAAATAAAATGTTTCTGTGATTCAAAATATTGGGTGGCATTGTTTAACTCAGTCCAATATTTTATTAGGAAACCAGGGACATTTTCTTGGAGCTATTTGAAGCAATTTTTATCTTGGTCATTTGACAAAATTCTTTCTGAGGCTTGATCATTCCTCAATTCAAATTCATTGGAAAATTAAAATGCATGCATGAATGCAAACACAACAAGGTTAGCTAGGGCTATGACAATGATGATGCTGATGATGAAGAACTGGCTGCTATAGTCAGAAACAAGCAGGAGAGAGTGGCTCAAGCAAAGGGGACTCAAATTCCTCTCATGCTCGACCCAAAGATTGTGCTGGATTTCATTGACTTATGGCACCAGGATCCAAACACTCCCATTGATGATTTGAAGCTTCCTCCTGGCCCAAGTCATGTCCTCGCCACTTTCATTGGTGAGGAAAAATGGAAGTTTGAGCAGGCCAGAAGGGCCAAGAAAGCTCAACTGAAGAAGGAATGATTCATGAAGGACAATGTCCTCAACCTGTCGCCAAATCAACTTGTCTCTGTTCAAAGGGATATCAAAGGCCTCAGTGAAAAATACAAAAGTCACTACTCTGACTGGCAAGAAGCCAGGGGCAGAATCATCAAAATGGCTGACAAAGTCATCAAGGACCACAACACAAGGGTTGCAGCTTCCTCGCAACCACAAAATCCTCAGGCAAGCTCTTCCGCTCAGTCTGCTGTAGAAACTGCTAGTGCAGCTGGAGAAATCCCTACTGCTGAAGAAATTTCCAGGGCAACTTCCAATGCTACGCCTGAAGAAACTGTCAGGACAACTGCATCAGTTGTTCCTGAAGAAACTGCGGCTACTTAACCTCATGCTCCCCCAACAAAATCCTCAAAGGTGAAGAATTTGACTCTTCCTTCTGCATCAGAAGCGAACAAGACCAAGGCTGCGGAGAAGGAAGCGACTCTGAAGAGGAAAGCATCTGAAATTGAAGTTTCCTCAGCTGCTAAAAGATTGAACGCTCTGCCCAGTTCTTCAACAGAACCCACAGATGCTACTCCCCTGACATCTGTCCCAGCATATGAAATTGTCCCATTTGGTGAAGAGTATCACATTCCAAATGATGATGCTGATGAAAGTCAATCTGCCGCTTCAGAACCAGTTGATGAAGAAATACAGATTGATGAAAATGCTCCAACACCTGTGACATCATCCCCCCAGCCTCAGTTAACCGCTGAAGAGGCTGGAGTTGAAGAAATGGAAGAGGATGTGGACATTGGATCCACCACTCCTGTTATACATGATGAATTTTGTGAAGTAGCTCACCCAAATTCGCCAATGGCCACCCCTCTTGCACAGATTCCTCAGTCCCCTGCTCAAACTAAAGAAATTCAAACAGGGTCTGAAGAACATCATACCCCTCTCAAGTCCATCAATGAAGAAATTCCAGCTGCATCAGCTAATGAAAATGCTGTCCCAAGTGCACATGAGGATCCTGCAGTGCAAATTCCTCAGACTGATGAAACTTCAATTGTGCCAAGGGAGGTTGGGAGACGTTTCAAACCTAATCTTCAGCCCAAGCCTGCACTGCCTTTCAAAAGGCGACCCAAATTCCTCAGGGAGAATTTCTATAATGAACACCATTTCTTCACTGGTACCAATCCATATGACTCTCCGAGGATTCGTTAAAAGTGATTATGGACTGCAACACAAGCCAACTTCTATAGTGTCGTGTTGTTTCAGAAGGACAAGGTTTTTCAGCACTATCAAATTCCTCATGCTGACATGGAAACCATTCCTTGCTTCACCCCAGTACTTAATGTTCTTCATGATGCGGGTCTGCTGCCTTTCTGCGTTGATATTTTTGATTGGAATGAAGAGCTCATTCTTCAGTTCTATGTGACACTTCATATCTCAGGTGATGCACAAGATATCAACTCCTGGGTACTTGACTGGATGACCGAGAACACCCACTATACTGCTCCAGCAACTGAATTACTTCTAGCAGTTCAAGTCAGTATTCCCTCAGCTGATGCCAGATGCCTCTATGAAGAACCTGAACTTCCAAATCATCTCATGCAAGTACTGATGAAGCCTTTGGCCCCAGGTCAAGCATCCAGAACCTCTTTTCTGGTAAAGGATTTGCTGTATGTGCCCCGCACCGTGTACCGCATCATGACCAAAACCGTCAGCCATATCAAAGGTCACAACAATGAAGAGGAAGATGTGGTAGGTGTGATGAAGAATCTGTTGTTCAACATTATTCATGAGATTCCTATAAATCTTCATGATTTCTTCATAAGGACATTGGCCAACATTGCTCTGTCTCCATTTGAACTGAAGCCATATGCTCCTTGGATCATGAAATTCATCAGAGCGAGATCCTCAGTTCCTTATGAAGCTGATTTTCAGAATCATTTCAGTTACCTACCCCCGATTGAAGTCCTCAAGAACACATTTTCCTCAATTGATGGGAAGGGCAAATCTGTTATTGATGAAGGATCTCGTCCTCTAAACGGTCAATTTCGTCCTGCTGCTTCTTATTCAACCAATGATGACACAGCATCACAAGACTCTGCAGCCAGAGCCACCGCTCAAAAACCACTTGAAACAGCTCCACGAGTGATGACTGATTGAGAGCTTCTCCTTAGTCTACATCAAAAGGTCGATCACAATCATAAGTGGGTCAAATGGCAGTTTGGTGCAATTCTTCGTGATATGACTGTCACACACAACGCTGTGAGGAAGAATCACTACTATCTGAATGAAATCTTCGACCACACTTGGGCCACTCTTCAGCATCTCTATACTCTTGAAGAACTTGCAGAGATGGAATTTCAGCGGGATTTTGATTGGTCTTATCCTCCCAAGAAGAAATACAAGAAGCTTCTAGTTCCTCGGCTGGTTACAAGTTCATTTTCTTCATCGCGCGGGACAGATTCCAATGAGGATATTGACGACACTGCTGCAGGCCCTGCATCGACAAATGACCCCGACAATGCTGGCGCTCCTCCACCACCTTCAACATGAAATTCTTCAGGGGCGTTAGTCCTCAATTTCGTCCCTTTTGGTGTCACGCCCAAGATGCGGTCCTATCCCTATTAAGGCACGAGGGCCTCGACGGGGATAGAAGCGCATCTAGTCATTTCGCAAGTACAGTAAACATTGCATACATGTAGGAAGAGATGAGTATATGAGTTGGCTTACACTCGCCACAAGCTATCTTACAATTCCACACAAATTATTCATACATCATTCAAAAGGCAGGGTCCGGCTACGGACGAAAACAAACGATAAAAGAAGCAATGATAAACTGTCTTGCTATCCCAGGATCACCACCACGAAGCTCCCTACTCGTCTGGATACGTAACATACATCCGACCACGTTCTTCACCATACTCCCACTGGAGCTGCGACACGTCATCTGACACGTACTCGTCAACACCTGTACCTGTATTCTTGTAATCTGTGAGCCACAGGGACTCAGCAATCTCATAACCCGGGTACCGAAACTATGTAAGCCTTTAGGTGAGGAATTGGTTATGTGGTGAGACTGCAGCAAGCACTAAGCATGTATTTGGTGGCTAACTTACGAGAACATGAATGTAAATATGGTGGCCTACGTAAGACGGGCGTGAGCTAGCATGACCACTAAGTGATCCTGAAACACCTACTTACGTCAATCATAACCCCACCGTGTTCTCTCTCGGTTCATGTTCACGAGCAGAGACAGTCACGGTTACACACACAGTTGGTGTCTTTTATTGAGTTTACTTCAAGTTAACTATTACCGGGTGTTAAACAAATTTACAAGTTGCCACGTAACCGCGGTCACAGCTTTCCGAAAGATTTAACCCTACAGGGGTGCTCCAACTCATCCATCACAAACTAACCACACGCCGCGGGAATAACCTCGACCACGAATCTCGTGATCTTCCTAGGCAATTCCACTGGAAAACCGCAACCTCGAGATAGCCCGAAGTAGTACCGGAATTCCTCGCGCAAGACATTCGAGAAAGGTAAAACAAGTCCAGCAAGACCGCCCGACGTGTCGACAAACCCGATAGGAGCCGCATATCTTGTTCTCAGGGCACGACGGATAAGCTACGCGTACAGAGGCCTGATAGAGATCTCCCGAGTTGCCCCGGGTTGGCCCCGCACAGTGCTCTATTTTGGACCAACACTCATGAGGAGTACTGGCCCGGGGGGTTGATTAATTATCCACGGGGTAGATATGCCCTATGCAATTTTATTAAGTTGTTTAGCAAATGTAGTACCAATGTTGGGTCTTGCCAGACAAGTTTTAATCTAAAACGAATGGTCAAGGGGATCCCCATAACAACCCCGAGCATGTTAGGAGCACAAAATATGGAATAAAACACTGGAACTCGGAACTAGTGCGGCAAAAGCGGAACAAATCACTGAGCAAAAGGCCAAGCCTTCCACCGTTGCCAGATATATACGTGCATTAATTTAAATAACAGTAAATAGAGTGATATAACCAAAATATCCATGTTGACACATGGAAAGCTTGCACCTGCAACTAGCAACGCTATAAGATAAGGGCTGAGCAGCGGTAACATAGCCAATCAATGTTTGCTAGGTAGTGGAGGGGTTAGAGGCTTTCATGGCAATTTAGGAGGCTGACAGTTTAAGTGGTAGATAACGGAAAACATAACGGTAAAAGAGAGACAACTAGCAAGGCAAAAATAGTGGTGGGATCCGGGTATGATCATCTTGCCTGTTGGGTCTTCAGAGGGACAAAGAGCTGGGTCCTCGTAGTTGTACTCTCCTGGATCCTCGTACTCAGGTTCGACACTCGTGTCTACCCAAAGAGAAACAACACCAAATAAACATACAAACAAGGTGCAATGCACAAACAAGATGATGCATGAGCAAGTTGAAGTATTTAACATGACAACCCTATGCTAGTCATGTTTCTCATGCAATTATTAAGTTCTTTAGTATTCTGGACAGAACCTGAAGTTTAGTTATTTGAACATGCGTGATCATGGCAAATATGAATGATTCATGCAAAATCGATGCAAATGCATATGTAGAACGTTGCAAACGGATCAACGTAGCTCACGGTACACTCCCGGCAACGTACGGACGTTAACGGAGACAAAACACAAGATGAGGGAGGCCATGGGCTATTCCTTGGTATTCCAAGGATGCCACTGGATAGGTAATGAAAATCTAGCAAGAATAGAGCTAAAGATCATGGCAAACAATGGAGTATAGCTCCCACAAGTCACAAAACATTCAAACACACAATCTGTCCACAACAGCAACATGTCAACTTGCCACACACATATCCAGAGCTATAGAAAGTTTTCAATCAAACCCAAGGCATGGGCATGAAGTACACAGCAAGCTTAACAAATCATCTATCTACAGCAACATGAAAGGAAGCATGGATCAATGACAATGAAGCTCACAAGATGGCATGTTGAATCAGTTTTTTAGGGACTTAGTGAAAATTCTAGTTTTATAGAATTTGAGTTAACATGACAGCAAATTGACAGCAACTTTTATATATGCTACAGGTACTTTAATGGCATGAAAATTAAGAGGGTGATAGAGGGCAACAAATACTACAAAACACTAGCACTGAGCATGAGCTAAAACATCACAGATCACTTGGTAGCATCCCCTAAACATGGCATGAAAATAACTACAGATTCCCAGACTTAGCCAAATTTCACTAAGTGAATAGCAGCAGTTTATAACACCATAGCATCTTCGACAGCAAATAACTCTAAGATGCAAAATCTCTTTGGCAAGGTGAAGACACCAAATGACAGAGGGTGACAAGCACAACAATTCATGGCATTGAACCAACCCCAAAGAAACACTATATCCATGGGAATCATCAACACAACATGGGAAGAAAATAACAGTTCTAACACTGAAATATTTAAGCAATGAAAAACAATAATATTTTCTTAGCATGTTTACGACATGAAACCCATTAAACCACAAGATTATCATGGCAAGGAAAAATACTAGGGCCTAGTGCCCACAAAACACTACCACTTCCTTGTAGGCAAGTTCATCATAGCATGCATGAATTAATTCATACAAAAATACCAAAAGGCCACCTCATCACAAAATAACATATTTACCAAGTTGATCAAATGACAGAAACAATGGCATCATTGGATTCCTGGTATTTTTCTACCCCAAAATCATGTATCATAAGCATAGGTTTCTGTAGAAAAATCTCACACAATTGCATACACAAAGTTTGAATAATCACTTATGAACTTATATGCCTAATAAGGCATGTACTAGGAATCTGGACAGATTAGGAAACTGACTAAGCTGGAATTATTTCCCTAAATGGAAATAATTCAAAACAGAGAAATAACAGACAAATAAAACAAAATAAAAAAATGGGGCCACTTGGAATACTCACCAGGGCCCCTAGGAGGGTGACAGGTGGGTCCTGGGGCCCACTGTCAGTGGGTAAGAATTAAAATGAAAAAAATGTGGCTGGGAGGATGCGAACCTAAGACCTCTCGGTCGGGGGTGAGGTTGGCGACCAGCTAGGCTACGAAGGCGTTCTTGTCCATATTGGACTCGTGAACTACCTAAACCTTAAGACGACGCTGAACTGACGAAACTGAATACGCACTGAACAGATATGGCTACACGGCAAGATGGTCGGCGTTGGCAGCGAGCAACCTGCGATGCTAGGACCGCGAAGCTGATGCGGGGGTGCGCACAAACTGCATGCACACGAGGGACAACGACATGTCGCGCGGGAAGCAAGAACAAGATACAAAAAAAATAGTACGCGTACACTGCAACTATGGCCGGAGCACGGAGAGCTCGAAATTGACACGGTCCTATTGTCTCCTACGCAGATCATCTAGCCACGAATAGGAGCAGGGTGGAAGAGGAGTGTACCTAGCTCACCTAGGGCATGAAGCTATGGCCGGAGGAGCGAGGGAGATGACGCCACGTTCGATAGAAGGTCGGTGCACCTCGGATCCGAACACATCGAAGAAAACGGCGACGGTGAGGGAGCTCCGGAGTTGCTGGCGTTGCGTACGTAGATATTGAAGATGGCAGGGAGTCCGGGGCATCGACCCACGCCGTCGGGGAGGAAGGAGACGATGCGCAGGGGCTACCCCGAGCACGAGCTCGAGCTCGACCGGAGCATGGAGATCATGAGTTGACGTGGCTTGGCTAGCCTTACCTGAGGGGGAGGGGGAAGGAGAAGGATGTAATGGAGCGAGGGGAGGACCTAGGGCACCGGGGACGCGATATATAGGAGGCTAGGGCTTCCGTCGGCCGTCAAATCACCGCGCTAGGCGACGTGGCGCCTTTGGATGGGGTGCCGTACTGGTTGAAGACGAACGCTACACTGGAGGGGCTGGTTGGGCTGCGGTCGTGGTCGGGCTTCGTTGTTGGGCCTGGAGAGGCCCAGCTGGGGGTGGCTCTCCCTCTCACCACAGAACAAGTTTTTTTTACTTTAAATAACGCAATACTAGCAATTGAATTCCAGGGGGGGTTGGTAAGAAAGTATTGAGGAAGGAAAAATAGTTTGGCACTCAGAAAAAACCAGTACTATTTATTAAAAATGGCTAGGGCATTTTTAGGGCAATTAATTAATTCCCATATAAATAATAATAGGAATATGTTTTCTGCAAAATTGGAAGGCAAATATATGAAAGAAAAAAAAATGAGAGTTTACTAACAAATCTTATCAGATTATTTTTAAAGAGAGCAGCATTTTGTTTGAGAAAAAAAACATTTGAAATCACCACATGTTAGAATTGAATAAGGAGAGATGGAGGCATAGTTTTCTTTAGGAAATTGTGGAGGTTTTTTTACCAAGACAACACATGTACCTCTCACACACCACCACAAAACACACACTCACAACAAGCACAAGGATATGACGCAACATAATTTTTGTGATGATGCCATGATGAATGATGAAAGTCAGGAAGCACAAATTATTTCTACTCAACCACATGAGGGCAACTTGGAAGGTTCATACAAGACTAATATTACAAATAAGGCAAGGGATTCTCTTGGGATGTTACAACTCTCCCCCACTACAAGAGGATCTCGTCCCTAGATCTAGGAACGAAAGAATTCGGGAAATTCGGAACGGAGATGGTCCTCTCGTTCCCAAGTGGCTTCTTTGTCGGAGTGATGTGACCACTTCACCTTTAGAAACTTGATTGACTTGTTGCGAGTCTTACGCTCAGTTTCTTCAAGGATAGCAACTAGATGCTCATGATAGGATAGGTCTTCTTGAAGATCAATGGTGCGCTCGGGAGTCTTGAAACACTTCCGGAGCTGAGAGACATGAAACACATCATGCACATTTGCGAAATTGGGAGGAAGCTTGAGTTGGTAGGCAAGGTCACCCCTCTTGCCCACAATCTTGAAAGGACCCACAAAGCGTGGAGCAAGCTTTCCTTTGATGCCAAAGCGTTGAGTGCCCTTCATGGGAGGCACTCTCAGATAGACAAAATCATCGATCTGAAAGGTCATGTCATGATGCTTGCTATCATAATATCTCTTCTGACGGGATTGAGCTGCTTTGAGATTTCCATGAATGACACGGCACATTTCTTCTGCTTCAGTGATCATGTCATTACCAAGGATTTGACGCTCACCGGTTTCATACCAATTGAGCAGGTACAGCATTTCCTGCCATAGAGAATCTCGAAAGGAGCTTTGCCGGAACTTGCTTGGAAGCTATTGTTGTATGAGAACTCAGCAAACGGGAGACAATCTTCCCACTTCATGCCAAAAGAAATCACACAAGCTCTGAGCATATCTTCGAGGATTTGATTGACTCTCTCAACTTGACCACTAGTCCGAGGATGGAAAGCTGTGCTGAAACGGAGATTGGTCCCCATTGCAGTCTGAAAGGAATCCCAAAACTTGGAAGTGAAGATGCTTCCACGATCTGAGGATATGAGCTAAGGAACACCGTGCAAAGAAACTATCCTTGACGTGTACAGCTCTGCTAGCTGAGCTGTCGAGATAGATTCTTTGACCGGAAGGAAGTGGGCAACTTTGGTGAGCTTGTCGATGACCACTAAGATGGCATCGTTCCCTCTCTTGGACTTAGGAAACCCAGTGACGAAATCCATTTCAACATGATCGAATTTCCACTCTGGGATGGGCAAAGGCTGAAGGAGGCCTGCTGGATGTTGATGTTCCGCCTTCACTCTGCGACAAACATCACACTCGTTCACAAACTGAGCAATCTCACGTTTCATACGAGTCCACCAGAATGTTTGCTTGAGGTCCTGATACATTTTGGAGCTTCCTGGATGAATTGAGAGGAGGGAATTATGTGCTTCATCCATGATAACCTTCCTGAGATCACCTTTTGGAACCACCAGACGGTCCTCGAAGAACAAGGTATCTTTGTCATCAACACGGAAGCACTTATACTTTGGAATGCTCTTGGCCACACCTTTCTTCACTTTCTTCACCACAGCATCAAGAAGCTGAGCTTGGTGAATCTGATCTTCTAGAGTCGGAGAGACTTGTAGATTGGCAAGAAAACCTTGAGGAACCACTTGGAGATTGAGCTTGCGGAATGCTTCACAAAGCTCGGGTTGAAGGGGCTTGAGGATAAGACTATTGCAGTACGCCTTTCAGCTGAGCGCGTCTGCAATGACATTTGCTTTTCCCAGAGTATATTCAATGCTCGGATTGTACTCCTCAATCATTTCCACCCAACGCGTTTGCCGAAGATTGAGATTCGGTTGAGTGAAAATGTACTTCAAGCTCTTGTGGTCGGTGAACACCTCAACTGGTCTTCCCAACAATAGATGTGTCCACATCATTAGAGCATGAACAACTGCCGCGAACTCAAGATCATGAGTGGGGTAGTTCTTCTCGCTAGGCTTCAGTTGCCTCGAGGTGTAAGCCACCACCTTCTTATCTTGCATGAGAACACCACCAAGACCTTGGAGGGAAGCATCACAGAATACTTGGAAAGGCTTGGATTGCTCGGGAGGAACAAGAACTGGAGCTAAAGTCAGCTTCTCTTTGAGTGTATTGAACGCCACATCACACCCAGGAGACCACACATACTTGACATTCTTCTGAAGGAGGTTGGACAGAGGCTTAGCAATTTGAGAGAAGTTCTCGATGAATCTTCTACAGTAACTTGCAAGCCCGAGGAAGCTACGAAGCTGCTTGACATTCTGAGGAGGCTCCCACTTCACAATTGCCTCAACTTTCTCAGGGTGCACTTTAATGCCCTCGGCAGATATGACATGCCCAAGGTACACCACTTCATTGAGCCAAAACTCACACTTGGAGAACTTAGCATAGAACCGATGCTCTCTTAGCTTGTCGAGCACAAGCCGGAGATGCTCTGCATGATCTTCTTCGGTCTCCGAGACCACGAGAATGTCATCCAAATACACCAAGACGAACTCATTCTTGAAAGGAGAGAATATGAAGTTCATCATTCTGGAGAAAGTCGGAGGCGCATTTGCGAGACCAAAAGACATGACGGTGTACTCATAAGAGCCAAAACTCGTCCTGAAAGCAGTCTTTGGAATATCTTCTTCACGAATACGGATTTGATGATAGCCCATACGGAGATCTAGCTTCGAGAAAACGTTGGCACCTTTCAATTGCTCAAACAACTCATTGATGTTGGGAAGTGGATACTTGTTCCTAATTTTCTTCTTATTCAATGGACGGTAATCAACACATAGTCGGTCCATGCCATCCTTCTTCTTGACAAACAGCACATCACAACCCCAAGGTGAAGAACTTGGTCTGATCAAACCCAGACGCTCTTGTTCATCTAACTGCCTCTTCAACTCTTTCAGCTCTTCAGGGCCAAGCTTATAAGGGCGCTTGCACACCGGTTCCGTTCCAGGCTCGAGTTCAATCACAAACTCAACTGGCCTATGAGGAGGCATTCCTGGCAATTCTTTTGGAAAGACATCTTCATACTCCAAGACAACGGGAATTTGAGAAATGACAGAAATCTCACCCTTCTCATTGAGAGAAAATAGACGAATCGTGTCATCGCGAGCAGCGAAAATGATCACATCTTCAGAAGGATGAGTCAATTGGACTTCTTTAGCTTTGCAATCAACATAAGCTTTGTTCATCGCCAGAAAATCCATGCCAAGAATAAGATCAATATCCGAATTGCCGAGAACAATTGGAGAGGCTAGAAAGGAATAGTTGCCCATCTTGATAGAAACATTCGGAACCACATATTCGAACTCATCAACATACCCGGAGAAACCACACGAAAAGGATTTGGTAGGACTTCCGAAGACAAATCATGCTTCCATGCAAAAGGTCTAGAAATGAATGAATGCGATGCACCAGTGTCAAACAAAACTTTTGCCGGAATAGAATTAACCAAGAGATTACCCATTATCACTTGATAAGAATCCTCTGCTTCAACTGCATTGACCATGTTCACTCTGACTGACTTGGGATTGTGCTTCACCATAGCACTGCCTGGGGGCCTGATAGGAGGAGGAGGCGGAAGACGCCGCTGGTTGGTGCACTTGTTGGAGTAGTCACCCTTCTGACCACACTTGTGACACGTAACCTCTGAGAGCGGACGAAAGTTGCCTGGAGGAGGAGCATTTGCTGACTTGGGTGCCTGAGGCCTCTGCTGAAAACCTGGGTTGGGTGGGTTGGAAGGTCCATGACCACCGTGCTACTTCTTCTGCTGAGGAGGGCGAAACGGAGGAGGAGGAGGAACCCAATACTTCTGCTGCTTAGGAACAATCTGAGAGCTGGAAGAAGAAGAGTTGGAGTCCCTGAATCGCTTCCTTGAGTTCTCCAACCTGAGCTAAGCTCCCTCGAACTTTAGGGCCATGTTGTAGAACTGATCAAACTCACGAGGCTCGTGTAGGACCAGACCCGACTGAAGTTCATCCTTGAGGCCACCTCTGAACTGATAAATCTTGGACTTCTCATCGGGAACATCTTGCTTAGCATAGCGGGCCAGATTCTGGAACTCGATGTTATACTGATAGACAGACTTGCTCCCCTGCTTCAAATTCCTGAACTTCTCACACATCTCCTCGACAAAGCTCGTCCGGATATGATGACCTCTGAGGTCATGGCAGAAATCATCCCAGCTAATTGCACGATCACCTCTGGAATCCTTGTACTGCTGCCACCAATCTGCTGCCTGACCCTTAAGCTAGAAAGTTGCAAACTTGACATAGTCATCTAGCCTGACATTGCTGCACTCAAAATGCTTGTTCATGTCATGGAGACAATCGTCTGCATCGAGAGGCTGCTCACAACAGGGGAAGGACTTGGGTTGATTTGCGAGGAACTGGTTCAGAGTGGCAAACTGCGGCTGATTATGGAAATTCCCTTGATGACCTTGCTGTCCCTGCTCTCTTTCCTGCAGCAACCTGAGCAACATCTGAGTGTTTGCATTGGTTGCGGCCATCACAGCTTGCCAAGCTTCTGGAGGTGGAGGTGGGGGTGGTGGAGGATCAGACTGCTCTCCATCACGACCCTGATTCCCACGAGTTGTTGGCGCCATCCTGAAGATGGACAAGATTATCAGCACACCATTGACAAAGATGATTGAAATAAGCTGAATCAATGGCTTGAAAGAATTTGCAACGGAATATCATCGATTGCATTCAAACTGCAAGTAGTAAGAACGCTTTCTGCAGGATCTTGATAACACAATTAGAACATGAAGCCACTTGAAATAACACAAAAGTATTGAGCTAAGGTTGCTCGAAACAAATGTACAACCATTATACATCTGTCGGAAGATGATCCTAAGAACTACTGGAATTCCCACCTAAGAATTTCCGAAGTCTTTCTTGTTTATGCGATTCGGGTTGCGGACCCAGGAACGTACCCAAGGTAATCAGCTACAACTGCACCCGCAACCTTCCACACCATAAACCAAGAAACTCCGCAAACTCGTCTACCTCAGACACTCGAAAACACAACGATACTAAGTATGGCAGTACATCCGAACTCTCTCCACCAGTACTGGGGATGCCGGACTCCTCTCGCCACTACTAGTATTGAAGCAATTTCGAACATCCTCCGTCCTGAGATACTAAGGAAACTGAATGATAACGATGTGCAAAAATCCCTCGGAGCTCTACTCCTCGATAACAGGAGGCACCAAGACAGAATTCCTTCACATCGGCATCATATTGTTTTCAAAATACCCGCGTGATCCTAAATTATTTTTTGAGCGAGAACAGGAGTAGAATGAAAATTCCTAAGTCGAATACCTCACCAGAGTATAGAAGAGGAGTAAAAGAATCCTACTCTCCGATATAACTAGACTCAAAATAGTTTTTTTTCACTAGACTCGACTCGGCCAAGTTCGATCAAGCAAGAGGCTCCTATGGTCGGCATGGCTCTGATTACCAACTTGTCACACCCAAGATGCGGTCCTATCCCTATTAAGGCACGAGGGCCTCGACGGGGATAGAAGCACATCTAGTCGTTTCGCAAGTACAGTAAACATTGCATACATGTAGGAAGAGATGAGTATATGAGTTGGCTTACACTCGCCACAAGCTATCTTACAATTCCACACAAATTATTCATACATCATTCAGAAGGCAGGGTCCGGCTACGGACGAAAACAAACGATAAAAGAAGCAATGATAAACTGTCTTGCTATCCCAGGATCACCACCACAAAGCTCCCTACTCGTCTGGATACGTAACATACATCCGACCACGTTCTTCATCATACTCCCACTGGAGCTGCGACACGTCATCTGACACGTACTCGTCAACACCTGTACCTGTATTGTTGTAATCTGTGAGCCACAAGGACTCAGCAATCTCATAAGCCGGGTACCAAAACTATGTAAGCCTTTAGGTGAGGAATTGGTTATGTGGTGAGACTGCAGCAAGCACTAAGCATGTATTTGGAGGCTAACTTACGAGAACATGAATGTAAATATGGTGGCCTGCGTAAGACGAGCGTGAGCTAGCATGATCACTAAGTGATCGTGAAACACCTACTTACGTCAATCATAACCCCACCGTGTTCTCTCTCGGTTCATGTTCACGAGCAGAGATAGTCACGGTTACACACACAGTTGGTGTATTTTATTGAGTTTACTTCAAGTTAACTATTACCGGGTGTTAAACAAATTTCCAACTTGCCACGTAACCGCGGGCACGGCTTTCCGAAAGATTTAACCCTGCAGGGGTGCTCCAAGTCATCCATCACAAACTAACCACACGCCGCGGGAATAACCGCGATCACGAATCTTGTGATCTTCCTAGGCAATTCCACTGGAAAACCACAACCTCGAGATAGCCCGAAGTAGTACCGGAATTCCTCGCGCAAGACATTCGAGAAAGGTAAAACAAGTCCAGCAAGACCGCCCGACGTGTTGACAAACCCGATAGGAGCCGCGTATCTCGTTCTCAGGACACGACGGATAAGCTACGCGCACGGAGGCCTGATAGAGATCTCCCGAGTTGCCCTGGGTTGGCCCCGCACAGTGCTCTGTTTTGGACCAACACTCATGAGGAGTACTGGCCCGGGGGGTTGATTAATTATCCACGGGGTAGCTATGCCCTATGCAATTTTATTAAGTTGTTTAGCAAATGTAGTACCAATGTTGGGTCTTGCTAGACAAGTTTTAATCTAAAACGAATGGTCAAGGGGGTCCCCATAACAACCCCGAGCATGTTAGGAGCGCAAAATATGGAATAAAACACCAGTACTCGGAACTAGTGCGGCAAAAGCGGAACAAATCACTGAGCAAAAGGCCAAGCCTTCCACCGTTGCCAGATATATACATGCATTAATTTAAATAACAGTTAATAGAGTGATATAACCAAAATATCCATGTTGACACATGGAAAGCTTGCACCTGCAACTAGCAACGCTATAAGATAAGGGCTGAGCAGCGGTAACATAGCCAATCAATGTTTGCTAGGTAGTGGAGGGGTTAGAGGCTTTCATGGCAATTTAGGAGGCTGACAGTTTAAGTGGTAGGTAACGGAAAACATAACGGTAAAAGCGAGACAACTAGCAAGGCAAAAATAGTGTCGGGATCCGGGTATGATCATCTTGCCTGTTGGGTCTTCAGAGGGACAAAGAGTTGGGTCCTCGTATTTGTACTCTCCTGGATCCTCGTACTCAGGTTCGACACTCGCGTCTACCCAAAGAGAAACAGCACCAAATAAACATACAAACAAGGTGCAATGCACAAACAAGATGATGCATGACCAAGTTGAAGTATTTAACATGACAACCCTATGCTAGTCATGTTTCTCATGCAATTATTAAGTTCTTTAGTATTCTGGACAGAACCTGAAGTTTAGTCATTTGAACATGCATGATCATGGCAAATATGAATGATTCATGCAAAATCGATGCAAATGTATATGTAGAACGTTGCAAACGGATCAACGTAGCTCACGGTACACTCCCGGCAAGGTACGAACGTTAACGGAGACAAAACACAAGATGAGGGAGGCCATGGGCTATTCCTTGGTATTCCAAGGATGCCATTGGATAGGAAATGAAAATCTAGCAAGAATAGAGCTAAAGATCATGCCAAACAATGGAGTATAGCTCCCACAAGTCACAAAACATTCAAACACACAATCTGTCCACAACAGCAACATGTCAACTTGCCACACACATATCCAGAGCTACAAAAAGTTTTAAATCACACCCAAGGCATGGGCATGAAGTGCACGACAAGCTTAACAAATAATCTATCTACAGAAACATGAAAGGAAGCATGGATCAATGACAATGAATCTCACAAGATGGCATGTTGAATCAGTTTTTTAGGGACAGTGAAAATTCTAGTTTTATAGAATTTGAGTTAACATGACAGCAAATTGACAGCTACTTTTATATATGCTACAGGTACTTTCATGGAATGAAAATTAACAGGATGATATAGGGCAACAACTACTACAAAACACTAGCACTGAGCATGAGCTAAAACATCACAGATCACTTGGTAGCATCCCCTAAACATGGCATGGAAATAACTACAGATTCCCAGACTTAGCCAAATTTCACTAAGTGAATAGCAGCAGTTTATAACACCATAGCATCTTCGACAGCAAATAACTCTAAGATGCAAAATCTCTTTGGCAAGGTGAAGACACCAAATGATAGAGGGTGACACGCACAACAATTCATGGCATTGAACCAACCCCAAATAAACACTATATCCATGGGAATCATCAACACAACATGGGAAGAAAATAACAGTTCTAACACTTAGAAATATTTAAGCAATGAAAAACAGTAATATTTTCTTAGCATGTTTACAGCATGAAACCCATTAAACCACAAGATTATCATGGCAAGCAAAAATACCAGGGCCTAGTGCCCACAAAAAACTACCACTTCCTTGTAGGTAAGTTCATCATAGCATGCATGAATTAATTCATACAAAAATACCAAAAGGCCACCTCATCACAAAATAACATATTTACCAAGTTGCTCAAATGACAGAAACAATGCCACCATTGAATTCCTGGGATTTTTCTACCCCAAAATCATGTATCATAAGCATAGGTTTCTGTAGAAAAATCTCACACAATTGCATACACAAAGTTTGACAAATCACTTATGACTACTTATATGCCTAATAAGGCATGTACTGGAATCTGGACAGATTAGGAAACTGACTAATCTGGAATTATTTCCCTAAATGGAAATAACTCAAAACAGAGAAATAACAGACAAATAAAACAAAATAAAAAAATGGGGCCACTTGGAATACTCACCAGGGCCCCTAGGAGGGTGACAGGTGGGTCCTGGGGCCCACTGTCAGTGGGTAAGAATTAAAATAAGAAAAATGTGGCCGGCGGGATTCGAACCTAAGACGTCTTAGGTAGGGTGTGAGGTTGGCGAACAGCTAGGCTACGAAGGGGTTCTTGTCCATGTTGGACTCGTGAACTTCCTAAACCTTAAGACGACGCTGAACTGACGAAACTGAATACGCACTGAACAGATATGGCTACACGGCAAGATGGCCGGCGTTGGCAGCGAGCAACCTGCGATGCTAGGGCCGCGAAGCTTATGCGGGGGTGCGCACAAATGGGATGCACGCGAGGGACAATGACATGTCGCGCGGGAAGCAAGAACAAGATGCAAAAAAAATAGTACGCGTACACTGCAATTATGGCCGGAGCACGGAGAGCGCGAAGTAGACACGGTCCTATTGTCTCCTACGCAGATCTTCTAGCCACGAATAGGAGCAGGGTGGAAGAGGAGTGTACCTAGCTCACCTAGGGCATGAAGCTATGGCCGGAGGATCGATGGAGATGACGCCACGTTCGACAGAATGTCGGTGCACCTCCGATCCGAACACAGCGAAGAAAACGGCGACGGTGAGGGAGCTCCGGAGTTGATGGTGTTGCGTACGTAGATGTGGAAGATGGCAGGGAGTCCAGGGCGGCGACCCACGCCGTCGGGGAGGAAGGAGACGACGCGCAGGGGCTACCCCGAGCACGATCTCGAGCTCGGCCGAAGCATGGAGATCATGGAGTTGACGTGGCTTGGCTAGCCTTACCTGAGGGCGGAGGGGGAAGGAGAAGGATGAAATGGAGTGAGGGGAGGAGCTAGGGCACTGGGGACGCGATATATAGGAGGCTAGGGCTTCCGTCGGCCGTCAAATCACCGCGCTAGGCGACGTGGCGCCTCTGGATGGGGTGCCGTACAGGTTGAAGACGAACGCTACGCTGGAGGGGTTGGCTGGGCTGCGGTCGCGGTCGCGCTTCGTTGTTGGGCCTTGAGAGGCCCAGCTGGGGGTGGCTCTCCCTCTCACCGCAGAACAAGTTTTTTTTACTTTAAATAACGCAATACTAGCAATTAAATTCCAGGGGGGGGGGGGGTTTGGTAAGAAAGTATTGAGGAAGGAAAAATAGTTTGGCACTCAGAAAAAACCAGTACTATTTATTAAAAATGGGTAGAGCATTTTTAGAGCAATTAATTAATTCCCATATAAATAATAATAGGAATATGTTTTCTGCAAAATTAGAAGGAAAATATATTAAAGAAAAAAATGAGAGTTTACTAACAAATCTTATTAGATTATTTTTTAAGAGAGCAGCATTTTGTTTGAGAAAAAAAAACATTTGAAATCACCACATGTTAGAATTGAATAAGGAGAGATGGAGGCATAGTTTTCTTTAGGAAATTGTGGAGGTTTTTTTTACCAAAACAACACATGTACCTCTCACACACCACACCACAAAACACACACTCACAACAAGCACAAGGATATGATGCAACATAATTTATGTGATGATGCCATGATGCCATGATGAATGATGAAAGTCATGAAGCACAAATTATTTCTACTCAACCACATGAGGGCAACTTGGAAGGTTCATACAAGACTAATATTACAAATAAGGCAAGGGATGCTCTTGGGCTGTTACATTTGGTCACTTGATGACAAAGGGGGGAAAATTTGAGTTTGTCTTCAAGCGGGTCTCTTTATGGGCTATTTTTGTTTAAGTTACAACTCTCTCTCTCTTCTGAAGTGTTTGTTGGTTGAGTTGTAAACTTAAGTCCGATGGTGGTCTGAACTTTTGAACTGCTTTCTGCATGCTTATTTCCTCAAGTATCTTAATGCACGCATGCTGAATTTCCTCAGACACCATTTTCCATCATGCATTTCAATTTCCTCATGATATATATAAAATGCGTGTATGGATTACAAAATATAGGGGGAGATCTCCAAGAGTTTATCCTTCCATGTGCATTTTCAGTCCAAAACAAATTCCTCAAATATGCACATCTTCAGGGGAAGTTCCTCTATATCTTGCAATCAAATTCCTCAAACTCTGTACTTACACTTTATATGTTCATCCCCGTTGAAAACTTAACCTATTTGTCATCAATCACCAAAAAGGGGGAGATTGTGAGTGCATCTAGTGCCCCTTAGTGATTTTGGTGTATTGAAGACTTATAGGTTAAGGGACTAATATGTGTGTGAGTGTACACAGGCACTATAAGTTGCTGAGGAGTTTGATATATACGAAGAACGTCAACCCCTAAAAATGAATGTCTTCAACTGAAGACTTTGGTATTTCCCTGAAGACTTTGAAGCTGAAGAATTCGGTGTGACCTTGAAGATATTAACGAGGACTATGAAGCGTGAAGACTTTTGTTTTCGTAGTTTCATTTCCTTTCTTTGAGTCATAGGAAATACCGTACTGTTAAAGGGGGTTGAGGTAATACTAAGGATAAATTTCCAACTGATGCTCATCTCAAAAGCCTCAACATAACCAATCCTTCGAGTGAAGCCTTTGGAAATCTCTTACAGCTTAGTCAAGTTCTTCAGTGACAGAGACGATGTTCTTCTGGTCTCTGAGGAAATTGGTCTCACTGAGGAGTTAGGATTTCGCTAGTGCGAATTGCCTACCGTGAGGAATATGATAAGCCCTGAGGAATTTATCAGTTCAAATTTCGACCGTTGATGTGCTTTGCGCCAGCTGTCCATATATCTTATCCACATAACGGTCATATCATTGGGGGGCATTTATGTCTTATCATGTCGGGTTGCACACTGGCTATAAATAGCCGCCCCCACAACCACTAGCTGGTTGGCTGCTCCGAGAGAGAACTTGACACTTGTCATTTGAGAGCAACCCATCCTCCGAGGACTTTGAGAGAAAATCATCAGTGAGGAAAAACCGAAAAACCCAAAACCCAAACCACCAAAACCCAAAGTGATTGAGCATCACTGAAGAGATTGTTCCTGTGTGGTACCGACGCTTTTTACCTTTGAAGACTGTGTATCTTCCAAACGGTTAGGCGTCATGGTCTAGAGCATCCAGCAGTCAATTGTGGATCGCCAGGTGACCAAGTTTGTGAGGGTTTGGAAGTCTACCCTAAAGACTTACCACGAGTATTGGGCGAGGTCTGTGTGACCTTAACTCAAGGAGAATACAGTAAGGACTGTGTGTCCTTTGGTTTAAATACCAAGCTGCTCTGAACCAGACGTACGACTGTCACAGCAGTTGGAACTGGGTCATCAAATCCATGTCTTCATCGAGCTCCTGGTTCTATTTCCTCAACCCTTTCATTTCTTCGATGTACTTGTTGATGAAATTGATCGTTACTGTTTGAAGAATTTGACTGAAGACTTTCTCAATTTCCTCATCTCAAATTCTTCAGTCACTTTATCTTCTGCCTGCTTATCCTGTTCACGCTACTTATGCTCTGTGTATGCTTCATTTCATCATGATGACTATGCTACTGATATGTTTCGCATGCACCTGAGTACTTATTCCACTGCTAGTAGTTCGTCGCATAGCAAATTCCTCAACTAGTAATTCCTCAGTGACGAATTTGTAAAAATCGCCTATTCACCCCCCCTCTAGTCGATATAACGCACTTTCAATTGCCATTGACAGTGATGACCCCCTTTGGTCCGGGCATCTTGAGCTTCAGATATGCATAATGGGGAACAACGTTAAAGTGAGCGAACACGGTAAGGCCGAGCAATGCGTGATAGCCGCTGCAGAAAGGGACAATGTCGAAGACCAAGTCCTCACTGCGGAAGTTGTCGGGCAAGCCAAACACTACTTCCAAAGTCACGGTGCCGGATACGTCCATTTTGCATCATGATTTTGTACTGTTATTTATTATGTTTTGATGAATAATAATGCTTTAGGGAGTGATTCTAATGCCTTTTCTCTCATAATATGCAAGGTTTACACAAAGAGGGAGAATACCGGCAGCTGGAATTCTGGACCTGAAAAAGCACATCAGAGATACCTACTCTGCACATCTCCAAATAAGCTGAAACTTTACGCAGAATTATTTTGGATTATATTAAAAATACTGGAGCAAATAACTACCGGAGGGGGCCACCCTGGTGAGCACAAGACACGAGGGCGCGCCAGGCCCCCCAGGCGCGCCCTGGTGGGTTGTGCCCAACCAGGCCCACCTCCGGTGCCCATCTTCTGGTATATAAGGTCTTTTGACCTAGAAACAAATAGGAGAGGACTTTCGGGATGGAACGCCGCCGTCTCGAGGCGGAACTTGGGCAGGAGCACTTTTGCCCTCTGGCGGAGCGATTCCGCCGGCGGAACTTCCCTCCCGGCGGGGGAAATTGAAGCCATCGTCATCACCAACACCCCTCTCATCTTTGGGAAGCCAATCTCCATCAACATCTTCAACAGAACCGTCTCCTCTCAAACCCTAGTTCATCTCTTGTGTTCAATCTTTGTACCGGAACCTCAGATTGGTACCTGTGGGTGACTAGTAGTGTTGATTACATCTTGTAGTTGATTACTATATGGTTTATTTGGTGGAAGATTATATGTTCAGATCCATTATGCTATTCAATACCCCACTGATCTTGAGCATGAATATTATTTTTGAGTAGTTACCTTTGTTCTTGAGGTCACGGGAGAAGTCATGTTGCAAATAATCATGTGAATTTGATATGTGTTCGATATTTTGATGATATGTATGTTGTGATTCCCTTAGTGGTGTCATGTGAACGTCGACTACATGACACTTCACCATCCTTGAGACTAAGGGAATGCATTGTGGAGTAGTTATTAGATGATGGGTTGCTAGAGTGACAGAAGCTTAAACCCTAGTTTATGCGCTACTTCGTACGGGGCTGATTTGGATCCAAACGTTTAATGCTATGGTTAGATTTTATCTTAATACTTTTCTCGTAGTTGTGGATGCTTGAGAGGGGGATACTCATAAGTGGGAGGTTGTTCAAGTAAGAACAGCACCCAAGCACCGGTCCACCCACATATCAAATTATCAAAGTAGCGAACACGAATCAAACCAACATGATAAAAGTGACTAGATGAAATTCCCGTGTACCCTCAAGAACACTTTGCTTATTATAAGAGACTATTCTGGCCCGTCCTTTGCCACAAAAGGATTGGGCTACCTTGCTACACCGTTACCGTTACTTGCTTGTTACCAATTATCTTGCTATCAAACTATCTATTACCTACAATTTCAGTGCTTGTAAAAATTACCTTGCTGAAAACCGCTTGTCATTTCCTTCTGCTCCTCGTTGGGTTCGACACTCTTACTTATTGAAAGGTCTACGATTGATCCCCTCTACTTGTGGGTCATCAAGACTCTTTTCTGGCGCCGTTGCCGGGGAGTGAAGCGCTCTTGGTAAGTGCAAATCGGTAAGGAAAAACTTATACTACGTGCTGAAATTTATTGTCACTTGTTACTATGGAAAATAATCATTTGAGGGGTTTGTTTGGGGTATCTTCACCTCGACCGGAACCACAATTAGTTTCCCCTCAATCTACTGCACCTACTGAAAATATTGGTTATGAAATTCCTTCGGGTATGGTAGAACAACTGCTTGCTAAACCTTATGCAGGAGATGGAACTGAACATCCTGATATGCACTTATTATATGTGAATGAAATTTGCGGATTATTTAAGCTTGCAGGTTTACCCGGAGATGAAGCTAATGATAAGGTTTTCCCTTTATCTTTGAAGGGAAAAGCGTTGACATGGTATAGGCTATGTGATGATATTGGATCATGGAACTGGAATCGATTGCAATTGGAATTCCATCAAAAGTTTTATCCTATGCATCTAGTTCATCATGGTCGGAATTATATATATAATTTTTGGCCTCGTGAAGGAGAAAGCATCGCTCTAGCTTGGGGGAGGCTTAAGTCAATGTTATACTCATGCCCCAATCATGACATCCCGAGAGAGGTTATTATTCAGAATTTTTATGGTCAGCTTTCTCATAATGATCAATCCATGCTCGATACTTCCTGTACTGGTTCTTTTATGAAGAAGACTATTGAATTTAAGTGGGATCTCTTAGAAAGAATTAAAGGCAACTCTGAAGATTGGGAACTCGACGAAGGTAATGAGTCAGGTATAGAGCTCCAACGATCCTTCTATGGACTGGAGCAAGCATCTCGGAGTTGGAATGTACGCTTTGATGAGGTGATCAAAGCTTTTTGGTTTATGCAAAGTTTATAAGAAACTTGTATTTACAAGAAAGTGAGTGGGAGCACTATAGCATTTCTGATAAGTATATGTGGATGACATATTGTTGATCGGAAATGATGTTGAATTTTCTGGAAAGCATACAATGTTGTTTGAAAAGAGTTTCTCAAAGGAAGACCTGGATAAAGCTACTTAAATATTGGGCATCAAGATCTATAGACTTTAGATCAAGACGTCTGATAAGACTTTCAATGAGTACATACCATGACATGATTTTGAAGGAGTTCAAAATGGATCAGTCAAAGAAGGAGTTCTTGCCTGATTTGTAAGGTGTGAAGTTGAGTGAGACTCAAAGCTCAACCACGGTAGAAGAAAGAGAAAGGACGAAGGTCGTGCCCTATGCCTTAGCCATATGCTCTATATAGTATGCCATGATGTGTACCGCACCTGGTGTATGCGTTGCTTAACGTGCGGTGACGCTAGAGTAGTATTGGGATATGTACGTTGGTGACCGAATGTTGTTTGGAGTCCTGGATGAGATCTCGGACATCAGGAGGAGCTCCGGAATGGTCCGGAGGTAAAGATTTATATATGGGAAGTCATATTCAGGGTTCCGGAAAATGTTCAGGATTTTTCGGTATTGTACCAAGAAGGTTCTAGAAGGTTCTGGAGTGGGGCCCACCTGCACGTGGACCCACATGAACGTGGGTAATGAGGAAAGTCCCCACACCCCTGGTCTAGGCGCATCAAGATCCCCCTTAAAAGGAATAGGATCATATCCCGAAAGGATAAGATTGAGATCCCTAAAAAGGGGTGATAGTGATCAGTGGGGAAGGAAAGGAGGGATTTCCTTCCTCCCCCCTTGACCAACGACCCTAGGGGCTTGGAGGGCAAGCCACCATCCCCTCACACGCCTATATAAAGGTGGGGAGGCGCAAGGGGGCTAAAGTTCCTTCCACGGCCGTGGCCATCATGCTGGTTGATATCCCATCTACTTCTCCTTCCTCTCTTGCTGGATCAAGAAGGAGGAGACGTCATCGAGCCGCACGTGCGCTGAACGCGGAGGTGCCGTCCGTTCGGCGCTAGATCGGATCGGATCGCGCTTGGATCGTGAAGAGTACGACTACATCAAACGCGTTATATACGCTTCCGCTTAGCGATCTACAAGGGTATGTAGATGCAATCTCTCCTCTCATAGATGTTCATCTCCTAGATCGATCTTGGTGAGCGTAGGAAATTTTTTGTTTCCCATGCAACGTCTCCAATAGTGGCATCATGAGCTAGGTCTTTGCATAGATGACATCACGAGTAGAACACAAAGGAGTTTGTGGGCGTTGATGTTCAGATTGCTTACCTCCTTAGTCTTATTTTTATTAGGCGGTATTGTTGTATGAAGCGGCCCGGACCAACCTTACTCGTCCACGTACGAGAGACCGGTTCCATCGACTGACATGCAACTTGTTGCATAAAGATGGCTGACGGGTGTCTGTCTCTCCCACTTTAGTTGAATCGGATTCGACCGAGGCGGTCCTTGTAGAAGGTGGAAAGGCAACTTGAATATCACCGTTGTGGCTTTGCATAGGTAAGAACGGTTCTTACTAGTTTCCCATAGCAGCCACGCAAAACTTGCAACAACAAAGTAGAGGACGTCTAACTTGTTTTTGCAGTGCATGTTGTGATGTGATATGGCCAATGGCATGATGTGATATGTGTGATGTATGAGATGATCATGTTTTTGTATAGATTATCACGACTTGCATGTCGATGAGTACGGCAACCGGCAGGAGCCATAGGGTTGTCTTTAATTATTTTCGCCATTTTTGCTTTACTTTATCGCTATGAGTTAGCAATAGTTGTAGAAGCAATAGTTGGTGCGACAACCACATGACGAGATGATGATGGAGATCATGGTGTCATGCCGGTGACGATGGAGATCATGCTGGTGCTTTGGAGATGGAGATCAAAAGCACAAGATGATGATGGCCATATCATGTCACTTATATGATTTGCATGTGATGTTAATCCTTTTATGCATCTTATTTTGCTTAGGACGATGGTAGCATTATAAGGTGATCCCTCACTAAAATTTCAAGATAAAATTGTGTTCTCCCCGAGTGTGCACCATTGCGAAAGTTTGTCGTTTCGAAGCACCACGTGATGATTGGGTATGATAGACTCTACGTTCAAATACAACGGGTGCAAGCCAGTTTTTCACATGTGGAACACTTAGGTTAAACTTGACGAGCCTAGCATGTACAGACATGGCCTTGGAACACAAGAAACCGAAAGGTCGAACATGAGTCATATAGTAGATATGATCAACATGGAGATGTTCACCATTGAAACCACCTCATCTCACGTGATGACCGGACTTGGGTTGGTGAATTTGGATCATGTAGCACTCGGATGACCGGAGGGATGTCAATTTGAGTGGGAGTTTTAAATAATATGATTAACTAAACTCATTATCTTGAGGATAGTCAAAATATCTTTGCAAATTATGTTGTAGATCGATAGCTCACGCTATAGCTCCCCTATATTTTGATACGTTCCTAGAGAAAAACTAAGTTGAAAGATCGTAGTAGCAATTATGAGGACTAGGTCTGTGACCTGAGGATTGTCCTCAGTTGCTGCACAGAAGGCTTATGTCCTTGATGCACTGCTCGGTGCGCCACCCCCTCAAGCGTCGTCTGTGGGTGTTGAGAACATCAGACAAGCACGTTTTTGATGACTACTTGATAGTTCAGTGTGTCATGCTTTACGGCTTAGAGTTGAGGCTCCAAAGACGTTTTGAACGTCATGGATCATATGAGATGTTCCAAGAGCTGAAATTGGGATTTCAGGCTCGTTCCCGTGTTGAGAGGTATGATACCTCCAACAAGATTCTTTGCCTACAAGATGAAGGAGAATAGCTCAATCGGTGGGCATGTGCTCAGATTGTCTGGGTGCTGCAATCACTTGAATCAAGTGGGAGTTGATCTTCCAGATAATATAGTGATTGACATAGTTCTCCAAGTCACTGCCACCAAGCTGCTAGAGCTTCGCGATGAACTATAACATGCCATGGATGGAGATGAGGATCACTGAGCTATTCGCGATGTTTTACACCACGAAAGGTAGAAATCAAAAGGAGCATCAAGTGTTGATGGTAAGACCACTAGTTTCAAGAAGGGCAAGGGCAAGAAGGGATACTTTGAGAATGGCAAGACAGTTGTCACTCCAGTGAAGAAACCCAAGGTTGGACCCAAACCCGAGACTGAGTGCTTCTGTTATGAGGGGAACGGTCACTGAAGCGGAGCCGCCCCAGATACTTGGCAGATAAGAAGGCTGGCAATGTCAACAAAAGTATATTTGATATACATGTTATTGATGTGTACCTTACTAGTACTCCTAGTAGCACCTGGGTATTAGATACCGGTTCAGTTGCTAATATTGGTAACTCGAAGCAAAAGCTACGGAATAAACGGAGACTAGCTAAGGGTGAGGTGACGATGTGTGTTGGAATTGTTTCCAAGGTTGATGTGATCACCATCGCACGCTCCCTCTACCTTCGGGATTAGTGTTGAACCTAAATAAATGTTATTTGGTGTTTGCGTTGAGCATGAACATGATTAGATCGTGTTTATTGCAATATAGTTATTCATTTAAGTCAGAGAATAATGGTTATTCTGTTTACAAGAATAATACCTTCAATGATCATGCACCCAATGTGAATGGTTTATTGAATCTCGATCGTAGTGATACACATGTTCATAATATTGATGCCAAAATATGCAATGTTAATAATGATAGTACCACATACTTGTGGCTCTGCCACTAAGGTCATATTGGTGTAAAGCGCATGAAGAAACTCCATGTTGATGGATCTTTGGACTCACTCGATTTCGAATCGGTTGAGACATGCGGACCATGCCTCATGGGCAAGATTACTGAGACCCCATTTTCTAGTATGATGGAGTGGGCAAGTGGCTTATTGGAAATGATACATGTTGATGTATGCGGTCCAATGAGTGTTGAAGCTTGCAGTGGATATCGTTATTTTCTTACCTTCACTGATGATTTGAGTAGATATGGGTATATTTACTTAATGAAACACAAGTCTGAAACATTTGAAAAGTTCAAGCAATTTTAGAGTGAAGTTGAAGATCATCGTGACAAGTAGATAAAATGGCTATGATATGATCATGGAGCTGAATATCTGAGTTACGAGTTTGGTGTGCAACTTAAGACAATGTGGAAATTGTTTCACAACTCACGCCGCCTGGAACACCATAGTGTGATGGTGTGTCCGTACGTCGTAGCCTTGCTCTATTGGATATAGTACGTACTATGATGTGTCTTACCGTTTTGCCACTATCATTTTGGGGGTTATGCATTAGAGACAACTACATTCACTTTAATAAGGTAACCATCTTAATCCGTTGAGATGACACCGTAGGAATTATGGTTTGGCAGAAACCTAAGCTGTCATTTCTTAGAGCTTGGGAATGCGATGCTTATGTGAAAAGACTTCAACCTGATAAGCTCGAACCCAAGGCAGACAAATGCGTCTTCATAGGATACCCTAAGGAAACAGTTGGGTATACCTTCTATCTCAGATCCGAGGGCAAAGTGTTTGTTGCTAAAACGGGTCCTTTCTCGAGAAAGAGTTTCTCTCGAAAGAATTGAGTGGGAGGAAGGTAGAACTTGATGAGGTTATTGAACCGTCACTTCAGTTGGATGATAGCACAACGTAGAAAGATGTTTTTGTGGCGCCTACACCAAATGAGGAGGAAGCTAATGGTGATGATCATGAAACTTCAGATCAAGTTACTACTGAGCCTCGTAGGTCGACAAGGAATTGTACCGCTCCTGAGTGGTACGGCAATCCTTTCTTGGAGGTCATGTTGTTAGACAACAGTGAACCTACGAGCTATGAAGAAGCGATGGTGGGCCCAGATTCCAACAAATGGCTAGGAGCAATGAAATCCGAGATAGGATCCATGTATGAAAACCAAGCATGGACTTTGGTAGACTTGCCCGTTGAACGACAAGCTGTTAAGTACAAATGGACCTTTAAGAATAAGTCAAACACTGATGGTAATTGTCATCATTTATAAAGCTCGACTTGTCTCAAAGTGGTTTCCATAATCACAAACAGTTCATAAGAACAAACTATTTTTTGAATCGTATTTGATGGTTCCTCCATCGCACACGGTTTTCATCATTGGCGGTGGAGCTTGAACTATACCGTTTGCGATTGATGGATCGCACACAGTTTCATCAAAGGGTCTCTGATTGATGTGTCGTCTTTGGACCATCCTGCAGTAGTGTACTCGTCCACGTACGAGAGATCGGTTCCATCGACTGACATGCAACTTGTTGCATAAAGATGGGTGGCGGGTGTCTGTCTCTCCCACTTTAGTTGAATCGGATTCGACAGAGGCGGTCCTTGTAGAAGGTTAAATAGCAACTTGAATATCACCGTTGTGGCTTTGCGTAGGTAAGAACGGTTCTTACTAGTTGCCCATAGCAGCCATGTAAAACTTGCAACAACAAAGTAGAGGACGTCTAACTTGTTTTTGCAGGGCATGTTGTGATGTGATATGGCCAATGACATGATGTGATATATGTGATGTATGAGATGATCATGTTTTTGTATAGATTATCACGACTTGCATGTCAATGAGTACGGCAACCGGCAGGAGCCAGAGGGTTGTCTTTAATTATTTTCGCCTTCTTTTGCTTTACTCCCTATGAGTTAGCAATAGTTGTAGAAGCAATAGTTGGCGCAACGACCACATGACGACACGATGATGGAGATCATGGTGTCATGCCGGTGACGGTGGAGATCATGCCGGTGCTTTGGAGATGGAGATCAAAAGCACAAGATGATGATGGCCATATCATGTCACTTATATGATTTGAATGTGATGTTTATCCTATTTATGCATCTTATTTTGCTTAGAACGACGGTAGCATTATAAGATGATCTCTCACTAAAATTTCAAGATAAAATTGTGTTCTCCCCAAGTATGCACCATTGCGAAGGTTTGTCATTTCGAAGCACCTCGTGATGATTGGGTGTCTACGTTCGCATACAATGGGTGTAAGCCAGATTTACACACGCGGAATACTTGGATTAACCTTGACGAGCCTAGCATGTACAGACATGGCCTCAGAACACAGGAGACCGAAAGGTCGAACGTGAGTCATATAGTAGATATGATCAACATGGAGATGATCACCATTGAAACCACCTCATCTCACGTGATGATCGGACTTGGGTTGGTGGATTTGGATCATGTCACACTTAGACAACCTGAGGGATGTTGATTTGAGTGGGAGTTCTTTAGTAATATGATTAATTGAACTCATTATCATGAACATAGTCAAAATATCTTTGCAAATTATGTTGTAGATCGATAGCTCGCATTGTAGCTCCCCTATATTTTGATACGTTCCTAGAGAAAAACTAAGTTGAAAGATGGTAGTAACAATTATGCGGACTAGGTCCGTGATCTGAGGATTGTCCTCAGTTGCTGCACAGAAGGGTTATGTCCTTGATGCGCTGCTCGGTGCGCCACCCCCTCAAGCGTCGTCTGTGGGTGTTGAGAACATCAGACAGGCACGTTTTTTATGACTACTTGATAGTTCAGTGTGTCATGCTTTATGGCTTAGAATTGAAGCTCCAAAGACGTTTTGAACGTCACGGTTCATATGAGATGTTCCAAGAGCTGAAATTGGGATTTCAGGCTCGTGCCCATGTTGAGAGGTATGAGACCTACGACAAGATTCTTTGCCTGCAAGATGAAGGAGAATATCTAAATCAGTGAGCATGTGCTCAGATTGTCTGGGTGCTACAATCGCTTGAATCAAGTGGGAGTTGATCTTCCAGATAAGATAGTGATTGACATAGTTCTCCAAGTCACTGCCACCAAGCTACTAGAGCTTCGTGATGAACTATAACATGCCAGGGATGGAGAAGATGATTCCTGAGCTATTCGCAATGTTTTACACCACGAAAGGTAGAAATCAAGAAGGAGCATCAAGTGTTGATGGTAAGACCACTAGTTTCAAGAAGGGTAAGGGCAAGAAGGGAAACTTTCAAGATTGACAAGGCAGTTGTCGCTCCAGTGAAGAAACCCAAGGTTGGACCCAAACCCGAGACTGAGTGCTTCTGTTATGAGGAGAACGGTCACTGAAGCGGAACTACCCCAAGATACTTGGCAGATAAGAAGGCTGGCAACATCAATAAAAGTATATTTGATATACATGTTATTGATGTGTACCTTACTAGTACTCCTAGTAGCACCTGGGTATTAGATACCGGTTCAGTTGCTAATATTGGTGACTCGAAACAAAAGCTACGGAGTAAACGGAGACTAGCTAAGGGCGAGGTGACGATGTGTGTTGGAAGTGTTTCCAAGGTCGATGTGATCACCATCGCACGCTCCATCTACCTTGGGGATTATTGTTGAACCTAAATAAATGTTATTTGGTGTTTGTGTTGAGCATGAACATGATTAGATCGTGTTTATTGCAATACGGTTATTCATTTAAGTCAGCGAATAATAGTTATTCGGTTTACATGAATAATACCTTCAATGGTCATACACTCAATGCGAATGGTTTATTGAATCTCGATCGTAGTGATACACATGTTCATAGTATTGATGCCAAAAGATGCAAAGTTAATTATGATAGTACCACATACTTGTCACACTGCCGCTAAGGTCATATTGGTGTAAAGCGCATGAAGAAACTCCATGTTGATGGATCTTTTGGACTCACTCGATTTCGAATCGCTTGAGACATGCGGACCATGCCTCATGGGCAAGATGACTAAGACCCCGTTTTCCGGTTTGATGGAGTGGGCAAGTGACTTATTATAAATGATACATGTTGATGTATGCGGTCCAATGAGTGTTTAAGCGTGTGGTGGATATCGTTATTTTCTTATCTTCACTGATGATTTGAGTAGATATGGGTATATTTACTTAATGAAACACAAGTCTGAAACTTTTGAAAAGTTCAAGAAATTTCAGAGTGAAGTTGAAGATCATCGTGACAAGAAGATTGAATGTCTATGATATGATCGTGGAGGTAAATATCTGAGTTACAAGTTTTGGTATACATTTAAGACAATGTGGAAGTTGTTTCACAACTCACGCCGCCTGGAACACCATAGTGTGATGGTATGTCCGAATGTCGTAGTCGTGCTCTATTGGATATGGTGCGTACTATGATGTCTCTTACCCATTTGCCACTATTTTTTTGGGGTTATGCATTAGAGATAACTACATTCACTTTCATAAGGGCGCCATCTAAATCCGTTGAGATGACACCGTGTGAATTATGGTATGGCAGAAACCTAAGCTGTCATTTCTTAGAGTTTGGGAATGCGATGCTTATGTGAAAAGACTTCAACCTGATAAGCTCGAAGCCAAAGCGGACAAATTCGTCTTCATAGGATACCCTAAGGAAACAGTTGGGTATACCTTCTATCTCAGATCCCAGGGCAAAGTGTTTGTTGCTAAAAACGGGTCCTTTCTCGAGAAAGAGTTTCTCTCGAAAGAATTGAGTGGGAGGAAGGTAGAACTTGATGAGGTTATTGAACCGTCACTTCAGTTGGATGGTAGCACGATGCACAAAGATGTTTCTGTGGAGCCTAAACCAAATGAAGAGGAGCTAATGATGATGATCATGAAACTTCAGATCAAGTTACTACTGAGCCTCATAGGTTGACAAGGAATCGTACTGCCCCTGAGTGGTACGGCAATCCTGTCTTGGAGGTCATGTTGTTAGACAACAGTGAACCTACGAGCTATGAAGAAGCAATGATGGGCCCGGATTCCAACAAATGGCTAGGAGCCATGAAATCCGAGATAGGATCCATGTATGAAAACCAAGTATGGACTTTGGTAGACTTTCCCGATGAACAGCAGGCCGTTAAGTACAAATGGAGCTCTAAGAAGAAGACAGACGCTGATGGTAATTGTCACCATTTATAAAGCTCGACTTGTCGCAAAGTAGTCTCCGACAAGATCAAGGAGTTGACTACGAAGAGACTCTCTCACCCGTAGCGATGCTAAAGTCTGTTGGAATTGTGTTAGTCTGTTGGGTTTTGTTGATCCTAAGGATGCTACAAGTTATTGTAGCTCCAACGATCCTTCTATGGACTGGAGCAAGCATCTCAGAGTTGGAATGTACGCTTTGATGAGCTGATCAAAGCTTTTTGGTTTATGCAAAGTTTATAAGAAACTTGTATTTACAAGAAAGTGAGTGGGAGCACTATAGCATTTCTGATAAGTATATGTGGATGACATATTGTTGATCGGAAATGATGTCGAATTTTCTAGAAAGCATACAAGGTTGTTTGAAAAGAGTTTTTCAAAGGAAGACCTGGATAAAGCTACTTAAATATTGGGCATCAAGATCTATAGACTTTAGATCAAGACGTCTGATAAGACTTTCAATGAGTACATACCTTGACAAGATTTTGAAGGAGTTCAAAATGGATCAGTCAAAGAAGGAGTTCTTGCCTGATTTGTAAGGTGTGAAGTTGAGTGAGACTCAAAGCTCGACCACGACAGAAGTAAGAGAAAGGACGAAGGTCGTCCCCTATGCCTTAGCCATAGGCTCTATATAGTATGCCATGCTGTGTACCGCACCTGGTGTATGCCTTGCCATGAATCTGTCAAGGGGTACAAGAGTGATCCAAGAGTGGATCACTGGACAGCGGTCAAAATTATCCTTAGTAACTGGAGGACTAAGGAAAGGTTTCTCAATTATGGAGGTGATAAAGAGTTTGTCGTAAAGGGTTACGTCGATGCAAGCTTTGACACCGATCCGGATGACTCTGAGTAGCAAACCGGATACATATAGTGGAGCAGACATTTGGAATAGCTCCAAGTGGGGCATAGTAGCAGCATCTACAGTATGACATAGAGATTTGCAAAGTATACACGGATCTGAATGTTACAGACCCGTTGACTAAAACCTCTTTCACAAGCAAAACATGATCAAACCCCATAATTCATTGGGTGTTAATCACATGGTGATGTGAACTAGATTATTGACTCTAGTGCAAGTGGGAGACTAAAGGAAATATGCCCTAGAGGCAATAATAAATTGGTTATTATCATATTTCCTTGTTCATGATAATCGTTTATTATCAATGCTAGAATTCTATTGATCGGAAACTCAAATACATATGTGGATACATAGACAACACCATGTCCCTAGTGAGCCTCTACTAGACTAGCTCGTTGATCAGAGATGGTCAAGGTTTCCGGACCACAGACATGAGTTGTCATTTGATAACGGGATCACATCATTAGGAGAATGATGTGATGGACAAGACCCAACCATAAGCATAGCAGTTGATCGTGTCAGTTTATTGCTACTGCTTTATCCATGTCAAGTATCTGTTCCTACGACCATGAGATCATGCAACTCCCTGACACCGAAGGAATGCCTTGTGTGTATCAAACGTTGCAACGTAACTGGGTCACTATAAAGATGCTCTACATGTATCTCTAAGGGTGTCTGTTGAGTTGGCATGGATTAAGACTGGGATTTGTCACTCCGTATGATGGAGAGGTATCTCAGGGCCAACTCGGTAATACAACATCATAATGAGCTTGCAAGCAATGTGACTAAGGAGTTAGCCGCGGGATCTTGTATTACAGAACGAGTAAAGAGACTTGCCGGTAACGAGATTGAACTAGGTATGGAGATACCGACGATCGAATCTCGGGCAAGTAACATACCGCTGGACAAAGGGAACTGCATACGAGATTGATTGAATCATTGGCATCGTGGTTCGACCGATGAAGATCTTTGTGGAATATGTAGGAACCAATATGGGCATCCAGGTCCCGCTATTGGTTATTGACTGGAGAGGTGTCTCGATCATGTCCACATGATTCTCGAACCCGTAGGGTCCGCACGCTTAACGTTCGGTGACACTAGAGTAGTATTGGCATATGTACATTGGTGACCGAATGTTGTTTGGAGTCCCGGATGAGATCCTGGTCATCACTAGGAGCTCCGGAATGGTCCGGAGGTAAAGATTTATATATGGGAAGTAATATTCAGGGTTCCGGAAAATCTTCGGGATTTTTCGGTATTGTACCGAGAAGGTTCTAGAAGGTTCCGGAATGGGGCCCACCTGCATGTGGACCCACATGAACGTGGGTAATGGGGAGAGTCCCCACACCCGTGGTCTAGGCGCATCAAGACCCCCCCTTAAAAGGAATAGGATCATATCCCAAAAGGATAAGATTGAGATCCCTAGAAAGGGGGATAGTGATCGGTGGGGAAGGAAAGGAGGGATTTCCTTCCTCCCCCCTTGACCAACGACCCTAGGGGCTTGGAGGGCAAGCCACCAGCCCCTCCCACACCTATATAAAGGTGGGGAGGCGCAAGGGGGCTGAAGTTCCTCCCACCCCCGCGGTCCTCCTCCCGTCTCTCCCGTTTCTTCCTCGTACGTCATTCCGGAGGCGCTTGGCGAAGCCCTACCGGCATTACGACGCCACCATCTCCACCACACCATCGTGCTGGTTGATATCCCATCTACTTCTCCTTCCTCTCTTGCTGGATCAAGAAGGAGGAGACGTCATCAAGACGCACATGTGCTGAACGCGGAGGTGCCGTCCGTTCGGCACTAGATCGGATCGGATCGTAATTGGATCGTGAAGAGTACGACTGCATCAACCACGTTTTATATGCTTCCGCTTAGCGATCTACAAGGGTATTTATATGCAATCTCTCCTCTCATAGATGTCCACAGATCGATCTTGGTGAGCGTAGGAATTTTTTTGTTTCCCATGCAACGTTCTCCAACACTATTAAAGAAGAAATTAAAGAACCAGTAAAAGCTAAGGATGAGACCATCATTTACAATGTTGATCCAGTTGTGCCTACTGCTTATATTGAAAAACCACCTTTCCCTGTTAGGATAAAGGAACATGCTAAGGTTTCAACTGTGGTTCACAAGAGTAATATTAGAGCACCTAAGCCCCCTGAGCAAATTAAAGTAGAACCTAGTGTTGCTATGGTTAAAGATCTCTTGGCAGAAAATATTGATGGGCATGTTATTTACTTCTGTGGTGAAGCTGCTAGAATTGCTAAACCTGATGAAAAAGATAAACATAGACCCGTAGTGGGCATGCATGTTGTCTCAGTCAAAATAGGAGATCATTGCTATCATGGTTTATGTGACTTGGGAGCTAGTGTTAGTGCTATTCCTTTTACCTTATATCATGAAATTATGAATGGAAGACATTGATGTTACTATTAAACTTGCTAATAGAGACACCATCACACCACTTGGGATTGTTAGAGATGTTGAAGTCTTGTGTGGGAAAGTAAAATATCCTACTAATTTTCTAGTTCTTGGTTCCCCAGAAGACGACTTTTGTCACATTATCTTTGGTAGACCTTTCCTGAGCACCGTCAATGCTAAGATAGATTGTGAAAAACAAACTGTCGGTGTTAGTTTCAGTGATGTGTCTCACGAATTTAATTTTTCCAAGTTTAGTAGACAACCTCGTGATAGAGAATTATCTAGTAAGGATGAAGTAATTGGTCTTGCTTCTATTGCCGTGCCTCCTACTGATCCACTAGAACAATATTTTCTTGACCATGAAAATGATATGCACTTGCGTGAAAGAAATGAAATAGGTAAACTTTTCTTTGAACAACAACCTCTCCTAAAACACAATTTGCCTATTGAAACCCTTGGAGGTCCTCCTCCACCTAAAGGTGATCCATTGTTTGAATTAAAGCAATTGCCTGATACTTTGAAGTATGCTTATCTTGATGAGAAAAAGATATATCATGTTATTATGAGTGCTAGCCTTTCATAACAAGAAGAAGAAAGATTATTGAAAATTCTGAGGAAGCACCGGGCTACTATTGGATATACTCTTGATGATCTTAAGGGCATTAGTCCCACTCTATGTTAGCACAAGATTAATATGGAACCTGATGCTTAACCCGTTGTTGATCACCAACGGCGACTCAATCCTAAATGAAGGAAGTGGTAAGAACTGAAATATTAAAGCTTCTGGAAGCAGGTATAATCTATCCTATAGCTGATATTAGATGGGTGAGTCGCGTTCATTGTGTCCCTAAGAAAGGAGGTATTACCGTTGTTCCTAATGATAAAAATGAACTCATTCCACAAAGAATTGTCACTGGCTATAGAATGGTAATTGATTTTAGAAAATTAAATAAAGCTACTAGAAAAGATCATTACCCTCTGCCTTTCATTGATCAAATGCTAGAAAGATTATCTAAGCACACACACTTTTGTTTTCTGGACAGATATTCTGGTTTCTCTCAAATACCTGTATCAAAATCCGATGAAGAGAAAACCACCTTTACTTGTCCTTTTGGAACCTATGCTTAAAGATTTATGCCTTTTGGTTTATGCAATGCACCTGCTACCTTTCAAAGATGTATGACTGCTATATTCTCTGACTTTTGTGAAAAGATTGTGGAGGTTTTCATGGATGATTTTTCCGTTTACGGAACTTCTTTTGATGATTGCTTAAGCAACCTTGATCGAGTTTTGCAGAGATGTGAACAAACTAATCTTGTCTTGAATTGGGAGAAGTGCCACTTTATGGTTAATGAAGGTATTGTCTTGGGGCATAAAATATTTGAACGAGGTATTGAGGTGGATAAAGCTAAAGTTGATGCAATTGAGAAAATGCCATGTCCTAAAGATATTAAAGGTATTCGGAGTTTCCTTGGTCATGTTGGTTTCTATAGGAGGTTTATTAAAGACTTCTCTAAAATTTCTAGGCCTCTTACTAATCTTTTGTAAGAGGATATCCCTTAACTGCTGCACCTATCGTTCAACCACCTTATTGGAACTTGCCTTTTGAAATTATGTGTGATGCTAGTGATTATGCTGTTGGTGTTGTTCTTGGTCAAAGAGTTGATAAGAAATTAATTGTTATCCATTATGCTAGTAAAACTCTAGACAGTGCCCAACGAAATTATGCTACTACTGAAAAGGAATTTTTAGCTGTTGTGTTTGCTTGTGATAAATTTAGATCCTGCATTGTTGATTCCAAAGTTATTGTTCACAACAATCATGCTGCTATAAAATATCTTATGGAAAAGAAAGATGCTAAACCTAGACTCATTAGGTGGGTTCTCTTGCTTCAAGAATTTGACTTACATATCGTTGATAGGAAGGGAGCTGAGAACCCCATAGCCGACAACTTGTCTAGGTTAGAAAATATTCTTGATGACCCACTACCTATTGATGATAGCTTCCCTGATGAACAATTAGTTGCAATAAATGTTTCTCAAAACACTCCTTGGTATGCTGATTATGCTAATTACATTGTCGCTAAATATATACCACCTAGTTTCACATACCAGCAAAAGAAAAAATTCTTCTACGATTTAAGACATTACTTTTGGGATGACCCACATCTTTATAAAGGAGTAGATGGTATTATTAGATGTTGTGTACCTGAGCATGAACATGAACAAATCCTACGGAAATGTCATTCCGAAGCTTATGGAGGACATCATGCGGGAGACAGAACTGCTCATAAGGTATTGCAATCTGGTTTTTATTGGCCTACTCTCTTCAAGGATGCCCGTAAGTTTTTCTTGTCTTGCGATGAATGTCAAAGAATTGACAATATCGGTAAGCGTCAGGAAATGCCTATGAATTATTCACTTGTTGTTGAACCATTTGATGTTTGGGGTTTTGATTATATGTGACCTTTTCCTTCCTCTAACGGGTACACTCATATTTTGGTTGCTGTTGATTATGTCACTAAGTGGGTAGAAGCTATTCCAACTAGTAGTGCTGATCACAACACCTCCATTTGTCAGGGCAGGAGGCACACGATCACCTACGGGGCTACGAGCCCCTTTGTGGTTCGGCGGGGGAGAGGCCACGTTGCACAAAGAGCAGAGCTAGTGAGACGGCGCGACGATGAGACACTAGTGTTTTACCTAGGTTCGGGCCGCTGAGAAGCGTAAAACCCTACTCCTGCTTTGGTGGATTGATCGGAGGAACACGAAGCACACGCGACGCTCAAACCCGGCAAGGTTGCCTTCGGGGGAGCTGCTACGCTACTACAAGTGCCCAAAGGTCCGAATCTTGAGCTAGGTTGCCTTGGGCCTCCTTTTATAGGTCAAGGGGCAACCACAGTGGCAAAACAGACTTTATCTAGTGATTAGATAGCTAACAGTGCTATCATACCTAACTCTGGCACTTAGGACAAAATGCCATAAATGCTAGTCTAGGTGGCGTGCGGGGGTGCATCCCCGGCAAGCTCTTACCACCGCTTGACTTCTTGTTGCTTTGTATCTTGACACGCTTCTGGACGGGTGTCAATTGGGCATACTTTGTCTTCTGGCGTGCCGCCACGTGCTTAGCGAGAGCCACTTAGCCATCTGAGGGCTCGACACCGCATCGACAAATGACTGGCGTTGCGATGCGATGGAGCGGTGGCTGAGTAGCTCGCGCCTGCCGGGGGACGGTCTGCCGGGTCTTCTTGATGGTGCGTGCGCCTTGGTCCCCGGCAGGCACCGGGGACGTGGATGGCGTTGCTAGCCTGCGGAGGCTACTTCAGCCAGGGTCTTGGTCTTGGATGTTGGCTTCATCTTCTTCATGCGCTCCTTGATCCCACGTAGATCGGCTTCTCTGGCTTGGATTGGTGTTGACGGGGTAGCAGCTTTCCCGGCAGGCTTAGGCCATCGAGTCGGAGGCTTATCGTTCGTGCACAAGTCAGGGGGGGAATAAACACCCCTGTTTGTGTACCCCGACATTAAAATGCTTAAAGAAGTTATCTTCCCGAGGTTTGGAGTCCCCAGGTATTTAATGACTGATGGTGGTTCACTCTTTATTCAAGGTGCTTTCCGTAAGATGCTTGCTAAATATGATGTAAACCATAGAATTTCATCACCCTATCATACAAAAAAACTGTCAATAGGTCTCGAAAGAATTGGTCTAAGAAACTAGATGATGCACTTTGGTCCTACAGAACAGCTTATAAAAATCCTATGGGTATGTCTCCAAACAAAATGGTATATGGAAAAGCTTGTCATTTGCCTCTAGAGTTAGAACATAAAGCATTTTGGGCAATTAAAGAACTCAATTATGATTTCAAACTTGCCGGTGAGAAGAGGCTATTTGATATTAGCTCACTAGATGAATGGAGAACCCAAGCTTATGAAAATGCCAAACTATTCAAAGAAAAAGTAAAAAGATGGCATGACAAAAGAATCCAAAAGCGGGAATTCAAAATAGGAGACTATGTTCTTTTGTATAACTCTCGTTTAAGATTTTTTGCAGGCAAGCTTCTCTCCAAATGGGAAGGACCGTATATTATCGAAGCGGTTTAACGTTCTGGAGCTATCAAGATTAATAATGCCGAAGGTACTAACCCGAAGGTGTTCCATGGACAAAGAATTAAACACTATATCTCAGGTACGCCTATTAATGTTGAAAGCAATGTTATCCAAACCATGACACCAGAGGAACACATAAAAGAAACCTTCCGGAACACTCCAGAATTCTGAAAAAAGGAGGTACGTGATACGGTAAGTAAACGGACTCCGAAAAATCCGCAAAAATATTTTCTGTTAGTTTTGGAATATTACAAAAATTAGGAAAATAAGAAATAAACAGGAAAGCAACCGAGGTGAGCATGATAGACCAGGGCGCGCCAGCCCTGCTAGGCGCGCCCTGGTGGGTTGTGCCCACCTCGGACACCTTCCCGACTCCGTTTTCCTTCCATATGCTTGTTCCCCAAGAATAAAAATTCTCTATATATACCCCCGATTGTTTTGACCACCGCATCGCAGAAAAATCCTCTGTTCTTGTTTCATGCTGTTTTCTCATCAGATCTAGATCTCCATGGCTCCACCAAGCTCCTCCAAGGACAAGTTCTTCGAGAAAGTCATCAACCCGTACTTGCCGGAGGTGATGAAGCACCCTCAAGCCATTGAGATGCGTGAGGGGGTGCTCCACATCCGCGATGTTCAGGGACCCAAGAGGACTGGAAGCATGGAAGCTAGGCTCGAGGCAGTGGAACAAGACATCTTCAAGTGCCAAAGGATGGTGGAGCATGGACTTAGTGCCAATCACTCCATGATTACGGAATTCACCCGTGATCAGATGGTGGATGGCCGGTCTGTGAAGGACACCATCTTCACCCTCAATGAGCAAATCAATTTTCTGCAAAGTCAAATGTATGATCTTCAAAACCAAGTTTTTAAATATGAGGCAAGATTTAAAGGTATGAGTTTAGCTGCCAGTTGCAGGACTCAGGGGACTCGTGCATCAACTTTTGATGGTGAGCCCTTGCCCTGGAAGTTGGAAGACAAGCCTGACACTTCATCACCACCACCTTCATCATCACCACCACCAAAGGAGACTTGAGCACACGGGTATGGGCACTCCCCTTGGCTTGAGCCAAGCTTGGGGGAGGTGCCCCGGTATCGTATCACCATCACTTTTTTTCACCTTTACCTATTTTAGTTCGATCTTTAGCTTTATCTTGATCTAGTTGAATAAAAGTTTAGTATGATCTATTTTCGAGTGTTAGTTTCGTGATCTATCTATCTACGTAATCGAGTGAGAATTATATAATAAAGTTTAGTTTGAGCTTTTGCTTCTTTATTTTCTTGCTGCAATCAAAATAAAGGGAAAGAGAAATAAATGAAAATAATCGTATGCTAATCTTATGGTAAGTAATGACATCACATAAGGAAAAGTATAAGAGGTAAAATTTATTGGAGATTGACAAACATAGCATTGGTCAATGATGCAATTCATGAAAGAATTAATAAGGGAAGAGAAGATTCACATGCAAATACACTATCTTGGACATCTTTTATGATTGTGAGCCCCCATTAAATATTATATGCCAAAATTGTTGACGTTGGACAAGGAAGACAACGTAATGATTTATGTTTGTTCATATTCACATAGAAGTTATATTGTCATAGATCCTTCAATATGTGGTGCTTGCTCAATATCTTTGCTAGCCAAAATTCCACACTAAGTAGAGATGCTACTTGTGCATCCAAAAACCCAAAAACCCAAATTCATGTTTTTAGAGTCCATCATACCTACCTATGGATCGAGTAAGATCTTTCAAGTAAGTTGTCATCGTGTAATAAGGCAATAAAAATTGCTTCTAAATGTGTTTTGATCAATTAGTGTAAGAGAAAATTGAGCGCTATACGAACTTATGATGGCAAAGTAATAAAAGCGACAGACTGCATAATAAAGGTTGCTATCATAGGGGGCAATATAGCGTGACGTTCTATTACATTAAGGGATTGAACATACAAACCAAAAAGCGCATGACAACCTCTGCTTCCCTCTGCGAAGGGCCTATCCTTTACTTTTATGTATTTACTTTTATGCAAGAGTCAAAGTATTCTCCCTTATTCCTTTTTTCTTTTTTCTTTTTGCAAGCATCATGTGGTGAGGAAAGATCTAGGCACATATATCCGGTTGTATGTGAGTGAGCATGAGTTATTATTGTTGACATCACCCTTGAGGTGAATACGTTGGGAGGGGAAACTATAAGCCCCTATCTTTCTAAGTGTCTGGTTGAAACTTTTTGCTCATGGGTATGCTGTGAGTGTTAGCAATCATAGAAGACTAAATGATGGTTGAGTATGTGGACTTGCCAAAAGGCTCTGACACGAGACCCTTCCTAAAAATATGATGCATTGTAGTTGCAAAGTTGACTGAGAACATAGTTTGTTGGTTTTCAATAAGGTTTATGCTTTATACTTCTTTGTTGTGATGAATTGTTACATGTTCATGAGAAGTTATATGATGAAGTTATATGAATAAGTTTTATGATAAAATTTGTTGCTGTTATGATAATAAACATGATGCTACTATGTCCGTATTTTGCTTTTATCGACACCTCTCTCTCAAACCATGTGGACATGCTTTTCAATATCGGCTTTCGCTTGAGGACAAGCGAGGTCTAAGCTTGGGGGAGTTGATACGTCCATTTTGTATCATGATTTCCTACTGTTATTTATTATGTTTTGATGAATAATAATGCTTTAGGGAGTGATTCTAATGCCTTTTCTCTCATAATATGCAAGGTTTACACAAAGAGGGAGAATACCGGCAGCTGGAATTCTGTACCTGAAAAAGCACATCAGAGATACCTATTCTGCACTTCTCGAAATAAGCTGAAACTTTACGAAGAATTATTTTGGATTATATTAAAAATACTGGAGCAAATAACTACCAGAGGGGGCCACCCTGGTGAGCACAAGACACCAGGGCGCGCTAGGCCCCCCAGGCGCCCCGCTACTCTCCTCATAGGATACTTATCAAAAGCTCAATTTGTAAGAAAAAATAAAAAAAATTGAATTTTCTACCTCCTTTGCTTTTTCATGTATTTTTCCGATCAGGAAAAATAAAAAGACAGAAACAAATCCACTATTGGTTTTACGTCAAGCAATACATACAACTCTCTCCAAGGAACTCGGCAAAGTAGCCCCGTAACTTCGGGAGAAGGGGTGCCCCCTCACAAAAGGGGGTCGCAGTGACCAGGCCCTGGCGACTGTTTACCAAAAACAGAGGTCTCCGCGCCCTGGTGGGTTGTGCCCAGCCAGGCCCACCTCCGGTGCTCATCTTCTAGTATATAAGGTCTTTTGACCTAGAAAAAATTAGGAGAGGACTTTCGGGACGTAACGCCGCCGTCTCGAGGCGGAACTTGGGCAGGAGCACTTTTGCCCTCCGGCAGAGCGATTCCTCCGGGGGAACTTCCCTCCCGGAGGGGGAAATCGAAGCCATCGTCATCACCAACACCCCTCTCATCTTTGGGAGGCCAATCTTCATCAACATCTTCAACAGCACCGTCTCCTCTCAAACCCTAGTTCATCTCTTGTGTTCAATCTGTCGGTGTCCTGGGAACGGGGGTACCCAGACCTGCCTGCCTGCGGCCCAGGGCGTGGCCCACCTCGACCGCCAGTATGGCCCGGCGCGGCATCACTCAAGACAAGGCCCTCGTGAGAGCCTCACCCTCGTGAGGAGGACTACACCAAGACCCCCGGAAGAAGGAGGCCTCACCAGGCACCCTCCCGAGGGGCGGAGATCTCTATCCAGTGCTCGGCCTCGAGAGGCTGAGGTGACGCCAGCCGGGCCAGGCGGGCGCCAGCGGGCACAGAAGAAGCAGTTTCCTCTTTCGTGCAAAGGAGGCAAGGACATACACGTGTTCCCAAGGCATCCCTCCAAAGGTTTCCATTCTGGCGCAACAAGACCAAGACCGCGAGCCACGCCGGACGGACGTCATCGTCGAGCCCACCTCTGCATCACTACCAGCTACTTTGCAGGGGAAGACCACCTTTCATCACGATAAGATGTACCTCCTGTCACCTTTCGAATTTGTCCGTTGTGGGATCCCTTCCCGCCAGTGCGATAAGGGAAGAGGACCCAGGTAGGGATGTAAACGGATCGGATCGGATCGGATAATGCTTTTACCATATCCTTTACCAATTTTTTTTATCGGATACGGAGCGGGGCCGATATTGACCGGATGCGGATTCGAATGCGGATTATATCGGACTACGGTTTCAGAGCGGACTCGGACCGAAAACAGACAAAAAATATCAGGTGTCAAAGTTAATAGCTACTGTTTCTTCAAAATTAGTTTCGCCCATCGTAGCTGTACATAGCTATTAAAGTCAGATAGGATTTCCTTCATTTGTGAAATAAATTAAGTTGTGACCTGGTCTTAGTTTGTCAATGTAGCCTGTCATTTTGAAAGGATTGAGTTCCTTGTTCACTTTTTTCTACCTCGCGTGAGTTTTAGCAGGAGCTGAAACTAAGCATGTACGTGCATAGGAAATGCTATTGGCTAGACGGATATGCTTGTACCTGCATGGAAGCAACCAACATTCCTGAACCAGTGATGAAACTAAGTATGTACATACATACGTGTTGGCCCCAATCGGCGCATATGCACGCAGACCAGATAATCCGCAAGTCCGACGCATATGTGTAGGGTAACGCAGCAGAAAACAAAAATTTCTGACCTACGCACCAGCCCAGGATCACTATGGAGACTGCATACAAGGTTTGATCTGTTTCGTTACCGACTCGTAGCGCAGCGGAAGTAGAGTCGATGACGAAAGGCGGTGCAGATCCCCGCAGCTAGGATTTACAACCTCCCAACCGCAAGGATGTACTCCCTCATCTTCCCCTCAGACAGCCCTCCGGGAGGCGGTTGGACAGTCCCCCGGACGGTGTCGCGGACAGCCCTTCGGGAGGACCTTCGAAAACCAGACAGTCACTCGGACAGCCCTTCGGGAGGACCCTCGAAACTAAGACGATCACTTGGACAGCCCTCCGGGAGGCACTCTCGAACTAAGACCGAAACTACGATCTCTCTACAGAGTTGCACACATACGGTGTCATCTATCCGGCAGGGCTTCGCCGTCCAGAACTAGTTCCTGCCGGAAACTAGACAGCCTTTCGGCTCTACGAAACTATTTCGCTGGGAGGGAGAGAGAAGCCAGAAATGTCATGGCAGCTGTATGTGAGAATGGATGAGATTTGGGCTGCCCCCTCCACCTCTATTTATGGGAGAAGGAGGGGTGGAGGGGCTGAAATTTCAGCCACATCCATCCATGTCATCTCCAAGATATTTTGGAGCAAAAGCCCAAAAAGGTGGCTTTCCAAAAAGTAATCCAAAAAGCACTTTCACTATTCACGACGACATATTTCAGCGTCCGTTCGAACTGAAAATATTCATGTGGGCTTAGAACATTTCCAGTACCCACTAAAATAATTTTCAACGCGATCCGAAACAATTCCGGTTTAGTGATTTTCATCTGCGAAAAGCATCTGAAGCGGTTCCGGCAGCTCCGGAACATTTCCGGTTTTCATCCCGGAAAATTCCAGAAAGTTTCCAGAACGATTCTGGCACTCTCCAAGAATTATCAGGCATGTGCCGAAACCATTTTGACTTTATGGTGTACTCCGAAACAACTTTTCGGTTTAGTGATTTTCATCTGTGAAAAGCAACTAAAGCGGTTCCGGTAGTCCGGAACATTTCCGGTTTTTGTCTCTGAAAAATCTCAGAAGTTACCGGAACAATTCTGGTACCTTCCAATAATTTCCAGGCATGTGCCGAAACCAATTTGACTTTATGGAATACCCTGAAACAACTTTTCAGTTTCACCGGAACTATTCCGATATCCTCTCCGGAACGTTTCCGTTTCGTCCGAAACTTTTTCGGTGATTTTCTCTCAGACTCCCCGTATAGTATTCAGCAGATAGATGACCGTTAAGCATGTGACCCTATAGGTTCGGTGAAGTATAGACATGACCCGGAACCCCTTCCGATCAATGATCAACATCGGAGCCGTGGACACCCATATTGACCCCTATACCCACACGAATGAATATTCGAGTGAACCTCCAGTTGCCATGTGCTATTCCTGTTGCTTCGCGATATGTTACAAATACCCGAGGTGAGACATGTTTGCATCCCCGTGGATCAACAACTTGTCCACTATGCCAGTTACCTCATTACCGGTATTGTTCTCTTTTCTCGTTCCCGTGTTCCGGCATCCCCGTGATCAAATCACAAAGTGTCTGGCCAGACGATGATGGATACCGTAACACCGAGAGGGCCCAGAGATATCTCTCCATCATCGGAGGAGCAAATCCCAATCTTGAGCTATCGAGTTACTTGACATACTTTTCCATGAACCCGTAAGCCGCCGTAATAGCCACCCATTTACAGATGACGTTTAAGAAACCCCAAAGTTCATGAAGCAAGCATGAAGAAACTCGATACTCTCATGGTCTAAGGAATTATGCAAACGTTAACCATCTCTGTGTTATTAACCATTAACTAGTGACGATTGTATCTGATAGCATAACATCAATTCGGGTCGATTCAACACAAGTGTTCTACCAACATTGCGCCCTCAAAATTGCCGGCATAGCCATGCCCATGATCAGGAAAACAGGATCATCATGCAATACTTGAGCCAGTCTTAGAGGCCAGACTAGGAATACATTTTACCGTTTATTATTCCACACGTGCATATGAGTCTTCCTCCGAGCCTCGTGGTTATTGTAGACTCGAGAACCATAGCAGTTATAGCATGGAACATAAACATAATTATGAATAGGGAGATAATCAATAACATTTATTATTACCTCTAGGGCATATCTCCTACAGACTCCCACTTGCACTAGAGTCAATAATCTAGTCAATGCTAATGCACTTTACACCTATGGCATATTGGTGTAAAAAATGCTTCGCATGTGGTATAGCCTGATGTCCAACGGATCTGACGACTTCAGCTCCGTGTGTAACTTTGCATATCCTCGCGTTTTCACGCTTTCACAAAATTCATATTTTGTGTGGACTTGGCTTTGCATATGTGTGAATCATTGGTCGAAACCTGATTCCTCAGACTGAGCTATGGAGCAACTATCTGCAATAGTGTCCCATAGACCAAAGCCATCTTGGAACCATACTAAGTTCATGAATGAACTATATGATTCAACAACTTCTTTGTCGCTTCTTAAGCGTCAACATACTTAGCCTTTGTTATAGAATTCGCCACAGTATCTTGTTTGGAACAATTTCCAACTACCGTGCCATCATATTGTGTATTACACAAAACCCTTAACTTAATCGAAAATCGCATGGAGCATTGATGAAGACTGTATCGATGTAATTACTTACAACGAGCACTTCATAATCTCTACTTGCGAGAAAACATGTCATCACTACTACTCTAGTACTCAATGACATCTTTCACTGTTGTCCTATGATCAGTACTTTGATCACTTTGGTATCCATACTCGCAACAACTTTTGGAGTATCGGACATATCTAGTTGTTTTACATAACATGGAATACATGATTAATCCAAACACAAGAGTGTGTGGAATCTCCAACATGTATTTTACTCATCAGTGTTTTGGGACACCGAGTCTTGCAAAAACTCTTTCCATGCGACTTCGGCAAGAATCACTCCTTGGCGTTTTAAATGCTAAAAAGTTTTAGCATCTTGTCAATATGTATTCATTGCTTAGCCCCATTAGGTAAATCTATCTCCATAGATCATCATGCCTAATATTGAGGCTATTTAGCCCAAGCACTTCATCGGAAAAACTATTTTCAAATGAAGTCCTAATTCGTGTCAAGAAATTTATTTCCAATTAACAATGTGTCAAGTACACAAAGTTTTTAGAAATATTATTATGCTCCCACTTACTTTCTTGAATCACAAGCATCTTCGATACCCATTTGATGAAGTCAAACCCCTCTGACCATTCCATCAAAAACGAAGATTCCAACTCCACTTTGCTCTCTTCTGTCCATCGCTGGAACTCTGAAGTTTGCATACTTACTAGCATCCTCTGGATCGACAAATTACTTTGGACTGTATCACATACAAGTCCTAGGTTTCATTTCCATCACATGGAAATCCTTTTGTCATCCATGTTTCATATCTCATGATTGAAATATGTATTAATTGCTAGTTCAACCCGAACCGACTTTAAGCATCGCTACGGTGAGACAATCTCATCGTAGTCAACTCCTTGAACTTGTTATTGCAACAAGTCGAGCTTTATGGATAAAACATTTTATCCGTATCAGTTTTTAGTTCCATAAATATTCGTTAGACTCTAAGTCTTCCGAAAGGTGTATCAAGATTTTAATCTCGAATCACTTATATGGAAACTATCTCGGATTGTATTGGCATTTAGCCAATTCCGGAGTCAGGGCCCATCAACGCTTCCTTGTGTATTGTAGGTATACTGTTGTCTAACAACAATGTCTCGTTTGCGCACCTGATAGGTTTGCACGAGCTTTGCCTACGTGGTTCAGCTGCAAGTTCGACCGAAGTCCATACATTTTATTGTAGAGACTTCCGTATCAGTCGCAGTAGGAAACTCCGGAATCACTTCCAAGGTTTCTTTCCTTTGATCTGATGATGAAGATACTGGTTATCTTTTCGAGTTGCACTGTCCTCCCACTCACCTTTTGTAAGAACTATTCTCTTTAAAAGCATACCGTTTTGCGGCAAAATTCTTTGCCTCGGTATAGTGGTGGGGGAATACCCAATGACTTGGGATAACCTTACAAAGTAGCACTTGTATGATTTGGAATAGGTTTGTAACCTTTTACACAATCCCCATATTCCAAATGTTAAGAGAAGATATAACATGGTTGGGCGTACCATACCATGGCATCATTTCAACAGACCCGATGGAGCTCTTTTCAGTGTAAAATCCGCAGTCTCTAAAGCATCACTCTTTAAAAGGGATAATGGCAAATCTATTTATGTCATCTTTGATCTTACCATGTCATAAATGGTTCGATTACATCTTCACGGACTTTCCACTTGCAGTGGTGTTCCGGGAGGTGCAAGTTATGAAACCCCTTTCACAACTCATCAGACATTCGCTAAACTTGTAACTCAAATATTCCTTTGCGCAGTCAAATTGCAGAAACATAATTTTCTCGTTACAATAACTTCTACTTCATTTTTGAAAACCTTATGAATGAATTCAAAAGATCCAGACTTACATCTCAACAAGTAAATATCCATATATCTACTTGAGTCATTTCTGAAGATAGATAAATCCACTACTTGCAACAACATTTATTGGACTACACACATCATAATGTATGATCACCAATATGTTCTTTGCTCGTTCCTTATGGCCTGTGAACGGTATTTTAGTCACTTCACTTTTCAGAGGAAAGTTGCAAGTGTCAGATGATTCAAAATCAAATGACTTCAAAATCCATCATAATGGAATTTTCCATGCGGGTTTCTCCAATGTGACCAAATGCAGTGCCACACTTGTGTGATATTCTTTTAGTCTTGCGACATTTAGCGTCAGTGTTATGGATGTATCATATTTCCATCAATATTCATAACATACATCCCATCTAGGATGGAAGCATGGCCCTTCATGTTATTCATAATACTGAACAACAATTGTTGTTTTTATGAACAACTCTTTTGCAACAAACATTGTGCAATGGGCTAGAGTGTATGAAACTCTAAAATGAATTATGAAAGTAAACCCAGAGGTAATGTATTATTATCAATATTCATAACACACGTCTCATTCATAATGAAAGTATGGCCCTTACGTTATTCATAACACCGAACATCAAAAGTTCTCTTATGAACAACCTTCTTGCAAGATACCTTATGCAAAGGGCTAGAGTGTGAAACTCTAAATGAATTATGAAAATAAATACATAGGTAATACACCGATGGAAGGCATAGTAACATTTACTATGTTACCTGTGTGTATCTTAACCTCATTCCTGGCTAGTCTTTCAGGCCATAGTAGTTCTTACATCGAGTTGCAATAGAATGCAATCAAGCGGTTATCTTTCTGATCAACTCACAATACCCAAGAATTAGTGATCAACATGTTTAACCATAATTCCCAAGAACTATATCTTTGACCAGCCTTCTATACATCAAAAACTTGTATGACATTCATACATGAGCTGGATATTCCAGTCTTCTTTCTTTCTGCCTTCATACTTCTAACAGTTTAACTTTCAGTATTTCTCCTACTCTCAGAAGAAGCATCCAACTTAAGAGTGGCGTTAGCCCCGGACTTCCTAGGCGTGAAAGTTTCACTAACACCCTTCGGACACTTCCTTTCTCTTTAAGTTGTTTGTTTTATTCACCTTTCATCATATGACAGGCGTTCTTCTGGATCCCTCTCTTATCAGTCTAATGCATAGTAAACTTCTTTACTTGTAGTTTGCAAACAAACACTGCTTTGGATATCTCATATCTTTTAGCCTTTGTCTGTCTCTGAAAACTATTTTCAGATTCCATGAATATCACATAACTATCCAAACTTACGAAGTTCGGGTCTCATGGAAGCAAACGTATTGCATTTGACTGAAACAGAATTCTAGCTTTTGGATCGAAGGACGAGAGTCACATGATCCATAGCATTAGCGGGAGAATACCGAAAGTATGCGATAGGACAAAGTCCTTCTCGGCACTCTTGAGGACAATCCTCACATTACGTTACCAACCGTAAAGTTTTAACCAGATATTTAACAGCTATTCAATTTTAATAGGGAAGGTGGAAACGCGAGCCATTATTCTACAACTATTATGCAAACCACACTTAGAAAGTGTTCAAAATTAATTGCACTGAGAATTAAACAAGTTAATTCAACAGTGCGCTCCCACTCAAATCAATATCTCTCAAAATTGATTATGAATGATTCAAGACACGAATTTAAATTCAACGCCATTGATGGTGAGCATCACTGATGACGAGAACTTCAATCGTTAGGCAAACTTGCCGATCACATCTCTATGTGACTCTTGTTCATCTTTCGATGCGTGTGTTCCGAGCTCATGACTTTCATGCCTGAACGTCAAGACAACCAAGTGATCTTGTTGCGAGGTCTCAACTCACCCGCCTCACACATCCCTAATCGTTCGTACCCATGTCAGCATGGCGCACCCCGAAAAGTTAGGTGCCGTGACGGTGCTACACTTGGGAGAACACTGACTACTTGATATTTTTAGTGAGAGATCACCCTAATAAAAGCGACTACCGCGCAATCAAGAAGGGTGCACCATAAGGGATAAACATCTCAGGCAATTCATAATAGCATGATATGGTATAGCCCTTTCTGACGGAGAAGTCTTTCATTTCTTCGTCTTCGGCATTAGCGTTGGTGTTCACCTTCGCGAAGATTGCCACCACCTTGTCGATGCACCAAATAATATAGCTATCTCTATAGCTAATAAAATAAGTGCATTACATAAGGTTGACACGCAGGTCATTAAAGTGCAATCATATGGCTCCAGCCATCATGCCGAATCATGACACGCAGGTCATGTTAGTATTACATCATATAGTCATCTCATACATAATCAAATTAATATGAGCACTGCTATACCACATCATATGCACATGCAAACCATCCTGCAAAACCAAGTTAGACGCCTCTAATCGGTTCATGCAAAAACTTGTTTTTCGTGGCTTCTAAGGTTTCAAAACAAACCGAAGCTACCAACGTCCATCATCAAGCATGATAATCCAAGTTGCTAGATTAACCTTCCAGGGTGTATGAAACACGAGATAATAAAATCTCGAGCCCCATACTAAACTTTGTCATACGCGTGACCCCCGTGCAGATCACATCTGCATTGCCCTTTCGTCTGCGAAACATCCATCTTTCTCAACTATGGTGGAACCCAAAGAACTGTTAGCACTTCGTTGATCTGTCAATCAGCATACTCAGGAGCAGCATGAAAGGATCGCGGATTGCCAGAACTTTGTGAGATTCCACCATGCCGTCAAGATCAGGACTACGCAAATTCAGGGGAAGCAACAGGAACATCAGGTAACAGATTTCATCTGCTACCCGCACAAATAATTTTCAGCAATAGATCTCATATACTACCTAATTATATTGTGCAACACCCATACATCTCTATGTATTCTAGATCGCAACCTGCATCTACGCATAGCACGGCTCTTGATGCCATTGTAGGGTAACGCAGCAGAAAACAAAAATTTCCGACCTACGCACCAGCCCAGGATCACTATGGAGACTGCATACAAGGTTTGATCTGTTTCATTACCGACTCGTAGTGCAGCGGAAGTAGAGTCGATGACGATCGGCGGTGCAGATCCCCGCAGCTAGGATTTACAACCTCCCAACCGCGAGGATGTACTCCCTCATCTGCCCCTCGGACAGCCCTCCAGGAGGCGGTCGGACAGTCCCCCGGACGGTGTCGCAGACAGCCCTTCGGGAGGACCTTCGAAAACCGGACAGTCACTCGGACAACCCTTCGGAAGGACCCTCGAAACTAAGACGATCACTTGGACAGCCCTCCGGGAGGCACTCTCGAACTAAGACCGAAACTACGATCTCTCTACAGAGTTGCACACATACGGTGTCATCTATCCGGCAGGGCTTCGCCGTCCAGAACTAGTTCCTGCCAGAAACTAGACAGCCTTTCGGCTCTACGAAACTATTTCGCTGGGAGGGAGAGAGAAGCCAGAAATGTCATGGCACTTGTATGTGAGAATGGATGAGATTTGGGCTGCCCCCTCCACCTCTATTTATAGGAGAAGGAGGGGTGGAGGGGCTGAAATTTCAGCCACATCCATCCATGTCATCTCCAAGATATTTTGGAGCAAAAGCCCAAAAAGGTGGCTTTCCAAAAAGTAATCCAAAAATCACTTTCACTATTCACGACGACATATTTCAGCGTCCGTTCGAACTGAAAATATTCATGTGGGCTTAGAACATTTCTAGTACCCACTAAAATAATTTTCAACGCGATCCGAAACAATTCCGGTTTAGTGATTTTCATCTGCGAAAAGCATCTGAAGCGGTTCCGGCAGCTCCGGAACATTTCCGGTTTTCATCCCGGAAAATTCCAGAAAGTTTCCAGAACGATTCTGGCACTCTCCAAGAATTATCAGGCGTGTGCCGAAACCATTTTGACTTTATGGTGTACTCCGAAACAACTTTTCGGTTTAGTGATTTTCATCTGTGAAAAGCAACTAAAGCGGATCCGGCAGTCCGGAACATTTCCGGTTTTTGTCTCTGAAAAATCTCAAAAGTTACCGGAACAATTCTGGTACCTTCCAATAATTTCCAGGCATGTGTCGAAACCAATTTGACTTTATGGAATACCCTGAAACAACTTTTCAGTTTCACCGGAACTATTCCGATATCCTCTTCGGAACGTTTCCGTCTCGTCCGAAACTTTTTCGGTGATTTTCTCTCAGACTCCCCGTCTAGTATTCAGCAGATAGATGACCCTTAAGCGTGTGACCCTATAGGTTCGGTGAAGTATAGACATGACCCGGAACCCCTTCCGATCAATGATCAACATCGGAGCCGTGGACACCCATATTGACCCCTATACCCACACGAATGAATATTCGAGTGAACCTCCAGTTGCCGTGTGCTATTCCTGTTGCTTCGCGATATGTTACAAATACCCGAGGTGAGACATGTTTGCATCCCCGTGGATCAACAACTTGTCCACTATGCCAGTTACCTCGTTACCGGTATTGTTCTCTTTTCTCGTTCCTGTGTTCCGGCATCCCCGAGATCAAATCACAAAGTGTCTGGCCAGACGATGATGGATACCGTAACACCGAGAGGGCCCAGAGATATCTCTCCATCGTCGGAGGAGCAAATCCCAATCTTGAGCTATCGAGTTACTTGACATACTTTTCCATGAACCCGTAAGCCGCCGTAATAGCCACCCAATTACAGATGACGTTTAACAAACCCCAAAGTTCATGAAGCAAGCATGAAGAAACTCGATACTCTCATGGTCTAAGGAATTATGCAAACGTTAACCATCTCTGTGTTATTAACCATTAACTAGTGACGATTGTATCTCATAGCATAACATCAATTCGGGTCGATTCAACACAAGTGTTCTACCAACATTGCGCCCTCAAAATTGCAGGCATAGCCATGCCCATGATCAGGAAAACAGGATCATCATGCAATACTTGAGCCAGTCTTAGAGGCCAGACAAGGAATACATTTTACCGTTAATTATTCCAAACGTGCATATGAGTCTTCCTCCGAGCCTCGTGGTTATTGTAGACTCGAGAACCATAGCAGTTATAGCATGGAACATAAACATAATTATGAACAGGGAGATAATCAATAACATTTATTATTGCCTCTAGGGCATATCTCCTACAATATGCACGCATGAAACTAAGCATGCTATTAGGGTTAGGGTTGTATTGTATTAATATGTGACGATTATAATTACTAATTAAATTCATGGACAATAAATTGCATATTTGGGCTTGCCAATTGGACTAAATTTATCGGATAATCCTATTTGATAACTTCGGATAATCCGTAAAAAACACCGGATAATCCACATCCGTCGGATATTACCGATACCATATCCGCTACCATATCCGTCGGATATCCGGTTTACCATAATCCGTATCCGCATCCATATCCGTCGGATTCGTGCAAGTGCATACCATATCCTTAAAAACGGATGCGGATGCGGATTCGGAACGGAAATTATCCGTACCATTTACATCCCTAGACCCGGGCCATTATAAATAGAGACTAGGCTGCGCCGTAGAGGAGGATGGATCCAAAACCACCCGAGCGCCCTCGCAAGGTTGCTCACCACTGTACCAGTTCATCCACAAACCTCCTCGTGAGGCAATCCACCAAAAGCAGGAGTAGGGTTTTATGCTTCACAGCGTGCCGAACCTGGGTAAATCCGCGTGTTAGTCTTCTTCCCCGCGATTGAGTGAGTTCGATTTGGCCGGGCTGTGGAGCCGTGAGCTTGAAGCCGAAGCTGGTTGGGATCTTCGCACACGCCCCTGAGTTCGAACCTCTTTGGGTTTGCAGATCCCGAAATCTGACATTTGGCGCGCCAGGTAGGGGGCGTGTCGAAGTCATTCCTCAAGCTTCGCCTCCTCTCCGCTCCGCCGCTCCGGTGGCTGACGCCCGCCCAGCCCGCACCATGCGCCGAGCTGCTCGTGTCGCCCAGACAGCGCCAGTGGGCCGCCAGGCCACGTGCCAATCCGCCTCTCCCGCGTCCGACGCCGCCATGGGCCCAAACACCCACGAGCAGCATGACTCGTCGCAGCCGGTCACCGCACAGCGCGATGGCCACACTGCCACCCCGTCCATCATTCCAGCTACTGGGTCGTCCTCCCACGCTCGCCCCGGGCAGGCGCACGGGCCAGCCGCACTGCTCATGGCGCGCGAGCTGCTGCGCTACCGCCCTGCCCCCAACCGCTACGACGACTGGCTCGGGCGCATCGCGGAGCTCGTCAGCGCCGCCGGCGACGCCCCGGTGCTCTCCTACTCGCTCCGTCCCCCGCCCTCTCTGGCAGGCGACGTGGCCCATGGTGCGCCACCTCTTCCTCCCCAGCGTGACGCCGACCTCGAGCCCAGGCGTGAAGCGGGCCTGCACGACCAGCCGGACGGGCCACCAGCGTGGGCGAGGGATGAAGTAAGCTGCCAGGTGGTGCCACGGCCGCGCGCTGACGCGCGCGTGCTCCCCGCGCCGCTGCGCCAGCGTCAGGACCGTGCACCTATGGAGGCCGAGGCGCAGGAACACCAAGACCGGGCCCTTCCCACGCGCGCGGTGCCCGTGGGTGCAGTGGGGTTCCGCGCCCTCACCCCGGAGCTGCGTCGGGTCGCTTGGCCCGTCAAGTTCAGGCCGTACCTGCCTCCCCGCTACGACGGCACCCCTGACCCCGCGGAGTTCCTACAGCTCTACTTGCTGAGCATTGAGGCGGCTAGAAGAGACGTCAAGGTCATGGCGAACTGGTTCCCCATGGCCCTCAAGGGTGGTGCGCTCTCCTGGCTCCTCAAACTCCCGGAGGGGTCAATCTCCTCCTGGGACGAACTTCGCGAGCGCTTCGTCGCCAACTTCCAAGGCACTCGTGACTGCGCCCTCGCTGTGACTGACCTGCATCGCGTGAAGCAACAGCCGGGTGAGACCTTGCACAAGTACATACAGCGTTTCACGACTGTTCGCCTCAAGATCCCGAGGGCGTCAGACGAGGCCATCATCTCGGCGTTTACCGACGGCGTGAGGGATGTCAAGATGAATGAAGAGCTTTCCAGCCACGACGACCTGTGCACGGCCTTGGAGATGTTCAACCTGGCCAACAAGTGTGCAAAGGCTGAGGAGGGCCGCCTCTCCCTCCTTGAGCTTCCGGAGGCGGACCTCGAAGACAAGAAGACCAAGGCCAAGGAAACGAAGCGCAAGGCACCCGCGGTGCTGGCGGCGGAACCTTAGGCGAAGCGCAGTCGAGATGAGGAGCCCCCCAGGGGTGGACGACCATTCTGCATTTTCCACTACACCAGTAACCACAACACCAACGACTGCCAAGAGCTCAGGTCGCTCCGTGACGAGCATTTCGGTCGTCGCCCTGGGCGCGGCCACCATGGCTATGGTCACGGCGGAGGCCACCGTGGAGGCCGCTGGGACAGTCGCGACCCGCGTCAGGATTGGCGCGACCAGCCTCGGGAGGACCGCTGGCACGACGAGCCTCGTGAGGGGCCCCGCCGCGACCAGCCTCGTGAGGCTCGCCCTCATGAGGCCGGCCTCCCCCCGCTGCCGCCGCCACCCAGGAGGAAGGAAGAAGATAGGCAGGACGACAGGGCTGGGGGCTTCCAGGAAGCCAGGGCAATCACTTGCATCCTGGGCAGCGCTCAGGCCCCTGGGTCGAACCGGATCTTCAAGCAGTTCTCGTGGGAGGTGAACGCGGCTCTCCCGAAGCTTGAGGCCGTGCGTCCCCTCAAGTGGTCACAGTGCGCTATCACCTTCGACTCCAAGGATCAACTCAGGTGCTCGGCCCTGGCAGGCGCGCTCCCCATGCTGTGCTGACCATCAGCAATGTCCTCATCACCAAGACCCTTATCGACGGTGGCGCTGGGCTCAATGTCCTCTCCATCGAAACGTTCGAGACGCTCCAAGTGCCCTATGACCAGCTCATGCCACCCAAGCCTTTCTTAGGGGTCATCGATGGCTCCACTGTCCCCATCGGGCAAGTGCGCCTGCCGGTCACCTTCGGCGGGCGTAACAACTACCACACCGAGCTCATCGACTTCAACGTCGCTCACATCCACCTCCCGTAGAACGCGATCCTCGGGTACCCTCCCCTCGTCAAGTTCATGGCGGTTACTCACCATGGCTACAACGTCCACAAGATGCCGGGGAGTGGTGGCGTCATCACCGTCGCCTACGATGAGAAGGACGACGTTTGCTCCCTCGAGCGCGCCTATCGGGCCGCAGCAGCAGAAAACTCTGACGACGAAGGTGGCATCCTGCCTCCTGAGGATGTCCCCAGGAAGAAGAAGCAGCTCCTCTCCAAGGGGCGTCAGGGGGCGGAGGCCTCCAAGGACGACGCCTCAGGCTCCGCGCCCGAAGCCAGGGCTCCTTCCCCCCTCGCATAGGAAGCCGTGCTCGGCGCCTCCCTCGGGTCGGGCTCGGGGGCTTCCATCTAGAAGGCCTCCGACCTGACCAGTGAGACGAGGGAGGTGCTCGGGCACCACATGGAGGCATGCTTCGACGCACGCCCACTCAAGCAAGGAGCACGGCGCGAGGCGCTAGGTTCGCGGGAGTTCATCGCCAATGCGATCGAGGAGCTTCAGGAGGCGTAGGCCATGCGAGGCGGGTGTCGCCCCGCACCACCTAGCGCAGCCACCGTCCCCGGCTCGGGCAGCATGCTGCACATCTGCGTCAACATACCAGGCATCAACAAGGCCACGTCCAATGGCCTCTTCCGGCTGTCGCGCGTTGGCCGCAGTGGGGGCTATCCGTGCAACTACATCCGCGTGCCCTTTGGCCTGGTGAATGCGGGTGCCACGTACTGGCGCCTCGCCCAGGCCATGCTCGCGCCCTACGAGGCCCGGCGCCACGCGGTACTGGAGGAGGTACCGGGCCCTTGCGAGACCCCCGAGCCTCCGGAGGCGTCGGGCTCATGAAGGCCAGGCTCCAACGACTACCTCGACGCTTCAGCGGTATCGCTACTAGATGACTTTTTGGTTCGTCCCAGGTAACTTTTTGGTTTTTCAGATTGAGGGCGCCCATTGGGCTGCACTATCCTCAGGCGGTTAGGGCCCGTCCCTACAGCCGCGTCGTTTGCGCATGTATCAGAACCTCTTATGCACTTGATAAATTTCCTAAGTATTCCAACCTGCATGCTCGGCGCTTCGCCACCATGAATGTCGCTGCGCCATAATGATCCCGCCTTCGACCACCTCGTGATTAAGGGCTGGCACGACGTCTGTGCTCGGGTCCGTCCCTACAGCGTTGACAAATCCAAGCTGTCGAGCTCTATCTCATGGGCCAGCCCCGTGCACGTCACCTCTCGTGGCCCTTGGTGCTATGTCCTCGCATGAGCTAATCGGGAGTGGGTGAGTCAGGGTGCGCAGCACGGTTCCTGCAACCACAGTCGGTGTTTCGCTGCGTGGGAGCCGCGGGCCGGGTGTTTTCTCCTCGGGTTGTCGCATGGGAAGACTGGGCACGGCGTCTATGCTCGGGTCCGTCCCTGCAGCGTCAATAAATCCAATGGCTGAGCTCTGTCTGGCGGGCCAGCCCCGCTCACGTCACCTCCAGGGGTCCTTGGTGTTTGCACTTCTCATGCGACGGCCCTCGGAAATTCGTTCGACACAGGTTTCTCCAAAATATATAGGACTTGCAATGGAGCCTCTTACTGGAAGATTCAGGCGCAACCCGCCTTTGAGGTAGGGCCTCGTGAGACCCGCGCTGGCAAATGTGTGCCCAAATACACCTCCAGTTCTACCATGCAGGCCACGCGTACGAACTTAATGGGCTGTACACGCCCGGGTGCTCAGGAGACGAGCCCCCCTTCCCATGCCCAAGTGGAAGCCCCATGCTCCGCGCTGGCGGATGACACTGTCGCTCAGTGGCTATGCCCACACAACGTGGAAGCCCCATGCTCCGCGCTGGTGGATAAACAACCGAGGGTGCTCTAGCGGCTGCACCAACCTCAGGACAGCCCCTCACAGCCCCGTCTCACAGCATTCCCCTGGGATGCCCGCGCGAGGGGGCTGCACGGGGGCTACGCTCAGGCCGGGCCTGGCGCGCGCCACCTCTCCAGGTCCCTGATACCTGGTCTTCCCGCGTCCCTCCCAGGCAAAAGCTGGCGAGGAAAGGTATGGGAGCCGCTCGTACGTCAAGGGGGACCCCTGAGCAACGCGACTCAGGGGCCTCACTGGTCACGTAGCCCCTCACCCCTTGGTCTCGTCCTGGTGATCCGGAAGCCCCAACGATGGTTGAGGTATGCGCGGGACCGGGCCCTGTCGACGCAGAGCTCAAGGCGCTCCAAATCTCCAAATCAACCCCGTCGTCGCCATGTTCCCTTCATGAGGGCTGCTCGCACGTCAAGGGGGACTCCTGAGCATCGCGACTCAGGGGCCTCACTGGTCACGTAGCCCCTCACGCCTTGGTATCGTCCTGGTGATCCGGACGTCCCAACGGCGGTTGAGGTATGAGCGGAATCGAGCCCTACCGACGCAGAGCGCTACAACAAATAGGAAGGAAGCAAGGCGAGGAAGGAAACCACATAATTTAAACAGTCATTACAAGCATTGAATGTCGCCGAAAACGCAAACAAGTCTAACGCCTCCGCGAGGCACGATAGATGTTGCAGGAAAGGACCTAGGAGGAGGAGCTGACACCACCGCACGCCCCGACCGCGGGGAGCTCGTCGTCGACATCGCTGCCGTTATCGTCGTCATCATTGACCTTCGCAGCTGCAGGAGGCGAGGGAATGGCAACGCAGGCGAACTTCTTCATCAACGCTTCCATGGCGCCCTCCACGGCCGTCGCGGTAGCGGCGCAAACCCCAGGATCAACCGGGCGAACCAGGCTCGCGAAGGTAGAGGTGACTAAAGACGCGCGTCACAGCCGCGAAGAAGAGGTCGTGGCACTCACTCTCCAAGACGGTCTCCACCTTGGCAACGGCACCCTCGAGCACCTCGACGAGCTTGGAAGAGAGCCCCGTGAAGCCGCTCTCAGGAGCTACCAAGGGTTCCACGAATCCCCCCCGGCAGATGGAGTGCAGTGCCCGACGGAGCCTGAGCTCGACGGAGGGGAGGGCATCGCGCTCCACATCCCTTCTCTTCTCAGCCGCATCAAGGGCCTCCTCCCTTGCGTCCAACTAAGCCTTCTCCCCTGCTACTTCTTCCTTCAGCTTGTCCAGATGCTCGCGCTCTGTGGATTGGTTGGCCACCGCCTGGGACAGCGCGAAGTCGCGGTCGGCAAGCTTGGCCTCACAGGCCTTGAGGTCTTCCTCCCGCTAGCGGAGCTGTTCAGCGAGCACAACTTTCTGCTACTGAAGAACCTTTAGGCTGGCCTCCGCTTCACCGCAGCGCTCTGCGGCAGACGCTGCATCGGCCAGCGCCGCGTCGCGAGCTGCCTTGGCTAATGCGGCTTAATTCCTGCTCTCCGCAGCGGTGGCCTCGACTTTGTTCAAAACCGCCGTGGTGGTGGCTTCGGCCTGGAGCCACCCAGAAAGGAGCCCCATGCGCTCCTTCGCAAGGCAACCGTCGGCGCTCTGGAGATCGTCCCGGACTTGATCCAGAGCGGCATAGGCCCCCTCCAGGGTGCCTGACCCGACCAGAAGGCCACAACTCGGAGGTGCCAGGGTCTGGCCCGGAGGTGGCGTCTGCGCAGCAGCGGGCGCCGCCCCCAGGGGGGCAGAAGCATTGCGGGCTGAGGGCGCCGGAGGCTGCATCACCACCTCGGACAAGGCAAGGATGGACGGCCCCTCGGCCAGCCGGCCCTCGGGTACTGGCCTCTCCGGCAGCAGCGCCGATGCATCCCCAGGGGCAGAAGTAGCCTCTCCCACGGGCGTCGGGGCCTCCACGGCCGCGGCAAGGAGTGTCGCCCCGTGAGCATCCCACGCAGGCCTCGGGGGCTCCACGGCCGCGACAAGGAGAGTCGCCCCGTGAGCCTCCTCACCCACGACGTCCGCCCCCCCATTAGGTGTCGGCGGGGCGCAAGGAACAGGCGTCGCGTCAGAAGGCACCCTCGGCTTGACGCCCGCCTTCTTCTTCTTCATCTTCAGCATGGCGGCGCTCTTGGTTACCAAGCGAAGAAGGGACCGTGAGCACGCGAGCCACCTGCGGGCGGCCAAAAGCAAAGCAGGGTTACTTACTCTTCGACGTCAACCCACTTCCTATTCTTCTCCACCGCGGCGAAGGTGGGGATGAACTCGCCCTTCTCCAGGGAGGCACCACCGTGCAGGAAAGCGGAGGCCTCGCCCGCACGGGCCGTGGCCGGAGAAGCCGTACCCACCCCGGCCGCGGCCACCTCGACCGCAGGTTGCGGCTCGAGCAGGGGCGAGGCAGGCGCCTCAGTCGCCTTACTAGCACGAGGGGGGCACTCCGGAGGAGGCCCAGCCGCGTGCTTCCACAAGGTCGCTCGGCCGGCGGTCCGCGTGGCCCGAGGAGTGGGTCCTGACCCCCTGAGGACCCTAGCGAATCGCGAAGGACTAGCAGCCAGGGGTTCGCTGGCATCGTCGACGTCTTTGAAGCCGCGGAGGAGCATGCTCCGCGATGGAGGGGACACCTCTTCCAGATCGTCATCCGCAGTCTCCTCCGAGTCTTCCTCACCCGTGGTGTCGCCGGAGGACACCGTCACTAGGGAGCGAGGGCACTCGGCTAGAGAAAGCCCCAACTCGTCGAAGGTGGGCATGGCGGCGACCAGATCGGCCTTGTCGTCATGGCAATACAGCCGGGCGTAGGCCTCGGGGAGGTCCCTGGGGTCGCCGTTGAGTAGGGTCGCCACGACCCTGTTCAGCTCCCCATTGGTCAGGCGAGCGGATCGGAGCCTGATGCCATCCCCATCACCCTGGTAGTCCCATATGGGCTTCGAGTGAGCCTGGAGCGGCGCCAGACGTTGCACCAGAAAGTCCTTCACTATCATCCCCCCGGTCAACTTCCTGGTGCTGATGTCTCGGGAGATCTGCTCCAGGACGGGCTTAGCCCGGGGTCGGTGAGCTTCGCGGAGCCCCACGCAGGAGTCTTCTCCGGTAGCCCCTTCGGGAACTCCAGGAGAGAGTTAAGGCCCTGGACATCCAAGAAGACCCAGCGGTGCCAGATGTTCTCCACCTTCTTCCCGGCCTTCGAGAGCATGTTCCCGCTCTGGACCGCGACGAAGGAGACGCATGCCGACCGCTGAGCGCCGTCGTGAAGCCGCAAGCTGAAGAAATGGCGGAAGAGGGCCACTGAAGGCTTCACGCCTACGAAGGCCTCGCAGTAAAAGGCGAAGACGGACAAAAGCATGATGGAGTTGGGTTGGAGATGGAGGGCCTGGATCCCATAGTGCTCGAGGATAGCGATGAAGTACCCTGAGAAGGGCGAAATGATCCCGAAGAAGATGCTGTGGAGGAAGAAAGGATAGACTGACTTGGCCAAGCTATGCTGCCCCCACTCATTGGTGCCGTCCGCCGTCGACGGAAGCACCGGGTGAGGTCCCTGTCCTTGGCTATGGAAGACTCCGAGAGCATCGACGAGGTGGAAGCAGAGGCCGAGCCTTGAGCTTCGGACTTCGAGTTGCCGGCGGGCGCCATCGAGAGGTCCTTGAGAACAAGAGAGCAAGGGGGAGGAAGGTGCAGCGCTGAGATCTGGAGGAGTTCTCGCAGAGGATAAGGATCTGGGCCAAGGAGCAAGAGCACAGGGAAGGAAAGCAATAATGGCTCGACACCGGGCGTCAGGCTTTTGTCGGTTCGGGCAGTTGCCAAGGGAACACGGGCGCATCCAACCGCGCACCACGCGCCAGGCCTGGCCCGCAGGCGATTGGAGCCCACGACGCTTTGGGCCATCTTCTTCGGCTTCGCCCCGAAGCCAACTCGAGCGTGCCTTCGGCCTGGGGGCTACTGTCGGCGTCCTGGGAACGGGGGTACCCAAACCTGCCTGCCTATGGCCCGGGGCGTGACCCCCCTCGACAGCCAATACGGCCCGATGCGGCATCACTCAAGACAAGGCCCTCGTGAGAGCCTCACCCTCGCGAGGAGGACTACACCAAGACCCCCGGAAGAAGGAGGCCTCACCAGGCTCCCTCCCGAGGGGCGGAGATCTCTATGCAGCGCTCGGACTCGAGAGGCTGAGGTGACGCCAGCCGGGCCAGGCAGGCGCCAGCGGGCACAAAAGAAGCAGTTTCCTCTTTGGTGCAAAGGAGGCTAGGACGTACGCGGGTTCCCAAGGCATCCCCCCAAAGGTTTCCATTCCGGTGCAACAAGGCCAAGACCGCGAGCCATGCCGGATGGACGTCATCGTCGAGCCCACCTCTGCATCACTACCAGCTACTTTGCAGGCGAAGTACCTTTCGTCAGGATAAGATGTACCTCCTGTCCTCTTTCGAATTTGGCCGTTGTGGGATCCCTTCCCACCAGTGCGATAAGGGAAGAGGACCTGGGCCATTATAAATAGAGACTAGGCTGCACCGTAGAGGAGGATGGATCCAAAACCACCCGAGCGCCCTCGCAAGGTTACTCACCACTGTACTAGTTCATCCACAAACCTCCTCGTGAGGCAATCCACAAAAAGGCAAGAGTAGGGTTTTAGGCTTCGCAGCGGCCCGAACCTGGGTAAATCCTCGTGTGCTAATCTTCTTCCCCGTGATTGAGTGAGTTCGTCAGGCTAGGCTGCCGAGCCGTGAGCTTGAGGTCGAAGCTGGTGGGGATCTTCGCACATGCCCCTGGGTTCGAACCTCTTTGGGTTTTGCGGAGCCCGAAATCCGACATTTGGCGCGCCGGGTAGGGGGCATGTCAGAGTCTTCTACAAGCTTCGCTTCTTCTCCGCTCCGTCGTTTCGATGGCCGACGCCCGACAAGCTTCCTTCGGCCCCGGCGGATCCTCCTTCACCAACCTCGCCGCTACTACCCAAGACACATGCCCAGGCAGCTCGGTGCTGGGCGGTCGTTACCTGGCCACCAGCGTCGTCTCCACCGCCGTCGCTGCTCGTGCTGGCCAGGCGCGTGGCGGGCGTGTGGCGCCCACGGGACCGACATCACCCTGTACCCACGTGGGAGACCTCAACGTGCATGACGCGCTGATGATGGCAAGTGAGCTACTTCGCCATCGCCCGACGCACGGGGGCTTCGATGCCTGGGCCGACCACATCGCCGAGTTGCTCACCATCGCGAGGAGGGCCTGGGTTCCGCACCACTCTTCTCGACCCCCGACGCAGGGCGTCGGGGGCTCGCTCGCCGTACCGCTCACCTCATCGGCTGACGGCGTGCCCACCCCATGCCCGGGAGAGCCCGGGGAAGGCCCGCCACATGCCGTGCTCCTTCTCCTCCGGATCCCGGTGACCGGCTTCGGGGTGCCGTCCAGCCCCGCCGATGGTGCCTTCGAAGAGTGTGACGGGACGCTCCGCGCACGCCTCAACGCGCACACTCATACCCCGGAGTATCATCAACAGCCTGGGTCGTCCCGGCGCGAGCGCGCCAACCGGCGCAGGGACCAGGCGGCTCAGACTTCTCGGCAGGCACATAACCATAACGAAGGCGCGATGGATAACCAGGGAGGCAACCCACGTCAAGACACTCGCGACCTACCTCGCGGTGACGGCAGAGGTAAGCAGCTTCGGGTGGAGGTTCGTCGTAGGAGGGTCTGTGGGCCGTGCGTCCAGGGCGGCGTCGCCTTGTCGCCCAAGGAGACCGCCCATGGGGCGCGCGGAGACGGTTCAGGAGGAAGCCAAAGCCTTTACACAGAGGCCTATGTTCCGAGCTGTGTCGTACCTGCGGATGGCGCCGTGGATCACGCGCCCCCCGCGGGTGCCAGCATCGTCCCGGAGTAGGGAGATGTCCCGGACGACCTCTCCAAGCCGAGCCTGGGGGCTCCCACTGAGGGAGCACCGGGCCAGGTTGGTGCAAGCGAGGGGGCGTCCCGGGATGCGCGGGGGCGCGGCACAGCTGCCGCCCTCGCGAGCAAGCAGCACGCAGCCGAACCCTCTGGGCCGCAGGGGCTACCGCCTAGGGGGATCGGCAGGATACAAGCAGCGCGGGCCACACGGGGCAACAGGGCCGCCGGTGCGGCCCTCAGGAGGCAGGTCCTCGGGTCGTGGTCTGGCCAGTGCCCTGACGCCTCATGAGGCAGCTTCACCAACACAACACCCCTATGGCTGCGATGGGTGCATTGTGCTCATGTTTGGGCCACGGGAGGGCAATCCCGCGGCTACGCGGGGAACAATGCACTCAGGTTTGGGCTGTATGTGGGGACCCCGACTCATAAGTCGTGATCACCGAATGTACATGCATAGTGATCCTAGAGATCAATGCTCACTGAATACATAGAAACTGAATAACAAGAGTCTTACATCCATTACATACCGTTTGTACTCAAATATGGCCTTTATGGCCAAGTCTTCATAAACTTGCAGCGGAAATCTTCAACGATAGCATGAACCCATGTCATCTACCTTAACCCTATAGGCATTCTGACTGGGAAGTGTCCTAGCTCGCACGTACGTCACCATGGTAATCTTCATCACAACCTGGTCTTTCATGCCTGGCCAATAAAATAACCAGTGGCAAGCCAATGAGTACTTTGAATGTACTCGCAACCAACCCATGTTTGTGTTGGAAATATGCCCTAGAGGCAATAATAAATTAGTTATTATCATATTTCCTTGTTCATGATAATCGTTTATTATCCATGCTATAATTGTATTGATTGGAAACTCAATTACATGTGTGGGTACATAGACAAACAATGTGTCCCTAGTAAGCCTCTAGTTAAACTGGCTTGTTGATCAAAGATGGTGAAGGTTTCCTAGCTATAGACATGAGATGTCATTTGATAATGGGATCACATCATTAGGAGAATGATGTGATGGACAAGACCCAAACTATGAACATAGCATATAATCGTGTCAGTTTATTGCTATTGTTTTCTGCATGTCAAGTATCTATTCCTATAACCATGAGATCATGCAACTCACTGACACCGGAGGAATACCTTGTGTGTATCAAACGTCACAACGTAACTGGGTGACTATAAAGATGCTCTACAGGTATCTCCGATGGTGTCTGTTGAGTGGGCATGGATCAAGACTGGGATTTGTTACTCCGTGTTACGGAGAGGTATCTCAGGGCCCACTCGGTACTACAACATCACAACAAGCCTTGCAAGCAATGTGACTAAAGTGTTAGCCACGGGATGTTGTATTACGGAACGAGTAAAGAGACTTGCCGGTAATGAGATTGAACTAGGTATAGAGATACCGACGATCGAATCTCGGGCAAGTAACATACCGAAGAACAAAGGGAACACCATACGGGATTAACTGAATCCTTGACATAGAGGTTCAACCGATAAAGATATTCGTGGAATATGTAGGAACCAATATGGGCATCCAGGTCCCTCTATTGGTTATTGACCGTAGAGGTGTCTCGGTCATGTCTACATAGTTCTCGAACCCGCAGGGTCTGCACACTTAAGGTTCGGTGACGTTTCGGTATAGTTGAGTTATGTATGTTGGTGACTGAAGGTTGTTCGGAGTCCCGGATGAGATCCCGGACATCACGAGGAGCTCCGGAATGGTCTGGAGGTAAAGATTGATATATAGGAAGTTGGTGTTTGAACTCCAGAAAAGTTTTGGGCATTTCCGGCAGTGTACCGGGAGTGACGAATGGGTTCCGGGGGTCCACCAAGTGGGCCCACCACACCCCAAGTGAGTCACATGGACCTGAGGGTGGCGCACCAGCCCCTGTTGGGCTGGGCGGCCGGCCCAAGAAGGCCTATGCGGCTGGGCTTGAGGGAAAGCAAAGTCCAAGTGGGGGAAGGGAAGGAATCCTACTAGGAATAGGATTGGAGGTGGACTCCTCCACCTCCTCCTCCTTGCGGCCAACTCCTAGGAGGAGATTTCGGCCGGCCAGCCCCTCCCCTCCCTCCTATATATACTAGAGGGAGAGAGGGCAAAAGCAATTCAACCCTAAGCCACGGTGCAGCCCTCTCTCCCAATAGATCAAGTCCTCTAGTTTTCAGCGGTGCTTAGGCGAAGCCCTGCTGGAATAGTTCCACCACCACCGCCGCCGCGCCGTCGCGCTGCCGGAGAACTCATCTACCTCTCCACTCCCTCTTGCTAGATCAAGAAGGAGGAGATCGTCATCGAGCTGCTCGTGTGCTGAACACGGAGGTGCCGTCCGTTCGGTACTAGATCGTGATTGTATCGCGGGACGCTCGTCGATTTGTATCGCGAAGACGTTCAATTACATCAACCGCGTTCTGAATGCTTCCCGCTTAGCGATCTACAAGGGTATGTAGATCCACTCTCCCTCTCATAGATGCTCATCACCATGGATAGATCTTGCGTGTGCGTAGGAAATTTTTTGTTTCCCATGCAACGTTCCCCAACAGTGGCATCAGAGCTAGGTCTATGTGTTGATGAGATCACGAGTAGAACACAAAGGAGTTTGTGGGCGTTGATATTCAGATTGCTTCCTCCCTTGGTCTTGTCTTGATTCGGCGGTATTGTGGGATGAAGCGGCCCGGACCAACATTACTCGTACGCTTACGAGAGAGCGGTTCCATCAACTGACATGTAACTTCGTTGCATAAAGATGGCTGGCGGGTGTCTGTTTCTCCCACTTTAGTTGGATCGGATTCGACAAAGGCGGTCCTTGAGAAGGTTGAATAGCAATTTGCGTATCACCGCTGTGGTTTTTGCGTAGGTAAGAATTGTTCTTGCTAGATACCCGTAGCAGCCACCTAAAACATGCAACAACAATTAGAGGATGTCTAACTTGTTTTTGCAGGGTATGTTGTGATGTGTTATGGCCAATTACATGATGAGATATATGTGATGTATGAGATGATCATGTATTGTATAGAATATCACGACTTGCATGTCGATGAGTACGGCAACCGGCAGGAGCCATAGGGTTGTCTTTAATTATTTTTTCCGTTTTTGCTTTACTTTATCGTTATGAGTTAGCAATAGTCGTGGAAGCAACAGTCAGCGCGACAACCTCATGGCGACACATTGATGGAGATCAAGATGATGGAGATCATGGTGTTATGCCGGTGACGATGGAGATCATGCTGGTGCTTTGAAGATGGAGATCAGAAGCACAAGTTCTTGGCCATATCATGTCACTTATGATTTGCATGTGATGTTAATCCTTTTATGCATCTTATTTTGCTTAGGACGACGGTAGCATTATAAGGTGATCCCTCACTTAAATTTCAAGATAAAATTGTGTTCTCCCCGAGTGTGCACCGTTGCGAAAGTTCGTCGTTTCGAGACACCACGTGATGATCGGGTGTGATAGACTCTACGTTCACATACAACGGGTGCAAGCCAGTGTTGCACGTGCGGAACACTCGGATTAAACTTGATGAGCCTAGCATGTACAGACATGGCCTCGGAACACAAGAGACCGAAAGGTCGAACAAGAGTCATATAGTAGATATGATCAACATGAAGATGTTCACCATTGAAACCACCTCATCTCACGTGATGATCGGACTTGGGTTGGTGAATTTGGATCATGTGACACTCGAATGACCAGAGGGATGTCAATTTGAGTGGGAGTTTTTAAGTAATATGATTAACTAAACTCATTATCATGAACATAGTCAAAATGTCTTTGCATATTATGTTGTAGAATACTAGCTCGCGCTATAGCTCCCTTGAATATTTATATGTTCCTAGAGAAATAGAGTTGAAAGATGATGGTAGCAATAATGCGGACTGTTTCCGTGATCTGAGGATTGTCCTCATTGCTGCACAGAAGGCTTATGTCCTTAATGCGCCACCCCCTCAAGCGTCGTCTGTAGATGTTGTGAACATCTAACAGGCACGTTCTGATGACTACTTGATAGTTCAGTGCGTCATGCATTACGGCTTAGAATTGAGGCTCCAAAACATTTTGAACGTCACGGAACATATGAGATGTTCTAAGAGCTGAAATTGGGATCTCAGGCTCGTGCCCGTGTTGAGAGGTATGAGACCTCCAACAAGATTCTTTGCTTGCAAAATGAAGGAGAATAGCTCAATCGGTGAGCATGTGCTCAGATTGTCTGGGTGCTACAATCGCTTGAATCGAGTGGGAGTTGATCTTCCAGATAAGATAGTGATTGATATTATTCTCCAAGTCACTGTCACTAAGCTACTAGAGCTTCGTGATGAACTATAAAATGCCAGGGATGGAAATAATGATCCCTGAGTTATTCGCGATGTTTGACACCGCGAAGGTAGAAATCAAGAAGGAGCATGAAGTGTTGATGGTTAGTAAAACCACTAGTTTCGAGAAGGGCAAGGGCAAGGAGGGAAACTTCATGGATGGCAAGTCAGTTGCTGCTCCAGTGAAGAAACCCAAGGTTGAACCCAAACCCGAGACTAAGTGCTTCTATTATGAGGAGAACAGTCGCTGAATCGGAACAACCCTAGATACTTGGTAGATAAGAAGGCTGGCAACGTCGACAGAAGTATATTTGATATACGTTTTATTCATGTGTACCTTATTTGTGCTCCTAGTAGCACCTGGGTATTATACCGGTTCAGTTGGTAAAAGTTGGTAACTCGAAATAAAAGCTACGGAATAAACGGAGGCTAGCTAAGGGTGAGGTGACGATGTGTGTTGGAAGTGTTTCCAAGGTTGATGTGATCACCATCGCACGCTCTCTCTACCTTCGGGATTAGCGATGAACCTAAATAAATGTTATTTGGTGTTTGCGTTGAACATGAACGTGATTAGATCATGTTTATTGCAATACGGTTATTCATTTAAGTCATAGAATAATGGTTATTCTGTTTACATAAATAATACCTTCAATGGTCATGCATCCAATGTGAATGGTTTATTGAATCTTGATCGTAGTAATACACATGTTCATAATATTGATGCCAAAAGATACAAAGTTAATAATGATAGTACCACATACTTGTGGCACTGCCGCTAAATGTCATATTGGTGTAAAGCGCATGAAGAAACTCCATGCTGATGGATCTTTGGAATCATTCGATTTCGAATCGGTTGAGACATGCGGACCATGCCTCATGGGCAAGATGACTAAGACCCTGTTTCCGGTATGATGGAGCAGGCAAGTGACTTATTGGAAATGATACATGTTGATGTATTCGGTCCAATGAGTGTTGTAGCGTGTGGTGGATATCGTTATTTTCCTACCTTCACTGATGATTTAAGTAAATATGGGGATATTTACTTAATAAAACACAAGTCTGAAACGTCTGAAAAGTTCAAACAAATTTAGAGTGAAGTTTGAGATCATCGTGACAAGAAGATAAAATGTCTACAATATGATCGTGGAGGTAAATATCTGAGTTACGAGTTTGGTATACAACTTAAGACAATGTGGAAGTTGTTTCACAACTCACGCCACCTGGAACACCATAGTGTGATGGTGTGTCCGAACGTCGTAGTCATGCTCTATTGGATATGGTGCGTACTATGATGTCTCTTATCGATTTGCCACTATCATTTTGGGGTTATGCATTAGAGACAACTACATTCACTTTAAAAGGGGCACCATCTAAGTCCGTTGAGATGACACCATATGAATTTTGGTTTGGCGGAAACCTAAGCTATCATTTCTTAATGTTTGGGGCTGTGATGCTTTTGTGAAAAAGGGTTTTCACCTAATGAGCTCGAACCCAAAGCGGACAAATGCATCTTCATAGAATATCCTAACGTTACAGTTGGGTAAACCTTCTATCTTAGATCCAAGCACAAAGTGTTTGTTGCTAAAACGGGTCCTTTCTCGAGAAAGAGTTTCTCTCGAAAGAATTGAGTGGGACGAAGATAGAACTTGATAAGGTTGTTGAACCTTTGTTTCAACCAGAGAGTAGCGCAACGCAGAAAGTTGTTTCTGTGGAGCCTACGTTAGTTGAAGAGGAAGTTAATGATGATGATAATGAAGCTTCGGATCAAGTTACTATCGAACCTCGTAGGTCGACAAGGATGCGTACTGCTCCTGAGTGGTACGGCAACCCTGTCTTAGAGGTCATGTTGTTGGACAACGATGAACCTACGAGCTATGGAGAAGCGATGATGGGCCCAGATTCCGAGAAATGGTTAGAGGCCATGAAATCTGAGATGAGATCCATGTATGAAAACAAAGTATGGGCTTTGGAAGTATTACCTGAAGGGCGAAAGTCCATTCTGAACAAATGGATCTTTGAAAGGAAGACGGACGCAGACGGTAATGTCACTGTCTATAAAGCTCGACTTGTGGCAAAGGATTTTTCACAAGTTCAAGGAGTTGACTACGATGAGACTTTCTCACCCGTAGCGATGCTAAAGTCTGTTGGAATTATGTTAGCAGTTGCTGCATTTTTCGATTATGAAATCTGGCAGATGGATGTCAAAACAGAGTTTCCTTAACGGTTTCCGTGAGGAAATGTTGTATGTGATACAACCAGAAGGTTTTGTCAGTCCTAAGGATGCTAAAGTGTATGAAAGCTCCAGCGATCCTTCTATGGACTGGAGCAAGCATCTCGGAGTTGGGATATACGCTTTGATGAGGTGATCAAACTTTTTGGGTCTATACAAAGCCTATGAGAAACTTGTATTTACAATAAAGTGAGTGGGAGCACTATAGAATTTCTGATAAGTTTATGTGGATGACATATTGTTGATCGGAAATGATGTAGAATTTCTGGAAAGCATAAAGGGGTTGTTTGAAAAGGAGTTTTTCAAAGGAAAACCTGGAATGAAGCTACTTAAATATTGGGCATCAGGATCTATAGAGATAGATCAAGATGTCTGATAAAACTTTCAATGAGTACATACCTTGACAAGATTTTCAAAGAGTTCACAATGGATCAGTCAAAGAAAGTGTTCTTGCCTGATTTGTAAGGTGTGGAGTTGAGTGAGACTCAAAGCTCGACCACGGCAGAAGAAAGAGAAAGGACGAAGGTCGTCCCCTATGCTTTATCCATAGGATCTATATAGTATGCCATGCTGTGTACCGCACCTGGTGTGTGCCTTGCCATGAGTCTGTCAAGGGGTACAAGAGTGGTCTTGGAGTGGATCACTGGGCAGCGGTCAAAGTTATCCTTAGTAACTAGAAGACTAAGGAAATTATTTCTCGATTATGGAGGTGATAAAGAGTTCGTCGTAAAGGGTTACGTCGATGCAAGCTTTAACACCAATCTGGATGACTCTGAGTAGCAATCCGGATACGTATAGTGGAGCAGCCATTTGGAATAGCTCCAAGTGGAGTGTGGTAGCATCTGCAGTACGACATATAGATTTGCAAAGAACACACGGATCTGAATGTTGCAGACCGTTGACTAAAGACCTCTCTCACATGCAAAGCATGATCGAACCCCAGAACTCATTGGGTGTTAGATTCATAACAATGTAAATCACATGGTGATGTGAAATAGATTATTGACTCTAGTGCAAGTGGGAGACTGTTGGAAATATGCCCTAGAGGCAATAATAAATTAGTTATTATCATATTTCCTTGTTCATGATAATCGTTTATTATCCATGCTATAATTGTATTGATTGGAAACTCAATTACATGTGTGGGTACATAGACAAACAATGTGTCCCTAGTAAGCCTCTAGTTAAACTGGCTCGTTGATCAAAGATGGTGAAGGTTTCCTAGCCATAGACATGAGATGTCATTTGATAACGGGATCACATCATTAGGAGAATGATGTGATGGACAAGACCCAAACTATGAACATAGCATATGATCGTGTCATTTTATTGCTATTGTTTTCTGCATGTCAAGTATCTGTTCCTATGACCATGAGATCATGCAACTCACTGACACCGGAGGAATACCTTGTGTGGATCAAACGTCACAACGTAACTGGGTGACTGTAAAGATGCTCTATAGGTATCTCCGATGGTGTCTGTTGAGTGGGCATGGATCAAGACTGGGATTGGTTACTCCGTGTGACGGAGAGGTATCTCAGGGCCCACTCGGTAATACAACATCACAACAAGCCTTGCAAGCAATATGACTAAAGTGTTAGCCATGGGATCTTGTATTACGGAACGAGTAAAGAGACTTGCCGGTAACGAGATTGAACTAGGTATAGAGATACCGACGATCGAATCTCGGGCAAGTAACATACCGAAGAACAAAGGGAACAACATATGGGATTAACTGAATCCTTGACATAGAGGTTCAACCGATAAAGATCTTCGTGGAATATGTAGGAACCAATATGGGCATCCAGGTCCCGCTATTGGTTATTGACCGTAGAGTTGTCTCGGTCATGTCTACATAGTTCTCGAACCCGCAGGGTCTGCACACTTAAGGTTCGGTGACGTTTCGGTATAGTTGAGTTATGTATGTTGGTGACCGAAGGTTGTTCAGAGTCCCGGATGAGATCCCGGACGTCACGAGGAGCTCCGGAATGGTCCGGAGGTAAAGAATTATATATAGGAAGTTGGTGTTTGAACTCCAGAAAAGTTTCGGGCATTTCCGGCAGTGTACCGGGAGTGACGAATGGGTTCCGGGGGTCCACCAAGTGGGCCCACCACACCCCAAGTGGGTCACATGGACCTGAGGGTGGTGCACCAGCCCCTGGTGGGCTGGGCGGCTGGCCCAAGAAGGCCTATGCGGCTGGGCTTGAGGGAAAGCAAAGTCCAAGTGGGGGAAGGGAAGGAATCCTACTAGGAATAGGATTGGAGGTGGACTCCTCCACCTCCTCCTCCTTGCGGCCAACTCCTAGGAGGAGATTTCGGCCGAACAGCCCCTCCCCTCCCTCCTATATATACTAGAGGGAGAGAGGGCAAAAGCAATTCAACCCTAAGCCACGGTGCAGCCCTCCCTCCCAATAGATCAAGTCCTCTAGTTTTCAGCGGTGCTTAGGCGAAGGCCTGCTGGAATAGTTCCACCACCACCGCCGCCGCGCCGTCGCGCTGCCGGAGAACTCATCTACCTCTCTGCTCCCTCTTGCTGGATCAAGAAGGCGGAGATCATCATCAAGCTGTACGTGCGCTGAACGCGAAGGTGCCGTCCATCCGGTACTAGATCGTGATTGGATCGCGGGACGCTCGGCGATTTGGATCGTGAAGACGTTCGACTACATCAACCGCGTTTCTTAATGCTTCCCGCTTAGTGATCTACAAGGGTATGTAGATCCACTCTCCCTCTCGTAGATGCTCATCACCATGGATAGATCTTGCGTGTGCGTAGGAAATTTTTTGTTTCCCATGCAACGTTCCCCAACAGTTTGGAACAAGGTTCAACAGAGCATGATATAGCACTAAGTAGGTAATTTTGCAGAAAGCTAATTTTGAGTGCAGTGACATGATCAACTAACTTATGTAAGCATGCATCAACAGTTGGCAGATATCCATGTGAACAAGTTATAGATATCATCATAAGCAAGGGGTTGAACATCACATGTTCGATCATTTCATCAAGTCTTCCAACTTATCTCAAGTGTCTCTTTGTCATCCACACACCAAGTTTTGTGAAAACATCTGGACGTAGTTTAAGTAGCACCACCCAAACACCTTGACCGTGGACACGGCTATTCGAATAGTTTTACACTCTGCAGAGGTTGCACACTTTACCCACAAGACTCGGGGAATTTCCGTGTCATCCACGACTCGCAATATATTACATACCCGAGGTAAGCACCCGAACAATGCCTTTCCCTTGACGACACTAAACAAAAAGTCCACTTGATTGGTACCCAGCCCTCATGATGTACATCATACGAGCCTCGCTCCAGATCGTACCATCCATTAAGGGACCAACGGTGTGCCCGGTGCCTGTGAAGACAGCGCATGGTCGCCCTACCAGCTACGACCCCGTATCGAGAGTGACCACGTCACTCCCGCCACTAGTAATGCGGGCTCTCTGCTAGCATCGACCAAAGCAATCAACAAGGCCCCGTCCCATAAGGGGTATCGTGGTTGTGCATGTAAGGTTGGGACGGTCGACAAATCTTAAATCTAATCCGTTTTTGAAAACACACACACACACTTGCTCCGGTACACCACTTCTTTCTCAAGTGGTTACCTAGCTCATCAACATCTCCCTCGGGCATTAGTGGCACCCGATGGGGTTTTCGAAAAGTCTTTGAAAACATTTCTTTTCGGACACCATGCATAGTTCCGCCCTATTTTGCGTAGCACTACTAAGCATCCTATCTACTCCCACCCGCACAACCCTCATAAGGAGGTAGGGTCATGCACGATGCAAGTATCAACAAGAAAGTATCGGAGGCATATCACTTAAGTGGTCACCACATCACACGATCAACATCACGAAATAAAGTGCTAAATGCCATGCAATAAAAAGGGTTTCATAGTCATGATCAAAGGGCTGCTTGCCTGGCTTATCCAAGTCTTCGAGGTCTTCACACGCTTCTCGTCCATTCCGAGCACTTCGTCTACTTCGTCAACTATCGCCGGAAACAACCGCAATAAGCAACACAACAAGCAGAGAAATAAAAGTGTTCTTATAAATAGGAGTTTTATTTTTCTTGGACACCTCTGGTCATGAGAAAAATAACCAAGGAGGTTTTGTTGGATGTGGGTCAAGGGGAAGTTTTGAATGGCGGGGATGAAGGAAATGATGATCCTGTAAGATGCCCACAAAAAATATTATTCTAAAAAGGAGTGGATGGACCCAACAATTAGGGAATGATTTGATAAGATTTTAGGAAGTGGTTTCACTAGATTTGGATTTAGGTTGAATATTCTAGAGATTTAACAAGTGGTCCCTATATGAAGAAATATCTCAATAATCTAGATTGCAGAGGTGTTGCAAGGAAAAATGCTCATCAATTCGAGCATGAATTTAGATACACCTAGGAATTTAAATCACTCCATTTGGAGTTGATTTGAAGGCTCTAGGATTTTTGCAATGGGGGTTGCTCATAGTTCAAATTCAAGTTTAAATTTGAATTATACAAGAAAGTTAGCAGGAAAAATATGTAGGATATATTTTTGGATAGAGCAAGATTTTTGGAACCTCTAGGATTTTGAATCACCAGATTTGGAGTAAAAATGAATTTAATATTGATTTTTGAACTCCCTGGAAAAAGAAAAAGAGCAAAAGAATTTATACCAAAAGGGCTATCTCGCGTGTAGGGCGGAGAACAGCAGATGGGCCGGCCCACCAGCCTGGCCGCGCGGGAGACCGGCGACGTCGAAGGCGCCCGGGGGGAATACGCCTTCCCCGGGAGAAGGCGGCCTCCAGGGCGCACCCGTTTCCACTTAAACAGGGCCCGGTCGGGGGAGGCTTACAGACGGGGCCCATTCGTTGGGGTCGTCTCCCTCCTCCCGCTCAAACAGAGGCGAGGCAGGGGAGGCAGGTCGAGGGGGCACTGGCACTGTCCCGGTGGTCCCGGCCACGTCTAGTGGGGCTCCGGCCACCGGAGTGGTCAGGAAGGAGACCCGCACCCGCCTGGGGGGTCCCTCCCCACCGGGGAGCGCTGGGGTATACCAGGGTCTCGGCCGCGGCGGGGGCCGACGACGGGCGATCACGGGAGCGGAGCGCCGGCTGTCCGGGAAAGGAGAAGGAGCACGAGGAGGAGCGCGACAATGCTAGGGGAAGCTGGCGAATCCCGGGAGAAGGGAGGGAGCCGGAGCTGGCCGGATTCGCCCGAGGCCGAGGCGGCAACCTCGCGGCCGTGAGAGGGCATCCGGAGCTCGAGAGCTCCAATGGCTCGGCCCGGAAGGCTTCTGGGAGTGGGAGGAGTGGCATAGGGTGTGAGAGGGGGCTAGGGGAGAGGTATATGCCAGGGGGGGGAACGAGGGGGGAGCTTGGATCCGCCTCGGATGCTCTGGCCGCGGAGAGCACGCGTGGTAGACAGGACCTGGAGGTCTCTTTGCATCGGGGGGGGGGGGGAGACGTGGGAGACTTAGAGGGGCACCACGACACTTGTGGGCGTCCTACCGCTGCCGGACATGAGCTACCGGACGATGACAAGTGGCAGGGTGCCGGTTTTGCATGTCAGCTGCGTGGTCACCATGCTAAGGCATGTCCAGGGCATCTTTTTGGTCGGGAAAAGTTGTCTAACGTGTGAGGCACGTATGCAAAAGAGCACTGGAGGAGGTGGGACTCATCTGGAGCTGGGTAGAAGAGGTTTCTACTAAGGGTAAGATTGCAGTAGCAAACTAGGGTTTGATCTAATGGGGTTTTACTATAGGGCACCATGGGTAAAACCTTGTCTAGAAGCCATAGGTATGGAAGGACTACATTCCCACCAATTTCCAGCTCAGGGAGATGATTCTACAGAGTACTTGCAGTAGAAAGGCACTATTTCTGCCATAATGTAGGTTTAGATGAACTGCTCATATTTTCCACATGAGCCTGCCATATTTGGGTTTGGTTTGATGCATAGGTATGCAAGTGAGGTTGTAGAAAAGTTTGGGGTCATTAGCATGATCAGAAAGGAAGGAGAGGTGCTATCATGGTAAAAAGAGAGGGAATAAGAGAGAGTTACCCCCCAAATAATTGATCAGAGGCCATGGCAAAATTACTGGAGGTAGAAGAGGGTTAGAATATGTTGTGGCAAAAAGTTGGGGGCAAGGGGAATCTTTCTGGGTCAACTTTGCTTGTCCACTAGTTTATGGAAGAAGGTGTTTGTGCTGTGGTTGGGCTAGGTAGAGGAATCCTATGGCCTTGAGATTCACCAGAGGTAAATGGTAAGTCCATTTGGTCCTGATCACAAGTTTTCAACTTAATTGAAGAAAGTTGATAATGCAAACTTGGTAAACCCTAGAAATGGGCAGAAATGGAGTTGCTTAGATCTAGCTAAGCAAAACTATTATCCTTGATGAACCACTTAGTGTGGTGGCATAATTTGGGGATTAGAGCATTCCCAAAAAGTTTGGGACCAAATAGGGAGACTTGACAATGCAAGAATTTTCAATTCATGAAATCAGCAGAAAGGGGTTTGGAGGAGTTTGGACAAGTGGATCTGTTCTCCTTGATGCACCACTTGGTGTGGATGCATTATTAGAGGATTATAACATGTCCACAAAGTTTGAGCTTAAGGGGAGACAGTTTGCAATGTAGAGTTGCTCAAATTTGGATCTGTACAGAGAGGGTTTTGGGATATTTTGGTGAACCAAAACAGTTGGGTTTGAGATGAAACTTTTCAAGATGATCACATATGTCATATGTGACATGCTATAATTTTCCTGGATTTGTTTGAGAATATTTCTTATAGAAATATCTCAAATGCTTGAAATAGGCAGAAATGGTTTTGAAGGGTTTTGTCCAATATTTTGAACATGACCATGTGTTTAAACTCTTATATATTGACAATATATGTCCACTGAGTTTTCCTAAATTTTCTCAAATATTTTGAAAGCATAAAAATAATTTTTCCTAATAAAAGACCATTTCTGGCCTTAAGAAAAAGCCTTTAAATAAAATAAGAAAATAATATTTAAAAATAATATTTTGTGGTTTTGGAAAGTTATATATATAGTAGGTTCCAAATAATCCTTTGGGGTAAAATATTCCACCCAATTTGAGGACTTGTAGTACAAACCTCAATTCAGGGGGTTTTGAAAACCTAAATTGAATAAATGCTTTTTGGCCAAAATAATATTTGATAAAAATAGTTTTAGGTCCTATACACATGGTATGATCATTTGACAAGAGTTTAGATCAAGGAAAAGAGTTTTGAGAGTAGGAGGGAGTTTTATGAATATAGAGCACCAGCAAGCAATCAAACAAGCAAGCAAATAGCACACCAGTCAAACATTCATAGGCACTCAAAAAGTTTTAAGTGGCCCTAATTTTTTAGTCATGTTAACTTAGTCATGAGGCAAAACATAGGGTGTGACAGACCTACCCCCTATACAAGAATCTCGTCCCCGAGATTCCTAGGCTAGGCATAGAAAAAGGTGTGGGAATTCACAGGTGAGGTAGTCTTCACGTCCCATGTTGCTTCTGATCCGGCGTGGTTGTCCTTCTGGATCTTGAAGTGCCTGATGATATGTCTTCGAGTGCATCGTTGACTTCGTCTAAGGGTGAACGGGGTTCTTGCAATATGCTAGGCTTGCCTAATGGTTATGGGTTTGGTGGACGGGGTTCTGGCAAGGGCCTGGCTTGCGTGTGTATCCCAAAGTCTTAATACGTGCCAAAATGGTGTGTCTGCGCGTTGGTCCTGGGGTTACTCACATTGGTTAGTGATATATAGATGTCTCGCGTTAGAATAAAAAGGGGTCAAGGTTTTGTCGTAGTTTCTCGTCGACGGGAAAGTCCTTATCTTCCTTAAAGCAGGAGATCTTCAGTCGTAGGTGGTCTTCATCCTTAAGAGTGTTGAAGCGCGTCATCGTAGGCTTCTCGTCGAGAACTTATTTTTGAATAAGTTGCCCAGGTATGTTCTTCGTTCATCTTCGGCCATTTGTCTTCGTCGTCTCGGACGCACGTTTTCCTGGCGGGTCTTCGAGTGTTCGGTCTGCTGGTCTCTCCGTAGCCATTTTGGGGAAGGTTTGGTTGATCCTCGTCCCTAAGACTAGCTTAGAGACGCAAAACTGTTCCTACCTTCTAGGAAAGTTTTTAAGGGGACCTGGATGAGCTGGCTACCCGAAAGTATGGACCAGCCATCCAATCCCAGGGTCTGAGGCTTGGCAAGCGGGGTGAACTACCTTTGACAGGTGTTTCACAATGATCTAGTCAGGGTTTATGCCCTAGATTGGACCAAAATGGGCTAATAATGAAGTCATGACAGTCGTCCCACTTCATTCCAGGTCTGGAAAGGATAGGGACGTCATGCTCATCGTACACCATCAAAGTGGTAGAGTGAGGGTTCTATCAACTTCTCGGTCCCTTCCTAGTCAGGAACTGATGGATGACTAGTTAAAACAAGGGGCTCTATAATCCTCTTGATGTGCAAGGGCTTCATCGTGCTTGGACGTCGGCGCTTCTTGGTATAGTCTAGTTGATGCAGTCGGCAGAGGAGTGGTGGTTGGCTTCTCTTGCTTCATCTTTTTCGTCGGGTTTCTCGAACGTAGTGGTTCTTCATCTTGCTTGGGTAAGAATGTCATCTGCTGCAGGGAGCGTACTTCAAGGAGTCCAACCTTTTCAAGGTGAAACCTTTTTCTTGAGAGGCATGGTAATTGGTGTTCCTGGGGCTGGTCCAAATAGGACTAAGGTGTTCCTTCTCTTATTGGGTAAATAAGTATGTCATCCCGAAGGGTAACAACCTATTCCCCCAAGTATCGCATAAACGCATTGCTCATGGGATATGTGAGAGTAGCGGGCATTTGTTCCGGATGGTCACTAGTTCAGGGGCTCGTGATCCAAGTAATCTAGTTCCTCATGTCCACCTCCCTTCTGAACAGGATTGCTGGTGGTTGAGGTGGAGTATTGGCCATAGTCTAATGAATTAGGGCCAAGACCTAAGGTCATAATCCGACCATATTATGGCTCGGTAAAGCTTCTGGTTTTCAAGGAGCTTAGGATGTGAGTGAACGTCTAACATCTTATCCTCGAACATAGTTATTAGATGCCAATAGTACTACCTATTACTCCAAACAAAATCATCGTATATCATCAAAGGTATCACCTCATATAAGTCACTCCAACATTACACGTGCTACACCTATCTCCGTAGCTTTAAGAGAAGGACGACCCATACTCTCAAGCATACTCTATAGCCATTCATCCTATGTCCCTATATAAAAATCCTCGGGATAGCATACAAGCTGCTAAGCTTGATTGTGATACTACAAATCCAAGTATCCAGCTAATATATCCAAGGCCTAAGGTGTTGCATCTCTCTGCTAAGGAAACACGTAACTTACCAATCCAAGATCTCGTTTCCTTTCTACGAATCCAGTTAATTGATCCACGAATACCATCCATTATCACACGATCTATTACTGCTACAAATCCAATACCGGCGATGTTCCATATATCTCCCAGATTTCCTAATGTCACACCCTGTGATTTGCCCCATGACTAAGTTATCATGACTCAAAAACTAGGGCCAATTAAATTTTTTTGAGTGCATATGAATGCTTGACTTGTGTGCTATTTGCTTGCTTGTTTGATTGCTTGCTAGTGCTCTATATTCATAAAATCCCTCCTACTCTCAAAACTCATCTCCTTGCTCCAAATAATTGCCCAATGATCATGCCATGTGTATAGGACATAAAACTATTTTTATAAAATTTTATTTCGGCCAAAATGGATTTATTCAAATTAGGTTTTCCAAAACCCCTGAATTGAGGTTTGTACTACAAGTCCTCAAATTGGGTGGATTGTTTTTCCACAAAGGATTTATTTGAAACCTACTGTATATAAGACTTTACAAAACCACCAAATATTAATTTTAAAGATTATTTTGCTATTTTATTTAAAGGCTTTTTCTTAAGGCCAGAAATGGTCTTTTATAGGGAAAAATTATTTAAATGCTTTAAAAATATTTCAGAAAAGTTAGGGAAACTCAGTGGACATATGTTTTCCATATATGTGAGTTTCAACACATGGTCATGTTCAAAATCATAGACAAAACCCCTCAAAACCCTTTCTGCCCAAATCAAGCTTTTGAAATATTTCTATAAGAAATATTCTCAATAAATTCCAAGAAAATTTCAGCAAGTCACAATTGTCATATGTGATGATCTTGCCAAGTTTCATCTCAATACCAATTGATTTGCTTCATCAAAATATTCCAAAACCATTCCTGTCCAGAGCCAAATTTGAACAACTTTACATTATGAAGTTTCTTCCCTTGACCCCAAACTTTGTGGGCATGTGCTAAACCCCAAATAATGATACCACACCAAGTGGTGGATTTGTGGGAAGTGAAATGCATGCCTAGATCTACAGAAATCTGATTCTGTTGATTTCTTGGGTTTCACAAAGTTACATTGTGAACTTTCTTCAAAACTCCTCAAACTTGGTGATCCTCTCTATTTCTACCTATATTTTCATCCTGTTAAATCTCAAGGCAAGCAAACCCAATTTGCTTAGCCAAACCATCATCAAACACTTTTGCTTATGCTATAAAAAGCCCTGTTTGACCCCCTTCCTCTATTCTCCTTGAGTCCAAATTTTTACCACACCTTCTTGCAATGCTCAATCACCTCCAGTAAAACCCCCAAGTCCATAAGCCACTGTTTGGTAGGGTAAAACCCCAATATTCCCTCCTGGAAAGCTAGTTTTTCCCTCTCTCTCCACTTGCCCTCTAACCTAAGGCATATCCAGAGCATCCTATGCTCCCTCCCCCCTTGTTCTACCCCCCTAGCTGCTGGACATGCATGGCCGCGCCCAAGAGGCCAATGGCATGCCATGGCATGCCATATGGGAGCTCTGGAGCGCGCTACAGTGCCCAGCCGCCCTGTAGCTGTCGCCCAGTGCATGTCCCCGACCACCTCGAGCTCCCCCCCTCTCGCCAGACGGTTGGCCTCGACGTCCGGGACACGCAAGGCCCCTGTCCCCCTCCTCTCTCTCCCTCCTCTGTCCCCTCCTCGCACGCGCGCCGGCCGCCCGCGAGCTCCAATGGGCAGCCTCGCACGCGCAGGCTCCTGGCACGCCCCCGCTCCCCCTCTTCCTCTCCCTGGATGTGGAGCTCGTCCACGAAGGCCATAGACATGCCCCGAAGCTCCCCTGTGGCCCCTACCCTCGCCTACATCGCGACCGTGGACGCTGTGCACGGTGACCTCGCGCCCCGCCTTAAAGATCGGTCCAGAGCCTCCCCTCTCGTCTCCCTTGGCTCTCCCTCCCTCTGGTGACCCTCAAGGACCCACCAATTTGAGCTCCCGAGCTCTACTCCCCTCCCCATGGCCGAAGCCCCGCCGGTGGCTTCAGCTCGAATTCGGCCACGGTGGCCTCCCCCTGCTCCTCTGAGCCAAACCGGAGTGACCCCTGCGTCTCCACAGGCCTTCCCCGAGCCTCATTGCCCCCTATCCATGGCCAGAGCGCCCAGTCCGTTGCCGCCATCGTTGGAGTCCGCTGCGGCCGAAGCCATGCTCACTCTGGCGCTCCCCGGCAAAAATGGAGCCACCAGGTGGATGCGGATCCTCGCCCTGATCAGACCGGTGGTCGGAGCGCCGCTGGAGACGGCCAGTGCCGCCGGAGCGAGCACTTGCACCGGCCGGCTCTGCCTCACCTGCTCCTTCTCTGCTCGAGCGGGAAAAGGAAGGAGGTCCTGGCAGGCGGGGCCCGCCTGTAAGCGGCACACCGACCGGGCCGACCATTTTAAGTGGACGCGGTTTCCCCCGCATGCGCGTCCCTGCGTCGAAGATGGCTTCTGCCGATGCGCCATCGACGTGGCCCTGCGCAGGCGCGCAACTGAGCCACTGGGCCGGCCCCTTTGCTATGTTGCGCCTTGAGCGCGTTTTAGCCCACTAGGTATAAACCTTTTCCTTTTTCTTTTTCTGAGATACTAAATAAATCCTAGAATATTCATTATAGCTCCAAATTTGGTGATTCAAATTCCTACAGGTTCCTAAAATATTGGCCTAACCAAATATGTGCATTGCACATTTTTCCAGAAAACTTTCCTGTACACTTATATGTTTAAAGCCTGTTTTTGTTTTCCTGCCTTAAACTTTGGAAATTCCTAGGGTGCTGACCCTAACTCCAAATGCCTTGATTCTAACTCCTAGTTGGTCCTAAATTCATGCACTAAGCGGTGAACATTTTGCCTTACACTTATTATGCTATGACAAATATTGGACCATTTCTTCATGCATGATCCACAATGAAAATCATAGGAAATTCATCCCAACTCCAAATCCAGTGAAACCACTTTGCAAATTCTTATAATATCATGCCCTCTTTGATGAGTGCCTCCACTCATTTTTATAAAAATATTTTCTATGGACATCTTATAGGATCATTATTTCCTTCATTTCCACCGTTCAAAAATCCCCCTTGATCCACATCCAATGAAACCTCCTTGGCTATTTTTCTTGTGACCAGAGCTGTCCAAGAAAAATAAAACTCCTATTTATAGAGCACTTTATTTTTCTGCTTGTTGTGTTGCTTATTGCGGTTGTTTCCGGCGATAGTTGATGAAATAGACGATGTGCTCGGAGTTGGACGAGGAGCATGTGAAGACCTCGAAGACGTTGTTGAGCCAGGCAAGCAGCCCTTTGACCATGACTATGAAACCCTTTTTTTGCATGGCATGTAGCACTTTAATTCTTGATGTTGATCATGTTGATGTGGTGACCACTACGGTGGGATGCCACCGATACTTTCTTTTTGATACTTGTATCGTGCATGACCCTACCTTCTTATGAGGGTTGTGTGGCACCCCGGCTCAGAGAACCGGATTACCAGTGTTTCCAGCCCAGATATCATGTCCTCTGGAAACACACAACCACTTGGAACAGAACTAAACTGACTTTATTGATAGATATAGAGTACAAGCTCATATTTTACAATGCTAGTGAGGCCCAAGGCACACTCGGTGCGATGACAGTATCTACATTATTTATGGCACATAGCGGGGCCTCGGATCTACTGAGTACTTCTATGGCATAGCGGATCATAGCGGCAATTCCATCCACAGGGACACTGCTATGGACACATCCTAGTTAGCATAGCACGAACCATCAGGACCTCCGTCCTCGACTTCTCCTGCATCAGGCATGATACGCCAGGTGAGTACTTTGAATGTACTCGCAAGCTCACGACAACCAAACAATGCAGCAAACAATAGCGTGGCAATTATCATATTAAATGCATGAGTAGTTCACTTACTGTAGCAGTTACCAACTTACTCTCATTCGGGTTGTCCCACAACCCTCGGAATACTCATCGAGTACTTCCGATCATACGAAGAGTTCTTCCATCATTACTAACATTGTTACGATTGACCACCTACTGAGGTCTGGATGGGCTGTCCAATTCCGTGGACACGGCTATTCGAATAGATTTGACACTCTGCAGAGGTTGCGCACTTTACCCACACCATGGAGCACCTAGCCTCGTGATCCCATTCGGGTGGACCAGCGTTGCTCCAACGAAACCTGCCTGACCCGTGACTCTTCCATCGTACCACCGGCATTCATCCTCCCCCGGAGTCCTCCCCTGGGTGGCCCTGTGTCCTCATGACACCTGCCACCGTCGTGGTCAAACTAAACTGTCCCAAATGGGGACGCCGACACAATACTCAACTGGCTCACAGGGTTATCACTGCCTACCTGATCAGGGTAGCGCGCGTGCATAACCCTCCCTCTTTGGAGGTACCGGTGAAAGAGCACGCAATCAGACCAAGTCAAGGCCGTCCCATACCGGCAAATGTGGTTGCACGGTTAAGCCCGGACAGGTGACTCAAGATCAACCACTAAGTTTATTCCAAATGTAGTGGTTCATCATGATAAGCAACTAAGCTTTTAAATTAATTATCATAAATTAACCTATAGCAAATAAGCAAGCATAATGCATGAAAATATGCAATGCTATGTAAATGCTACATCAAATGGGTATCATGGCTTGCCTTGCTCTGTTGGGTGGTTCAAACACTCCTGGTTTTCAAAGTCACCAAGGTTTCCTTCTGAAATCATTTTTAAAATGCAAAGGAAAATGTAACATAATTCCTTTTTGTTAACCAGAAATTCTGTGAGTATTGGAAAAATACCAAAATTTCTCATTAACTAAAGGGGTTCAATACCAACTCAATGCAAAAAGAATCAATTGAATTGGAGCTATAGATAAAAAGTTATTCAAGGTCAAAGTTCTGGTCAAAATCTGTTAAATAAATAAAACTCGGAAAAATCAGAAAACCTCCAGCGGGCCACGTCGAAGGCGTAAAGTGGAGGGGCGCCTCCACTTACCGCTTCGGGCGCGGGCCTGAGCCGCTGGCAGGTGGGGCCGGTTCGGGTTAAAACAGAGAGGGAGAGGAGGGACCGAGACGGGGCGGAGCTCCGGCGACGGTCGCCGGCGATAGAGACGGCGGCGGCGCTCGGACTTGAGGGGAATGGATCGGGTGCTCGAAGACGAACACACACGTACCCACAGCGTGACGGAAGATGGCCGGACGGCGTCGTCCCCTTCCTCTCCGGCGGCGGCGGCGTTCGGGTGGTCGTCGTCGGAGGCTATTCCGGCGATGGTTGGCTTGGGCAGGAGTTCGAGGAGCACCAGGGCAATACCCTGAGCTCGTGGGTGAGGTCAATTGGGGCTGAGGTGGAGCAGAGGTGTCTAGTGGCGAGGTGGCTACAAGCGGCGGAGCTCCGGTGAGATTTCGAGGCCAGAGGGCCTCTCGGCCGTGGCTCGCTTCTCAGGAGACCAATTGGAGGTGGAGGGGAAGAGGTGAGGAGCCCGGAGAGGCTGGACGTGGCCTTAAATAGGTGGGAGGCGAAGGCGGCCGAGCTCTCTAGAGCGGCCGGAGCTGTGGCCACTTCGTCGGGGCAAGGACGGCTAGCTGGCAGTCCGGGAGCGGCGACGAGACGGAAGAGGGCAGAGGCATTGAATGGCGAAGCGACGGCTCGCGAGGAAGACGACGACCTGCTCATCCACTCTGGCCGCATGGGCGCCATAGTTCCCGAGCGTCGTGGCGGCAGCCGAGGGCGATTTCGGCAAGGGAGAAGGGTCTGGAGGGTCCAGGTGGAGGGCAACGACGATGTCGGCACGCTTGGACAAGGTACGGCCACGCGGTCATCAACCTCCGACGAGACCCGAGCCTGCCGGCGCCCAGAGCGCGGTTTTGGCAGGCTGGCTTCGCGGTCACCATGTGCACGGGCACAAGCGGCGCGAGCTGGCCTGCCGGGCCGTGTCTGGAGTGCAGTCCTTGCACTCTGGAACCTCCTCGTGGCACTGGCTTGCCCAGTAAGCCACTGAGATGAGAGGTAGCTTCACCAACAGTTCATGGCTGCCAACTTGGGGAGGTTCTGGAGGGGTAATGGGATAGAGATAGAGCCAATGGAGATGTCTGGGGTCATCTAGGTTGGAAGGACTACAGACTGGTAAAGTTTGAGAAAGTTTGAAGAAGAAATGAATATGGTTCCTTTGAAAACCACCATTCTGGTCCAGAATCTAAATGAGCTTGTGGCACCCACATGGATGCTCTGCTAATGATGAAACTTGGTAGAGGGAAGTTATTTGGTAGTGCATACATGCCATAAAAGTTGTAGATCAATTGTGCACACCTAGCTTGTACTTCCTTCACAAAGGTTCACAATAAGCAGAAGCTTGACAGGGTCCTGCTGCTAGAAATTTGTACTAGACCAGATGATGTTTTTGGATATTGGGGCTAGATAGGATCCCTAGGATCTTGGGGAATTTATTTATAATTTTCTGAGATAGGAAAATAGGGGTTGCTTCACAATGCACAAATTCTTGTCAGGAAAAAAAAATATTTCTGGCCAAAATTTTGCATTGAGCAATGGAATATTTTTGGAGATTATGGAATCATATGCTGATGAGAAGATGTGCGAAAAATTTGGGAATTTATTGGTCATCCAAACTATAGGTTGCTTCACAACCCATAGTGGTGTCATAATTTCCCAAATAAAGAAAAGAGTTTATTGGAAAAGATTTAGTATTGGAAATTGTTCCAAGAGAGGTTTAGAAAGGTTTTGGCAAGGTGGTGAGGGTTTTGGGTTACTTGGGAAAAGATTCAAAGATTCACAGATCCAAATCCATTGGAAGGATTTGAAAATCAACCAAGTTTGCAAATAAACCCAAAAGATTTTGAAAAGAAAATGTTGCCAAAATCAGGGTGTCACAAACCTACCCCCCTTAGGATGAATCTCGTCCTCAAGATTCGGTTGCTTAGGGAACAAGTACGGGTATGCAGATCTGAGGAAGTCTTCTCTTTCCCATGTAGCCTCTTCCTCAGTATGGTGCTCCCATAGCACCTTATAAAACCTGATCACTTTACTCCTGGTAGTTCTTTCCATTTCATCTAGGATTCTGACAGGTTTCTCTTCATAGGTCAGATCCTTAGCCAGTTCTAGCTCACTCATATTTGCCTTCTTGATCGGTTATGTAATGCACTTCCTTAACTGTGATATGTGGAAGACATCGTGCACATCTGATAACTCCGGTGGTAATTCCAACTGATATGCCACTCTGCCTCTTCTAGCAACCACTGGAAAGGGATCGATATATCTTGGTGCAAGCTTTCCCCGGGTATGAAATCTCTTCACTCCCTTCATGGGGGTTACTCGGAGGTACGCATATTCTCCGGGCTCAAAAGTCACTTCTCGGTGCTTTGGGTCATAGTAACTCTTTTGCCGGGACTTGGCTGCTCGAAGACGCTCCTGAATATCCTTGACCTGCTTCTCAGCCTCGAGCATCAAGTCCGTGCCAAAGATACGGCTATCCCCTGTCTGGGACCAATTTAAGGGGGTGCGGCACTTCCGCCCGTATAGTGCCTCAAACGGTGACATCTTCAGACTTGACTGGTAACTGTTGTTATAGGAGAATTCCGCATAGGGGAGACTGTCTTCCCATTTGGGTCCATTGGTGAGAGCACAGGACCGAAGCATATCTTCCAATATCTGGTTCACTCTTTCGGTCTGTCCATCTGTCTGTGGATGGTACGCCGTGCTATGCTTCAGCATAGTGCCCAAGGCTTGATGCAATCGCAACCAGAATGGGGAGGTGAATAGGGAGCCTCTATCTGAGGTGATAGATTTGGGTACTCCATGAAGGCTGACTATCCGGGACATGTAGAGTTGTGCAAGTTGGTTTGCGTTGAAAGTGGTCTTCACTGGAATGAAGTGAGCCACTTTGGTGAGTATATCCACAACGACCCAGATAGCATCATTGCCTCTTGTCGACTTGGGTAGTCCAACAATGAAGTCCATACATATGTCGTCCCACTTCCACTAGGCAACTGGTAAAGGTTGCAGTAGCCCAGCGGGTTTCTGGTGTTCCGCCTTGACCTTATTGCAAATGTCACAGCAGGCGACATAGTATGCTATATCTCTTCGCATTCCTGGCCACCAAAATGTTTCTCTCAGATCTTGATACATTTTGTGCCTCCCAGATGGATAGAGTATGCAGACTCATGAGCTTCCCTGAGTATTTGCTGCCTCAGGTTATTCTGATCGGGCACGCATATCCGTTTCTCAAACCATAGAGTGCCCTGGTCATCCAGGTGGAAGGACTTGGCCTTCCCTTTTGGAATCAGCTCCTTGATTTCTTTTATTCCTTCATATGGATCTTGGGCCTTCTTAATTTCTTCCATAAGTGTGGGAGTAATTTCCAAAGTATCCGGGGTAATTGGGCCGCATATCACCATATTGAGCTCAGCGAACTCTTCTTGTAACCTTGGATGGAGACTTCTCATTAGAGCATTCACGGTGCTTTGTTTCCTGCTGAGGGCATCAGCGACCACATTAGCCTTTCCCGGATGATAGTTTATTCCAATGTCATAGTCCTTGACTAGTTCAAGCCATCTTCGTTGCCTGAGGTTCAGGTCAGGTTGAGTGAAAATATACTTGAGACTCTTATGGTCCGTGTATATTTCACAACGTTGTCCAATGAGGTAATGCCTCCAAATCTTCAAAGCGTGAACCACGGCTGCTAATTCCAAGTCATGTGTGGGATAGTTCTCCTCATGAGGTCATAGTTGTCTGGACGCATATGCTACAACCTTTCCTTCTTGCATCAATACGCAGCCGATTCCTCGTCTGGAGGCATCGCAGTATATGTCGAAGCTCTTGTGGATGTCTGGAAGAATTAAGACGGGTGCTGTAGTCAGCCTTGTCTTTAGCTCTAGGAAGCTGCTGTCACATTCCGCTGTCCAGACAAACCTTTGGTTTTTCTTGAGCAATTCCGTCAGTGGCTTGGCTATCTTGGAGAAGCCTTCTATGAAACGACGGTAATAGCCTGCCAATCCCAAGAAGCTACGGACTTCGGTCACCGAGGCTGGTGTTTTCCAATTCAGTACTGCAGTTACTTTGCTGGGGTCGACAGCTACTCCTTGTTCTGACAGAATGTGCCCCAGAAATCCTACCTCTTTTAGCCAAAATTTGCATTTACTGAATTTGGCATATAGACGATGAGTTCTCAACCTTTCCAAGACAGCACGGAGGTGTTGTTTATGCTCTTCTTCATTTTTGGAGTATATCAGGATATCATCGATGAACACCACCACGAATTTGTCCAGGAAATGCATGAAGACCTTGTTCATCATGCTCATGAAATAGGCTGGAGCATTTGTCAGCCCGAATGATATGACTGTAAACTCATACAGTCCATATCGGGTGGTGAAAGCTGTCTTAGGTATATCTTCTTTTCTGATTTTGAGCTGATGATACCCGGTTCGGAGGTCAATCTTGGAGAATACCCGTGCTCCATTTAGCTGGTCGAACAGATCATCAATGCGAGGGAGCGGGTACTTATTCTTGATGGTGACCTCATTCAGTTGGCGATAGTCTATGCACATTCGCAGACTTCCATCCTTCTTCTTGACAAATAGTACCAGTGATCCCCATGGTGAAATGCTTGGGCGAATGTACCCTTTCTGTAACAATTCATCCAACTGCCTCTTTAGTTCTGCCAACTCTGGGCCTGGCATACGGTAGTATTTCTTGTAAATTGGAGCAGTACCGGGAACCACTTCGATTGCAAACTCCAGTTCCCGGTCGGGCGGCATCCCTGGTAGTTCCTCGGGGAATACATCCAGAAATTTACAAACTACCGGAATCAAGTTCATATCCGTACCGGTAGCCTGGTATGCCATTCCTTTTCTTGACATCATTTTGCTGGCGAGGAATTGGACGGTTTGTCCTGCCGGATTGACTAGTGTCACTATCCTGGTGGCACAGTTGATGCACACCTGATGGGGTGTCAACCAGTCCATTCCTAAGATTACGTCCAGCCCTGAGGATTCAATGGCAATGAGTGCAGCTAGAAATTTAACTCCATGTATCAAAATTTCCAGATCTCTGTATATCAGATTTGTTCTGAGCAGGGAGCCAGGGGATTGTACCACCATGATTTTGTCCAAAATCACAGGAGAAAATTTGTGCAGGGTGGCAAAACTCCGCGAAATAAACGAATGGGAAGCCCCAGAATCAAATAAAATTACTGCGGGTATGTTGTTAATAGAAAACATACCGAGGACTACTTCTGGAGCTTCGCAGGCTTCCTCAGCGGAGATATGGTGGACGCGTCCGTGGCTGACGTTATGAGCGGGGCGGCGTCCAATAGTGTTGACCTGCGGCTTGACGTCAGAGGATGGCTTCCCGTTGTTGGCGGGGCACTGTTTGGAGTAGTGTCCGCTTTGGCCGCAAGTAAAGCAGGTGTTGTTGCGGCGGCAGTCCTCCATCACGGGCTATTTGCCGAAGGTCTTGTTCTGGCTCATGATTTTATTGTTGTTGTTGCCACTGCTCCAGGTAGGCTTGTATTCAGACGGACCTGGCTGCCAGGTACGTGGCTTCTGCGCAAACGGCTCACGGTTGTCCTTCTTAGGTTCAAACTTCCGCTTGCGGTCATCATACCCGGACTTATGCTCTCTTTCGGCTATGAAGGCCTTGTTCACCAAAGTCTGGAAGTCCGGAAAGTCCAACATGCAGAGCTGACAACGAAGAGTATGGTTCAGTCCTCCCAAGAACCGATCTATCTTCCTCTCTTCAGTGGACACGTCATGGGTAGAGTACCGTGCCAGATTGTTGAACTTGTTTAGGTACTCTGCCACCGACATATTTCCTTGTGTCAGAGCAAGGAACTCCCTTTGCTTCACCTTCATTATGCCAGTGGGGATATGATATTTGCGGAATGACTCCTTGAACTTTTCCCAGGTGATATCCTCTCCAGAAGGCCATGTTGCCTTTGTATTGTCCCACCAGATAGCTGCTGGCCCTTCCAGATAGTGAGTGGCAAAAGGAACCTTGTCTGATTCTTCACATCGGGCTATGTCCAGCTTCTTTTCAATAGTCCTTAGCCAATCATCCGCTTCTATCGGGTCCACAGCTTGACCAAAATTGGGTGGTTTGGTGCGCTGGAAGTCGGACAATCTAGAATGTGTTCCATTGTGGTTGTGATTCTGACCCACCATGGTCTGCATGCTTTTCAGAAATTCCATAAGGTCCTGGTTTCTCTTTTCCTCAAACATTCTCATAATCTGATCAGTGGTCGGTGCTTGAGGTGGTGGGGGTGGTAAATCTTCTGGTGGTTGTCCTGCTTGTCTGGCGGATCGACGAACGGGGGTTCCATCGCCGCCTTGGCTACAACTTCTCTTCATCCTAAATTTGTTCCCATTGCAAAATACCGAATCGATGAGAAACATCCATAAGGGAAACACAGGGGTATGACACCAGAAAGAAATACACGAAAAAGGCGAATAAAGCAAACAACATAATTATACAAGATAACCCAACATCATACATGGCAAGCTAGTGGGGAATATCATGCTAGACTGCTCATACGGCAGTTGACATATGCAAAGATGCATGCAGAATAACTCAAGCCTCTACTCTAGTGGCGCGGATGGCACGAACATTGGCAGACTAAAGACTCCTCGTCATCTGAGCCTGAGTCGGAGCCAGAACTGATGATGTGGATCTCATCCTCCGGATCAAATGAAACACGACGACGCTACTGGGACGGCTCTCCTTCCGGGGTAGAAGGAGCATGACGCCGCATCATCGGAGCAGCTGGAGTGGCTAGGAGTGAGGCCCACTCTACCGGGGTCTCATGACGGCTACCAGACGGAAAGCCAGGTGGCACGGTAGAGCTAGAAGGAGCCTCAAACCTGGGTGGAGGTGGAACTAGTGGTGGATATATAGGTGGAAAGATAGGTTGAGGTGGAGGTGGAACTGGAGTCATGGCTGCAAGTGCCCCTGGACACGAGACAGCTCCTCAGCCACGGATATGATCGTGCGATAACTGGCATTCAGATAACGAGCCAGAACAGAAGTCGCACGATCATACGCCGGGTCAACTGGCGCAAAAAGGACTCGCCCTGTCGTAGGCGACAGGGTGGGATAGTGGAAGAAACCTGGATGAGTCTGCATCTCAACCTCGTGGAAGCGCAAGTCAGTGAGAACCTCCATCGCAGCAAACTGAATCGCCAACTCCGGGGTGGAAGCCGTTCCGCCCTTGGTAGAGCGAGAGTAGCTACCGAGGTCCGAGCTCGCGATCAGGAAAGCCTCTCCGTGGTACTCATAGACTGACTCGGCAAGCTGCTCCCGAAACACCTAGTACACTGGATCTTCGCCGTGTGGGTACAGTCGAAGCCAGACGTTCCGAAGCAGTACTGGAAAGGTGGATGGCGCAGGCTCAAAATGATAGTGGTATGGAACTGGTGCCATCTACACTCACAATGCCAATGGTTAGTAAAACAATGAATCATGATGCATGCCATGCAACAACAAAGTGCAACAAGCAATATGCACACACTCAAAGTCCTATACTAATCGCGGTGCTAGCGCTGGTTAACTAGGGTGTCCTACAGTCAGCACGGCTCTGATACCAAGCGTTGTGGCACCCCGGCTCAGAGAACCGGATTGCCAGTGTTTCCAGCCCAGAGATCATGTCCTCTAGAAACACACAACCACTTGGAACAGAACTGAACTGACTTTATTGATAGATATAGAGTACAAGCTCATATTTTACAATGCTAGCGAGGCCCAAGGCACACTCGATGCGATGACAGTATCTACATTATTTATGGCACATAGCGGGGCCTCGGATCTACTGAGTACTTCTACGGCGTAGCGGATCATAACGGCAATTCCATCCATAGGGACACTGCTGTGGACACATCCTAGTTAGCGTAGCACGAACCATCAGGACCTCCGTCCTCGGCTTCTCCTGCATCTGGCATGATACGCCAGGTGAGTACTTTGAATGTACTCGCAAGCTCACGACAACCAAACAATGCAGCAAACAATAGCATGGCAATTATCATATTAAATGCATGAGTAGTTCACTTACTGTACCAGTTACCAACTTACTCTCATTCGGGTTGTCCCACAACCCTCGGAATACTCATCGAGTACTTCCAATCATACGAAGAGTTCTTCCATCATTACTAACATTGTTACGGTTGACCACCTACTGAGGTCTGGACAGCTGTCCAATTCCGTGGACACGGCTATTCGAATAGATTTGACACTCTGCAGAGGTTGCGCACTTTACCCACACCATGGAGCACCTAGCCTGGTGATCCCATTCGGGTGGACCAGCGTTGCTCCAACGAAACCTGCCTGACCCGTGACTCTTCCATCGTACCACCGGCATTCATCCTCCCCCGGAGTCCTGCCCTGGGTGGCCCTGTGTCCTCATGACACCTGCCACCGTCATGGCCAAACTAAACTGTCCCAAACGGGGACGCCGGCACAATACTCAACTGGCTCACAAGGTTATCACCGCCTACCTGATCAGGGTAGCGCGCGTGCATAACCCTCCCTCTTTGGAGGTACCGGTGAAAGAGCACGCAATCAGACCAAGTCAAGGCCGTCCCATACCGGCAAATGTGGTTGCACGGTTAATCCCGGACAGGTGACTCAAGATCAACCACTAAGTTTATTCCAAATGTAGTGGTTCATCATGATAAGCAACTAAGCTTTTAAATTAATTATCATAAATTAACCTATAGCAAATAAGCAAGCATAATGCATGAAAATATGCAATGCTATGTAAATGCTACATCAAATGGGTATCATGTCTTGCCTTGCTCTGTTGGGTGGTTCAAACACTCCTGGTCTTCAGAGTCACCAAGGTTTCCTTCTGAAATCATTTTTAAAATGCAAAGGAAAATGTCACATAATTCCTTTTTGTTAACCAGAAATTCTGTGAGTATTGGAAAAATACCAAAATTTGTCATTAACTAAAGGGGTTCAATACCAACTCAATGCAAAAAGAATCAATTGAATTGGAGCTATAGATAAAAAGTTATTCAAGGTCAAAGTTCTGGTCAAAATCTGTTAAATAAATAAAACTCAGAAAAATCAGAAAACCTCCAGCGGGCCACGTCGAAGGCATAAAGTGGAGGGGCGCCTCCACTTACCGCTTCGGGCGCGGGCCTGAGCCGCTGGCAGGTGGGGCCGGTTCGGGTTAAAACAGAGAGGGAGAGGAGGGACCGAGACGGGGCGGAGTTCCGGCGACGGTCGCCGGCGATAGAGACGGGGCGGAGTTCCGGCGACGGTCGCCGGCGATAGAGACGGCGGCGGCGCTCGGAGTTGAGGGGAATGGATCGGGCGCTCGAAGACGAACACACACGTACCCGCAGCGTGACGGAAGATGGCCGGACGGCGTCGTCCCCTTCCTCTCCGGCGGCGGCGGCGTTCGGGTGGTCGTCGGAGGAGGCTATTCCGGCGATGGTTGGCTTGGGCAGGAGGTCGAGGAGCACAAGGGGAATACCCTGAGCTCGTGGGTGAGGTCAATTGGGGCTGAGGTGGAGCGGAGGTGGCTAGTGGCGAGGTGGCTACAAGCGGCGGAGCTCCGGTGAGATTTCGAGGCCAGAGGGCCTCCCGGCCGTGGCTCGCTTCTCAGGAGGCCAATTGTAGGTGGAGGGGAAGAGGTGAGGAGCTCGGAGAGGCTGGACGCGGCCTTAAATAGGCGGGATGCGAAGGCGGCCGAGCTCTCTAGAGTGGCCGGAGCTGTGGCCACGTCGCCGGGGCAAGGACGGCTAGCTGGCTGTCCAGGAGCGGCGACGAGATAGAAGAGGGCAGAGGCATTGAATGGCGAAGCGACGGCTCGCGAGGAAGACGACGACCCACTCATCCACTGTGGCTGCACGGGCACCATAGTTCCCGAGCGTCGTGGCAGCCGCCGAGGGCGATTCCGGCGAGGGAGAAGGGTCTGGAGGGTCCAGGTGGAGGGCAACGACGATGTCGGCATGCTTGGACAAGGTACGGCCACGCGGTCGTCAACCTCCGACGAGACCCGAGCCTACCGGCACCCAGAGCACGGTTTTGGCAGGCTGGCTTCGCGGTCACCATGTGCACGGGCACACGCGGCGCGAGCTGGCCTGCCGGACCGTCTCTGGAGTGCAGTCCTTGCACTCTGGAACCTCCTCGTGGCACTGGCTTGCCCAGTAAGCCACTGAGATGAGAGGTAGCTTCACCAACAGTTCCTGGCTGCCAACTTGGGGGGGTTCTGGAGGGGTAATGGGATAGATATAGAGCCAATGGAGATGTCTAGGGTCATCTAGGTTGGAAGGACTACAGACTGGCAAAGTTTGAGAAAGTTTGAAGAAGAAATGAATATGGTTCCTTTGAAAACCACCATTCTGGTCCAGAATCTAAATGACCTTGTGGCATCCACATGGATGCTCTGCTAATGATGAAACTTCGTAGAGGGAAGTTATTTGGTAGTGCACACATGCCATAAAAGTTGTAGATCAATTGTGCACCCCTAGCTTGTACTTCCTTCACAAAGGTTCACAATAAGCAGAAGCTTGACAGGGTCCTGCTGCTCAAAATTTGTACTGGACTAGATAATGTTTTTGGATATTGGGGCTAGATAGGATCCCTAGGATCTTGGGGAATTTATTTAGAATTTTCTGAGATAGGAAAATAGGGGTTGCTTCACAATGCACAAATTCTGGTCAGAAAAAAAAATATTTCTGGCCAAAATTTTGCATTGAGCAATGGAATATTTTTGGAGATTATGGAATCATATGCTCATGAGAAGATGTGGGAAAAATTTGGGAATTTATTGGTCATCCAAACTATAGGTTGCTTCACAACCCATAGTGGTGACATAATTTCCCAAATAAAGAAAAGAGTTTATTGGAAAAGATTTAATATTGGAAATTGTTCCAAGAGAGGTTTAGAAAGGTTTTGGCAAGGTGGTGAGGGTTTTGGGTTACTTGGGAAAAGATTCAAAGATTCACAGATCCAAATCCATTGGAAGGATTTGAAAATCAACCAAGTTTGCAAATAAACCCAAAAGATTTTGAAAAGAAAAAGTTGCCAAAATCAGGGTGTCACAAGTTGTGCGGGTGGGAGTAGTTAGGTTGCTAGTAGTTGCTACGCAAAGTGTGACGGGAATATGCATGGTGATGGAAACAAAATGATTTCAGAGACTTTTCGAAAACCCCATCGGGTGCCACTAATGCCGGAGGGAGATGATGTTGAGCTAGGTAACCACTTGATAAAGAAGTGGTGTACCGGAGCAAGTTGTGTGTGTGTTTTCGAAAACGGAGAGATTTGAGATCTACTGACCGTCCCAACCTTACATGTATGACCACGATACCCCTTATGGGACGGGGCTTTGTTGATTACCTTGGTGGGTACTAGCATGGAGCCCACATTACTAGTGGCGGGAGTGGCGTGGTCACTCTCGATACGGGGTCGTGCCTGATAGGGCGACCATGCGCTGTCTTTACAGGCACCGGGCACACCGTTGTGTTCCTTCATGGATGGTACTGTGTAGAGCAAGGCTCGTGTTTGTACATCATGAAGAGACGGACCAACGAGTGTACTCTTTGTTTAGTATCGCTAGGGGAAAGGCATTGTTCGGGTGCTTACCTCGGATATGTAATATACTGCGAGTCGTGGATGACACGGAAGTTCCCCGAGTCTTGTGGGTAAAGCGTGCAACCTCTGCAGAGTGTAAAACTATTCGAATAGCCGTGTCCACGGTCATGGACAGTTGGAGGTCCTGCATAAACTGCGTCCGGTCTTTTCACAAACTTGGTGTGTGTGTGTGTGTGTGTGTGTGTGTGTGTGTGGATGACACAAAGATGGTACTTGAACCAAGTCAGAGGACTTGACATGATGACTGAACATGAGATGTTCAACCCCTTGCTTATGTTGATATCTGTAACTTGTTCATATGGATATCTGCTACCTGTTGATGCATGCTTTTACCAGTTGATTAAACATGTCATTGCACTCAAATTAGCTTTCCGCAAAATTACCTATTAGTGCTATATCATGTTCTGTTGAACCTTATTCCAAACATGGGTTGCTTGCGAGTACATTCAAAGTACTCATTGGCTTGCCATTGGTTATTTAATTGGTGTAAGTCGCACTTTTGCCCCAGACAACAGGTACACGACTAAGCACCCACCTTATCTTAATAAGTGCGTTTTGCCTTTTTGGCACTTGTTTGATTGCACTTGCACTATACCACCCCCTTAGGCACTCATCTCTATGCTACTATCCCTCTTCCCCCTCTCGTCAACTGAAGACCGGCAAGACAAGATGCACCAAGGATCCACCTCGACGGACAGCTAGCGTTGATGACTATGACCACAACGTACTCAACCAGACGCAACCCCGTAGAGTTATGCTTTTCCCTCCAAGATCGGAAACCCCTCCCTAGCCCAACCTAGACCTCACAAGCTCCCCCCAGCGCAAGCCTCTGATCACGTGTTTAATACACGGATTTGCCTGAGCACCTGTTGAACTTTAATAACCCCCGGCTTAGCACTGGGTTCATTATGGAGCTAGTGATCATAGTGAACACACATCCTTCATTCTTGCTAGCACTACAACCTTGATGCCATAGGAAGGATCATTCTAAGGGTATATGAATTGTGGACAATGATTTGATTTAGCCATAATAGATGTCTTGAGGAAGTAGTTGAGACCCTTTGGTGGATTACGAGACTTTTATGTTGGTGAGTGGACTTGGTGGATCAAGTTGATAGAGTAGCATAACTTACTTCCCCCTTGAGTCAATTTGGATTTAGTAGGGCGATTGTAACCACAAGCCTGAATTTTTGGTGGATTAATGACTTGACTTTGGCAAGTAATGTTGACAGTGGATTGATGGTAATATGTTAGTGACTGGATTAAGTAGTAGGGAATTCTTACTAGATGTAAACCTTGGATTTAAGTAGGTGATTCTAATAGGTGCTCAAGATCAATCAAACCACATGGTTCGGAGTAATTTGGATTTAGTCCGGTGATCTTGATCTTGATACCATGTTTCTCGGTGGAAGACAAACCAGGAATATTGGATTGTTGTTAGAATCTATTCAAGGATCCATATGCACCTAACATCGGAGTTCACTAGATCCTCATGATGGGAATTGATGGTTATACTATGATAATGTAGTTCTTTCTGGAATTTGGGGATTTAGGAAATCTGGAGATATATGGAACGTCGCCAGTATTGGATTTGTAGCAATAATGGATCATGTAATAGTGGGTGATATTCGTGGATCGATTAAGTCGGATTCGTAGGAAGGAAACAAGATCTTGGATTGGTACATCACGAGTTTCCTTAGCATAGGAATGCAGTGCCTTAGACCTTGGATAGGTCAGTAGGACACTTGGATTTGTAGCGTCACAATCAAGCTTAGCGGCTTGTAAATTATCCCGAGGATTTTTATATAGGGATATATGTGAGTTAGCTATAGTTTACATATGAGATTTTCGGTATAGTCCTTCTCTCAAAACCTTGGAGATATGAGTAGCATGTGTAATGTTGAAGTTGACTTACATGAGATGATACCTTCAATGAGATAGGGTGATTTTGTTTGGAGCAGTAGGTAGTACTATTGGCATCTAAGAACTGTGCTCAAGGATAAGATGATAGACGTTCACTCACATCCTAAGCTCCTTGAAACCCCCTAAGCTTCACCGGGCCGTAACACGGTCGGATTATGACCATAGGCCTTTGACTATAAGTCCTTAGACTATATTCGATACTCCACCTCGACCACCACCAGTCCTGTTCATAAGGAAGGTGGACACGAAGAACTAGATTGCGTTGGATCACGAACCCCCGAACTAGTGACCATCCGGAGCAAATGCCCACTCCTCTCACGTATCCCATGAGCAATGTGTTTATGTGATACTTGGGGGAATAGGTTGATACCCTCCGGGATGACATACTTATTTACCCAACAAGAGGAGGAACACCTTAGTCCTGTTTGGACCAGCCCCAGGAACACCAATTGCCATGCCTCTCAAGTATAAGGCCCCACCTTGAGAAGGTTTGGACTACTTGATGCACCCTCCATTCAGCAGAGGACATCCTTACCCAAGCAAGACGGAGAACCACTACGGTCGGAAGACCACGACGAAGAAGAAGAAGCAAGAGAAGTCAACCACCACTCCTCTGCCGGCTACGTCAACCAGACTTTACCAAGAAGCACCAACGTCCAAGCACGGTGAAGCCCTTGCACATCAAGAGGATTAAATAGCCCCTTGTTTTAACTAGTCATTTATCAGTTCTTGACTAGGAAGGAACCGAGAAATTGGTAACACCTCTCACTCCACCACCTTGATGGTGTACGGTGAGCATGATGTCCCTACTCCCTTCAGATGCCTGGAATGAAGTGGACGACTGTCATGACTTCGTCTCTAGCCCCTCTTTGATCAAATCAAGGGCGTAATCCTGACTGGATCATGGTGAGACACCTGTCAAAGGATGTTCACCCCGCTTGCCGAGCCTCAGACCTTGGGGAACTAGACGGCTGTTCTATACTTCTGGATAATCAGCTTATTTGGAACCCCTCAGAAACCTTCCCAGATGGTAGAACCCGTTTAGGCACCAAGTCTCTAAGCTAAGTCTTAAGGACGAGACTCAGCCCAGACCTTCCCTCAATGGCTACGGAGAGACCAGTAGACCTAACACTCGAAGACCCGCCAGAAATGCGCGTCTGTAACGACGAAGGCAAATGGTCGAAGATGAATGAAGAACATACATGGGCAGCTTACTCCAGCAGAAGATCTCAACGAGAAACCTACGTTGACATGCCTCAACATTCTCAAGACTGAAGACCACCTACGACTGGAGATCACCTGCCTTAAGGGACTCAAGGGCTTCCCCGTCAACAAGAAGCTACACCACGACTCGACCCTCCTATTCTAACGCAAGACATCTAGATGTCACTAACCAACGTGAGCGACCCCATGACCAGCACACAGACACAATACTTGGCCACATATTCCAACTTTGGAATACACACGCAAGCCAGGCCCTTGCCAGAACCTCGTTTACCAAACCCTTGACCTTTAGGCGAGCCTAGCATATTGCAAGACACCCGTTCATCCTTAGACAAGGTCAACAATGCACTCGAAGACATATCCTCAAGCACTTCAAGACCTAGAAGGACAACCACGCCGGAGCAGAAGCAACCTCGAACGTGAAGACTACCTCACCTCTGAATTTCCGCATCTTCCCACGCCTAGCCTAGGAATCTCGGGGACGAGATTCTTGTAAGGGGGGTAGGTCTGTCACACCCTGTGATTTGCCTCATGACTAAGTTATCATGACTCCAAAACTAGGGCCAATTAAAACTTTTTGAGTGCATATGAATGCTTGACTTGTGTGCTATTTTCTTGCTTGTTTGATTGCTTGCTAGTGCTCTATATTCATAAAATCCCTCCTACTCTCAAAACTCATCTCCTTGCTCCAAATAATTGCCCAATAATCATGCCATGTGTATAGGACATAAAACTATTTTTATAAAAATTTATTTCGGCCAAAATGGATTTATTCAAATTAGGTTTTCCAAAACCCCTGAATTGAGGTTTGTACTACAAGTCCTCAAATTGGGTGGATTGTTTTTCCACAAAATCTTTATTTGAAACCTAATGTATATAAGACTTTACAAAACCACCAAATATTAATTTTAAAGATTATTTTGCTATTTTATTTAAAGGCTTTTTCTTAAGGCCAGAAATGGTCTTTTATAGGGAAAAATTATTTAACTGCTTTAAAAATATTTGAGAAACTTTAGGGAAACTCAGTGGACATATATTTTCCATATATGTGAGTTTCAATGCATGGTCATGTTCAAAATCATAGACAAAACCCCTCAAAACCCTTTCTGCCCAAATCAAGCTTTTGAAATATTTCTATAAGAAATATTCTCAATAAATTCTAAGAAAATTCCAGCAAGTCACAATTGTCATATGTGATGATCTTGCCAAGTTTCATCTCAATCCCAATTGATTTGCTTCATCAAAATATTCCAAAACCATTCCTATCCAGAGCCAAATTTGAACAACTTTACATTATGAAGTTTCTTCCCTTGACCCCAAACTTTGTGGGCATGTGCTAAACCCCAAATAATGATACCACACCAAGTGGTGGATTTGTGGGAAGTGAAATGCATGCCTAGATCTACAGAAATCTGATTCTGTTGATTTCTAGGGTTTCACAAAGTTACATTGTGAACTTTCTTCAAAACTCCTCAAACTTGGTGATCCTCTCTATTTCTACCTATATTTTCATCCTGTTAAATCTCAAGGCAAGCAAACCCAATTTACTTAGCCAAACCATCATCAAACACTTTTGCTTATGCTATAAAAAGCCCTGTTTGACCCCATTCCTCTATTCTCCTTGAGTCTAAATTTTTACCACACCTTCTTGCAATGCTCAATCACCTCCAGTCAAAACCCCAAGTCCATAAGCCACTGTTTAGTAGGGTAAACCCCAAGATTCCCTCCTGGAAAGCTAGTTTTTCCCTCTCTCTCCACTTGCCCTCTAACCTAAGGCATATCCAGAGCATCCTATGCTCCCTCCCCCCTTGTTCTACCTGCCCCTAGCTGCTGGACAAGCATGGCCGCGCCCAAGAGGACAATGGCATGCCATGGCATGCCATATGGGCGCTCTGGAGTGCGCTGCAGTGCCCAGCCGCACTATAGCTGTCGCCCAGTGCATGTCCCCGACCACCTCGAGCTCCCCCCTCTCGCCAGACGGTCGGCCTCGACGTCCGGGACACGCAAGGCCCCTATCCCCCTCCTCTCTCTCCCTTCTCTATCCCCTCCTCGCACGCGCGCCGGCCGCCCGCGAGCTCCAATGGGCAGCCTCGCACACGCGGGCTCCTGGCACGCCCCCGCTCCCCCTCTTCCTCTCCCTGGATGTGGAGCTCGTCCACGAAGGCCATAGACATGCCCCGAAGCTCCCCTGTGGCCCCTACCCTCGCCTACGTCGCGACCGTGGACGCTGTCCACGGTGAGCTCGCGCCCCGCGTTAAAGATCGGTCCAGAGCCTCCCCTCTCGTCTCCCTTGGCTCTCCCTCCCTCTGGTGACCCTCAAGGACCCACCAATTTGAGCTCCCGAGCTCTACTCCCCTCCCCATGGCCGAAGCCCCGCCGGTGGCCTCCGCTCGAATTCGGCCACGGTGGCCTCCCCCTGCTCCTCTTAGCCAAACCGGAGTGATCCCTACGTCTCCACATGCCTTCCCCGAGCCTCATTGCACCCTATCCATGGCCAGAGCGCCCAGTCCATTGCCGCCGTCATTGGAGTCCGCTGTGGCCGAAGCCATGCTCACTCTGGCGCTCCCCGGCAAAAATGGAGCCACCAGGTGAATGCGGATCCTCGCCCTGATCAGACCGGTGGTTGGAGCGCCGCTGGAGACGGCCGGTGCCGCCGGTGCGAGCACTTGCACCGGCCGACTCTGCCTCCCCTGCTCCTTCTCTGCTCGAGTGGGAGGAGGAAGGAGGTCCTGGCAGGCGGGGCCCGCCTGTAAGCGGCACACCGACCGGGCCCGCCATTTTAAGTGGACGCGGTTTCCCCCGTGTGCACGTCCCTGTGTCGAAGACGGCTTCTGCCGATGCACCATCGACGTGGCCCTGCGTAGGCGCGCAGCTGAGCCACTGGGCCGGCCCATTCGCTATGTTGCGCCTTGAGCGTGTTTTAGCACACTAGGTATAAACCTTTTCCTTTTTCTTTTTCTGAGATACTAAATAAATCCTAGAATATTCATTATAGCTCCAAATTTGGTGATTCAAATTCCTACAGGTTCCTAAAATATTGGGCTAACCAAATATGTGCATTGCACATTTTTCCAGAAAACTTTCCTGTACACTTATATGTTTAAAGCCTGTTTTTGTTTTCCTGCCTTAAACTTTGGAAATTCCTAGGGTGCTCACCCTAACTCCAAATGCCTTGATTCTAACTCCTAATTGGTCCTAAATTCATGCACTAAGTGGTGAACATTTTGCCTTACACTTATTCTGCTATGACAAATATTGGACCATTTCTTCATGCATGATCCACAATGAAAATCATAGGAAATTCATCCCAACTCCAAATCCAGTGAAACCACTTTGCAAATTCTTATAATATCATGCCCTCTTTGATGAGTGCCTCCACTCATTTTTATAAAAATATTTTCTATGGACATCTTATAGGATCATCATTTCCTTCATTTCCACCGTTCGAAAATCCCCCTTGATCCACATCCAATGAAACCTCCTTGGCTATTTTTCTTGTGACCAGAGCTGTCCAAGAAAAATAAAACTCCTATTTATAGAGCACTTTATTTTTCTGCTTGTTGTGTTGCTTATTACGGTTGTTTACGGCGATAGTTGACGAAATAGACGAAGTGCTCGGAGTTGGACGAGGAGCGTGTGAAGACCTCGAAGACGTTGTTGAGCCAGGCAAGCAACTCTTTGACCATGACTATGAAACCCTTTTTTTGCATGGCATGTAGCACTTTATTTCTTGATGTTGTTCATGTTGATGTGGTGACCACTACGATGGGATGCCACTGACACTTTCTTGTTGATACTTGCATCGTGCATGACCCTACCTTCTTTTGAGGGTTGTGTGGGTGGGAGTAGTTAGGTTGCTACTAGTTGCTACGCAAAGTGAGACGGAAATATGCATGGTGATGGAAACAAAATGATTTCAGAGACTTTTCGAAAACCCCGTCGGGTGCCACTAATGCCCGAGGGAGATGTTGTTGAGCTAGGTAACCACTTGATAAATAAGTGGTGTAACGGAGCAAGTTGTGTGTGTGTTTTCGAAAGCGGAGAGATTTAAGATCTGCTGACCGTCCCAACCTTACATGTACGACCACGATACCCCTTATGGGACGGGGCTTTGTTGATTACCTTGGTGGGTACTAGCATGGAGCCCGCATTACTAGTGGCGGGAGTGGCGTGGTCACTCTCGATACGGGGTCGTGCCTGATAGGGCGACCATGCGCTGTCTTTACAGTCACCGGGCACACCGTTGTGTTCCTTCATGGATGGTACTGTGTAGAGCAAGGCTCGTGTTTGTACATCATGAAGACACGGACCAACGAGTGGACTCTTTGTTTAGTATCGCTAGGGGAAAGGCATTGTTCGGGTGCTTACCTCGGGTATGTAATATACTGCGAGTCGTGGATGACACGGAAGTTCTCCGAGTCTTGTGGGTAAAGCGTGCAACCTCTACAGAGTGTAAAACTATTCGAATAGCCGTGTCCACGGTCATGGACAGTTGGAGGTCCTGCTTAAACTGCGTCCGGTGTTTTCACAAACTTGGTGTGTGTGTGTGTGTGTGTGTGTGTGTGTGTGTGTGTGTGTGTGTGTGTGTGTGTGTGTGTGTGTCGATGACACAAAGATGGTACTTGAACCAAGTCAGAGGACTTGACATGATGACTGAACATGAGATGTTCAACCCCTTGCTTATGTTGATATCTGTAACTTGTTCATATGGATATCTGCTACCTATTGATGCATGCTTTTACCAGTTGATTGAACATGTCATTGCACTCAAACTAGCTTTCCGCAAAATTACCTATTAGTGCTATATCATGCTCTATTGAACCTTGTTCCAAACATGGGTTGCTTGCGAGGACATTCAAAGCACTCATTGGCTTGCCACTGGTTATTTAATTGGCCAGGCATGGAATAGCAGGAATATGGCGAAGAGTTCGTTGGTGACGAACATGCGAACTAGGATGCTTCCCAGTCAGAATGCCTGTAGGTTTCAGGCAGATGGCATGGGTTCACGCTATCATTGAAGATTTCCGCTGCAAGTTTATGAAGACTTGGCCATAAAGGCTATGTTTGAGTACAAACGGTATGTAATGGATGTAAGACTCTTGTTATTCAGTTTCTGTGTGTTCAGTGAGCATTGATCTCTGGGATCACTGTGCACGTTCATTCGGTGATCACGACTTATGAGTTGGGGTCCCCACACCAAAACCCCCAAATTTCAGAAAGAACTATCTCGTCACAGTATAACCAGCAATTCCCATCGTGATGATCTAGTAAACTCCGATGTTAGGTACATATGGATCCTTGAATCAATTCTGAGAACCATCCAATATCCCTGGTTCGTCTTCCACCGAGAAACATTGTATCAAGATCAAGATGATCAGACTAAATCCAAACCACTCTGAACCATGTAGTTTGATTGATCCTGAGCACCACTTAGAATCACCTATTTAGATCCAAGGTTTACATCTAGTAAGAATTCCCTACTAGTTACTCTAGTCACTATCGTACCACCATCAATCCACTATCAATATTACTGGCCTAAGTCAACTCATTAATCCACCAAGAATTTCAGCTTGTAATCATATTTGTCCTACTAAATCCAAGTTACTCAAGGGAGAAACAAGTTAGGCTACTCTATCACCTTTGATCCACCAAGTTCTTTTACCAACATAAGGGTATTATGATCCACCAAGGGGCCTCATCTATATCCTAAGGAAATCTATTATGGCTAAGTAAAATCATTGTCCACAAATCATATATCCTCAGAATGACCCTTCCTATGGCATCAAGGTTCTGGTGCTGGCTTAGGAATGAGAGACGTTTGTTCACTGTGATCACTAGCCCCATAATGAATCCGGTGCTAAGCAGGGTTTATGAGGCTCAACAGATGCTCTGGCAAATCTATGTATTAAACACGTGGTCCGAGGATTGAGCTGGGGAAGCTCGTGAGGTCTAGGGAGGGGTTCCAATCTTGAGAGAAGAGTATAACCCTGCGGGGTTGCACCTGATTGAGTAGGTTGTAGTCATAGTCTTCAACGCTAGCTGTCCGTCGAGGTGGATCCTTGGTGCATCTTGTCTTGCCGGTCTTCAGTTGACGAGAGGGGGAAGAGGGAAAGTAGCATAGAGGAAAGTGCCAAAGGGGGTGGTATAGCGCAAGTGCAATCAAACAAGTCCCGAAAAGGCAAAACACACTTATTAGGACAAGGTGGGTGCTTAGTCGCAAACTTGTTGCCTGGGGCAAGAGTGCGACTTACACCAAAGCACAAACAAGCAAAAACAAGCAACACACAATCATGGTTCTATCAGAACCATCATACGGACTCGACTTCGCATGGGGGGGACACACGACCTATCCTACCCTAGGGGTTCTTGGACTCAGTAGTCGTGCTTGCTTCGTGTCTTGGAGAGGAGTCCGCTCAGTATTCTGGGACTTCTCTAGGTGCCGCTATGTCTCTGGTTGTTGTTTGTCGAAACGATCCGGGTTGGGACCTGGAGATTCTTTGACGAGTTTCCATCTGGTGAGTTGACGATGAAGGTAATTCCTCATGGTTGTCGTTGACAGGGTCTTCTGGTGTCTTCGTAATCGTGGCAATGCCTTCTTGTCTTCTGAGACGTCGAGGGTTCCAGGTAGGCAATCTTTTATGCAATGACATTAACAAGGCATGGTAGAGTTGTATCCTGCCGGTCACGTTGATGATAATATCGTCACCAAGAGCGGGGGATGAAGAGAACCGTTTTCCTGCTCACTATGGTGAGGCGGACCAAATGGCAAGGTTCTCATCCACCGGAGGTTGCTGTCACAACAACGAAAAGGATAGGGTTGCTCTATTAGCGATGCATATCATGACATTGCATGTCTTGTGCCCTGGTCATCGAAGGCCAAGGTGGCATCATCCTGGGGCAGTGTCAAGGGTGTCACCATCTTCTGAGTCTTGATATCCTCATTCCTCAAGAAGGTATCTTCTGTCGGTATCTTCTTGTCTGGTGTCGCCAACTTGTGTCCAAGATATGTGGGCAATCCTCTGGCAAGGTGGCTTCCTTCCGGGTTACCCACGAGGATTACAAGAAATCCGGTGGTCAGGGGCATAAGGATACTATCGACCATTGCAAAGTTTTGAAAAAGCAGACAAGGAGAGTCAAGAGATTAGGGGTGGAAGTGCTAAGGCAAAAACCTTCACTTCCTTTGAAAATTTAGGAGAGGTGAGAAATATAGAGGTTTTGTAGGTGTTTTTGAAGGGTCTGGAAAATTAGTTTTGCCCTAACTAACGTCCATGCTAACTAAGGGCTTCCTACAGTCAGGATGGCTCTGATACCAGCTCTGTGGGGACCCCGACTCATAAGTCGTGATCACCGAATGTTCGTGCACAGTGATCCCAGAGATCAATGCTCACTTAACACACAGAAACTGAATAACAAGAGTCTTACATCCATTACATACCGTTTGTACTCAAATATGGCCTTTATGGCCAAGTCTTCATAACCTTGCAGCGGAAATCTTCAACGATAGCGTGAACCCATCTCATCTGCCTTAACCCTACAGGCATTCTGACTGGGAAGCGTCCTAGCTCGCACGTACGTCACCATGGTAATCTTCATCACAACCTGGTCTTTCATGCCTGGCCAATAAAATAACCAGTGGCAAGCCAATGAGCACTTTGAATGTACTCGCAAGCAACCCATGTTTGGAACAAGGTTCAACAGAGCATGATATAGCACTAAGTAGGTAATTTTGCAGAAAGCTAATTTTGAGTGAAGTGACATGATCAACTAACTTATGTAAGCATGCATCAACAGTTGGCAGATATCCATGTGAACAAGTTATAGATATCATCATAAGCAAGGGGTTGAACATCACATGTTCGATCATTTCATCAAGTCTTCCGACTTAGCTCAAGTGTCTCTATGTCATCCACACACCAAGTTTTGTGAAAACATCTGGACGTATTTTAAGCAGCACCACCCAACTGTCCTTGACCATGGACCCGGCTATTCGAATAGTTTTACACTCTGCAGAGGTTTCACACTTTACCCACAAGACTCGAGGAACTTCCGTGTCATCCACGACTCGCGGTATATTACATACCCGAGGTAAGCACCTGAACAATGCCTTTCCCTTGACGACACTAAACAAAAAGTCCACTCGATTGGTACCCAGCCCTCATGATCTACATCATACGAGCCTCGCTCCAGATTGTACCATCCATGAAGGGACCAACGGTGTGCCCGGTGCCTGTGAAGACAGCGCATGGTCGCCCTACCAGGCACGACCCCGTATAGTGAGTGACCACGTCACTCCCGCCACTAGTAATGCGGGCTCTCTGCTAGCATCGACCAAAGTAATCAACAAGGCCCCGTCCCATAAGGGGTATCGTGGTTGTGCAAGTAAGGTTGGGACGGTCGAGAAATCTTAAATCTAATCCGTTTTCGAAAACACTCACACTCACTTGCTCCGGTACACCACTTCTTTCTCAAGTGGTTACCTAGCCCATCAACATCTCCCTCGGGCATTAGTGCCACCCGATGGGGTTTTCGAAAAGTCTTTGAAAACATTTCTTTTTCGACACCATGCATAGTTCCGCCCTATTTTGCGTAGCACTATTAAGCATCCTATCTACTCCCACCCGCACAACCCTCATAAGGAGATAGGGTCATGCACGATGCAAGTATCAACAAGAAAGTATCGGAGGCATCCCACTGAAGTGGTCACCACATCACATGATCAACATCACGAAATAAAGTGCTAAATGCCATGCAATAAAAAGGGTTTCATAGTCATGGTCAAAGGGCTGCTTGCCTGGCTTATCCAAGTCTTCGAGGTCTTCACACGCTTCTCGTCCATTCCGAGCACTTCGTCTACTTCGTCAACTATCGCCGGAAACAACCGCAATAAGCAACACAACAAGCAGAGAAATAACAGTGTTATTATAAATAGGAGTTTTATTTTTCTTGGACACCTCTGGTCACAAGAAAAATAACCAAGGAGGTTTTGTTGGATGTGGCTCAAGGGGGAGTTTTGAATGGTGGGGGTGAAGGAAATGATGATCCTGTAAGATTCCCATTGAAAATATTTTTCTAAAAAGGAGTGGATGGACGCAACAATTCGGGAATGATTTTATAAGATTTTAGGAAGTGGTTTCACTGGATTTGGAGTTAGTGTGAATATTCTAGAGATTTAACAAGTGGTCCCTATATGAAGAATTATCTCAATAATCTATATTGCAGAGGTGGTGCAAGGAAAAATGCTCATCAATTAGAGCATGAATTTAGATACACCTAGGAAATTAAATCACTCCATTTGGAGTTGATTTGAAGGCTCTAGGATTTTTGCAATGGGGGTTGCTCATAGTTCAACTTCAAGTTTAAATTTGAATTATACAGGAAAGTTAGCAGGAAAAATATGTACGATATATTTTTGGATAGAGCAAGAATTTTGGAACCTCTAGGATTTTCAATCACCAGATTTGGAGTTAAAATGAATATAATATTGATTTTTGAACTCCCTGGAAAAGAAAAAGAGCAAAAGAATTTATACCAAAAGGGCTATCTCGCGCGCAGGGCGCAGAACAGCAGATGGGCCGGCCCACCAGCCTGGCCGCACTGGAGACCGGCGACGTCGAAGGTGCCCCGGGGGAATACGCCTTCCCCGGGAGAAGGCGGCCTCCACGGCGCACCCGTTTCCACTTAAACGGGGCCCGGTCGGGGGAGGCTTACAGGCGGGGCCCATTCGTCGGGGTCGTCTCCCTCCTCCCGCTCAAACAGAGGCGAGGCAGGGGAAGCAGGTCGAGGGGGCGCTGGCGCTGTCCCGGTGGTCCCGGCCACGTCTGGCGGGGCCCCGGCCACCGGAGTGGTCAGGAAGGAGACCCGCACCCGCCTGGGGGGTCCCTCCCCACCGGGGAGCACTGGGAGAGCAGGGTCTCGGCCGCGGCGGGGGCCGATGACAGGCGATCGCGGGAGCGGAGCGCCGGCTGTCCGGGAAAGGAGAAGGAGCACGAGGAGGAGCGCGACAATGCTAGGGGAAGCTGGCGAATCCCGGGAGAAGGGAGGGAGCCAGAGCTGGCCGGATTCGCCCGAGGCTGAGGTGGCAACCTTGCGGCCGTGAGAGGGCATCCGGAGCTCGAGAGCTCCAATGGCTCGGCCCGGAAGGCTTCTGGGAGTGGGAGGAGTGGCATAGGGTGCGAGAGGGGGCTCGGGGAGAGGTATATGCCAGGGGGGAACGAGGGGGGAGCTTGGATCCGCCTCGGATGCTCTGGCCGCGGAGAGCACGCGTGGTAGAGAGGACCTGGAGGTCTCTTGGCGTCGGGGGGGGGGGGACATGGGAGACTTAGAGGGGCCGGTTTTGCATGTCAGCTGCGTGGTCACCATGCTAAGGCATGTCCAGGTCATCTTTTTGGTCGGGAAAAGTTGTCTAACAAGTGAGGCACATATGCAAGAGAGCACTGGAGGAGGTTGGACTCATCTGGAGCTGGGTAGCAGCAAACTTGGGGTTGATCTAATGGGGTTTTACTGTAGGGCACCATGGGTAAAACCTTGTCTAGAAGCCATAGGTATGGAAGGACTACATTCCCACCAATTTCCAGCTCAGGGAGATGATTCTACAGAGTACTTGCAGTACAAAGGGACTATTTCTGCCATAATGTAGGTTTAGATGAACTGCTCATATTTTCCACATGAGCCTGCCATAGTTGGGTTTGGTTTGATGCATAGGTATGCAAGTGAGGTTGTAGAAAAGTTTGGGGTCATTAGCATGATCAGAAAGGAAGGAGAGGTGCTATCATGGTAAAAAGAGAGAGAATAAGAGAGAGTTACCCCCCAAATAATTGATCAGAGGCCATGGCAAAGTTACTGGAGGTAGAAGAGGGTTAGAATATGTTGTGGCAAAAAGTTGGGGGAAGGGGAATCTTTCTGGGTCAACTTTGCTTGTCCACTAGTTTATGGAAGAAGGTGTTTGTGGTGTGGTTGGGCTAGGTAGAGGAATCCTATGACCTTGAGATTCACCAGGGGTAAATGGTAAGTCCATTTGGTCCTGATCACAAGTTTTCAACTTAACTGAAGAAAGTTGATAATGCAAACTTGGTAAACCCTAGAAATGGGCAGAAATGGAGTTGCTTAGATCTAGCTAAGCAAAACTATTCTCCTTGATGAACCACTTAGCGTGGTGGCATAATTTGAGGATTAGAGCACTCCCAAAAAGTTTGGGACCAAATAGGGAGACTTGACAATGCAAGAATTTTCAATTCTTGAAATCAGCAGAAAGGGGTTTGGAGGAGTTTGGACAAGTGGATCTGTTCTCCTTGATGCACCACTTGGTGTGGATGCATTATTAGAGGATTAGAACATGTCCACAAAGTTTGAGCTTAAGGGGAGACATTTGGCAATGTAGAGTTGCTCCAATCTGGATCTGTACAGAGAGGGTTTTGGGATATTTTGGTGAACCAAAACAGTTGGGTTTGAGATGAAACTTTTTAAGATGATCACATATGTCATATGTGACATGCTAGAATTTTCCTGGATTTGTTTGAGAATATTTCTTATAGAAATATCTCAAATGCTTGAAATAGGCAGAAATGGTTTTGAAGGGTTTTGTCCAATATTTTGAACATGACCATGTGTTTAAACTCTTATATATGGACAATATATGTCCACTGAGTTTTCCTAAATTTTCTCAAATATTGTGAAAGCATAAAAATAATTTTTCCTAATAAAAGACCATTTCTAGCCTTAAGAAAAAGCCTTTAAATAAAATAAAAAAATAATATTTAAAAATAATATTTTGTGGTTTTGGGAAGTTATATATATATATATAGTAGGTTCCAAATAAATCCTTTGGGGCAAAATATTCCACCCAATTTGAGGACTTGTAGTACAAACCTCAATTCAAGGGTTTTTGAAAACCTAAATTGAATAAATGCTTTTTGGCCAAAATAATATTTGATAAAAATAATTTTAGGTCCTATACACATGGTATGATCATTGGACAAGAGTTTAGATCAAGGAAAAGAGTTTTCAGAGTAGGAGGGAGTTTTATGAATATAGAGCACCAGCAAGGAATCAAACAAGCAAGCAAATAGCACACCAGTCAAACATTCATAGGCACTAAAAAAGTTTTAATTGGCCCTAATTTTTGAGTCATGTTAACTTAGTCATGAGGCAAAACACAGGGTGTGACACTGTAGGGGCGCGCAATCGTGCAGAAATGCACGGGATGGCTCCTGACTGAGTTGGGAGCACCTAGGCCATGCGCCTGGGGGCTTGCCCAGCTATCTTCGGCCGTGACACTCTCACGTAATAATGAGTGGGATGTATATGCCCAGAGCCCCCCAAGGACGCGGAGGGGTTCCATCCCATGCCCAAGTGGAAGCCCCATGCTCCGCGCTGGCGGACAACACTGTCCTCCAATGACTATGCCCACGCCTAGTGGAGGCCCTATGCTCCGCGCTGGGGGAAGACGAAGACGAAGACTAGCCTAGGTGCCGGACGAGGCTATTGCTTGTTCCTTTTTGCATTCGAATTGCCACTTTTTGAATTGAAACTCGAAAGTTTCGTGACTCTATTTGAAAAAAGGGGTGGGAATTTTCTCTCTTTGCGATTCCTTTTTCTGGTCTTGAAATCTCGTTTTCTGAATCGACACCTGTCGGTATCCCCCTCACGCGTCCCGCGAGCGGGGGCGGCACGGGCACGGTGTGCACACCTTGCCAAGGCCCTGGCACCTTGGTCCTCGCATGGCGCCTCTAGGCAAGCCAGCAAGGGTCTGTTGCCTCGGAAGCACCCATCTTTTAGTGGTCGACCCTCGCTCGGGGGCTTCGCCGCGGCCCGCCGCGGCATCATGGAGCCTCGGGAGGCTCAGGCTCCTCTCGGGGTGGGAGCCGCTTGAGCGTCAAGGGGGAGTCCTGAGCAACGCGCCTCAGGAGCCTCACTGATCGCGTAGCCCCTCGCCCCTTGGTCTCGTCCTGGTGATCCGGACGCCCCAACGGCGGTCGAGGTATGCGCGGGATTGGGCCCCGCCGACGTAGTGTGCCGAAAAGGCTCCCAAACCATTCCGCACGCAAGGAAGAAGCCCTCCCTGGCAGGATCCTCGAGCTCCCTAGACACCCCAGCTGCACCTCGCAACGCACGAGCTCTCCACGGCCCGCCAAGCTAAGTACCCCGACCGTAAAGAGCGGAAACTTTTTGATCCGATGATAGCCTAAGTGCTGGGTATGAGACAGGAACACTAACGTGAGAATGCAGGCGCTACGGTTTACTACGTGCCCCCATCAAGCCTCTTGTGGCTCCAGGTACAGGGAAGGGCAGCGCAAGGGAACGAATCCGGCCTCTCTAGGAGTCGTCGCTAAAACCCCGGTCTTGGGGCGGCATGCTCCTCCTCAGGAGGGTCCGCCTCATGAGGCCCCGACGGGCCGTCATCGCCGGGCGTAGTGCGACACCTCCGCGGACCTCACGAAGAGCACCGGGCACAGAGCAGCGGCACAGCAATACGGGCAAAGGTGCGAGGGAGTGCGCGGTGCCGCACCAACGATGACAAAAAAACTCCGCGGAAGAGACGTGGGTGCGGCACACAAAACAAACAACCGACGGTTTAAAAGAAGAAGGAGGAAGACGAAGGTAAAACACAAAAGTTTAACGCCCTCAGGGGCCAAGTGCTTCTTGATGTAACAGGAACCAGAGGAAGAAAATAGGGGAAGCCTTGGCGGAGGAGCCGCTGTCACCATCCAGACCCCCGCCCGCCTTGGCGCCGGAGTCGTCGCCCTCGTCGGAGAAGCCATAGCTATGGAAGGACTCCACGTGCGGGCGCACCTCATCCCTGAGGGGCCTCTGGAGCTCCTCAGGCACCGGCTCCATGACGCGGGGGAGATCAAGCTCCGGGACGTGGCAGCGCAGGTTGGAGAAGACGCGCGTCATCCAGGCACTGCTTGGCGCGCTGCGCCTCCAGCATCTTCGCGTGCGCCGCCTCGTCTTGGGCGGCCTGCACGGCATCAGCTGCCCCCTTGATCTGGGCTTGGAGGGACGCCAGCTCCGCCTGGGCCTCCTCCTCACCCCTGAGCGCGGCCTGGAGGGCGGCCTCGGCGTCCGCCAGTTGGGCCCTCAACGCGTCCGCTTCCTCCTAGAGCTCGTCGAGCCTGCGCCTCTTGGGCGCAGGCGCCCTGGGAGGAGGAAACAATCAGGTCCGGCGTGTCGGGCGTGATTGCAAGAGAAGGGGGTGGGTGACGGAACACTTACTCGTCAATGATGGCCCAGCACCGGCGAGCTTGGGCCGGCCTCGAAGGCCCCCCGCCGCTGCCTCCAGAGGCCGGCGGTCGAGCCGAGGACCCCGTGCGCTTCCCCGCACCTGCTGCACTCCCTCCAGACGCCATGAAGGATAAGGGAAGAGAAGAGGATGAGAAAGATATCTTTGGAAGGATGGGAAGTGAGAGGGCGCGTCAGGATGGCAAGACCACCCCGGGCGGGGCGGGTTTATAGGCGCAACCGCTGCCCATGGGGCGTCGTGGGGAGTGGAGGCGCCGTTCGCTCCTTGGGCGCCGCGTGCCAGACTTGGTCGGCGTGCTGCCCTGCTTCACGTCGCTTCATCTGCCCTCGGCGGGTCACATCCACGTGGCCCGAGGGGGGGAAGACACAAGGAGACATCCACATTCAAGGAAGGGCAATGATGGCCGGCGCGGCGCGCAGGCTTCGCGTCAGCTTGACTCGAGGCGGTTCCCGATGTCTTCGGGGAGTGGAGGCGTCCGCGTCTCATTATGCGCCACGCACCAGGTTGGGCCCGCAGGCGATTGGGGCCCGCGGTGCTCAGGTCGGCTTCTTCGGCTTCACCCCGAAGCCAACCCAAGTGCGCCTCGGGCCCGGGGGCTGCTGTCGGCGTTCTAGGAACGGGGGTACCCAGACCTGCCGGCCTGCGGCCCAGGGCGTGGCCCACTTCGACAGCCAAGCACGGCCCCACTCAAGACAAGGCCCTCGCAAGAGCCCCGTGCTCGCGAGGGGGACGGCGCCAAGACCCTCGGAGGGAGGAGGCCTCCCCAGGTCGCCTCCCGAGGGGCGGAGATCCCAATGCAACGATCAGCCTCGGGAGGTCGGTGGTGACGCAAGCCGGGCCAAGCGGGCACCAGCGCGCGCAGAGGAGACAGTTTCCTCTTTGGTGCAAAGGAAGCAAAGGTGTACGCAGGTTCCCAAAGCACCCCCCAAAGGTTTCCATTCCGGCGCAACGAGACCAAGACCACGAGCCCAGCAGGACGGACGTCATCGCCGAGCCCACCTCTGCATCACCACCGGCTACTTTGCAGGCGAAGACCACCTTTCGGCAGGATAAGGTGTACCCCTTGTCCCCCTTCGAATTTGGCCGTTGTGGGATCCCTTCCCACCATTGCGATAAGGGAAGAGGACCCGGGCCACTATAAATAGAGGCTAGGCTGCTCCGTAGAACGGACGGGCGGAAGACCACCCGAGCGCCCTCGCGAGGTTACTCACCACTGTACTTGTTCATCCACAAACCTCCTCGTGAGGCAATCCACAAAAAGGCAGGAGTAGCGTTTTACGCTTCGCAGCGGCCTGAACCTGGGTAAATCTTCGTGTGCTAATCTTCTTCCCCGTGATTGAGTGAGTTCGTCAGGCTAGGTTGTCGAGCCATGAGCTTGAGGTCGAAGTTGGTGGGGATCTTCGCACACGCCCCTGGGTTCGAACCTCTTTGGTTTTGCGGAGCCTGAAATCTGAGAATCTCCTCGGTCCAGGTGAATATGGAGAAGAAAGTCTTCAATCCACACTGCCGAGTCTGTTCACCCGTCGTAATTTTCCTATCTTTACGGGTTTAAACCCTTCGGGGAACTGATGCTGCATAACCTCGTCTGTGAAGCACAGTGGGTGGGCAGCGCCTCTAATCCGAGCTACGTCGTGCCTGAGATCGACTGTCGTTTGGGCCCGGTATTAATCCCGATCTCTGTTGTTGCGGTCAAGCCACGGTTGGTACCCGTCCTGTCTAGCGAGGGGGTACTCTCTAGATCCATAGATGGATCTTGTGTGACCTGCTCTATAGTCCAAGTCCTTTCGTAAGTCATATCGATCCTCAGGATGTACATGATCCTTTCCTCTCCTACGGGGAAACGCGGGTCTATATTCGGTCTCTCGAGCCGGCCTGCCCCGTCCTCGAGGGGGGCGGTCCAACTGGTCGTACTGGGTGCGCCTTGGAGATACAGGCTCAAAGGCCTCGTCGTCGAATTGCGGCAGCAGACGCCGGCGTGGGTAACTCTTGTTTTGATCTGGTCGCTAAGTGTCGTACCCTTCTTCGGCTGCCAAGACCTTCATCCATCTATTGTTGAGGGTATCTTGTTCGGCTTTGAGTTCCTACTGCTTTGCCTTTAGTCTTCGGGCGGTGGCTAGAGCTGCCGCCAAAACTGTTCCTGATCTATGGGGTTTTCGGGGACGGTGAAGTCTTCGGCTTCGAAGCTGTCCTCCTCCTTGACAGGGCAGAGATAGTTGTCGTCCTCGGAATCGTTGGGGTCCTCGGGGTCACGTTGATCCTCGGGCCTCTCCGGGTCTTCCAGTGGTTTCTCGGGGGCTTCGGGGTCACTCAGGTCCTCTGAGGTGTCATTTCCCCTGGTGCCTGCATTGCCTTCCCTTCCCTTGTTTGCCTTGGATCGTTTGCGCTATTTCTGGCGCTTGGACGACTCCTTTTCGGATTTGTCGCCATTCTTCTTGGAGGGGGGGGTGCTTGCCTTATCATCAAGGGTGTCCACCATATAGACGTCGTAGGTGGAGGTGGCTGTCCACTGTCCGGTGGTGGTAGGGACAGGTGGATCGACCTCTTCCTCCTTGTATTCTGCCTCCTCGGAGGCATAATCCAGCATATCGGTTAAATCTTCGATAGTCGCTACCAAGTGGGTGCTGGGTGGGCCGTAAAATTCCTCCTGACCTACCTCCTGACCGATCTATGTGTGGGTCGAGGTCTGGTCATCCATGATTTTCATTGACTGGATCCAATACAGTGCCTCATTCAAAAGCGAGAGGTCGACCGGATTAATTTGCCGGACACCTTCGAAGCTAACGTCCGGAGCGTCCGTACGAGGAGTATATTCGGCCAGGGCTGACCCCTGGTCCTCAGGTGCTGTAATCGGGTCCGAGCTTAAAGCCGGACCCCCGGTAGGGATGGGCCCAAGGGCGGGGCTGAGCAGGAGGCCCAAAGTTAAAGCTTCGAGATTTCCGGGCTCGTCGGACGAGACCGCGAGCCCAGTAAGGAACAGCTCACCCCGGGAGTCGGCGGAGAACTCTAGGTTCCCGAACCTGATCTCTTGATCGGGGGCGAAATTTCCGATCTGGCCAAGATGGCTGGTTCGATCAGCATGCAGCACAATGCTGCCAAACGCGAAAATCTGTCCGGGGACAAAGGTGTCCCCATTACGGACTTCATCGCTGAAGATTAGGCGAGCCATCAATCCTCTAGCGACCTCGCAGTGGAACTCTCAATGAAAGCACCAATGTCGGTGTCAAAACCGGCAGATCTCGGGTAGGGGGTCCCGAACTGTGGATCTTGGATTGATGGGTTACAGGAGACTAGGAGACAATATTTACCCAGGTTCGGGCCCTCTTGATGGAGGTAAAAACCCTATGTCATGCTTTTCATTGTACTGATCTGCCACTATCGTTTTGGGGTTATGCATTAGAGACAGCCGCATTCACTTTAAATAGGGCAACATCAAAGTCTGTTGAGACGACACCGTATGAATTATGGTTTGGCAAGAAACCTAAGCTGTCGTTTCTTAAAGTTTGGGGCCGCGACGCTTATGTGAAAAGGCTTCAACCTGATAAGCTCGAACCCAAAGCGAACAAATGCATCTTCATAGGATACCCTAAGGAAACAGTTGGGTATACCTTCTATGTCAGATCCGAGGGCAAAGTGTTTGTTGCTAAAAACGGGTCCTTTCTCGAGAAAGAATTTCTCTCGAAAGATTTGAGTGGGAGGAAGGTAGAACTTGATGAGGTTATTGAACCGTCACTTCAGTTGGATAGTAGCACGACGCAGAAAGATGTTTCTGCGACGCCTACACCAAGTGAAGAGGAATCTAATGATGATGATCATGAAACTTCAGATCAAGTTGCTACTGAGCCTCGTAGGTCGACAAGGAATCGGACCGCCCCTGAGTGGTACGGCAATCCTGTCTTGGAGGTCATGTTGTTAGACAAGAGTGAACCTACGAGCTATGAAGAAGCGATGGTGGGCCCGGATTCCAACAAATGGCTAGAGGCCATGAAATCCGAGATAGGATCCATGTATGAGAACAAAGTGTGGACTTTGGAGGACTTACCATATGATCGTAAGGACTTACAGAATAAATGGATCTTTAAGAAAAAGACGGACACGAACGGTAATGTCACAGTATATAAAGCTCGACTTGTTGCAAAAGGGTTTTCACAAGTTCAAGGAGTTGACTACGATGAGACTTTCTCTCCCGTAGTGATGCTTAAGTCCGTCAAGATCATGTTAGCAATAGCTGCATTTTTCGATTACGAGATCTGGCACATGGATACCAAAACAGCGTTTCTTAATGGTTTCCTTAAGGAAGAGTTGAATATGATGCAACCAGAAGGTTTTGTCGATCCTAAAAATGCTGACAAAGTGTGCAAGCTCTAGCGATCCATTTATGGATTGGTGCAAGCATCTCGGAGTTGGAATCTTCGTTTTGATGAGGTGATCAAAGCGTATGGGTTTATACAAGTTTATGGAGGAGCTTGTATTTACAAGAAAGTGAGTGGGAGCTCTATAGCGTTTCTAATATTATATGTGGATGACATATTGCTGATTGGAAACAATATAGAACTTTTGGAAAGCGTGTAGATGTATTTCAACAAGAGTTTTTCAATGAAAGGCCTCGGAGAAGCTGCTTTCATATCAGGCATAAAGATCTATAGAGATAGATCAAGACGCTTAATAGGACTTTCACAAAGCACATATTTTGATAAGGTTTTGAAGAAGTTCAAAATGGATCAGTCAAAGAAAGGGTTCTTGCCTGTCTTACAAGGTGTGAAGTTGAGTAAGACTCAACGCCCAGCAACTACAGAGGATAGAGAAAAGATGAGTGTCATCCCCTATGCTTCAGCCATAGGCTATATAATGTATACGATGATGTGCACGAGACCAGATGTTAGCCTTGCCATAAGGATGGCCGGAAGGTTTCAAAGTGATCCAGGAATGGAACACTGGACCGCAGTCAAAAGTATCCTTAAGTACCTGAAAAGGACTAAGGAAATGCTTATCGTTTATGGAGGTGATCAAGAGCTCATCGTAAAGGGTTACGTCGATGCTAGCTTTGAAACAGATCCGGATGACTCTAAGTCTCAAACCGGATACGTATATATTTTGAATGGTGGAGCGATAAGCTGGTGCAATTCCAAGCAAAGGGTGGTAGCAGATTCTACATGGGTGTTAGATTCAATACAATGTAAATCACATGTCGATGTGAACTAGATTATTGACTCTAGTGCAAGTGGGAGACTGTTGAAAATATGCCCTAGAGGCAATAATAAAGTGGTTATTATCATATTTCCTTGTTCATGATAATCGTTTATTATCCATGCTAGAATTTTATTGATCGGAAACTCAGATACATGTGTGGATACATAGATAACACTATGTCCCTAGTGAGCCTCTACTAGACTAGCTCGTTGATGAAAGATGGTCAAGGTTGCCTAACCATAAACATGAGTTGTCGTTTGAAAACGGGATCACATCATTAGAAGAATGATGTGATGGACAAGACCCAACCATAAGCATAGCATTTGATCGTGTTAGTTTATTACTACTGCTTTATCCATGTCAAGTATCTGTTCCTACGACCATGAGATCATGCAACTCCCTGACATCGGAGGAATGCCTTGTGTGTGCCAAACATCAAAACATAACTGGGTGACTATAAAGGTGCTCTACAGGTATCTCCGAGGGCGTCTGTTGGGTTGGCGTGGATCGAGACTGGGATTTGTCACTCGGTATGATGGAGAGGTATCTTTGGGCCCACTCCATAATAAAGCATCACAAGAAGCTTGCAAGCAATGTGACTAAGGAGTTTGTCACGGGATCTTGTATTATGGAACAAGTAAAGAGACTTGCCGATAACGAGATTGAACTAGGTATGGAGATACCGACGATCGAATCTCGGGCATGTAACATACCGGTGGACAAAGGGAACTGCATACGGGATTGATTGAATCCTTGGCATCGTGGTTCGACCGATAAAGATCTTCATGGAATATGTGAGAACCAATATGGGCATCCAGGTCCCGCTATTGGTTATTGACCGGAGAGGTGTCTCGTTCATGTCCACATGATTCTCGAACCCGTAGGGTCCGCACGCTTAATGTTTGGTGACGATATATTATTATTGGGTTATGTATGTTGGTGACTGAATGTTGTTTGGAGTCTCGGATGAGATCCCGGACGTCACAAGGAGCTCCGGAATGGTCCAGAGGTAAAGATTTATATATGGGAAGTCATATTTTAGCTATAGGAAAAGTTTCTGGTTTTTCCGGTATTGTACCGAGAAGCTTCTAGAAGGTTTCGAAAACTTCCGGAGGAGTCCGGAAGTCCACCAAGTGTTCCACCATGTCCCAAGGGTTTGCATAGGCTGAGGGGAGGCGCCCTGGCCTTATTGGGCCAAGCACACAAGTCCCTCAAGGCCCATGTGGCTTGGGAGAGGTGGAAAGTCCACCTGTGTATGGAAAGGGAGGGAATTGGACTAGGAGTCCAACTCCTCCCCCTTGGCTGCACCCTAGGGCTTGGAGGGGCTGATCTCCATGCCCCTACATATATATATAGAGGGGAGGGGCGCCCCAAGAGGACACACCAAGCCCTTGGCGCCTCCCTCTCTCCCTAGATCGTTTTCTCCTCCGTTCGTGGTTCCGGTGGTGCTTGCCGAAGCCCTGCTGGCACTGCTCCACCACCACATCCACCACGCCGTCGTGCTGGTTGAGAACCCATCTACTTCTCCACCCCCACTTGCCGGATCGAGGAGGCAGAGACGTCATCGAGCCGCACGTGCGCTGAACACGGAGGTGCCATCCGTTTGGCGCTAGATCGGGACGGATCGCGATTGGATCGTGAAGACGTACGACTACATCAACCGTGTTATATACACTTCCGCTTAGCGATCTACAAGGGTATGTAGATACACTCCCCCTCTCATAGATATGCATCTCCATGGATAGATCTTGTGTGTGCGTAGGAATTTTTTTGTTTCCCATGCAACGTTCCACAACAGGTATAAGAGTGATCTAGGAGTGGACCACTAGACAACGGTCAAAATTATCCTTAGGTACCTAAAGAGGACTAAGGAAATGTTTCTCGGTTATGGAGGTGATAAAGAGTTCGTCATAAAGGGTTACATCGATGCAAGCTTTGACATCGATCCGGATGACTCTGAGTCATAAACCGGATACGTGTAGTGGAGTAGTAATTTGGAATAGGTCCAAGTTGGGCATAGTAGAAGCATCTACAGTATGACATAGATTTTTGCAAAGTACACACGGATCTTAATGTTGGAGACCCATTGACTAAAACCTCTCTCACAAGCAAAACATGATCAAACCCCAGAACTCATTGGGTGTGAATCACATTGCGGTGTGAGCTAGATTACTGACTCTAGTGCAAGTGGGAGACTGTTAGAAATATGCCCTAGAGGCAATAATAAATTATTTATTTATCATATTTCCTTGTTCATGATAATCGTTTATTATCCATGCTAGAATTGTATTGATCGAAAACTCAGATACATGTGTGGATACATAGACAACACCATGTCCCTAGCAAGCCTCTACTAGACTAGCTCATTGATCAAAGATGGTTAAGGTTTCCTAACCATAGACATGAGTTGTCATTTGATAATAGGGTCACATCATTAGGAGAATGATTTGATGGACATGACCCAACCGTAAGCGTAGCATTTGATCGTATCACTAAGTTTAATGCTACTGCTTTCTTCATGTCAAGTATCTGTTCCTAAGACCATGAGATCATGCAACTCCCTGACACCGAAGGAATGCCTTGTGTGCATCAGGCCAGAAAAAGTTTCAGTTTTTTTGGTATTGTACCGGGAAGCTTCCAGAAGGTTCCGGAAACTTCCGAAGTAGTCCGGAAGTCCACCAAGGGTTCCACCACGTACCAAGGGTCAGCATGGGCTTAGGGGAGGTGCCCTGGCCTTATTGGGCCTGGCGCACGAGTCCCTAAAGGCCCATGCAGTTGGGAAAGGTGGAAAGTCCACCTTTGTATGGAAGGGAAGGAGGAGGACTAGGATTCCACCTCCTCCCCCTTGGCTGCGCCCCTAGGGCTTGGAGGGGCTGTCCTCCACGCCAATCCACCTATATATAGAGGGGAGGGGCACCCAAAGAAGACACACCAAGCCCTTGGCGCCCCTCTCTCTCCCGTTGCTTTGTTGCTCCTCCGTTCGCAGTTCTAGTAGTGTTTGGCGAAGCCCTGCTGAACTAGCTCCACCACCACCTCCACCCCGCCATCGTGCTGGTTGAGAACCCTTTACTACTCCGCCCTCGCTCGCTGGATCGAGCAGGCGGAGACGTCATCGAGCCGTATGTCTGCTGAACGCGGAGGTGCCGTCCGTTCGACGCTTGATCGGGACGGATCACGATTGGATCATGAAGACGTACGACTACATCAACCGTGTAATATACGCTTCCGCTTAACGGTCTACGAGGGTACGTAGACACACTCTTCCCTCTTGTTTCTATGCATCTCCATAGATAGATTTTGGGTGTTAGTAGGAAATTTTTTGTTTCCCATGCAATGCTCCCCAACAACTTCACGGGATATCATGTTGATCACATTGATCGCCGACAAAATGAGGCTACTGATGCTTTAAATCATCTTGGTTCTCAGCGCAAGCCCATTCCACCCAATGTATTTCTTGATGTTTTGCACAATCCATCTCTCAAATTACCTATAGAGGAAGAAATCGCCATCCCTAAACCAGAATCAAATTTGGTGGCTGCAGTCCGCGTCATCCCAGATTGGATAGTTCCTTACTTGGCTTATCTCACTCGTCAAAACTAGAAAACCCTCCAAGCTACTACCCTCCCCCCGCGTCGCCCCTCCTCTGGCGACACGGGTAACCCTCCATCGCACCGCCAAGTTCCCCCTCCCACCCCCAGCCTCGCCGCCACCCGAGGTGGTCGCCGGTGAAGGTCGCGTGCGCTCCGGGGAAGGTGGTGGTCGGGTACTTCTGCTGCTCCTCGTGACCATCCCATCGCTCGAGGAGGGGTGACGCATCGCGTTAGATCTAGAGGCTGAGCTCAGGGTCAGGCGGCGGCGGCTAGCCCGTCGGCGGCAGTAGGGTTGTGGCTGGCTGATGTCTACTGCACAACTTTGTTCTTGTAGACTCTATTGGGCCTTCAAGCGTAGAGTTTTGTAGGATAGTAGCAATTTTCCCTCAAGTGGATGACCTAAGGTTTATCAATCCGTGGGAAGTGTAGGATGAAGATAGTCTCTCTCGAACAACCCTGCAATCTAATACAAGAAATCTCTTGTGTCCCCAACACACCCAATACAATGGTAAATTATATAGGTGAACTAGTTCGGCGAAGAGATGGTGATACAAGTGCAATATGGATGGTAGATATAGGTTTTTGTAATCTGAAAATATAAAAACAGCAAGGTAACAAGTAGTAAACAGCGAGCAAAACGGTATATCAATGCTTGGAAATAAGGCCTAGGGTTCATACTTTCACTAGTGCAATCTCTCAACAATGCTAATATAATATAATCATATGATCATCCCTCAACGTGCAACAAAGAATCACTCCAAAGTTCATATCTAGCGGCGAACATAAGATGAAATTGGTGTAGGTAGTAGAACCACCTCAAAGTTACCCTTTCCGATCAATCTATTGGGCTATTCCTATAGGTGTCACAAACATCCCCAGAGTTCATACTAAAATAACACCTATGATACATATCAATCAACCCTAATGTCACCTAGATACTCCAATGTCACTACAAGTATCCGTGGGTTAATTATTCGACATGCATCAAACAATTCCATATTCATCATATCCAGTCCAACATAAAGAACTTCAAAGAGTACCCCAAGATTTCTATCAGAGAAGGTAGGACAAGATCGTGTATCAACCCCTATGCATAGATTACCCCATTGTCACCACGGGAATCCGCAAGTTGAGTACCAAGACATACATCAAGTGATCTCAAATCCAATATTCAATCCGACATAACAAAATCTCAAAGGGAAAGATTCAATTCATGACAACAAGATAGCAAGGGACAAACACCATATGATCCAACTATATTAACAATACCCGTGATACATCAAGATCGTGCCATCTCAAGAACACGAGAGAGAGAGAGAGAGAGAGAGAGAGAGAGATTAAACACATATCTACTGGTACATATATACCCTCAGCCCCGAGGGTGAACTACTCCCTCCTCGTCATGGCCTCCACCGGGATGATGAAGATGGCCACCGGTGATGGTTTCCCCCTCCGACAGGGTACTAGAAAGGCTCCAGATGGAGTTTTTCATCAATACAGAGAGTTGCGGCGGTGGATCGGAAGTTCTAGGTTTATTTTTGAGGGTTTCTATATATATATATAGGATTTTTCAGCGTTGGAATCACCCTAAATGGAGCCACGTGAGCCCGACAAGCCATCAAGGCGTACCCCGGGGGGGGGGGGGCGCACCCTTTTGGCTTGTGGCCCATAGGTGTTTCCTCTCCGGTGGTTCTTCGCTCCGGTATTTCTTATTTCCTCCAGAAAAAATCATAAAAAGGTTTTGGGCGATTCCGAGAACTTTTATTTTCTGCACAAAAAACAACACCATGATAATTCTAGTGAAAACAGCGTCAGTCCGGGTTTGTTCTAAATAAATCATATAAAGTGCATCAAAATCATATAAAAGTATTCTAAAAATAGGCAAATATGCCATTAATACTCTGAATACCGAAAATCCATTTCTGAGCTCAGGCTCATCTGCACCCCCGCTGAGTAAAAAAATCAAACCAAATACTAAAAAAATTCAAAAAATTCCAATTTTTTTGGGTGGTAGATAATTTCATGCGTGAGATTCTCTCCAATTTTTGTTTCATTTGGACATCTGAGCAGCTCTCGGCAAAAAAGACAAATTCGGGGTCTCTAAAAAAGTTTACTATTCATGCACTGTTTTGACCCGATTTGTCTTTTTTGCCAAGAGCTGCTCAGACGCTCAAATGATACAAAAATTGGAGCGGACCTTACGCATCAAATTATCTACCACCCAAACAAAATTTGGAATTTTTTGAATTTTTTTAGTATTTTTTTTTATTTTTTTTACTGAACGGGTGCAGATGAGCCTAGGCAACAAAATGCTGCACTCCATGAATACTTCATAAATTATCGATACGTTGGAGACGTATCAGCATCCCCAAGTTTAATTCTTACTCGTTCTCAAGTAGGTAAATGATTAAAAGAAATAATTTACGAAGTGTGAATGCTAGAATAGTGTATAATATTGATTAATGATAATTCCAATCACTTTTTCTATCATCATAAATAACAAGTCTTTTTTCGTAAAAACCATCATGATAGAGTAACAATCAATTCACATATAATGGTTCAAACAATGCATTCTCTTGAAACTTAACAACCTATGTTCTTAGTCACCAAACAATTTCAATGCATCTTATTTTCAACAAAGTCCAAGTAAGAGCTCCACATACTCAATTATCATATAGTCTTCTATGATTGCTAATACCCAAAGCATATTTTTAGAACAAACAACATCCATCGAACACATAGAAAGATAGGGGCTTAATGTTTCGCCTCCCAACATACTTATCATGAAGATAATTGTCAACAATAATGAATCATGATCAAATATATTTGACTGGATATATGTGTTTGGATCTTTCCCCACCAAATGATGCTTGCCAACTAATAGATTGAGGTTGGAATAAGAAGTTGACTCAACATGAAAAGTAAATAACATAAAAGCAAATGGATTGTCCCTTCGCCGAGGGAAGCAAGGATTTGCAGAGGTGCCAGAGCTCATTGTTTTAAAACAGAGATGAAATTATTTTTGAATGGTATACTTTTCCTGTCAACGTCACAACCGAGTTTTCAATATCTTCCATGCTAAACACATTATTGGCGGTTCCCAAACAAAATTGAAATGTTATCCCCCCCCCTTCACCATTCAAACACATTCCATGGCTGGCCGAATCCAAGGTTGCCCTCCAAACAATCAACCTTCTAGGGGGAGTTCTTGTTTATTTGTTTTTGTATTATGCAGGACTGGGCATCCTTTTTACCAGCCCTCTCGTGCAATGACAAGTGAATAAACACTCATCTTGAGAATAACTTGCTTAGCATGGAAGATAATTACCACCCCGTCGCTCCATGAGCAGTATGAGCACACAAAACGGATGTTTATTTGAACGTTTTAGAGGTGGCACATGCAAATTTACTTGGAATGGCAGTGAAATACCATATATAGGTAGGTATGATGGACTCTCATGGAAGAAACTTGGCTCAAGGATTTGTATGCACAAGTAGTATCTCTACTTAGTACGAAGTTTTGGCTAACAAAATGTTCTAAACAAGCACCACGTGTTGGAGGATCCATAACAATATAACTTCTATGCAAATATACCGAAACATAACCATTACGTTGTCTTCCTTGTCCAACTTCAACTATTTGACCAAGGTTGAAAATAATTAATGGGTATTCACAATCATAAAAGATGTCCAATATAATATATTTGTATGTGAAAGTTCTCTTTCTTATACTAATCATTCATGAATTGCTTGTATGACCAATATTGTGATTGTCAAACTTCAATATATTTTACTTTATAAACCAAATGTGAACCTGCTACTAAGAATATAGCACATTGATAATTTCATATTTATGATATTTCATTCATTCATAATTTACTCTTAGTATATAAGTGAAGCACAAGAGTAAACATCAAACTACTCTCAAAAGATGCAAGTGAAGATCAATGAGTAGTTAAACAATTAAGTAGCTATGTGAGGACTCTGTCTCAATAAAGATTTTCAGATCTGAGATTTATTTCAAAACATAAAAGAAAAAAAATACAATCCAAAATAGCACATATCATGTGGACAAAACAAAAAATTAGGCTCAACATAGGCTAATCGATATTTGTTTGATGAAGAGAGGTGGGATGCATAGCATCCCCAAGCTTAGATGCTTGAGACTTCTTGTAATATTGACTTGGGTAGCCTTGGGCATCCCCAAGATTGAGCTTTTATATCTCTTTCAATCCTCTCATGTCCCGGTTTCACCTATGTCTCAAAAACTTCATCCACACAAAACTTGAAAAGAACTCGTGAGGTAGGTTAGTACACATAAGAATAAATCAACTCTTTATGTACTTCCAAAACAAGTTGCATAATAATTTTCAAACATTATCTACCGTATACTATCATTTCCACAATTTATATCAACCAATATAAGTCATGAAAACTATAGGAGAAGTAGATAACAAAACTATGACACCAATCTGTCTAAACAGGACAGTCTGTAGAAATTAATTTACAAAGTGCACGTATGTATCTCCAAAAATTATGAAAATTTATGACATGATGAAACATTTATTTTAAAAAACTGTGTAATAATTTCAGAAACTTTACACGTTCCAGTAAAATATGAAAATTCAAACACTACAGCAAAAGTTTCTGTTTTTAGACAGCACATACCAAACATGCAATTCAAGCATCCTAAAAGGCAATTCTTGGAAATTTTTATTAAAAATAAGATTAAAAATAACAGAAATAAAATAATAACAAAATAAAATGACGCTCCAAGCAAAACTCATATTATGTGACAAATAAAAATGTAGCTCTAAGTAAGATATACCGATAGTGTTGAATACGAAAGAGGGGATGCCTTCCCGGGCATCCCCAAGCTTAGACGCTTGAGTATTCCTTGGATATTACCTTGGGGGTGCCTTGGGTATTCCCAAGATTAGGTTATTACCACTCCTTATTCTCCTCATATCGGTGTCTTACCCACAAATTGAAACTTCAATCACACAAAACTTAACGGAACTTCGTGAGATGGGTTAGTGTAATAAAGATAGATCATTCACTTAGGTACTGTCAAGACAAGATTCATAATTATTCTCACATAATATCTAATGTATTATATCATTCCCATAATTTATAACACAAAATATAAGCTATGGAAACACTAAAACAAGCAAACTATGCATGCAAAACAAAATCTGTCAAAAACAAAACAGTCTGTGAAGATATGAATGAAATCAATGTTTCACTATCTCTAAAAATTCTGAAAAATTAGGAAAACACAGAGAATTTTCATATAAAAAATGTGCAAAAATTTCAGAATTTTTTGACTCTCCAGTAGAATAAGAGAAATTCTGCACTAGACTTAAAAGTTTTTGTTTTTGCATAGAGTCAAACTAACAAGCATCCATACTATCCCAAAGGCTCTACTTGGCACATTATTTAAATAAAAGGCACAAAACATGGTTACTACAGTATCTTAATCATGTTAACACACAAAAACAGAAATCATAAATATTGGGTTGCATCCCAACAAGCGCTTTTCTTTAAAGCCTTTTTAGCTAGGCATGATGATTTCTATGATGCTCTCGTAAAAGTAAAGAATTGTAACACAATGGGAGCATCATGAAGCATATGAAAAGCACATTTAAGTCTAACCCTCTTCCTATGCATAGGGATTTTTTGAGCAAATGATTTATGGGAGCAAGAATCTACTAGCATAGGAAGGCAAAACATGCATATCTTTAAGATTTTCAACACATAGGGAGGAAACTTGATATTATTGCAATTCCTACAAGCATATGTTCCTCCCTCATAATAATTTTCAGTAGCATCATGAAGGAATTCAACAATATAACTATCACATAAAGCATTCTTTTCACGACGCACAATCATAGAATTTTCATTACTCTCCACATAAGCAATTTTCTTCTCATTCATAGTAGTGGGAGCAAACTCAACAAAATAACTATCATGAGACACTTGATTGACATAACCAAATTCAATATTAAAATAATGACGAAAAGTTTCATGGTTATCACTACTCTTTATAGAATACATATCATCACCATAATCATCATAGATAGGAGGCATGCCATCATCATAATAAATTTTCTCATCAAAACTTGGGGGACTAAAAATATCATCTTCATCAAACATAGCATCCCCAAGCTTGTGGGTTTGCATATGATTAGCATCATGGATATTCAGAGAATTTATACTAACAATATTGCTATCATGCTCATCATTCAAGGATTTACTGCCAAACATTTCATTGAACTCTTCTTCTAACACTCCGGCACAATTTTCCGATCCATCATTTTCAAGGAAAACATCATAAAGGTAAAGAACTTGATGCAACATCAATTCCATTTTTTTGTAGTTTTATTTTATAAATCAAACTAGTGATAAACAAGAAACTAAAAGATTTAATTGCAATATCTAAAGATATACCTTCAAGCACTCACCTCCCCGGGAACGGCGCCAAAAAATAGCTTGATGTCTAGTACACAACTTTATTCTTGTAGACTCTGTTGGGCCTCCAAGCGCAGAGTTTTGTAGGACAGTAGAAATTTTCCCTCAAGTGGATGACCTAAGGTTTATCAATCAGTGGGAGGTGTAGGATAAAGATAGTCTCTCTCGAACAACCCTGCAATCAAATACAAGAAATCTCTTCTGTCCCCAACACACCCAATACAATGGTAAATTGTATAGGTGTACTAGTTCGGCGAAGAGATGGTGATACAAGTGCAATATGGATGGTAGATATAGGTTTTTGTAACCTGGAAATATAAAAACAGCAAGGTAACAAGTAGTAAAAAGCAAGCAAAACGGTATATCAATGCTTGAAAATAAGGCCTAGGGTTCATACTTTCAGTAGTGCAATCTCTCAACAATGCTAATATAATAGAATCATATGATCATCCCTCAACGTGCAACAAAGAATCACTCCAAAGTTCATATCTAGCGAAAACATAAGATGAAATTGGTGTAGGTAGTAGAACCACCTCAAAGTTACCCTTCCCGATAAATCTATTGGGCTATTCCTATATGTTTCACACACAGACACAGAGTTCATACTAAAATAACACCTATGATATATATCAATCAACCCTAATGTCACCTAGATACTCCAATGTCACCACAAGTATCCGTGGGTTGATTATTCGACATGCATCAAACAATTTCAGATTCATCATATTCAATCCAACATAAAGAACTTCAAAGAGTACCCCAAGATTTCCATCGGAGAAGGTAGGACAAGATCGTGTATCAACTCCTATGCATAGATTACCCCATTGTCACGACGGGAATCTGCAAGTTGAGTACCAAGACATACATCAAGTGATCTCAAATCCAATATTCAATCCGACATAACAAAATCTCAAATGGAAAGATTCAATTCATCACAACAAGATAGAAACGGACAAACACCATATGATCCAACTATATTAACAATACCCGTGATACATGAAGATCGTGCCATCTCAAGAACACGAGAGAGAGAGAGAGATTAAACACATAGCTACTGGTACATACCCTCAGTCCCAAGGGTGAACTACTCCCTCCTCGTCATGACCTCCACCGGGATGATGAAGATGGCCACCGGTGATGGTTTCCCCCCTACGACAGGGCACTGAAAAGGCTCCAGATGGGTTTTTCGTCGATACATAGAGTTACGATGGCGGAGCGGAAGTTCTGGGTTTATTTCTGAGGGTTTCTGTATATATAAAAAATTTCAGCATTGGAATCACGCTAAACGGAGCCACATGGGCCCCACAAGCCATCAGGGCGCACCCAGGGGGGTGGGCGCACCCTGTTGGCTTGTGGCCCACAGGTGGCTCCCCTCCGGTGGTTCTTCGCTCCGGTATTTTGTATTTCCTCCAGAAAAAATCAGAAAAAAGTTTCGGGCGATTCCGAGAACTTTTATTTTCTACAAAAAAAATGACACCACGGTAATTCTGCTGAAAACAACGTTAGTCCGGGTTAGTTCTAAATAAATCATATAAAGTGCATCAAAACCATATAAAAGTATTGTAAACAAAGGCAAATATGCCATGAATTCTTCATAAATTATCGATACGTTGTAGACGTATCAGCATCCCCAAACTTAATTCCTACTCGTTCTCGAGTAGGTAAATGATAAAAAGAAATAATTTATGAAGTGTGAATGCTAGCATAGTGTATAATATTGATCAATGATAATTCCAATCACTTTTTCTATCATCATAAACAACAAGTCTTTTTCTCATAAAAACCACCATGATAGAGTAGCAATCAATTCACATATAATGGTTCAAACAATGCGTTCTCTTGAAACTTAACAACCTATGTTCTTAGTCACCAAACAATTTCAATGCATCTTATTTTCAACAAAGTCCAAGTAAGAGATCCACATACTCAATTATCATATAGTCTTCTATGAGTGCTAATACCCAAAGCATATTTTTAGAATAAACAGCATCCATCGAACACATAGAAAGATAGGGGCTTAATGTTTCGCCTCCCAACATACTTATCATGAAGATAATTATCAACAATAATGTATCATTATCAAATATATTTGACTGGATATATGTGTTTGGATCTTTCCCCACCACATGATGCTTGCCAACTAATAGATTGAGGTTGGAATAAGAAGTTGACTCAACATGAAAAGTAAATAACATAAAAGCAAATGGATTGTCCCCTCGCTGAGGGAAGCAAGGATTTGCAGAGGTGCCAGGGCTCATTGTTTTAAAACAGAGATGAATTTATTTTTGAATGGTATACTTTTCCTATCAACGTCACAACAGAGTTTTCAATATCTTCCATGATAAACACATTATTGGCGGTTCCCAAACAGAATTGAAATTTTACTCCCCCTTCACCATTCAAACACATTCCATGGCTGGCCGAATCCAAGGTTGCGCTCCAAACAATCAACCTTCTAGGGGTTCATAGCCGTGGTGGTTCATATCCATTCCATGGCTCGTAGCCGTGGTGGTTCCTAGTCATTCCATGGCTCGTAACCGTGGTGGTTCCTAGCCTTGGGCATCGCTCATATGCTCCTTCCCAGTGTCGTGCTCAGCTTGGATGGAGGTTCGTGCTGCGTCTGGCAGTCATGCGTTCGGTCGGCCGTTGCTGGCTTTCGCGCCTACTGGTGGGGTTTGGCCGCCGGTGGCCTCCGCATGGTGCGGTTGGTTAGTTATTCGTCCACGGACAGGTTCGATGGTGGTGATGATTGGTGGGCTTGTCGGCGCCGGTGTGGTTTGATGTGTGGCCGAGGGTGTGCGGGAAGCTTGGGTGAAAACCCAGTCTCGGCTTGGTGCCGTGACTAGCGATGGCGGCGGCTACGGTCGTCGTTGACCTTACTGAAGGCATCGCTACATTGCTATTGCACCCCTCTCGCACGGATCCAGCCATCATGACCTCTCTAGGGGAAACCCTTGATCTTGTGTGATCAGCTGATGGCGGCACCTTTGTTGTCTTCTTCCCTCTTGGGGACTTCATCTTTGGAGTTCGGCATCAGCGAGCGGGACTGGTGGTTGGTGGAGGTTGTGGCATTCTGGCTTCTATGGCAACGATGATGGTGGGAGCGAAGCCGACGGCGCGACAACGGTTGCGGTAGTCGGCTCTTCTTCGACGTGTCCGCGAGATTGCCTCGGTTTGGTTGCTGTTGCGAAGTCGAAGCTGCGGCAGCAGGGCCCTATGGCGTACGATGACTGACTGCAGATGGGGCATTCGGTGATCTTTTGTGGCGACAGTTGTGCCTAGTTTTGTCCTTCGTAGCTCTCCGTCAGAGTCGGAGCTACGCTGTCTGGTTGTAGATGGCTGAGTTCTGGCACGGATCTTCTTGCAACTCCACACGGCCTCTACAAAGTGGGTTCAGTCGACGATCGCCTATGGTGAAGTCGGAGTCGTTTGCTCAGAGTTTAGGGATGACAAAGACGCCTTCTAGGGCAGGAGTGATGACGATGACGCCTGTGTGATGTCTCAACGAGACCCTCTTTAAAGCTATGTGTGGGGGTATTTTGTGTGTGCCGTTCAGCGGTTGTAACGATTGTAGCCCGATTTCCTATTAATTAACCGGGCAATTCTCCTACTTAATTAATAGATGAGTCAAATATTTTGCCTCCGTTTTGAAAAAAAACATTGGAAATGTGCTCCTCGACGCCCTAACATATTTAGGATGGAGGACGACGACAAAGCTATCTGATTTTTGTGTGCCTCATAAGTTCTACAATAATTAAATTGTCAAAACATTTTATATTTATAGGAACAGAGGGTGTACTACAATATTATTTTCCATTTGAGATAATCAAACACACTGTTGTGAGCCTTCACGGTGTCTAATCTACGGGATTCTATATCCCTTCGGGTATACCTGATCATGGGCAGCCCGGACAGCCCGACCCGATCCGGTCCGAAAATCTCGGGCCGGGTTCGGGCCTGAAAATTAAGCCCGACGGTCGGATCGGACCGGGCTCGGACATGTGAAAAACTGAATTTCAGCCGTGGTCAGGTCAGGCTGATCGGGCCGTGTTCGGCTTTATCAGGCTTGGACCGGGTTTGGGCCCGAATTATTAGGCCCGGCAGGCCATGCCGGGTTCGGGCCTGTGTTTTCAGCATCGGTTTTTTTTGCAAGGCACGACATATGGCCAGTGTCGTCGTTTTCTCACGGGGGGTGCCCCGAGACGGCAGGTGCCATGGGATGGCTTGATAGGTGAGAGCAAGGCTGCAGTGGAGATCCGGGACGGGATAGGGCAACAGCACGCGGTGGTTTACCCAGGTTCGGGGCTCTCCGGAGAGATAATACCCCTACTCCTGCATGTTTGTATTTGAGGTGTGTAGCAGTACAGAGTTGCTCCTAGAGCTGTTGGGGAGGAGAGCCATGAGGCTCCTTGCCTCATGTGAGCATGCGTGAGCATGAGTGAGAGGGAGAGGATGAGAGGAGGCCTCCCGTGTGTGTGTGTGTATCTGTATTTGAAGGCTCCCCTGGTGCCTCTTATAAAGGGAGGCCCAGGGGACAAGGGGTGGCCCACATGGCCTAATTACACTATTGGGGGTGACATGTGATATGACTCATGATGCAGGCTACAGTGCGTCACTATTGGAGCGCAGTGAAGTGACGCATGACGGGTGCACAGCGGGGCACTATTCGCCAATAGTGCGGCAGGCTCTGCAGTCCGTCAGCTACAGTGTCGTTAGCTCGTGTCCGACGGGACGCGTGGAGCTGACTTCGTTGGGCCGCAGCCGGCAGCCGGCCAGGGGGAGCCGGCCAGGAGGAGCCAGACAGGAGGAGCCGGCCAGGAGGAGCCGGACAGGAGGAGCCGGACAGGAGGAGCCGGCCAGGAGGAGCCGGCCAGGAGGAGCCGGCCAGGAGGAGCCAGCCAGGAGGAGCCAGCTAGGAGCAGCCAGCCAGGAGGAGCCAGCCAGGAGTAGCTACCCGCCCGGGCCGCAGTTTTGTCTTCTATTTTCACTTCTTCGTTTGTCTCGTTGATTCGTGGGGCTTGGCATACCGGGGGTGGCTCCCCCGATGTTTTAAAACGTTGAGTCGTCTCCTTGAGCCTACCCGGGGGTAATCCCCCCGAGAGTAGCCTCCGAGCCTCCGGGCGACTTGGAGAGTCGGGCGGAGGGTTTTTGCCGTTGGAGTTGTTGTTGCAGAAGTTGTTGATGACGGTCGGTTGCGGGTCGGGGACGACGCGGCTTGCTTCCAGCGGGGGCGCGCCAGCGCACCCGCTGGGTGTAGCCTCCGAGCCTCCGGGCGACTCGAAGAGTCGGGCGGAGGGTCTATGCTGTTGCTGAAGCAAACGGTGGCGTCGAGGACGTTGGGCGTGTACGCGGGGTCCGCCAACTGACGGGCGCGGGGCCCTGCCGGGGGCGGACGCGGGGTCCGCCGGCTGATGAGTGCGGAGGCCCTGCCGGGCGTGGACGTGGAGTCCACCGGCTAGCTGTTTCCAGCGGGGGCGCGCCAGCGCACCCGCTGGGGGTAGCATCCGAGCCTCCGGGCGATTCAAAGAGTCGGGCGGAGGGTCTCTGCTGTTTGCTGAAGCAGACGGTGGCGTCAGGGATGTCGGGCGCGGGCGCGGGGTCCGCTGGCTGATGGGCGCGGAGCCCAGCCGGGGGCGGACGCAGGGTCCGCCGGCCGATGGGCGTGGAGCCCAGCCGAAGGCGGACGCGAGGTCCGCCGGCTATCGAGCGCGAGGCGCTGCCGGGCACGGACGCGGGGTCCGCCGGCTGTCGAGCGCGAGGCGCTGCCGGGCACGGACGCGGGGTCCGCCGGCTGATGGGCGCGGAGCCCAGCCGGGGGCGGACGCAGGGTCCGCGCGGCCGGTGGGCGTGGAGCCTAGCCGAAGGCGGACGCGGGGTCCGCCGGCTGTCGAGCGCGAGGCGCTGCCAGGCACGGACGCGGGGTCCGCCGGCTGATGGGCGTGGAGCCCTGCCGAAGGCGGATGCGGGGTCCGCCGGCTGTCGAGCGCGAGGCGCTGCCGGGCGCGGACGCGGGGTCCGCCGGCTAATGGGCGTGAGGCGCTGCCGGGCGCGGACGCGGGGTCCGCCAGCTGATGGGCGTGGAGCTCTGCCGAAGGCGGACGCGGGGACCGCCGGCTGTCGAGCGCGAGGCGCTGCCGGGCGCAAACGCGGGGTCCGCCGGCTGATGGGCGCGAGGCGCTGCCGGGTGCGAACGCGGGGTCCGCCGGCTGATGGGCGTGGAGCCCTGCCGAAGGCGGACGCGGGGACCGCCGGCTGTCGAGCGCGAGGCGCTGCCGGCCGCGGACGCGGGGTCCGCCGGCTGATGGGCGTGGAGCCCTGCCGAAGGCGGACGCAGGGTCCGCCGTCTGTCGAGCGCGAGCCGCTGCCGGGCACGGACGCGGGGTCCGCCGGCTGATGGGCGCATGGTGCTGCCGGGCGCGGACGCGGGGTCCGCCGGCTGATGGGCGTGGAGCCCTGCCGAAGGCAAACGCGGGGACGGCCGGCTGTCGAGTGCGAGGCGCTGCCGGGCGCGGACGTGGGGTCCGCCGGCAGATGGGCGCGAGGCACTGTCGGGCGCGGACGCGGGGTCCGCCGGCTGTTGGGCGTGGAGCCCTGCCGAAGGTGGACGCGGGGACCGCCGGCTGTCGAGCGCGAGGCGCTGCTGGGCGCGGACGCGGGGTCCGCCGGCTGATGGGCGCGAGGCGCTGCCGGGCGCGGGCGCGGGGTCCGCCGGCTGATAGGCGTCGAGCCCTGCCGGGAGTAGCCTCCGAGCCTCCGGGTGAGGAGGTTCCTCATGGGGATGGTCATGCAGAAGACAAGGTTTAGTCATCGCAGATATATCGAACATTTGATTTTGGTAGTGCAAGTTTACGCAGAGGGTGTCGGCTCGGTTTCGTCCGAGCCCCCTTAAGTGTTTTTCGTGTTCTCTCCACTCTTTGGTTTTTGCTCTTGCCAGCCAGACAGCCGGGAGCCGGTCTGAGTGGGCCGCGGAGTGGAGCGTACAGTACTCGGACTCTGGGAGCAGACTCGACCGAGCAGATACTCGCAAATGAAATGACCGGGTTGCCCAAGCCGTTTTCTCCCGGGACGCCTTTCGCGTGGGGTGACCTCCAGCTTCTGCTCTCGCTAGCCGGACAGTCGCGGTGCGATCTGTAGCTGAGACAAAGAGTGGGCCTTCGGTACCGTACACGCTACTAAGCCGTCTCGTGGGAACGAACGTACCGGGCCAAGCGGCCGTCCCCGGGAGAGACTAGCTGGCGCCGGGGTGAACAGTAAAGAGGCTGAAGTAAGTGCGGAGATTGCCCTCGAGGGACGCTCGGGGTATCCGCTGTTTGTGCGTGGCACGAGGATGGGCGATCGGGAGCTCACATTGCTTTTGACGCCGGCGAGGTGGTTGTTGTCGATGACAGCCGTCGTGGCCTTTTGCCAGCGGAGCGCGCCGGCGCACCCGCTGGGTGTAGCTGCCGAGCCCTTGGCGGTCGGCGGTGTGCCAGCCGACCGGTCCTGACTGGTCGGACGTCGAAGCGGGTGGACGGCTGGAGCCGGCCCGGTGTCGAAGTAGACGGGCAGGCCAGTCGGCCAGACGGCGGCGCAGGTCGCCGACTGTCGTCCGAGTGGGGACGCGGGCACACGGACGCATGTGTCTTCTTTTCTTCTTCTTCTTCTTTCTCTCTCTCTTTTTTTTATACCGGCCCTCTTTTTATACTTGGGGAGCCGGTCACCCCCTGCTTTTTCCCCATGGGCAGTCAACCACATGGGAGTGACGTGGGAGCCGGCTGGGGCACACGGGGACGGACCCGGCAGGCTCGCAGGCGGGCGAGGCAGAGCCGCCGGCTGGTGCGGCCGGACCGGCGCGGGCGCAGCCGAACGCTGAGCCGACGAAAGGGGCGGGCGTGGAGCCGGCGATGGAGGCGCGTAGGGTCAACAGGCGCGCGGGGGCGATGCGTGAGCCACGGCGCGCGGCGGCGAGGCGATGCGAGAGCCGGGGAAGCGCGGGCACGCGACCGTCCAGGCGGAGCGACGCCTGAGCACGGGGCGCTCGGCCGCGAGGAGAGGTGTGGCGAGCCGGCGCGAACGCAGGGGCGTGGCGACGCGGCGCAGAGGCCGGGCTCGGCGGAGCCGGCGCACGCGACGCTCGAGCGGAGCAGAGGGGGCATGGCGACCCGCGGCGCCACGGGCACGCGGCCGTGGGGGCGGAGCTGGTGGCAAGGCGGGGAGGCATAGGCGGAGCAGGCGGAGCAGGCGGGCCGGCGCAGCGTGGCGATGCGGGCGTGGAGCGGGCGGGAGCCGAAGAGGCGAGCCAGCGCGGTTGCCGGCCGGCGCGGCGAGGCGGCGCAGCGACCCGCAGCCCGGCGGGCGCGCGGACGACTGCGGGGGCAGGCGAAGAGGCGAACAGAGACGCGTGAGGCGCAGCCGGCGGGCGGCGAGCCGGAAAGGGGCGCGGGGCAACCGGCCAAAGATGCGCGAGGTGAATCCGGCCGCGGCGAGCTGAAGCGGAGGCACGGCCAGCGACGCGAGGAGAAGCCATGGCGCAGCAACCGGCCCGGGGTTACGCGGGTGCGCACCCGCCCAACACGCAGTGGCGAGGACGTGGGTGCACGGGCGCAGGCACGACGCGAAGCCGGCATGAGCACGCGTTGCGGGAGGGGAGAACGCCGCCAGCGGGCTCGCGCGAGAGAGGAAGAGGCCACGAGCGTGCAGCAACGGAGCCCGGGGGCACGGCGCGAAACCCGCCAACTGTCGTGTGGGCGAAGCGGCGGGTGCCGTAGGGGCGGACGGCCTGCGCGGTCTCCAGGGATGGTGCGACACCTGCGCGGGCGCGTAGGAGTAGAGGAGGCCGGCCCTGGGCATGGAGGAAGAGGAGCCGGCCACAGGGCGGCACAGAGACGAGGGCGGGAGAGAGGCCCGACGCACCGGGAGGCAGAGCCGGCGGCGCCGGGTGCGGGCGCTGGGCCGTGAGGGGAAGCACGTGTGGCGGAGAGGAGGTCGGGACGACGCCGGTGGAGCAGGTGAGAGGTGCTGCCGCGTCCGGAGGCCGGCGACCGCGGCGAGCCAACGACGACCGCAGAGGACGCGTGCGTGGGGGGCGGAGCAGGCGGTCGTAGTAGAGGGAACCGGGGCGCGGCGTTGCTGCAGCGGGCGGAGCAGGTGGAGCCGGCGCATGACGCGGTCGCCGGGCGGAAAACCGGAGTGGTGCAGGCGAGGCGCGCCGCGGGCCGAAGCCGGAGGCGGGGCAAGCGACGGGCGAGGTCGAGCCGGGGCGCTCGCGAGGGCACGGTTGGGTCGAGAGGGCGTAGCGGCACGGCGTCGACCCCCCCCCCGGCGCGGTCGCTGCGAGGATGCGGGCGTGCGGACGAGGATGAAGCAACGGTCGCCCCGCCGCGCACGGACGCAGGCGGAGCAGCAGCCGCAATGCGCGGGCGCGGGACGGGGCGCCAAGGGCGCACGGCCGGGGCAGCCGCGCGGACGATCGCGCCGAAGCGAGACGCAGCGCGGGCACGCGGTCCCGGCGGCGAACGTGGGCGGGGCGACGCCGACGAAGCCGCGGTGGTGGCGACGAAGAGGGTCCCGCCTGGACCGTGTTTCCAGCAGCAGCGAGCCCCACGGTGGGCGCCAACTGTCGTCGTTTTCTCACGGGGGGTGCCCCGAGACGGCAGGTGCCATGGGATGGCTTGATAGGTGAGAGCAAGGCTGCAGTGGAGATCCGGGACGGGATAGGGCAACAGCACGCGGTGGTTTACCCAGGTTCGGGGCTCTCCGGAGAGATAATACCCCTACTCCTGCATGTCTGTATTTGAGGTGTGTAGCAGTACAGAGTTACTCCTAGAGCTGTTGGGGAGGAGACCCATGAGGCTCCTTGCCTCATGTGAGCATGCGTGAGCATGAGTGAGAGGGAGAGGATGAGAGGAGGCCTCCCGTGTGTGTGTGTATCTGTATTTGAAGGCTCCCCTGGTGCCTCTTATAAAGGGAGGCCCAGGGGACAAGGGGTGGCCCACATGGCCTAATTACACTATTGGGGGTGACATGTGATATGACTCATGATGCAGGCTACAGTGCGTCACTATTGGAGCGCAGTGAAGTGACGCGTGACGGGTGCACAGCGGGGCACTATTCGCCAATAGTGCGGCAGGCTCTGCAGTCCGTCAGCTACAGTGTCGTCAGCTCGTGTCCGACGGGACGCCTGGAGCTGACTTCGTTGAGCCGCAGCCGGCAGCCGGCCATGGGGATCCGGACAGGAGGGGCCGGCCAGGAGGGACCGGCCAGGAGGAGCCAGCTAGGAGCAGCAAGCAGGGAGGAGCCAGCCAGGAGTAGCCAGCCGCCCGGGCCGCAATTTTGTCTTCTGTTTTCACTTCTTCGTTTGTCTCGTTGATTCGTGGGGCTTGGGATACCGGGGTGGCTCCCCCGATGTTTTAAAACGTTGGGGCTTGGGATACCGGGGTGGCTCCCCCGATGTTTTAAAACGTTGAGTCGTCTCCTTGAGTCTACCGGGGTTACCCCCGACAGCCAGGTATGCCTTCGGGACATCCAACAATCTACGCGATTCTATAGAACATGTCGCTACAATCCTCGATTTTTGTATTCCTTCGCTTGATCTCCACTGCGCACGGGGCCGTTATGAGTGACTATTAGCTAGCTAGCACTCACTGCAGAAGCCAATTGCTTACGGGTCTTCCACCGGTTCCCCTTCGAGCCGCATCTTATTTGAGAAATTTGGGTGGCACAAACTGTGGTGTCACTGTTAATATCATTGTCGATCGTACCATTGCATCGTCCTTAGTGGCCAGATATTTCTTTGATCGGCCATTGCTCGATACCTTTGATTGCCTGTACTTTTTAGATTGCTTGTTTGATGGGTGAAGGGTGTGCCACTTTTGCCACTAGAAATGCTGCAGAAATAAATATCTCTGCCTCCCAGCATCATTGGAAACCTAGTCTCAACCCAGAAAGGCCAACGAGCGTTCTTCTCAGTCGCCGGAAGTGCAGCACATGATGCTGAGGGCCAGGCAGCAGCAGCAAGTTGCAATAGTGTCCGTCTCCTTTTCATTCGTTGCCAGAGAGGCTCACAGAAGCGCACAAAGTCCACATGCGCGGTGCTGCCGCCACTTCGTGTAGCTGTGCCTGCTAAGCCGTCGACGTCGATCGCCGGTGTGCAACGGCCAGCAGGTGCGTCTTGGCATTGGGTCCCCTGAGGGTGATCTGCGCGCACGCATGCGCGTGTGCCTCTTGGAGTCTTGCTACTGGCCTGGGATTGTTACGTTAAGTTTAAGCAAGCTATTGGTATTCAGGAGACATTGGTGTAGAAAGTTGATGTGACTTGTGGTGTAGAAAGAGTAATGCTGTATCTACGTAAGGCATCCTACGGATCAACTAAGAGCATCTACAGCCGGACCTTTTAAACCCATCTCAAACGTTCGGTCAGGCCATCCGGTCACTGTCCGGTCACAAAAATGCGAGTCAACCAGGCTCCTCAAACGTGTCTCAAACAACCGGGTTGACCGGCACCCCTTATATCTAGCTCAAAAATGGGGTGGATATGGAGGCGCCCGGGCTCGTCCGGGCGCGTGCGCTACGTTGGACCCGACAACCCGACCCCACAACAAATTACACCAAACCCACCCCCTCGACCTACCGGATCCATTTGCTCTCTCATCTCCTTTTCCTCCTCTGCGACGTCCGTCTCGCAGCTCCGCCGCCACGCGCGCTCCACAGCCGTTCCGAGCGTCTGCGCTGCCACCCGCCAGGACCGGCACACCACTCTTCTCTTCCGTCCTCGCCGCCGGGGACGTCGTCGCGTGCCGAACGCCACTGCGGTACGTCCGGCAACTCCCGAGCTCCCCCTTGCACTCTATGTGTTCGACACATTGTCGGACCTAGTTTCTTGTGATTTTTTAAGGGAAAACGATGAATTACAATGCTTCGTCAGACGAGGAGTATGGACCGACGGAGCTTGATCAAATGATTCAAGATGAGTTCTTCGATTCCTCGGATTCGGACGAAGAAGTGGATATGATCTTGCTCATGAGCATGCAAGAGGAAATGGACCAGCAAGTGAAGCATATTCTCAACTTCAAGGGCTCAATCAAGGGGAGAAGTGTGATCAATTGGGATAGGATGTCCGGAGCATGACTACTGCAGAAGGACTACTTTGGTTCGAACCCAACTTTCCCGGATGATCCATGATTTCGTCGCCATTTTCGCATGTGAAAACCATTTTTTTGCGCATTGTCGAGGGAGTGGAGGCGCACGATGACTACTTCAAGCTCACAAGGGATTGTTGTGGTCAACTTTCTTTCAATGCTAAGCAGAAGTGCACGACTGCTCTAAGGATGCTTTCATTTGGTACTGCCGCAGATGCCACACAACATCTATGTGAAGACCATATATGGACCACACGGCAACAAACAAAAACACTTCGCAACAATGCAGGAAGCAACTAGAAAGGATGTGGAGAGGGCATTCTGAGTGCTTTAAGCTCGCTGGAGAATTGTTCGTGGAGCTGCAATGATGCGGGAATCAGAAACTTTGTGGCAGCTGTGACATGTTGTGTTATTTTGCATAATATGATTATCGAGGGTGAGGGTGAGGTGTTGCCCAAACCAATGATTTTGAAGCGCCTTGAGAACAAGTTTAAATCCCGGAAGATCAAGATGCAGCTCAGCTTATAAACTTTCTACACATGCATCAGAATCTTCGAGATCATCATGTGCACGCGTAGCTACTTAGTGATCTCGTGGAGTATACGTGGACCCACAATTGAAACCAAAGAGCTGATGTTTGAGTTGTGCACTTAAATTAAATTTTATATAAACAATATTTATTCTCGGTACCAACATTTATTATTTACGTGCGACATTGATGTGTATGATCAACATGCATGGATTTGTATGAATATGAGTTCGAATTTGAGATATGTGAATGCTGGGTGCCCAATATAAGGGACCGTCCGGATGCGTTCGTGGACATGTCCGAACGCGTCCGTGGACGTATTGGGGGACGGATTTACCAAATTCGGCTGTTGATGCTCTAAGGCACTAGATTGGATGAAAGCAGGGAAGGGGACCCACAAAGTTGAAATCAGAGGCGGAGAGATTAGATAGTGTTACGTAAGATTTTAGTAATTTATATGTAGGTGTAGCATTTTTGGTGTCGAAAAGCGGGTACCACGATATAACATTTTCCTAAAAAGAAATAACATTGATGTTTAATAATCAAAATAATTCTACGCAATAGGACCCGCAACTTGGAAATCACAATATACTCTCCGTCCCTTTCTATAAATGGTGTAATCTTCTCTTGCCCGAAAATTATCACCTCCATAATTCGGCTAATCCTTCAATTAAGTAGACCACACAAAGAAAAATTGGTTGTTGAGGAAAACAAGGAGCCTGTCGAGCGAAAAATCCGCACTTTGATGCCGACGACGGTGACGCTCTCTTCCTGAAAACGTCGTTGTGGTTCTTCTCTTTGTGCCAGGGTTCTGGGTGAAAACCCTTGTCCACTTTGGACTCGGCACCGGCGGCGCTTCACGTCGCCTTCCCTCCTGAGGGTGTTATCGTGGAGCTTAGCTGTGCTAGGATGTAGCATGGCATTGTACTCTATCTTCCCTATGTTCTCCTGCGGTAGCATAATTTGCGTGATCCGGTTATCCTAGGATCTTCCTTGTAAGAGGGCTACTTCCTCACCTTGTATCATTCAGCCGTGTACTTTGATTGGTTATTGATTTATATATAAAACGGGACGAAAGCCTGTTTCGAGAGGAAAATAAGGAGCCTGCACCCATCCACAAAGCATCTCACCTTTTTTTTTCTTTTTTGCGGGGAAGCATCTCACAGAAGAAACATGGAAGAGATCGATGAAAAAATTCTGGGCAGACAAAGTGTGCCTAATAATTTCCGTGAATTCAAATTATATTTTTACAGGAAATTCAAAATAATAATTAAATCTCATGTTGATGAATGCAGACTTTCATACATACACATATACATTCAGCTCTATGAACGCACACACGTGCACCCTACCCTTATGAGCATATTCGATAGACTGACCCGACACATCACCATGAGATGGACGAAGTTGTCATAGACGGCTTTGTACTCGACGGGAACGTCTCCTCTCATTGAACGCACATTGCCGAAAGACCTAAAGTAAATCCAGAAAAATGAGACCACCAATACCAAGCCTAGGACTTGATCCATGATGTGCTGGTTCCACCACAATGAAGCTAACCATCTGAATTACGCTCAGTTCGTGGGAACGAGCATTTAATTATACGAGGCCCAAAACCGAAGGAATTCCTTCATTTTTTTAAGGAAAAGTCAACGTTAAATTTTTTGACGGGGTCAGCAGTTCAAAAAATTTAGATGGTGGGTTAACAATTCAAATAAGAAGAGAAAGAAAGGCAAAATCAAGATAGAGGCCCAAAAAGGAAAGAAGCCCATTAAGGGGTGGTGCATTGCCTTGGTCCACCATAGACCAAGCCACCATTATGTGCCTACTTTATCTAATTTTTGATGAATGGCTCTTTTATTAACTCAAAATGTAGCATCAATTGCATGCATAGCATGCTGGGCAAAGTCTCCTTGGCCACCCACTCCCACCACATACACATCGTCTTAAACAGCAGTTGGTACTCCGTTCATTGTAGCGTAGATCACATACGAAACGAGTTTGCACAACGAAAAATAACCTATAAAGTAGAAGAGTTTATGCCTACTATATCTAATACACATCCCTTCCTTTACTATTTATTCATTTAATAAACTCGCCAATGATTAGACCAATACCAGAGAGAGCAACATCCACCTATAAACAATTTATGTAACCAAGATAACAACACCATAATGAAGTATTCATCAAATAACAAAAAATCCACCACAACTTACATAAGTGATCACGATCATGTAGGGCAGATCAAGATCACCGAATTTCCACTACGGTAAGATCGTCTGATCTTAGTGTGCATGTTATATAGGCCTAGTCCACTTTAGTTCCAACAGTGAATTTCAACCAAGGCAAGATCGTTTCGATCTTGGAGGCAATCAAGATATCTAAAGGGGTGCCCGGATGCCATTTCGATCTGACAGCAGTGGACGCCGTCACATCCTAATCATCCTGTAGTGGAGCGGATGCCTCCCATTTCCAGCGACTTTTTTCCGGGGACGGATATGTGCAAGCACATTAACTACCACGTACGCCTTTATATAAAGGCGTGCACGACACTAAGCCACCTCTCATCTGCCTCCATTCTCACTCAGCGCACGCACGCCACGGAGCTACCCGGCCAGGGCCAGCCAGCGCCTAGCCGTAGCTCGTAGCTAGCTCTCTTCCACTGCTCCTCCGGTGGAGAGGCCGAGAAAATCCGCCGCGGCAGCTGCCAGGACTCTCCCCGGAGAAGAAACAGCATGGCCGAGGACGGGAGGGAGCGGCTCGAGGACGCCGCCGAGACGACGAAGAAGGCGAAGCAGGGCGGCTTCAGGACCATGCCCTTCATCCTAGGTGATTGATTGATCCTCCGTATTTTCAGTCCAGTTCTGTTCTCTGGTTGAGCTTAGTGAAGCTACATATGCACGTTGGGATCTGCTCTTTGCTCCCACAGAATTAGTTAGTGGTTTCGCGTCAGGCTTCCAGCGATGCTCCACTGGAGTATTATCTCAGCTTCTTTGTTTTCTTGAGTTGGGCGGCTATCGATTTTCCTTTATGATTCGGTGGAGGCTGCACACGAAACACGTTTAGTTGAGAGGCAATAACTGGTTTCATAAAAGCGGCACAAAAGTTAAATTAGGCAATAGTTCCAATCTGCAAAATTCACAAAGCTCGTGACCTAGAGAGTTTTCCTATTTTTTCCCTTATTACAGTGTAATTCTGAGGTGAGCAATGCTACATCTACGTATTCAATCCTACGTAATTAACGTAATAGCCTAGTTGGAGATGTTTAAGATGGAAGTTTACGTAAAGGATTACGTATGTTTACGTGGATGTAACATTTTTGTTCCGAGGTTTATGCGTTTGTAGTGTTTTGGCTTTTGACCACCGAATTTGTCGCGAAAAAGAATATGCCGCATGTCTGAACGTTGCTCAGCAATTGCCAAAAGATACCCAAGAGCGTGGAACGCTTAATAAAAAGTGCAACACAGCCACAGTCTTTGCTCTAGCCATCCATATGAGACATCGCTCAATTTATACATTTTTCAAGGATTTTGCCTTCGTACTTCCTAATAATGAATGAACTCCAGAGGATCTTTAAGTAGTGGTTTTTGTTGCTATTTACGTTCATTCACATTCCTTTTGACATGCGAGTTATCTCAAGTGAATAACATGCATCTACTTTCTGCATGTTGAAATAATATTGACACGTGAGTGTTTACTGTTAGGTTAGCGGTATTAGGAGCTAGATGGGTAAGAATTAACGTTCAAGTGTAGTATTCAACTATTATTCATGATCTTGGGCTGCTGCATGCCCCTGCCCATGTCATCTTCCCTCAAGCAAACAGGACAGAACACGCCGTTTTGGTTAACACAGAATTTATACCATGTTACATCCCAAATTCCACACGAAATATTCGGAAGCTGGAAAAACTTGTCTGAATTCGCATGAAATTTAACCAAACCTAGCTTATTATTTTTTCTGCTGGACCTCCAGTAGCTAGGCACACACAAAGAATAACGGAACTAGCTAGTAACCTCCCATAATATTGGCACATGGCCTCTAACATTCCAGCAGATACAAAGCTGTCTTAATAAAAATCAGGGGAAACCCTTTCTTCTTCTTCAGGAAAAAAAAAACAGATACAAATGTGAGTGTGAATGCTATTTTCGTGAAGTCAACCTGGTCTATTTTGTTCAAAAACGACGTGCGTGCTACGGCAAGGCTGCACCGTTTGATGTAACCTGTAGGTCCTATCCTGTATGCAACCTCCAAAGGAAAAGTCCTATATGCAACCAAAAATGACGTTTTTGGAATCATATCGAAGAACCTGACCTGGCTAGTAGCATAAGAATCTTCCTCCGTGAGTAATGAAATTCTAAACTGCCGAAGTGTAGCCATCAAACAATACCAATACGGTTGCTACATGCAGAAATGCAGAATCAAATCTGTGCCTGTTGAGTATCGTGTTTAGTTAGGAAACAAAAGATAGACTAGGAATTATTCTAGTTTGTCTTGTACTCCAAGTTGATCATGTACTCCTATATATATGCCCACGAGGCTCAAGCAATACAACAACTATTTCACCAAATCCCTCTCCCTACCAACTTAGCAATCCCGGCGCGACGCGTCTCAACTTCGTCTTCTTACCGGCTACCCCGACTCGACATCGACCACGGCATTCTTCGCACGGCTACCTCGACCACGGCTACACCGCCCTACGCTCTCGGCTACCTCGACAAACGGCACAAAGGGCTACCGCCTTGCTTGAGCAACCTCGTCGGTTTCTTCTCCAGCCACGACTTCCGCGATGCATCGACCGTTACGACTGTTGGGGGATGACCGTCGGCCTACCTTTGGATTCTTCTCCAGTCTCACCGTCTGCGTCGCTACCGTTGTGACTGCAGGGGGATGTTGAGTATCGTGTTTAGTTAGGAAACAAAAGATAGACTAGGAATTATTCTGGCTTGTCTTGTACTCCAAGTTGATCATGTACTCCTATATATATGCCCACGAGGCTCAAGCAATACAACAACTATTTCACCAAATCCCTCTCCCTACCAACTGTGCCGAACCTTTACGACTATTGACTGGTCGATACTACTCTTTATGTTCCAAAATAAGTGACTCTAAAATTAGTATAAAGTTGAGTCACTTACTTTAGGACAGAGGAAATACTTGATAATGAGTACAAAATTAATATAAAAACGAGTCACTTATTTGAAACAAAGGAAGTACTTGATAGTGAGTATAGTACTCCCTCCAATCACCAACGGTAATTAATATGGATCGGAGACAGTAACTGTTTCCTCAAAAGAAAAACGAATGATTGTTTTGACGCAGGAATATTGTTGTTTCCTGCTACTTATCCGCGTGAGATTTCGACGTAACCAAGAGAACATTAATTGTAGACAAGAAATTCTCCTATAGCTGAAGCATCCCCTATGCATGTATACAAGCCGTGTAGATATCTCAAGGTTTTCATGTCAAACTTCGTCATGTTATCAATGTCTTTTTGGACTTGTATCTTCGACGGTTTGTTTTATATATATAACGGTGCAAATACTTTTTTCGGTATCAATGTTTGGGGGAAGTATCCATATGGATTATCATCATTGCCTTTTCTTTCATGCAAGAATCACAATTGGTCAATTACCTTTTCAAAATATCTAGAGCATTTAGCAAGTGTGTCAAATAAAGCAAAGATTGTGATTCTGGAACAAGTAATATGAAAAAATTGTTCTCCCTCAAAAAAAAAATTGAAAAATTGTTTTAGCATACGAATACAATTTGAAACGTAACATTTCCCGCCATTCTTGCAGCGAACGACTTCTGCGACCGGCTGGCGACAGTGGGGTTCGGGTCGAACCTGATCTCGTACCTCACCCTGCAGCTGCACCTGCCGCTGGTCGAGGCCTCCAACGTGCTCACAAACTACCACGGCACTACGAACCTCACCCCGCTCGTCGGCGGCCTCATCGCTGACTCCTTCGCCGGCCGCTTCTGGACCATCACCATCGGCTCCATCATCTACCAGCTCGGCATGGTCTGTCTCACCCTCTCCGCCGCGCTCCCCTCGCTCCGCCCGCCGCCGTGCGCCAAGCACGCGGTCGAGTGCCAGCGCGCCTCCACCTACCAGATCGCCATCCTCTACCTGTCGCTACTCTGCACGTCCATCGGCTCCGGGGGCACGCGCCCCTGCAACATGGCGTTCGGCGCCGACCAGCTCGAGCTGGGCGCGCGCCGGCGCCGGAGCGCCAACGGTGGCAAGGCTCCCATGTGGAGCTTCTTCAACCTGTACTTCTTCGGCATTGAGCTCGCCAAGCTCACGGCGGTCACCGTGGTGGTGTACATCCAGGAGAACGTCGGGTGGGGGTGGGGGCTCGGTGTGCCCACAATCGCCATGTTCGTCGCGGTGATCGGCTTCGTGTCCGGGTACTCGCTATATGTCAAGATGCCGCCCGGCGGCAGCCCGCTGGTCCGGCTGGCGCAGGTCGTGGCTGCTGTGTTCAAGAAGAGGAAAACCGTCCTGCCGGACCCGGACCTCCTGTACGAGGACAAGAAGCTCGACGCCGGCATCTCCACCACCGGCCGTCTTCTCCACACCAACCAGCTAAAGTGAGTTGCACTCCTTGTGGTAAACTGGCAACCGATGAAGTTTTTTATGTAATTTTAGGCAGTTTTCGGCTGCAGCCTGCATGACTTAACTACTAGTTCTTGAGTGATAAGGTTCTTTGACAAGGCGGCCATAGTAACAGAGGGCGACGTGCTGCCGTCCGGCCAGCCGAAGCTGTGGCGGCTGTCGACAGTGCACCGGGTGGAGGAGATCAAGTCGATCGTCCGCATGCTGCCCATCTGGGCGGCGGGCATCCTCATGGTGACCGCGTCGTCGCACAACAGCAGCTTCGCGATCCAGCAGGCGCGCACCATGGACCGCGACATCACGCGGAGCTTCAAAATCCCGCCGGCTTCCATGCTCATCTTCACCAATCTCGCCATGCTTGTCACCCTCGCCTTCTACGACCGGGTGCTCGTCCGCGTGCTCCGCCGCTTCACCGGCCGCCCCAACGGCATCACTCACCTCCAGCGCGCCGGTGTAGGCATGACCATCGCCATGCTGGCGAACGTGGCCGCGGCAGCCATCGAGACTAGGCGGAAGTCAGTGGCCGCCGCCAGCGGCATGCTCGACGCGCCCAAAGGCAGCACCCTGCCCATAAGTGTATTCTGGCTGGTGCCGCAGTACGCCATCCACGGTATCGCTGACGCATTCATGGACGTCGGCCGCATGGAGTTTTTGTACGACCAAGCGCCCGAGAGCATGAGGAGCACAGCGGCGGCGCTCTACTGGCTCACCATATCGGCGGGGAGCTACCTTGGCACGCTGCTGGTGACCATCGTGCACGAGAAAACGCAGGCGAGCGGGCAGTGGCTACAGGACAACCTCAACAGAGGGAAGCTGGATAACTACTACTGGCTCGTCGTCGGACTGCAGGGGCTCAACCTCATCTACTACTTCATATGTGTCAAGTACTACACTTTTAAGCCATTGGAGACGGAGGTCGAGCACCAACCTGGCCATGGCAATGGCACCGAGAGCGCCAAGAAGGGTGTAAGCTACAAGTAACTAGAATGCGTGGTAGAGTAACAATTGGGACGGAATAATGTATCTTACCACTTATCATGATATACTATTAATATTGCCGAGATTTTAGGAACTCTCTCGAACACAGATAGTATTTGGAAATGTAATCGTTCACGAAATGTATCTACACTACTATATTTTTTGAACCGAACCAGCAGGAGTTCTGCCATTGCATTAAGTAAGAGGGAACAACTTACATCAGCTGGAATTCAGCTTACAGAGAAAGAGCAACAAAAAAGTGGGGCAAGAGGGCCGAGAACAGCCCTGTCGCCCAACACCTAAGCCTAACCGCCACATGCCTCAACTAAGAGGCAAAAATCATCGCTGGCAAGCCTGGCAACATCAGCTGCCGAAGCGCACTTTCCTTCGAAGATTCTTCTGTTCCTTTCCATCCAGATGTTCCAAAGAACGAGAGATGCCATAGAGAGCAAGTCGTTCCTTGTTTTGTTGGGCTTGAACTGAAGCAAAACACCCCACCAGGAGTTCACCGAGGAGGCAACCAAAGCTCTAGCTGTGAGGTCAACATGTGTAGCGCTCAACGAACTGTGTGTGGTACGCAGATTTGGTCGAGTACGAACCATCAGCCGACAAATGCCAAGCAATGCTATCTCTGGAGGTTGACAATTGCACGTTCTGGACCTTCTCCCAAAGTCCCAAAAATTGATGGATTTCCTCGTGAGAGTTCATACGCATTAATCCTCTCATCCAGCAACCATTATGCAAGGCGTCTTTAACCAAACTGTTTTTCTTTAAGGCCAATCTGAACATCAACGGAGCTAGCATAGCCGGGGACTCGCCGTCCAGCCATCTATCCTTTCAAAACTTGGCCAAGCTCCCATCCCCGATGGTGATCTTAGTGCAAGTCTGGAATAGTGCCCTATCTGAGTCGTCACAAGGCACCGGAGTCCCCTTCCATGGTCTCTGAACATAGTCCCACTCCATCCACAGCCAGCGCAAGCGAAGCGCTCTACCAAAGCAGTTTAAATCCTTGATACCAAGACCCCCAGTCAACTTTGGAGCACACACTTTTTTCCAGGACACCATGCACTTCCCTTCATGGGCAACCTCCTCAACAACCCACAAAAAGCCCCACCTTAGCTTGTCAATCCTCTTGATGAACCAAGCACTCAGAGCAAAGGAGGTAAGGATGTACGTGAGAGTTGATGTGAGGACAGAATTAACAAGCAAGCACCGTCCCAGCTTGGTCATGAGCTTCCCTTTCCATGGCTGCAATCGCCCAGCAATTTTGTCCAGTGTAGGCTGCAACTCAGCCCTTGTTGGCTTCCTAGTGCTCAGAGGCAAGCCTAGGTAGGTGCAAGGGAGGTTTCCCGAGATACCCCCAAAGTCAGCCAACAAGCTAGGCAGATCAATTTGCTCGCATCTAATGGGGTAAGCAACAGTCTTGAGCAGGTTTGTTTGCAGACCAGAGATGTCTCCAAACCTCGAGAGAATGGCCTGCACCCCCACAATGTCCTCATGCTTAGGGTTAATGAACAAAGCCGCATCGTCAGCATAGAAGCTGACACGCAGACGAGCAGCTCTGTTGCGAATTGGGGAAAGGATGCCCAGGTCAGTAGCTTTGGAAAGGAGCTTTTGGAGTGGATCAAGAGCCAGAATGAACAACATTGGCGACAACGGGTCGCCCTGCCGTAGCCCACGCTTGTGTCTGAACGGTTTCCCAGGAATTCCATTGAGAAGAACCCTAGAGGAAGAAGTGGCCAAGATCAAGGACACAAGGTCTCTCCATTTTTGCCCAAAGCCATAAGCCCGCAGCACCTCTAGCAAGTAGTCCCAATGCACAGAGTCAAAAGCTTTTGCTATATCCAATTTCAAGAAGAGCATGGGAGACCGCTTCACTTGTGCCTCCTTAATCACGTTGCGAACGAAGATGAAATTGTCATTGATGCATCTTTTTTTTATGAAGGCACTCTGGCTGTGGGAGACAATACGATCCAATTCAGGACCCAATCTGTTGGCCAAGATCTTGCAAAGAATCTTCGCAATGCTATGCATCAAACTCAGGGGTCTAAAATCCCCAGCAGCAACAGCCCCGTCCTTCTTTGGGATGAGCACAAGGTGGGCAGTGTTCAGCAAGTTACTATATAGGTTACCAGTTTTGAAAATTTGAATCCCAGGGTCCAAACGTGATATCAAAGGTCGATTTATGTCAATCCAATGGTCAACATAGCAAGGATTTGTTCCCCTCCACGTCATAGTCGAGATTAAAGTATATAGATCGGCTTTTGAGCACACCTTTATAAGATGTTGTAAGGCTCCAATGACAAAGTGTGGTGAATATTCTCCTCACCGCCTGGAAAGGTAAAGTTTTCATGGCTCTAGATTATACCAAGATAATCAATAAAGAGGAAAACTTTTCATTCCTTGTTCTTCTATTGTAATTTGATCTACTGTACTATTACTTTTTGAATCTAGATAAAGGTGTCCCGTGTAAAAATAATCCTATACGGCTCCTTCTCCTTCCGCAAAAAAGGCTCGAGTGGCCTGTTTACAAAGCTGTTTGAATTATTTATGAACCGCATTCACATTTCTAAGCCATACATCTTCGAATCCAAGTTGAAAGCACAATTTCTCCCTAGGTGGTTTGGTAATTAATAACAACATATATTTCAAGGACTAATGTTTCCACTAAGTGTATCTCAGGCTAAAAGATTGTGTGGAGTACCTTCCCAAGGAAAGGAAGGAATATGATTGGCCATGCTTCAAGATCAAGGACTCTACATTTTATATTTTGTGAGAAATCACTTTGAGTCCATAGGAAAGCCAATACTATTAAAAGGGAATGAGGTAAATATGATGATCTGGTTGCTCAAGTGCCTAGAGGTAGCCACCAAAATACTCACCCACTTTCCCACACATATCCTCTATCCAAAGTCTAAAGTCAAAATTCGGTGCCACCAATATTCCCATTCGGATCCACCGAGTTTATCCAAGACAGAAGCCAAACCAAACCCTAGCATCTCGGTACTACCAGCTTTTTATCCGATGCCACCGAAATTTGTGACCAAATTCATGGTTAACCATTTTCTAGATTGGGTCCCACCGACTTCTGAGAATCGGTACCACCAAGAAGTTGGGCGAACTTTCTGTTAGTCCATTTCTCTAAATCGGTCCCACCGAGTTTGAGGAACCGGTCTCACCGAGATTTGGTAACTGTCTAGGTCACCCATATCAGTACCACTGAGATTCATATATCGGTCTCACCGAAAACGCCAAAGTTGCCACATTTTGAACTAGTTGGTGCCACCGAGTTTCTACTTTGGTTTCACCGAGTTGGGCAATAATGTTGTAACGATTGGATTTTTGGAGATGCCTATATATACCCCTCCACCACCATTCACTCGAAAGAAAAGCACTCAAAACACACACCCACTTGCAATATCCAATTTTCTGAGAGAGAACCACCTACCCTTGTGTTGAGGTCAAGATCATCCACTCCAACCATATGGATCTTGATTTCTAGCCTCCCCAATTTGCTTTCCATCCAATCAATCTCTTCTACCCATGCCAAACCTGTGAGAGAGTGATTGAGTGTTGAGAAGACTATCTTTTGAAGCACAAGAGCAAGGAGTTCATCATACTACCACATCTATTACCTTTTGGAGGGTGGTTCCTCCTAGATTGGTTAGGTGTTGCTTGGGAGCCTCCTTCTTCGTGATTGTGGAGTTGAACCAAGAGTTTGTAAGGGCAAGGAGATCGCCTACTTCGTGAAGATCTACCCCGAGTAAGGCTAGTCCTCCGTGGACGTAGGCCATCATGGAATAGACGAGGTTGCTACTTCGTGGACCCTTCGTGCGTGGAGCCCTCCGTGGACTCTCACGACCGTTACCCTCTGTGGGTTGAAGTCTCCATAAACGTGGACGTACGATAGCACCACCTATCGGAACCACGGGAAAAAATCTCCGCGTCTCCAAATTGCATTTGATCTTCCAATCCCTAACCTCTTACATTTGCATGTCTTTACTTTCCGCTGCTATACTCTTAGACTTGCATGTGTAGGGTAAACTTGACTTGCTACGATTGCTAAAATCTGCCCTCAACTAAAATTGGGAAAAGGTTAGATATTTATTTGGTCAAGTAGTCTAATCACCCCCCCCCCCTCTAGACATACTTTTGATCCTACACAAGTTACTCCATACATAAAACACGAACTTTATATAGGTTTGATACATAAAATATTCAATTCTTTCTTTTTTGCCTTCAGATTTTGTGAACAAAGCTTCAAGATTAGGTGTATCTTTGGGACCATATGAACATGATGTGGTCATTTCAGTCAATGAGTTATTGAACTCGGAGACTAATATGGCTGGTGTTATCCTACAAAAGATGCCACAATGACACCTCCTGGGGATGATGATCCCTATGGGTTGTTGATTCCGGTGATCCAAGATCTCAACGAGGATCTTAATCCCGAGGAGGGTAAGACACCACAGAGTCATGTTGTTGACATGTTGATACCTCACAAGGTCCATTGCACTTGCATTAAAAAGTAGTGTGATATTTTTGTAGTGCGTCGTAGTAGTCGTAACAAGCTCAAAAAATCAGGAGGAATCTTCTGGAATGGCAGAGGTCTTCGAGACTTGGCTAAAAACAATTTCTTTTGGATACTTCTAGAGAATAGAATTTGGAATTCATCGCTCTCATGGAAACTAGTCGTTCCAATTTTGCCACGCCTTTTATAGTCTTCTTATGTTGTGGTCTTGATTACTCGTGGTTTTGCAGGGGAAGATCTTGGGGAATTTTTCTTGGTGTAAATAATGTCAAACTTGAGGTTTCGAATATGGAGGTTGGTGACTTTGTGGTCAAGTTTCATGTTCACTCGAAAAGTGATGGCTTCTCATGGGATCTTGTGGCTTTTTATGGGGCTCCACAACACAAGCTCAAACCTGGTCTCCTTGCTGAGCTTGCTCGGATTTGTGGTTCGAAATCCCTTCCCATGTGGGTGGGTGGTGAACATTATCTGAAGGAAGGAAGAGAAGAATAAGAATAATTTTGATGCGAGATGGTCATTTATGTTCAATGCCATTATTGAGAGTTTGGACCCTAGAAAGATAGCTTTATCGATCCGCAGTTCGCTTGGGCTAAGAATTTTACCTCACCGACTTATGAATTGTTGGATTGAGTGTTGATGGGAGAAGAAATTTCCTTTGGTGGCTATTCATGCTCTCTAGAGAAGTATATTCAATTATACTCCTCTTCTTTTAGATTCCATTGAGGCGGCTCATTCGGGAAACAAGGTATCCTTTTCCTTTGAAACATCTTGGTTTGAGGGGGAAGGCTTTCTCGATACTTTAACTCATGAATGGTCAAAGGAGATTAGAGGAGTTACAAACATTGAGAAGTGGCAATTTAAAATCCAGCACCTTAGACAACTCCTTTGGGGTTCGGCTAACCGCATTACTGGTGAGTACAAGAAAGAAAAGGATCGTCTCCTTGCAATCGTTTATGCGTTCGACATTAAGGCGGAATCCACGCCTCGCTCTGTAGTTGATCTTGAGGCTAATAGAGAGGCGGTTGATATCTTGTTAAAGGTTTTGCCTAAGGAAGAAATCAAATGGGTTCAACGAGCAAAAGTAAAATATGTGTGGGAAGGTGATAACAATATGAAGTTCTTTCATTTGGTTGTGAATGGAAAACATCGAAAAAAGAGAATCTTTCAGCTTGAACAAGATGAGGAGAGCATTGTCGGTCATGATCATCTTAAAACTTACATAACTTACTTTTATAAGCGTCTTTTTAGCTCTCTGCAATCCAATTTTGCATTCCTAGTGGAAGATGCCATTGAAGATATATCTCAACTCTCTACCGAGGAAATGATATGTTGACATCACTGCTACTTGTGAGCTACGTTGGGTTTTTCCCCGAAGAGGAAGGGTGAAGCAATATAGTAGAGATAAGTATTTCCCTCAGAGAGAACCAAGGTTATCGAACCAGTGGGAGAATCAAGGCAAACTCTCGTTGTCAGCACCTACACACACAAAACCAAAAACTTGCACCCAACACAGACGAGGGTTGTCAATCCCCTTGGGCTCGTCACTTGCAAGGATTAAATCTGATAGAGATAGATATATAAAAGGTAAAAAATGTAAATAATTGCGGCAATGTAAATTTGGTTTTTAGCAATATGATTAAATAGACCCGACGGCCATAGTTTTCCTTAGAGGCTTCTCTCTCGAACACATAGCATACAGTGGGTAAACAAATTACTGTTAGGCAGTTGATAGAAAAGCACATAGTTATGATGTTATTCATGGCAATGATCATGTATATAGGCATCACGTTTGTGACAAGTAGACCAAAATGATCCAACATCTACTACTATGACTCCACCAATCGACCGACTCCTACCTGCGTCTATGGTATTAAGTTCATGAAAAACAGAGTAACGCATTAAGAAAAAAAATGACATGATGTAGACAAAATAAGACACGCAATATGTCCAAACCTCGTCGTTTTATCCTTAATGACAACAATACAATACGTGTCTTGTCTCTTTCTATTACTGGGATATAGAGTACTACAAGATTGAACCCACTACAATGCACTCCTCCCGCTGAAGATAAATCAATCTAGTAGGCCAAACCAAACGGATAGATCGGAGAGAATTACAAAGCTATAACAATCATGAATAATAAAGTTCACAAAAGACTCAACTATTTTTCAATGAATAATCTGATCATAAACCCACAATTCATTGGATCCCAACAAACACATCGCAAAAGAAGATTACATCGGATAGATCTTCGCGAGAATCGCGAAGGACATGGTATTGAAGATCAAAGAGAGAGAAGAAGCTATCTAGCTGTTGGAAATATGCCCTAGAGGCAATAATAAATTGGTTATTATTATATTTCCTTGTTCATGATAATCGTTTATTATCCATGCTATAATTGTATTGATTGGAAACTCAAATACATGTGTGGGTACATAGACAACACTGTGTCCCTAGTAAGCCTCTAGTTAACTAGCTCGTTGATCAAAAGATGGTGAAGGTTTCCTAGCCATGAACATGAGATGTCATTTGATAACGGGATCACATCATTAGGAGAATGATGTGATGGACAAGACCCAAACTATAAACGTAGCCTATGATCGTGTCAGTTTATTGCTATTGTTTTCTGCACGTCAAGTATCTGTTCCTATGACCATGAGATCATGCAACTCACTGACACCGGAGGAATACCTTGTGTGTATCAAACGTCGCAACGTTACTGGGTGACTATAAAGATGCTCTACAGGTATCTCCGATGGTGTCTGTTGGGTTGGCATGGATCAAGACTGGGATTTGTTACTCCGTGTGACGGAGAGGTATCTCAGGGCCCACTCGGTAATACAACATCACAATGAGCCTTGCAAGCAATGTGACTAAAGTGTTAGCCACGAGATCTTGTATTACGGACCGAGTAAAGAGACTTGCCGATAACGAGATTGAACTAGGTATAGAGATACCGATGATCGAATCTCGGGCAAGTAACATACCGAAGAACAAAGGTAACAGCATACGGGATTAACTGAATCCTTGACATAGAGGTTCGACCGATATAGATCTTCGTAGAATATGTAGGAACCAATATGGGCATCCAGGTCCCGCTATTGGTTATTGACCGTAGAGGTGTCTCGGTCATGTCTACATAGTACTCGAACCCGCAGGGTCTACACACTTAACGTTTGGTGACGATTAGTATAGTTGAGTTATTGTGTTGGTGACCGAAGGTTGTTCGGAGTCCCGGATAAAATCCCGGACATGACGAGGATCTCCGGAAGAGTCCGGAGGTAAAGATTGATATATGTGATAATAGTGTTTTGATCTCCGGAAGGGTTCCGGAATTCACCGGAAGGGGTTCCGGATGTTTACCGAAGTGTTCGGGTGCAACAACACTTTATATGGACCAAAGGGGTAAAGCCCACGAGGTATTGGAAAGTGCAAAAGGAAGTTTTGCTGCTGCCTTAAGCGGTACTACCGCTGGTAAGGCAGTACTACCGCGTAAGCGGTACTACCGCTTGTGTGAAGCGGTACTACCGCTCAAGCAGTACTACCGCTCATGAGCGGTACTACCGCTTGTACGCGGTACTGCTGGAATCCGAGTGGGACTCTTTCCGTGCGGGCCAAACCGACCTTGTGCGGGCAAAACCGACCTTGTGGAGGCTTTCTCTCCAAGTTTAGACCCCAGGGCTCAACATATAAATAGAGGGGCAGGGCTAGCACACGGGATATATCAAGATTTCCCAAGCCGTGTGCCGGCAACCCTAACCCTCTAGTTCCTCCCGTCACAATCTCCGTAGTGCTTGGCGAAGCCCTGCAGAGATTGTTCCTCACCACCATCACCACGCCGTCGTGCTGCCGGAACTCATCCACTACTTCACCATCGCTCACTGGATCGAGGAGGTGAAGGCGTCATCAAGCCGTACATGTGTTGAACGCGGAGGTGCCGTCCGTTCGGCGCTAGATCGTGTTTGGATCGAGGGACGACTTGCGATTTGGATCGCAAAGACGTTCGACTACATCAACCGCGTTTCTTAACGCTTCCGCTTAGCGATCTACAAGGGTATGTAGATTCACTCTCCCTCTCGTAGATGGTCATCACCATGGATAGATCTTGCGTGTGCGTAGGAAATTTTTTGTTTCCCATGCGACGTTCCCCAACAGTGGTATCAGAGCTAGGTCTATGTGTAGATGATATCTCAAGTAGAACACAAAGGAGTTTGTGGGCGTTGATATTCAGATTGATTCCTCCCTTGGTCTTTTCTTGTTTCGGCGGTATTGTGGGATGAAGCGGCTCGGACCAACATTACGCGTACGCTTACGAGAGACCGGTTCCATCAACTGACATGTAACTTCGTTGCATAAAGATGGCTGGCGGGTGTCTGTCTCTCCTACTTTAGTCGGATCGGATTTGACAAAGGCGGTCCTTGAGAAGGTTGAAAAGCATTTTTTGTATCACCGTTGTGGTTTTTGCGTAGGTAAGAATTGTTCTTGCTAGATACCCGTAGCAGCCATGTAAAACTTGCAACAACAATTAGAGGACGTCTAACTCGTTTTTGCAGGGTATGTTCTGATGTGATATGGCCAATTACATGATGAGATATATGTGATGTATGAGATGATCATGTGTTGTATAGAATATCACGACTTGCATGTCGATGAGTACGGCAACTGGCAGGAGCCATAGAGTTGTCTTTAATTATTTTCGCCGTTTTGCTTTACTTTATCGCTATGAGTTAGCAATAGTCGTGGAAGCAACAGTCGGCGCGACAACCTCATGGCGACACGTTGATGGAGATCAAGATGATGGAGATCATGGTGTCATGCCGGTGACGATGGAGATCATGCCGGTGCTTTGGAGATGGAGATCAAAAGCACAAGTTCATGGCCATATCATGTCACTTATGATTTGCATGTGATGTTAATCCTTTTATGCATCTTATTTTGCTTAGGACGACGGTAGCATTATAAGGTGATCCCTCAATTAAATTTCAAGATAAAATTGTGTTCTCCCCGAGTGTGCACCGTTGCGAAAGTTCGTCGTTTCGAGACACCACGTGATGATCGGGTGTGATAGACTCTACGTTCGCATACAACGGGTGCAAGCCAGTGTTGCACGTGCGGAACACTCGGGTTAAACTTGACGAGCCTAGCATGTACAGACATGGCCTCGGAACACAAGAGACCGAAAGGTCGAACAAGAGTCATATAGTCTAAGTTGGTGGATTTGGATCATGTGACACTCGAATGACCGGAGGGATGTCAATTTGAGTGGGAGTTTTTTAAGTAATATGATTAACTAAACTCATTATCTTGAACAATAGTCTAAGTTGTCTTTGCTATATTTATGTTGTAGATCATGGCTCGCGCAGTAGCACCCCTGAATTTTAATGCGTTCCTAGAGAAAGCTAAGTTGAAAGATGATGGAAGTAACTTTGTGGACTGGGCCCGTAATCTAAGGATTATCCTTACGGCTTCCCGGAAGGCTTATGTCCTTGATGCACCGCTTGGTGATCCACCCGCTCCAGTTGAGTCTCTAGACGTTGTGAACGCCTGGCAGGCTCGCTCTGATGATTACTCAATAGTTCAATGTGCAATTTTGTATGGCTTAGAACCGGGACTTCAAAGATGTTTTGAACGTCATGGAGCATATGAGATGTTCCAGGAGTTGAGGTTTATCTTTCAGAAGAATGCCCGGATCGAGAGGTATGAGACCTCCGATAAGTTCTATACTTGCAAGATGGAGGAGAACGGGTCTGTTAGTGATCACATACTCATAATGTCTGGGTACTCCACCCGTCTGGCTGAATTAGGGATGCCCCTTCCGCCAGAGGCTATCACTGACAGAGTTCTTCAATCATTGCCACCTAGCTACAAGAGCTTCGTGTTGAACTATAACATGCACGGGATGAACAAGTCAATCGCCGAGCTGTTTGCGATGCTGAATGTCGCTGAGTCTGAAATTCAGAAGGAGCATCAAGTGTTGATGGTCAATAAAACCACTAGTTTCAAGAAAAATGGCAAGGGTAAGAAGGGTAACTCCAAGAAGAGTGGCAAAGCAGTTGCTCCTCCCGTGAAGAAACCCAAGGCTGGACCCAAACCAGAAACTGTGTGCTTTCATTGCAAGGGAACTGGACACTGGAAGCGGAACTACCCCAAGTATTTGGCTGACAAGAAGGCGGCCAACAACAAACAAGGTATATATGATATACATGTTATTGATGTGTACTTTACCAACTCTCGTTGTAGTGCTTGGGTATTTGATACCGGTGCGGTTGCTCACATTTGCAACTCTAAACAAAAACTAAGTGACGATGCGCGTGGGAAATGGTTCCAAGGTTGATGTGATCGCCGTCGGCACACTCGCTCTTCAATTACCATCGGGATTAGTGATGAACCTGAATAATTGTTATTTAGTGCCTGCGTTTAGCATGAACATTATATCTGGATCTTGTTTATTGCGAGACGGTTACTCATTTAAATCAGAGAATAATGGTTGTTCTATTTATATGAGTAATATCTTTTATGGTCATGCACCCGAAGTGAGGGGTTTATTCTTATTGAATCTCGATAGTAATGATACACATGTTCATAACATTGATGCCAAAAATGTAGAATTGATAATGATAATACCACTTTCTTGTGGCACTGCCGTTTAGGTCATATTGGCGTAAAACGCATGAGGAAGCTCCATGCTGATGGACTTTTGGAGTCACTTGATTTTGAATCACTTAACACATGCGAGCCATGCCTCATGGGCAAGATGACTAAAACTCCGTTCTCTGGAACAATGGAACGGGCAAGTGACTTGTTGGAAATCATACATACTGATGTGTGCGGTCCGATGAGTATTGAGGCGCGCGGTGGTTATCGTTACTTTCTCACCTTCACTGATGACTTAAGTAGATATGGGTATATTTACTTAATGAAACACAAGTCTGAAACGTTTGAAAAGTTCAAACAATTTCAGAGTGAAGTTGAGAATCATCGTAACAAGAAGATTAAATTCCTACAATCTGATCGAGGAGGAGAATATCTGAGTTATGAGTTTGGCAGTCACTTAAGACAATGTGGAATTGTTTCACAACTGACACCGCCTGGAACACCACAGCGTAATGGTGTGTCCGAACGTCGTAATCGAACCTTATTGGATATGGTGCGATCTATGATGTCTCTTGCCGATTTGCCACTATCGTTTTGGGGTTATGCATTAGAGACAGCTGCATTCACTTTAAATAGGGCACCATCGAAATCCGTTGAGACAACGCCATATGAACTTTGGTTTGGCAAGAAGCCAAAGCTGTCGTTTCTTAAAGTTTGGGGATGTGATGCTTATGTCAAAAAGCTTCAACCTGAAAAGCTGGAACCCAAAGCGGAGAAATGCGTCTTTATAGGATACCTAAAAGAGACAGTTGGGTATACCTTCTACCTCAGATCCGAAGGCAAAGTGTTTGTCGCTAAAAACGGAACATTTCTTGAGAAAGAGTTTCTCTCGAAAGAATTGAGTGGGAGGAAGATAGAACTTGATGAGGTTGTTGAACCTTTACTTCAACCTGAGAGTAGCGCAGCGCAGAAAGATGTTTCTGTAGAGCCTACATCAGCTGAAGAGGAAGTTGATGATGATCATAAAGCTTCGGATCAAGTTGCTATCGAACCTCGTAGGTCGACAAGGACGCGTACTGCTCCTGAGTGGTACGGCAACCCTGTCTTAGAGGTCATGTTGTTGGACAACGATGAACCTACAAGCTATGGAGAAGCGATGATGGGCCCGGATTCCGAGAAGTGGTTAGAGGCCATGAAATCCGAGATGGGATCCATGTATGAAAACAAAGTGTGGACTTTGGAAGTATTACCTGAAGGGCGTAAGGCCATTCAGAACAAATGGATCTTTAAGAGGAAGACGGACGCGGACGGTAATGTCACCGTCTATAAAGCTCGACTTGTGGCAAAGGGTTTTTCACAAGTTCAAGGAGTTGACTACGATGAGACCTTCTCACCCGTAGCGATGCTTAAGTCCGTCAGAATGATGTTAGCAATAGCTGCCTTTTTCGATTATGAAATTTGGCAGATGGATGTCAAAACAGCGTTCCTTAACGGTTTCCTTAAGGAAGAGTTGTATATGATGCAACCAGAAGGTTTTGTCGATCCAGAGAATGCTGACAAAGTTTGCAAACTCTGGCGATCCATTTATGGACTGGTGCAAGCATCTCGGAGTTGGAATCTTTGCTTTGATGAGGTGATCAAAGCGTTCGAGTTTATACAAGTTTACGGAGAAGCTTGTATTTACAAGAAAGTGACTGGGAGCTCTATAGCGTTTCTAATATTATATGTGGATGACATATTACTGATTGGAAACAATATAGAAATGTTGGAAAGCGTGAAGGAATATTTGAACAAGAGTTTTTCAATGAAGGACCTAGGAGAAGCTGCTTTCATATTAGGCATCAAGATCTATAGAGATAGATCAAGACGTTTAATAGGACTTTCACAAAGCACATACCTTGATAAGATTTTGAAGAAGTTCAAAATTGATCAGTCCAAGAAGGGGTTCTTGCCTGTTTTGCAAGGTGTGAAGTTGAGTAAGACTCAATGCCCAGTGACTGCAGAAGATAGAGAAAAGATGAGTGTCATCCCCTATGCTTCAGCCATAGGCTCTATCATGTATGCAATGTTGTGCACAAGACCCGATGTCAGCCTTGCCATAAGTATGGTCGGAAGGTTTCAAAGTGATCCAGGAATGGAACACTGGACGGCGGTCAAGAATATCCTGAAGTACCTGAAAAGGACTAAGGACATGTTTCTCGTTTATGGAGGTGATCAAGAGCTCGTCGTAAAATGTTACGTCGATGCAAGCTTTGACACTGATCCGGATGACTCTAAGTCGCAAACCGGATACGTATTTATTCTTAATGGGGGTGCGGTTAGCTGGTGCAGTTCCAAGCAAAGCGTGGTAGCTGATTCTACATGCGAAGCGGAGTACATCGCTGCCTCGGAGGCGGCGAAGGAAGGTGTCTGGATGAAGGAGTTCATAACAGATCTTGGAGTAGTGCCTAGTGCGCTTAACCCAATGACTCTGTTTTGTGATAATACTGGTGCCATTGCTCTAGCCAAGGAACCAAGATTTCACAAGAGGACCAGACACATAAAGCGACGTTTCAATTCCATCCGCGATTACATCAAGGAGGACGACATAAATATTTGCAAAGTACACACGGATCTGAATGTTGCAGATCCGATGTCTAAACCTCTTCCAAGGGCTAAACATGAACAACACTAGAACTGCATGGGTGTTCGATTCATTACAATGTAAATCACATAGTGATGTGAACTAGATTATTGACTCTAGTGCAAGTGGGAGACTGTTGGAAATATGCCCTAGAGGCAATAATAAATTGGTTATTATTATATTTCCTTGTTCATGATAATCATTTATTATCCATGCTATAATTGTATTGATTGGAAACTCAAATACATGTGTGGGTGTAGGGTAACGCAGCAGAAAACAAAAATTTCCGACCTACGTACCAGCCCAGGATCACTATGGAGACTGCATACAAGGTTTGATCTGTTTCGTTACCGACTCGTAGCGCAGCGGAAGTAGAGTCGATGACGATCGGCGGTGCAGATCCCCGCAGCTAGGATTTTACAACCTCCCAACCGCGAGGATATACTCCCACATCTGCCCCTCGGACAGCCCTCCGGGAGGCGGTCGGATAGTCCCTCGGACGGTGTCGCGGACAGCCCTTCGGGAGGACCTTCGAAACTCGAACGGTCACTCGGACAGCCCTTCGGGAGGACCCTCGAAACTAAGACGATCACTTGGACAGCCCTTCGGGAGGCACTCTCGAACTAAGACCGAAACTACGATCTCTCTACAGAGTTGCACACATACGGTGTCATCTATCCGGCAGGGCTTCGCCGTCCAGAACTAGTTCCTGCCGGAAACTAGACAGCCTTTCGGCTCTACGAAACTATTTCGCTGGGAGGGAGAGAGAAGCCAGACAAGTCTATGGCATGTGTATGAGAGCAAGCATGATCTGATTTTGGAGAGCAATCTCCACCTCTATTTATAGGAGGAGCAAGGGGTAGAGGAAAGACCAAAAGGACCTTCCTAGGATCTTTCCACCACATGCCACATAAGGGTGTGTAGAAGATATCCACCATGAGGTGGAAGGACACCTCAAGGAGGGCCCCCCCAAGCCATGGCCGAAATTTGCAGCCCCCTTGGGGAGCTCCACCTCCCTTTTACACACCAAAAGTGGTTTTCTTCTAGAAGAAAAACCCTATTTGCAAATCAGCCCAAAAAGTGCTTTTCACTATTCACGAACACATTTTTCAGCGTCCGGTCGAACTGAAAATATTTATGTGGGCTTAGAACATTTCCAGTACCCACTAAAATAATTTTCAATGCGATCCGGAACAATTCCGGTTTAGTGATTTTCATCTGCGAAAAGCATCTGAAGCGGTTTCGGCAGCTCCAGAACATTTTCGGTTTTCATCCCGGAAAATTCCAGAAAGTTTCCAGAATGATTCTGGCACCCTCCAAGAATTATCAGGCATGTGCTAAAACCAATTTGACTTTATGGTATCCCCTGAAACAACTTTTCAGTTTTACCGAAATTGTTCCGGTGTTCTCTCTGCGGAACTTTTCCGCTGTCCGAAACTTTTCCGGTGTCCGAAAACTTTTTTGGTGATTTTCTCTCAGACTCCCCGTCTAGTATTCAGCAGATAGATGACCCTTAAGCGTGTGACCCTATTGGTTCGGTGAAGTATAGACATGACCCGGAACCCCTTCTGATCAATGATCAACATCGGAGCCGTGGACACCCATATTGACCCCTATACCCACACGAATGAATATTCGAGTGAACCTCCAGTTGCCGTGTGCTATTCCTGTTGCTTCGCGATATGTTACAAATACCCGAGGTGAGACATGTTGGCATCCCCGCGGATCAACAACTTGTCCACTATGCCAGTTACCTCGTTATCGGTATTGTTCTCTTTTCTCGTTCCCGTGTTCCGGCATCCCCGTGATCAAATCACAATGTGTCTGGCCAGACGATGATGGATACCGTAACACCGAGAGGGCCCAGAGATATCTCTCCATCGTCGGAGGAGCAAATCCCAATCTTGAGCTATCCAGTTACTTGACATACTTTTCCATGAACCCGTAAGCCGCCGTAATAGCCACCCATTTACGGATGACGTTTAACAAACCCCAAAGTTCATGAAGCAAGCATGAAGTAACTCGATACTCTCATGGTCTAAGGAATTATGCAAATTTTAACCATCTCTGTGTTATTAACCATTAACTTATGACGAATGAATCTCATAGCATAACATCAATTCGGGTCGATTCAACACAAATGTTCTTCTAACATTGTGCCCTCAAAATTGCCGGCATAGCCATGCCCATGATCAGGAAAACAGGATCATCATGCAATACTTGAGCCAGTCTTAGAGGCCAGACTAGGAATACATTTTACCGTTTATTATTCCACACGTGCATATGAGTCTTCCTCCGAGCCTCGTGGTTATTGTAGACTCGAGAACCATAGCAGTTATAGCATGGAACATAAACCTAATTATGAACAGGGAGATAATCAATAACATATATTATTGTCTCTAGGGCATATCTCCTACAGACTCCCACTTGAACTAGAGTCAATAATCTAGTCAATGCTAATGCACTTTACACCTATGGCATACTGGTGTAAAATATGCTTCGCTTGTGGTATAGCCTGATGTCCAACGGATCTGACAACTTCAGCTCCGTGTGTAACTTTGCATATCCTCGCGTTTTCACTCTTTCATAAAATTCATATTTTGTGTGGACTTGGCTTTGCATATGTGTGAATCATTGGTCGAAACCTGATTCCTCAGACTGAGCTATGGAGCAACTATCTGCAATAGTGTCCCATAGACCAAAGCCATCTTGGAACCATACTAAGTTCATGAATGAACTATATGATTCAACAACTTCTTTGTCGCTTCTTAAGCGTCAACATACTTAGCCTTTGTTATAGAATTCGCCACAGTATCTTGTTTGGAACAATTTCCAACTACCGTGCCACCATATTGTGTATTACACAAAACCCTTAACTTAAATCGAAAATCGCATGGAGCATTGATGAAGACTGTATCGATGTAATTACTTACAACGAGCACTTCATAATCTCTGCTGGCGAGAAAACATGTCATCACTACTACTCTAGTACTTTAATGACATCTTTCACTGTTGTCCTATGATCAGTACTTTGATCACTTTGCTATCTATACTCGCAACAACTTTGGAGTATTGGACATATCTGGTTGATTTACATACCAGGGAATACATGATTAATCCAAACACAAGAGTGTGTGGAATCTCCATCATGTATTTTGCTCATCAGTGTTTTGAGACACCGAGTCCTGCAAAACTCTTTCCATGTGACTTCGGCAAGAATCACTCCTTGGCGTTTTAAATGCTAAAAAGTTTTAGCATCTTGTCAATATGTATTCATAGCTTAGCCCTATTAGGTAAATCTATCTCCATAGATCATCATGCCTAATATTGAGGCTATTTAGCCGAAGCACTTCATCGAAAAACTATTTTCAAATGAAGTCCTAATTCGTGTCAAGAAATTTATTTCCAATTAACAATGTGTCAAGTACACAAGGTTTTTAGAAATATTATCATGCTCCCACTTACTTTCTTGAAACCACAAGCATCTTCGTTATCCATTGATGAAATCAAACTATTTCATCAAAAACGAAGATTCCAACTCCATTTTGCTCTCTTCTGTCCATCGCTGGAACTCTGAAGTTTGCATACTTACTAGCATCCTCTGGATCGACAAATTACTTTGGACTGTATCACATACAAGTCCTAGGTTTCATTTCCATCACATGGAAATCCTTTTGTCATCCATGTTTCATATCTCATGATTGAAATATGTATTAATTGCTAGTTCAACCCGAACCGTCTTTAAGCATCGCTACGGTGAGACAATCTCATCGTAGTCAACTCCTTGAACTTGTTATTGCAACAAGTCGAGCTTTATGGATAAACATTTTATCCGTATCAGTTTTTAGTTCCATAAATATTCGTTAGACTCTAAGTCTTCCGAAAGGTGTATCAAGATTTTAATCTCGAATCACTTATATGGAAACTATCTCGGATTGTATTGGCATTTAGCCAATTCTGGAGTCAGGGCCCATCAACGCTTCCTTGTGTATTGTAGGTATACTGTTGTCTAACAACAATATCTCGTTTGCGCACCTGATAGGTTTGCACGAGCTTTGCCTACGTGGTTCAGCTGCAAGTTCGACCGAAGTCCATACATTTTATTGTAGAGACTTTCGTATCAGTCGCAGTAGGAAACTCCGGAATCACTTCCAAGGTTTCTTTCCTTCGATCTGATGACGAAGATACTGGTTATCTCGTCGAGTTGCACTGTCCTCCCACTCACCTTTTGTAAGAACTATTCTCTTTAAAAGCATACCGTTTTGTGGCAAAATCCTTTGCCTCGGTATAGTGGTGGGGGAATACCCAATGACTTGGGATAACCTACAAAGTAGCACTTGTCTGATTTGGAATAGGTTTGTAACCTTTTACACAAGCCCCATATTCCAAATGTTAAGAAAAGATATAACATGGTTGGGCGTACCATACCATGGCATCATTTCAACAGACCTGATGGATCTCTTTTCAGTGTAAAAGCCGCAGTCACTAAAGCATCACCTTTTAAAAGGGGTAATGGCAAATTTATTTATGTCATCTTTGATCTTACCATGTCATAAATGGTTCGATTACATCTTCACGGACTTTCCACTTGCAGTGGTGTTCCGGGAGGTGCAAGTTATGAAACCCCTTTCATAACTCATCAGACATTCGCTAAACTTGTAACTCAAATATTTCTTTCCGCAATCAAATTGCAGAAACATAATTTTCTTGTTACAATAACTTCTACTTCATTTTTGAAAACCTTATGAATGAATTCAAAAGATCCAGACTTACGTCTCAACAAGTAAATATCCATATATCTACTTGAGTCATTTCTGAAGATAGATAAATCCACTACTTGCAACAACATTTATTGGACTACACACATCATAATGTATGATCACCAATATGTTCTTTGCTCGTTCCTTATGGCCTGTGAACGGTATTTCAGTCACTTCACTTTTCAGAGGAAAGTTGCAAGTGTCAGATGATTCAAAATCAAATGACTTCAAAATCCATCATAATGGAATTTTCCATGCGGGTTTCTCTAATGTGACCAAATGCAGTGCCACACTTGTGTGGTATTCTTTTAGTCTTGCGACATTTAGCGTCAGTGTTATGGATGTATCATATTTCCATCAATATTCATAACATACATCCCATCTAGGATGGAAGCATGGCCCTTCATGTTATTCATAATATTGAACAACAATTGTTGTTTTTATGAACAACTCTTTTGCAACAAACATTGTGCAATGGGCTAGAGTGTATGAAACTCTAAAATGAATTATGAAAGTAAACCCAGAGGTAATGTATTATTATCAATATTCATAACACACGTCTCATTCATAATGAAAGTATGGCCCTTATGTTATTCATAACACCGAACATCAAAAGTTCTCTTATGAACAACCTTCTTGCAAGATACCTTATGCAAAGGGATAGAGTGTGAAACTCTAAATGAATTATGAAAATAAATACATAGGTAATACACCGATGGAAGGCATAGTAACATTTACTATGTTCCCTGCGTGTATCTAAACCTCATTCCTGGCTAGTCTTTCAGGCCATAGTAGTTCTTACATCGAGTCGCAACAGAGTGCAATCGAGCGGGTATCTCTGTGATAAACTCACAATACCCAAGAATCAGTGATTAACAATTTAATCATAATTCTCAAGAACTATTTCTTTGACCAGCCTTCTATACATCAATAACTTGTATGACTTTCATACATGAGTTGGATATTCCAGTCTTCTCTCTTTTTGCCTTTATACTTCTAACAGTTTAACTTTTAGTATTTCTCCTACTCTCAGAAGAAGCACCCAACTTAAGAGTGGCGACAGCCCCGGACTTCCTAGGCGTGAAAGTTTCACTAACACCCTTCAGACACTTCCTTTCTCTTTAAGTTGTTTGTTTTATTCACCATCATCATATGACAGGCGTTCTTCTGGATCCCTCTCTTATCAGTCTAATGCATAGTAAACTCCTTTACTAATAGTTTGCAAACAAACATTGCTTTGGATATCTCATATCTTTTAGCCTTTGTCTGTCTCTGAAAATGATTTTCAGATTCCATGAATATCACATAACTATCCAAACTTTCGAAGTTCGGGTCTCATGGAAGCAAACATATTGCACTTGACTGAAACGGAATTCTAGCTTTTGGATCGATGGACGAGAGTCACATGATCCATAGCATTAGCGGGAGAATACCGAAAGCATGCGATAGGACAAGTCCTTCTCGGCACTCTAGAGGACAATCCTCTCATTACGTTACCAACCGTAAAGTTTTAACCAGATATTTAACAACTATTCAATTTTAATTGGGAAGGTGGAAACGCGAGCCATTATTCTACAACTATTATGCAAATAACACTTAGACAGTGTTCATAATTAATTGCACTGAGAATTAAAAGAATTAATTCTACAGTGCGCTCCCACTCAAAACAATATCTCTCATAATTGATTGTGAGTGATACAAGACCCCCATTTCAATTGTTCGCCATTGGTGTAACACCACTGATGACGAAAATCTCAACCGGTAGGCCAACTTGCCAATCACATCTCTATGTGATTCTTGTTCATCTTTCGATGCACGTGTTCCGAGCTCATGACGGTCATGCCTGAACGTCAAGACAACCAAGTGATCTTGCTGCGAGGTCTCAACTCACCCGCCTCACACTTCCCTAATCGTTTGTACCCGTGTGACACGGCGCACTCCGAGAAGTTAGGTGCCGTGACGGTGATACACTTGGGAGAACACTAACTACTTGATATTTTTGTGAGAGATCACCCTAATAAAAAGCGACTACCGCGCAATCAAGAAGGGTGCATCATAAGGGATAAACATCTCAGGCAATTCATAATAGCATGATATGGTATAGCCCTTTCTGACGGAGAAGTCTTTCATTTCTTCGTCTTCGGCATTCGCGTTGGTGTTCACCTTTGCGAAGTTTGCCACCACCTTGTCGATGCACCAGATAATATTGCTATCTCTATAGCTAATAAAATAAGTGCATTACTTAAGGTTGACACGCAGGTCATTAAAGTGACAATCATATGGCTCCAGCCATCATGCCGAATCATGACACGCAGGTCATGTTAATTAATTTACATCATATAGACATCTCATACATAATCAAATTAATATGAGCACTGCTATACCACATCACATGCACATGCAAACCATCCTGCAAAACCAAGTTAGACGCCTCTAATTGGTTTATGCAAATTTTCATTTTACGTGGCTTCTAAGGTTTCGAACAAACCGCAGCTACCAACGTTTTATCATCAAGTATGATAATTCAAGTCGCTAGATTAACATCGCGGGGTGTATGAAACACGAGATAATTAAATCCCGAGCCCCATACTAAACTTCGTCATACGCATGACCCCCGTGCAGATCATATCTGCATTGCCCTTTCGTCTGCGAAACATCCATCTTTCTCAACTATGGTGGAACCCAAAGAACTGTTAGCACTTCGTTGATCTGTCAATCAGCATACTCAGGAGCAGCATGAAAGGATCGCGGATTGCCAGAACTTTGTGAGATTCCACCATGCCGTCAAGATCAGGACTACGCAAATTCCAGGGAAGCAACAAGAACATCGGGTAACAGATTTCATCTGCTACCCGCACAAATAATTTTCAGTAATAGATCTCATCTACTACCTAATTATATTGTGCAACACCCATACATCTCTATGTATTCTAGATCGCAACCTGCATCTACGCATAGCACGGCTCTTGATGCCACTATAGGGTAACGCAGCAGAAAACAAAAATTTTCCGACCTACGTACCAGCCCAGGATCACTATGGAGACTGCATACAAGGTTTGATCTGTTTCGTTACCGACTCGTAGCGCAGCGGAAGTAGAGTCGATGACGATCGGCGGTGCAGATCCCCGCAGCTAGGATTTTACAACCTCCCAACCGCGAGGATGTACTCCCACATCTGCCCCTCGGACAGCCCTCCGGGAGGCGGTCGGATAGTCCCTCGGACGGTGTCGCGGACAGCCCTTCGGGAGGACCTTCGAAACTCGAACGGTCACTCGGACAGCCCTTCGGGAGGACCCTCGAAACTAAGACGATCACTTGGACAGCCCTTCGGGAGGCACTCTCGAACTAAGACCGAAACTACGATCTCTCTACAGAGTTGCACACATACGGTGTCATCTATCCGGCAGGGCTTCGCCGTCCAGAACTAGTTCCTGCCGGAAACTAGACAGCCTTTCGGCTCTACGAAACTATTTCGCTGGGAGGGAGAGAGAAGCCAGACAAGTCTATGGCATGTGTATGAGAGCAAGCATGATCTGATTTTGGAGAGCAATCTCCACCTCTATTTATAGGAGGAGCAAGGGGTAGAGGAAAGACCAAAAGGACCTTCCTAGGATCTTTCCACCACATGCCACATAAGGGTGTGTAGAAGATATCCACCATGAGGTGGAAGGACACCTCAAGGAGGCCCCCCCCAAGCCATGGCCGAAATTTGCAGCCCCCTTGGGGAGCTCCACCTCCCTTTCACACACCAAAAGTGGTTTTCTTCTAGAAGAAAAACCCTATTTGCAAATCAGCCCAAAAAGTGCTTTTCACTATTCACGAACACATTTTTCAGCGTCCGGTCGAACTGAAAATATTTATGTGGGCTTAGAACATTTCCAGTACCCACTAAAATAATTTTCAATGCGATCCGAAACAATTCCGGTTTCGTGATTTTCATCTGCGAAAAGCATCTGAAGCGGTTTCGGCAGCTCCGGAACATTTCCGGTTTTCATCCCGGAAAATTCCAGAAAATTTCCAGAATGATTCTGGCACCCTCCAAGAATTATCAGGCATGTGCTAAAACCAATTTGACTTTATGGTATCCCCTGAAACAACTTTTCAGTTTTACCGAAATTGTTCCGGTGTTCTCTCTGCGGAACTTTTCCGCTGTCCGAAACTTTTCCGGTGTCCGAAAACTTTTTCGGTGATTTTCTATCAGACTCCCCGTCTAGTATTCAGCAGATAGATGACCCTTAAGCGTGTGACCCTATAGGTTCGGTGAAGTATAGACATGACCCGGAACCCCTTCCGATCAATGATCAACATCGGAGCCGTGGACACCCATATTGACCCCTATACCCACACGAATGAATATTCGAGTGAACCTCCAGTTGCCGTGTGCTATTCCTGTTGCTTCGCGATATGTTACAAATACCCGAGGTGAGACATGTTGGCATCCCCGCGGATCAACAACTTGTCCACTATGCCAGTTACCTCGTTACCGGTATTGTTCTCTTTTCTCGTTCCCGTGTTCCGGCATCCCCGTGATCAAATCACAAAGTGTCTGGCCAGACGATGATGGATACCGTAACACCGAGAGGGCCCAGAGATATCTCTCCATCGTCAGAGGAGCAAATCCCAATCTTGAGCTATCAAGTTACTTGACATACTTTTCCATGAACCCGTAAGCCGCCGTAATAGCCACCCATTTACGGATGACGTTTAACAAACCCCAAAGTTCATGAAGCAAGCATGAAGTAACTCGATACTCTCATGGTCTAAGGAATTATGCAAACGTTAACCATCTCTGTGTTATTAACCATTAACTTATGACGAATGAATCTCATAGCATAACATCAATTCGGGTCGATTCAACACAAATGTTCTTCTAACATTGTGCCCTCAAAATTGCCGGCATAGCCATGCCCATGATGAGAAAAACAGGATCATCATGCAATACTTGAGCCAGTCTTAGAGGCCAGATTAGGAATACATTTTACCGTTTATTATTCCACACATGCATATGAGTCTTCCTCCGAGCCTCGTGGTTATTGTAGACTCGAGAACCATAGCAGTTATAGCATTGAACATAAACCTAATTATGAACAGGGAGATAATCAATAACATATATTATTGTCTCTAGGGCATATCTCCTACAGTGGGTACATAGACAACACTGTGTCCCTAGTAAGCCTCTAGTTAACTAGCTCGTTGATCAAAATATGGTGAAGGTTTCCTAGCCATGGACATGAGATGTCATTTGATAACGGGATCACATCATTAGGAGAATGATGTGATGGACAAGACCCAAACTATAAACGTAGCCTATGATCGTGTCAGTTTATTGCTATTGTTTTCTGCATGTCAAGTATCTGTTCCTATGACCATGAGATCATGCAACTCATTGACACCGGAGGAATACCTTGTGTGTATCAAACGTCGCAACGTTACTGGGTGACTATAAAGATGCTCTACAGGTATCTCCGATGGTGTCTGTTGGGTTGGCATGGATCAAGACTGGGATTTGTTACTCTGTGTGACGGAGAGGTATCTCAGGGCCCACTCGGTAATACAACATCACAATGAGCCTTGCAAGCAATGTGACTAAAGTGTTAGCCACGAGATCTTGTATTACGGACCGAGTAAAGAGACTTGCCGATAACGAGATTGAACTAGGTATAGAGATACCGACGATCGAATCTCGGGCAAGTAACATACCGAAGAACAAAGGGAACAGCATACGGGATTAACTGAATCCTTGACATAGAGGTTCGACCGATATAGATCTTCGTAGAATATGTAGGAACCAATATGGGCATCCAGGTCCCGCTATTGGTTATTGACCGTAGAGGTGTCTCGGTCATGTCTACATAGTTCTCGAACCCGCATGGTCTACACACTTAACGTTTGGTGACGATTAGTATAGTTGAGTTATTGTGTTGGTGACCGAAGGTTGTTCGGAGTCCCGGATAAAATCCCGGACATGACGAGGATCTCCGGAAGAGTCCGGAGGTAAAGATTGATATATGTGATAATAGTGTTTTGATCTCCGGAAGGGTTCCGGAATTCACCGGAAGGGGTTCCGGATGTTTACCGAAGTGTTCGGGTGCAGCAACACTTTATATGGACCAAAGGGGTAAAGCCCACGAGGTATTAGAAAGTGCAAAAGGAAGTTTTGCGGCTGCCTTAAGCGGTACTACCGCTGGTAAGGCAGTACTACCGCGTAAGCGGTACTACCGCTTGTGTGAAGCGGTACTACCGCTCAAGCGGTACTACCGCTTGTACGCGGTACTGCTGGAATCCGAGTGGGACTCTTTCCGTGCGATACAAACCGACCTTGTGCGGGCAAAACCGACCTTGTGGAGGCTTTCTCTCCAAGTTTAGACCCCAGGGCTCAACATATAAATAGAGGGGTAGGGCTAGCACACGGGATATATCAAGATTTCCCAAGCCGTGTGCCGGCAACCCTAACCCTCTAGTTCCTCCCGTCACAATCTCCGTAGTGCTTGGCGAAGCCCTGCAGAGATTGTTCCTCACCACCATCACCACGCCGTCGTGCTGCCGGAACTCATCCACTACTTCACCATCGCTCGCTGGATCGAGGAGGTGAAGGCGTCATCAAGCCGTACGTGTGTTGAACGCGAAGGTGCTGTCCGTTCGGCGCTAGATCGTGTTTGGATCGAGGAATGACTTGCGATTTGGATCGCGAAGACGTTCGACTACATCAACCGCGTTTCTTAACGCTTCCGCTTAGTGATCTACAAGGGTATGTAGATTCACTCTCCCTCTCGTAGATGCTCATCACCATGGATAGATCTTGCGTGTGCGTAGGAAAATTTTTGTTTCCCATGCGACGTTCCCCAACACTAGCTACTAGCTATGGACCCCTAGGTCTGTAGTGAACTACTCACACATCATCTTGGAGGCAGCAAGGTTGATGTAGACAACCTCCATGATCGATTCCCCCTCCGGCAGAGTACCGAAGAAGGTCTCTAGATGGGATCGCAAACGGAGGCTTGCGGCGGAGAAAAAAGTGTTTTGGGTGTCTCTCTGTTGGTTTTCGGGTAATTGCGAATATATAGAAGTGGAATTAGGTCAGGAGGAGTTGCGAGGGGCCCACGAGCTTAGGGGGCGAGCCCTACCCCCAAGGCGTGCCGTACGAGCTCATGGCTCCCTCGTGGGTCTTATGGACACCTTCCGAAGCTTCTAGGGTCTCTTTATGTCCAAAAATAACCCCTGTAAAGTTTCATCCAATTTGGACTCTGTTTGGTATTGATTTTCCGAAAAGGGCAAGAACAGGCAAAAAACAGGAACTGACACCGGGCACTGGGTTAATAGGTTAGTCCCAAAAAATGATATAAATAGCATATAAAGTATCCAAGATTTATAATATAATAGCATGAAACAATAAAAAATTATAGATACGTAGGAGACATATCAATCACCTTTCTTAAAAAAGGAGGTGTTTGAGGCCATAGTTCACATGGAGTGTAATAAAGCGTTGGGACCAGATGGGTTCCCCGTTGAGTTCTACCAGAAATGTTGGGGGGTCATTAAGGGTATTCTTCTTCCAATGTTTGAGGACTTATGAAATGATGATCTTTCGTTACTTTGTCTCAACTTTCAAATTATCACGTTTTTACCCATAATTGTGGTTGTTTTCGGATTGAGCAATTTAGACCCAGCTGTCTGTTCAACGTCAGTTTTCAAATCTTCACAATGGTGGTCACTAATAGATTGTTTTCTATTGCTCATACGGTCATGCGCCCAACGCAGACTGCTTTTATGACTGGTCGCAATACTCTTGAGGGAGTGTTGTCGTTCATGAGACGATCCATGAGCTCCACACTAAGAAACTCAATGGAGTTATATTCAAGGTTGACTTTGAAAAGGCATACGACAAAGTAAAGTGGCATTTTCTTCAACAAGCCCTTTGCATGAAAGGTTCCGCGGCTCAATGGAGGAAACAAGTGGTTTTTTACCTTCAGGGCGAGAGTGTTGGGCTAAGGTTAACGATGACATCATTCATTATTTCCAAACTCAAAAGGCTCTTAAGCAAGGTGACCCCATTTCGCTAATCTTATTTAATATAGTGGTGGATATGTAGGCTATTCTCATAGCAAGAGCTAATAAGGATGGTCAGGTTAGGGGGCTTATCCCGCATATGGTTGATGGAGGCGTATCTATCCTCCAGTATGCGGATGACATAGTCCTTTTCATGGAACATGAAATTCAAAAGGCAGAGAATATGAGGTTGATTATTTGTGTTTTTGAACAACTTTCATATCTCAAAATTAATTTCCACAAAAGTGAGCTCGTCTGTTTCGGTAGGGCCAAAAAGGAGGAGAGTCAATATAGGTAGCTATTTGGCTATGAGGTGGGATCCCTTTCCTTTACCTACCTCATGATTCCCATTCATGATCGTATGCTCATCAACAAGGAACGGAAAATTATGGAAGACCGCTTCGAAAAGAAGATCTGCGGTCAGAAGGGTAAGCTCTTTTTGTATGGGGGACGACTTATCCTCTTCAACACTATCCTCACTAGTCTACCGATGTTCATGCTATCCTTTTCCGAGATGCCTAAAGGGGTGTTGAAAAGGCTATACTTTTATCGGTCTAGGTTCTTTTGGCAATTCGAGGAGCAGAAGTTGAAGTACATACTTAATAAATGGGACACTATGTGTAGGTCTAAGGATCAAGGTGGGTTGGGCATTAAGAATCTCGAATAAAAAACAAGTGCTTACTCAGCAAATGATTGTATAAACTACTTAATGAGGAAAGTGTTTGGCAAGTGTTGTTGCATAACGAATATGTGAACTCCAAAACATTATCCCAAGTAGATGTTAAGCCTACAGATTCACCGTTTTGGAGGGGCTTGATGAAGTTCAAGTCATCCTTTTGAGTTTCCTTTAAGATTGGTGACGGCCAAGCGACGACTTGTTGGAAAGATACCTTGTTGGGTGACACTTCATTAGCTCTACAATACCCGACCCTGTATAATATTGTGTTAAAAAAGGATTTGGTGGCTTCTGTTCTTGGGGATAGGCCTTTGAACATCCAATTTCGTAGAACATTAATGGGTGACAAATGAACTAAATGGGGCCATTTGGTTTCTAGATTTATGTCGATGAATCTTAGTCAGATGTGAGATTCATTCTAGTGGAGGTTAAACACTAATGGTGTCTTCATTGTGACGTTTCTATGTATGCGGATCTTATAGATCCTAGACCTATTTTTCGTAGAAAACATATTTAGAAAACAAAGATTACTTCCAAGATTAAAGTTTTCATGTAATTTTTGCATAGGGGATAGTTCTTACCAAAGATAATCTTGCTAAACATAACTCGCATGGCGTCAAAAATGTTGTTTTTGTGATCAGGAGTAGATAATTCATCATTTATTGCTGTCATATCTGTTTACTACAATGATCTGGCACATGGTTCATGTTAAATACAATTTAGCACCACCATCGAGTATTCCAAATTTGTTTGAAAACTAGTTAGGTGGTATTCATCGTAAAATAAAGGGCAAATCCGTGTGAGAGTTTGTGTCATTCTCTGGGATATATGGAATTTTGTCGGAATGATTACGTCTTTAACATATCATCTTCTCCTAATTTCTTGTAGGTTATCTATAGAGCTGTGACTTTAATCCGTATATGGTCATCACTGCAACATGTGAACGTGCGGACGCTTACGGTGCAGCCGACTGGAAATGTCTGTGCAGGTTTGTTCAACCAGTTTGGCTGGTGAGCCACTAGTAGATTATGTGGATGAGTTATTTAATCTCGGCTTCGACCGCTTGTGGTCGTGTTTTCCGTTTATTTGTTTTATTGTCGAGTATTCGGTGACTTGAACTTATTTCATGTTTAATAATATGGTTGTGTGCATCTTGTGATGCATAGGCCGGGGCATAGGATTTTCCTTTTCGTAGAAAAAAAATCACAAACTTAAAAAATGCATTCTAATTTCAGTAAAAATTGTGCACCTTCAAAAAGTGCGATCCTAAGCTTCGCACTGCGCAATTTTAGATGGCTAGGATTTTCAGAAAATTATATATCAAACAACCGAGCAATTGCAGCAGAAAGAAAGAACAATGCTGCATCTGAATTTCTCCCTTTTAATTCTGTTACATCAATAAAAGTTCGGTAGTTCAAAGATACAGTGATGTAGCGATGTTAACCGCTCCCTGAGCTGAGCTTACACCGTTAAAAATGATCCTACTCACAATTTTTCGAAGCTCCAATGCGGCCGAGCTCAGTCTCCCGCTCTGCACTCTGACTTTGCCCCTCACCGTCATCTTGCCGCCGTTGCGCCCCGTTCCCGGCGTCCACGTCTAAGGACTTCAGGGTGTAAAAATGGAAGCAAACGATGTAGTACACAAGGTTGAGCACCACGAGGAAAGTCACGAGCCAGTAATAGTAATCGAGCCTGCCCCGGTTGATGTTGTCCTGCAGCCACTCCCCTCCGCTTGCGCTCTGCACCACCGTGACGAGCAGCGTTCCCAGGTAGTTCCCGAGCGAGCCGGCGACCCAGAACAGCGCCGCCGAAGAGCTGCGCATGCTCTCTGGCGACTGGTCGTACAGGAACTCCATGTGCGCCACCGTGGACAGCGTGTCGCTCACCCCGTGGAGCGCGTACTGCAGCACCAGCCAGAACACGCTGATCGGCACGGTGGCACCGGGGCTGTCCAGGAGCCCGTGCGCCGCCGCGGCCCTGCGCCGCTTGCCCTCGACGAGCGCCCCCGCGAGGACGCCGAGGACGGAAACGGCCAGCCCGGCGCCCATGCGCTGGAAGTAGGAGATCCCCGACTGCCGGCCGGTGTAGCGGCGGGCGAGCGGGACGAAGACGCGGTCGTAGAGGGAGAGGCTGACGAGCATGGTGAGCGTGGTGAAGATGATCATGCTGGCCGGCGGGATCTCGAACCGCGGCGAGAGGCGGCGGTCCATGGTGCGCGACTGCTGGATGGCGAAGGTGAAGTTGTGGGAGGCGGCGGCGATGAGCGTGATGCTGGCCGCCCACAAGGGCAGCATGCGCACGATGGACTTGAGCTCCTCCACGCGGTGCACCGTCGCCAGCCGCCACAGGTCCGGCTCGGCGCCGGAGTCAACGGCATCGGTCGTCGTCACTATAGCCGCTCGATCCAAGAACCTTCACGTGGGGGACAAAGCAACGAGAGCTTATGCGTTAGTAATTGACAAGTTGGATTGCTAATAAACAAACGAACCACATGAGGAAAAGGACACGATGATGCACATGGAAGATGGAACCAAGTGTACCAACTCGAGGTTACTTGCCTAAGCTGGTTGGTGTGGTGCAGCCTGCCGTCGGCGGCGATGGGAGCGTCCAGCTCCTTGTTCTGGTACAGCATGCCGGCGTCCTCCGGCACGGCCTCCTTCCTCTTCTTGATCGCCGCGACCACGACCTGAACCAGCCTCACGAAGGGGCTACCTCCGGGCTTCACCCTGACGTAGAGAGGGTAGCCGACCACGAACGACAGCACGGAGACGAACATGGCGATGGCGGGGATGCCGAACCCCCAACCCCACCCGACGTTCTCCTGGATGTACACCACCACCGTCAGCGCCAGCAGCACGGCGAGCCCCATGGTGAAGAAGTAGAAGTTGAAGAAACTCCACTTCTGCTAGCCGCCGGGCCGCCTCCCTCCCACGCCGAACTGGTCCGCGCCGAACGCCACCACGCACGGCCGGATGCCGCCGGAGCCGAGCGCCGTGAAGAGCAGCGACAGGTAAAGCACGGCGAGCTGCCCACCGTTCGCGCGCTGGCACGCGGTCGTCGACGGCGCGACGGTGCACGGCGCTGGCCGGAGGGCAGTGGCGAGCGCGGACACGACGAGGCCGAGCATGCCGAGCTGGTACAGCACGCCACCGGCGGCAATGGTCCAGAAGCGGCCGGCGTAGGAGTCGGCGATGATGGCGCCGAAGACCGGCGTGAAGGCGGCCGTGCCCATGAAGTTTGTGAGGAGGTTTGAAGCCTCGACTAGCGGCAGGTGCAGCTGCTGCGTGAGGTACGTGATCATGTTGGCGTTGAAGCCTGCCGTCGCGAACCTGTCGCAGACCTCGTTCGCTGCATGCGTCGAGTCGACACTTGACAGTCAACACCGGCGAGATGCTGTTCTCCAGAGAGAAATTTAAAAGCAAAGCACGGGGGAATCAATTACCTAGTATGAAGGGCATTGTCTTGAAGCCGCCCTGCTTTGTCTTCTTCGGCGATCCATCTTCATCGGCCGGCGATGCACCTGCCATTGTTGGATTTCAGCTTTCTGTAGTCCCTTCTTACTGCCGTAGTGGACTTGATGTGACTAGTGAAGCAGCAGCGTGGGAGTGCTAGCATGCATAAAGGCTACTCAGTGAGCTACTGGCAAGTTGACATAGTATATCCGTAGTGAGGGAACTAATCCGTAATTAACGTGGATCTCACTGGGAACAGCGAAGCATCAGAGACTAAACAAGGGCGCCGAAGACCGGAGCAAGCAGCGAGCTCAGAGGTTAAATCTGCCAACAGATCGTAGATCACAGCTGTTTAATAAAAGACTCGCAGTCAGCAGGTCAGTTGGTCTTCGATCCAAGTTCAGTCGGTTGATTAAATATGACAGGCAACTCCATTATGAATGAGCATCGCATACGTAGTTATCGTCTGAGAGGGAACCCATCGAGACTTCGAGAGTGGATATTGAGAACTGTGGAGCATGTGATCCAGTCTTGGATGCTTAGCGCAGCTTCCACCGTGCCATTTAAACGCACGCGCACTTTGTCCGCATCTTATTCGTTTGACTCGACTCGTCCGCCCTCTTTTGTAAAATGGATGAGTCGTGCGTCCAACAAAGCGACCCATGTCCACGCACAACACTTTTTAATGTAAAAAAGGCCCGCGGCCACAGATCATGTTAGCTACCATGCCAGCGCCAAGAGTTCATGCCGGTGATATGTCAGCGGGCGACATACATATGCCAACCTACAAAAAGAAATATGCAACTTTCATGGTGGGCGCACTTGCCAGCGGCCGACACACATGCCAGCACACAAAATGAGATTGTAGTTCGACCACGCCAACTCGACCGTGGTCATGCCCGCACACCGTGCCATGGATCACTCGTCATCGAGGTTGAGCATGTCGGCCTGCATCTTCTTGAACCAAGACTGCGTCCTCGGGAGACCGTGCTCAAGTCCACCTTCATGATCTCGATCCCCTTCGTTATGCAAGCGAGCCGGACTTCTCTTGCTCTGGTGGCTGCTTTGGTGGCCTCGATCTCTAGCATTTTCGCTTGCTTCTCCGCCTCCAACGCGAGCTTCTTATTTTGTATGTCCATGAAGGCCCTAGTTTGCTCCTCCTTGTCTTGCCGGCGCTTCTCCTCTCTTGAATCCTTGTTGGCGATCATGCCTTGCAAAGTAGCTTGCAAGGCAAGGGACGCCTCGCGCTTGTTCTCTTTCTTGGAGTTGGTCTTCCCCCGCGGCCGCGGCTTCTCCCCCTCACAATGCTCTTAAACGACTGCTCCCCCCCCCCCCACGTGTCTTGATGGCAGCGTATTGCGCTTTGAACTTCTCTTCTCCATTGATGATCATCCAACAATGAGTGAGGTTGAAAAACTTGCCCTCATAATGGACCTTGAATGCTTCCAAAGCTTGGAAGACCTACAAATGAAGAAGCAACATTATGGATGAGCAAGCTACGGGACAATCAAAATAAGCAAGCATGTCAACATACCATGTCTTTCATGCCGATGCCGCTCACGGGATGGGCCTCGATGCTCTCAGGAGTGGAACAAAACTGTTGCACTCTTGTTGTATCACCCTCCAACGCGTTGGCCTCTTGCTCTAAGGCGGCGACGAGGGTGGATGCGGCCACGGCGTCGTTCCTGGCTTCTTGCTGATGCCTGCGGTTCTTCCTCCTCAACGATTGGACGGCGCGCTCCTCGGACGTCAGCACCTTCTTCTTCTTGGTCGACGCCGGCCCTTTTCGTGCGCCACGGGGACCGACAGAGGTGAGGGAGGCGAGGCCGGCGGAAGCATCGAGGGTCGGCGCGTCGTGGTCCATAGAGCGCGCGCGGGGTGGGCGGGAGGTTTTTGGGAAAATTGGAGGAAAATGGTGGTGGTGTGCCATCGACGGGCGGGTCAGGAAGAGGAGAAGGGCGGGCGTCACGCGTGTTCATCCCGTGTCCACGCCGACGCAAATCCGGCCCAAATTTGAGCCTGGAATGGCTCGCGGGCGGATAAAAAACGGACACGCGTCCGTTTGGGTCAGCGCGTTGGGCTGAGTTTTCTATCCGCAGCGACCCAAACGACACGCGCAGACGAAATGGATCACGCGGTTGGAGTTGCTCTTAGAGAATCTACAGACAGACCCCTATATCCCCCTCAAACGTCTGAAATGCCCTTCCGGTCTGTGTCCAGTCAAAAAAAGTTGATCCAACCGGACCCCCCACTTCCTCCCTAAGCGCCCGGACTGACCGGCACAGCTCAAACCCGTCTCAAATATAGGGACAATATGAGGCTGCCCGGTCACACCCGGGCACCTCCACTTGACCCCACTTGCAGCCACTCAAACCTTCTTCCTTTGTGCTCTACACCGGCAGAGGACTCGCAACGGCGACGAACACGGGCGGGCGCGGCGGGGCTCGGCCGAGGCACGCGCGGCAGGGCGGGCGGCCACGGCCAGGCAGCCACGGGCGCGGTAGGGCGCACGGCCATGGGCGGGCGGCCACGTGCGGGCGGCCAGGGGCGCGCGACCACGGACCCGTGCTCCGGTAGACCGACGATGACGCATTCAACGTGCTTGATAAAATGTCTACAAATATGAGGGGTTGAAAGTAGGGGTTGATTACCCGGACGTTGATCGGACACGCCCGCGGGCGTTTGAGGCTTCAAATTAGATGATCGTGGCTGTAGATGCTCTTACCATTTCAAAATAGACGGCACCGAGATATGTGTAAAACTATGAGATTGCCTGTTCTTTTAGAGACTGGAGATTAAGTGTTGGTTTTACTTTGGGGGCAAATTGCGTTACTCCCTCCAATCTATATTAATAGTAATATAACTTTGTATTGTACTAAAATTGTACTAAAGCAACGACAATTAATTTAGATCGGAGGGAGTAGTAAAACCAAGGGAATGGGGGGGGGGGGGGGGGATGTTGTGTTTTTTATTTTTTGAAGGGAAATCAACAATAGATGGCTTAAGCATTATCATCATATGTAGGTAGCGGTATTTACAGGTGGCCACTGGAGTGGCAACAAGGATGATAAGTCAGAGAAAAGAAAAGGAGAAAAAGCAAGGGTCGATCTCTCAAGTGGGGTCCCCAAAAGGGGGCAGCATGCATTTGGCTTCTGCTAATCTCCATAGCTCAATTGCTCGTGAGATGGCTTCAATTGTGACTGTCAAATCTAGGATCTATCCGTTGAACACTATTGTTTCTCTCCAACCATATTTCCCACGAGATAAGGTCATCATGGATTTCACTCATTTCTTGTGTCCATCAGGGGCAGCCGAGACGATCGCAAGCCAGTATCCCTTCAAACTTTCCTATTCAAGTCATGTCGCGGGGTCCAACGCCGCACAGCCAGACCAGGCAGCAGCCATACACCAAATATCCCGGGCTTCAGGGCATTGCCAAAGAAGATGTAGTGAGGTCTCGAGGTTTTGTACACACATCATGACTGTGGGCAAAAGTAGTCATTTGGCCACCCACGCCGTTGTAGTCTGTCAGCACACCACAACCTATCTAACATGAGCAACCATACGAAGATTTGCATCTGGGCGATGCCGAGGCACCCCAAAACATATTGGTGAAAGTTGAGTCAATCCTACCAGCAAATTGGAGTCTGTATGCATTAGCAGTGGAGTAGGTACCTGAGGCTAACGTTTTCTAGGTGATTTCGTCTGGAACTTCGGGGTTGAGGATGAGATTGAATCCTCTGATTAGGTTCCAAAGGTGGCAGAATTATGTGATGTTTGCATCTGAAATTGGGGATCGTCTCATGTCGTGAATCCATTTGTTGTCCTACATGGAGCGAAGGAAGAGTGATGGAGCAACATAGCGCAGCGGTGTTGATCCCAGACAGGTTGATTCCCAGAACATGTCCGCTTGCCCATTGCCAATCGTCGCCATAGTAGCAGCGACAAAGAGGTCATGATCCCGCTCATAGCAGGGAAGAGAGGATCCAGCCCATGGCATGTGAGGTTTTGTCCAAGATAGCTAGAGCCATCGAAGGCGAAGGGCTCTAGCAAAATTTCTCATTGTCGCGGAAGCCAAGCCCTCCTCGATCAACCGGCGAGCAAACCGAGTGCAAGTTTACTTTGTACTTTCCTCCCGACAGGGTTTCTTCCCGAGCCTAGAGAAATTTCCAACTAATCTTTTCAATGTACTTTAGGATCCCAAGTGTTTCCTGGATTTCCGTTAGCGTGAAGTTGGGAATGGCATAGAGCACTGATAGGACAAGGGCTCTCCTACCGACAATGTTCATCAGTTTACCCTTCCAGCATGCAAGTTTTGCCTTGAACCGGTAAAAAATGAACTGAAGATGAACTTTTTTCGGTATTCCCGAGGTGATTGGTGATCCCAAACAGGTGATCGGAAAACCCACTCATCTCCCAGCAAACCTTGTAAAACCTAGTCTAGATCAACTCTTTGGCATTGGATGGCTGCCACGGTGGACTTTGTAGGGTTCATCTTCAAGCCCGTGGCCTCACCAAACCTCTCCATGATCTCTAGCAGACAAGATACCTCCTCTCTGCATGGGTTGGAGAAGAGGATTGTACCTTCACCGTATAGACTCAACCTCATTTTTGCTTCTCTTCCTAGTAGCGGTGATATGTGACCCATGTTTGTTGCTTCTTCGAGCACACAGTGGAGCGTGTCTATTGCTAGGATAAATAAGAATGGCGACAAGGGGTCTGCCTGTCTCAGTCCTTGCTTATGCTGAATCTGTGGCAGTGAACTCCGTTTAAAAGAACAACAAAGAAGAAGGATCAAATCAGAAATGGATATCCCATCACGCCAACGCTTACCGAAGCCAAGTTTTTGCAGGAGCTCGAGCAGATATTCCCAGGAGATTGAGTCCAAATCGTGTGCAATGTCCATCTTAAATAGAAACATTGGCTTCTTTTTTCTGTGAAAGCTTCATGCGGCGTTTCTGACGAAGAGATAACTTTCATGAATACACATAGTCTTCATGAAGGCACATTGAGAAGGTGAAATCAAAACAAAATCCTGAGCAATGCTATGTTTTTTATCCTTCGGTATATCTCAGACGTGTAAGACATCAAAGTTGAAACTATAACCCATGAGTGATTCCGCCGTGTAACACACATCACAATGATGTCTACACAACGCTAATAGTTCTCACACACGACAATGATGATTGCATTAGCATCACTGTCCTGTTCTCAGATATGCGGTCTCTGCTCTGTATAATCACAGATTGACAATTTCTAGTAATATTGTGTTTCCTTTTTTTATAATTCGAAACGGTGACCGGGCTCATCTGCACCCTATGAACCAAAAAAATAAAAACAATATGGTAAAATAAAAAAAAATAATCTCAAACCTTTTCTAAATGCAAGATGCTCTAGCACGCTGCGAAAGTTCATGGGTAAATATCTATGCATCGGCAATGGATATTGTGTTTTTCAAACTTTCTTATGGGACTGAGTTTTTTTTCTTTTTTGCCACGAGCTCCTCGAATGTCCAAACTCCACCAAATTTGTCGCAGACATCACACATTCAACCATATTGCACCATAAATAATCAAAAGTTTTTTTTAATTCTTTTGTTATTTTAAACAGTTTTGCTAAAGCACATCTAGATGTGCCATAAGTATCACACATCTAAGTCCTAGGTCATTGATTTTACGTGGAAATTCATGTGAGTATATTCCTTTTTATTTCTTTTTCATTTCTGTACTTGATGAGTCACTTAGATGTGCAATAATTAGGGCACATTTAGAGGTGCCCTAGACACACCCTATTTTAAATGATTTTACTATTCATAGCCGGGAGCATCTACACCTGGGCACATGATAGCCGCACTCTTCCTTTTTTTCTCTAATTAAGGTATAATTATTATTTTTATATCTTTGTACTGTTTATGTCACCTTAAGAAAAATTGAATTTTTTGAGACAATTAAGAAAAATTGATGTGGGAGGGGAAGGGGTCCCTTACAGTTTGAGCAGGAGAAAGGCCCTTCATTCCTATGGACGGGTGCTGCTACTCTGCGCCTACAGCGAAGATCTGGGAAATGTCGCCTCAACAGTCCTAACATGGGCCACCCACTAGCACAGCCATTAATTCGTGTTTTTTTTATATATCTCACAAATATTTTATTTATCAGGTCCAGAAAATATGTCAAAATAAATTTAAATAATAAAAAATATTCTCATACTGCAAATCTAAATAAACAATGTACGTTATTATAAACCCTTACCATGAAATGCACATCCGTAATATATAACAGAGATATTCATGTATTTTAAAGGAGACGTTTGTGAACGTGAAAGAAAAAAGTGAACACAAACATAACAGATAATAATTTTTAACAAATTTAAAAGTGAAAAAAATATAAATATCGAAATGAAAACAAACCAAAAAGAAGGAAAAACACAAAAATACTGGAACGTGAGTCGGCCCATGTATGGTAGAATAAGGGTCACCATACGTCATCAAGGTTTGGGCCCCTGGCAGCTCCCAAGATGGCCTAACTGATACTCGACTTTTTTTATTTCTCTGAACAAGAATTATGTTCGAGTTCGACGTTGGCGACAGTGTCATCACTACTCCGGTCGCAGGCTTGAAGCTAGTAATGTAACTAATTCTCCCGAAAGGGAAAAATCATAAAAGCTACTCCCTCCGTACAAAATTACTTGTCACTACAATGAAAGTATCTAGACGCATTTAAGTCCTAGATACAACCATTTCTGCGACAAATAATTGCGGACGGAGGGAATACGTCAAAGCCATTTTCAGATACACATAGTACATAAATAGATATTTACATACATTTATCCCTTTGAGTAAATACACGGACACTCTATCCTATGAATACCGTTGAGACACCGAGCCAACATATTTTTGAGACTGACAAAATTACCATAAACACATTGCTATCGACGGTAACATCGCTTTTCTGTTGAGAAAATAGTATGCCTTCAAGACACATGTGTCAAAGTTGTGGTTTGATTCCTGATGAGGTGGGATACAACACAGACTAATTAGAGCATCTCTAGCAGATGTGCTATCGTCGGACCATAAATTTATCCCTTCAAACCGTATGCAACTGTCCGGACCACGCACTCCAGATGCGTTTTGCCATCCAATGCGGTCATGCATCGGTTCTTGAGCCAGTCCGGACGCGCTTTTTCTCGTAAACCGGAGACAAACTGGGGGTGGGGTGGGGGGGGGGGGGGTTGCGGGCGTCCAGACAGCTGTCAGATCCGCTCCTGACTACCCTGGCCCACCAAAAATCCCCACACTCACCCGCGCACGTTCTCGTCCGAAAAGGTCAAGGCCGCTCCAAAGCACGAGTGTCACATTCATGCTAGATAAGAGCGACGCGACCTTTCACAGCGCTCAGGCATTGAAAGGTGTGCTGACCGAGAGCACCGCCCTCGTCGCTTCTTGGTGCATGTGGCTGCCCCGTGTTCAAACGACAACCCGTCCATCCGCCTGCCTACATTAAACGTGCGTGCGGTTGTCGAAGAACGACAAGACGACACCACCCGTCCGTCCGTCTACATCCCGCCATTAATCACGCTGTCGGTTGCCCTACCATCCTGCCGCTATATAAATCGCAGGCCCGACCTTAGACGCATCCATCATCCTCCGCTCCCTTCCTCCTCTCTTCACTGCACCCGGCACGGCCTCCTCGAGATCCAAAGCCGTCTGGGACAACCTTTCGTCCAAGCAGAAAAAGGAAGTGGAGGCCGCGTTCTGACAGGCACAGGCCAACCAGGCCGACAACCTCCACCTCCTTGATGAGCACTAGCGCGTGGAGGAGCTACTCGCCACCGGCGTGACCATAGTGTTGGACGTGGACGTGGCCGAGCAAGCAACGCTGGTCGACTCCTACCGCACCTCCCACGAATCTGCCACGACCACTGGCGGTACACCAGTATCATGAGGATTTATCGGCCGCCTACAAGGAGATGGACGAGGCGGCGGATGAGGTGTTCAGCAAGAGGAAAGACGAGGAGGACATCGCCAGCTCCGCGACCCTCCTCCATGACCACGTAGTCGGCACATCTGTGAGCACCGTCGGCGATGAGCAAAAGTAGCGCACGGGGAGGTCGCTGATGCTTTTATCCCATGAAGGCCCCCACCCCTCCCCTCTCGTTGAAGCCAAGCTCCCCCATAAATATTTTTGACCGTATCCCATGAAGGCCACTGTCGTCGGTACATTTATACTCGGTGTTCAAACAACAAAACCATAAATGTTTCTAAGGAAGATGAATGATGGGTTAGTATTAACCCCAAACATAATGAAAAAACCCTCAAATAATTGGTGACAAAAAAATCACATATATTCCAAAGAAATTGAGCTATTTCACAATATGCAAAGTACAATTTTCAGATAACAGTATAATGTACATGTTAAACATAATATTATGTGCGCCATATAATAGAGCTGTCACGAGATAGGAGAGGTAGTTTAACTTGTGATGTATATCTATCTCTTATCCCCTGTACATCTCTCTCACGGTTGAGATATGCTCCAACCGAAACATTGTATCCCAAGCAATGATCAATACATAAACCCGGCCCCTGATGTATGGGGGTAGAGATGCTTCATCATAATCTTAACATGGTATACAGAGCATGTCCCTTCCACCACATCTAGCTCGTAGCTCTTCTATCTCCCGACCCTCCCGTCAATTCCCTTGTTTTCATCGCCCTCCCACTGATCTCCCCTGCCTTCACCACAATCCCAGCCATCATGTCCTCATCAACCTCTGTCGCCATCAACTCAAGCCTCAACTACAACACTTCTGAGCCGCTGACTGCACCAATTTTGTTCTCTAGCGTGCTCAAGCAAAATCCCAGATCATGAGTGCCGGCGTTTATGGCTATCTAGATCAATCTATCCTCGAACCAGCTCCCATAGTTACCACCAAGAATGCCGAAGGGAAGGACCAGGTTGTCTCGAACCCTGCCTACTCCCCATGGCATATCCAAGATCAACAGATTGTCGCCTACCTTCTTAGAAATATGTCAAAAGAAATCCTTGTGTAGGTCGCTTCGCTTGAGAAGTCACATGCGATATGGACGGCACTTGGCAACATGTACTTGACATGGCTTGAGACTGCGTCGGTATTTCCCCAAAGAGGAAGGGATGATGCAGCACAGCGACGGTAAGTATTTCCCTCAGTTATGAAACCAAGGTTATCGAACCAGTAGGAGGATCACCACCACCCAATAAGCAGCACCTGCACACAAACAACAAATACTTGCAACCCGACGCGAAAGAGAGGTTGTCAATCTCTCTACGGTAAAAAGATAGATTAGGTAGTGATAGATAGGAGAGATAGATCTCTCAAGAACACAACATAGAAAAGGCAAATAAAATATGCAGCAATATGTTTTTGGGTTTTTGGTTTTGTAGATCTGAAAACAAAGATGCAAAAAGATAGATCTAAAAGCAATATGTTGGAAAAGTAGACCCGGGGGCCGTAGGGTTCACTAGTGACTTCTCTCATGAGTATAGCGCACGGTGGGTGAACAAATTACTGTTGGGCAATTGATAGAAAATCGAATAGTCATGACTATATCCAAGGCGATGATCATTATATAGGCATCACGTCCAAGATAGGTAGACCGACTCCTGCCTGCATCTACCTCTATTACTCCACACATCGACCGCTATCCAGCATGCATCTAGTGTATTAAGTTCATGGAAAAACGGAGTAATTCAATAAGAACGATGACATGATGTAGACAAGATATATTCATGTAGGAATAGACCCCATCTTGTTATCCTTAATAGCAACGATACATGCGTGTCTTGATGCCCCTTCTAACACTGGGAAAGAACACCGCAAGATCGAACCCATCACAAAGCACCTCTTCTCATGGCAAGAAAAATCGATCTAGTCGGCCTAACTAAACCAAAGATTCAAAGAAGAAATACGGTGCTATAAGCAATCATGCATATAAGAGATCAAAGAAGACTCAAATAATATTCATGGATAGAAACTGATCATGAACTCAAAATTCATCGGATCCCAACAAACACACCGCAAAAGTTTACATCAAATAGATCTCCAAGAGACCATTGTATTGAGAATCACAAGAGAGAGAAGAAGCCATCTAGCTACTGCCTACGGACTCGTAGGTCTATGGTGGACTACTCACGCATCATCGGAGAGGCACCTATGAGGAAGAAGAACCCCTCCGTGATGGTGTTTAGATTGGATCTCGCTGTTCTGGAACTTGCGGCGGTTGGAATTGTGTTTTCGTCGACTCCCCTAGGGTTTTTGGAATATTTGGGCATTTATAGGCATCAGAGGCGGTGGAGAGGGGTCCCGATGAGGGCACAACCCATCAGGGCGCGCCGGGCCCCCCCTGGTGTGCCGTGGTGGGTTGTGGTCTTCTCGGCCCACTTCTCCGGTACATCTTTGGCCCACTGGGTGTCTTCTGGTCCAAAAAAAATGTCCAAAAAGTTTCGTCGCGATTGGACTCTATTTGGTATTGATTTTCTGCGAAGTAAAAAACAAGCAAAAACAGCAACTGGCACTTTGGCATTATGTCAATAGGTTAGTCCCAAAAATGATATAAAGTTGTTATAAAATGATTGTAAAACATCCAAGAATGATAATATAACAGCATGGAACAAGCAAAAATTATAGATACGTTGGAGACGTATCAGTACTCAACCATGTCTCTCTTCCGAGCCAATACCATCAGAGTCGCTCTTACCAATGCCCACAAGGGCTCCCAGTCTGCGTCCACATACTTTGGTCAGATGTGTGCCCTCTTTGACGAGCTTGCGGCGACGGGCAGACCGATCCGCTAGAGAAAACTTCTCTCCTTCATCATCGACAGCTTGGACATGGAATACCAGCAGATCAACTTAGTGTTGGACGTGCGCACCGACCCTATCTCCATCGACACTCTCTTCTCCATGATGGCCAATTTCGATCAACGCATCGAGCTGTTCCATGGAACCGGCACTGGATCATTCAAGTCGTCAGCCAACACTGCCTCTCGTGGTTGTTAGGGACTCCCCAAAAACTACCGCAACTAAAAGGGTAGTGGTGGCCCGTGGGAATGGTGGCCCGTCCGATGGCGGCAGCGGTGGTGGCTACAATGGCGGTGGTAACAACCAGGGCGACTCCCGCGGCGGCTATCAAGGAGGTGGCGGCAATGGCTATCACGACGGTGGTGGTGGTGGAGGCGGATACCACGGAGGTGCTGGTGGTGGTCATCACGGTGGTGGTGGCTACAATGGCGGCGGTTGTGGCTACAACAGCGGCAACAACAACAATCAGTGTCCCCCCGACAACAACAATTGGGGACGCATTTTTCAGGGCTATGAACGGTATGAGGGGCGGTTTCAAATTTGAAAAACACACCTCACTCGTTATTGTGAATGGTGCTATGCGGATGACACCTCCCAAAAGAAAAAAGTTGCCGCTGCTGGTGACATGTCCTATGGTGTTGACACAAACTGGTACATGGACACCCGAGCCACAAATCAAATCACCGATGAGGTGGACAAATTGACTATGCATGAGAAATATCATGGTCAGGATGAAATCTACACGGCCGCCAATGGTCAAGGTATGGAGATAAGTTATATTGGTAAATCAATCATTACAACCCCACACACCAATCTTGAGCTTAATGAAATCTTGCATGTTCCTAATGCCTCTAAAAATCTTTTTTCTGTCCACCATATTGCTCTTGAAAATAATGTATTTCTAGAGTTTCACCCTTTCTTCTTTTTGATCAAGGATCAGGTCACGAAGAAATTTTTTCATAGAGGTGTTTGTGTGCAAGGACTCTAGGCGCTACTTCCCAAGTTTTGCAAATTCAATAAACAAGTGTATGGTGCCATCAAGCTTTCTGCTGAAAGGTGGCACAATCATTTAGGTCATCCTTCTTTTGCAACAGTTCAGCAAATTCTTAGTAGACATAAACTCCCTGTTGTTGGTGGGAGAAATTCCGAAACTATTTGTGATTCTTGTCAAAGAGCAAAAAGTCATGAATTACCCTACCCTGTCTCTACTATTGTGTCTACCAAACCCTTGCAACTTATTTTTTCTGATGTTTGGGTTCCATTACCCACCTCTTTTGGCCGACATTCTTATTATATGAGTTTTGTTGATGACTTTAGCAAGTTCACTTGCATCTATCTTCTTAAAAAGCGTTCAGATGTTTTCCAAGTCTTTCACAATTTTCAAGCTCTTGTTGAACGCAAATTTGATAGTAAAATTATTTCCATGCAATCGGTCTGGGGTGGTGAATATGAAAAGTTGAACTCCTTCTTTCAACATATATGTATCTCACATCACGTCTCATGTTCACATGCACATCAACAAAATAGTTCTGCTGAACGCAAGCATAGTCACATTGTTGAAGTTTGCTTAGCTATTCTAGCTGCAACATCCATGCCATTAAAATTTTGGGATGAAGCTTTTCTGACTGTAGTTCATCTCATCAATTTGTGGCTTAGTCGAACCATCTCCAATGAGACTCCTACTGAACGTCTCTTTCATGTCACACCTAACTACACCACTCTTCGTGTTTTTGGTTGTGCCTGTTGGCCCAAGCTTCATCCCTACAACACTCGTAAAGTCATGTTCCGTTCCAAGCAATGTGTCTTCCTTGGTTACAGTGCTCAACGCAAGGGTGTCAAATGTCTAGACGTGTCCATGATGACCCACAAGTATAGGGGATCAAAATCGTAGTCCTTCCGATAAGTAAGAGTGTCGAACCCTACGAGGAGCAAAAGGTAACGACAAGCGATTTTCAGCAAGGTATTCTCTACAATTGTTGTAGGTAACAGTGATAGATAGTTTTGTAGCAAGATAATTCATAACAAGTAACAAGTAACAATAGTAGAAAGTGTGCATCAAGACAGCCCAATCCTTTTTATAGCAAAGGACAGACCTGAAAGTTCTCTTATATAAAGCAAAGCGCTCTCGAGGACACGTGGGAATTTCTGTCTAATCATGTTCATCATGTTGAGTTGATTCGCGTTCGCTACTTTGATAATTTGGTATGTGGGTGGACCGATGCTAAGGTGCCGTTCTTACTTGAACAAACAACTCACTTATGAATACCCCCTCTCGCAAGCATCCGCGACTACAAAAGAAGAATTAAGATAAATCTAACCATAACATGAAACATATGGATCCAAATCAACCCCTTACAGAATAATGCATAAACTAGGGTTTAAGCTTCTGTCACTCTAGCAACCCATCATCTACTTATTACTCCACAATTCCTTCCCTTAGGCCCAAATATGGTGAAGTGTCATGTAGTCGACGTTCACATGACACCACTAAAGGAAGCAACAACATACATATCATAAAAATATCAAACGAATACCAACTTCACATGATTACTTATAACAAGACTTTTCCCATGTCCCCGAGAACAAAATTAATTACTCAGAAATCATCACCATGTTCAAGATCAGAGGTGTAATGAATATGATAATGGATCTGAACGTATTATCTCCCACGAAATAAACCAACAAGCATCAACTACAAGATGTAATCAACACTACTAGTAACCCCCAGGTACCAATCTGAGATTTTGAGACAAAGATTGGGTACAAGAGATGAACTAGTGTTTGAGATCAGATGGAGCTGGAGAAGATGTTGATGAAGATTGGCCCTCCCACGAAGGAGGGAGCATTGGTGATGACGATGGCTTTGATTCCCCCCTCTCGGAGGGAAGTTTCCCCGGCAGATCTGCCGGAGAGCAAAAGTGCTCCTGCCCAGCTTTCCGCCTCAAGACTGCGGCGCTTCATGCCGAAAGTATCTTCCTTATTTTTTCTAGGTCAAAACCTTTGATATAGAAGAAGAGGGGCACCGGAGCCTGCCTATGGGCCTCCCAAGGCAAGAGGGCGCGCTAGGGGGGTGGCCCCGCCATGTTGCCTTGGGGGCAACAGCTGGCCCCCCTCTCGTGGATCTTGGCTCCAATAATTCTTATATATTTCATAAAAAATTCAGGTCATTTGGAGTACATAAATTTTCCACCTTTTCCATGGCTTTCAGCTCCAGAATTTCAGTTTCCGGCAATTTCCCTCTTTGTGTGAATCTTGCAAATTAAGAGAGAAAAGGCATTAGAACTGTATCATAAAGTGGAGTAATGACCAAAAACATTGTAAATATCAATATGAAATCATGATGCAAAATGGACGTATCAACTCCCTCAAGCTTAGACCTCGTTTGTCCTCAAGCGAAAGCCGAACTCGATAATAATGAACACATGTTTTAGAGAGAGAGGTGTCGATAAAAACAGAATGCAGACATGAGAGCATCATGATTATTTAGTCTTCTATGATTGTTGACAGTCAATGCATATTTTTGGGAGCAAATGTTTCCATCAGACACATAGGAAGATAGGGGCTTTATTGTTTTCGCCTCCTGATACTTGTGATCTGCGTTGGGTTTTTCCCCGAAGAGGAGGGGATGATGCTGCACAGTATAGATAAGTATTTCCCTCGGAGAGAACCAAGGTTATTGAACCAATAGGAGGATCACACAACTTCCCGTCTTCAGCGCCTACACACAAAAGAGCACACACTTGGACCCAACGCGAGCAAGAGGGTTGTCAATCCCCTTGAACTCGTTACTTGCAAGCGATAAGTAGTGTAGATGATAGTTGATCATTGTAAATTGCAAATAAAAGGAAAACAGATAAATGGCAGCAAGGTAATAATAGCGTTTGTAAATTTATATGTCAATAGACCGGGGGCCATAGTGTTCACAAGAGGCTTCTCTCTCGAAGAAAGCATACAGTGGGTAAACAAATTACTGTTAGGCAATTGACAGAAAAGCACATAGTTATACAATATTTATTCACGACAATGATCATGCATATAGGCATCACGTCCATAAACAAGTAGACCGACTCCTGCCTGCATATACTACTATTACTCCACTTTGAGAGTGCTTCTATGCTTGCCTCTCTAGGTATTAAGTTCATAACAAACAGAGTAATGCTTGGAGAATGATGACATGATCACTGCTGCAGCGACGTGCTATACAAACGGTTTTTAACCCCTTTCCGTGACGTAGTTCTAAACCGTCGCCTTGCATGTGTGGGCGATAGGGGGGGGGGGGTCGATCCCACACGACAGGGAAAACCCGTCGGCGATGGTGAACAACGAACGCAAACGATCTTCAAATATAATCGTGTGCGGTGCAGGAACATATCGCACACATAATGTTTTGGGATTACGTGTGGGATTTGGGATCAATGACACACGCGCAAGACGAGTCAAACGCGTCTAATTGCTCATGGAAAACAAACGGAGTTTGACCTTTTACCGTTTGCGAAATGTTACCTAATCCACACGGGCCATTTTATAAACTGTGTGTGATATGTTCATCATCGCACACGAGATTTCTCTGGAAGCCGTCTGCCATGCATGGCATCATCGGACACGTACGAGTGCTGCAAACCATTTGCAATTACTTATGTATCACCAACGTTTTATATTATATCTCGTGTGCTTTTCCTGTGGATCACAGGCGGTTGCGCTATGAGTTGCGTGTGCTTTCCGTTCTGGACCGCACACGCTTAGTTGCTTGAACCGTGTGCGCTGAAATTGCCAGGTTATTGTAAAATATCGAATTTAATTCACCCTACAAATAGCAAATTCGCCACAATATGCAATCGACAAATAGTGTCCACATGAAGAACATTCCTCATAATTCGCCACAATATGCAATTCAACGAATAGTGTCCACAAGCAGAGGATTCATCATAATTCACGACAATATGCAATTGAGCAAATGCTAGCTAAATTCCACAACTGTTAAACCGACATATGCAGTACATAATCATAGTGTACAAAATACGAAGACATGTTCACATGGAAAATAATGCATCCATGTGTATATGTTTAGCTGATAACACTATATGAATGTGTACTTATTATTAGGGGATATGAACCCGGAAATCTTTGACGCCATCATCGGGCTTGATATAGTGTTTCACAAAGAAGGTGTTGATAAATTTCCTAACAGACAACAATTCAACTGCGGCGAGCGGTGAAGAGGTCATCGGTCCGAAGATCAGCTGCAGGACTTTTAGATCAGAATGTGACATACGTGTGGAGTAGAAGATAGTAATTAAGAAGAAGACTTACTGGTTTTATCCTGTCAGCATCGAGACCACATTCAACACGTCTGCAGAGGTTCATCATGTGTGCACAAACGTAGTATCCACATAGGCTGGTACCTTGTTGTTGCTGAGGACACTGAATTTTTTTGTACAATATTAGTCATGTATTTGCCCTGTTAGGAACAAAACCTAACCGGTGTAAGTTGTTTCTTCTTTTTTCTATGGAGAGAAATAGAAAGAGGTTTACTTAGAAACTTGAAAATCTGACTAGCATTTTCTAAAAATAACGGATTTCGTTGTCTTACCGGAGAAACGATCACGTGCAGCAGAGGTAGTTGGCGGTCGAACCGACTCCCTCCTAAAGTTATGTTCATTGACAATACACTGCAAATGAAGATGAATTTTCACACACTCAATTCTGGAACAAGATATGAACACAATGCATTAACATCAAAGAATTCAATACCTATCCATGAAATCCTGAAGATGACTCAGATCCTGAGGCGCATTTGACTCTCTCAGAGAATCCATGTAGTAAACTGTGTTGCGTTTTGGAACAATGACCACCAAGATCCATTGACCTCTACAGTTTAAGAAAACCATGAATGTAGGAACTATGTCTAAAACTGAAAGACGATCAATGTATGCGTGGTTGTATATTTAACTTACCGTTCATGGTATGGCCACATGAAGAATTCTCCTATCTGTAAGTTGAACAAGATCTTGGCGACATAATCAACGGAAGCCTTGCGTGAGCGATTATCTCGTAACAAAACGCCGTTTGCTAAATCAGGATCTATGAAATGCCAATGCGCCCTTATCGATCTCTGTACCGTCAATCCCTTGAGAGGAATACAATACAATTAGCTTTTTTCATTTACAGCCTTGTATGGAGAAGTTGATCACAGAGTTTGTGAAGTACTTACAACATCAAGCATTTGACAAGAGTGCCAGCAAGCTCATCGAAGTTGAAGAAGAGATGAAAGTCCTCAAATTCCACACTGATGATACCTGCATCGTGAGAGAAATGCCAGCTATCGTAGTGCACTTGCAGAATGTTAGTATCTTCTCCTCCCGACATTATGTCCATGCAATATTTATGTAACTTGCGACAACTGGAACTGCACTCGTCAAAGTATTCGCCAACAAGGAATGGCTGGCCATTTTTGTACTTGCGTTTCTCAAATGAGTCTACTTCCTTGCTAGAAAGTTGCTTTTCAAGGTCTGCTTCAGACATGTGGTCAAAACCGGGATTACATGGGTCTTCATCGGCCATGCCATGGTTCTACTCGAAGAGTCTTCGTAGTAGGATGCTCTAGTATTCATCCCTCCTATGTTTCTATCATGTGTAATAACAAAATGCCAATTTTACCAGGAAGATAAATATAAATGCAACAGTCTTTGTAGTACAGGATGCACATCGGCAGTGTTTGAATGATATCAAATTAATAGTGACAGCTACGTACATTATGCTGTCAAACATTCCAATCTGTTAAAAACTACTGTCTTGCACCATGTTTTTTTTACTAAGTCTGAGAATCTGTTTATTTTAGATTGCCATGTTTCAGGTGGTTCAGCCACCTAACAACCGAGGTGTGTGTACGCTCGAACAGTGTTGATGCTAGCCATGTTTATGTGCATAATTAGACCTTGCTCGTGCTGAATGAAATGAAGTGCTTCATGTGTACTAACTGGCTGTAAATTTTCATGCATTAATAACTCATGTAGCACATAGTTTTCTTGCTATCAATATGCCTTCAGGTTAAAACTATGACAGTGTCTTAATCACATCCAGAATCAAATAGCACACGGGAAGTGTCTGAATCACACCTAATATAGCAAATGATTTCTAACAACGAGAGTTAGGCTTACCTTGTTTGCACGTCCCAGAAACTTCCTCCCACTATACCCAGATTGAAAAGCTCGTAACTTCACGGATTGAAATTGATGTTGACCATGAACAGGTAGGTCTTCAGCTATCCATCTCCATTCCTTGGAAGTGATTGTCCTAGGGAGCTACAAGAGAAAGAAATGGCGCAAATGGGCCTGCCGCTTTAAAATCCCCAATTCCAAAACAGTACCCTAAGCCTAGTTGAGCCAGAGAGAAGAGAGATGAATACCTGGCTGGTGAGAGATTCGTCGCATCGGAGATACCGCTTGAGGGGTCACTCGAGGAGACCATGGCGTGTCCGCGGCGGTCGGAAGCTAGAGGGAGAGATGTGGGCGGCGGCGCGGGGGTGGGGGGGTGGGGGTGGAGGGGGGTGGGGGGTTGCAAGGGAAATGTGGCCTTTTGGGGGGAAGGGGTGGGGAGGCAGATATTTCGGCGGTCGGCGAAATTTTTCGCTCGTTGCAAGGAATCTTGGCACACAAAGATTCATCAGACACGGTGTTTCTGCTTTTATCGTGTGCGATGATACATAAGATACAAAATTTTGCCCCTCCCCACGTATTCCCTGGTTATAGTGCACACCCACGTCATTGCATAATGTAACATCAACTGCTAACTTGGGTATACAAATTAGCGGACACACATAGCTCACAGTTACTAAACCGAGCAAGTTCACTAAATAATCAAGCTGCTTGAACTAGACATAGCTCTTACAAAAGACCGGCTCTCTAAACAAAGGCTATTAGTAATACGCATAATTTTAACAAAGACGCCGACGAGCAGCCGCCCTATGCCTCGCCGCTGTTCGATGAGATGTCGACGACTTGTCCGGGCGACATTCCGCCGGTGCTGGACTCCGCATCCCCCAGGCTGACTTCGACCGCGGCGACGTGGTCATCCTCGATGTTGTCCTCGTCATCGGCGTCGCCCTCATCTTCGTAGTACTCGTAGTAGTGGCGCCGCCATAGCTCGCGTTGGTACTCCACCACCGATTCCTCAATGGACAGGCGCTTCTCGACCTCCTCCTGAGCCACGTGCAACTCCTCCTAGTACTCGACACTCTCGGACGGCTCCCACATCTCCAGCTCTCGCTCGGAGATCTCGTGCGGAAGGGGCTCCATGGCCTCCACCGCCGCATCGTCGGCATGCATCTCGGCATCCGCAGCAGCCGCCTCTTCGGACGTGTGGTGCATGCTGGATTCCGGCAAAGCTTGGAGTATCTTGGCATGGGCGTTCTCGATGATATAGGCCTGGATGGCCTTGACCCGGGCCAGGGCGGCCTCCGCGGCAGGACACGCTGCTCGAGCGCTCTTGGCATTTGCAGATGCCGTCGTAGCAGCTGCAGCTGCCGTCTCCGCGGCTACAGACGCCCTTTCGGCCACCGCAGAGGCCCTCTCGGCGGATGCAGCCACGCTTAAGGTGGATGCAGCTGCGCTCTCGGCCGAGGTGGCCGCGTTCCTGGCAGAGGCGGGAGTGCTCGGGGCCGAGGGGGCGGTCGTACGCACCCTTACGAAGCATTCCCACGACGTCATTCTTTCCAGAGAGGGTTTGTTGGGGAATGGGGATCGAGGGTGAACGGAATCCGAGCTAGACGAAGCCGACGAAGCTTCCCTCGTAAGACATAAATAGATCCGTGAATTTTCATCGCAAACGGTTCTTGTATGAAACCGTGTGTATGTAGTTCACTTTTTGTATTTAATTGTAAAACTATTTTGGGGTATAGCGGTAACGGATTTGTTTTATTTGTAAGAAAATGATCCATTCCGTCAAAATCCACTAACGACATCCCAAAATTAGGAAATATTCGGGGTTAAATTGGCATTTTATACATTAAGTTAGTGTGTACAAATTTTACGGCCATAATTCAAAAGTGTAACACACGAACATGCAAGATGAAGCAAAAACTGCTGGAAAAATCATATTTATGTACTACTTGCTTCCCTATATATGCCGCTTGCAATAAGTTTTAAGGAGTTGCAAACATCTTGGGTAACGGTTTGGACACACGTGCACGCATCGGGAATCTAGGTTTTAAAATTCAAAAAATGAAAAAATGCTCTGAAGTACATGATAATAATCTGCATGATTTCCCCACATGGGGCCAAGATATAGTGGTCAAAATAACGGCTTGTTCGAGATAAGCTTTGACACATGCCTCTCACAAAACGGAGCATCACACAAAGGGTCGTGGTTCCGAGAGGGAACATGAGAGCCTTGTTTGATGACGAACCGCTAGTCGTTGTCTCATTTGGCCTAGCTTTTTTCAATTCGTTACAATGCACGAATACGTCCATCATCCTGAAATTTGGACATTTTCGGGGTTCAATGAGCATTTTATACATGAAGTTAGTTTCTAGATATCTAATGGCCATAATTCAAAACTAAAACACATGGACGTGTGCAAGATGAAGCAAAAACTGCAGGAAAAAAATCATATTTGTATATGTACTAGTGCTTCCGTCTATATGCCACATGCAATAAATTTGAAGGAGTTCCAGACATCTTGCGTAACAGTTAGGACACAAGAATTGAGAATAATCTAGGTTTTTAAATTAAAAAAAATATATAAAAATGCTAATAAGTACACGAAAATCCGTATGATTTTCCGCCATGGGCCCAATATGTCGTGGTCAAAGTAACGGCTTGTTCGAGATAAGCTTTGACACATGCCTCTCACAAACCGGAGCATCACACGCATGCTCGTATAGTTCCGACAGGGAACATGGGGCGTTGTGTGATGACGAACCGGATCGCTGCCTCATTCGGCCTAGTTTGTTTTCATCGTTACAATGTACGAATACGACCGTCATCCTAAAATTAGGAAATATTCGGGGTTCAATTGGCATTTTTACACATGAAGTTAGTTTCCAGAAATTTAATGGCCATAATTTAAAACTGAAACACATGAACAAGCAAGATGAAGCAAAAAACGCTGGAAAATAATATTTATGTACTACTTGCTTCCGTATATATGGTACGTGCAATAAATTTGAAGGAGTTCCAAACATCTTGAGTGACGGTTTTGACACAAAAGCATTGGGAATCTAGTTTCTAAAGTCAAAAAATGAAAACTGTGCGGAAGTATGAAAATATGCATGATTTCCCGACATGGGGCCAAGATGTCGTGATCAAAGTAATGGCTTGTTGGAGATAAGCTTTGACACATGTCAAGATGGCAATGCATGGTTAACTGTTACCCGCGTCCCCATGGGTAATTGATCTATTAGGGCACGGGTGCCAGCTGGAATGCCCATCTGGAAGTTGGTGGGTCAAATACCTTACTGAGCGTGCAGGACAGGGATGAGGATGGGATAGCATTACCAGCCTTACCCATGAATAGATGTACTTACATGTGGGCTTTGAAATTAGTAGCCCCCACGTAATTTGTGGCCTCGGTCACCCAAATTTACACACATCCCACCCCTTTGGCTCAAAATTCCCTAAGAAATCCAAAACCTAGGCAAAACATATTGTTTATTGCGTTGAAATACTATTTCTTCTACTGAAATACGCGAAGGTTGTTCCTAAATGCATGTGTGAGTTTCCCCACGGTGCTAAAGAACTAGGTGGGGACGTCGATGGGAAACTTTCTATCCCTGCACACGGGAACGTAGACGGGGACGGGGAAGGGAGGGCGATGATGGGGACGGAGATGTGACTCTACTCGCCTAAGAAATCCCCAGCTTTAGACACAAGAGCCTCTCACAAACCGGAGCATCACATGAAGGCGCGTGGTTCCGAGAGGGAACGTGGGGCCATGTGTGATGATGAACCGCCAATCGCTTTGTCATTCGACCTAGTTTTTTTTCATCGATACAATGCACGAATATGACCGGCATCCTATTTTTTTTTAAAAAGGCATTCTATTGGCATTTTTATACATTTAGTTAGTTTATAGAAATTTAATGGCCATAGTTCAAAACAGAAACACATGAACAAGCTAGATGAAGCAAAAACCGCTGGAAAATCATATTTATGTACTACTTGCTTCCCTATATATGCCGCTTGCAATAAATTTGAAGGAGTTCCAAACTTCTTGAGTGACGGTTTGGACACAAAAGCATTGAGAATCTAGGTTGTAAATTCAAAAAAAAATGAAAAAATGCTTTGAATTCTGAGGTACATGAAAATATGCATGATTTCCCGCCATGGGGCCAAGATGTCGTGATTACTGCTCTCGGACTTGCTTCCGTAACACAAATGGCACGCATGCATTACATTTGGATAGAAAATGTAAATATTTGGCAAAACAAACGGGTCGCACATGATTGGCGCCGTGTTTCGCGTTTCGAGTTTTGGAAGCCAATTTTCACGGACTATTAATCGCACACGGTCATGCATTGGGAATCGTCGGTGATTTTAATTCACACACGACTGTTGACTAGGAAATCCCATGCAATCACTGCTGGCGTCGATCAAGATTCCAGACGCCTATAAATGTTGCCCCTCGAGACGTCATCCCGCCTGCATTCTCTCGTCTCTCTATACCACCCCTCGCACAAAACTCTGCCATGGCGCGGCCGGTCTGTGCACAAGCAAAGGAGGAGGCGCCACCCCGCGAGGACATGGCAAAATGCAGCGACAAGGAGGACCCCTTTGCGCCCCCAGACGAGGTCGCGCCAGACCCCCCAACTGAAGATTCGTTTTGGGGCCAGTACGATCTGGCTTTGTGGAAGGCGCTGCCGCCGGCTGAGAGAGCCAGATAGGTGGCGTTCAAGAAGGAGTGGGCTGAGGAGCACGCCAGGAACCTCGCGGCCTGGAATGCCCTTAGTGCCGGAAGGGAAAAGGAGGAGCTGGAGCTTTGGCGGCAGGCGAGTCGACGAGCGGTGGAGATGTACGAAGACGGCCGGTACCACACAAGGAAAGCCAGAGGCGATAGGCGCCTCACCGCTACATGGGCGTGGGCCGATAAGCTCGAGCGTGCCACCGCCAAAGAGCTCCAGTGGGCGCCCACTGAACTGTCCTGCATGGTCGCGCGCCTCCACCAGCAAGAGGCTAATCGGCACGTCGAGCGCTGCGAGGCGGAGGAGGCGGCGAACTCCCTCCGTGTTGGGAAGCCACCGTGCACCAGGGAGCTGCTGGCTAGGGGCTGTCATTTTACTACTCCCCGCTCCAGGAGGGGTTATTATTAGTTTAGTTTTTATCCATTGTACGTATTAGTTAAGTACTATTATCACGTATATGTGATGATATATGCTATATATGTATCATGTCTTCAATGAGCTATTCAACAATTAATATATATTATTAGTTTCACATTTCTATCTGTTTTCATACTCATTTTCTAGCTCTAACAGTTAGCCTTTTACACATATTGAAACATAACAATAGAACATAAATCATTCATACATCGAAACATATCAATATTGTGATTGTTGTCCAGACATTGGGATCGACATCTAAACAATTCAACAAAATAAAATGCGTCCATGACTACACCCTAACCTACGGAAGCTCTTGGTTGTGCCTGAAATCGATCAGGCGTTCGTCCATGCGGTTTACACGCTCGCAGTATAGCTGTAGCGCGATCTCGAGCTCCAAGCTAGTTATTTCATCGGAGATTACCATCTCGAGAATGCGACGGCCATTTTCTTCTACCGCTCCCCGCTGGACACCTGGGCCAAGGAGGCGCTCGAGCCTACCGATGAGCCCGTTAGCATCGAGGGGGCCGCGGACAAGGTGAACGGCGTGACCCATGCGAATAGCGCGGCCGGCGTTCGGTGCAAGGACGGTGCGGCCGGGCTCTGGTGCAAGTACGGTGCAGACGGCCGCTGCCCATTCCTGGCGAGAAATAGGGATACTCACGTGCCTTGGACATAGCTGCAACGTCATGTCAGGTGGGATAGCAGGCAAGAGGGGATGGAACCGCTCTTGCTCTGCCGCGCGCCGCGCCTCTCGCTCTGCGGCCCTCCATCGGTCTTGCTGTGCGGCGCGCCTTGCCCTCTCAGCGCAGACGCGCATGTTCTGCTCTACGGAGCACCACCGATGATCTTCTTGTGTGGCGCGCTGCAGCCTCTCGGTGGTGAGGCGGCTATGTTGCTCAGCGGCGCTGCCGCGCCCTGCGCCAAGGGTCTGCTCAACCCTTGCGATGAAGCGCAGCACAGCGTTGGCTGGCGCGTCGCTGGACACGCCATCGGCCTCGACAGGCCGTTGCGCCTGCACCAGATCGTTTTCGTCATCGAGTAGGTTGATGGCAGAGGCGGCGCTTGGTCTATTTGGCATGCTTCCTTGATGGGCTAGGCTGCACTAGCTGTGCATCCACGTGTGACGCGTGCAGGCTCTTACACTCATTCGCTTCTGGCGGGAAACCGATTGGGAAGCTTGCGTGGGAACATGCACGGTTCCGCGCGGGAACGTGGCCAAAAGAAACGCTGGTGCGGTGCCGAAGCGTGCACTGGAATCCTCGGGCGAAAACGCGGTGACAAGACATGAGAGAGAAAGAAGAGGTGATGCGCAATCAGACTGGTAATAATAATAAAACGTCTGCGATATTAATACGGGCAAAGGGCACTTCCGTACGTACCGTCGGTAATGTTTTCATCAATTGCTGACAATTGTTTGGCAACAACCGTATTCCCACAACACACACAACTTGTCCGGATGAATCGTTTCGGTTATTATTTATCTTCCCACACAATTATGATGAATGAACCGATTGCTGCGTATCACACACACCTTCTTACGCTAACCCGTTTGTGTTCTGCTGTTTCAGTGCAAACAGTTTATCCGAGTGAACTATGTGCCGTACTTCACACACATACGTAGTTTTGTTAAATGTTTCTGTTATCTTAGCTAATCCCAAACAGTTCATAAGAATAAACTGTTGCCGTGGATCACACATGCAACTATTTTCTGAATCATATTTGATGGATCCACCATCGCACACAGTTCGTGCCATTTGCGACGGAGCTTGAACAATACCGTTTGCGATTGGTGGATTGCACACAGTTTCGTCGAAGGGTCTCTGATTGATGTGTCGTCTTTGGACTATTCTGTAGTAGTGGATGTAGACAAAGTAAATCCAATTAATATGATTAAACCCCATCGTTTTATCCTTAGTGCCATCAATACAAATACGTGTCTTGTCCCCTACTTTGTCACTGGGATATAGAGCACCGCAAAATTGAACCCACTACAACACACCTCTCTCACTGAAGATAAACCAATCTAGTTGGCCAAACTAAACCGATAGATCGGAGAGAATTATGAAGCTATAATAATCATGCAAATAAAATACCAGCAAGTATTCAATATCTTTTCCTGAATAATCTGAACATAAACCCACAATTCATGGGATCCCAACAAACACACCACAGAGATGGATTACATAAGATAGATCACCGCGGGAATTGCGGTGATCATGGCAAGAAAGCACAAAGAGAGAGAGAGAGAGAGAGAGAGAGAGAGAGAGAGAGAGAGAGAGCCATCTAGGTACTAGCTATGGACCCATAGGTCTGTGAAGAAATACTCACACATCAACATGGGAGCAGCAACGTTGATGTACAGGCCCTCCATGATCGATCCCCCCTCCGGCAGGGCACCGGAACATGGCTCCAGATGGGCACACGACGGAACAGGGACTTGCGACAGCAGAAAAAGTGTTTCGGGAGGCTCCCTCAAGTTTTTGGAATAAATATGAATTTATAAACCAGAGTATGAGGTCAGGAGATCCGGGAGGGGGCCACAAGCTAACAGGGTGCGACCACCCCCCCTAGGCGCGCCCTGTTGACTTGTGGGGCCCGTGTATGGCCTCCGGTGTTCTCCAGAAGCTTCCAGGTCTTCTTTTGGTCCAGAAAAAATCATCAAAAAGTTTCGGCGTATTTGTACTCTGTTTGGTACTGTAAACCTGAAAAGCCAAAAACATGCAGAAAACAACAACTGACACTTGGCACTGAGTTAATAGGTTAGTGCTCAAAAATAACATGAATCAGCAAATAAATGCCCAAAAAGTATCCTAGAATGATAATATTATAGCATGGAACAATAAAATATTATAGATACGTTGGAGACGTATCACCTCCCAACTTGTTTACCTCAAGGATAATGTGAACAATAATAACTCATGATCACCTACATCCAACTTGATATATGTGCCTGGATCTTTCCCCAACATATGGCACTTGCCAACTAAAGAGTTACTAGATTGGAATAGGGATAAATATTATTGACTCTTGCATAAAAGTAAAATCAGAAAAGTAAAAGATAGGCCCTTCGCAGAGGGAATCAGAGGTTGTCATGCGCTTTTAAATTTAGAATGTGCAAGTTGTTAATTGAAAAGAACGCCACTTTATATTGCCCCTTATGATAGCAACATTTATTATGCAGTCCGTCACTTTTATTTCTTTTCCATCACAAGTTCGTACAAAGCTTATTTTCCCTTATAATAAAAGTTCATACATGTTTAGGAGCAATTTTTATTGCTTTATGCATCAATGACAACTTACTTGAAGGATCTTACTCAACCCATAGGTAGATATGGTGGACTCTCATGGATAGAAACTGGGTTTAGGGTTTATGGATGCCCAAGTAGTATCTCTACTTAGTGCAAATTTTTTCTAGCAAAAGATCCTAAACAAGCACCACATGTTAGAGGATCCATGACAATATAAGTTCTATGTAAATGTAAACAATCATAATTCATTACGCTATCTTCCTTGTCCAACATCAACTATTTGATCATGTAGAAAATATTTGATGGGGGCACACAATCATAAAATATGTCCAAGATGGTATATTTGTATGTGAATATCCTCTCCCCTTTTGTAATTTTGCATGGATTGTATGAATGACTAACACTATGTTTGTTAACTACCAACAACTTTTATCAAGCATACTCCTTTTTGTGTGAAGTCATTACTCCCCATGGGATTGGCATATGATCTTTTTATTTCTTTTATCTCATTACTATGATTGATGCATGGTGGTAAAGCAATTAAACTCAAACTAATCTTTATTATGTAACTCTCATACTTGGTCACAAGGATAGATAGATCATAAAGCAAACACTCTAAGCAAAACAATACTATTTTTTTTATTCTTATAAATAACGAAATAGCTAGGGCTCAAGCAAAGATAGACGATAATGATAAAAGTGATGATGATACGATACCGAGGCACCTCCCCCAAGCTTGGAACAAGCTAAGGGTGGTGCCCATACCCATGTACTCAGGTGTCCTTCTTGGGTGATGGTGGTGATGAAGTAGTAGGCTTGTCCTCCGTTTTCCATGGCATAGGCTCTCTGTCAAGAAAAGAGGAATGACTCTCCAGAATTCTGAAATCTGCAGCAATGCTCATCCTCTTGAAACGAGATTCATACTCACAGTTTTGGTTTTGCAGATCATAGATATGAGCCTGAAGATCTTGAAGCTGAGTGTGGGGTTTAAATATTGCCTCCCAAATAGCCTTGCTGTCCATCTTGTGCTCACGGATAAAATCTTTGATCATTGAGTAGTTCGCGCTGAGTCCGCGCTCCACCATACCTGAGCACTTGAAGATCTCCTGTTCCACCGCTGCAAGCCTGGCCTTCTTGCTTCCCTCCTTCTTTGGTCCTTGAACGTCCCGAATGTGAAGCACCCCCTCACGCATCTCAATGGCTTGAGGTTGTTTCATCACCTCTGGGAGGTAGGGGTTGATGACCTTCTCGAAGAACTTGTCCTTGGATGAGCTTGATAGCGACATAGAGATCTAGATCTATCAGAAATACAGCCCGAAACAAGAACAGAGGGAAAACTTGTGAGGAGGTGGTCAAAACATTCGGGAGTATATATAATGAATTTTTCTGGGTCAGAATACGTGTCGAGGAAGAAAACAGAGTCTGGGACGCACACGAGGTGCTCCCAAGGCAACCAGGCGCGCCCTAGGGGGGTGGCGCGCCCTGTTGCCTTGGGACTCCCTCGTGGGTCCCCTCGTTTGGCTCTTATTTTTTAAATTTTCTAATATTCCAAAACTGACAGAAATTATTTTAATGGAATTTTTGGAGTTGGTTTACTTACCGTATCACGTACCTACACATTTTCAGGATTCTAGAGTGTTCCGGAAGGTCTCTTTAATATGTTCCTCCGGTGTCATCAATTGAATAACATTAGTTTCAACATTAATGGGCGTACGTGGGATATGATGCTTAATTCTTTGCCCATTGACCACTCTCGGATTTGTGCCTTCGGCATTGTTGATCTTAATAGCTCTGGAGCGATAAACTTCTTCGACAATATATGGCCCTTCCCATTTGGAGAGAAGTTTTCCTGCAAAAAATCTGAAACAAGAATTGTACAAAAGAACTTGGTCGCCAACTTTAAATTCCCATTTTTTGAATCTTTTATCATGCCATCTTTTAAATTTTTCTTTAAACAACTTGGCATTTTCATAGAATTGTCCTCCATTCATCAAGAGAGCTAATATCAAATAACCTCTTCTCACCGACAAGTTTGAAATCATAGTTCAGTTCTTTAATTTGCCCAATAAGCCTTATGTTCTAACTCAAGAGGTAAATGCATGCTTTCCCATGGACCATTTTGTATGGGGACATTCCCATAGAATTTTTATAAGCAGTTCCATAAGCCCATAATGCATCATCAAGTTTCTTAGACCAATTCTACTCAACGAAACTTGACCACTAGACCGAGGGTGATAAGGTGATGCAATTCTATGGTTGACATCATATTTAGCTAGAAGTTTACGGAAAGCACCATTAATAAAATGTGAACAACCATCAGTCATTAAATATCTACGGACTCCAAACCTCGGGAAAATAACATCTTTAAGAATTTTAATAGAAGTCTTATGATCAGTACTACTAGTTAGAATAGCTTCTACCCACTTAGTAACATAATCAACAACAACTAGAATATGAGTATAACCATTAGAGGAAGGAAAAGGTCCCATATAATCAAAACCCCAAACATCAAATGGTTCAATAACAAGTGAATAGTTCATAGGCAATTCTTGACGTCTACCAATATTACCAATTATTTGACATTCGTTAGAGGAAGGAAAAGGTCCGATATAATCAAAACCCCAAACATCAAATGGTTTAATAACAAGTGAATAGTTCATAGGCATTTCCTGACGTCTACCAATATTACCAATTCTTTGAAATTCATTACAAGAATGGAAAAAGTTACGTGCATCCTTGAAGATAATAGGCCAATAAAAACCAGGCTGTAATACCTTATGTGCAATTCTGTCACCTCCATGGTGTCCTCCATATGCCTCAGAATGACACTTCCGTAGGATTTGTTCCTGTTCATGCTCAGGTACACAACGTCTAATAACACCATCCACTCCTTCTTTATATAGATGTGGGTCATCCCAAAAGTTTTGTCTTAAATCAAATAAGAACTTTTTCTTTTGTTGATATGTGAAATTAGGTGCTATCTATTTAGCAACAATGTAATTAGCATAGTCTGCATACCAAGGAGTATTACGGGAAACATTTATAACAACTAACTGCTCATCAGGAAAATTATCATCAATAGGAAGTGGGTCATCAAGAACATTTTCCATTCTAGACAAGTTATCTGCTACAGGATTCCCAACTCCATTTCTATCAACAATGTGCAAATCAAACTCTTGAAGTAAAAGAACCCACCTAATTAGTCTAGGCCTAGCATCTATCTTTTCCATTAGGTATTTAATAGCAGCATGATTAGTGTGAATAGTAACTTTGGAATCAACAATGTAGGGTCTAAACTTATCACATGCAAACACAACTGCTAAAAATTCCTTCTCAGTGGTAGCGTAAATTATTTGAGCATTTTCTGGAGTCTTACTAGCATAATGAATAACATAAAATTTCTTGTCTACTCTTTGCCCTAGAACAACACCAACTACATAGTCACTAGCATCACACATAATTTCAAATGGTAAGTTCCAATCAGGTGGTTGAACAATAGGTGCAGAAATTAAAGCTTTCTTAAGTACTTCGAAGGCCTCTACACAATCATCAGCAAAAACAAATGGAATATCTTTTTGAAGAACATTAGTTAATGGCCTAGAAATCTTTGAGAAATACTTAGTGAATCTCCTATAGAAATCAGCATGACCAAGGAAACTTCTTATACCTTTTACATCTCTAGGACATGGCATTTTCTCGATTGCATCAATTTTAGCTTTGTCTACCTCAATACCTCGTTCAGAGATTTTATGCGCAAGCACTATGCCTTCATTCACCATAAAGTGGCACTTCTCCCAATTCAAGACAAGATTAGTTTCTTCGCATCTCTGCAAACTCGATCAAGGTTGCTCAAGCAACTATGAAAAGAAGTCCCATAAACGGAGAAATCATCCATGAAAACCTCAACAATCTCTTCACAAAAATCAGAGAATATAGCAGTCATACATCTTTGAAAGGTACCAGGTGCATTACATAAACCAAAAGGCATATGTCTATAAGCATAAGTTCCAAAAGGGCATGTAAAAGTAGTTTTCTCTTGATCTTCTTTTGACACAGGTATTTGAGAAAAACCAGAATATCCATCAAGGAAACAAAAGTGTGTATGCTTAGATAATATTTCAAACATTTGATCTTTTCTAGTAGGTTTGTTTAATTTCCTGAGATCAACTACCATCCTATAACGAGTTACAATTCTTTGTGGGATACGTTCATTTTTATCACTAGGAACAACGGTTATACCTCCTTTCTTAGGAACACAATGAACATGACTTACCCATCTACTATCAGCTATGGGATATATTGTACGTGCCTCTAGAAGCTTTAATATTTCAATTCTTATCACTTTTTTCATTTTAGGATTTAGACGACATTGATGATCGACGACAGGTTTAGCATCTAGTTCCATATTGATCTTATGCTGACATAAAGTGGGACTAATGCCCTTAAGATCATTGAGAGTATATCCAATAGAAGCACGATGCTTCTTCATAATTTTGAGTAATCTCTTTTCTTCATGCTCTGAAAGGTTAGCACTAATAATAACATGATATATCTTCTTTTCATCAAGATAAGCACATTTCAATGTATCAGGTAATTTCTTTAACTCAAACACGGGATCTCCCTTAGGTGGGGGAGGATCTCGTAGAATGTCTACAGGAAAATTGTGTTTAAGAATAGGTTTCTGCCTAAAGAATATCTCATCTATTTCATTCCTTTCATTCATATGCATATCAGTTTCATGGTCTAGCAAATATTGTTCTAAAGGATCTGTGGGAGGCACGACAATAGAAGCAAGACCAATAATTTCATCTTTACTAGGTAACTCTTTCTCATGTGGCTGTCTACAGAACTTAGAGACATTAAACTCATGAGATACGTCACCAAAACTCATTTCAACCTTTTTTTTAACACAATCAATTTTAGCATTAACAATATTCAAGAAAGGCCTACCAAATATAATGGGACAAAAGTTATCTTGTTGTGAACCAAGTACTAAGAAATCAGTAGGATATTTGTGATGGGTTCTACCGTAGGTGCATCGCATGCCAATTAAAATTTTCCTACGTGCAGAACATCCAAGAACATGCTACGGAGATGGATCATAGCTCGTTACCACTAGACGCGCAGTGCCGTGCAGTGGAAGTAGAGTTGGGGCAGCACGTTCGCGTGGCCCGTATCCTCCTCGTCCGATCTCCCTCGAACAGCCGGTCGCCGGATCCCACGTACAGGTTCGTCGGAGCGGCGCAAGTGCACCGCCTCTAACGGCATCCGCGCGTGCAGGAGGAACACCGTGCGGCGGACTGCTAGGTCCGATCACACAGTCGGCGGCGGCAAGTGGAGGTGGCTAGCTGCAACACATGCAAAGCCCTAATGACGGCGCCGAAGTGATCAACCGGATGGGTGTGCCGCACATCCACTACATATAGGCATCCGGCGCGGGCTCAACTCTTGGGCCTCGCACGGATCCTAAAGCCCACGTGTAGTTCCTTCCCTTAAGCGCGCGGCCCTTTAGGTTCTCGTTCACTTGGTCGCGAGTCAGATCACATCCGACTCGACTAGTCGGTAGCGGCCTCTAGCAAAGCGTGCCGACTCCAAGTGTCTGATGAAGCTGGTTAGGCGAACATGTACTTCACACTTCTGTTCCCTTTGCCACACGATATATGTTGTCGTGCTCAAGGCGACATGGTCATCCTTGTTGCCGCACGACCTCTTTCTCGTTCCGGTGAATCCGACCAACACTTCAGATTATCTCATAATCCTCATCGCATGGCCATGCTTATCCAGGCCGGATCACCCGAGGGGCCCAGAGTATATCTCTCCTCATCGGAGGGGCAAATCCCATCTTGCTCGACCACGTCTCGCGGCATGGGTCTGGACAAGCCCGAAACCTACCTTTATAACTACCCTGTCACGGAGTAGCATTTGGTCGGCCCAAAGCAAGTCTGTCACCATCCCGAGTACATGCGCCAGCTCAGGTCTTAGGACACAGAACGTATGTTGTACTAGAGACTCACAGATGACCTATCGCTGCGTCTCATAGTTGGGTCTGTCCAACTCAGACCTTATCTCGACTCGGATTCGACTACGTCGAATCCGACCAGATCTTTCTAAGTCCATATTATCCGGCTAGCATCCAATGCTACATGGTCAGTGAGACCAGACCATCCACCGTGTAATATGCTAGTCTAACTGGCTATGCGTCCACACATCCCTTTCGACTAGGGACCATTTAGGACAGTCATCATACAATGCATAGTCTCACAAACAAGTCACTTACTTGTTAATACACGTCATTATAATGTCCAAGGACTATCTTTATTCATAAACACATAGGAAATATCATCATACATGATTGCCTCTAGGGCATATCTCCAACAATTTGATATTTCCAAACAAGTGTGGGATCACTAGAATAGGCGTCTAGAGGGGGGGGTGAATAGACTAATTGACAAATTAAAAACCTAACCTTTTCCCAAGTTAATTGGTTGGCAGACTTTAGCAATTCTAACAAGTCTAGTGCACCCTACACATGCTAGTCAACAAGTATGGCAGCGGTAAAGACAAGCATATGTAAGAGAGTAGAGATAGCTAGGAAAATCAAACGCAATAGATGACATGAAGATTTTTCCCGTGTTTCCGATAGGTGGTGCTATCGTACATCCACGTTTATGGAGACTTCAACCCACGGAGGGTAACAGTCGCGAGAGTCCACGGAGGGCTCCACCTATGAAGGGTCCACGAAGTAGCAACCTCGTCTATTCCATGATGGCCTACGTCCACGGAGGACTAGCCTTACTCGGGGTAGATCTTCATGAAGTAGGCGATCTCCTTGGCCTTACAAACTCTCTTGGTTCAACTCCACAATCACGAACAAGGGGGCTCCCAAGCGACACCTAACCAATCTAGGAGGCACCACCCTCCAAAAGGTAATAGATGTGGTAGTATGATGACCTCCTTGCTCTTGTGCTTCAAAAGATAGTCTCCTCAACACTCAACCACTCTCTCATAGGTTTGGCATGGGTAGAAGAGATTGATTGGATGGAAAGCAACTCGGGGAGTCTAGAAATCAAGATCCATATGGTTGGAGTGGATGATCTTGACCTCAACACAAGGGTAGGTGGTTCTCATTCAGAAAATTGGATATGGCAAGTGGGTGTATGTTTTGAGTGCTTCCTCTACTAATGAGAGGTGGTGGAGGGGTATATGTAGGCATCTCCAAAAATCCAACTGTTACAACATTATTGCCCAACTCGGTGAAACCGAAGCAAAAACTCGGTCGTACCGACTAGTGCAAAATGTGGCAACTTTAGGCTTTTCGGTTAGACCGATATATGAATCTCGGTAGTACCGATATGGGTGTCCTAGGCAGTTACAAAAACTCGGTGAGACCGATTCTCAAAACTCGGTGGTACCAATTCCTGAAAATGGCTAACCAGAGAGTTGGTCCAAAACTCGGTGAGACCGATTCTCCAAACTCGGTGGTACCGATTCTTGAAAATGGCTAACCAGAAAGTTGGTCCAAATCTCGGTGAGACCGATTATCAAAACTCGGTGGTACCGATTCTTGAAAATGGCTAACCAGAAAGTTGGTCACTGGTTTCGATTGCACCGAATGGAATGTTGGCAGTACTGAGAAATGGGTTTGGCTAGGGTTCTGTCTGGGGTAAAACTCGGTGGATCCGAATGGGAAAGTTGGTGTCACCGAATTTTGACTTTCGGCTTTGGACAGAGGATATTTGTGGGAGAATGGATGAGTATTTTTGGTGGCTACCTCTAAGCACTTGAGCAACCAGATCATCATAGATACCTCATCCCCTTTTAATAGTATTGGCTTTCCTATGGACTCAAAAGTGATTTCTCACAAAATATGAAATGTAGAGTCTTGTAGCTTGAAACATGGCCAATCATATTCCTTCCTTTCCTTGGGGAGGTTCTCCACACAATCCTTAGCCAATCCTCTATGTGGACTAAACCTGAAATAACTAGATAGAACTATTAGTCCAAGAGACAATGTATGTTGTCATGAATTATCAAAACCACCAAGGGAGCCTTTGTGCTTTCAATCTCCCCCTTTTTGGTAATTGATGACAACATACAATCAAAGCTTTTTGAGTGAAGTTGTTGTAGACACGGTAAGTGTGAGAGTTTGATCTGTAACCGAGTAGTAAACCTTCATGATATTTAGTAGCAAATTTAGAACGACGATGCTTATCAAGAATATAACACTTGGAGCCAAATACCCGAAAGTATCCAACTTGGATCTTGTTACCGGTGAGTAGTTCGTATGCCGTTTTACCGAGAAGCTTGTGAAGGTAGAGTCGGTTCGTAGCATGACAAGCTGTTTCCACGGCTTCCACCCAAAAGTGTCTTGGTGTCTTGTATTCATCGAGCATCGTTCTATCCATCTCTATAAGAGTTCGGTTCTTCCTCTCAACAACTCCGTTTTGTTGAGGTGTGTACGTAGATGAGAACTCGTGTGAAATCCCTTCTTCGTCAAGAAAGGACACCACATTCGTGTTCTTGAACTCCAATCCGTTGTCGCTCCGAACTTTCTTGATCTTCACTTCAAACTGATTTTGCGCTTTGCGAGCGAAGTTCTTGAAGATCTTTTGCACGTGCGATTTATCATCAAGAAAGAATACCCACGTAAATCTGGAAAAATCATCAACTATAACTAGACCAAAGGAATTTCCACCGAGGATCTTGTAAGCATTCGGACCAAAAAGAGCCATATGAAGCAACTCGAGTGGTCTCCTAGTAGTCATGATATTCTTTACGGGATGACTTCCACCTACTTGCTTTCCAGCTTGACAAGCACTACAAAGTCTATCTTTGTCAAAGATAACATCTTTAACACCAAGTATATGATCACCTTTGATGAGCTTGTCTAGATTACGCATACCAACATGTCCTAGTCTTCTATGCCAAAGCCAACCTTTAGAAGATTTTGCGATAAGACAAGTGCGAGGTTTGGATCTCTTAGTGAAATCAATAATGTATATATCACCTCTACGGAAACCGGTAATGGAGTGGATGATCTTGACCTCAACACAAGGGTAGGTGGTTCTCTCTCAGATAATTGGATATGGCAAGTGGGTGTATGTTCTGAGTGCTTCCTCTACGAATGAGAGGTGGCGGAGGGGTATATATATAGGCATCTCCAAAAATCCAACCGTTATAACATTATTGCCCAACTCGATGAAACCGAAGCAAAAACTCGGTCGTACCGACTAGTGCAAAATGTGGCAACTTTAGACTTTTCGGTTAGACCGATATATGAATCTCGATTGTACCGATATGGGTGTCCTAGGCAGTTACACAAACTCGGTGAGACCGATTCTCAAAATTCGGTGGTACCAATTCCTGAAAATGGCTAACCAGAGAGTTGGTCCAAAACTCGGTGAGACCGATTCTCAAAACTCGGTGGTACCGATTCTTGAAAATGGCTAACCAAAAAGTTGGTCCAAATCTCGGTGATACCGATTCTCAAAACTCGGTGGTACCAATTCTTGAAAATGGCTAACCAGAAAGTTGGTCACTGGTTTCGGTTGCACCGAATGGAATGTTGGTAGTACCAAGATATGGGTTTGGCTAGGGTTCTATCTGGGTTAAAACTCGGTGGATCCGAAGGGAAAGTTGGTGTCACTGAATTTTGACTTTTGGCTTTGGACAGAGGATATTTTTGGGAGAATAGATGAGTATTGGCTTTTTACTTTTGGTGGCTACCTCTAAGCACTTGAGCAACCAGATCATCATAGATACCTCATTCCCTTTTAATAGTATTCGCTTTCCTATGGACTCAAAAGTGATTTCTCACAAAATATGAAATGTAGAGTCTTGTAGGTTGAAGCATGGACAATCCTATTCCTTCCTTTCCTTGGGGAGGTTCTCCACACAATCCTTAGCCAATCCTCTCTGTGGACTAAACCTGAAATAAACTAGATAGAACTATTAGTCCAAAAGACAATGTATGTTGTCATGAATTATCAAAACCACCAAGGGAGCATTTGTGCTTTCAATATCCCCCTTTTTGGTAATTGATGTCAACATACAATCAAAGCTTCAAATTTAGATATGCAGAAATATGTGATAGCTTTGAAGGATACATGACTAATACAAGCTCCCCCAAAATGTGTGCAATCCTTTTAAGGGATAGTTGCTTTGGAATGCATGGACACACACATAGTAGAAGGGACATGAGAAGTCATGTATATTTTGGCTATATGCATCAAACATATGTGAATGAGGTGTCTCCATGTTCAAGACTTCACTCTTGCAAACAGTATGTGCAAGAAGCAAGAGATCATCTTGACCAAGGATATGATGCATATACTTACCTTGAAGTTCTTGAGCATTCTAGTAGTGGAAACACACTTGAGAAAACAATGTTAGGAAACAGAAGAGTATTCTACAAATCCAAATGCAATAGAACTCAACAATACCAAGATGTGGAAGACATATGCAAAGTATCATTTGACGATTGATATGTCTCCCCCAATAGAATATGTAGAACTTTCTCCCCTAAGTATGGATTTGTTGTACTTCCTCTCCCCCCTGAATCTTAGCATGTAGAAATTGGGAGTAGGGTAGGGTGAGACAAGTCTAACATAAATTCGTATGCACTCTCTCCTTAAAGTAAGTAGCATGAATTTGGTCTTCTCTCTCAGCCTTGAACAGTTATTTCTCCCCCTATATATGTGCCCCCTTGATATTCTCCCTATATACAAGCATAAGCTTTGATATTCTCCCCCTTCAGATTTCTCCCCCTTTATCAGCAAATATAAGCTTTGATATTTATCACCCTTTGGCATTAATTTCCAAAAAGGGTGACACAAAGGGTCAGAGGAAAGGGATCATTAAGAGGGAAGGGATCCTTGAGAATAAGGGTCATAGAAAGTAGGGATCCTTGAGAGTAAGGGTCACTGAGAGCAATTGAGACTATGGGATCCTTGAGTACTTTTCTCCCCCTTTTATTATCTGAAAAGTTTTTTTAAGATTTCTCCCCCTTTGACGTAGGGATCCTTGAAGAAAATTTCTCCCCCTACTAGCATAAAAAAACTTTAAGGTTTCTCCCCCTTTTGACAAAGAACACAAAAGATAGCAAAATCGATGGCTCCGAGGCAAATGAGTCGGTGGAACCGATATGAGGTTGGGCAACCTATCTGCGTGATCGGTGACACCGAGTTATCTGGATCGGATGGTCCAAAATGCAATACAGAAACTTGGAAAAGTTTATCAAAAGCAATTTTTCAGAAAGTCTCAATAGAATAAAATGATTTGCAAGGAATTTTCGAAGTTATTTGCAAGGAATTTTCAAATTGATTTGCAGGAAATTTTCCAAAAAATTTTGCAAGGAATATTCAACTAGATGGAAATTGAGTGGTTCCAAGAAAGCATGCAACTATAAGATGAACCAAACAAGATACTTCATCTAGATGATGGTCGGTGACTAGGTCACCTATATTAGAGTATATTGACTTAAGGAGCCAAGCAAGAATACTTGATCATAGGTCATACTCTACGTTAAGCTCAAAATGGGGTTACCATTTTTTGATTAAGAATTTTAACATTTTCCTATCACTTGAGTTGCATTATCTCATGACTTGGTGTAAAGCTTATTTCAAGGATATGTTCACATATCTTTGAGTGATGTTGATGACGTAGCATGTAGGAGCTTGTTGTGGATGCTCATTGATACGTCCATTTTGCATCCTGATTTCCTACTATTATTTATAATGTTTTTATGCATAATATTGCTTTATGGAGTAATTCTAATGCCTTTTCTCTAATAATATGCAAGGTTTACACAAAGAGGGAGAATACCGGCAGATGGAATTCTGGACCTGAAAAAGCATATCAGAGATACCTATTCTGCACATCTTCAAATAAGCTGAAACTTCACGGAGAATTATTTTGGAATTTATGAAAAATACTAGAGCAAATAACTACCGGAGGGGGGCCATCTGGTGAGCTCAAGACACCAGGGCGCGCCAGGCCCCCTAGGCGCGCCCTGGTGGGTTGTGCTCAGCCCGGCCCACCTCCGATGCCCATCTTCTGTTACTTAAGGTCTTCTGACCTAGAAAAAATAAGGAGAGGACTTTCGGGACGGAACACCACCGTCTCAAGGCGGAACATGGGCAGGAACACTTTTGCCCTCTGGTGGAGCGATTCCGCCGGGGCAACTTCCCTCCCGGAGGGGGAAATCGAAGCCATCATCATCACCAACACCCCTCTCATCTTTGGGAGGCCAATCTTCGTCAACATCTTCAACAACACCATATCCTCTCAAACCCTAGTTCATCTCTTGTGTTCAATCTTTGTACCGGAACCTCAGATTGGTACCTGTGGGTGACTAGTAGTGTTGATTACATCTTGTAGTTGATTACTATATGGTTTATTTGGTGGAAGATTATATGTTCAGATCCATTATGCTATTTAATACCCCTCTGATCTTGAGCATGAGTAATTTTTGTGAGTAGTTACCTTTGTTCTTGAGGTCATGGGAGAAGTCATGTTGCAAGTAATCATGTGAATTTGATATGTGTTCGATATTTTGATGATATGTATGTTGTGATTCCCTTAGTGGTGTCATGTGAACGTCGACTACATGACACTTCAACATCCTTAGGCCTAAGGGAATGCATTGTGGATTAGTTATTAGATGATGGGTTGCTAGAGTGACAGAAGCTTAAACCCTAGTTTATGCGCTACTTCGTAAGGGGCTGATTTGGATCCAAACGTTTAATGCTATGGTTATATTTTATCTTAATACTTTTCTCATAGTTGCGGATGCTTGCGAGGGGGTTAATCATAAGTGGGAGGTTTGTTCAAGTAAGAACAGCACCCAAGCACCGGTGCACCCACATATCAAATTATCAAAGTAGCGAACGCAAATCAAACCAACATGATAAAAGTGACTAGATGAAATTCCCGTGTACCCTCAAGAACACTTTGCCTATTATAAGAGACTGTTCTGGCCTGTCCTTTGCCACAAAAGGATTGGGATACCTTTCTGCACTTTATTTACCGTGAGCTCCCGAGAGATTGAACACAAGTGGGATCCATGCTCGATACTTCTTGTACTAGTTCTTTTATGAAGAAGACTATTGAATTCAAGTGGGATCTTTTAGAAAGAATTAAACGCAACTCTGAAGATTGGGAACTCGACGAAGGTAATGAGTCAGGTATTAAGCTTAAGTTTGATTGTGTTAAATCTTTTATGAATACCGATGCTTTTCACAAGTTTAGCACTAAATATGGACTTGACTCTGAGATAGTAGCCTCTTTCTATGAATCATTTACTACTCATGTTGATCTCCCTAAGGAGAAGTGGTTTAAATATCATCCCCCTATTAAAGAAGAAATTAAAGAACCGGTCATAGCTAAAGATGAAACCATCATTTATAATGTTGATCCAGTTGTGCCTACTGCTTATATTGAAAAACCACCTTTTCCTGTTAGGATAAAGGAATATGCTAAGGTATCAACTGTGGTTCGCAAAAGTAATATTAAAGCACCTAAGCCCTCTGAACAAATTAAAGTAGAACCTAGTGTTGCTATGGTTAAAGATCTCTTGGTAGAAAATATTGATGGGCATGTTATTTACTTCTGTGATGAATCTTCTAGAATTGCCAAACCCAATGAAAAAGATAAACATAGACCCATAGTTGGCATGCCTGTTGTCTCAGTTAAAAAAGGAGATCATTGCTATCATGGTTTATGTGATATGGGTGCTAGTGTGAGTGCTATTCCTTTTACCTTATACCAAGAAATTCTGAATTATATAGCACCCGCCGAGAAAGAAGACATTGATGTTACTATTAAACTTGCTAATAGTGACACCATCACACCACTTGGGATTGTTAGAGATGTTGAAGTCTTGTCTGAAAAAATAAAATATCCTACTGATTTTCTAGTTCTTGGTTCCCCACAAGATTACTTTTCTCCCATTATCTTCGGTAGACCTTTCTTGAACACCGTTAATGCTAATATAGATTGTCAGAAACAAACTGTCGGTGTTCGTTTTGGTGATGTGTCTCATGAGTTTAATTTTTCCAAGTTTAGTAGACAACCTTGTGATAAAGAATTATTTAGTAAGAATGAAATAATTGATCTTGCTTCTATTGCCGTACCTCCTACTGATCCACTAGAACAATATTTTCTAGACCATGAAAATGATATGCACTTGCATTGAAGAAATGAAATAGATAAAAATTTCTTTGAACAACAGCCTCTCCTAAAACAAAATTTGCCTATTGAAACTCTAGGAGGTCCTCCTCCACCTAAAGGTGATCCTGTGTTTGAATTAAAACAATTGGCTGACACTTTAAAGTATGCTTATCTTGATGAGAAAAACATAGATCCTGTTATTATTAGTGCTAACTGACGTGGCTTGAGACTGCGTCTATATTTCCCCAAAGAGGAAGGGATGATGCAGCACAGTGATACGTCCATTTTGCATCATGATTTCCTATTGTTATTTACTTTGTTTTGTTGAATAATAATGCTTTGGGGAGTAATTCTAATGCCTTTTCTCTCATAATATGCAAGGTTTACACAAAGAGGGAGAATACCGACAGCTGGAATTCTGGACCCAAGAAAAGCACGTCAGAGATACCTATTTTGCACAACTCCAATGAAGCTGAAAATTTACGGAGATTATTTTTATATTTAATAAAAATTACTGGAGCTGAAAACTACCGGAGGAGGCCCCCTAGGTGGGCACAACCTACCAGGGCGCACTAGGGCCCCCTGGGCGCGTCCTGATGGGTTGTGCCCAGCTTGGCCCGCTTCCGGTGTCCATCTTCTGGTATAAATTCCAAAAAAACCTAAAAAAATTAGGAGGAGGATTTTCGGGACAATGCGCCGCCGCCTCGAGGCAGAACTTGGGCAGGAGCACTTTTGCCCTCCGGCGGAGCGATTCCGCCAGGGGAACTTCCCTCCCGGAGGGGGAAATCGAAGCTATCGTCATCACCAACACCCCTCTCATCTTTGGGAGGCCAGTCTTCATCAACATCTTCAACATCACCGTCTCCTCTCAAACCCTAGTTCATCTCTTGTGTTCAATCTTTGTACCGGAACCTCAGATTGGTACTTGTGGGTGACTAGTAGTGTTGATTACCTTGCGTAGTTGATTACTATATGGTTTATTTGGTGGAAGATTATATGTTCAGATCCATTATGCTATTCATTACTCCTCTGATCTTGAGCATGATTATTATTTGTGAGTAGTTACCTTTGTTCTTGAGGTCACGGGAGAAGTCATGTTGCAAGTAATCATGTGAATTTGATATGTGTTCGATATTTTGATGATATGTATGTTGTGATTCCCTTAGTGGTGTCATGTGAACGTCGACTACATGACACTTCACCATTCATGGGCCTAAGGGGATGCATTGTGGAGTAGTTATTAGATGATGGGTTGCTAGAGTGACAGAAGCTTAAACCCTAGTTTATGCGCTAGTTCGTAAGGGGCTGATTTGGATCCACATGTTTAATGCTATGGTTAGACTTTGTCTTAATACTTTTCTCGTAGTTGCAGATGCTTGCGAGGGGGTTAGTCATAAGTAGGTTGTTAGTTCAAGTAATAACAACACCTTAGCACCGGTCCACCCACATATCAAATTATCAAAGTAGCGAACACGAATCAAACCAACATGATAAAAGTGACTAGACAAAATTCTCGTGTACCCTCAAGAACACTTTGCCTGTTACTAGTGATTGTTCTGGCCTGTCCTTTGCCTCAAAAGGATTGGGCTACTTGCTGCACCTTGTTTACCGTTACCTTTACTTGCTTGTTACAAATTACCTTGCTATCAAACTATCTATTACCCACAATTTCAGTGCTTGCAGAAATTACCTTGCTGAAAACCGCTTGTCATTTCCTTCTGCTCCTCGTTGGGTTCGACACTCTTACTTATCGAAAGGACTATAATTGATCCCCTATAGTTGTGGGTCATCAAGACTCTTTTCTGGCGCCGTTGCCGGGGAGTGAAGCACTCTTGGTAAGTGGAAATCAGTAAGGAAAAACTTATACTACGTGCTGAAATTTATTGCTACTTGCTACTATGGAAAACAATCATTTGAGGGGTTTGGTCGGGGTATCTTCACCTTGATCGGAACCACAATTAGTTACCCCTCAACCTACAACACCTACTGAAAATGTTACTTATGAAATTCCTTCGGGTATGCTAGAACAACTGCTTGCTAAACCATATGCAGGAGATGGAACTGAACATCCTAATATGCATCTTTTATATGTGAACGAAATATGTGGATTATTTAAGCTTGCAGGTTTACCCGGAGATGAAGTTAAGAAGAAGGTTTGCCCTTTATCTATGGAGGGAAAAGCATTGACATGGTATAGGCTATGTGATGATCTTGGATCGTGGAACTGGAATCGTTTACAATTGGAATTCCATCAAAAGTTTTATCCTATGCATCTAGTTCATCGTGATCGGAATTATATATATAATTTTTGGCCTCGTGAAGGAGAAAGTATCGCTCTAGCTTGGGGGAGGCTTAAGTCAATGCTATATTCATGATCCAATCATGACATTCCGAGGGAAGTTATCATTCAGAATTTTTATGCTCGGCTTTCTCATAATGATCAATCCATGCTCGATACTTCTTGTGCTCGATACTTCGTTGGGTTCGACACTCTTACTTATCGAAAGGACTACGATTGATCCCCTATACATGTGGGTCATCACACAGCGATGATAAGTATTTCCCTCAGTTATGAAACCAAGGTTATCGAACCAGTAGGAGGATCACCACCACCCAATAAGCAGCACCTGCACACAAACAACAAATACTTGCAACCCGACGCGAAAGAGAGGTTGTCAATCTCTCTACGGTAAAAAGATATACTCCCTCCGTTCCTAAATATAGGGTGTATAGTTTTTGGCACGGAAATTAAAGAACGCATGTGGAGGGAAAATTTCACAAGTTTTGGGCGAGATTACACCTAACTAATTGACATCAGAAAATAGAGGAGCTTGCCCGATATAAGGAAATGTAATCAAATCCCTAAAACAAATATCCAAACGAGTGGTGCAACGCAATACACCTTATATTTCAGATTTTTTCTCAGAAATCTATACACCTTATATCAAGGAACGGAAGGAGTATTAGGTAGTGATAGATAGGAGAGATAGATCTCTCAAGAACACAAAATAGAAAAGGCAAATAAAATATGCAGCAATATGTTTTTGGGTTTTTGGTTTTGTAGATCTGAAAACAAATATGTAAAAAGATAGATCTGAAAGCAATATGTTGGAAAAGTAGACCCGGGGGCCGTAGGGTTCACTAGTGGCTTCTCTCATGAGTATAGCGCACGGTGGGTGAACAAATTACTGTTGGGCAATTGATAGAAAATCGAATAGTCATGACGATATCCAAGTCGATGATCATTATATAGGCATCACGTCCAAGATAGGTAGACCGACTCCTGCCTGCATCTACCTCTATTACTCCACACATCGACCGCTATCCAGCATGCATCTAGTGTATTAAGTTCATGGAAAAACGGAGTAATGCAATACGAACGATGACATGATGTAGACAAGATCTATTCATGTAGGAATAGACCCCATCTTGTTATCCTTAATAGCAACGATACATGCGTGTCTTGCTGCCCCTTCTGTCACTGGGAAAGAACACCGCAAGATCGAACCCATCACAAAGCACCTCTTCCTATGGCAAGAAAAATCGATCTAGTCGGCTTAACTAAACCAAAGATTCGAAGAAGAAATACGATGCTATAAGCAATCATGCATATAAGAGATCAAAGAAGACTCAAATAATATTCATGGATAGAAACTGATCATGAACTCAAAATTCATCGGATCCCAACAAACACACCGCAAAAGTTTACATCAAATAGATTTCCAAGAGACCATTGTATTGAGAATCATAAGTGTCGTGGTTTTGTCACGGCAAGATGTCCTCGTGAGAGAACTTGGGTGTGAGGCCATCGCAACTATCTGGAGGCTTGAGAGGGGTTGGTCGGAATCGAGAGACGTGAGTTTACCCAGCTTCGGCCCCTCCGATGGAGGTAAAAGCCTACGTCCTGCTTTGTGTCTATATTGATGATGATGACGATCTCGACTACAAGGGTGCGGAGTCGCTACCTCTAATCTCGAGAGCCTCTAATCTGTCTATCTCTAATGACTTGAAGTTGTCAACCTGTCCCTCTTGTGGGCGCCTTACCCCTCCTTATATAAGTGGAAAGGGTAGGTTTACATGTAGAGTCCTACTAAGAGTAGGATTAGGACTAGTCTCTCTTGAATCCTAATCCGGGTCTTGTTTCCTTTGTGAGGGAATCCTTTCTCTCCTTTGGGCCTTCTCTTGTGAGCCGCCCCTCCAGGCCCGTCCACGAGCCGCCTTGCGCTGGCTTGCTCGCTGGGCCCTGGGCCTTGTCACTCGTCTGACCCGCCTGCCGGGTCATCAATGAACCGCCAAGTCTCGACCGGGTCACCAATGAGTCGCCAAGTCCTGGCCGGGTCATACTTCCGGCCGGGTTATACCGCGGGGTAATATCCCCGACATTATCCCCCAGGTTAGTTTGAATTTATTCATGCTAAGCTCCTGAAATAAGAATAAATATGTTAAGTGACCAGCTCGCTCCACTGGCCGGCTTAATGAAGTAGCTCCTTAAAAATCCGGGTTTCTTCTTCATATGAATGAGCCGTCTTCTCAATCGTCTTGCTTATCAGTGTCCTTTGAAGTAAAATATTGGGAATACAACACCCATATGCCTTTGAGTCGGCCTCCAATACTCTTCAACTTTGTAAAGCTGGGTTGCTCATATAAATTCTGCCAGGTCATGATTTTTGACAATGCCGGGTCATGATCGTTGGTGACGCCGGGTCAAAACAAGCGGACTCCAGTTGACTTGATAAAATTTTTGGGAATAAAGAAAAACGGGTGATGCTGAGCCGGCTTTCAATGCCTCAGCTCCACCAAAACATGAGACCTAGCTCACTCAAAATTGATAGCTTGAAGATGTTCTTCTATTTTTTTAATCTCCATATTACCTGTAGCCCCCAAGCTCCAAGTTTATCCATGATGACTTGGTGCTTTGAAATAATATATTGGACTGTGTAGCCCCCAAGTTCTGGGTTGTCTTGCCTACAACAGCCTGGGACTTTGAACTTGGTGTAGATATATAACTTTGGAGAAAATCCGGGTTGTCATCTAAGTCGCCCAATGTGGTTGAATGACTTGAATTTCACATGTGTAGCCCCCAAGGGCCGGCTCATCAGTGTGTGATGGGTCGGGTCTTCAATTTGGACCTCGTAATCTGTTTAGACAGCTGAATACTGTAGCCCCCAAGTGCCGGGTCGCATGCCTGCAGCGACTTGGGACTTTTTAGAAATTTTGATCTGAGTAGTGTAGCCCCCAAGGACCGGGTCATTATGCAATAATGAGCAGGGACTTCTGTAGATCTGACTTATGTAGACTTGCTGAGCAATGTGTAGCCCCCAAGGGTCGGCTCAGTAAAATAATACTGGGCTGAGACTTTATAAAATGATTGAAGGCCGGCTCATCTCCCTGAGATAACCGGGTTCGTTGGTAATGTGATGAGTTGAAAAGCAACTTGCATTAGCCCCCAAGTGCCATGATGCATGCTTGCAGCGACATGGGACTTGTATCCAATGCTGGTTATGACAACCATAATGAAAAATCCAGCCATGTTGGCTATTTGAGATTTGAATAATATAATCCGGTTTGAAAGAACCGGTTCCTGCAATGTAGACCAGGATATCCATGCATATATGATGCATGGTAAGATGATGCAATGTATGATGCAATGTAATGCAAGATGCAATGTATAGCCATCTTTCTTCACACTTAATAGCAGCTTATCTTAGGAGACAAGACCTGCAAAAACAAACAAGACAGAGTATATTCTGTATCGTTGTGAGGGCGGCTTGAAAAGCACAACCCGGAGATGTTAAATCCTTGATGACCTTGCTTTTTCTTTTTGTGTTCGAAAACTCGTATGCCGGCTCTCCTGGGTGAACTTGCTGTTTGAACTCTTAACAGTACAGGGTCTCTAGTGAGAGTGACTGTTAACTCCTTTGAGCGGCTCAGGGTCTCTAGGCGAGATTAACTGGTAAGAGCACAACGAACCAGAGAGAGGCACAGCAGGGCATGAGTACCCACGGGGCCCATAAGCTACCTCTCACGTGACATAAATCTGTCGTTTGAACCTTAAACAATGCAGGGTCTTTAAAAGAGTAACTGTTTAAGAGTACGAACGGGCCACATAGCGGAGAGTCGGCAGCCGATGGGTGAGTTTATCCTCATTTTCCGTAAGCCGGCCCTCACGTGACAAGATCCGCCGGTTGAACCTTGACTAATACAGGGTCTCTAGTGAGAGTGATTGCCAAATACTTTGAACAGCTCAGGGTCTCCAGTCGAGATTAACTGGCAAGAGTTCGGCGGGTCACCTAGCGGAGGAGCAGCAGCATACAGGCAGGTTTAACTCAAACTTGCGGTGGCTGAAGAGCCGATCAAGAGGGTGTGTAAGCTAAACCCGGCGGGTTGGAAGCCCCCAAATGACCTTGTTGACGGAGTCAACTTTTTGGGTATATAACCCGGCCTTACAGTGGCTGAAGAGCCGATCAAGAGGGTGTGTAAGCTAAACCCGGTGGGTTGGAAGCCCCCAAATGACCTTGTCGACGGAGTCAACTTTTTGCACCATCTTGTAAGCCGCCATCTTGTATGAAGAAACGGCAGAAGCCTCCAAGTGACTTTATAATGATCCAATAAATCCGGGCACCCATGTTTGAATGGTGCATCACGGCGGTTCATCCTCTTGGGTGACTTTTAATTGTTCCGCCAATAATGTAGTAGCCCCTGCGATCGGGTTAACTTCCTTGCAATGACCCGGGGTTCTTGTTGAAAATGACCAAATGTGTCGAGCCATGTCTGTAGCCCCCGAGTCTTAAGTCGACTCGAAGAGTTGGCTTGAGATTCTCCATACTTGACCGTGGCATAAACCGGCATATAGTTGACACCAGAAACACTTGAATGTGCTGAAGGCGCGCCTGTTGGGCGGCTCAGATAGGACAGCCCTGCACCGATGAGTCGATGTAAACCGGACCGCGGGCACGGCGGCTTGCGCGCGTCCGTTTGGCGGTTCAAGTGAGCAGGCGCGGCACCGGCGTGTTGATGTAGACCAGACCACGGGGGCCGCGTCTTGCGTGCGTCCGCTGGGCGGCTCGTATAGGCGAGCACCATACCGGTATGTTGATGTAGATCAGACCACAGGGCGGTAGCTCATAAGGGTCCGTTGGGCGGCTCGTACTGGTGTATGCGGCCCCTGGCGTGTTGATGTATGTGTAGAAGTCTGCCGCAGCGTTTGAAAACGGCGCGGTCGTGAGAGACGGCCGCGGCGTTGTAAGCCGGTGCGGTCGCGAGAGACGGTCGTGGCGTTGTAAGCCGGTGCGGTCGCGAGAGGCGGCCGTGGCGTTGTAAGCCGGTGCGGTCGCGATAGACGGCCGCGACGTTGTAAGCCGGTGCGTTGATGTAGATCCGACCGTATGAATGGCGGGTTGTATGCGTCCGTCCGGTAGCTCGTCATGGCGCATATGCGGATGCAGCCTCTGATGAAGGCGCGCGAGGACCGGACCGCACTCTGGCCATGAGTTAATCGACCTACGTACACAATAGCATAGCTCAAAGCATAACCGTTTGATGATATTTAATTATACGAAATAATAGTTAGAAAAATATCACCTAATTTTTTAACCTCTTATCTTCTCAGCCGACTCCCCACTTCCTTCTTATCCAAAACACCTCCCATCCTTCCCCGTGCGAGGCGAGTGGCCGACGCAGGGGCCGCGAGCCGGCGACGGAGGGGGCGAGGTGAAACAGCGCAGCGGCGAGCCGGCTCGTTCGCACGAGGACGGGCGCTCCCGATGTAGCGTCGGCTCCAGGCCAGGCTAGGTCGCTGTTGCGAGGTGACTCGGAGGCCGTGGCGGCTTGCAGGTGCGGCGAGAGCAGCGGCGCGGCGCGGCCGGCTTTGAGGCGGGGAGTGCGGAGGCAGAGCTGCAGGAACCGCGGCGCTGTGAGGGAGCGGCCGAGCGAGGCGGAAGGCGGCGAGCGGGGTCGACCCGGCCGGCTCGGAGCGAAGCTGTGGCGGGGCCATGGCAGCAGTGCGCGGGAGTGGCGCAGAGGAAAGCCGGGCGAGGCACAACCGGATTCGGGCGAGTGGCTCGCGGTCGGCCCCGACAAGCCAGAACGGCCCAGCGAGGCGGAGAACGGCGCTCGGGAGTGATCCGGACGGTGCAGCAGCGGAGCAGCAACCAAGGAGGCGACTTCGAGGGGCCCCGTGCGGATGCGGCGGTTCGGAGCAGATGGGAGGCGCGGCAGGAGCCGGAGGCCGCGGGAGGAACCGGAGGCCGCGGCGGCTGGGAGGCTCAGCTTCGGCGAGGAGCTGTGCGGGTCATGGCGGCGCGCGGCGAGGCGAGGGGGTGGCCACGGCGCGGCGGCTCGGCGGCTCGAACGCGAGTCTGCGGAGCTCAGCCGGCTTAGAACTAGGCGAGGCGCGGCTCGAAGGCCATGGCGGCTGAGGTGAAGCGCGGTGACGGCAGCAAGACGGCCGTGCACGGGAGGAGCTTGAACTTTTTCTGCGCGGTGGGACGAGGCTATTGCGCAGAGGCGAGCGCGGCGAGGCCGGCTCGAGCGCTCTATGACGAGGTGAACCCGGTTGCGGAGCAGCGGCGACAGGAATCGAGTCCGTGGTGGTCTTTTTTTTTTTGTCTCTTTTGAGATGTGGCCGGGACTTGCTTGCCTCGGTATCTGAATTTTGCCTCCTTTCTTTTTACGTGAGCAGCCTTGAGTTGCATGTCAAACCGATCTCTAGGCCATACAGGAATACTAATATGGATCGGACCGGTCAATCAACTGGCTGGCATCCGTGTAGACCTTATCCGGTTCACTCTTTGATTTGCACACGCATCCGGACACAGATTAGGAGAGTTGAGATCAATTGATACGCTGCACACGCAGGTGACGGACATGATATTTTCTGCCGGAATTTTTGAAGCCGGCGCGTACGCGGGCGTCCGCCGGAACGATGAAAGCCAGTACAGACGCTGTTTGTTGGAGCTTGCGAAGGGCAGTTTTAATGTCGAGTCTCCCACCTATGTGGATAATGTATCCGGGGTGCACGAGACACTAGTTTGATGCGGCAACCACTGCTGTTTTTGATGAAGATTGAACCTATCGGAATCTGAATCCACGTGCCTATAGCCCTACTCTTCTTCATCTAAAACCATCGAAATTGCCGTGCCACGCTCTCCTTCATCTGATCCATTGCGTGCTTCTCGATCCCTGAAGAGCTCCCTCCAAGAACACAATACCACCGTGCACTGGCCCCACGGTGGGCGCCAACTGTCGTGGTTTTGTCACGGCAAGATGTCCTCGTGAGAGAACTTGGGTGTGAGGCCATCGCAACTATGTGGCGGCTTGAGAGGGGTTGGTCGGAATCGAGAGACGCGGGTTTACCCAGGTTCGGCCCCTCCAATGGAGGTAAAAGCCTACGTCCTGCTTTGTGTCTATATTGATGATGATGACGATCTCGACTACAAGGGTGCGGAGTCGCTACCTCTAATCTCGAGAGCCTCTAATCTGTCTATCTCTAATGACTTGAAGTTGTCAACCTGTCCGTCTTGTGGGCGCCTTACCCCTCCTTATATAAGTGGAAAGGGTAGGTTTACATGTAGAGTCCTACTAAGAGTAGGATTAGGACTAGTCTCTCTTGAATCCTAATCCGGGTCTTGTTTCCTTTGTGAGGGAATCCTTTCTCTCCTTTGGGCCTTCTCTTGTGAGCCGCCCCTCCAGGCCCGTCCACGAGCCGCCTTGCGCCGGCTTGCTCGCTGGGCCCTGGGCCTTGTCACTCGTCTGACCCGCCTGCCGGGTCACCAATGAACCGACAAGTCTCGACCGGGTCACCAATGAGTCGCCAAGTCCTGGCCGGGTCATACTTCCAGCCGGGTTATACCGCGGGGTAATATCCCCGACAATAAGAGAGAGAGGAACCCATGTAACTATTGCCTACGGACCCGTAGGTCTATGGTGGACTACTCACGCATCATCGGAGAGGCACCTATGAGGAAGATGAACCCCTTCGTGATGGTGTTTAGATTGGATCTCGCGGTTCTGGAACTTGCGGCGGCTGGAATTGTGTTTCCTCGACTCCCCTAGGGTTTTTGGAATATTTGGGCATTTATAGGCATCAGAGGCGGTTGAGAGGGGTATCGAGGACGGCACAACCCATCAGGGCGCGCCGGGGACCCCTGGCGCGCCCTGGTGGGTTGTGGTCTCCTCGGCCCACTTCTCCGGTACTTCTTTGGCGCACTGGGTGTCTTATGGTCGAGAAAAAATCTCCAAAAAGATTCGTTGCGATTGGACTCCGTTTGGTATTGATTTTCTGATAAGTAAAAAAACAAGCAAAAACATCAACTGGCACTTTGGCACTATGTCAATAGGTTAGTCCCAAAAATGATATACAGTTGTTATAAAATGATTGTAAAACATCCAAGAATGATAATATAACAGCATGGAACAAGCAAAAAATTATAGATACGTTGGAGACGTATCAGCATCCCCAAGCTTAATTCCTACTCGTCCTCGAGTAGGTAAATGATAAAAACAGATTCTTTGATGTGGAATGCTGCCTAACATGTTCATCATATTCTTTTCTTTTGTATAGCATGGACATTTGGACTTGTAAATGATTCAAAGCAATAGTCTAGTTTTAACATAATGACTTCAATACTCAAGCATGCTAACAAGAAACCATGTTTTTCAAAATATCAACACTAAAGAAAGTTATCCCTAGCCCATCATGCTCAATCATTGATCCATTCATGAAACACACTCAAATATTAGCTATACCCAATGCTCAAGTACGATCATAGTGCCTCCTAGTTGGTGCTTATAAGAGAAGCTGGAGACTCAAAGTAAAAATAAAAATTGCATAAAGTAAATAGATAGGCCCTTCGCAGAGGGAAGTAGGGATTTGTAGAGGTGCTAGAGATCAAAGTTTTAAATTGAGAGAGAAAAATATTTTGGGTGGCATGCTTTTCCTGTCAACGAAAACGACAAAGTAGCTCACAATACTTTCCATCTAGATATATCATAGGCGGTTCCCAAACAGAAAATAAAGTTTATTCCTTTTCTCCACCAAACTTTCACTTTCCATGGCGGGCCGTATCCAAGGTTGCCTTCCATACCAACACTTTCCAAGGAATTTATTATTTGACAACATAAAGTAAATATATTTTTTCTTTTTCATTTCGGGAATGGGCATCCCTATTACCGCCGCACTCTCGTGCAATGACAAGTGAATAAACACTCATCTTGAGAATAACACATCTAGCATGGAAAAATATTGGACACTCCCCACCGTTTCATGAGCGGCACGAGCACACAAAAGAGAAAATTTATTTTGAAAATTTAGAGATGGCACATACAAATTTGCTTGGAATGGCATGTAAATACCGCATATAGGTAGGTATGGTGGACTCATAAGGAAAAACTTTGTTTAAGGATTTAGGATGCACAAGTAGTATTTCTACTTAGTACAAATGGAGGCTAGCAAATAGATTGAGAAGCAACCAAACCAAAAAACAAAAATTCACATAGGTGAGCATTGAGCATAACTAGCACCGAATAATGCACCACAAGTAGGATGTAATTTCATTGCAAAACTATTGACTTTCGTACTTGCATAGGGAATCACAAACCTGAACACCAATATTCCTATTCAAGCACAATTACTCACTAACATGACTCACATATTACTATCATCATGTTTCAAAACTATTACAAGGAATCAATTTTAATTTTCCCAATGATCTTCATGAAAGTTTTTATTATATCCTCCTTGGATATCTATCACTTTGGGACTATCTTCATATATTGCCATTGCTTTTTGGCAAGCTCAAACAAATTTAAGTGAAGCACATGAGCATAAAGATTTCATCTCTCAAAAAGATATAAGTGAAGCATGAGAGAATTTCTTCAAAATTACTAACTCTAAAATTAATCTAAGTGAAGCATGAGAGTATTTCTACAAAATTTTCCAAGCACACCGTGCTCAAAAAGATATAAGTGAAGCACTAGAGCAATTCTATAGCTCAAAAAGTTTAAGTGAAGCATAGAGAGCAATTCTAACAAATCATAGCATACTTTTGGCTCTCCCAAATAGGTGTGTACAGCAAGGATACAAAGAAAAAATAAACAAGCAAAGCAAGCAAAGATACAAGACGCTCCAAGCAAAAATCATGATATGTGACGAATAAAAATATAGCTCCAAGTAAAATACCGATGGTTGTTAGAAGAAAGAGGGGATGCCACTCGGGGGCATCCCCAAGCTTAGTTGCTTGTTACTCTTTGGATATATCTTGGGGGTGCGGTAGCATCCCCAAGCTTAGGCTTTTATCACTCCTTATTCCTTCATCCATCGTGATATCACCCAAAACTTGAAAACTTCAATCACATAAAACTCAACAAAATCTTCGTGAGATCCGTTAGTATAATAAAGCAAATCACTACTTTAGGTGCTGTTGCAAACCCATTCATATTTTATAATTGCATTATACCTACTGTATTTTAACTTTACCATGGTTCATACCCTTCAACATAAGCCATATTTTCATCAAAACAAGCACACAATGCAACGAAAACAGAATCTGTCTTAAACAGAACAGTCTGTAGTAATCTATACTCTAACCATACTTCCGTAACTCTAAACATTCTGACAAATTAGGACAACGTAAGGAATTTGTAAAGAAATACTGTGTTAAAATTTCAGCTCAAGATCACGTTCCAGAAAAAAATGAAAATTCATATACTGGACGTAAAGTTTCTGTTTCAGATTCAGCATCACTTCTGCTCATCCTATGAATCGTCCTAAAGGCTTTACTTGGCACAAACACTAAATAAACCATAAAAACACAATCATAATAGAGGCATAATTGTGTCAACACTCAAAAATAGAAAGGAAAAAGAAAAATTTTATTTATTCATTGGGTTGCCTCCCAACAAGCGCTATCGTTTTACGCTCGTAGCTAGGCATAACACATAGATTCAAGTATTGTCATCTTTGGTTTTCAACTCGTCATTCACACAACTAGATTTATTCAAGGATTTAGCATGCATATTCTTAACGATAACACTCCTAGAAAGAAAACCAAAAAATTCATTCTTGTAAATAGGATCTCTTATGATTTCAACAAAGTCGGGATGAATACTAATCATTTTAAGATCTCCCTTGTGGCCACTAGGTGTAGCAACTTTGTTCTTAGTGACTTGTGTGGTCTTGCCAATTTTTATAGCAGTTTTTTCAATAGTTTTGATAGAAGAAAAGGCCGAACCCAAATTACTAAAAATCTCTTCCAACTTTTACCCTTTCGTTAACTACGGTTTCTTTTGACTTTAGTAATTTAATGGCATCTCCCGCCTTAGCCCCAATTTTATTAGCAATATTATGCAATTTCATATCCAAATCTTCAAGATGTTCTTTAGTAATCATCTTCTTTTCAATAGCATCTAATCTCTTTATAACGTGTTCGAGAGTTAAAGTTGTTTCATTGATCATGATAGGTGGTGATCCCACTAAACTTCCCAAAGCATTAAAAGCATCTAAAGATGGAAACATCAATAAATTCTCACCGGTAATCGTATCAAGGACAAATCTATACCAAGTGGTGATGCCAACATAAAAACTGCGAAGAAGAACAACGGTAGATTGCTTATGGATAGATCTATTATGAGCATTGCAAATCCTATACCAAGCATCTTTTAGGTTCTCCCCTCCCCTTTTCTTAAAATTAAGAACCTCATTATCGGGAGAACACGCAATAAAGGAAGAACTAGCCATAGTGACAAGGCAAGAGATCTGGCGAGAAAAAGGCAAACGAAAAAGAGAGGGCGAATAAAACGGCAAATTGGTGAAGTGGGGGAGAGGAAAACGAGAGGCAAATGCCAAATAATGTAATTGCAAGGAGATGATATTTGTGATTAGGAACCTGGTAGATGATGATGGAGTCCCCTCAGCGCCTACAATAGGCACGTAGAAGAGACCGCTTCCTCCCCGGCAACGGCGCCAGAAATTCCTTTGACGTGGCTTGAGACTGTGTCGGTATTTCCCCAAAGAGGAAGGGATGATGGAGCACAGCGACGGCAAGTATTTCCCACAGTTATGAAACCAAGGTTATCGAACCAGTAGGAGGATCACCACCACCCAATAAGCAGCACCTGCACACAAACAACAAATACTTGTGTCGGGACCCCGATCCCGAGCCATATGAATCCAGCCTTTAACATGTCAGACCACTTTGCGGCCTCACGCACGGTAACCCACAGCTGCCACCTTACCTTGCCCGAGACCGTTTGCGCCTTTTGGCTCACGGATATGAACATGTCGCTAGCATTCACACGACAAAGAACCCAGGTCAACATGACTAGTTATAGACCCAAGAGGCACAACCATACAGGGACAGGCATATGTAACCCAACAATGCAGGTGTCGGTCATCAGCATGTGTAGACGAGTCATAGCAAGCTACAAGGACTCCATTACGCCGTGGGACATAAATGTTATCAACTGCACGTAGACGAGTCATAGCAGGCTACATGGACTCCTTTACACTGCGAGACATTTCCCCGAAGGGACAGACACGGCAGCAAGAAGGATACACGCGGGCCAATCAATGTGTCCGGAGCAGTAGCAAGCTACCAAGGCTCGGTGGAAGCACAAAGAGGCATTTCCCCGTAAATCAGGCTACAAAAGGTATACATCTAGGTGCTGAATCCCACACATACCAATTCATTTCAAACATACACGCAATATGCACGATATGTGTAGATACAACATGGCATCACAACAAAACTCTACGACATAACATTTATTTAGAAGGCTCCGAAGAGCCAACATAGTATAATGTTACAAGCAAGGTGGGTCACATGACCCAACATTCTAAGCATACAAAAGACAAGCGGAAGTTACATGTCTGAGTACAGACATCTAATAAAAGCGGCTGGAAGAGCCTGAAAAGCTACAACGACCCTACCAAAGGAGCCAGACTCCTGTCTGGGTTTCCTAGCTAATCCGTCGATGTCAACGTCAAGAAGAACATAGAATGAACAACGTCTATCTCTGTAAAAACGTAAATAAGCAACAGTTTGTACGAAGGTACTCAGGAAGTCTTACATCAGAACTAACTACGTATGCATCATTTATCAAGAACGGGATTGTGGGGTTTACTGCAGAATGCCAGCTTTGACCTTTGGCTAAACTACACTACGACAAAGTAACCAATGTATCACTACCCTCTCGTCTCCCTACGAGAGAGCACACACGAGTCCACATATTCACCATATCAATACACCATGGATCCTCTCTCGTCTTCCTACGAGAGGCCATCCATAGCACTCACACTTATCTGGAGTATTTTAGAGTATCCATTTAAATTATCTATGAACAATGCAAGTCTCCAAGTAGTCCATATCCGCGGACGCGACTATTCGAATAGATAGATTACCCTGCAGGGGTGTACTTCGTCACACATGCTTCCGCCACTTACCGCCATGTGCACGTAAAAAGGCACCTCGGCAACCTTCAAGCGGAAGCCCAGCAAGGGAGTCGACCACGGACGTTAACTTACAACGACTCACGTCCAAGGCAGTCGCCTATCTGAGTTGGAACCCATAATGGAAGTCCGGCCGAGGTTTCCAACATGGCCTCAAACGTTGTGTGCAGGTCCCCAAGCCGGTCCCGACTGGGCCGTTCATCCACTTCGCAGGCCCGGCCACACCTATCAACGTTTCGAACTACTGCGACTCCTGGACTGAGAACAGGGTAGGTTAATAGGCCGAGAGAGCTCGAGTTACCGGAGCCCAATGTGTGGTAGTAGCTAGTCTTGGAACAAAAACACGGAACTCAGTTCCTATGAGCGGCTTCAATGAGACAACCCACCATGTACTCCTACAGGGCCTCTCATCGCTACCTTTACCAAAACAGGTTCAACACATAACCCTCATCATCAGGACACAATCGTTTCACTCCGGTTCATCACCCAGATAAATCAGACCTGACACAACTCTAAGCATAGCAAAGCATAACAGGGTGATAGCACAACATGGCTCAAGCATCTACCAGGTATGCTAGGTTGCTTGGTTTCATCAATTTACTGTGACAATGACAGGTCATGCAAAGGAGTGGGTTCATCTACCGCAACACAAGTAGCAGTTGAATTGTATTGTCCTAATGCATTGAAATGAGAGGAAGAGCGAGAGAGTGGGATCGTATCGAATATGCTCAAGGGGGGGTTTGCTTGCCTGACACTTCTGAAGATAACAGTGAGTTTTCATCGGTGGCATCGATCTCAACGTCAGAGTAACGTCTACCGAGAGGGAACTACACCGGCAACAAGGAAATGAACACATTCAATGTTATGCAACATAAATGATGTATGATATGGCATGTTAAGGTACTCAATTGACCTAATGCAATAGCTAGTCACATTAGTTGAAGTGGAATTCAAATATATACTAAATTCCAACTCCAACACTATTTAACAAATTGTCCTAATCACCATTTGTCCTAGTTGATGTTGTTAACTTGCTCAAACATGCATGAGAATGGTATAAACAGATTCCTTGCATTTTTCTGATATTTTTTCATATATAAATTATTTCATTTGGAGCTATGGTTGAATTTTTATGAATTTTAGAAGTTTTGGTTATTTCTGGAATTTCCTGAATATCTTTTATCCAGAAATTATTAACTGCGTCAGCCTGACGTTATCTCTACGTCAGCTAGTCAAACGGTGCCGTCCAGTCAAACCGACATGTGGGGCCTACACGTCAGTGACACATTCACTTAACAGAGGTTAATTAATTTAGTTTAAACCTAACTAAAAACTGTTATTTGCTGGGCCCACATGTCATAGTCACAGGGCTCTAATTAAGCATGATTAGCACCTAAGCTAATGGTGCCATGCCAGCCGGCTGGAGATTAGCCGGCGACGACCACATCAGACGGTGGAGGCACGCCGGAACGGCTGCTCCGGCGCCCATTCGACGCGCGGAGGGGTTCTACAAGGAGCTCGCACTCGTGCGCATCCTAGGGAGCTCGCGGGAGGAAGCAGGGTCACCGGTGGCTATGGCGGCAGCGAGTTGGGCGGCAGCCGGAGCTCGGGTCGCTTGGGCGCGGGGCTGCAGTCCAAGAGGGAGCGATATGAGAGGCTAGGCAGCAACTACAGGCCTCTAGGAGCACGCTGGTGCAACTGGCTCGAGCTTGGATGCTCGGAAGCGAGGGCCTCATCGGCCATGGCGGCTGCCAGAGCGGGAGTTCACGGGAACAATGGCTACGCACGCGCGCGGCAAAAATAATAGAAGGGGAAACGATTAGGGGCTCACTGGGATTCTAATGGGGCCAAGGCTAGCTCGGGGGAAGCTGCGGTTGGAGCGAATCGACCGGCGGTGGTCCGGCGACCGGAGGTTGGAGAAGTTGGTGATGGCGTTGTTGCGGGTCTTCCGACTTGATTCCGCTGGCGAGGAGGCGAGGAGGGGCCCAACTGAGCTAGGGGACACGGGAGGGCGGCTCGACGAGTCCAGTGGCTGCGGTGGTTCACGGCGGCGGTCTCGGATGCATTCGGCCGTGTGTGCCGGAGAGAGCCAGAGGGGGATAGAGAGTGCAGGGAGTGAGGGAATCGGTCTGGGGCATCGTCCTGATCCTGTTGGCGACGGCTGGGGTGTAGGAGACGATGACACGGCGAAGCAGGAGCTGGCGCGGGCACTGGCCGTGCTCGGCTTCGCCTTTGCCTACTGGCAGAGGTAGAAGACGAGCCTGCCCCTTTGGGCTGGGCCTCTTCTGGCTCAGGTAAGTGGCCCAGGTACTTCTCCCTTTTCCATTTTTATCTGTTTTCTAATTTCTGCAATTTTGTTTTGGTTTATAATAAAATATAACCATTGCATAAAACCCTGGGAAGATATATATATATATATATATATATATATATATATATATATATATATATATATATATATATATATATATATATATGGACAGATGGACTTGTCCAAAGCCACACAATAATTCTCAGTATTTTTGAACATATATTTTATATATAGCAAATATATATCCAATGCAAATAGGGTTTGAATTAATTCGGGTACCCAATATAAAATGTTTCTATGATCCCAAAATATTGGTTGACATTTTTAAATCATGCCAATATTTTATTAGAATATCAGGGACATTTTCTTGGATCTTTTTGAAGAAAATTTTATATTGCTTATTTGACATGAATTTCCTTATGAGGCTTGATCACTTCCTCATTTCTTATTCAGAAGAAAATAAAAATGCATGCATGAATGCATTAGCAAGCAAAGTGAAACTAGGGCTGTGACAACTCACCCCCACTAAACAAGAATCTCGTCCCAAGATTCAATCGCAGGGTAAGAGGACAGAGGGGATACTAAACGATCACAATCTTCATGATCCAATTGCCCTTTCCGAAGATGTTGATTCATTGCACCAGGTTGATCTTGACAGCTCCGATTTTGAGAACTCCACCCAGCACGAAGACAAAGGGAACATGAAAAATTTACAAGAATCGATCTTCTTGAAGATCGAGCAACTCATGATCAACCCATGGAATGGGACGTCGAAACATCTCTGGAGCTGAAACACAAACCACACATCGAGAACTATGGAATGAGGCAGATGATGGAGGTTCAATTTGGTAGGCAACAATTCCACGCTAAAACAGATGGTGACAAGGTTTCAATGTAGCAAGGAAATAATTGCCATGATTCCATAATGGGGCACCTTAGGGGGGTGACTCATAGAGTTATCCCTTAAGTGCAAAAAAGAATTACTTTTGATACAGAGATCATTGGAACTGTTCATACCAGCCTAAGGCAATTCACAACGATCGTTTGAAGGAATTCGAGCGAATAGCATACTCAGCTGGAAGAGAAACTAGAGTTATAGGACAGCTCGGCAAAGGAAGGCACATTCCAATTGATACCGAGGATATAACCTAGTGTCTGAGCATGCTCTCAAGAACTTGAGCATTCCCACATTCATCAGGGTTTTACCAACATCCATGCCAAGGATCTTGGTCACATCATACTACCATGATGAATAATGATGGAGGATGCAGATGCAAAGGAAGACAACACTATCTCAGATTTCATGTTCACTATGCCAAGGGAGAGAAATCTGGATGACCGACCGATAGACATTTAGCACTCCTCTTCTAATGTTCTCCTTGATGTACTAGCATAACCCAATTGTAGGTCATGTTCGCTAACTAGAACATCAAGTAAAAGTTGGACTTCGGGATCACAAAAGGGTCCTCTTGGAAATATGCCCTAGAGGCAATAATAAAAGTAGTTATTATTATATTTCCTTGTTCATGATAATCGTTTATTATCCATGCTATAATTGTATTAATTGGAAACACTGATACATGTGTGGATACATAGACAACATTGTGTCCCTAGTATGCCTCTAGTAGACTAGCTTGTTGATCAAAGATGGTCAAGGTTTCCTAGCCATTGACATGACATGTCATTTGCTAACAGGATCACATCATTAGGAGAATGATGTGAAGGACAAGACCCAAACTATGAACGTAGCATATGATCGTGTCAGTTTATTTCTATAGTTTTCTGCATGTCAAGTATCTGTTCCTATGACCATGAGATCATGCAACTCACTGACACCGGAGGAGTACCTTGTGTGTATCAAACGTCGCAACGTAACTGGGTGACTATAAAGATGCTCTACAGGTATCTCCGAGGGTGTCTGTTGAGTGGGCATGGATCAAGACCGGGATTTGTTACTCCGTGTGACGGAGAGGTATCTCAGGGCCCACTCGGTAATACAACATCACAACAAGCCTTGCAAGCAATGTGACTAAAGTGTTAGCCACGGGATCTTGTATTACGGAACGAGTAAAGAGACTTGCCGGTAACGAGATTGAACTAGGTATAGAGATACCGACAATCGAATCTCGGGCAAGTAACATACCGAAGAACAAAGGGAACAACATATGGGATTAACTGAATCCTTGACATAGAGGTTCAACCGATGAAGATCTTCGTAGAATATGTAGGAACCAATATGGGCATCCAGGTCCCGCTATTGGTTATTGAGCGTAGAGGTGTCTCGGTCATGTCTACATAGTTCTCGAACCCGTAGGGTCTGCACACATAAGGTTCGGTGACGTTTCGGTAGTATAGAGTTATGTATGGTGGTGACCGAAGGTTGTTCGGAGTTCCGGATGAGATCCCGGACGTCACGAGGAGCTCCGGAATGGTCCGGAGGTAAAGATTGATATATAGGAAGTCCCGTTTTGGTCACCGGAAAAGTTTCGGGTACTTCGGTAGTGTACCGGGAGTGCCGGGAGGGTACCGGGGGACCATCGGGAGGGGCCTCTCGCCCCAAAGGACCTCATGGGCTGTGGGAGGAGGCAAACCAGCCCCTGGTGGGCTGGACGAAGCCCCCACTAAAGCCCATGCGGCTAGGGGTGGAAAAACCCAAGAGGTGGAAAAGGTTTCCAAGTGGGGGAGGAATCCTACTCCTAGTAGGATTGGAGTAGGACTCCTCCACCTCTCCCACTTCGGCCACACCTAGGGGCAGCCCTAGGGCGTCGGCCTCCCTCCCCTACCTCCTATATATACTGGAGGGGAGAGAGGGCAGCCGCACCAGAAAACCCTAAGCCACGGTGCAGCCCTCTCTCCCCAATAGATCAAGTCCTCTAGTTTTTCAGTAGTGCTTAGGCGAAGCCCTGTTGGAATAGTTCCACCACCACCGCCGCCGCGCCGTCGTGCTGCCGGAGAACTCATCTACCTCTCCGCTCCCTCTTGGTGGATCAAGAAGGCAGAGATCGTCATCGAGCTGTACGTGTGCTGAACGCGGAGGTGCTGTCCGTTCGGCACTAGATCGTGATTGGATCGTGGGACGCTCGGTGATTTGGATCGCGAACACGTTCGACTACATCAACCGTGCTTCTTAACGCTTCCCGCTTAGCGATCTACAAGGGTATGTAGATCCACTCTCCCTCTCATAGATGCTCATCACCATGGATAGATCTTGCGTGTGCATAGGAAATTTTTTGTTTCCCATGCAACGTTCCCCAACAATGGCATCATGAGCTAGGTCTATGTGTAGATAAGATCACGAGTAGAACACAAAGGAGTTTGTGGGCGTTGATATTCAGATTGCTTCCTCCCTTGGTCTTCTCTTGATTCAGCTTAGTTGGCGCGACAACCTCATGGCGACACGTTGATGGAGATCAAGATGATGGAGATCATGGTGTCATGCCGGTGACGATGGAGATCATGCCGGTGCTTTGGAGATGGAGATCAAAAGCACAAGTTCATGGCCATATAATGTCACTTATGATTTGCATGTGATGTTAATCCTTTTATGAATCTTATTTTGCTTAGGACAACGGTAGCATTATAAGGTGATCCCTCACTAAAATTTCAAGATAAAATTGTGTTCTCCCCGAGTGTGCACCGTTGCGAAAATTCGTCGTTTCGAGACACCACGTGATGATCGGGTGTGATAGACTCTACGTTCGCATACAACGAGTGCAAGCCAGTGTTGCACAAGCGGAACACTCGGGTTAAACTTGACGATCCTAGCATGTACAGACATGGCCTCGGAACACAAGAGACCGAAAGGTCGAACATGAGTCATATAGGAGATATGATCAACATGAAGATGTTCACCATTGAAACCACCTCAACTCACGTGATGATCGGACTTGAGTTGGTGAATTTGGATCATGTGACACTCGAATGACCAGAGGGATGTCAATTTGAGTGGGAGTTTTTAAGTAATATGATTAACTAAACTCATTATCTTGAACAATACTCTAAGTTGTCTTTGCAATATTTATGTTGTAGATCAATGGCTCGCGCAGTAGCACCCCTGAATTTTAATGCGTTCCTAGAGAAAGCTAAGTTGAAAGATGATGGAAGTAACTTTGTGGACTGGGCCCGTAATCTAAGGATTATCCTTACGGCTTCCCAAAAGGGTTATGTCCTTGATGCACCGCTTGGTGATCCACCCGCTCCAGTTGAGTCTCCAGACGTTGTGAACTCCTGGCAGGCTCGTTCTGATGATTACTCAATGGTTCAATGTGCAATGTTGTATGGCTTAGAACCGGGACTTCAAAGACGTTTTGAACGTCATGGAGCATATGATATGTTCCTAGAGTTGAAGTTTATCTTTCAGAAGAATGCCCGGATCGAGAGGTATGAGACCACCGATAAGTTCTATGCTTGCAAGATGGAGGAGAACGGGTCTGTCAGTGAACACATACTCAAAATGTCTGGGTATTCCACCCGTCTGGCTGAATTGGGGATGCCCCTTCCAGCAGAGGCGATCACTGACAGAGTTCTTCAATCATTGCCACCTAGCTACAAGAGCTTCGTGTTGAACTATAACATGCACGGGATGAACAAGTCAGTCGCCGAGCTGTTTGCGATGTTGAAAGTCGCTGAGTCTGAGATTCAGAAGGAGCATCAAGTGTTGTTGGTCAATAAAACCACTAGTTTCAAGAAGAATGGCAAGGGTAAGAAGGGTAACTCCAAGAAGAGTGGCAAAGCAGTTGCCCCTCCCGTGAAGAAACCCAAGGCTGGACCCAAGCCAGAAACTGAGTGCTTTCATTGCAAGGGAACTGGCCACTGGAAGCGGAACTGCCCCAAGTATTTGGCTGACAAGAAGGCGGCCAACAACAAACAAGGTATATATGATATACATGTTATTGATGTGTACCTTACCAACTCTCGTTGTAGTGCCTGGGTATTTGATACCGGTGCGGTTGCTCACATTTGCAACTCAAAACAGGAACTACGGAATAGACGGAGGCTGGCAAAGGATGAAGTGACGATGCGCGTGGGAAATGGTTCCAAGGTTGATGTGATCGCCGTCGGCACGCTTGCTCTTCGATTACCATCGGGATTAGTGATGAACCTGAATAATTGTTATTTAGTGCCTGCGTTAAGCATGAACATTATATCTGGATCTTGTTTATTGTGATATGGTTACTCATTTAAATCAGAGAATAATGGTTGTTCTATTTATATGAGTAATATCTTTTATGCTCATGCACCCAATGTGAGGGGTTTATTCTTATTGAATCTCAATAGTGATGATACACATGTTCATAACATTGATGCCAAAAGATGTAGATTTGATAATTATAGTACCACTTTCTTGTGGCACTGCCGTTTAGGTCATATTGGTGTAAAACGCATGAAGAAGCTCCATGCTGATGGACTTTTGGAGTCACTTGATTTTGAATCACTTGACACATCTGAACCATGCCTCATGGGCAAGATGACTAAAACCCCGTTCTCTGGAACAATGGAACGGGCAAGTGACTTGTTGGAAATCATACATACTGATGTGTGCAGTTCGATGAGCATTGAGGCATGCGGTGGATATCGTTATTTTCTCACCTTCACTGATGAGTTAAGTAGATATGGGTATATTTACTTAATGAAACGCAAGTCTAAAACGTTTGAAAAGTTCAAGCAATTTCAGAGTGAAGTTGAGAATCATCATAACAAGAAGATAAAATTCCTGCGATCTGATCGAGGAGGAGAATATCCGAGTTATGAGTTTGGCAGTCACTTAAGATAGTGTGGAATTGTTTCAAAATTGACACCGCCTGGAACACCACAACGTAATGGTTTGTCCGAACGTCGTAATCGAACCTTATTGGATATGGTGCGATCTATGATGTCTCTTGCCGATTTGCCACTATCGTTTTGGGGTTATGCATTAGAGACAGCTGCATTCACTTTAAATAGGGCACCATCGAAATCCGTTGAGACGACGCCATATGAACTGTGGTTTGGCAAGAAGCCAAAGTTGTCGTTTCTTAAAGTTTGGGGATGTGATGCTTATGTCAAAAAGCTTCAGCCTGAAAGCTGGAACCCAAAGCGGAGAAATGTGTCTTCATAGGATACCCAAAAGAGACAGTTGGGTATACCTTCTATCTCAGATCCGAAGGCAAAGTGTTTGTCGCTAAAAATGGAACATTTCTTGATAAAGAGTTTCTCTCGAAAGAATTGAGTGGGAGGAAGATAGAACTTGATGAGGTTGTTGAACCTTTACTTCAACCAGAGAGTAGCGCAGCGCAGAAAGATGTTTCTGTAGAGCCTACATCAATTGAAGAGGAAGTTGATGATGATGATCATGAAGCTTCGGATCAAGTTGCTATCGAACCTCGTAGGTCGACAAGGACGCGTACTGCTCCTGAGTGGTACGGCAACCCTGTCTTAGAGGTCATGTTGTTGTACAACAATGAACCTACGAGCTATGGATAAGCGATGATGGGGCCGGATTCCGAGAAATAGTTAGAGGGCATGGAATCCAAGATGGGATCCATGTATGAAAACAAAGTATGGGCTTTGGAAGTATTACCTGAAGGGCGAAAGGCCATTTAGAACAAATGGATCTTTAAGAGGAAGACGGACGCGGACGGTAATGTCACCGTCTATAAAGCTCGACTTGTGGAAAAGGTTTTTTCACAAGTTCAAGGAGTTGACTACGATGAGACCTTCTCACCTATAGCGATGCTTAAGTCCGTCAGAATCATGTTAGCAATAGCTGCCTTTTTCGATTATGAAATTTGGCAGATGGATGTCAAAACAGCGTTCCTTAACGGTTTTCTTAAGGAAGAGTTGTATATGATGCAACCAGAAGGTTTTGTCGATCCAGAGAATGCTGACAAAGTTTGCAAACTCCAGCGATCCATTTATGGACTGGTGCAAGCATCTCGGAGTTGGAATCTTCGCTTTGATGAGGTGATCAAAGCGTTTGGGTTTATACAAGTTTACGGAGAAGCTAGTATTTACAAGAAAGTGAGTGCGAGCTCTATAGCGTTTCTAATATTATATGTGGATGACATATTGCTGATTGGAAACAATATAGAAATGTTGGAAAGCGTGAAGGAATATTTGAACAAGAGTTTTTCAATGAAGAACCTAGGAGAAGCTGCTTTCATATTAGGCATCAAGATCTATAGAGATAGATCGAGACGCCTAATAGGACTTTCACAGAGCACATACCTTGACAAAGTTTTGAAGAAGTTCAAAATGAATCAGTCCAAGAAGGGGTTCTTGCCTGTATTTCAAGGTGTGAAGTTGAGTAAGACTCAATGCCCAGTGACTGCAGAAGATAGAGAAAAGATGAGTGTCGTCCCCTATGATTCAGCCATAGGCTCCATCATGTCTGCAATGCTATGCACAAGACATGATGTCAGCCTTGCCATAAGTATGGCCGGAAGGTTTCAAAGTGATCCAGGAATGGAACACTGGACGGCGGTCAAGAATATCCTGAAGTACCTGAAAAGGACTAAGGACATATTTCTCGTTTATGGAGGTGATCAAGAGCTCGTCGTAAAGGGTTACGTTGATGCAAGCTTTGACACTGATCCGAATGACTCTAAGTCGCAAACCGGATACATATTTATTCTCAATGGGGGTGAGGTAAGCTGGTGCAGTTCCAAGCAAAGCGTGGTAGCTGATTCTACATGCGAAGCGGAGTACATCGCTGCCTCGGAGGCGGCGAAGGAGGGTGTCTGGATGAAGGAGTTCATGATAGATCTTGGAGTAGTGCCTAGTGCACTAAACCCAATGACTCTGTTCTGTGACAACACTGGTGCTATTGCTCTAGCCAAGGAACCAAGGTTTCACAAGAGGACCAGACACATAAAGCGATGTTTCAATTCCATCCGCGATTACATCAAGGAGGATGACATAAATATTTGCAAAGTGCACACGGATCTGAATGTTGCAGATCCGATGACTAAACCTCTTCCAAGGGCTAAACATGATCAACACCAGAACTGTATGGGTGTTAGATTCATTACAATGTAAATCACATAGTGATGTGACCTAGATTATTGACTCTAGTGCAAGTGGGAGACTGTTGGAAATATGCCCTAGAGGCAATAATAAAGGTAGTTATTATTATATTTCCTTGTTCATGATAATCGTTTATTATCCATGCTATAATTGTATTAATTGGAAACACTGATACATGTGTGGATACATAGACAACACTGTGTCCCTAGTATGCCTCTAGTAGACTAGCTTGTTGATCAAAGATGGTCAAGGTTTCCTAGCCATAGACATGAGATGTCATTTGATAACAGGATCATATCATTAGGAGAATGATGTGATGGACAAGACCCAAACTATGAACGTAGCATATGATCATGTCAGTTTATTGCTATAGTTTTCTGCATGTCAAGTATCTGTTCCTATGACCATGAGATCATGCAACTCACTGACATCGGAGGGGTACCTTGTGTGTATCAAACGTCGCAACGTAACTGGGTGACTATAAAGATGCTCTATAGGTATCTCCGAGGGTGTCTGTTGAGTGGGCATGGATCAAGACTGGGATTTGTTACTCCGTGTGACGGAGAGGTATCTCGGGGCCCACTCGGTAATACAACATCACAACAAGCCTTGCAAGCAATGTGACTAAATTTGTAGCCACGGGATCTTGTATTACGGAACGAGTAAAGAGACTTGCCAGTAACGAGATTGAACTAGGTATAGAGATACCGACGATCGAATCTCGGGCAAGTAACATACCGAAGAACAAAGGGAACAACATATGGGATTAACTGAATCCTTGACATAGAGGTTCAACCGATGAAGATCTTCGTAGAATATGTAGGAACCAATATGGGCATCGAGGTCCCGCTATTGGTTATTTACCGTAGAGGTGTCTCGGTCATGTCTACATAGTTCTCGAACCCACAGGGTCTGCACACTTAAGGTTCGGTGACGTTTCGGTAGTATAGAGTTATGTATGGTGGTGACCGAAGGTTGTTCGGATTCCCGGATGAGATCCCGGACGTCACGAGGAGCTCTGGAATGGTCCGGAGGTAAAGATTGATATATAGGAAGTCCCGTTTTGGTCACCGGAAAAGTTTCGGGTACTTCGGTAGTGTACCGGGAGTGCCAGGAGGGTACCGGGGGACCATCGGGAGGGGCCTCTCGCCCCAAAGGGCCTCATGGGCTGTGGGAGGAGGCAAACCAGCCCCTGGTGGTCTGGCCGAAGCCCCCACTAAAGCCCATGCGGCTAGGGGTGGAAAAACCCAAGAGGTGGAAAAGGTTTCCAAGTGGGGGAGGAATCCTACTCCTAGTAGGATTGGAGTAGGACTCCTCCACCTCTCCCACTTCGGCCGCACCTAGGGGCAGCCCTAGGGCGCCGGCCTCCCTCCCCTTCCTCCTATATATACTGGAGTGGAGAGAGGGAAGCCGCACCAGAAAACCCTAAGCCACGGTGCAGCCCTCTCTCCCCAATAGATCAAGTCCTCTAGTTTTTCAGCAGTGCTTAGGCGAAGCCCTGTTGGAATAGTTCCACCACCACCGCCGCCGCGCCATCGCGCTGCCGGAGAACTCATCTACCTCTCCGCTCCCTCTTGCTGGATCAAGAAGGCAGAGATCGTCATCGAGCTGTACGTGTGCTGAACGTGGAGGCGCCGTCCGTTCGGCACTAGATCGTGATTGGATCGCGGGACGCTCGGCGATTTGGATCGAGAAGACGTTCGACTATATCAACCGTGTTTCTTAACGCTTCCCGCTTAGCGATCTACAAGGGTATGTAGATCCACTCTCCCTCTCGTAGATGCTCATCACCATGGATAGATCTTGCGTGTGCGTAGGAAATTTTTTGTTTCCCATGCAACGTTCCCCAACAGGTCCATGAGGAACAACTTCTAGAATAAGTCATATGAAATCCTCATGTAGAAGTGGTCAAATTCGCTGAATCAAGATACTATAATGATAGATCCGCCGACTAGGTGTGTCGGTCAAAACATCAACCTTGAGGAAACCTACATCATAGATCTTGGGAAAAATTCAACCATCATATCTGCCTGAGATTCAGATCTGGTTGGTGATAGGGTATTTCAGGCTCAACCTACCTGAAGGAGAAAGGTTGCCACACAAATTGACGAGATGACGTTGCAGGATTCTTAGGAAATGAACTACAGAAGAAAGCTCCAAAACATGAGCTGGATTGCAAGACTCAGGTGGACACACTGTCCAAGACAATCGTGGCCATATGGAGTTCTTACAACAAAACACTACCGAGTTCTGGTGGGGAACCATTATTGGAGGATAGCGAAGTCTTGTGCATAGCCTAGTATTAGCACTTACAGACTCCTTTTTCCTTGAACAAGTCAATCAGTGGCTTGGTGTGCTAGGGATACATATGGACTGGAGATGACTAGTCTATCAACCCATAGAATACTTCGCACAGGCATGGTTGACTTGGGATGACTCCGTAGACAACAAAATAACTTATCCCGAATTCACGGCAACAACTTGCATCATGTACACGTGATTCAGAGGAAGTTAATTCTTACACCATACATATACTTTGGGTACGAGGCCTGAAGATAATGCCTACAAAAGTTTCCAATACTGGCTTAATGTTCATCATGATTTATGGAGGAGATAAGGATGTTGTCGATGGGCTCTACAACAATTCATCAAGATATCCATGAAGATGGAATTCCACAACTATGTGAGCAAGATAATAGCATTGGTCAGACCAAATGATATAATGGTGCATGCTCGAGGAAAAAAAACTATGAGTAAAACAACATTACGATAATCGTTGGTTCTGATTTTTGATTTGACGATAGCCCACACTCAAATCAAAGATTGGACAAGACAATAGATGCAACAATTGATCACAAGGATCAATCGATCAAGATATCATCTTTATTCTACACACACAAACACATACAAAGATATCCCTTTGGCATGAACTAAGTTAGATCAAGCTTTTATCTTTCAACTCTCCAAGTTGTTGTTTACCTTAACCAACTAGCTCAGGGGTATCCAACGCAGATTCTTGGAGACGGGGTGGCTTACAGGAAACCAACTTGATCACGAACTCAACATGACGGTCAGAGAACAACCCGGTGATACTCCCGAGAAGATATTTGGAAAATCACGGACCACCGATATGTTATCAAGCTCGGGAACAATCTTGCTTTTCAGGGCAAGATGATATGATCAAAAGAGCGAAGGATTGACACAATCCTAACTCGTTGATCGAATAGTGCACCATGAAAGATGGACTAGGTGGCACAATCAATTTTAGAATGATGATTCAATTACCAACACACCACGAATGAAATTATTGTCCATTAACTTCCAAGAAATGGAATTGCTAGGAGTATTGATTTCACACATCACGGTTCACTTGTCGACGTTCTGGTTACAACCAACACGGAGGCCAAGGAACGAATAATGATGGCGAGAAGTACCACTATATCAAGAATTCATGAGAGGTGGTGCAATTCTCAAGATACTCTTGACATAAAGAGGGTAATACTTCAAGATAGAACAAAGCAAAAGCTGGATTGGTATTTTGATCTGCGGAATACAACTGCTTTGACCCAATCCAAGAAATGGATAAGGTACGGGAGGTTGTTTCGCCCAGTCATTCTGAAATAGAATGGCTTGACAGACCACAAGAATAATATGCATCGATGAATACGAATGCACAATTACTCTTGACTATCCACTGATAGACGAGGGTCAGAATACAACTGAGAAGGGGCAACTCAAGAGCAGATGATTCTTCTGGGTTGTAGATGCATAGGTTAACATGTCGAACGAGTTCGACATAATTCTTCCGGATAACCCATGCAGAAGGAAATAATTGGTAGGCCCACAACTATGGAATGGAGAAATCATGAAGAGCACTCTTGTTGTGATCTTCAGTATACGAGGAGCTCCTGCCATGACTATTTCATGGTATTGGAAGAATGATAAACCACGAACCTTGAAGACTATAACAAGGTTACTAATCATCCTAAAGGAACGAGCAAACACTATCAACATGAGTGAACAGAATGATTCTCGGGTTCAGGAACCCGGATATAGAAAACCTACTAGCTAAGTAGCATCACAGGATGCTTTCGATAACGATGGCCAGAATTATCACACTGGGAACACAAAACACAATTAGACTATTGGGTGGTTCTCCGAGATAACATGGTTTCCTAACACTTCAACAAATACGTCAAGGTAATGGAGTACCTCAACACGATAATTGGTGTGCTTTGTCTGGCCAAAAGACATTAACTCTGGAGGAAAGGATTTACAAACGCATCAGATCATTTAGAAACCTTGGATAACTCGGACAGCATAACGGCTGTACGGGCATGAAATATGAGGCAACCTCCATGAAATTGACAACATAACAACTGAATTCTTATGGAGACATCGATCCAGGAAAACAAAACATTTCCTATAGGTCTCCAGCATAGTAACTCGTCATCCTGATAGATAGATGAGAAAGCCTAGTTTTAAACCCCGTAGAATAAAGAAGAGGGTGACTCGGAATATGAATGACACAGGGAAAGGAGTAAAAAGAATCTTACGTTCCCTTCCAAAATCAATTCCCTTATATAACTAGAGCAGTTCTAGACTCAACATCGACCAGTTTGGCTTGGTAATCCTACAGGCAGTCAAGCTCTGATACCAATGCTGTCGGGACCCCGATCCTGAGCCATATGAATCCAGCCTGTAACATGTCACACCACTTTGCGGCCTCACGCACGGTAACCCACGGCTGCACCTTACCTTGGCCGGGACCATTTGCGCCTTTTGGCTCATGGATATGAACATGTCGCTAGCATTCACACGACAAAGAACCCGGGGCGACATGACTAGTTATAGACCCAAGTGGCACAACCGTACAGGGACAGGCATACGTAACCCAACAATGCAGGTGTTGGTCATCAGCGTGTGTAGACGAGTCATAGCAAGCTACAGGGACTCCATTACGCCGTGGGACATAAATGTCGTCAACTGCGCGTAGACGAGTCATAGCAGGCTACATGGACTCCATTACACTGCGAGACATTTCCCCGAAGGGACAGACACAATAGCAAGAAGGATACACGCTGGTCAATCAATGTGTCAGGAGCAGTAGCAAGCTACCAAGGCTCGGTGGAAGCACAAAGACGCATTTCCCCGTAAAGCAGGCTACTAAAGGTATACAGCTAGGTGTCGAATCCCACAGATACCAATGCATTCCAAACATACACGCAATATGCACGATATGTGTAGATACAACATGGCATCACAACAAAACTCTATGACATAAAATTTATTTAGAAGGCTTCGAAGAGCCAACATAGTATAATGTTACAAGCAGGGTGGGTCACATGACCCAACATTCAGAGCATACAAACAACAAGCGGAAGTTACATGTCTGAGTACAGACATCTAATAAAAGCGGCTAGAAGAGCCTGAAAAGCTACAACGACCCTACCAAAGGAGCCAGACTCCTGTCTGGGTTTCCTAGCTAATCCGTCGATGTCAACGTCAAGAAGAACATAGAATGAACAACGTCTATCTCTATAAAAACGTAAATAAGCAACAGTGAGTACGAAGGTACTCAGCAAGTCTTACATCAGAACTAACTACGTATGCATCATGTATCAAGAACGGGATTGTGGGGTTTACTGCAGAATGCCAGCTTTGACCTTTGGCTAAACTAGACTACGACAAAGTAACCAATGTATCACTACCCACTCGTCTCCCTACGAGAGAGCACACACGAGTCCACATATTCACCATATCAATACACCACTATGGATCCTCTCTAGTCTTCCTACGAGAGGCCATCCATAGCACTCACACTTATCTGGAGTATTTTAGAGTATCCATTTAAATAATCTATGAACAATGCAAGTCTCCAAGTAGTCCATATTCGCGGACGCGACTATTCGAATAGATAGATTACCCTGCAGGGGTGTACTTCGTCACACATGCTTCTGCCACTTACCGCCATGTGCACGTAAAAAGGCACCTCGGCAACCTTCAAGCGGAAGCCCAGCAAGGGAGTCGACCACGGACGTTAACTTACAACGACTCATGTCCAAGGCAGTCGCCTATCTGAGTTGGAACGCATAATGGAAGTCCGGCCGAGGTTTCCAACATTGCCTCAAACGTTGTGTGCAGGTCCCCAAGCCGGTCCCGACTGGGCCGTTCATCCACTTCGCAGGCCCGGCCACACCTATCAACGTTTCGAACTACTGCGACTCCTGGACTGAGAACAGGGTAGGTTAATAGGCCGAGAGAGCTCGAGTTACCGGAGCCCAATGTGTGGTAGTAGCTAGTCTTGGAACAAAAACACGGAACTCAGTTCCTATGAGCGGCTTCAATGAGACAACCCACCATGTACTCCTACAGGGCCTCTCATCGCTACCTTTACCAAAACAGGTTCAACACATAACCCTCATCATCAGGACACAATCGTTTCACTCCGGTTCATCACCCAGATAAATCAGACCTGACACAACTCTAAGCATAGCAAAGCATAACAGGGTGATAGCACAACATGGCTCAAGCATCTACCAGGTATGCTAGGTTGCTTGGTTTCATCTATTTACTGTGACAATGACAGGTCATGCAAAGGAGTGGGTTCATCTACCGCAACACAAGTAGCAGTTGAATTGTATTGTCCTAATGCATTGAAATGAGAGCAAGAGCGAGAGAGTGGGATCGTATCGAATATGCTCAAGGGGGGGTTTGCTTGCCTGACACTTCTGAAGATAACACTGAGTCTTCATCGGTGGCATCGATCTCAACGTCAGAGTAACGTCTACCGAGAGGGAACTATACCGGCAACAAGGAAATGAACACATTCATTGTTATGCAACATACATGATGTATGATATGGCATGTTAAGGTACTCAATTGACCTAAAGCAATAGCTAGTCATATTAGTTGAAGTGGAATTCAAATATATACTAAATTCCAACTCCAACACTATTTAACAAATTGTCCTAATCACCATTTGTCCTAGTTGATGTTGTTAACTTGCTCAAACATGCATGAGAATGGTATAAACAGATTCCTTGCATTTTTCTGATAATTTTTCATATATAAATTATTTCATTTGGAGCTATGGTTGAATTTCTATGAATTTTAGAAGTTTTGGTTATTTCTGGAATTTCCTGAATATCTTTTATCCAGAAATTATTAACTGCGTCAGCCTAACGTCATCTCTATGTCAGCTAGTCAAACGGGGCCGTCCAGTCAAACCTGACGTGTGGGGCCTACACGTCAGTGACACATTCACTTAACAAAGGTTAATTAATTTAGTTTAAACCTAACTAAAAACTGTTAGTTGCTGGGCCCACATGTCATAGTCACAGGGCACTACTTAAGCATGGTTAGCACCTAAGCTAACGGTGCCACGCCAGCCGACCGGAGATTAGCCGGCGACGACCACATCAGACGGCGGAGGCACGCCGGAACGGCTGCTCCGGCGCCCATTCGACGCGCGGAGGGATTCTACAAGGAGCTCGCGCTCGTGCGCATCCTAGGGAGCTCGCGTGAGGAAGCAGGGTCGCCGGTGGCTAAGGCGGCAGCGAGTTGGGCGGCGGACGGAGCTCGGGTCGCTTGGGCGCGGGGCTACAGTCCAAGAGGGAGTGATATGAGAGGCTAGGCAGCAACTACGGGCCTCCAGGAGCACGCTGGTGCAACTGGCTCGAGCTTGGATGCTCGGAAGCGAGGGCCTCATCGGCCATGACGGCTGCCGGAGCGGGAGCTCGCGGGAACAATGGCTACACACGCGCGCGGCAAAAATAATAGAAGGGGAAACGATTAGGGGCTCACTGGGATTCTAATGGGGCCAAGGCGAGCTCGGGGGAAGCTGCGGTTGGAGCGAATCGACCGGCGACGGTCCGGCGACCAGAGGTTGGAGAAGATGGTGATGGCATTGTTGCGGGCCTTCCGACTTGATTCCGCTGGCGAGGAGGCGAGGAGGGGCTCGTCTGAGCTAGGGGACACGGGAGGGCGGCTCGGCGAGGCCAGTGGCTGCGGTGGTTCACGGCGGCGGTCTCGGTTGCGTTCGGCCGTGTGTGCTGGAGAGGGCCAGAGGGGGATAGATAGTGCAAGGAGTGAGGGAATCGGTCCGGGGCGTCGTCCTGATCCTGTTGGCGATGGCTGGGGGTGTAGGAGACGACGACACGGCGAAGCAGGAGCTGGCGCGGGCACTGGCCGTGCTCGGCTTCGCCTCTGCCTACTAGCAGAGGTAGAAGACGAGCCTGCCCCTTTTCCATTTTTATCTGTTTTATAATTTCTGCAATTTTGTTTTGGTTTATAATAAAATATAACCATTGCATAAAACCCTGGGAAGATATATATATGTGGACAGATGGACTTGTCCAAAGCCACACAATAATTCTCAGTATTTTTGAACATATATTTTTTATATAGCAAATATATATCCAATGCAAATAGGGTTTGAATTAATTCTGGTACCCAATATAAAATGTTTCTATGATCCCAAAATATTGGTTGACATTTTTAAATCATGCCAATATTTTATTAGAATATCAGGGACATTTTCTTGGATCTTTTTGAAGAAAAATTTATATTGCTTATTTGACAAGAATTTCCTTATGAGGCTTGATCACTTCCTCATTTCATATTCAGAAGAAAATAAAAATTCATTCATGAATGCATTAGCAAGCAAAGTGAAACTAGGGCTGTGACAACTTGCAACCCGATGCGAAAGAGAGGTTGTCAATCTCTCTACGGTAAAAAGATAGATTAGGTAGTGATAGATAGGAGAGATAGATCTCTCAAGTACACAAAATAGAAAAGGCAACTAAAATATGCAGCAAAATGTTTTTGGTTTTTTGGTTTCGTAGATCTGAAAACAAAGATGCAAAAAGATAGATCTGAAAGCAATATGTTGGAAAAGTAGACCCGGGGCCGTAGGGTTCACTATTGGCTTCTCTCATGAGTATAGCGCACGGTGGGTGAACAAATTACTGTTGGGCAATTGATAGAAAATTGAATAGTCATGATGATATCCAAGGCGATGATCATTATATAGGCATCACGTCCAAGATAGGTAGACCGACTCCTGCCTTCATCTACCTCTATTACTCCACACATCGACCGCTATCCAGCATGCATCTAGTGTATTAAGTTCATGAAAAAACGGAGTAATACAATAAGAACGATGACATGATGTAGACAAGATCTATTCATGTAGGAATAGACCCCATCTTGTTATCCTTAATAGCAACGATACATGTGTGTCTTGATGCCCCTTCTGTCACTGGGAAAGAACACCGCAAGATCGAACCCATCACAAAGCACCTCTTCCCATGGCAAGAAAAATCGATCTAGTCAGCCTAACTAAACCAAAGATTCGAAGAAGAAATATGATGCTATAAGCAATCATGCATATAAGAGATCAAAGAGGACTCAAATAATATTCATGGATAGAAACGGATCATGAACTCAAAATTCATCGGATCCCAACAAACACACCACAAAAGTTTACATCAAATAGATCTCCAAGAGACCATTGTATTGAGAATCATAAGAGAGAGAGGAAGCCATCTAGCTACTGCCTACGGACCCGTAGGTCTATGGTTGACTACTCACGCATCATCGGAGAGGCACCTATGAGGAAGATGAACCCCTCTGTGATGGTGTTTAGATTGGATCTCGCGGTTCTGGAACTTGCGGCGGCTGGAATTTTGTTTCGTCGACTCCCCTAGGGTTTTTGGAATATTTGGGCATTCATAGGCATCAGAGGCGGTGGAGAGGGGTCCCGAGGAGGGCACAACCCATCAGGGCGCACCGGGGCCCCCCTGGCATGCACTGGTGGGTTGTGGTCTCCTCGGCCCACTTCTCCGGTACTTCTTCGGCCCACTGGGTGTCTTCTGGTCCAGAAAAAATCTCCAAAAAGTTTCGTCGCGATTGTCGGCATTCTGGGAACGGGGGTACCTAGACCTGCCTGCCTGCGGCCCAGGGCAGGGCCACCTCACGAGTCAAGCATGGCCTGGCATGGCCCCACTCAAGGCAAGTCCATCGCGAGGACCCGAGCTCGCGAGGGAAGCAGCACCAAGACCAGCAAGGATGGGCCTCCTCAGGCCCCCTCTCGAGCGGCGGAGATCTCTATGTAGAACCCGGCCTCAGGAGTCAAGGATGATGCAAGGAGGGACAGGCGGGCGCCAGTGTGCCAGGCGGTGCAGTTTCCCCTTTTGTGCAAAGGGAGCAAGGACGTACGTGGGTTCCCAAAGCGCCACCAGATGGTTTCCATTCTGGTGAAACAAGACCATGACCACGAGCCCCGCAGGACGGATGTCATCGCCGAGCCCACCTCTGCATCATCGGCAGCCACTTTGCAGGCGAAGACCACCTTTGGATAGGGCGGGGATGTACCCCTGTCCCCCTTCGAATTTGGCCATTGTGGGATCCCTTCCCACCATTGCGATAAAGGAAGAGGACCCGGGCGGCGGCTATATATAGAGGCTAGGTAGCACCGTAGAGAAGGGACAAGGAGGGAGAGACAACAAGAGAGGCAAAGAGCCAAGAACACCACTCGAGCTCCCTCACGAGGCTCCTCACCACTGTACTAGTTCATCCACCACACCTCCTCGTGAGGCAATCCACCAAAGCAGGAGTAGGGTATTACGCTTCGCAGTGGCCCGAACCTGGGTAAACCATCGTGTGCATCTGCTTCCTCGTCATTGTGTGAGTCCTTCGTAGAAATCATCGAGTCGCGAGCTACGTAGGGCGAGGCTGCAGGGGATCTTCGCACACGCCCCTGTGTTCGAACTTCTTGGGGTTTTGCGGAGGCCGAAATCCGACATTTGGCGCGCCAGGTAGGGGGCGTGTCGAAGTCTTCCTCAAGCCATGTTCTTTCTCCGCCTCGCCGCTCCGATGTTTGATGCCCGCCGAGCACGTGCCGAGCGCCGAGCTGCCCACGTAGCCCAGACGACGCCCGTGGCACTCAAGGGTGGCGCGCTCTCCTGGCTCCTCAACCTCCCGGAGGGGTCCATCACCTCCTGGGACGACCTGCACAAGCGCTTCGTCGCCAACTTCCAAGGTACCCGCGACCGAGCGCTCACCATGAACGATCTGCGTCGTGTGAAGCAGCAGGAGGGGGAGACCCTGCACAAATTCATACAGCGCTTCACGACCACCCGCCTCAAGATCCCAAGGGCGTCGGACGAGGCTATCATCTCCGCGTTCACCGACGGCGTCAAGGACCTCAAGATGAAGGAGGAGCTCGCCATGAACGACGAACTGTGCTCAGCCCTGGAGATGTTCAACCTGGCGAACAGGTGCGCCAAGGCCGAAGAGGGCCGCCTATCGCTCCGCGAGCCTCCGTCGGCAGAGCCAGAGGACAAGAAGACCAAGGCCAAGGAGGCGAAGCGCAAGGCCCCCGCGGTGCTTGCGGCCGAGCCTGAGGCGAAGCGCAGCCGAGGTGAAGAACCCCCCGCAGGAGGGCAGCCGTCCTGCATCTTCCACGGCACCAACAACCATGACACCATCGACTGCCAGGAGCTCAAACTGGTCCATGACGAGCACTTCGGCCGGCGCCCTGGACGCGTGGACCGTGGCTTCGGACGCGGCGGAGGCCACGACGGAGGCCGTTGGGATAACCGGGAGCCGCGTCAGGAGTGGCGAGACCGGCCTCGGGAGGACCGCTGGCGCGATCAAGCTCGAGAGGACCGATGGCGTGACGACCCTCCGGAGGGGTGACGCCGTGGCCAGCCTCGCGAGGCTCGTCCTCGTGAGGCCGGCCTGCCACCACTACCGCCGCCACCACTACCGCCGCCACCCAGAAGGAAGGAAGAGGATAGGCAAGACGGTGGGGCTGGGGGCTTCCAGGAGGTCAGGGCGATAGCCCGTATCCTGGGCGGCGCCCAAGCCCCGGCGTCGAACCGCATCTTCAAGCAGTTCACGTGGGAGGTGAACGCAGCTATCCCGAAACCCGAAACCATGTGCCCCCTCAAGTTGTCCCAGACCGCAATCACCTTCGACTCAAAGGATCAGCTCAGGTGCTCGGCCATGGCCGGCACGCTCCCCATGCTGTGCACTCCGACCATCAGCAACGTCCTCGTCACCAAGACCCTCATTGATAGTGGAGCAGGGCTAAATGTCCTCTCCACTGAAACCTTCGAGACGCTCCAAGTATCTTACGACCAGCTCATGCCGACCAAACCCTTCTCAGGAGTCACAGATGGGTCCACCGTCCCCATTGGGCAAGTGCGCCTGCCCGTCACCTTCGGCGGACGCAAGAACTACCACACCGAGACCATCGTCTTCGACGTCGCACACATCCACCTCCCGTACAACGCGATCCTTGGGTACCCGGCCCTCGCCAAGTTCATGGCGGTGACTCATCATGGCTACAATGTCCTCAAGATGCCAGGGAGTGGCGGCGTCATCACCGTCTCCTGCGATGAGAAGAATGCCGTCTGCTCCCTCGAGCGTGCTTACCGCGCCGCGGCGGCCGAGCGCTCGGACGACGAGGAAGATGCCCTGCCTCATTTGGATGCACGCAGGAAGAAGAAGCGGCTCCTCACCGTAGGGCGCCAGGGGGCTGGGACCTCCAAGGATGGCGCCTCAGGCTCTGCGCCCGGGGACAGGGCCCCACCCTCCATCGCATAGGAAGGCGCGCTCGGTGCCCCCCTTGGGTCGGGCTCGGGGGCTTCCACCCGGGGAGCTTCCGGCCTGGCCGGTGAGACAAGGGAGGCGCTCGGGCACAACCTGAAGGCGCGTCCTGACGCGCGTCTGCCTGAACCAGGAGCACGGCGCGAGGCGCCGAGCTCGCGAGAGTCCGTCATCAGAGCGATCGAGGAGCTTCAGGAGGCACAGGCCATGCGAGGCAGGAGCTGCCCTGCACCGCCAAGCGCAGCCGCCATCGTCGGCCCGGTCGACAAGCCGCGCATCTGCGTCAACGCGCTCGCAATCAATAGGGCCGCGTCCCAGGACCTCTTCTGGTCGACGCGCGCCGATCGCGGATGGGTCTACCCGCGCAACTATGTCTGCATGCCCTTCGGCCTGGCGAACGCAGGCACCACGTTCCAGCGCTTTACCCAGGCCATGCTCATACCTTGCCTGGCAAGGCGCGATGAGGAGTTGGAGGAGATGCCCGGACCGAGCGAGGGTCCCGAGACTTAGGAGGCGGCGAACCCGTGAGGGACACGCTCACGGAGGTACAAGATCAGGCTACGACGGCAGCTTCAACTCTTCAGCGGCATGGCCGCCAAGTGATTTTTTGGTTTGTGCCAGGTAACCTTTTGGTTTACTCCATTTGAGGGCGGCCACTGGGCCGGATTATCCTCAGGTGACCAGGGCATACCCCTGCAGCCGCCTCATTTACGCATATTTCAGCAACTTTTTCATGCATGTGATCTGTTTCCTAACGTTTCACCTTGCCTGCATGGCTCTCTGCCGGCGTGAATGTCGCCGCACCCGAATGATCCTACCTTCGACCGCCTCATGAGAGGACTGGGCACGGCGTCTGTGCTCGGGTCCGTCCCTGCAGCGTCGATAAATCCAGTGGCTGAGCTCTGTCTGGCGGGCCGGCCCCGTTCACGTCACCTCCTGGGGTCACTGGTGCTTGGCCCTCTCATGCGATGGCCCTCGGGAGCACATTCGGCGCGGGTTTCTCCAAAATTTGCAGGACCTCAGACGGCGCTATCTACAAGAAGATCCAGGTGCAAACCGCCTTTGAGGTAGGGACCTCGCGATTCCAAAGCTCCCAGATACACCTCCCAGTTCTACCGTGCAAGCCACGCGTACGAACTCAATGGGCTGTACACGTGGAGCCCCCCGAGGACGCGGAGGGGTTCCTTCCCACGCAATGTGGAAGCCCCATGCTCCGCGCTGGCGGACAACACGGTCCACCAATGACTATACCCACGCAAGGTGGAAGCCCCATGCTCCGTGCTGGCGGACAACACGGTCCACCAATGACTATGCCCACACAATGTGGAAGCCCTATGCTCCGTGCTGGGGATAAACAACTGAGGGCGCCCCAGCGGCTGCATCCAACCTCAGGAAGGCTCCTTGCGGCCCCGTCTCGCTGCATTCCCTGGGATGTTCGCGCGAGGGGGCTGCATGGGGGCTGCTGCCGGGCCAAGCCTGGTACACGCCACCTCCCCAGGTCTGCCAAACCTGGTCTTCGCGCGCCCCTCTCAGGAAAAGCTGGCGAGGAAAGGTATGGGAGCCGCTCGTACATCAAGGGGGACTCCTGAGCATCGCGACTCAGGAGCCTCACTGGCCACGTAGCCCCTCACCCCTTGGCACCGTCCTGGTGATACGGACGGCCCAACGGCGGCTGAGGTATGCGCGGGGCCGGGCCCTGCCGACGCAGAGCTCAAAGCGCTCAAAACCCCTAAGGAGGATGCTGGAACTCGTACGTCAAGGGGGACTCCTGAGCATCGCGACTCAGGAGCCTCACTAACCACGTAGCCCCTCACCCCTTGGCACCGTCCTGGTGATCCGGACGGCCCAACGGCGGCTGAGGTATGTGCGGGGCCGGGCCCTGTCGACGCAGTGTGCAAGGTGTTCAAAATTCCCAAGTTAACCCAGTCTTCACCATGTTCGCTTCATGAGTGTCGTCGTTTTCTCACGGGGGGGGGGGGGGGGGGTGCACTGGGACGGCAGATGCCATGGGATGGCTTAGGAGGTGAGAGCAAGGCTGCAGTGGAGATCCGGGACGGGATAGGGCAACAGCACACGGTGGTTTACCCAGGTTTGGGGTTCTCCGGAGAGATAATACCCCTACTCCTGCATGTCTGTATATGAGGTGTATTGCAGTACAGAGTTGCTCCTGGAGCTGTATGGGAGAGGAGAGCCATGAGGCTTCTTGCCTCATATGTGTGTACGTGTGTAGGCATGAGAGGAATGAGAGAGTGAGAGAGAGCCTGGAGAGCTTCAGGGAGCTCTCACGTGCGTGTGAATGAATGCCCTTGGAGGCTTCCCCCCGGAGTGAGCTCCCCTGGTGCCTCTTATATAGGGAGGCCCAGGGGACAAGGGGGGGCCCACTGGCCAACTATCTACTATTGGAGGAGACATGAGAGGGGACGCATGATGCAGGCTACAGTGCGCCGCTATTGGAGCGCAGTGAAGTGACGCATGACGTAGGCTACAGTGTCTTCACGTCGTGTCCGACGGGACGTTGTGGTTGACTTCTCGTAGCCGGCCAGCTGGAGGAGCCGGACGGGGTGCCAGCCGGGCAGCCGGACGGGGAGCCAGCTGGAGCAGCCGGCCAACCGGGGAGCCGGCCAACTGGAGGAGCCGGACGGGGAGCCAGCCGGAGCAGCCGGCCAACCTGGGAGCCGGACGGGGAGCAGCTGGGGAGCCGGACGGGGAGCCAGCTGGAGCAGCCGGCCAACCGGGGAGCCGGCCAACCTAGGAGCCGGCCAACCTAGGAGACAGCCAACTTAGGAGCCGGCCAACTTTGGAGCCAGCCGGGCCGGGTAGCCAGCCGGACCGGGTAGCCAGCCCGGGAGGCGCGGGCCGCCCCGATGTTTTTTAAAATGTTGAGTCGCCACCTTGAGACTACCCGGGGGTAATCCCCCCGACAGTAGCCTCCGAGCCTCCGGGCGACTCAAGGAGTCGGGCGGAGGGTTTTCGTAGTAGTCGTGGCTGCGGAAGTTGTTTGATGACAGTCGATTCCGTGCCGGGGACGGCGCGGCTTGCTTCCAGCGGGGGCACGCGAGCGCACCCACTTGGTGTAGCCTCCGAGCCTCCGGGCGACTCGAAGAGTCGGGCGGAGGGTCTTTCCTGTTGTCGAAGCAGACGATGGCGTCGAGGACATCGGGCGCGGACGCGGGGTCCGCCAACTGACGGGCGCAGGGCCCTGCCTGGCGCGAACGTGGAGTCCACCGGCTGGCTGTTTCCAGCGGGGGCGCGCCAGCGCACCCGCTGGGTGTAGCATCCGAGCCTCAGGGCGACTTGGAGAGTTAGGCGGAGGGTCTTTGCTGTTGCTGAAGCATACGGTGGCATTAGGGATGTCGGGCGTGGACGCGGGGTCCGCTGGCTAATGGGCGCGGAGCCCAGCCGGGGGTGGACGCAGGGTCCGCCGGCTGATGGGCACAGAGCCCAGCCGGGGGTGGACGCGGGGTCCGCCGGCTGTCGAGCGCGAGGCGCTACCGGGCGCGGACGCGGGGTCCGTCGGCTGATGGGCGTGGAGCCCTGCCGAGGACGGACGCGGGTCCGTCGGCTGTCGAGCACGAGGCGCTGCCGGGCGCGGACGTGGGGTCCGTCGGCTGATGGGCGTAGAGCCCTGCCGAAGGCGGACGCGGGGTCCGCCGGCTGTCGAGCGCGAGGCGCTGCCGGGCGCGGACGCGGGGTCCGCTGGCTGATGGGCGTGGAGCCCTGCCGAGGGCGGACGCGGGGTCCGCCGGCTGTCGAGCACGAGGCGCTGCCGGGCGCGGACGCGGGGTCCGCTGGCTGATGGGCGTGGAGTCCTGCCGAGGGCGGACGCGGGGTCCGCCGGCTGTCGAGCGCGAGGCACTGCTGGGCGCGGACGCGGGGTCCGCTGGCTGATGGGCGTGGAGCCCTGCCGAGGGCGGACGCGGGGTCCGCCGGCTATCGAGCACGAGGCGCTGCCGGGCACGGACGCGGGGTCAGCTGGCTGATGGGCACGGGGCCCTGCCGGGAGTAGCCTCCGAGCGAGGAGGTTCCTCATGGGAATGATCGTGCAGAAGACAAGGTTAGTTGATGGAGATGTGTCAAATATTTAGTTTCGGTAGTGCAAGCTTTATGCAAAGGGTGCCGACTCGGTTTCGTCCGAGCCCCCTTCAATCTTTTTCATGTGCTCTCCACTCTCTAGCATTTACTCTTGCCAGCCGGACAGCCGGGAGCCGGTCTGTAGCTGAGGCAAAGAGTGGGCCGCGGAATGGAGCGTACAGTACTTGGACTCTGGGAGCAGACTCGACCGAGCAGGTACTCGCAAATGAAGCGATCATGTCGCCCAAGCCGTTTTTCGCGTGTGGTGACCTCCAGCTTTTGCTCTCGCTAGCCGGACAGCCGCGGTGCGGTCTGTAGCTGAGACAAAGAGTGGACCTTCGGTACCGTACACACTACTAAGCCGTCTCGTGGGAACGAATGTATCGGGCCAAACGGCCAGCCCCGGGCAGAGACTAGCTCACGCCGGGGTGAATAATAAAGTTGCTGAAATAAATGCGGAGATTGCCTCCGAGTGATGCTCGGGGTATCCGTTGTTTGTGCGTGGCACGAGGGTATGTGGGTGGAGAGCTCACATTGCTTTTTGGTGCCGGCGAGGCGGTTGTTGTCGTAGACAGCCGGCGCGGCCTTTAGTTAGCGGAGTGCGCCGGCCGCACCCGCTGGGTGTAGCCCCCGGGGTGGTTGATGGAGGTGCCGGCCGGCCGGGTCAGACCGGCCGGCGTCGAAGTGGACGAGCAGCGGAGCCGGCCCGGTGTCGAAGTTGGCGGGCCGGCCAGCCTGGAAGCCGGTCGGGCGGTGACGCGGGCGTGCCAGCCGGCGAGCCGGCCGGATGGCGACGCGGGCACGCGCGCCAGCCGGCCGAGCGGCGACGCGGGCGGGCGGACCAGCTGGTGTGGGCAGACGGACGCACAGTTTTTCAGTTTTTTTTTGGGGTAGCCACCCGGCTCCTCGGTCTGTCAACTCCTGGAGCCGGCCAAAATACGCGCATTTGGAGCGGCGCTGGGGACTGCCGGGCACGGCAGCGGCCGGCTGAGCGGCGAGCCGACGCGGGGCGCAGCAGCATCCGGCAAGTGGGAGACGCAGACGTGCGGGGGCCGGGGCCGAACGGCCGAGCCGACGCGCGGGAACGCGGCCGCGGGCGGGCAGGCACGGCCGGACGCGGCGGGAGCCAGCCGGCGACGAGCGTGGGTGGGCGTTCGTGGCGGTGGCCGCTGGAGGGGTGAAGCCGGAGCGCGTGGGGGCAGAGTCTGCCGGTGCGGGCGGGGCCGGCGTGCGGGCCAGCCAGAGCGGCGGGCAGCAGTGGCCTCTGCAGGCAGAGGGAGCGCGCGGGCAGGGGCGTGTGCGACAGTGGCGTCCGGACCGGAGGCAGGGCAGCCGGCGCGTGGAGGCGCTGGCGTAGCTGGCGGGCCAGCGTAGCGGGGGAGCCGGCGCGCGGGTCGCGGAGGCGCTGGAGTTGTCGCGTGGGGAGGCAGAGGAGCGGAGCACAGCCGGCAGCGGCGAGCCGGAGCGGGGCGGCCGGTACCGCGGCGACGCGCGCGCGCGGAAACACGGGCGTGCGAGCCGGCGACGCGAGCACGCGGAAGCGCTGAGGAGGCCCAGGGCGCACGGGGCGGGAGCCGGACCGGGCTGGCGTGCAGGAGCAGCAGCGCAGGAGCCTGCGCGCGTAGCGACGCGGGCGGGGCGAGGCGGAGGCTGGAGGCCCGTACGTTGGCGCGGGAGGCCGGGGCGGAAGGAGCCAGCACGGGAGGCAGCAGCAGGTGGCGCGGCGGAGGAGGGCCGCGGGCATGCTTGGTGCCCACCATGGCCGTGTGCCTGGGCTCTGATGCGGCCAGGCGCACGGGCAAGGAGGCCGGTGGAGGCACCGGGAGAGGAGGCGGCCGCCCCGACAGTTCACGGGCTACCAGCCACTAGCCCCAAATCCCCCCTGCGGGGGAGGGAGGACCATGGACATTTGTGGAGGTGGTGAGGCGGGCGGCGCCGCCGCTGAAGGTGCGCCCGATGGCGATGCAGAGGGGATGCGGACGCGGGGCGTGGCCGCCAGGCGCGGACGCGGGGCGTGCCCGCCAGGCGCGGGCTAGAGCGCCGGCTCTCCAGGGCGCGGGAGCAGGGAGGCGAGGCCGATATGGCGCTGGAGTTGCGTGGGCCTGGGATAGGCGCAGGGGCGCGGAAGGTCGCCGGAGCTCGAGGTTTGGGGAGGCAGCGTCGTGATGATCTACAGGACGCCGTGGTGAAGCCTGCCGTTGGCGCCATGGCTTGGCAGGGTATGCCACAGGGGACCCGGAGGTGAGCAGGCCCGGCGCGGGGGAGCCCACCGGCGGCGCCATGGCTTGACAGTGAGGCGGCGGGTCGCCATGTGGATCACAGGCTGGCACTGCGTGTGCGTGGTCCTGCTGGGAGGGAGGATTTTTGTGAGGGAGAGGGACGAGCATCGGCCGCTCCAGGCACCGGGACGCGGCAGACGCCGGCGTGAGCGTGATGAGAACGCGACGGCGGCCCGTCAAGGCCGCGAGTCGACGCTGCCGGCGCGTGCGGGGTTGGGGAAGCGGATGACGGGGACGCGAGCGCGCCGAGGCCGGGCACGGGCGAAGGAAACGCGGATGCGACCGCGCGGGCAGGCGGTGCCGCGGTGGTGATGACGAACACGGTAGCGAGGACGCCGCGCCGCGCGCGCTCGCCCTGAGGGCGTGTTGATGTCGAGCCCCCGAGCGCCGCTGGAGAGACGGCGGCGGCGTCGCAGTGGTGATGACGAAGAGGGTGCCGCCCAGACCGCGGTTCCAGCAGCAGCGAGCCCCACGGTGGGCGCCAACTGTCGCCGTTTTGTGACGGGGGGTGCACTGGGACGGCAGATGCCATGGGATGGCTTAAGAGGTGAGAGCAAGGCTGCAGTGGAGATCCGGGACGGGATAGGGCAACAGCACACGGTGGTTTACCTAGGTTTGGGGCTCTCCGGAGAGGTAATACCCCAACTCCTACATGTCTGTATATGAGGTGTATTGCAGTACAGAGTTGCTCCTGGAGCTGTACGGGAGAGGAGAGCCATGAGGCTTCTTGCCTCATATGTGTGTACGTATGTAGGCATGACAGGAATGAGAGAGTGAGAGAGAGCCTGGAGAGCTTCAGGGAGCTCTCACGTGCTTGTGAATGAATGCCCTTGGAGGCTTCCCCCCGGAGTGAGCTCCCCTGGTGCCTCTTATATAGAGAGGCCCAGGGGACAAGGGGTGGCCCACTGGCCAACTACCTACTATTGGAGGAGACATGCGAGGGGACGCATGATGCAGGCTACAGAGCACCAATATTGGAGCGTAGTGAAGTGACGCATGACGCAGGCTACAGTGTCTTCACGTCGTGTCCGACAGGACGTTGTGGTTGACTTCTCGTAGCCGGCCAGCTGGAGGAGCCAGACGGGGTGCCAGCCGGGGAGCCGGACGGGGAGCCAGCTGGAGCAGCTGGCCAACTGGGGAGCCGGCCAACTGGAGGAGCCGGACGGAGAGCCAGCCGAGGAGCCAGCCGGAGCAGCCGGGCAACCAGGGAGCCGGACGGGGAGCCAGCTGGGGAGCCGGACGGGGAGCCAGCCAGAGCAACCGGCCAACCGGGGAGCCTGCCAACCGGGGAGCCGGCCAGCCTAGGAGCCGGCCAACCTAGGAGCCGGCCAATCTAGGAGCCGGCCAACCTAGGAGCCGGCCAACTTTGGAGCCAGCCGGGCCGGGTAGCCAGCCAGACCGGGTAGCCAGCCAGACGGGGAGCCAGCCGGACCAGGTAGCCAGCCCTGGAGGCGCGGGCCGCCCCGATGTTTTTTAAAATGTTGAGTCGCCACCTTGAGACTACCCGGGGGTAATCCCCCCGACAATGAGGGCTGCTCGTACGTTAAGAGGGACTCCTGAGCATCGCAACTCAGGAGCCTCACTGGTCCTGTAGCCCCTCACCCCGTGTACCGTCCTGGTGATCCGAACGGTCCAACGGCGGCTGAGGTATGCGCGGGATCGGGCCCTGCCGACGCAGAGCATCACAACAAGCAGGAAGGAAACAAGGCGAATAAAGCAACCACACAATTCAACAGTCATTACAAGCATTAAAAGTTTTCGCAAATGCAAACAAGTCTAACGCCTCCATGAGGCACGATGAACGTTGCAGGAAAGGAACAAGGAAGAGGAATTAGGAGGAGCCGCCGCCACCACTCGTCCCAGCCGCGGGGAACTCGTCATTGACATCGCTGGTGTCGTCTTCTTCGCCGCTAACCCTTGCAGCTTCAGGAGGCGGAGGAACGGTGACGCATGTGAACTTCTTCACCAGCGCCCCCACGGCGCCCTTCACTGCCGCCGCAGCGCTGGTGCGGACCTTGGGGGCGACTGGGCGGATCACGGAATCGAAGTCAAACCCCGGCTCGCGAAGATGAAGATGGCTGAAGACGCGCGTCGCGGCCTCAGAAAAGAGGTCGCGGCACTCACTCTCCAAGACCCCCTCCACCTTGGCGACGGCGCCCTCCAGCGCCTCGACGAGCTTCGAAGCGAGCCCCGCGAAGCCGCTCTCCGGAGTCACCAAGGGCTCCGAAAACCCATCCCGGCAGAGGGAGTGGAGCGCTTGGCGAAGCCTGAGCTCGATGAAGGGAAAGGCGTTGAGCTCTGCAGCCTTCTTCTCCTCGTCCGCGGCGAGAGCCTTCTCCCTGGTGTCGAGCTGGGCCTCTCGCGTGTCCAGGCGCTCTCGCTCCGCGGCCTGGCTGGCCGCCGCCTGGGACAGCTCGGAGTCCCGGGCAGCAAGCTTGGCCTCACAGGTCTTGAAGGCTTCCCCCTGCTGACACAGCTGTTCCGCAAGCGCGGACTTCTCCCCCTGAAGAACCTTCAAGCGGGCCTCCGCTTCATCGCAACGCCTTACAGCAGACGCCGCGTCGGTCAGTGCCGCCTCGCAGGCTGCCTTGGCTGACGCGGCCTCGTTCTCGCTCTCCGCCATGGTGGCCTTGGCCTGGCCCCAAACCGCCATGGCAGAGGCGTCGGCCTGGAGCCACCCGGAAAGGAACCCCAAGGGCGTCCCGAACCTGACACAGAGCGGTGTAGGCCCCGTCCAGGACGTCGAGGCCGCGCGACGCAGACATCGAGGCCCCGTCCGGAGGAGTCGCCTGCGCGGTCGCAGGAGACGCCCCCGGGGCGGTACGCGGAGCAGGAAGCACCGGAGGCTGCGCCACAACCACCGATAAGGTGGATGCAGACGAGTCCGCGGGCAGCTGGTCCTCGGGGCCTGGCTCCCGGGGCAGCGTCGCCGACGCGCCCCCAAAGGTAGGAGCGGCAGCACCAACGAGCATTGGGGGCTTAGGGAGCTCCGCGGCAGTGACCAGGAGGGTCGCCTCGCGAGCCCCCACCCCCGCGGTGGCAGACGCCTCGACAGGCAATGGCAGGACGACAGGAGCGGGCGGGGCATCGGAAGGCGCCTTCGGCTTGACGCCCGCCTTCTTCTTCCTCATCCGCAGCACGGCGGCATTCCTGGTCACCAGGCAAAGGAAAAACCATCAACGCACGAGCTACCTGCAGGCGACCAAGGTCGAGCCAGTTTACTCACTCTTCAACGTGGACCCACTTCCTCTTCTTCTCTGCCTCAAAGACGACGGGGGCGCCCCCGCTTCTCACCGGGAGGGCACCACCACGCGGGGGAGCAGGAGCAGCAGCTGGAGGGGCCACCATGGCCCCGGCCTCGTCCGCCTTGCCCGCGAGCTGTGATTCGGGTGGGGGCGAGGCCGGCACTCCAACCGCCTTGCCGGCAGAGGCAGGGCACACCGGAGGGGACTCAGCCCCGTGCTTCCTGGGGGTCGCCAGGCCGGCAGACCAAGCGGCGCGAGGAGTGAGCCCCGGCCCCCTGGGGGCCTGGGCAGGGCGCAGAGAACCCACAGCAGAGGCTTCACCAGCATCGTCGTCGTCTTCAAGGTCACGAAGGAGCGTGTTCTGCAACGGGGGGGACGCCTCCACCGAATCGTCATCCGCCGTCTCCTCCGAATCCCCCCCCCCCGCCAGTGGTGTCGCCGGAGGACACCGCCACCGGGGAACCGTGGCCCTCAGCCGGGGAGAGCCCCAGTTCGTCGAAGATGGGCATCGCAGCAACCAGATCGTCTCTGTCGTCGCGACGGTACAACGGGGCGTAGGCGTCGGGAAGGTCGCCGGGGTCGCCGTAGAGCAGGATTGACACAGCCCTGTTCAGCTCCCCGGGGGTTATGCGTGCGGACCGAAGCCGGAGGTTGTCACCGCTGCCCCGATAGTCCCACAAGGGCCTAGAATGAGACTGGAGGGGCGCTAGGCGCTGCGTCAAGAACTCCTTCACTATCATCCCCCCAGTCAGCTTCTTGGCGCTGATATCATGAGAGATCCACTCCAGGACGGGCCTAGCCCGGGGGTCGGAGAGCTTCGCCGAGCTCCACGCGGGGATCTTCTCCGGCAGCCCCTCTGGGAGATCCAAACGGGGGTTGACGCTCTTGAGATCCAGAAGGACCCAGCGGTGCCTGAAGTTCTCCACTTTCTTCCCGGCCTTCAAGAGCATGTTCCCGCTCTGGACCGCGACGAAGGAAACGCACGCCGATCGTTGGGCGCCATCATGCACCCGCAAGCTGAAGAAATGACGGAAGAGGGCCACCGAAGGCTGCACGCCTACGAAAGCCTCGCAGTAGAAGGCAAACATGGACAAGAGCTGGATGGAGTTGGGCTGGAGATGAAGAGCTTGAATCCCGTAATGGTCGAGAATGGTGGTGAAGAACTTGGAGAAAGGCGGGACGAGCCCAGTGAAGACGCTATGGAGAAAGAAGGGGTAGGCTGACTTGGACGGACGCTGCTTCTCCGAGGAACCAACCCAGATCAAGGTCCGCCCCCACTCGTTGGTCCCGTCTGCCATCGACGGGAGCACCGGGACGAGGTCTCCATCCTTGGCGATGGCGGACTGCGAAAGCGCCGGCGAGGCAGAGGCGGAGGCCGAGCTCTGAGCCTCAGGCTTCGACTTGCCGGCGGGGGCCATCAAGAAGTTCCCGGGGCCGATGAAGCAAGAAGGAAGACGGCGAGGTGTCGAGATCTGGAGAGGCTTCTGCTAAGGCTGGAGATCTGGAAGTAGGAGCAAGAGCGCGGAAGGGGAAAGCAATAATGGCTCAGCGCTGGAAGTCAGGCTTTTGAAGATTCGGGCAGTGGCCGAAGAGGCACGGGACACCCGACGCCAACCGCGCAACGTACGCCAGTCCTGGCCCGCAGGCGTTTGGGGCCCGCGGCACTTCAGGCCGTCCCCAATGGTTTTGCCCGGATGCCGGCTCGAGCGCGCCTTGGGCCCAGGGGCTACCGTCGGCGTTCTGGGAACGGGGGTACCCAGACCTGCCTGCCTGCGGCCCAGGGCAGGGCCAACCTCACGAGCCAAGCATGGCCTGGCACGGCCCCACTCAAGGTAAGGCCCTCGCGAGGACCCGAGCTCGCGAGGGAAGCAGCACCAAGACCAGCAAGGATGGGCCTCCTCAGGGCCCCTCCGGAACGGCGGAGATCTCTATGCAGAACCCGGCCTCAGGAGTCAAGGATGACGCAAGGAGGGACAGGCGGGCGCCAGCGTGCCAGGCGGTGCAGTATCCCCTTTGGTGCAAAGGGAGCAAGGACGTACGCGGGTTCCCAAAGCGCCACCCAAAGGTTTCCATTCCGGTGCAACACGACCATGACCACGAGCCCCGTAGGACGGATGTCATCGTCGAGCCCACCTCTGCATCATCGGCAGCCACTTTGTAGGCGAAGACCACCTTTGGACAGGGTGGGGATGTACTCCTGTCCCCCTTCGAATTTGGCCATTGTGGGATCCCTTCCCGCCATTGCGATAAGGGAAGAGGATCCGGGCCGCGGCTATATATAGAGGCTAGGTAGCACCGTAGAGAAGGGACAAGGAGGGAGAGACAACAAGAGAGGCAAAGAGCCAAGAACACCACTTGAGCGCCCTCACGAGGCTCCTCGCCACTGTACTAGTTCATCCACCACACCTCCTCGTGAGGCAATCCACCAAAGCAGGAGTAGGGTATTACGCTTCGCAGCGGCCCGAACCTGGGTAAACCATCGTGTGCATCTACTTCCTCGTCATCGTGCGAGTCCTTCGTAGAAATCATCGAGTCGCGAGCTACGTAGGGCGAGGCTGCAGGGGATCTTCGCACACGCCCCTGTGTTCGAACTTGTTGGGGATTTGCGGAGCCCGAAATCCGATAGTGATTGGACTCCGTTTGGTATATTGATTTTCTGCGAAGTAAAAAAACAAGCAAAAACATCAACTAGCACTTTGGCACTATGTCAATAGGTTAGTCCCAAAAATGATATAAAGTTGTTATAAAATGATTGTAAAATATCCAAGAATTATAATATAACAGCATGGAACAAGCAAAAATTATAGATACGTTGGAGACGTATCACTAACCTTTCAGAACATGAAGAAGAAAGATTATTAAAAATTCTGAGGAAGCACAAGGCTGCTCTTGGATATACTCTTGATGATCTTAAGGGCATTAGTCCCACTCTATGTCAGCACAAGATTAATATGGAACCTGATGCCAAACCCGTTGTTGATCACCAATGACGATTCAATCCTAAAATGAAAGAAGTGGTAAGAACTAAAATATTAAAGCTTATGGAAGCAGGTATAATCTATCCCATAGCTGATAGTAGATGGGTAAGTCCCATTCATTGTGTCCCTAAGAAGGGAGGTATTACTGTTGTTCCTAATGATAAAAATGAACTCATCCCACAGAGAATTGTCACTGGCTATAGAATGGTAATTGGTTTTAGAAAATTAAATAAGGCTACTAGAAAAGATCATTACCCTCTGCCTTTCATTGATCAAATGCTAGAAAGATTATCTAAGCACACACACTTTTGTTCTTTGGATGGATATTCTAGTTTCTCTCAAATACCTGTATCACAATCTGATCGAGGGAAAACCACCTTTACTTGTCCTTTGAGAACCTATGCTTATAGACATATGCCTTTTGGTTTATGCAATGCACCTGCTACCTTTCAAAGATGTATGACTGCTATATTCTCTGATTTTTGTGAAAAGATTGTGGAGGCTTTCATGGATGATTTCTCCATTTACGGAACTTCTTTTGAGATTGCTTAAGCAACCTTGATCGAGTTTTGCAGAGATGTGAACAAACTAATCTTGTCTTGAATTGGGAGAAGTGCCACTTTATGGTGAATGAAGGTATTGTCTTGGGGCATAAAGTATCTGAAAGAGGTATTGAAGCGGATAAAGCTAAAGTTGATGCAATTGAGAAAATTCCATGTCCTAAAGATATTAAAGGTATTCGAAGTTTCCTTGGTCATGCTGGTTTCTATAGGAGGTTTATTAAAGACTTCTCTAAAATTTCTAGGCCTCTTACTAATCTTTTACAAAAGGATATTCCATTTGTTTTTGATGATTATTGTGTAGAAGCCTTTGAAACACTCAAGAAAGCCTTAACTTCTGCACCTATAGTTCAACCACCTGATTGGAAATTGCCTTTTGAAATTATGTGTGATGCTAGTGATTATGCTGTTGGTGCTGTTCTAGGACAAAGAGTTGATAAGAAATTAAATGTTATCCATTATGCTAGCAAAAGTCTAGACAGTGCCCAATGAAATTATGCTTCTACTGAAAAGAAATTTTCAGCAGTCGTGTTTGCTTGTGATAAATTTAGATTCTACATTGTTTATTCCAAAGTCATTGTTCACACCAATCATGCTGCTATAAAATATCTTATGGAAAAGAAAGATGCTAAACGTAGACTCATTAGATGGGTTCTCTTGCTTCAAGAATTTTATTTACACATCACTGATAGGAAGGGAGCTGAGAACCCCGTAGCTGATAAGTTGTCTAGGTTAGAAAATATTCTTGATGATCCACTACCTATTGATGATAGCTTTCCTGATGAACAGTTAGCTGCTATAAATGTTTCTCAAAACACTCCTTGGTATGCTGATTATGCTAACTACATTGTTGCTAAATATATACCACCTAGTTTCACATGCCAACAAAAGAAAAAATTCTTCTATGATTTAAGACATTACTTTTGGGGTGACCCACATCTTTATAAAGAAGGGGTAGATGGTATTATTAGACGTTGTGTACCTGAGCATGAACAGGAACAAATCCTATGAAAATGTCATTCCGAAGCTTATGGAGGACATCATGCGGGAGATAGAACTGCTCACAAGGTATTGCAATCTGGTTTTTACTGGCCTACTCTCTTCAAGGATGCCCATAAGTTTGTCTTCTCTTTTGATGAATGTCAAAGAATTGGTAATATCGGTAAGCGTCAGGAAATGCCTATGAATAATTCACTTGTTGTTGAGCCATTTGATGTTTGGGATTTTGATTATATGGGACCTTTTCCTTCCTCTAATGGGTACACTCATAGTTTGGTTGTTGTTGATTATCTTACGAAGTGGGTAGAAGCTATTCCAACTAATAGTGCTGATCATAACACCTCCATTAAAATGCTTAAAGAAGTTATTTTCCCGATTTTGGAGTCCCTAGATATTTAATGACTGATGGTGGTTCACACTTTATTCATGGTGCTTTCCGTAAAATGCTTGCTAAATATGATGTTAACCATAGAATTGCATCACCCTATCATCCTCAATCTAGTGGTCAAGTTGAACTTAGCAATAGAGAAATAAAATTAATATTACAAAAAACTGTCAATAGGTCTCGAAAGAATTGGTTTAAGAAACTAGATGATGCACTTTGGGCCTATAGAACATCTTATAAAAATCCTATGGGTATGTCTCCATAAAAAATGGTATATGGAAAAGCTTTTCATTTGCCTCTAGAGTTTGAACATAAAGCATTTTGGGCAATTAAAGAACTCAATTATGATTTCAAACTTGCCGGTGAGAAGAGGTTATTTGATATTAGCTAACTAGATGAATGGAGAACCCAAGCTTATGAGAATGCCAAGCTATTCAATGAAAAAGTTAAAATATGGCAAGACAAAAGAATTCAAAAGAGGGAATTCAAAGTTGGAGAATATGTTCTTTTGTACAACTCTCGTTTTAGATTTTTTGCAGGAAAGCTTCTTTCCAAATGGGAAGGACAATATTTTATCGAAGAGGTTTATCGTTCTGGAGCTATCAAGATTAATAATGCCGAAGGTACTAACCCGAAGGTGGTCAATGGACAAAGAATTAAACACTATATCTCAGGTACGCCTATTAATGTTCAAAGCAATGTTCTCCAAACCATGACACCGGAGGAACACATAAAGGAAACCTTCCGAAACACTCCAGGATTCGAAAAAGAGGACGTACGTGATACGGTAAGTAAGCTGACTTCGAAAAATCCGTAAAAATATTTTCTGTCAGTTTTGGAATATTACAAAAATTAGGAAAATTAGAAAGAAACAGGAAAGAAACCGAGGTGAGCACGATACACCAGGGCGCGCCAGCCCTGCCAGGCGCGCCCTGGTGGGTTATACCCACCTCTGACACCTTCCCAACTCCGTTTTCCTTCCATATTCTTGCTTCCCAAGATAAACAATTCTTTATATATACCCCCGATCGTTTTGACCACCGCATCTCAGAAAAATCCTCTGTTCTGGTTTCATGATGTTTTCTCGTCAGATCTAGATCTCCATGGCTCCGCCAAGCTCCTCCAAGGACAAGTTCTCAGATAAGGTCATCAAGCCGTACTTGCCAGAGGTGATGAAGCACCCTCAAACCATTGAGATGCGTGAGGGGGTGCTCCACATCTGAGATGTTCAGGGACCCAAGTGGACGGGAAGCATGGAGGCTAGGCTCGAGGCGGTGGAACAAGACATCTTCAAGTGCCAAAGGATGGTGGAGCGTGGACTTAGTGCAAAACACTCCATGATCACGAAATTCACCCGTGATAAGATGGTGGATGGCCGGTCTATGAAGGACATCGTCTTCACCTTCAACGAGCAAATCAATTTTCTCCAAAGTCAAATCTATGATCTTCAAAGCCAAGGTTTTGAGTATGAAGCAAGATATAAAGGTATGAGTTTAGCTGCCAGTTGCAGGACTCGGGGGACTCGTGCATCAACTTTTGATGGTGAGCCCTTGCCCTGGAAGCTGGAGGACAAACCTACAACTCCATCACCGCCACCTTCATCATCTTCACCACCAAAGGAGACTTGAGTACATGGGTATGGGCACTCCCCTTGGCTTGAGCCAAGCTTGGGTGAGATGCCCTGGTATCTTATCACCATCACTTTTATTTACCTTCACCTATTTTAGTTCGATCCTTAGTTCTTTCGTGATCTAGTTGAATAAAAGTTTAGTATAATCTATTTTCCAGTGCTAGTTTCGTGATCTATCTATCTATGTAATCGAGTGAGAGTTATATAATAAAGTTTAGTTTGAGCTTTTGCTTCTTTACTTTTCTGTTGCAATCAAAATAAAAAGGAAAATAAATGAAAAGTATCATATGCTAATCTTATGCTAAGTAATGACATCACATAAGGAAAAGTATAAATGGTAAAATTTATTGGAGATTGACAAACATAGCATTGGTCAATGATGCAATTCATGAAAGAATTAATAAGGGAAGAGAAGATTCACATGCAAATACACTATCTTGGACATCTTTTATGATTGTGAGCCCCCATTAAATATTATATGCCAAAATAGTTGACGTTGGACAAGGAAGACATTGTAATGATTTATGTTTGTTCATATTCACATAGAAGTTATATTGTCATAGATCCTTCAACATGTGGTGCTTGCTCAACATCTTTGCTAGCCAATAATTCCGCACTAAGTAGAGATACTACTTGTGCATCCAAAAACACTAAACCCAAACTCATTGTTTTGAGAGTCCACCATACCTACCTACAGTTCGAGTAAGATCCTTCAAGTAAGTTGTCATCGGTGCACTAAGGAAATAAAAATTGCTTCTAAATGTGTTTAATCAATTAGTGTAAGAGAAAATTGAGCATTGTACAAACTTATGATGGAAAAGTAATAAAAGGGACGGACTGCATAATAAAGGTTGCTATCATAGGGGGAATATAATGTGACGTTCTTTTACATTAAGGGATTTGGCATACAAACCAAAAAAGCGCATGGCAACCACTGCTTCCCTCTACGAAGGGCTTATCTTTTACTTTTATATATTTACTTTTATGCAAGAGTCAAAGTATTCTTCCCTATTCCTTTTTACTTTTTTACTTTTTGTAAGCATCATGTGGTGAGGAAAGATCTAGGCACATATATCCAGTTGAATATCAGTGAGCATGAGTTATTATTGTTGACATCACCCTTCGGGTGAATACGTTGGGAGGCGAAACTATAAGCCCCTATCTTTTTGTGTGTCCGGTTGAAACTTTTTGCTCATGGGTATGCTGTGAGTGTTAGCAATCATAGAAGATTAAATGATGGTTGAGTATGTGGACTTGCCAAAAGGCTCCGACACGAGACCCTTCCTGAAAATATGATGAATTGTAGTTGCAAAGTTGACTGAGAACATAGTTTCTTGGTTTTCAATAAGGTTTATGCTTTATACTTCTATGTTGTGATGAATTGTTACTTGTTCATGAGAAGTTATATAATAAAAGTTATATGAATAAGTTCTATGATAAAGTTTGTTGCTGCTGTGATAATAAGCATGATGCTACTATGTCCGTATTTTGTTTTATCGACGCCTCGCTCTCAAACCATGTGGACATGTTTCTCGATATCGGCTTTCGCTTGAGGACAAGCAAGGTCTAAGCTTGGGGGAGTTGATACGTCCATTTTGCATCATGATTTCCTACTATTATTTATAACTAGCAAAGTGGCCCGCGCAAATGCACGGGCTAGAATTTAGCAAAGTTAAGTTACTGAGGTAATATCTCAGCCTGTCATAATGTGAACAGACTTCTTTTTAATGGCATAAATATATATGACCATTTGCAAACATATAATGGCATAAAATCTGGTTTATGTAAGTCGAGATATTGTGATATGTACCTACTTTCATAATTTACTGAAGCCATTTTCCCGAATAGTCTGCACAATGCTTTGAGTAAAGTTTTTCTGAGTGAAGGGATGATAATGTCCCAAAGCAAAGTAGCCTGCCACCTCAGTCTTTGTCCTCGACATCAGCAACCTGGCTTCGACGTTGCATTTCCTTCCACCTCTAGATTCCCACTTCTCCCTTTTTCATGTCTATCTCTTATGTTTGTTTTCTTTTGATTTTCTAGTGCTTAGATCATAGTGTTTTTCAGTTCAGACTCATTATTATCTTAGCTCCTAGATTTGGTCTGAGGACATATTATTCACACCTTATTTTTTTCTTAATGATTACTTAATGTACTAATGATGGTAAGCAGTTATTTATAAATTATCCATTTCCAACTGTATACAATGAAGCCAAGCTAATGTAAGTAAGTCACTGCTTAATAGTTACAAATGTTTATTTGTTCATCTCTCTACACTTTTTCCGGGCATGCGATCGATATCAACCTTGTTAGGCACATACCCTCAAAATTGAGTAGGAAATTTTTTAAGCATCCAATGGTTGTGTTTTTCTAATACATCAATCCTAAGGCGGGTGTTTTTGATTCCTGTTGATATTTTACAGGCACTCTACCTTTTGTACTTGCCCGTCAAATACATTTAATGTATAAAAGATATATGTCTAGGATTTTTATATGACTGCGTACTCTTTTCAGGCAAATTTGGCATTATTTTTAAAACAATTTGTTGGAACTGAAAAAAATGACAGCAAACATTGATAACTTGTGGGCATAAATATCGTATACCTAAACTGCCCAACCAAAGACAAAATCTATTGTGCTATAATTATTTTCTCCCGTTTAAATTTGGTTTACGATTGGGCACCAAGTACAACAGATGTAGAGAGCCAAAACACATACGAAAAGATAATATATGAATGACCAATGGCATTCAGGAAAGAATAATTCTTAATACTTTCAGTTGAGCTGCATATATTATAAATATGCAGCGGTTCATGACATGAGTTTCTGAAGCATAGTGCTGATGCACACTTCCATGCATGTTAAATATGACAGTTTGCCTTATGTGAATAGAGAAACTTACTTTCTTCTACTGATCACATTATAACACAATAAATTGCAGATTTTGGATGTGTCCTTTGGTTGGTAGCGGAAACAAATTACGTTAATTAGTATTCTGATGAAACTTTGTCGATTCAACATGATACATGTATATATCTTAAGATTGGCATAAGGCAAAAAGTTGAATAGAGACATAAATATCTACATATTAGAAGATGTGTTCTAGCCCTATCGACAGAATCAATGGAGCAATCAAAACAAAGACACATACATAACAATATCTAACCTCATGGATGTGTACGTGATTGAAGTTTTCCGACTTCACTCACGCTGCCAATTTGTATGCAGGGACTGGATCCTATCCCCAATCGCCTCTACCTAATAACCTATGGCCATTTGGATGTATACGTGCATGAGATTTTCCATCTCTTTCTGCAAAAAAAAGAAGAGATTTTCCATCTCTCCTCACCAGCCAATTCAGACGAAGTGGCCGGATTCCATCAGCGGTTGACGTGATGTGTGGGTAGAGCTGGCCTGCAGCCGCCGTAGGCTTCTAAATCTCTTAGTTGAGCTGCCTTGAGAGGAGAAGCGCTCAAGACATGAGTCATCTCTTGTACTTGCATTACGCAGATCAAGATCGAGGCCTTGTTTATCGTCATCCTCGAATAGGAGTGCAGGAGTTGACGTTGCCTCGATGCTCACATAGATAGCGCCGCCAGGCCCATGGAATTTACCCTGATGCATAACGCCACCACATTCAGCCGTGATGGCTCAAGGAAAGGAAAGCAGGATCTCCTTTTTTTTAGGTGGGAAAGAAGGAGACGTGGATCATGGCAAAGGAAGGCACGATATTCTTTGTAGGGAGAAGCATGATCTCCTTTTTTTTGACATCAGCAAGATCTCCTTTTCTTAGATGGGAAAGAAGGATACGTGTATCATGGCAACCAAATTTGATGAAACGTTTTTTTACTAATGGCATAGGTGGGTAATTTATCACAATTTAAATGTCAAAGAGATATTATCAAAATCTAATGGTTGTTGTTTTACCATGCGTTAAACCGATGGCCAGATGTTTCTGATTATTGTGGGATTTTCTAGCGAATTTCTCTATTTTTGATCCGTATTTTCCTTTTAGTAGATAATAGATAGATGTTTTTATGCATAATATTGCTTTATGGAGTAATTCTAATGCCTTTTCTCTCATAATATGCAAGGTTTACACAAAGAGGGAGAATATCGGCAACTGGAATTCTGGACCTGAAAAAGCATATCAGAGATACCTATTCTGCACATCTTCAAATAAGCTGAAACTTCACGACGAATTATTTTGGAATTTATGAAAAATACTGGAGCAAATAACTGGAGGTGGGCCACCTGGTGAGCACAAGACACCAGGGCGCGCCAGGCCCCCCAGGCGCGCCCTGGTGGGTTGTGCTTAGCCCAGCCCACCTCCGATGCCCATCTTCTGGTACTTAAGGTCTTTTGACCTAGAAAAATTAAGGACAGTACTTTCGGGATGGAACGCCGCCGTCTCGAGGCGGAACTCAGGAGCACTTTTGCCCTCCGATGGAGCGATTCCGCCAGGGGAACTTCCCTCCCGGAGGGGGAAATCGAAGCCATCGTCATCACAAACACCCCTCTCATCTTTGGGAGGCCAATCTTCATCAGCATCTTCAACAACACCATCTCCTATCAAACCCTAGTTCATCTCTTGTGTTCAATCTTTGTACCGGAACCTCAGATTGGTACCTGTAGGTGACTAGTAGTGTTGATTACATCTTGTAGTTGATTACTATATGGTTTATTTGGTGGAAGATTATATGTTTAGATCCATTATGATATTTAATACCCCTCTGATCTTGAGCATGAATATTATTTGTGAGTAGTTACCTTTGTTCTGAGGTCACGGGAAAAGTCATGTTGCAAGTAATCATGTGAATTTGATATGTGTTCGATATTTTGATGATATGTATGTTGTGATTCCCTTAGTGGTGTCATGTGATCGTCGACTACATGACACTTCACCATCCTTGGGCCTAAGGGAATGCATTGTGGAGTAGTTATTAGATGAGGGGTTGCTAGAGTGACAGAAGCTTAAACCCTAGTTTATGCGCTACTTCGTAAGGGGCTGATTTGGATCCAAACGTTTAATTCTATGGTTAGATTTTATCTTAATACTTTTCTCGTAGTTGCGGATGCTTGCAAGGGGGTTAATCATAAGTGGGAGGTTTGTTCAAGTAAGAACAGCACCCATGCACCGGTCCACCCACATATTAAATTATCAAAGTAGCGAACACAAATCAAACCAACATTAAAAAGTGACTATATGAAATTCCCGTGTACCCTCAAGAACACTTTGCCTATTATAAGAGACTGTTCTAGCCTATCCTTTGCCACAAAAGGATTGGTCTACCTTGCTGCACTTTATTTACCATTACTGTTACTTCCTCATTACCAATTATCTTGCTATCAAACTATCTATTACCTACAATTTTAGTGCTTGCAGAAACTACCTTGCTGAAAACCGCTTGTCTTTTCCTTCTGCTCCTCGTTGGGTTTGACACTCTTACTTATCGGAAGGACTATGATTGACCCCCTATACTTGTGGGTCATCACTCATTGTTGATGAAGATCATCTTGAGTTGAGAGCTATCCTTGATCGTTTTGGCTGTCTTTTCACCTACATGGGTTAGTCATGCAAGGAAGAACAAGATATATCCATATGACAAGAATGAATTTTTTTTATCAAGTGCTTGTCATGGATATGGTATGGATTGTCTTCTTCCTTCCATTATCAAAAAAGAGTTGTGGATACTTGGCCATGACAAGATTGGTTTTGATGTGAGTTGATGGCAATCTTGTGGAATGTAGTTCTTCCTAGTATATACAAAAGGTTAGATGCAATACAAGGGATTATATATTTCCAAGATCTAAGATAGTGTCATATCAAGTGTAACATGGAATAGTCATGTAAGCTCATGCCCTTGCATGCATCCAAGTGAGTCTAGCTCAAGTTTGAAGCATCAATAATGTTCAACTCACTCCTCAAGTGACAAAACACTTTCTCATCAAGTGGCTTACACTACTGCAGGATGCTGCTAACGTGACACTGCAATCAGAGACCCTTCGACGAAACTGTGTGCGACGCATGAATCGCAAACGGTATAGTTCAAGCTCCGTCGCCAATGACACGAACTTTGTGTGATGTAGGATCCATCAAATACGATTCAGAAAATATTTGCGTGTGTGATCTACGGTAGACAATTGACTTTTAAGAACTGTTTGTGATGAGGCGAAATGGCACAAACGTTTAATCAAATATAGATGTGTGTGATGTACGGCATACAAGTCCCTCATATGAACTATTTGCGATGATACGTAAGAAAACAAATGGTGCGGTGTAACAAGGTGTGTGTGATAGAGGAAGTGAGCCTAGCTCACTTGGCTAGTGGAGTGGATGTACAACCCAGCCACCCAGCTTCAAGTCCTCACGTGCGCGAATTTGGGTTCTTATTATTTTTAAAAAATCTCGCTGTGGCAGGTTCCCTTACAGTTTTCCTTTCAAAAAAAAGGTGTGTGTGATAGGCTGCAAATAGTTCGATAATCAGAACTGTGTGCTATAATTCTGGACAACGCATACAATTTGTTGTTTTGAATTGTGTGCTCGACATGGCACACAATTCAAGAAACCAAATGTGTGCGATATTGTGAATGATCACTGACGAATCTGTATTCTTAACCGTTTGCGATGAGATCGAGAAGGTAGACAGAGTTAAGGAATAAATATGAGCAAACGACAACAGGTTTAAGGATTACGGTCTATTTTACTTCTTCTTGTTGTTGTTAGATGGCCCCGCGCCATCGTCTTGACGTGGACGCTTCTTGCCGCTCACCGCTGGATTTTCATCACCATCGTCGTTGATGTCCTCGTCGTCTTTCTCCTTGTTCGACCATTCCTCCTCATCATCATCGTCGTTGTCGTCTTCGTCCTTCGGAGGCTCCTCGGCATCCTCCTCCTTGTCCGAACATTCCTCCTCCTCCTCATCGTTGTCGTCTTCTTCGTCCTTCGGCGGCTCCTCGTCCGTCTGGTCGTCGTCTGATGACTTCGGCGGTGGCGTCCCTTCCATGAGCCAGATAAAATGGAGGTCAGGGCTAGATGCCAGACTCATGGAAGACGAGCGCGATGATTTTGTGGTTGACCCCAGACTGGCGGAACTGTCCTCCTCGTTGTCGCTCGACATTGCTGCGCTATGTAATTAAACAACCGGCGAGAAAGCGAGATTGCAGAGTGGATGGAAGTGTAGAGTGGCCGGCCGGGACGATGAAGATGGTGGCAACTGAAGCGTGGTGTGAAGACAAGAGGAATGTCTATTGAAGCGGGGGATTGCCGGATTATATTGGCGCCTTGGCAGGCGGTTAGAATTCCGATATAATCAACCGCAATTGTGTGCACCCGGTCCGTCGCTCTAAATTCCTGCTATTGTGCAGTTCTCAATATGCCAAATGTTTCACATGTGTACGTTTTAGGAGTTCACACGGTTCGCTAGATGCATTGTTTAACTGCACACACGCTTATATGAAACACAACGTGTGTGAAATAGTTAGCATTTAACATAGGACAATTGGTAAGCAATAGATGAGCTCTGCTTATTGATGTAGCCATTAATAATCAAATGAAACCCCTGATGATCATTGCAAACAACGCATAGAAGATGGCTAATGCTGCAACTATAACTACACATGCTAGTTCCTTCTTGTCTCTTGCTTTCATTTGTTGCCTGTGATTGATTCTTGCTTCATCGTAGTGATTGTACACTCCAGATTAGTCAGTTTCTTCTTCAGCTTTACGTTATCTTCTACAAGCTTGGTGATAACACTCCGAGCCCTGCCATGCCATTCATCATCCAGCCAGTTAACAAAGGCACAAGCCTCATATCCCTGCAAATGTTAAATAATCAGGATGAGTGGGGGCATTAACTGAACTTAAGGAATGAACTTATCACTAACCTCTAAGGGGCAACCGAGAAACCGTCTGCCAATGTCAAATTGCTCCGTGCATACACGTCGAGCGGGAGTGTGTCCGTGCACACAACTCAGCTTTTGGTACTTCTCGGTGGCGCAAAACTCGGAATCGAACTCATGTTGCGGGAGTCTGTTGGAGTAAAACTCTGGATCCGGCATTTGATCGATTTCCTGTGTGTGTGTCATGCTAAAAAGATGAGGAATGATTGGGACCTGACAAGACGATTCGGATCTATAGTACACCGGCCTCCTGTTGACCTTAGGCAAGTGCTCAGCGGTGACCGCCGTCGTGGTTGCGCCGCCAATGGCGCTGCCAAGAGCGACTGTACGAACCGGTGCTGCCGCACTGAAACCATCAGCACCACTCGTCCGCATTTCCCCAATGTCAGATCCACGCTAGGGAATTTGGGCGCTAGGGATTTTGAAGCTATTTAGGGATTTGGGGGAAGACGGGGAAACTATGGGGATCTGATGATAACGGTCGGGTGAACTATTAATCCCATTCTGATGTATACGGCACACGGTTTCCCAAATCAAATCGTGTGAGATAGAACGTGCGTGATACACGGTTTCCATAACATGACTGTCTGTGATGTGCTTCCCGGTACATATGGGTGCGGTAAACGGCCGCTCTCCGGAAACCCCCCCAAAAAAAACGTTATGCTCATAGAGATGTCGGCGGCGACGGAGGCAGCGGCTGACGGATAGGAGGTCAATCCGGTGTCGGCGTTATAGGGAGTCCATCCTCGGTCGGTCGGCGGTGGCGGCGTTACAGGAGGTCAATCCTCGGTTGGCGGTGGTGGCGTGACAGGAGGTCAGTCCTCGGTTGGCGGCGCGAGATATAGGAGGAGCTCAATCCTCGTGGTCGGCGCCGGCGTGACTGGAGCACGTCCCTCGCGGTACTAGGCGGGATAGTGGAGCCCGGACTATAGGCATGTGCCCCGCTAAGCTCTGCTCCTCGACCCTGCTGTCTCGCCGTGCCGCTGCTAATTAATTAAGGTATTATTTTCCTTGAGTGGCCTAATTAAGGTATTAAATTCATATAATGGCAGTATTGACGATGTGTGTAAATTGACTGGTTCATTAGTGTCATTGCACGGCTGGGTAACATTATGCAGCGCCCTCCATAAATTATGAAAATAAAATCTTGTGATTTATTCACCCATCTAATGGATGCAACGTGTGCAGATGGAACGATCTGAATGGATGGGGGATCGGACAAGCTCAAGGTATAGGGATGGCGTGAAGGAGTTCATGGCTTTGGCTGAACGGACAAAAAAGAGAATTTGCAAACAATATTACGTCCTCTGTCCATGCAAGGATTGTGGCAATACGGTGTCATTTCCAATTGATGAGGTCGAGTTACACTTATACAAAAGGGGATTCATGGGTGGATACACAAGATGGACTAAACATGGTGAAGAGCTGGTTATGGATGAATGTAATAACCTGCCTGTCGGCGAGGTGCCAAACCCCGATCAGAGTCGCATGCGTGACGAATTTAACCTCGGGGCTCAGACGTCAAGCTACAGACAGAAGATTGGCATGCCAAAAAACCCAAAGAAAAACCAAGAGTGTGAAGCAGACAACACCGACCTTGATGATATGCTAGATTTTGCTGCTATGATTGCGGATTTCCAGGGCCCAACGAAAGATTCAGCCGGGTACAAGGAGCTGCCAAGCATTTCTACGGCCTCCAAGAAAGATTTGTATCCAGGTTGCAAAAAGAAACATTCCAAGTTGAGTGTCACACTGGCGCTTCTCAGATTTAAAGTAGAAAGCGGTCTATCAAATGAGGCCTTCACACAGTTGTTGAGTCTTTTCAAAGACATTCTTCCAGAAGATAATGTGCTCCCCAAAAGGACGAACGAAGTGAAGAAAATTGTTTGTCCATTGGAACTTGAAGTCTAGAAGATACGCGCTTGTGTGAATGATTGTATGTTGTACCGCGGTGATTACAAAGCTTTGTGTTCATGCCGCATATGCAAGCATGCACGATACAAGCGCAGGAGAGCACAGGACAAGTACAAATTGGACGAAGATATCGAGACAGGAATCCCGTTCAAGGTTGTTTGGTACTTGCTTATAATTCCAAGGTTGAGGCGTTTGTTTGCAAACCCTAGAGAGGCAAAGAGGTTTTTGTGGCACCATGATGACCGAACTGTGGATAAGTATATGAGGCACCCGAAAGACAGGGCTCAGTGGGAACAAATCGCTGAAAGGTTTAAAGATTTTGCAATGGATGCTAGAAATATATTGCCAGGGGAGTGTACTGATGGATTTAATCCATTTGGCGATATGAACACCAAACACAGCACTTGGCCGGTGCTTCTGTGCATATATAACCATCCTCCTTGGTTGTGTATGAAGAAAAATACATCATGATGTCGATGATTATCCAAGGCCCGAAACAACCTGGAAATGATATGGACATTTACTTTGAGCTACTGGTAGAAGAACTGAAGACATTGTGGACGTCTGGTGTGAACTGTTATGATGCCAACGCAAAGGAATTTTTCCGGCTACATGCGTTGCTGCTGCACACCATTCAAGATATGCCGGCATTAGGCAACAGTTCGGGGCAGAAAACAAAGGGACCAGTAGGATGTGTCACATGCATGGATAGGACCGAGAGTAGATTTCTTTCCAACTCGCGCAAAACCGTGTATTTGCGTCATCGTAGGTTCTTAAGGAGAAATTACCCTTTCCAAAAAATGACTGCTGAATTTGATGGTACGGTAGAGAAAGGAACGGGCCCAAGACCCTATGATGGGAAAGAAGTCCACAACATGGTTAAAGGAATTAATGTTGTGCTTGGCAAGGTATCCGGTTCGACGTCAAAAATAACACCCAGGGACCAAGTGTTTATGAAGAAATCAGTGTTCTGGGAATTACCTTACTGGGAGTTCCTAAGTGTACGTCATTGCATTGATGTCATGCACGTAGAGAAGAATGTCTGTGAAAGCATCCTTGGTACTTTTCTCAAGATTAAAGGCAAAAGAAAGGATGGTGACGGTGCACGACTCGATATGCTTGGTGATCAATCACAACGCATGGACGAAGCAGAAGATGATGACAAATTGCTCCACCAACAATAGAGTTACAATTTAACTGCAGCAGAAGTAAAAGAGTTCTTCGCATTTTTGTTGTCAATTAAGACACCCTCTTCCTACTCCGCAAACATCAGAGGTCTCGTGGATGACAGCTTGGGTAAAAAGAAGTTGTCTCACATGAAGTCACATGATTGCCACGTAATGTTGAAACAAATCCTCCCGGTGGCCATAAGGAATATGATGGACACAAACATAAGAAACACATTGATTGATCTCTATGATTTCTTCAACAAACTATGGCATAAGGTGGTAGATGTTGAAGAGCTGGATAATATGCAAGCTGATATTGCAAGGATATTGTCAAACTTAGAGATGTTCTTCCCACTGTCATTCTTTGATGTCATGGTCCATCTCACCGTGCACCTTGTGGACGAGATAAAGTATTGTGGTCCTGTGTTTCTTCGCAACATGTATCCCTTCGAGCGGTACATGGGAATATTGAAGCGCTATTGTCGGAACCGATGTCATCCAGAGGCAAGCATCCTACAAGGTTATACCGCGGAGGAGGTGGTTGAGTTTTGCACCGAATACATGAAACTTAGACCTATAGGTGTGCCCCTCTCTCGCCATGAGGGAAGGCTGGCTGGTAAGCCAGTCCTTGCTGGCAATAAGACTCTTGCACCTAGAGATATGTACGATCAAGCCCATTTGACGGTACTGCTTAACATCCCGGTACTCGACGTTTATGCTGCAGAACACATGGAGGAGATACGACAAAGCAACTTACCCAATGTGCGGTCACTAGCTGCCGAGACAAATGCACACAATAGGGACTATATAAGATGGCTGAAGGATCGTTTGGCAAACAGACCCCAAGAAGACCTTGCAACGTGGTTGGCACAAAAGCCATCAACGACGATTATGAAGTACCAAGCGTACGACATAAATGGCAACACGTTCTACACTGAGGAACGTGATGCTAAGACCTCGTATCAGAACAGCTCTGTTCGAGTAGAATGCCTAACTATAGAGGAAGATGATAAACAGGTGTACTGTGGAACCATTGAAGAGATTTGGGAGCTTTACTATGTGGAAATGAAGGTGGCATTATTCAAGTGCAGATGGGTCCCTCTTAGTAGCGTAAAGGTTGATGCTTACAGCAAGAAGACATATGTTGACCGCAGAGTTATGGCATATCACAAGGACCCATTTATTCTTGCCAGCGATGCTACCCAGATTTTCTTTGTGCCAGACCTCTTGCATACGCACTGTCATGTAGTGATGTATGGGAAGAGGAGGGTACTAGGCGTCGAGAATGTTGGTGATGAGGAGGAGTACAATCAATATGATGAGTTGCCACCTCAGGGGCCACGCGAAATAACAGAGGAGAAGCGTAAAATCATCAGAAATCCTAATTTCATTAGGGGTCAACCTAATGATCGTGATCACAACATGTACATGGGAATTGATTTAAAATAGTAGTCATTATGTCAACTGTACTAAATTGTTGCATGTATTGAATTGTGAGGGATGTGTACTGAGTTCGTTCTGTTATAAGTTTCGCATGTACTGTATTGCGAGGTATGCACGGCCTTATGTTCATCTAGATTAATATGTTGTCACCTATAGCAATGAATTTGAAATGTTCATGATAATTTACTTTATTGGTAGAATACTCAGTTCATCTCACTCCGGTACGTACGAACTGAACATGCGCAGTTTGGTTTACACATAGCACACGGTTCGTTAACTAGAACCGTGTGCTTTCTAAACCGCGGCCTATGAAACCTAGTGCGCGCAACGTGAGTCCTTCTTTATGATTGGACAAAACCCAAACCACATGGATCGTGCGTCTGCACCGTAGGATTCACCCAGATCGAACGGCGGTCCTTATACCTCTCGTCAACAATCGTTGTTGAAGTTGGGATTTGATTTGTATGCAATAAATGTCCCGTAAATGATAAAAAATGCTAAAAATATCGAACGAGACCAAAAATGCGCCAGAAAATCAACCCTGGCATATAATTATGATTGACTACCGTGGGATAAAATTTGGAGGAGAGGCGATGAAGACACCGTCAATTGGAGTTCGATTTGCCACTTCTCCCCTTGGAACTATGATCCTTCTACTCAGATGCCATGGTTTCCAATTAGCGATCATTGTAGCTTGTGCCAAATTTTACCAAAATTTTTCCACGGTGTCTTGAGATCACGCCACGATGACACACTAATTTCCGTGATTTTATGAGTCCGTCTGCATTTCCTGTAATTAAATTACTGACATTTATTTAGGTGGACACATGTCCCGTCCGAAATGCTTGACAATTCTTCTCATTCGTTGCACAATGACGAAAACCACGCAAAGTGACACACAAATGATTTGTAAGAGATTCTTTGCCACCATCCACACGTAATTCATATTGTGATGTTTTATTTATAAGAACTAATTAACATGGTAACTGCAAAAATATGACTTAGATATAGCAAACGAGACATGTAATCCACCAGAAGATCAATATTAGGAGTACAATGATGTTTGCATACCATGGAAAAAACCAAGGCGAAAGGATGAGATTGACACCGATTGGAGTCCAAAATGCCAACTCTACTTTTCGTAAACCATGATCCTTTGTGCGAGATGCATTCGTTTTCAAAGGGCAGGCCATCACAACTTCCGCCAGACATTACCAATTTTCTCGCACGGGGTCTTCACATCATGCCACGGTGACACACCTATTTTTGCAATATTCGTAATACATCTGCATTTCCTCCAATTAAATTACTAACAAGCCCCATGTTGGTGGCAAAAATGTCTTCAAATTAGCAAACAAGTCATGAAATGCTGCCGGAAATCAATACATGGGCTAATAGTTGATTGTCTGCGGATGAAAATAATTCGAGGCGAAATGATGGTGTCCCAAATTCATTTGAAATGAAAATTTGACTGTTCTGCATGGACAAATAGCACACGGTTCATTAGCTAGAACCGTGTGCTTTCTAAACCGCGGCCTATGAAACCTAGTGCGCGCAACGTGAGTCCCGCTTTCTGATTGGACAAAACCCAAACCACACGGATCGTCCGTCTGCACTGTAGAATTCACCCAGATTGAACGGCGGTCCTTATACCTCTCGTCAACAATCGCTGTTGTAGTTGGGATTTGGTTTGTATGCAATAAATGCCCCGTAAATGATAAAAAATGCCTTAAATATAGCAGGCGAGCCCAGAAATGCGCCAGAAAATCAATATTAGGGTACAACGATAGCTGCGTACCGTGGGAAAAATTTCAAGACAAAACGACGAGGTCTCGTATACATTTCAAAGTTTTCAGGTTTTCATTTCGAACAGATTTGTGCTGCTTGTGCACACGGGTTACTATATGAAACCGTTTGCAAAGTTTTTTTCCGCGGGCACAGGGCGATCTTTTTTCACCCTTTTCACTGAAGCCGCCAACATGCCCCCCTCCCCACCCCCCAAACCCGCGCCCCCCCTGTTTTGCTCATCTGTCCGCGTATTCTACCCAAACTCCATCGACAGCTAGCTCCCACCCCCTCCCGTCCCCCAGATCCACACCAGAACCCTTTCCGGTGCCGTCGTGCTCAACCCAGCATTGTACGCGCTTCCCGGCGTCAACCCTACCCTTCACTGCCGCTCCGAACACGCGGCTGCCGACGCCTCGCTGTCTTCATTTTGCTCGCCAGCCGCCGTCGAGCATATTGATCCTGTACCCTCGCCTCTCCTGCCGGATTTGCACAGAAAAAAACGGTCAGTTGCTGCCCTTCATCGCGGTGAGGTCTATTATCTTGCGATCCCTTTTCCTATTTTGTTCGGTTTATCCCCAAAATGATTATAAAATAATGGAGAGCCTATTTATGTTCATCATCTACCTTCTAACATATAAGCCGTATTTGTTCCAATTAGTTATTGTCGAACTACATATCATGTGCGCACGAGTCACACTAAATGAACATATTAGCCGTACATTTCCAAATGATCACATGCCATGTTTATACAGCTAGCTTCCAAGCTGTTACATTTTTTATGATTATCACCCTTTTCTGAATTTCGCATGTGTACTCTGTAGATGTCTATTAGCAGCGACGACAGTCATACTTCTGGCGATGTATCTTCATCTGAGTCCGAAGCCGACATGTCTGCAACAGATGATCGTGTACCAAGAAATGATGAACGGGATAGAGCTGCCACAATCACCCAACCGGTCTAGAGACGGAAGAGCACTCCAAGAAAGCCCACACACCAGCCTAAAGGTGTATATGAAGTAACTGACATCGATTTGAAGTCTTGGGCTCCAACTAAACCTGATAAAGCACGCACGAGGTTTAGGATTGTGTGTGGATTTGTTGGCAGGGCAAGGCTGTACATTAATCTGCCGGGGTTTCGGAAGGCTGGTACAGAAACACGACAGAGGATAGTCCGTGAGATCATGGCACACTTCAATGTTCCTGAGGAGTGGAGAGAGCAGGTGGAACACATTGCACTGAAGAAGGCCAGGGATGCTTGGAGAAACTGAAAGCATGTGTTGTACAAGAAGTTCTTGAGTCAAGGAAAGGACCCAATCCCCTCATACCCCCAAATCACAAAGGAAGATTAGACAAAATTCAAAAGGGTCAGGGCCGGTGAAGAGTTTATTAAGAGGGGTGCCATGCAATCAGAACTTCAGAAGAAGAACACACACACCCACCGTATGGGTGTGGCAGGATACTACGGCATGAAACCGATATGGGAGCAGGAGGACAAAGAAGCAGTAGCTGCGGGTGGCAAACCGGCCTTTAGTGAAATTAGGGGCACTCGTGCTAGGGACTACTTGCGGGCACGTGCAAAGAGGCATGGAGATGGTTCTTATTACTTTGAAAACTCAGCAGACCAAGAACTGTATGATGTGATGGCAAAGGCTTCCAAAAACACTGGAAGGGTGTACAGGAACTCAGGGCCATGTGACATTCTGTCCAAGGCTCTGACTACCAAAAAGCCCCCTAGCCGTGCTAGGGGTATTGGTGTCAATGTCCCACACAAGAGGGCTTTCACACTAAGCAAAGAAGAGAGGCTCGGCATGAAAAAAGCTAGGAGTGATTATAGGCAGAGAGACTTGTGCGAAAAGATCAAGAGGGACATGTATCATGTAGTTCGAAAGGAAGTTGAGGGTCATATATGCAGGAGAAGACACTAATGCTGAGAGATAGCCGGGAGACGCAAGGGGGTGTCGGCTTGGAAGATGCCACCTATTGTATGGCAACACCGCACAAGAGTAGCTGTGCATCAGCTGACCCCAGCGACAATGATGCTGCAGCTGGACATGATGGTGCTATATCTGATCTATATGGACAGGGGTAGAGAGTGAGGGTCGTGCTTACACATTATGATGGTTCTTTAAAATGTGCAACAGCGTGGGTTTACAACCCTGACTTTGACGGGGGTCGCTTATTGGACAATGTGCCATTGAAGGAGGGTTGTGTGAAGTGCTACGTGACTGAAATAAAGCCTGGATTCAGTGAATTTCCCCTGAAGAATGTCCTTCAGGACCCTGATGAGCAGAGGACCTTGCAAGAAACACGGTTAAATCATATCCAGTGGCCACGGAAAGAAATATACTTCATGGATGAGCCCCCTCCAGCCCCCCCAAAAGCAACCAATGTCGCCCTCGAACCGGTGACTGTCATCTCGCCACAGCAGATCTTGTGTGATTCCCCCGATGAACATACTCTTGGGAATCAGATGCCCAAGGCATCAACCTGTGAATAGCCCGGCCGACTTCCTGCCATAGATGCCAGGTCATCGTCCCATCCTGAGCAGCCTGTGGCAAGGCCTACAATTGCTGAAGACGTATCATCGGTTCAGATGCCGGCCACTGAAGCAGAAAATGCAGACACATTGGCACTGCATACTCACCAGATAAACCCGACCGAACCGCGTGCTAAGGAGTCTGAATGTCTGGAACCGCCTGCTAAGAACGCCGAAAGTCCGGGACCACCTGCTAAGCACTCCGAAAGTCAGGAACCACCTGCTCATCAGTCCAGTGGTTCGCAGCAGCCTGATAAGCATACTGATGTGTCGGCACTGCCTGCTCAGCAAACCAACAAGTTGTCACAGCCGCATAAACACACCGACATGTTGGCACCAGCTTCAACGGGTGCTCATCAGTCCGTCGACTCTGGCACTACAGCTCAGCAGTCCGCCACAGCGGCATCATCTGTTCAGCAGTCCATCGTACCTTCACACGCTTCTCAGCAGCATGTCATTGATGAAACCAGACGTCAAACAAGAAGTGCTTCAGCTAAGAAGACACAAGCGGGCAGGGTTGCACACAGGAAGTTGGGCCTCCAAAGTGCGAGGAGGGATAGGACCAAGAGCCTCATTCTACAAGGAATCATCGGTTGTACCCAAATTAACAATAAGGTTTTCGAAGGGCTGGATAATCCCGGTTCTGACCACATGGCTGAAGCAGACCTTCAAAAGCATCTTGCTAGTACGGAAGTAGACACATATGAGAAACGCGAGTACAAACATGGCCAGGCATTCCTTGTTGGCGTTTTCTGGGAGGAGTGCAGTTCTAGTGCTCTCAAGTTACATAAATATTGCATGGACAGAATGTCGGAAGGAGAAGATACTAACATTGTGGAATTGCACTACGACAAATGGCACTTCTCTCACGTTCCAGGTACCATCAGTGTGGAATTCAAGGACTTTCATCTCTTCTTCAACTTCGGTGAGCTTGCTGCCACTCTTGTCAAATGCTTGATGTTGTAAGTACTTCACAAACTCTGATCAACTTCTCCATACAAGGCTGTAAATGAAAAAAAGCTAACGGTACTGTATTCCACTCAGGGGATTGATGACGCAGAGAAAATCAAGGGTGCTTGCGTATTTCATAGATCCTGATTTAGCAAACGGCGTTTTGTTAAAAAATAATGACTCACGCGCGGCTTCCATTGCTCATGTCGCCAAGATCTTGTTCGACTTATCGATAGGAGAATTCTTCATGTGGCCATATCATGAACAGTAAGTATAAATATACAACCACGCATACATTGATCGTCTTTCACTTTTAAGACATAGTTCGTACGTTCATGGTTTTCTTAAACTGTAGAGGTCACTGGATCTTGGTGGTCATTGTTCCAAAACGCAACACAGCTTACTACATGGATTCTCTCAGAGAGTCAAATGCGCCTCAGGATCTGAGTCATCTTCAGGATTTCATTGATAGGTATTGAATTCTTTGATGTTAATGTGTTGTGTTCATATCTGGTTCCCGAATTGAGTGTGTGAAAATTCATCTTTATTTGTAGTGTATTGTCAAAGAACATAACTTTAGGGGGGAATAGGTTCGACCGCCAACTACCTCTGCAGCACGTTATCGTTTCTCCGGTAAGACAACAAAATCCTTTATTTTCAGAAAATGCTAGTCAGATGTTCAAGTTTCTAAGTAAACCTCTTTCTATTTCTCTCCATAGAAAAAAAACAACTTACACCGGTTAGGTTGTTCCTGACAGGGCAAATTCATGACTAACACTGTACAAAAAATTTCAGTGTCCTCAGCAACAACAAGGTACCAGCCTATGTGGATACTACATTTGTGCACACATGATCAACCTATGCAGACATGCTGAATGTGGTGTCGATGCTGACAAGATAAAACCAGTAAGTCTGCTTCTTAATTACTACCTTCTACTCCACACGTATGTCACATTCTGATCTAAAAGTCCTGCAGGTGATCTTCGAACCGATGACCTCTTCACCGCTCGACGCACATGAATTCCTGTCTGTTAGGAAATTTATCAGCACATTCTTTGTGAAACACTACATCAAGCCCTCTAAAGACGACGAATATTTCCGGAATCAAATCTCATAAAAATAAGTAGGCATTCATATAGTGTTATCAGCTAAACATATACACATGGATGCATTATTTTCCATGTGATCATGTCTTCATATTTCGTACACTATGATTATGTACTGGATATGTCGGTTTAACAGCTGTGGAATTTAGCTAGCATTTTCTCAATTGCATATTGTCGTGAATTATGATGAATCCTCTCCTTGTGGACACTATTCGTTCAATTGCATATTGTGGTGAATTATGAAGAATGTTCTTCATGTGGACACTATTTGTCGATTGCATATTGTGGCAAATTTGCTATTTGCAGGGTGAATTACATGCGATATTTTACAATAACCTGGCAATTTCAGCGCACACGGTTCAAGCAACTAAGCATGTGCGGTCCAGAACGGAAAGCACACGCAACTCGTAGCGCAACCGCCTGTGGTCCACAGGAAAAGCACACGAGATATAATCTAAAATGTTTGTGATATATAAGAAATCGCAAATGGTTTGCAACACTTGTACGTGTGCGTAGGAGCTACTCAATCATTTGTGATAGCACCGTATCTCACACGTGAGCCAACAGGAAACCGTGCCCGATGCAAAGACGATCCCACACGTACATTTTTCGGGAAACGTGTCTGATGATGTTATATATGGTACACGGTTCCCAGAGAAATCTCGTGTGTGATGATGAAGATATCACACGCAGTGTCTACAATGGCCTGTGTGGATTACTTAATGTTTCGCAAACGGTCAAAGGACAAACTCCATTTGTTTTCCATGAGCAATTAGACGCGTTTCACTCATCTTGGACGTGTGTGATTGAACCCAAATCCCACACGTATGCCCAAAAGATTATGTGTGCGATCTATTCCTGCACCGCACATGATTATATTTGGAGATCGTTTGCGTTCGTTGGCCACCATCGCCAACGGTTTTGCGGTGTCGTGTGGGATGGACCCCCCCTATCGCCCACACATGCAAGGCGACGGTTTGGAACTACGTCGTGGAAAGGGGTTAAAACCGTTTGTATAGCACGCCGCTGCACCAGTGTTAGTAAAGATATCGGCCAATTGCTTGTTGGTACGACCATGTTTGAGATTAATGTCCCTTTGGCAACATGATCACGAATGAAATGATGACGAACTTGAATATGTTTAGTTTGAGAATGTTGCACGGGATTATGAGCAATCTTAATAGCACTCTCATTGTCACACAATAATGGAACATGTCTCACATGGATTCCATAATCCTTAAGAGTTTGAGTCATCCATAGTAATTGCGCACAACATGATCCGGCGGCAATGTATTCCGCTCTGGCGATAGATAGAGATACCGAGTTTTGTTTCTTGGATGACGAAGACACGAGAGATCTACCAAGCAATTGACATGTACCCGAGGTGGATTTCTATCAACCTTAATTATCTCCAGCATAGTCCGAGTCGGAATAGCCAACAAGGTTAAAAGAAGATCCCTTGGGATACCAAATGCCAAAGTTTGGTGTATGTATCAAGTATCGCACAATTCTTTTCACGGCCTTAATATGACACTCTTTAGGAGCGGCTTGATATCTAGCACACATGCACACATTAAGCATAATATCGGGACGGGAGGCACATAGATATAGCAATGAACCAATCATTGATCGATAAACCTTTTCATCAACCGGTTTGTCCTCCTTGGTGAGGTCAACATGTCCACTAGTAGGCATAGGAGTTTTCATACCTTTACACTCTTGCATGTTGAACTTCTTGATCAAGTCCTTGGTATACTTGGTTTGAGAGATGAAAGTTCATTCTCTCGTTTTCTTGATCTGCAAACCAAGGAAAAATTTCAGCTCACACATCATGGACATCTCATACTTCTCGGACATCAACCTTCCAAATTTCTCACTAAATTGTGGGTTAGTAGATCCAAAGATAATATCATCCACATAAATTTGGCACACAAATAATTCACCATTAACTCTCTTAGTGAATAAGGTTGCATCCATTTTACCAATTTCAAAACCTTTTTTGATAAGAAACTTCGTTAAGCATTTGTACCAAGCTCGTGGAGCTTGCTTAAGACCATAGAGAGCTTTCCGAAGCTTGTAAACATGGTTAGGTTTCTTAGGGTTTACAAAACCAGGGGGTTGTTTAACATAGACCTCTTCCTCAATCTCACTATTTAAAAATTCACTTTTAATATCCATTTGATAAAGAGTGATATCATGGTGATTAACATAAGCAAGAAGTATACGTATAGCCTCAAGTCTAGCAATGGGGGCATAGGTATCACCGTAGTCCATACCTTCGACTTGGGTGTAGCCTTGAGCCACGAGACGCGCCTTGTTGCATACGACTTGACCGTCTTCGTCTTGTTTGTTCCGAAACACCCATTTGGTTCCGATGATGTTTTGCTCGTCCTTGGGCTTCTCCACTAGTGTCCACACTTCATTCCTCTCGAAGTTGTGTAGCTCCTCGTGCATAGCATTCACCCAATCCGGGTACTGAAGAGCTTCCTCTACCTTCAAAGGCTCAATACTAGAGATGAATGAATAATGCTCACAAAAGTTAGCTAATCGAGTTTTAAAGCGAGTTATCCTCCCGGTTTATATGTCACCGAAGGTTTGCTCTAAAGGATGATTTTTGTTCACCCTTTCTCGAACTCGAGGTAGCTTTTGCTTGTTGGACGGTGGAGCTTCTTCATCATCATCTTCTTCTTCATTGTTCTTGAAGGTGTCGTTGCCTTGAGGTGGTGGTGAAGGTGGTTGTGGTGGATCAAAATTATGAACTTCCTCCTACTCTTCATCTTGTCATGTACCACTTGTGGATGCCTCCATGTCATGTTGAGGATCGCCTTGACCTAAACTAGGGGCTTCCCCTTGGGTTGATGAAGTACTTTCCTTCACTTCCATGGGACGAATCTTGCCGATGGACAAGTCTTGGATAGCTTCCGAATGTTCCTTATCTCCTACATCATTTGGTAATTGTTCGACTTGCAAACCATTAGATTCATAAAACTTCACATCTACCGTCTCTTCAACTTTTCGAGTGAAGTTGTTGTAGACAGGGTAAGTGTGAGAGTTTGATCTGTAACCGAGTAGGAAACCTTCATGAGATTTAGGAGCAAATTTAGAATGACGATGCTTATAAAGAATGTAAAACTTGGAGCCAAATACCCGAAAGTATCCAACCTGGGGCTTGTTACCGGTGAGTAGCTCGTATGCCGTTTTACCGAGAAGCTTGTGAAGGTAGAGTCGGTTCATAGCATGACAAGTTGTTTCGACGGTTTTCGCCCAAAAGTGTGTTGGCATCTTGTACTTGTCGAGCATCGTTCTAGCCATCTCTATAAGAGACCGGTTCTTCCTCTCAACAACTCCATTTTGTTGAGGTGTGTACGTAGCCGAGAACTCATGTGAAATCCCTTCTTCGTCAAGAAAGGAAACCACATTCGTGTTTTTGAACTACGATCCATTGTCGCTCTGAACTTTCTTGATCTTCAATTCAAACTGATTTTGCGCTTTGCGAGCGAAGTTCTTGAAGATCTTTTGCACTTGCGACTTATCATCAAGAAAGAATACCCACGTAAATCTGGAAAAATCATCAACTATAACTAGACCAAAGGAATTTCCACCGAGGCTCTTGTAAGCATTACGACCAAAAAGATCCATATGAAGCAACTCGAGTGGTCTCCTAGTAGTCATGATATTCTTTACGAGATGACTTCCACCTACTTGCTTTCCAACATGACAAGCACTACAAAGTCTATCTTTGTCAAAGATAACATCTTTAACACCAAGTATGTGATCACCTTTGATGAGCTTGTCTAGATTACGCATACCAACATGTCCGAGTCTTCTATGCCAAAGCCAACCTTTAGAAGATTTTGCGGTAAGACAAGTGCGAGGTTTGGATCTCTTTTTGAAATCAACAATGTATAGATCACCTCTACGGAAACCGGTAAAGACCATGCTATGATTATCTTGACGAAACACTTGGCAGTCTACTTTGGTAAATAGCACATTAAAACCGAAATCAGCAAGTCTAGCTACGGAGAGAAGATTGTAACCAAGGGATTAAACAAACATGACATTTTGAATGGAGCTATCATGAGATATGGCCACCTTACCAAGACCGAGTACCTTACCCTTGGAGTTGTCTCCAAAAGTCACATACCTTCGCGGTCCATGGTTTGGTGTGATCTCTTGAAACATGTCTCTATCTTCGGTCATGTGATCGGTGCATCCACTGTCGAGAATCCACTCTTTTCCTCCGGACATGTAATCCTTGAAGTTTGCCATGAGACTTACATTCTTCATTGTCTTCTCATACTCGGTGTCGAACAACTCATCTTCATCATAGTAACCATGTTCCACATTGTCATCATCAAGTGGGAAATCCTCGTCATAAGAAACAAGAGATTCGTTAAAGTTGTGATCATGGCAATGTTCAAGATTATGAATGTGAATGGCTTCAAAAATGATGTTGTTGATAGTTATGACATCTCCTTTAGCACGCATGAGGTCTCTAAGCTCAAATAGATAGTCATCAAACTTAGGATCACTAGGCATCATTTTGTGAAAAGCAATAGATTTATGAAGAATTTCATCAAGATTACTCAATGAATAATTTGGATATCGTTTCTCCAAATCATTCCACAAAGTATAAGCACATTCAAAATTCTTCATTTGATCAAACACAATTCTAGGCAATCCTCTAATGATAAGATTAATAGTTCTAAGATTACGAAGCATGTCAATTTCCTCTTCGTGTGTGGGATGTAAAGGGTCAATGGGAGGTACATAGGGGTTCTTAACATACTTGCTCAAATGGAATTCATTGAATAACTCAAGCATCTCATATTTCCATTGACTCACTACTGCAGGGTGGTCCAACGATGACACATCAATCAGAGACCCTTCAACGAAACTGTGTGCGATGCATGAATCACAAACGATATAGTTCAAGCTCCGTCGCTAATGCCACAAACTGTGTGCGATGGTGGATCCATCAAATACGATTCGGAAAATAGTTGCGTGTGTGATGCAGGGCATACAGTTAGTGCTTATGAACTGTTTGCGATTAGACCAGATAACACAAATGGTTCTCAAAATACATATGTGTGTGAAGTACGACATACAGTTCATTCGGACAAACTGTTTGCGTTGATCGAGCTAGAACAGAAACGATTTACCATAACAAGGTGTGTGTGATACCAGGCAAACAGTTCATTCATCAAAATTGTGTGGGAAGACCAATAAGAACCCAAACAATTCATACTGAGAAGCTGTGTGGGTTGTTGGCAGACGGTTGCTGCCAAACAATTGTTAGCGATGGATAAAATCATTACCGACGCTACGTTGGGAACTGCCGTTTGCCTGTATTAATGTCGCAGATGTTTTATTATTATGACCAGTGTACCTGCGCATCACCCCGTCGTCCTCTCTCGTGTCTTGTCACTGCGTTGCTGATACATCTCCATCGTATCTATAATTTTTGATTGTTTCATGCCAATATTATACAACTTTCACATATTTTTGGCAACATTTTATATGATTTATTGGACTAACATATTGATCCAGTGCCCAGTGCCAGTTCCTGTTTTTTGTTTTGCAGAATATCCATATTAAACGAAGTCCAAACGCGATAAAAATTTACGAAGAATTGTTTTGGAATATTTGTGATTTTTGGGAGGTGGAATCAACGCAAAAGGAGGCCCACAGCCACCACAAGACACCGGGGCAAGCCCGCGGGCCCAAGCGCGTGGTGATGGGTTGTGCTCTCCTCGTAAGTCGACTGGAGCTATATTTCGGGTGCAAGGAAGCTTATATCCGAAAAAAAATCGTGTTAAAATCTCAGCGCAATCGGAGTTACGGATCTCCGGGAATATAAGAAATGGTTTTAGGCCAGAAAACAGGAATGCGAAACAGAAGAGAACAGAGAGGGAGATCCAATATCGGAGGGCCTCCTGCCCCTTCACCACCATGGAGGCCATGGACCAGAGGGGGAACTCTCCTCCCATCTAGGGGGAGGCCAAGGAAGAAGAAGAAGGAGGGGGGCTCTGTCCCCCTCTCTCCCGGTGGCACCAGAACGCCGCCGGGGCAATCATCGTGACGGCGATCTACACCAACAACTTCGCCGCCGTAAACACCAACTCTCTCCCCCTCTATGCAGCGGTGTAACACCTCTCTTCCCCACTGCAATCTCTACTTAAACATGGTTCTCAACTCCATATACTATTTCCCAATGATATGTGGCTATCCTATAATGTTTGAGTAGATCCGTTTTGTCCTATGGGCTAATTGATGATCGTGGTCGGTATGAGTGTATATTTTATTATGGTGCTGACCTACGGTGCCCTCCGTCTCGCGCAAACATCGGGGATCCCTGCTGTAGGGTGTTGCAGTGTGTTCATGATTTGCCTATGGTGGGTGGCGTGAGCGACAGAATACACAGACCCGAGTAGGTGGGTTGTCGCATATGGGAGTAAAGAGGACTTGATACTTAATGCTATGGTTGGGTTTTACCTTAATGATCTTTGGTAGTTGCGGATGCTTGCTAGAGTTCCAATCATAAGTGCATATGATCCAAGTACGGAAAGTATGTTAGCTCATGCCTCTCCCTCATATAAAATTGCAAGAATGATTACCGGTCTAGTTATCAATTGCCTAGGGACAAATAACCTTCTTGTTTAACAAAAGCTCTCTACTAAACAACTAACTTTTATTATCTTGCAATTTACTCGTAGTTTTATTCCCGCTAAGTACTTCTAGTTTTATTCGTGCAAACTTTCCTATCACCTAGAAAATAGTTTCATACTTGTTCTAGGTAAAGCAAACGTTAAAGTGTGCGTAGAGTTGTATCGGTGGTCGATAGAACTTGAGGGAATATTTGTTCTACCTTTAGCTCCTCGTTGGGTTTGACACTCTTATTTATCGAAAAAGGCTACAAACGATCCCCTACACTTGTGGGTTATCAAGACCTTTTTCCGGCGCCGTTGCCGGGGAGCAATAGCGTGGGGTGAAAATTCCCGTGTGTGCTTGTTTGCTTTACCACTAAGTAATTTTTATTTTCTGTTATTAGTTGTTTTATATCTTTAGTTATGGATATGGAACACAAAACACCAAAAAAATTAGTGGTACTTGCTACTCATGGAGATGGGGAACCTCCTAAAACCCTCGATGCTCGTTATGTGGGACGCGTTAATTACTCCTTTGATAATCCTGAGAAATCATCATTAAACTTTATAATGGGAGACACGTTGGATCAACGTGAGTACTTTAGGGATTATCACTTGTCTCAAAAAGGGGAACACTTATGGGATCAAATTAAAATATTGCAATGGTTTGCTTGGGATGCATGCTTGAGATGTGAATTTACTTGTTGCTCTAAGATAGAGGCTCCACACCTTCCCTTTCAATGTAAATTTAATGATAATGAAACCTTGGCTTCTTATGCTAAAGGTATTTATGATTACTATGATGTGGAACGAATAGAAGAATTTGTTGCTTTTAAAGGTGCTTATGAAATTGCTTCTTTGCTTGAAAAGTATGATGATGTTCCTTACAAATCTGAAAATTTATCCATACTTCAATATTGCTATGATAATTATGAATACAATTATGATATTATTTAATTTATTGAAAGAATGACCGCTGCCTTGGAATAGAGTAATATTTTGCAGGAATCTATGGAAGAAGAAATTGTCGAAACTGTGAGCTCATTAGATGAAGAAGATGAGGAGGAGAGCGAAGAACAAAAGGAGGAAGAGAAGATTAGCTACCTATGCCCACCTTCTAATGGGAGTAACTCTTCAACTCATACATTATTTAATTTCCCTTCGTGCTTACCGAAGGATGAATGCTATGATAATTGCTATGATCCCGTGGATTCTTTTGAAATATCCCTTTTTGATGAACTTGATGCTTAGTATGCTTGTGGCCATGATGCCAATATGAATTATGCTTGTGGAGATGAACTTGCTATAGTTCCTTATGTTAATAATGAAATTGTTGCTATTGCACCCACACATGATAGACCTATTATCTTTTTAAATTCTCCCAACTACACTATATCAGAGAAGTTTGCTCTTATTAAGGATTATATTGATGGGCTGCGTTTTGCTATACACATGATGATTTTGATGAATATAATATGCATGTGCTTGCTGCTCCTACTTGCAATTATTATGAGAGGAACTACATCTCCACCTCTTTATGTTTCCAATACGATAAAATGGCAAGAAACTATTTATACTATGCATTGGCCTTTACTTGATGTGCATGAATTGTTCTTTTATGACATGCCGATGCATAGAAAGAGAGTTAGACTTCGTCATTGTATGATATATGTTGCCTTGTGCTCACAACTAAATTACAAATCATTGTTAATTGAAATTGGCTTTGATATACCTTGGGATCCGGGTGGATCCATTACTTGAGCACTTTATGCCTAGCTTAATGGCTTTAAAGAAAGCGCTGCCAGGGAGACAACCCGGAAGTTTTATAGAGTCATTTTATTCAGTTGAGTGATTTTATAAAGTTTAAAAACAAAAAAAATAGAGGGGAACCTAAAACTTCACAAAAAGAAAGGTGAAAGTGAGAGAGATGATGAGCATCGTTGGAGTGGGGGCTAGCCTTGAATTTTATTCATGCCCATGGAAACTTTGTGAATCTTGAATCACAAAAACTTTTCAACAAAAATAATTATCCCCTTGTAAAAATCCATTGTATTATAAAAATAATGTGCCAAGATTTGCCTTTAGGATTATTAGATTGCTTGTTGGTATGTGCGCTGTAAAAATAGAAACTTTGGCTGTAGTGCGTGAATTTACATTTTTTACTGGAACGTCAAAAGTTTCTGAAATTTTTACAAAGTATTTCCATACCAATTTTTTATTTCTTCCTAATTTTTCAGAATTTTTGGAGTTACATAAGTATGGTCAAAGTTCACATTACTACAGACTATCCTGTTTAAGACAGATTATGTTTTTGATGCATTGTTTTGCTTGTTTTGATGAAACTATCAATTTTATCGGTGGTACAAGCCATGGAGAAGTTATAATACAGCATGGATAATGCAAATATAAAATATGAATGGGTTTGCAATAGTACTTAAAGTAGTAATTTGCTTTATTATACTAACGGATCTCACCAGTTTTCTGTTAAGTTTTGTGTGGATGAAGTGTTCAAAGACGAGGAGGTCTCGATATGAGGAGAAGGAGGAGAGGCAAGAGTTAAAGATTGGGGATTCCCAAGGCACCCCAAGTAAATATCCAAGGACACTCAAGCGTCTAAGCTTGGGGATTCCCGGGAAGGCATCCCATCTTTCTTCAACAAGTATCGGTATGTTTTCGTTTTCGTTTCGTTCATGTGATATTTGAAATCTTGGAGCGTTTTTGCGTTTAGTTTTCACTTTTCTTTTATGCACCATGCTGGTATGAGATAGTCCATGGTTTATTTATAGAATTCTCATTGCACTTCGCTTATATCTTTTGAGTATGGCTTTATAGAATGCTTCATGTGCTTCACTTATATCATTTGAAGTTTGGATTGCCTGTTTCTCTTCACATAAAAAACCGTTATTCGTAGAATGCTCTTTTGCTTCACTTATATTTATTAGAGCATGGTATTTTGTAGAAATAATTAAACTCTCTTGCTTCACTTATATCTATTAAGAGAGTCAACAGGAATTGGTCATTTCCATGGTTAGTCATAAAATCCTACATAAAACTTATGGATCACTGAATATGATATGTTTGGTTCCTTGCAATAGTTTTGCGATATACAGATGATAATATGTGGGAGGTACTAGTGGATGATCATGTTTAGTAAGATATTGGTGTTAAGGTTTGTGATTCCCGAAGCATGCACATATAGTCTCCCGTTATGCCAGGAAGTTGGAGCACAATTTATCCTTGATTGTCTATCTTTGTGTGAAGGTCGGGGGCGCGCGATGGTTAACTCCTACCAACCTCCCTCCTAGGAGCATGCATAGTAATACTTTGCTTCGAGGGATAATAAAATTTTGCAATAAGTATGTGAGTTCTTTATGACTAATGTGAGTCCATGGATTATACGCACTCTTACCTTTCCGCAATTTGCTAGCCTCTACGGTACCGTGCATTGCCCTTTCTCACCTCGAGAGTCAGTGCAAACTTCGCCGGTGCATCCAAACCCTGTGATATCATACACTCTATCACACATAAGCCTTATTATATCTTCCTCAAAACAGCCACCATACCTACCTATTATGGCATTTCCATAGCCATTCCGAGATATATTCCCATGCATCTTCCACCACTTCCGTTTTGATGACTTGAGCATTCATTGTCATATTGCTTTACATGATCGTAAGATAGCTCTAGCATGATGTTTCCATGGCTTGTCTGTTTTTTGATATCTTTGCTACGCTAGATCATTGCACATCCTGGCACACTGCCAGAGGCATTCATATAGAGTCATACTTTGTTCTACTATTGAGTTCTAATATTGAGTTGTAAGTAAATAGAAGTGTGATGATCATCATTATTCATTATTAGATCATGTCCCAGTGAGGAAAGGATGATGGAAACTATGATTCCCCCACAAGTCGGTATGAGGCTCCGGACAAATATAAAAAAAAGAGAAGAAAAAAGAAGAAGAAGAAGAAGTAGAAGAAGAAGAAGAAGAAGAAGAAAGAAAAGAAAGAAAAAGAAAAAAACGAGATACAAAGAGAGAAGGGGCATGCTAATTCCACACTTGTGCTTCAAAGTAGCACCATGTTTTTGATATAGATAGTCTCCTATGTTGTCACTTTCATATACTAGTGGGAATTTCTCATTATAGAGTTAGATGCACACCCACTTAGTTTCAGTTTGAGCTTTCATACACTTATAGCTCTTAGTGCATCCGTTGCATGGCAACCCCTACTCCTCGCATTGATATCAATTGATGGGCATGTCCATAACTCATTGATTAGCCGCTTCAATGTGAGACTATCTTCCTTTTTGTCTTCTCTATATTAATGTCTACCACCGCATTCTATTCCACCCATAGTGCTATATCCATGGCTTGCGCTCATGTATTGCGTGAGAGTTGAAAATGCTGAAGCGCGTTAAAAAGTATGAACCAATTGCTTGGCTGACACCAGGGTAGTACATGATTTCTACTTTGTGTTAAGAAGACAGAGCATGGCAAGGCTATATGATTTTGTAGGGATAGCGTTCTTTAGCCTTGAAGGTATGATTGTTTGTTGGGATGCCTGAGTATTAATGTCTTTATGTCAATATAGACTATTGCTTTGAATAACTCATGTCTTAATATTTATGCCATGATTAGATATATGATCAAGATTATGCTAGGTAGCATAATTATCTATTTTATCATTTACCTACTCGAGGACGAGCAGGAATTAAGCTTGGGGATGCTGATACTCTCCGCCGTATCTATAATTTTTTATTGTTTCATGCCAATATTATATAACTTTCACATATTTTTGGCAACATTTTATATGATTTATTGGACTAACATATTGATCCAGTGCCCAGTGCCAGTTCCTCTTTTTTGTGTGTTTTTTGTTTCACATAATATCCATATCAAACGAAGTCCAAACACGATAAAAATTTATGGAGAATTGTTTTGGAATATTTGTGATTTTTGGGAGGTGGAATCAATGCAAAAGGAGGCCCACAGCCACCACAAGACACCGGGGCAAGCCCGCGGGCCCAGGCGCACGGTGCTGGGTTGTGCTCACCTCGTAAGTCAGTTGGAGCAATACTTTGGGTGCAAGGAAGATTATATCCGGAAAAAATTGTGTTAAAATCTCAGCACAATCGGAGTTACGGATCTCCGGGAATATAAGAAACGGTTTTCGGCCAGAAAACAGGAACGCGAAACAGAAGAGAACAGAGAGGGAGATCCAATCTCGGAGGGGCTCCTGCCCCTCCGCTGCCATGGAGGCCATGGACCAGAGGGGGAACTCTCCTCCCATCTAGGGGGAGGCCAAGGAAGAAGAAGAAGTAGGGGGGCTCTCTCCCGCTCTCTCCCGGTGGCGCCGGAACGCCGCCCGGGCAATCATCGTGACGGCGATCTACACCAACAACTTCGCCGCCGTCAACACCAACTCTCTCCCCCTCTATGAAGCGGTCTAACACCTCTCCTCCCTGCTGTAATCTCTACTTAAACATGGTTCTCAACTCCATATACTATTTCCCAATGATATGTGGCTATCCTATGATGTTTGAGTAGATCTGTTTTGTCCTATGGGCTAATTGATGATTGTGGTTGGTATGAGTGTATATTTTATTATGGTGCTGTCCTACGATGCCCTCCGTCTCGTGCAAACGTGGGTGATCCCCACTGTAGGGTGTTGCAATGTGTTCATGATTTGCCTATGGTGGGTGGCGTGAGTGACAGAATACACAGACCCGAGTAGGTGGGTTGTTGCATATGGGAGTAAAGAGGACTTGATACTTAATGCTATGGTTGGGTTTTACGTTAATGATCTTTGGAAGTTGCGGATGCTTGCTAGAGTTCCAATCATAAGTGCATATGATCCAAGTACGGAAAGTATGTAAGCTCATGCCTCTCCCTCATATAAAATTGCAAGAATGATTACCGGTCTAGTTATCAATTACCTAGGGACAAATAACCTTCTTGTTTGACAAAATCTTTCTACTAAACAACTAACTTTTATTATCTTGCAATTTACTCGTATTTTTATTCCAGATAAGTACTTCTAGTTTTATTCGTGCAAACTTTCCTATCACCTACAAAATAGTTTCATACTTGTTCTAGATAAAGCAAACGTTAAATTGTGCGTAGAGTTGTATCGGTGGTCGATAAAACTTGAGGGAATATTTTTTCTACCTTTAGCTCCTCGTTGGGTTCGACACTCTTATTTATCAAAAAAGGCTACAAACGATCCCCTACACTTGTGGGTTATCAGTTGCCGCCCAAGGATTCCAGTGCATGCTTTGGCACCGCTTTTGGCCACGTGTCCGCTCGATGTGCTCGTTCCTGCGCACAACCACGTAGGTTCCCACGCACAAAACCATCCTACGGATCTAGCTTCCCACACGGCTTGGTGAAATCGCCAAATCCCCAATGCTTGCTGAGGGAGTCCGGGACTAAGGGGTCCTCGCGTCGTCGGCTTATCTCCTATGGGCCAGCTTGGTGGGCCGCTCTGTGGCAATTGAAGGAAGGCCGGACTACAGGATGACCCCGTGCTAAGGAAGGAAGGTTCCAAAGACTTGGTGTGTCCTCCAAGAAAGAATGGGTGTATCTATGCTCGGGTGGAAACCTATCACATGTAACCCTAGGTACCTCTGGTGTCTATATAAACCAGGGGGCTTAGTTCGTAGAGGACAAGTGAACTCATCTAGGGTTTCAGCTCGTTTGATCTCGAGGTAGATCGACTCTGTAACCATCATACTCATCAATATAATCAAACAGGATGTAGGGTTTTACCTCCTCAAGTGGGCCCGAACTTGGGTAAACATCGTCTCTTTCGTCCCCTGTTAACCATCGATTCCAGATCCATAGCTCGGGACCCCCTACCCGAGATCTGCCGCTTTTGACACAAAAATTGTTGCTTTCATTGAGAGTTCCTTTGTGAGATCGCCAGAGGATTGATGGCTCGCCTAATCATCAGTGATCAAGTCTACAACGGGGACACCTTTGCCCCCAGACAAACTTTCACGTTCGGCAGTATTGTGCTGCATGCTGACCCGACCGGCCATCTCGGCCAGATCGAAGTTTCGCTCACGATCAAGAGATCAGGTTCGGGAACCTAGAGTTCACCGCCGACTCCACTGGCGATCTGCTTCTTACTGAGCTCTCGGTCTCGTCCGATGAGCCCGGAAATCCCGAGGCCTTGACTTCGGGTCCCCTACTCGCCCCTGCCCTCAGGCCCATCCCCGCCGGAGGTTCGGCCTTAAGCTCGGACCCGGTGATAGCACCTGAGGAACATGACTCGTTTCTTGCCGAACACACTCCTCATGAGGACGCCTCAGAGTTTGGCTCCGAAGGTCCTCGGAAGACCGATCCGGTCGACCTCTCGCTTTTGAACGAGGCGCTGGACCGGATCCAGTCAATGAAAATCGTGGACGACCTAACCTCGACCCATGTTCAGATCGGTCTGGAGGCTGGTCATGAGGAATTTTTCATCCCACCCACCACCCACTTAGTAGCCACTGTCGAAGATTTAACTGATATGTTGGAGTATGCCTCTGAGGAGGCAGAAGATCTAGATGAAGAGATCGGCGCCCCCGCCCCTATCACTACTGGGCGGTGCACAGCCACCTCCACCTACGATGTCTATATGGTGGACACCCCCGATGATTGGGACAACCACACCCCCAAGAAGAACATCGACAAATCCCATGAAGCATCGTCAAAACGCCGAAAACAACGCAAATGATCCAAGGCGAACAAGGGAAGGGAAGCCATCGTGGGCACCAGGGAGAACGACACCCCGGAAGACCTCGGCGACCTCTAAGCCCCCGAGCAGCCACTGGAGGACCCGGAGGGGCTCGAGGATCAGCAAGACCCCGAGGATCTCGATGATTCCGAGGACGACAAATACCTCCCCCTTGCTGAGGAAGAGGATAGCCTCGAAGCCGAAGACTGCACCATCCCAGAAAACACTGAGGATCAAGAACGATTCAGGCGGCAGCTCATAGCCACAGTCTGAAGCCTAAAGGCAAAGCAGCAGTAGCTTAGAGCCGAACAAGGTACCATCAACGATAGATGGACGAAGGTCCTTGTAGCCGAAGAAGGGTTCAGCACTGAGTGGCAAGATCAAAACTAGAGCTACCCGCGCCGGCACCTGCTGCCGCAATTCAATGATGTGGCCTTCGAGCCTGAATCTCCCAGGCGCACTCAGTACGACCAGCCAGACCGCCCCCTCGAGGATGGGACAGGGTGGCTGGAGACGCCGAGTATAGGCCCATGTCACCTCGCAGGAGAGGAAAGGGGCCAACACAGCCTGAGGATCGATATGACCTACGACAGGACCTTGATATGTCTCCAACGTATCTATAATTCTTGCTTGTTCCATGCTGTTATATTATCATTCATGGATGTTTTACAATCATTTTATAACAACTTTATATCATTTTTGGGACTAACCTATTGACATAGTGCCAAAGTGCCAGTTGCTGTTTTTGCTTGTTTTTTACTTCGTAGAAAATCAATACCAAACGGAGTCCGATCGCGACGAAACTTTTTGGAGATTTTTTCTGGATCAGAAGACACCCAGTGGGCCAAAGAAGTGCCGGGGGAGTGGGCCGAGGAGACCACAACCCACCAGGGCGCGCTAGGGGGCCCCGGCACGCCCTGATGGGTTGTGCCCTCCTCGGGGTCCCTCTCCACCGCCTATGATGCCTATAAATTCCCAAATATTCCGAAAACCCTAGAGGAGTCAACGAAACACAATTCCAGCCGCCGCAAGTTCCAGAACCGCAAGATCCAATCTAAACACCATCACGGAGGGGTTCATCTTCTTCATAGGTGCCTCTCCGATGATGCATGAGTAGTAAACCATAGACCTACGGGTCCGTAGGCAGTAGCTAGATGGCTTATTCTCTCTCTCTCTTATGATTCTCAATACAATGGTCTCTTGGAGATCTATTTGATGTAAACTTGTGCGGTGTGTTTGTTGGGACCGATGAATTTTGAGTTCATGATCAGTTTCTATCCATGAATATTATTTGAGTCTTCTTTGATCTCTTATATGCATGATTGCTTATAGCATCGTATTTCTTCTTCGAATCTTTGGTTTAGTTAGGCCGACTAGATCGATTTTTCTTGCCATGGGAAGAGGTGCTTTGTGATGGGTTCGATCTTGCGGTGTTCTTTCCCAGTGACAGAAGGGGCCGCAAGAAACGCATGTATAGTTGCTATTAAGGATAACAAGATGGGGTCTATTCCTACATGAATAGATCATGTCTACATCATGTCATCGTTCTTATTGCATTACTCCGTTTTTCCATGAACTTAATACACTAGATGCATGCTGGATAGCGGTCGATGTGTGGAGTAATAGAGGTAGATGAAGGCAGGAGTCGGTCTATCTATCTTGGACATGATGCCTTTATAATGATCATCGCCTTGGATATCGTCATGACTATTCGATTTTCATTCAATTGCCCAACAGTAATTTGTTCACCCACCGTGCGCTATACTCATGAGAGAAGCCACTAGTGAACCCTACGGCCCCGGGGTCTACTTTTCCAACATATTGCTTTCCGATATATCTTTTTGCAATCTTTGTTTTCAGATCTACAAAACCAAAAACCCAAAAACATATTGCCGCATATTTTCTCTTTTTATTTGTGTTCTTGAGAGATCTATCTCTCCTATCTATCATTACCTAATCTATCTTATTACCGTAGAGAGATTGACAACCTCTCTTTCGCGTCGGATTGCAAGAATTTGTTGTTTGTGTGCAGGTGTTGCTTATTGGGTGGTGGTGATCCTCCTACTGGTTCGATAACCTTGGTTTCATAACTGAGGGAAATACTTACCGTCGCTGTGCTGCATCATCCCTTCCTCTTTGGGGAAATACCGACGCAGTCTCAAGCCAAATCAAAGGAATTTCTGGCGCCATTGACGGGGAGGAAGCGGTCTCTTCTACATGCCTATCGTAGGCGCCGAGGGGACTCCACCATCATCTACCAGGTTCCTAATCACAAATCTCATCTCCTTGCAATTACATTATTTGCCATTTGCCTCTCGTTTTCCTCTCCCCCACTTCACCAATTTGTCGTTTTATTCGCCTTCTTTTTCGTTTGCCCTTTTTCCTGACGGATCTCTTCCTTGCTTGCAATCTTGTTTGCATAGTCACGATGACTCAAGAGAACACCAAGTTGTGTGATTTTTGCAATACTAATAACAATGATTTTATTAGTACTCCTATTGCTCCTCCCGCCACTAGTGCGGAGTCTTGTGATATTAATGCCGCTTTTGTTGAATCTTGTCATGAAAGAGCAATTTGCCGGTAATCCTAATGACGATGTCGCGTCCCACCTAAACACGTTCGTAGAATTGTGTGATATGCAAAAGAAAAAAGATGTGTACAATGATATTGTGAAGTTGAAATTATTTCATTTCTCCTTGCGTGATCGTGCAAAAATTTGGTTTTCCTCTTTGCCTCGCAATAGTATCGATTCTTGGAATAAGTGCAAGGATGCTTTTATCACTAAGTATTTTCCGCCCAAGAAAATTGTTTCCCTTAGGATGCAAATCATGAATTTTAAGCAACTTGAGCATGAACATGTTGCACAATCTTGGGAAAGAATGAAGTTGATGCTAAGAAATTGTCCTACACATGGTTTGAATCTTTGGATGATCATACAAATTTTTTATGCGGGATTGAATTTTGTCTCTAGAAATCTTTTAGATTCCGCCGCGGGTGGTACTTTTATGGAGATTACTTTGTGTGAAGCTACTAAATTGCTAGATAATATCATGGCTAATTATTCTCAATGGCATACCGAAAGAGCACCTACTAGTAAAAAGGTTAATTCGGTAGAGGAAATTAGTACTTTGAGTGATAAAGTTGATGCTTTGATGAAATTGGTTGCTAGTAAAAATTATCCTATTGATCTCAATGATGTGCCTTTGTCTACCTTGATTGAGAAAAATAGTGAATCCGTAGATGTGAATTTTGTCTCGCGCAACAATTTCAATAACAATGCTTATAGAGGTAATTTTAATCCTAGTCCGTTTCCTGGAAATTCCTCTAATAATTATGGTAATTCCTATGGTAATTCTTCTTACAATAATAATAGGAATACCTCTGTCTTTTGAGTAATATTAAAGAATTTATCAATGCGCAAAAGGCTTTCAATACTACGATAGAAGAAAAGTTGAATAAGATTGATGATATGTCAAGAAGCATTGATAGAATTTCTCATGATGTTGAAAATCTCAAGTTGAAAGCTTTTGTGCCTAAGATTGATGAATCTATTAAAGCTTTATATGTCTCTATGGATGAAAGTAAGAAAAGAACCGCTATGCTTAGAGCTAAAAGAGAAATCTTAGAAAAATCGTTTTCTAGTGATTGCCTTAATAAAAAAGATGAAGATCTTAAAGTGATTGGTGTTTCTTCTATTGATTCCTTGTTTAGTAATATTAAAATTGATAATGAAGGGACTGAAGTAGTGTCAACTTTAGCTAGAAGGCGTCCCAATAATTTGGAGGTTGAAAATCTTGATGAAATTTTTGATAAAAGTGGGTTTGAAGAGGTCAAAACTTTAACTAGTGATGTGCCCACTATCTTAGATTGCAAAGATTTTAATTATGATAGTTGCTCTTTGATTGAATGTATTTCTTTGTTGCAATCTATGTTGAATTCACCCCATGCTTATGAGCAAAATAAAGCTTTTACTAAACATATCGTTGATGCCATGATGAAATCTTTTGAAGAAAAGTTGAAGTTGGAGATTTCTATTCCTAGAAAATTACATGATGAGTGGGAACCTACCATTAAGGTGAAGATTAAAATTTATGAATGCTTTGGTTTGTGTGATTTGGGTGCTAGTGTTTCCACGATTCCGAAATCTCTATGTGATGTGCTTGGTCTTACCAATATTGAAGAATGCTCTCTTAATTTGCACTTGGCGGATTCTACTATTAAAAACTTTGGGAAGAATTAATGATGTTCTTATTCTTGCAAATAGTAACTATGTGTCCATTGATTTTATTGTGCTTGATATTGATTGCAATCCGTCTTGTCCCATTATACTTGGTAGACCGTTTTTACGCACTATAGGTGCCGTGATTGATATGAAAGAAGGCAATATTCGTTTTCAATTTCCCTTGAGAAAGGGTATGTAACTCTTACCTAGGACAAGAATTAAGCCACCATATGAATCAATCATGAGGGCATCCTATGGATCCAAAACCAAAGATGACAATACTTGAATCTATCCGTTATGCCTAGCTAGGGGCGTAAAACAATAGCGCTTGTTGGGAGGCAACCCAATGAATAAATAATTTTTTGCTTTTTGCTTTATGTTTTTGTGTGTTGACACAATTATGCCTCTGTTATGACTGTGTTTTTATGGTTTATTTAGTGTTTGCGCCAAGTAAATCCTTTAGGATGAGTAGAAGTCATGCTGAATCTAAAACAGAAACTTTGCGTCCAGTATATGAATTTTCATTTTTTGCTGGAACGAGATCTTGAGTGGAAATTTTAGCACAGTGTTTCTATACAAATTAATTACGTTGTCCTAATGTTTCAGAATTTTTAGAGTTATAGAAGTATGGTTAGAGTACTGATTACTACAGACTGTTCTGTTTAAGACAGATTCTGTTTTCGTTGCATTGTGTGCTTGTTTTGATGAATCTATGGCTTATATTGAAGGGTATGAACCATGGTAAAGTTAAAATATAGTAGGTATAATGAAATTATAAAATATGAATGGGTTTGCAACAGCATCTAAAGTAGTGATTTGCTTTATTATACTAACGGATCTCACGAATATTTTGTTGAGTTTTGTGTGATTGAAGTTTTCAAGTTTTGGGTGAGATCACGATGGATGAAGGAATAAGGAGTGATAAAAAGCCTAAGCATGGGGATGCTACCGCACCCCCAAGATATATCGAAAGAGAAACAACCAACTAAGCTTTGGGATGCCCCTGAGTGGCATCCCCTCTTTCTTCTAACGACCATCGGTATTTTACTTGGATCTATATTTTTATTCGTCATATATCATGAGTTTTGCTTGGAGCGTCTTGTATCTTTGCTTGCTTTGTTTGTTAGTTTTTTACTTTGTATCCTTGCTGTACATACCTATTTGATAAAGCTAAAATAATGCTATGATTTGTTATAATTTCTCTATGTGCTTCACTTAAACTTTTTGAGCTATAGAATTGCTCTAGTGCTAAACTTATATCTTTTTGAGCATGGTGTGCTTGGAAATTTTTGTAGAAATACTCTCATGCTTCACTTAAATTAATTTGAGATTAGTTAAATTTTGAAGAAATCCTTTCATGCTTCACTTATACCTTTTTGAGAGATGAAATCTTTATGCTCATATGCTTCACTTAAATTTGTTTGAGCTTGCCAAAAAGCAATGGCAATATATGAAACTAGTCCCAAAGTGATAGATATCCAAGGAGGATATAATAAAAACTTTCATGAAGATCATTGGAAAAATTAAACTTGATTCCTTGTAATAGTTTTGAAACATGATGATAGTAATATGTGAGTCATGTTAGTGAGTAATTATGCTTGAGTAGGAATATTGGTGTTAAGGTTTGTGATTCCCTATGCATGCACGAAAGTCAATAGTTATGAAATGAAGTTACATCCTACTTGTGGTGCATTATTCGGTGTTAGTTATGCTCAATGCTCACTTATGTGAATTTTCGTTTCTTCGTTTGGTTGCTTCCCAATCTATTTGCTAGCCTCCATTTGTACTAAGTAGAAATACTACTTGTGCATCCAAAATCCTTAAACCAAGTTTTGCCTTATGAGTCCACCATACCTACCTATATGCGGTATTTCCATGCCGTTCCAAGCAAATTTTTATGTGCCGTCTCTAAATTTTCAAAATAAATTTTCTCTTTTGTGTGCCCGTACCGCTCATGAAACGGTGGGGAGTGTCCAATATTTTTCCATGCTAGATGTGTTATTCTCAAGATGAGTGTTTATTCACTTGTCATTGCACGGGAGTGCGGCGGTAATAGGGATGTCCATTCCCGAAATGAAAAAGAAAAAATATTTACTTTATGTTGTAAAATAATAAATTCCTTGGAAAGTGTTGGTATGGAAGGCAACCGTGGATACGGCCCACCATGGAAAGTGAAAGTTTCGTGGAAAAAGGAATAAAATTTATTTTCTGTTTGGGAACCGCCTATGATATATCTAGCATGGAAACTATTGTGAGCTACTTTGTCGTTTTCGTTGACAGGAAAAGCATGCAACCCAAAATATTTTTCTCTCTCAAAACTTTGAGCTCTGGCACCTCTACAAATCCCTACTTCCCTCTGCGAAGGGCCTATCTATTTACTTTATACAATTTTTATTTTTTCTTTGAGTATCCATCTTCTCTTATAAGCACCAACTAGGGGGCACTATGATCGTACTTGAGCATTGGGCATAGCTAATATTTGAGTGTGTTTCATGAATGGATCAATGATTGAGCATGATGGGTTAGGGATAACTTTCTTTAGTGTTGATATTTTGAAAGACATGGTTGCTTGTTGACATGCTTGAGTATTCAAGCCACTATGTTAAAACTAGACTATTGCTTTGAATCATTTACAAGTCCAAATGTCCATGCTATGCAAAAGAAAAGAATATGATGAACATGTTACGCAGCATTCCACATCAAAAAATCTGTTTTTATCATTTACCTACTCGAGGACGAGTAGGAATTAAGCTTGGGGATGCTGATACGTCTCCAACGTATCTATAATTTTCGCTTGTTCCATGCTGTTATATTATCATTCTTGGATGTTTTACAATCATTTTATAACAACTTTATATCATTTTTTGGGACTAACCTATTGACATAGTGCCAAAGTGCCAGTTGCTGTTTTTGCTTGTTTTTTACTTCGTAGAAAATCAATACCAAACGGAGTCCGATCGCGACGAAACTTTTTGGAGATTTTTTCTGGACCAGAAGAAACCCAGTGGGCCAAAGAAGTGCCGGGGGAGTGGGCCGAGGAGACCACAACCCACCAGGGCGCGCCAGGGGGGCCCCGGCGCACCCTGTTGGGTTGTTCCCTCCTCGGGGTCCCTCTCCACCACCTCTGATGCCTATAAATTCCCAAATATTCCGAAAACCCTAGAGGAGTCGACGAAATACAATTCCAGCCACCGCAAGTTCCAGAACCGCAAGATCCAATCTAAACACCATCACGGAGGGGTTCATCTTCTTCATAGGTGCCTCTCCGATGATGCGTGAGTAGTCCACCATAGACCTACGGGTCCGTAGGCAGTAGCTAGATGGCTTCTTCTCTCTCTCTTATGATTCTCAATACAATGGTCTCTTGGAGATCTATTTGATGTAAACTTGTGCGGTGTGTTTGTTGGGATCTAATGATATTGAGTTCATGATCAGTTTCTATCCATGAATATTATTTGAGTCTTCTTTGATCTCTTATATGCATGATTGCTTATATCATTGTATTTCTTCTTTGGATCTTTGGTTTAGTTAGGCCAACTAGATCGATTTTTCTTGCCATGGGAAGAGGTGCTTTGTGATGGGTTCGATCTTGCGGTGTTCTTTCCCAGTGACAGAAGGGGCAGCAAGACACGCATGTATCGTTGCTATTAAGGATAACAAGATGGGGTCTATTACTACATGAATAGATCATGTCTACATCATGTCATCGTTCTTATTGCATTACTCCGTTTTTCCATGAACTTAATACACTAGATGCATGCTGGATAGTGGTCGATGTGTGGAGTGATAGAGGTAGATGCTGGTAGGACTCGGTCTATCTATCTTGGACGTGATGCCTATATAATGATCATCGCCTTGGATATCGTCATGACTATTCGATTTTCTATCAATTGCCCAACAGTAATTTGTTCACCCACCATGCGCTATACTCATGAGAGAAGCCACTAGTGAACCCTACGACCCTGGGTCTACTTTTCCAACATATTGCTTTCCGAACTATCTTTTTGCAATCTTTGTTTTCAGATCTACAAAACCAAAAACATATTGCTGCATATTTGCTCTTTTTATTTGTTTTCTTGAGAGATCTATCTCTCCTATCTATCAATACCTAATCTATCTTATTACCACAGAGAGATTGATAACCTCTCTTTCGCGTCGGGTTGCAAGTATTTGTTGTTTGTGTGTAGGTGCTGCTTATTGGGTGGTGGTGATCCTCGTACTGGTTCGATAAGCTTGGTTTCATAACTGAGGGAAATACTTAGCGTCGATGTGCTGCATCATCCCTTCCTCTTTGTTGAAATACCGACGTAGTCTCAAGCCACGTCAGACCTGGACTACAGAGCGGGTCACACTAGATCCATTTACGGATCTAGAGGGTACTCCCCTGCTAGACGGGATGGGTACCAATCTTGGCTCGATCGCAACCACAGAGGCGGGGAACAATACTGGGACCAAACAACAGTCGATTTCTGGCGTGACGTAGCCCGTATCAGAGGCGCCACCCAAGACAAACCCACCACTCACACAAACCGTAATTGCTGGGTATTCAAACAAGCTGGCAAGCTTGCAGCCGTGGAGCAAGGCGAAGGCCCTCGCAGCAAGGATGATGAAGAGCCTCGCGGTCCGAACAATGGCAGACAAAAGCAATTCCCTCCTGAGGTAAAAACTGTGAACATGATATACGTCACACATATACCAAAAAAGGGGAGGAAGCGCGCCCTTCGGGAGGTCTACGCCATAGATCCCATAGCCCCGAAGTGCAACCCGTGGTCGGCTTTCCCGATCACCTTCGACCGTAGGGACCATCCGACCAGCATCCATCATGGAGGCTCGGCAACCCTTGTCTTAGACCCCATTATTGATGGGTACCACCTCACTAGAGTCCTAATGGACGGTGGAAGTAGCCTTAACCTGATTTACTCAGACACGGTGAAAAAGATGGGTATCGACCCGTCAAGGATCAAACCCAACAACGCTACCTTTAAAGGAGTCATTCCAGGCGTCGAAGCCCGCTGTTCGGGTATCGTGACCTTGGAAGTAGTGTTCGGCTCGCCCGACAACTTCCGCAGCGAGGCCTTGATCTTCGACATTGTCCCTTTTCGCAGCGGTATCACACACTGCTCGGCCGTACATCGTTCGCTCGCTTTAACGCCGTTCGCCATTACGCATATCTGAAGCTCAAGATGCCCGGACCCAAGGGGGTCATCACTGTCAATGGCAACACAGAGCGCTCCCTCCAGACTGAGGAACACACAGCGGCCTTAGCAGCCGAATTCCAGTCCGGCAACGAGACGCCGAGGCCTCCATCAACCATCAAGGCGCGGCAGGCGAACAAGCAAGCCCGAGCTCAACCCGACCTCCTGGAACCATCCCCAGATCAACACAAATAGGGATGCGCCCCCCACTGCACAGACCCGCTACCCGTAAGGTACGTACCTAGAAGGCACAACTTTGCGCTTAAAATACCATGGGCAGTTGGGGGGAACCCACTATCAAAAACCAAGTTGTCGGCTCGACCGAACTACTGTCAAAATAGCGTCTTCAGACAAAACAACAGGCATCTGATAACCCACAAGTATAGGGGATCGCAACAGTTTTCGAGGGTAGAGTATTCAACCCAAATTTATAGATTCGACACAAGGGGAGCCAAAGAATACTTGAGAGTATTAGCAGTTGAGTTGTCAATTCAACCACACCTGGAGATTAAATATCTGCAGCAGAGTAATCAGTAGCACAGTAATATGATAGTGTTGATAGCAGTAGCAATAGTAATAGTAGCGGTAACAGTAGTAGCAATAGTTTTGTAGCAGTTGGAACATCACCAACGGCAATAGTAACTTAGCAAGAGAAATACGTGGAAAAGGTCGTAGGCACTGGATCGGTAACTCGTTGGATGATATTCGTCATGTAATAGTCATAACCTAGGGCGATACAAAACTAGCTCCAGTTCATCAATGTAATGTAGGCATGTATTCCGTAAATAGTCATACGTGTGTTGACACCTGATTTTGCCACGATGCAAAATACAGTAAAGATGGAATCAAATGAAAAGGTTTTTTATATGATAAATTTCACATCGCCGAGTGAAACAACTTTGATGTTTAGGCCATCACCATTCGGCATCATATCAAGGGCCAAAGTTACACTCGGATTGTCGTGTTTTGGTGTTCTGAGTGATTTTTGGTCGATTACTCCTCCAAGACAACCTCGGATGAAGGAATGCTCTACATGGATTGTCTTCGTCTCGTCGAGCTAATCGATTTTGATATATAAATCATCTCAATCCGAGTTCGTATGGAAAAGTTAGAGGCAAAACACTGCGGACCAACCCTGAGCAAAAGTGTGGCGCGAGGGACCAGACACCCACCTGGATGGTGTCTGATGGGTCGCACGAGCCATTAGGCCCTCAAGACGGCCTTGAATCGAAAAACCTTCAACACAGAAAAGTTTCGTATCGTCAAATCGGTCGATTTTATATAAATCGTCCAGATCCGAGGTCGTATGCAACCTGCAGAGGCGAAACAAGTTCAGGCTGTGTTTTCATTCGGGAACTCCGAGTGAAAAGCTTATCATCCGAGTGAAAATATAGCTATAAGAATGAAGGCTTGATGATCGAGTGAGAAGTTTCCGTCCGAGTGAAACTTCGGTCAATGAGTCGGAGTGACATGAAGACCGACTAGAACACTTGTCTGGCAATCCGAGTGAAATTCTTCCGAGTGAAATCCTTCCGAGTGGAATACTGCCATCCGAGTGAAATTCTTCCGAGTGAAATCCTTCCGAGTGGAATATTGTCATCCGAGTGAAATTCTTCCGAGTGAAAGATTGCCGACTGAGTGAAAAAGTTAACGTTCGGGTGACACTTCGGTCAAAGAATCCGAGTGACATAAAGTCCGGCTAAACATTTGTCTTCCGAATGGAAAATTGCGCTGTCAAGTGGAAAACTGATGTCCGAGTGGAAAATTCCGAGTGGAAAATTGCTGTCCGAGTGAGAAATTTCACTCGACCGACGGGAGGACTCCAAATCCGAGTGATTCAACCAGAAGGTAAAGATTGGCCTATATGGTCATCTAGATAGCCTCGGATGGAAAAGTTTCCAACATGAAAGTTGTTTGTAACGTCGAAATGGTCAACTTTGCTTTTAAGGTCATTGTCATCTGAGATAGTATAAGGCCTGCAGAGACGCTACAACACTCGACGGTCCAGTCCGCTACGTGACTGAGTCCGGTTCAAAGTTAAAGATGACCTCGTGGAGTATTCAAGATGGCCTTATTTGGAAAAGTGATCAACATACGGATTGTTGGCCTCGTCGAGACGCACAAGATTGATATTTGAACCGTCTCCATCGGAGGTCATATGCAGATTCCACGGCCCACGCAAGGAGCAAGACAGAGGATTGGGCCAGATTCGGGCTGAATCCGAGTGAGACTGGAACTAGGACTCTAGGGCGTGATTCAATGTAATTTTCTTGTAAGGAAAGCCTAGATGAATCCTTTACTTGTACGGGAAGTCCAGCCGCCTCTTATATATGTTGGGGGTGACGGCCGATTGAACAACACACAATCGAACAAATCAATATACTACTTTTCAGTCTACGTTTTATCTCTCCATCGTTTTTCTCTCTCGTTCTTCGCTGTTCCTCTCATTTGAGAGCTGCGAATCCCGAGGCTCTAGGGGCGAGCGAATCGACCTAGAGCAGCCCATAGCCGCCGCAATCCCTGACGGGGTCCCTCCCGGGTGCGCGGGGTTTCGGGTCTCAAAAGCGCCCGCCGACTGTCCTGCGTATCGCGCTGTCGGTCGGGTCTCCTTCGACGTGAGCTGCGGTGCATCACCCCCGGCGTTGAGGGTACACGTGAGGTGTTCGTGTGTCAACAACGTGCTTATGGAAAAGAACTTGCATGACATCTTTTGTCCTACCCTCCTGTGGTAGCTGGGTCCATAAGGAAACTAAGGGATATTAAGGCCTCCTTTTAATAGAGAACCGGAACAAAGCATTAACACATGGTGAATACATGAACTCTTCAAACTACGGTCATCACCGCGAAGTATCCCAAATATTGTCACTATGGGGTTGACGGATCATAACACGTAATAGGTGCGTATGAGTAGGCAAGATCGGATCAGGAACATGGATATAGAGATGATAACATAAACGGTTCAGATCTGAAATCATGGCACTCGGGCCCCAGTGACAAGCATTAGGCATAGCAAAGTCATAGCAACATCAATCTCAGAACATAATGGATACTAGGGATCAAGCCCTAACAAAACTAACTCGATTACATTATGAATCTCATCCAACTCCTCACCGACCAGCAAGCCTACGAAGGAATTACTCACTCCTGGTGGGGAGCATCATGGAATTGGCGATGGAGAAAGGTTGGTGATGACAAAGAACAAAGATTCCCCTCTCCGGAGCCCCAAACGGGCTCCAGATCTGGCCTCCCGATGAAGAACAGGAGGTGGCGGCGGCTTCGTATCGTAAAACGTGATAATTCTTTCTCTCTGATTTTTTTCTCCGATTTTAGGAATTTATAGTGGCTGAGATAGGGCAAGTGGGGCCACGATGTGGGCACAACCCACCAGGGCGCACCCAGGGGGCCCGGCGCGCCCTGGTGGGTGATGCACACCCTGGCCCCCCTCTTCGGTGGATTTTGGCTCCAATAATTCTTATTTATTCCAAAAAAATTCTCCAAAAAGTTTTGTTCCATTCCGAGAACTTTTATTTCTGCACAAAGACAACACGATGGTAGTTCTGCTGAAAACAGCATCAGTCCGGGTTAGTTTAATTCAAATCATGCAAATTAGAGTCGAAAACAAGGGCAAAAGGGTGAGGAAAAGTAGATATGTTGGAGACGTATCAACTCCCCCAAGCTTAAACCTTTGCTTGTCCTCAAGCAATTCAGTTGATAAACTGAAAGTGATAAAGAAAAACTTTTATGAACTCTTTTGTTCTTGTTTACTTATATATGCTTAAGTAGCACCCAAGTTTTCAACATGGGTTATGACTAACCATGTCAACAATAACTCTTAGGAATTATATTTACTCATATCAGTAACATAAGCAACTAGCGAGCAATAATAATATATCTCAAGCGCCAACATTTTGTCAAAACAATCGTGATACAATATGACAATAGTGGTATCTCGCTAGCCCTTTCTGAGACTGCAAAACATAAATGCAGAGCACCTTCAAAGTTCAAGCAGCGACTAAACATTGTAATTCATGGTAGAAAAGATCCAGTCATGCTGCACCCAACATCAACTATACACAATGCATGAGGATGACAATAGTGCTCTTAGGTCCGGCGCTTATTTGAGAAGGTGATGACTCAACTCAAAAGTAAATAGATAGTCCCTTCGCAGAGGGAAGCATGGATTTGCAGCGGTGCCAGAGCTCAAAGTTTAAAACAGAGATAGATATAATTTTGGGAGGTACACTCTTCCTATCAACGTCACGATCAGGATTTATCAATATCTTCCATTGAAAGCACAACATGCTCCCTTGGTGGTTTTGATAATTCATGACAATATACATTGTCTCTTGGACTAATACTTTTACCTAGTGTATTTCAGATAAAGTCCACAGAGAGGGTTGGCAAAAGGATTATGGAGATTGTGGAATACCCCAAGATGCAAGGAAATAGGTTGGCAAAGCTTCAAGGAAGAGGACTCTACATTTTACATTTGTGAGAAATCACTTTGAGTCCATAGGAAAGCCAATACTATTAAAAGGGGGTAAGGTTTTGTTGGTGAACAAAATGCTCATACGTGCACAAGTGATAGTCACCAAAAACACCCACAAGCTCTCCCACCAAAGTCTGTCCAAAGCCAAATACTCAAAATCGGTGCAACCAACATTTCCATCCCGGTGCCACCGATTCTCAACTTCAGACAGACTCAGCCAAACCCTAGCCACTTCGGTGCAACCGATTCAATCCCGGTGCCACTTAGTTTAGGTTGCCAACTCTCTGTTACGCAAATTCACAATATCGGTACCACCGAGATTGTTGGATCGGCGTCACCGAGATTGTCAATCTGACCGTTGGTCACCTTATCGGTGCAACCGAGTTTCATATATCGGTCTCACCGAGATTCAAAAGTTGCCACCTTTTGGTCACTTCGGTACCACCGAGATTTACACATCGGTATCACCGAGTTAGTCATTTTGTGTGTAACGGTTGGATTTTTGGGGATGCCTATATATACCCCTCCACCACCACCTACTCGAAAGAGAAGCACTCAGAACTATTCCATACTTGCCCCATCCAGTTTTCTGAGAGAGAACCACCTATTCTTGTGTTGAGGTCAAGATCTTCCACTCCAACCATATGGATCTTGATTTCTAGCCTCCCCAAGTTGCTTTCCACCAATCCCATCTCTTCCACCAAGCCAAATCTGTGAGATAGTGATTGTGTGTTGAGGAGTCTATCATCTTGAAGCACAAGAGCAAGGAGTTCATCGACATTACCGAGCCTATTACCTTTTGGAGGGTGGTGCCTCCTAGATTGGTTAGGTGTCGCTTGGAAGCCTCCTACTTCGTGTTGTGGAGTTGAACCAAGAAGTTTGTAACGGCAAGGAGATCGCCTACTTCGTGAAGATCTACCCATAGTGAGGCTAGTCCTTCGTGGACGGAAGCCGTTATGGAATAGTCAACGTTGCTACTTCGTGGACCCTTATGGGTGGAGCCCTCCGTGGACTCTCGCGACCGTTACCCTCCGTGGGTTGAAGACTCCATAAACGTGGACGTACGATAGCACCACCTATCGGAACCACGGGAAAAATCCTTGCGTCTCCAATTGTGTTTGATCTCCATATCTCTACTCTTTACTTCATGTGCAATGTATTTACTTTCCGCTACCATATTTGTTGACATGCATGTGTAGGGCTGTTAGACTTGCTAGACTTGCTAAAACTATTAAAATCTGCCAACCAATTAACTTGGGAAAAGGTTAGGTTTCAAATTCCTGCTAGTGGTCTATTCACCCCCCCTCTAGACACTCTTCTAGTGATCCCTCAATTGGTATCAGAGCTTTGGTCTCCATTGCTTCGGTATAATCACCGAGGAGGAAGATGGATGTGTCTAGTATAGGGAGTTTGAGTTGTAGAGTGCCTATCCTTGATGGAGAGTACTACAGTCAATGGAAAACCTTGATGTTTGAGCTGTTTAATGAATTTCAATTGAGCAAATATGGCAAGTGCCCCTATGTGCCTTCCATTGATCCTTTGCATCCCACACACGAAGAGGAAGTTGATATGCTATGAAATCTTAGAACTGTCAATCTCATTGTTAGAGCTTTGCCTAGAAATGTGCTCAATCAAATGAAGAATTTTGTATGTGCTTACACTTTGTGGAATGACTTGGAGAAATGATATCCAAGTTATTCATTGAGTAATCTTGATGAAATTCTTCATAAAACTATTGCCTTCCACAAAATGACGCCTAGTGATCCTAAATTTGATGATTGTCTATTTCAGCTTAGAGACCTCATGCGTGCTAAAGGAGATGTCACAACTATCAACAATATCATTATAGAAGTCCTTCGCATTCATAAACTTGAACATTGTCATGATCACCATCCTAACGAATCTCTTGTTCTTTATGACGAGGATTTCCCACTTGATGATGACAATGTGGAACATGGCTACTATGATGAAGATGAGCTGTTCGACATCGAGTATGAGAAGATCATGAAGAATCAAAGTCTCATGGCAAACTTCAAGGATTACATGTCCGGAGGAAAAGAGTGGATTCTCGATAGCGGATGTACCGGTCATATGACCGGAGATAGAGAGATGTTTGAAAGATCACACCAAACCATGGACCACGAAGGTACGTAACGTTTGGAGACAACTCCAAGGGTAAGGTACTTGGTCTTGGTAAGGTGGCCATATCCCATGATAGCTCTATCCAAAATGTTATGCTTGTTGAATCTCTTGGCTACAATCTTCTTTCTGTATCTAGACTTGCCGACTTTGGTTTTAATGTGCTATTCACGAAAGTAGATTGCCATGTGTTTCGTCAAGATAATCATAAAATGGTCTTTATCGGTTTCCGTAGAGGTGATCTATACATTGTTGACTTCACTAAGAGATCCAAACCTCGCACTTGTTTAATTGCTAAATCCTCTAAAGGTTGGCTTTGGCATAGAAGACTAGGACATGTTGGCATGCGTAATTTAGACAAGCTTATCAAAGGTGATCATATACTTGGTGTTAAAGATGTTATCTTTGACAAAGATAGACTTTGTAGTGCTTGTCAAGCTGGAAAGCAAGTAGGTGGAAGTCATCCCGTTAAGAATATCATGACTACTAGGAGACCACTCAAGTTACTTCACATGGATCTTTTTGGCCCAATGCTTACAAGAGTCTCGGTGGAAATTCCTATGGTCTAGTTATAGTTGATGATTTTTCCAGATTTACGTGGGTATTCTTTCTTGATGATAAGTCGCAGGTTCAAAAGATCTTCAAGAACTTCGCTCGCAAAGCGCAAAATCAGTTTGAAGTGAAGATCAAGAAGGTTCGGAGCGATAACGGATCGGAGTTCAAGAACACCCATGTGGATACCTTCCTTGACGAAGAAGGTGTCTCACACGAGTTCTCGGCTACGTACACGCTCAACAAAATGGAGTTGTTGAGAGGAAGAACCGGACGCTCATTGAGATGGCAAGAACGATGCTTGACCAATACAAAACGCCAAGACACTTTTCGGCAGAAGCCGTGGAAACAGCATGTCATGCCACAAACCGACTTTACTTGCACAAGCTTCTCGGTAAAACGGCATACGAGCTACTCACTGGTAACAAACCCCAAGTTGGATACTTTCGGGTATTCGGCTCAAAGTGCTACATTCTTGATAAGCATCGTCGTACTAAATTTGCTCCTAAATCTCATGAAGGATTCCTACTTGGTTACGGATCGAACTCTCACACTTACCGTGTCTACAACAACTTCACTCAAAAAGTTGGAGAGACGGTAGATGTGAAGTTTGATGAATCTAATGGTTCGCAAGTCGAACAATTGCCAAATGATGTAGGTGATAAGGACCCTTCGGAAGCTATCCAAGATTTGCCCATCGGCAAGATTCGTCCCATGGAGGTGAAGGAAAGTACTTCATCAACACAAGTGGAAGCCCCTACTTCACGTCAAGGTGAACCACAACATGACATGGAGGCATCCACAAGCGGTACACGACAAGATGATGGAGAGGAGGAAGTGCATCATGAAGATCCACCACAACCACCTTCACCACCACCTCAAGGGAACGACACCGTCAACAACAACGAAGATGAGGAGATGATGATGAAGAAGAAGAAGCTCCACCATCTAACAAGCCCAAGCTACCCCGAGTTCGAGCACAAGTGACAAAGAACCATCCCCTAAACCAAATCTTTGGTGACATCCAAACCGGGAGAATCACTCGCTCTAAAACTTGTCTAGCTAACTTTTGTGAGCATTATTCTTTCATCTCTAGCATTGAGCCCTTGCAGGTAGAACAAGCTCTTGAAGACGCGGATTGGGTGAACGCGATGCATGAAGAGCTTCACAACTTCGAGAGGAACGAAGTGTGGACACTCGTGGAGAAGCTCAAGGATGAGCAAAACATCATCGGAACCAAATGGGTGTTTCGGAACAAGCAAGATGAAGACGGTCAAGTCGTGCGCAACAAGGCTCGTCTCGTAGCCCAAGGATATACGCAAGTCGAAGGTATGGACTACGGTGAGACCTACGCCCCCGTTGCTAGACTTGAAGCTATTCGCATTCTTCTTGCCTATGCTAATCACCATGATATCACGCTTTATCAAATGGACATTAAAAGTGCCTTTTTAAATGGTGAGATTGAAGAAGAAGTCTATGTTAAGCAACCGCCTGGTTTTGTGAATCCTAAGAAACCTAATCATGTTTACAAGCTTCGTAAAGCCCTCTATGGTCTTAAGCAAGCCCCTCGTGCTTGGTACAAATGCTTAACGAAGTTTCTCATTGAAAAAGGTTTTGAAATTGGTAAAATTGATGCAACCTTGTTCACTAAGAGAGTTAATGGTGAATTATTTGTATGCCAAATCTATGTGGATGATATTATCTTTGGATCTACTAACCCACAATTTAGTGAAAGATTTGGAAGGTTGATGTCCGAGAAGTATGAGATGTCTATGATGTGTGAGCTGAAATTCTTTCTTGGTTTGCAAATCAAGCAAACGAGAGAAGGAACTTTCATCTCTCAAACTAAATATACCAAGGACTTGATCAAGAAGTTCAACATGCAGGAGTGCAAAGGTATGAAAACCCCAATGCCTACTAGTGGACATGTTGATCTTACCAGAGAGGATGAACCGGTTGATCAAAAGGTTTATCGATCTATGATTGGTTCATTGCTATATCTATGTGCCTCTCGTCCCGATATTATGCTTAGTGTTTGCATGTGTGCTAGATATCAAGCTGCACCTAAAGAGTGTCATCTTTTGGCCGTGAAACGTATTGTGAGATATTTGATACAAACACCAAACTTTGGCATTTGGTATCCCAAAGGATCTTCCTTTAACCTTGTTGGCTATTCCGATTCGGATTATGCCGGTGACAAGGTTGATAGAAAATCCACCTCGGGTACTTGTCAATTTTTGGGTAGATCTCTTGTGTCTTGGTCCTCCAAGAAACAAAACTCGGTATCTTTATCTACTACCGAAGCTGAGTATATTGCTGCTGGATCTTGTTGTGCACAATTACTATGGATGACACAAACGCTTAAGGATTATGGAATCCATGTTAGAAATGTTCCATTGCTTTGTGACAATGAAAGTGCTATTAAAATTGGTTATAATCCTGTGCATCATTCTCGAACTAAACATATTCATGTTAGACATCATTTCATTCGTGATCATGTTGCCAAAGGAGATATCAATCTTAAGCATGTTCGCACTAACAAGCAACTGGCCGATATCTTTACCAAGCCACTTGATGAGAAAACATTTTGCTATTTGAGGAGTGAGTTGAACATCATTGATGCTTCAAACTTGAGCTAGTCTCACTCGGTTGCATGCAAGGGCATGAGCTTTCTTGATATTTCCATGTTGACCCTAACTTGTTATCTTGTGCCATGGAATTCTATGCTCCCTTGTATTGCATCTAATCTTTTTGTAGGTACTTGGAAGAATTTCATTCCACAAGATTGCCATCAACTCCAATCATAAGCAATCTTGTCATGACCAAGTATCCACAATCCCTCTTGGTGATGGAAGGAAGAAGACACCTCGACCATATCCTTGACATACATTTATAATTCTTAATTTGGTATCATGTCAAATGGATATATCCATTGCTCTTCCTTGCATGACTAACCTTTGTAGGTGACATGTGTACTAAAACGAGAAGGATTGCTCCCAACTCAAGATGATCTTCATCAACCTCGAGCATCCTCAACAAGTTCACCTACGAGCAACGTCATCAACATCACTCAAAGGTATGTACTCATATCCTCGAAAAGGCTTTGCTCCAAGTCATGAGCTAAAGCAACTCAAGTGATATGAAGACATTAAAATGCTTAATCTAAAAATGGTAACCCCATTTTGAGCTTAACGTAGAGTATGACCTATGATCAAGTATTCTTACTTGGCTCCTAAGTCAATATACACTAATATAGGTGACCTAGTCACCGCCCATCATCTAGTTAAGTTTTTTTGGATGGTTCACTTTCTATTTTGTGAAGACTTCTTGGAACCACTCAAATCTTCTCTAGTTGATATCCCTTTGTAAAAACTTTTGCATTCCCTTTGAAAAATTCTCTTTTGACACTTTGAAAACAGAAACTTGGTCCCTTATTTCTGTTGCTGTTTTAGCCTCGGAGCCGCCGATACATATTTCTCGGTTCTACCGAAATTGCAGATAAGCTGCACTACAAAACTTCGGTACCACCGATTGATATGTCTCGGAGTCACCGATTTTTTCTTTTCTTATCTATGTTTCTTTTGCAATCCTACCAGCAATACTTCTGTTACTTCGATGATCCCGTAAAATAAAATAAAAAATCGGGGGAGAATAACAAAAGATAATCTTAGGGAGAGAATTTCTTTATTCAAGGATCCCTACCTTAACGGAAGAAGGGGGAGAATAACAAAATCTTACAACATCTCAAAGGGAGAGAAACTATTTTCCATGATTCCCTCAGTTTTCATTTCTATGAACCCTACATTCAGTGACCCTTCTTCTCAAGGATCCCTTCTCAGTCAATGATCCCTGTATCTATCCCTGTTTTTGACCTTTTTGGAAATTAATTCCAAAGGGGGAGAAGAACAAAGCTTCATGCTAAAGGGGAGATACATGCTTATGCAAAGGGGGAGATATGATCAAGGGGGAGAGCCAATATCAATATTCATACTCACCTAAACAAGGGGAGAATATCAAAGTAGGAGGAGAAGACAAATTTGGAAGTTTACCCTTCTCACCCTATCCAATCCCAATATCTACATGCTGAGATTCAGGGGGAGAGGATGTTCTACTATTGTCATATCTAAGGGGAGAAAGAAATAATTTCGTAGACATATCAATCTTAAGAAATGCTATCTTCTATATGTTCTCCATATCTTGGTATTGTTGAGTTCTATTGCCTTGTTGTTTGGTACAATACTCTTGTGTTTTCTAACATTGTTTTCTCAAGTGTGTTTCTACTACTAGAATGCTCAAGAACTCAAGGTAAGTATATGCATCATACCCTTGATCAAGATGATCTCTTTACTTCTTGCACATATTGTTTGCAAGAGTGAAGTCTTGAACAAGGACACATCTCATTCATATATGTTTGATGCATATGGCCAAGATATACATGACTTATTATATCCCTTCATCCATATGTGTGTCCATGCATTCCAAAGCAACTATCCTTTAAAGGATTGCACACATTTAGGGGGAGCAAATCTAAGTCATGTGTCTCTCAAATTCTCCATCATATCCATGCATATCTTTATTAGAAGCTTTGATTGTATGTTGTCATCAATTACCAAAAAGGGGGAGATTGAAAGCACAACATGCTCCCTTGGTGGTTTTGATAATTCATGACAACATACATTGTCTCTTGGACTAATACTTTTACCTAGTGTATTTCAGATAAAGTCCACAGAGAGGGTTGGCAAAAGGATTGTGCGGATTGTGGAATACCCCAAGATGCAAGGAAATAGGTTGGCAAAGCTTCAAGGAAGAGGACTCTACATTTTACATTTGTGAGAAATCACTTTGAGTCCATAGGAAAACCAATACTATTAAAAGGGGGTAAGGTTTTGTTGGTGAACAAAATGCTCATACGTGCACAAGTGATAGTCACCAAAAACACCCACAAGCTCTCCCACCAAAGTCTGTCCAAAGCCAAATACTCAAAATCGGTGCAACCAACATTTCCATTCTGGTGCCACCCATTCTCAACCTCAGACAGACTCAGCCAAACCCTAGCCACTTCGGTGCAACCGATTCAATCCCGGTGCCACCGAGTTTAGGTTGCCAACTCTCTGTTACGCAAATTCACAATATCGGTACCACCGAGATTGTTGGATCGGCGTCACCGAGATTGTCAATCTGACCGTTGGTCACCTTATCGGTGCAACCGAGTTTCATATATCAGTCTCACCGAGATTCAAAAGTTGCCACCTTTTGGTCACTTCGGTACCACCGAGATTTACACATCGGTATCACCGATTTGGTCATTTTGTGTGTAACGGTTGGATTTTGGGGGATGCCTATATATACCCCTCCACCACCACCTACTCGAAAGAGAAGGACTCAGAACTATTCCATACTTGCCCCATCCAGTTTTCTGAGAGAGAACCACCTATTCTTGTGTTGAGGTCAAGATCTTACACTCCAACCATATGGATCTTGATTTCTAGCCTCCCCAAGTTGCTTTCCACCAATCCCATCTCTTCCACCAAGCTAAATCTGTGAGAGAGTGATTGTGTGTTGAGGAGTCTATCATCTTGAAGCACAAGAGCAAGGAGTTCATCGACATTACCGAGCCTATTACCTTTTGGAGGGTGGTGCCTCCTAGATTGGTTAGGTGTCGCTTGGGAGCCTCCTACTTCGTGTTGTGGAGTTGAACCAAGAAGTTTGTAAGGGCAAGGAGATCACCTACTTCGTGAAGATCTACCCATAGTGAGGATAGTCCTTCGTGAACGGAAGCCGTTATGGAATAGTCAAGGTTGCTACTTCGTGGAACCTTATGGGTGGAGCCTCCGTGGACTCTCGCGACCGTTACGCTCCGTGGGTTGAAGACTCCATAAACGTGGACGTACGATAGCACCACCTATCGGAACCACGGGAAAAATCCTTGCGTCTCCAATTGTGTTTGATCTCCATATCTCTACTCTTTACTTCATGTGCAATGTCTTTACTTTCCGCTGCCATATTTGTTGACATGCATGTGTAGGTCTGTTAGACTTGCTAGACTTGCTAAAACTGTTAAAATCTGCCAACCAATTAACTTGGGAAAAGGTTAGGTTTTAAATTCCTGTTAGTGGTCTATTCACCCCCCCTCTAGACACTCTTCTAGTGATCCCTCATCCGTGCTAAACAAATTAGCGGTGGTTCCCAAGTGGTAAAAGTAAAGGTTTACTCCCCCTCCACCAACAATCACACTCCACGGCGAGCCGCATCCATGGGTACCGTCCAAACCAACAACATTCCTGGGGGAGGTTTGTTTATTTATTTTTGATTTTTGATTTCGGGGCTGGGCATCCCTATTACCGCCCCTCTCGTGTAAAGACAAATGAATAAACACTCGTCATGAGAATAACCCGCTTAGCATGGAAGATGCTGACCGCCCCCTGTCGCTCCATGAGCGGTCCAGGCACACAAAACAGATGTTCATTTGAATTTTAGAGGTGGCACATGCAAATTTACTTTGGAACGGCAGGGTAATACCGCATATAGGTAGATATAGTGGACTCATCTGGCATAACTTGCTTTTAGGGTTTTGATGCACAAGCAGTATTCCTGCTTAGTACAGGCGAAGGCTAGCATTTAGTTTGAGAAGCGGCCAGCTAGAGAGCGAAGACGGTCATGAACATGCATTACATATAATCAACATTGAATACTAGCATGAGTAGGATATGGACACCATAAACATAAATATCATGAAGGCTATGTTGGTTTTGATTCAACTACATGCGTGAACATGTGCCATGTCAAGCCACTTGAAACATTCAGAGGAGGATATCATATCATCATACCGCATCACAACCATTTTAATGCATTTTGACACCCAAGATAAATCATTATCCACTCCTAGCTACTTAAGCATGGCATGAACAACTATAATCTCTAATGGTCATTGCAAACATGTTTGATCATAATGAGCTGAATCAAGGGATACTAGGTTAAACATATTTACAAAAACAAAAACAAGTTGAGTTCATACCCGCTTTTCTCTGCCACAGTCAATTCATCAAATGTCGTCATTATTACCTTTCACTTGCATGACCGAATGATAAGAAAATAATAGTAGTGCAAGAATGTCGTGGACTAAGATGGAATCTGCAATCACTTTATTCAAAAGGAGAAGACAAGGTAATGTGGGCTCTTTGTTAGATAGACGATAATGCAGATGAGAACCACTCAACAATTTCATCGTGGTCTTCTCCTAGGTATGACTCGAATAAAAAGAAAATAATTTCAGAGAAACACACTGAAATATTTTTGGAGTTTTTGGTTTTTCTTGAAGAAAGCAAATTAAAGAAGAAAAACAAAAACAAGACAAAATTATTTACACGGGATAGCTCCCAACAAACAAAAGAAGAAGCAAGCAATCTTTTTGGGTTTTCTCAATGTTTTTCACACACACAAGAAGAAAGCGAGAAAACAAATCTAGCATGGATATTACAATGGAAAAGTATGAACATCGACAACTGGAATGAAATGTGTGAACATGAATGTAATGTCGGTGGAAATACGTACTCCCCCAAGCTTAGGCTTTTGGCCTAGCTTGGTAGTCACCATCCGTATGAATAATAATCTGGGCGATGGCTCATCGAGAACCTTGGAGCAGACTCCGCGGCCCTCCTGGCAGCTTCAACCTCTGCGTTGTACTCATAAGCTTCGCTCTCAAGAACATAATATCTTCCCCTAGTGTGAAAATCAAAGAGAGCAGGAGCAGGCAAAACAACAGGCACAAAAGGTTTTTTTATTGAATCTCAAGTTATAGGTGTAGTTGGTGGCCGTACCCGTAAGGAACTTATGACGCTTCATGGCATCAAAGTCTAAATACTGAGTGGATAGGATGGGGTCATTAGGCCAAGGTGAAACATTTAATCTCTCAGCTACACGGGAGGCATAAATTCCTCCATAAAAATTACAACTAGCAGCACTAAGCTGCAACCTTCGTGCAACAATTGCACCAAGATTATAATCCTTATTCCCAGTTATGGCAGTTTGTAAGAGACTCAAATCGTGAGCACATAGTGTGCTACAATCTTGTTTGCCTACAATACATTTACCATTGAAGAGTGCAAAATATTGGTGTGATGGAAAATGGATGCTGTTAATTCTCCCTTGTGTAAACCCTCTATCTTCGTACTCGGATTTTGTTGGTTCATCGAAGGAACCCTCATATGGAAGTTTGCAGGCATCGCTAAACATCTCTAATGGCATGGTAAAGGAATAATCGTACAGGTTGAATGAAACTCTAGACTCACGAGGAAAATATTTAATTTTTTTTGAAGGTTTTCGTGAGTTCGAGGTGTTGGGGGCACTTATCTGCGACGAAGGAAACAAGCCCTGAGTTGTGGATAAATTGATAAAATTCCTCCTTAATACCTGCTCCTTCCATGAACTCGTCGCAAGGCCACAAGCATGATTGGGTAGTGGCATCTCGCATCGAGCTTTCGCTTGGTTCAACATAAGACTGTCGAACTGAGCTTCCACTTGACGAGGCTCCTGGGGATCTCCTCCTCGAAGAACTCCTAAAGAATTGCATTTTTATTCCTATAAAAATTCTGACAATGTTTAGTCCACAAAAATTTGTCAACAAAACTTTGTAAGATTGATAGCAACTACTCCTAAGCATGCATAGAGGCCATATTGAGCATTCAAACTACTTAGAACTATAAGAATTCAACATGCAAGCTCATCTACAGCAGCACCAAGAGTAGCTAATTACTCTAAAAATAACCCACTAAAACAAAAACTAATTGGAGCAATGGAGGAGTCACATACCAAGTAGCAATCCCTCCAAACAGTTTCAGAAACGGAGCTTCGAGCAAAGAGATTGAAATCCGTGGGTTTGAGAGCAAGAACACGAAAATGGTGGTTGTGGTGATTTTTTGCTGGAGGTAGGTGGTGATGTGGGCTAAAGAGATAAGTGAGGGGGCCAACGTGGGGGCCACAACCCACCAGAGCGCGCCTGGGGGTGCTGGCGCGCCCTGGTGTCTTGTGGGTATACCTGGCCATGGGCCGGGCCGGGCCGGGCTTGGGCCTGGCCCTAAAAACCCCACGGCAGAAAACTGAGGCCCAGGCCCGGCCCAGGCCCTGCCATAAAGCCTACTTCGAAGCCCAAGCCCTGAAAAGCCCGTCGGGCCTGGGGCCGTGGGCCGGGCCTCTTCCTTAAATTTCCAATTAGCCAAGCCCAAGCCCGGCCCGGCCCTGCTGGTGGGCTCAAAACTCAGGCCCAAGCCCGGCCCACGGGCAAGCCCGTCGGGCCTAGGCCCTGGATTTTAGGGCCGGGCCTGAGATGGCCACATATACTTGTGGGCACCAGGTGCACCCCCCTCAGGTGCTATTTGTACCAAAAATTCATAAATATTCGGAAACAAATCGTGTTAAATTTTCAGGGCATTCTAAGAATTTTTATTTTTGGATCATTTTTTATTGCACCGAGAAAACAGAAAACAGGATAAACATGGCATTTTATTTTATTTGACTAACTAAAACAGAAAATAAAAGATGGTGGGAGAGAGTTGTGCTTACTAGATTCATCGACGTCATACCTCTCAAAAATGATTCATTAATAAGGTTGATCAAGTCTTATTAACAACCACTTCCGATTAGCATGAAACCGAAGAACTTTCGTAAAAACACTAGGTTACCTCAATGGGGATGTGCATATCCCCAACAATAAGTATATCATATTTCTTTTTGGCAGTAGGTAGAGGTAATTGAAAACTTCCAATAGTGATGGTCGGAGATTCTTCAATAACATTTATACCATTCACTTGAAATTGTTTCTTCGGAAAGTGCACCGTGTGCTCATTACCATTGATATGAAAAGTAACTTTGCTTTTATTGCAATCAATAACAGCACCTCTACCACCTTTTTCTTTCATAGATTTCTTTGCCTCTTGCATATCTTCAGGACTGAGAAATAAGATACCCCTCTTCTTCGGAGTGGGTTTAGGCGGTGGTTCAGGAAGAGTCCAATCATCATAATTCTTCAATATGTTATTCAATAATTCTTTAGCTTGTTCAACAGTTCGTTCCCTGAAAACACAACCAGCACAACTATCTAGGAAGTCCCTAGAAGCATCGGTTAGTCCATTATAAAAGATATCAAGTATTTCATTTTTCTTGAGAGGATGATCACGCAAAGTATTAAGCAACTGGAGAAGCCTCCCCCAAGCTTGTGGGACACTCTCTTCTTCAATTTGCACAAAGTTAAATATTTCCTGTAAGGCAGCTTGTTTCTTATGAGCAGGAAAATATTTTTCAGAGAAGTAGTAAATCATATCCTGGGGACTACGCACACAACCAGGAGCAAGAGTATTGTACCATGTATTAGCATCACCCTTTAATGAGAACGGAAACAACTTAAGGATATAATAGTAGCGGATCTTCTCATCATGTGCAAAGAGGGTGGCTATATCATTCAGCTTAGTAAGGTGTGCCATGGAAAGGATCAGATTCAACCAAAGTAATTAACTCTGGGTCGACAGAGAATTCATAATCCTTATCGGTAACACAGATAGGTGAAGTAGCAAACTTAGGATCACATTTCATTCTAGCATTCAAGGTTTTTTCCTTATACTTGCATAGCAGTTTCTTAAGATCGTATCTATCCTTGCAAGAAAGAATTTCTCTAGTTATCTCCTCGTCCATAACATAACCTTCAGGTATCTTAGGCATTTCAAACTTAGGGGAGCTAGGACTAATGGGAGTTTCATAATCATAATCAGTTTCATAAGCTTCATCAGTTTCAGCAATCTCATAAGTTTCAGTAGTTTCATTTTCTTTAGCTCTACCAATTTGTTCATCAAGAAATTCTCCAAGTGGCACATTATCATCAAGCATGGTACTAGCATCATCATAACCATCATTCATAGCAGAAGTAGCATCATCAATAACTTGCAACATATCAGGATTACTAGCATGTGGTGGTGTTGCAAACTTACTCATAACAGAAGGTGAATCAAGTGCAGAGCTAGATGGCAGTTCCTTACCTCCCCTCGTAGTAGAGGGAAAAATCTTAGTATTTTGATCCTTCAGATTCTTCATAGTGATAAATTGATATAAATCCCAAGTGACTCAACAAATATTGCTATGCTCCCCGGCAACAGCGCCAGAAAAAGGTCTTGATAACCCACAATTATATGGGATCGCAACAGTTTTTGAGGGTAGAGTATTCAACCCAAATTTATAGATTCGACACAGGGGGTGCCAAAGAATACTTGAGAGTATTAGCAGTTGAGTTGTCAATTCAACCACACCTGGAGATTAAATATCTGCATCAGAGTGATCAGTAGCACAATAATATGATAGTTTTGATAGCAGTAGCAATAGTAACAGTAGCGGTAACAGTAGTAGCAATAGTTTTGTAGCAGTTGGAACAGCAGCAACGGCAATAGTAACTTAGCAAGAGCAATAAGTGGAAAAGGTCGTAGGCACTGGATCGGTAACTCGTTGGATGATATTCGTCATGTAACATTCATAACCTAGGGCGATACAGAACTAGCTCCAGTTCATCAATGTAATGTAGGCATGTATTCCGTAAATAATCATACGTGCTTATGGAAAAGAACTTGCATGACATCTTTTGTCCTACCCTCCTGTGGCAGCGGGGTCCATAAGGAAACTAAGGGATATTAAGGCCTCCTTTTAATAGAGAACCGGAACAAAGCATTAACACATGGTGAATACATGAACTCCTCAAACTACGGTCATCACCGCGAAGTATCCCAAATATTGTCACTATGGGGTTGACGGATCATAACACGTAAGAGGTGCGTATGACTAGGCAAGATCGGATCAAGAACATGGATATAGAGATGATAACATAAACGGTTCAGATTTGAAATCATGGCACCCGGGCCCTAGTGACAAGCATTAGGCATAGCAAAGTCATAGCAACATCAATCTCAGAAGATAATGGATACTAGGGATCAAGCCCTAACAAAACTAACTCAATTACATGATGAATCTCATCCAACTCCTCACCGACCAGCAAGCTTATGAAGGAATTACTCACTCCCGGTGGGGAGCATCATGGAATTGGCGATGGAGAAAGGTTGGTGATGACGAAGACTGAAGATTCCCCTCTCCGGAGCCCCAAACGGGCTCCAGATCTGGCCTCCCATTAAAGAACAGGAGGTGGCGGCGGCTCCGTATCGTAAAACACGATAATTCTTTCTCTCTGATTTTTTTCTCCGATTTTAGGAATTTATAGTGGCGGAGATAGGGCAAGTGGGGCCACGAGGTGGGCACAACCCACCAGGGCGCGCCCAGGGGGCCTGGCGCGCCCTGGTGGGTGATGCTCACCCTGGCCCCCCTCTTCGGTGGATTTTGGCTCCAATAATTCTTATTTATTCCAAAATAATTGTCCAAAAAGTTTCGTTCCATTCCGAGAACTTTTATTTCTGCACACAAAAACAACACCATGGTGGTTCTGCTGAAAACAGCGTCAGTCCGGGTGAGGAAAAGTAGATACGTTGGAGACGTATCAGCATCATCCAGGAACCCGCAAGCGTCAAGCTCACACATGCTATGTCGATCTCCCGAGAACCTCTCTCAAAGGTCCGCTCGCCCATAGAAATCACCTTTAAAGGAGCACAACCCCCCTCAAGAGCAAAGGAGTGGAGGCGTATCAGGGCACATCGAGGACATCAAGCCGCCCATCGAAGACTCTGAGTAAACCTTTCCTTTGTAGAAATTTGTTTTTAAACAAAAATACCTGTAACAGTTGCGTCCGGAGTTTGAATTGTAAAAATTCACCATATATAAAGATTATCCTTTACGTCCTTCTCACAATATTTTATAAATTGTTTCCCACTCCCCGCCTCCGCAAGCAAAACTGTTCGGTACATGCTAGATGCAACTGGCTAATAGACCGGGGGTTTGACCATAAAACTCGCCCCAAGCATCATCCCGGCTTTATGTCCGGCATCTCGGATATTGCGTTATATGAATCGGTTCCGAATTATGTCTTGGGTCAAAGGTTGGGTTGCCCGGCTCCTGTGCTTACCCTCTTACGTTCTGCTCATTCGGCTAAAAGTGTAAAGGGAGAACCACTGCGATTGTATTTCTAGCTAGCCTGGTCAAGTACCTCAGTGGAGAAAGCCAAAAACCAACTGTCATAATAAGCAAGAACCGGTCTGCAATCCGAGCACAAGTGTCAAACTCAAAATCGATGGAGGTTATTCCGTGTCATACGAGGGGTTTGTACCTCCACAAACCATCTGGTAATGGTCTTAACCTCGGTATATCCGAATATCACAACAATACTGGGGGCTAGTATCCAGCCCCCGCAGTCAAACTCCTACTAAGTGAAAGCACTAAAGACACATAGTCCGATTGTCTTGTTCCCCTCTCGCACCACCGCCTTTGGGCGCCGATATCTCGGCTAAGGGTAATGTTGCGAAGGTCGAAACACCTCTTGTAATATTTACACGGGGGCTGAAGCCGACGACTGGCAACTTTTAGTTTAAATGGCCACACAGGAGTCAAAATAATTCAAATCTTAAAAGCATGATACATCGTGCATGCGCATTATAAAGAGAAATATTCATCGGGCACATTATAAAATGCTCATTCATAAATTACATCCTTAGAACATTGGGCCTCTATCGCCCGAGCGCCATCCATCACAATGGGGAAGTACAGCTCGGGATGCCTATGCCCCTTCCCAGGAGGTGGAGGTGCGGTGGCCATCTCGGCCGGCTTGATCTTTGGCCAGTGCACCATGGTCTTTGCAAAGGCCATCCGAGCCCCCTCAATACAGGCGGAACACTTCAGGACTTCAATCCGAGCCACGACGTCGCACAGCTTCTGCACCAAGCCAAAGTAACTGTTCAGCAATGATTCTGCGGGCCATAGCCGGATGCAAAGGTCTTTCATGGCAGGCTCCGCCATCCTGTGCAGTTCCATCAATTGCTTCATGTACTTGCTTTGGAGAGGAGGGTGCTCGGGGGTTTGAAATTGCGCCCAGAATAGTCTAGGCTCAACATCCCCATCCCGCGTTGCATAGTACTGAGCCGTGTCCGCCGCACTCCTCGGGAGATCCGTAAAGGCGCCTGAGGAACGCCACACTCGTGTGAGCGACGCAAACCTGTTACCACCAAAGGCACATTGCAGTAAGTATGGCTTACCATCTGCGATCAGCCAGACTTGGCGAAGTTCTTTTTCATATAACCGCCTATCTACCCACTCTGCCTTAATCTTTTCGGACAGTGGGTATAGCTCGGCGGCTTAGTCCTTGTTCTTTTAGTCAAGGGCCTCGCACTTAGTGTTGGCATCCTTGAGCTCCTGCTGCACCTCGGATACCCGAGCTTCGTGCTTGTTGCTATCGGCCTTCACCGACGACAGCTCGGCAAACGCCTGTTCGGCCAGCGCCTTATGATCTGCGGCCTCCTGCTTTGCTTTCTTTAACTCCACCTTGAGGCTCTCAACCTCTGCGGGAGTGGCTGTAGTCATAATAGACAACCAAGACTCAGTGACAAGACCCCAAAACAACTTCAATTAATATGAATAACAGTTGCCAAGGCAGCACAGTTCGGACTTACCTTGCGCTTCATCAAACCGTTTGTTAAGGCGGTCTAGTTCCTCATCGGAGCTCTTGAGCTTCCGATTCTGCTCAACCAGCTCCATGCTATTGCTGGCCACTGCCGAAGATGAGGCCTACAAAATACCTTACTTATGTTAGACTCCCAAGCTATCGGCTGTAGACCCTCTGCTAAGTTTTCCCCAAACTTGCCAGAGTCTCGGAGGTCACAATTCCCGTGTTTTCAATCATTTGTGCCTTCTTTGACCCACGTGTGAGTTTTTCAAACTAACCGACGGCTCGGGGGCTACTGTGTTTACAGGGGTTGTATAAACCTTATAAATTAACTTTTTAGGAAAAAAGAGTATTACATGGCTTACCTTGAAGCCCGTCAAGAGACCGTTAAAATCCTCCTTCAGTCCGTTGGCAACAGACTGAATGCCTTGTAAAACCACACCCATAAGGGCGCGTTGATCTTCGGCAAGGGAGGAGCTGGTAAAAGCCTCCTCCATCGTGGCCGGCCACCCAGTCGCGGACCGCTCTGTCACGGGCGACGCTGGTGGTGGCACCTCCGCCCTCCTTTCTTGGGAAGGCAGGGTCGACGATTCCGAAGGCATAGAGTGCTCCGGAACCGTCTGCGAATGGGGCTCGGATGAACCAGGTCCCCCCTCTTTGCTTGCAAGGAGGGGTTCCTCCCCCTGGTTTTGGGCAGCCAAGGTATTAACCTCCGCCATTTCGTTGTCACCCTCGCCCCCGGTGTTCGGCCCAGGTGGGGTCTGGCAGGATAGCACCTCCACGTCTCCTCGACGGCCTGAGGAGGAGAGGGACGTGACGTTGTCCCGCTCTCTGCCAGCTCGGCGGGCAGAGATTCCCCCTCTGATACCTGATCGGTGGGGAGGTCGCGGGGTGGGCTACAGCTGGGAAGGCACTCCTTCGGTTAGTAGCAAAACTCTGTACGAATGTACCATAAGATGTTCGGATTAAATACCTCTGGGCTGGGTGCTTGACCCCGAGGTTCCTCTGGGGGACCCTTTCGAAAGCCTCGGATTCCTCATCGGAATCCGGGCTATCATCGGGCAGGACAACTTTGGCCCTGCAGGACCTTTTCGGGGCGGGGGGAGCTGGATCCTCCTCTGCATCGACTAACGCCGCCCTCTTCCTTGTCTGGGGGATTCCACTTCCCCCTTGTAAGTAATCATGTGAATTTGATATGTGTTCGATATTTTGATGGTATGTATGTTGTGATTCCCTTAGTGGTGTCATGTGAACGTCGACTACATGGCACTTCACCATCTTTGGGCCTAAGGGAATGCATTGTGGAGTAGTTATTAGATGATGGGTTGCTAGAGTGACAGAAGGTTAAACCCTAGTTTATGCGCTATTTTGTAAGAGGCTGATTTGGATCCAAATGTTTAATGCTATGGTTAGATTTTATCTTAATACTTTTCTCATAGTTGCGGATGCTTGCGAGGGGGTTAATCATAAGTGGGAGGTTTGTTCAAGTAAGAACAGCACCCAAGCACCGGTCCACACACATATCAAATTATCAAAGTAGCGAACGTGAATCAAACCAACATGATGAAAGTGACTAGATGAAATTCCTGGGTACCCTCAAGAATGCTTTGCTTATTATAAGAGACCGTTTTGGCCTGTCCTTTGACACAAAAGGATTGGGCTACCTTGCTGCACTTTATTTACCATTATCGTTACTTGCTCGTTACAAATTATCTTGCTATCAAACTACCTGTTACCATCAATTTCAGTGCTTGCAGAAATTACCTTGCTGAAAACCGCTTGTCATTTCCTTCTGCTCCTCATTGGGTTCGACACTCTTACTTATTGAAAGGACTACGATTGATCCCCTATATTTGTGGGTGATCAAGTGTGCGTACATCCATGGATTCACATTATTCATGAAGAACTCACATACTTCTCTCTTGAATCAAAGCACTACTCGCATGCCCCTAGGGAGGAGGTTGGTAGGAATTAACCATCGCGCGCCCCCGACCCAAACAGCACTAGGATTTCAATGAGGAATAAGTATGCTCACACATCATCACCATGCTATAAAAATATTTGGATGAATAGCAAGTTAACAACCTCTAAATCACAATACCTTTATTAACCAATGATCATGCACTCATGCTTTTTCACATTACCACATTAATATCATTAACCATGATTTCTCTTTTATGTGCTACATGTGGTTTTGATTATGCACTCATTGAATACCTATTATTCTTGGACTAGTCTTATGACCCATGCAAATTACCGTGGCTGTTTATTAACTCTCAAAAAATATAAGTGAAGAACAAGAGTGCAATTATTTCTATAAAATCTATACGCCACCGTGCTCTAAGAGATATAAGTGAAGTACTAGAGCAACTACCAAGCTCAAAAGATATAATTGAAGCACATAGAGTATTCTAATAAATATGATGATATTGTGTCTCTCTCAAGTGGGTGTGTGCATCAACAATGATTGTGGGAGACTAAAACAAAAAAGGAAACAAAAGCAAATGACGCTCCAAGCAAAACTCATATCATGTGATGAAAAAAATTATAGCTCCAAGTGACATACCGATGGATTGAGATGAAAGAAGGGATGCCTTCCGGGGCATCCCCAAGCTTAGACGCTTGAGTCTTCCTAGAATATTACCTTGAGGTGCCTTGGGCATCCCCAATCTTAGGCTCTTGCCACTCCTTATTCCTTCGTCCATCGTGATAGCACCCAAAACTTGAAAACTTCAGCACACAAAACTCAACAGAAAACTCGTGAGATCCGTTAGTATAACAAACATATCAAATACTTTAGGTACTGCCGGGGGGATTACCGCCGGGTAGGCTCAAGGAGGCGACTCAACGTTTTAAAACAATAGGGCGGCCAACGCCCCTTTGTCCGGCTGCTCCGGCTGGCACCCCGGTCTGGCCGGCTGCTAAGTCCAGCCGGCTCCCTGCCCGGCTGCTCCGTCCAACTGCTCCAGCCGGCCTGCTGCGCGAGGTCAACCACCGCGTCCCGTCGGACACGACATGAAGACACTATAGCCTGCGTCATGCGTCACTTCGCTGCGCCCCAATAGTGGTGCACTATAGCCTGCGTCATCGTGTCACCTCGCATGTCATCACCAATAGTGGTGCACTATTGCCTGCATCACGCGTCACCTCGCATGTCATCTCCAATAGTAAATAGTTGGCCATGTGGGCCACCCCTTGTCCCCTGGGCCTCCCTTTATAAGAGGCACCAGGGGAGCTCACTGATGTCCAGGCTCCTCTCATTCCCTCATTCCCCTCCCATTCTCTCACGTATGAGGCAAGGGGAAGAGCTCTCACAGCTCCCTTCTTCCTCCCCAAATACAGCTCCAGGAGCAACTCTGTACTGCCACCAGATACACCACATATATCACCAGACATGCAGGATTAGGGGTGTTGTCTCCACACGAGAGCCCCGAACCTGGGTAAACCACCGCGTGCTACTACCCTATCCCGTCCCGGATCTTCCACGGCAGCCTTGCTCTCGCCTCGATTAGCCACCCCCTGGCATCTGTTGTGAGAAAACGACGACAGTTGGCGCCCACCGTGGGGATCGCTGCAGCTGGAACCACGGTCCGGGCGGGACCATGTTCGTCATCACCACCATGACGTCGCCGCCGTCGCTACGGTGGCGCTCGCGGGCTCGACATCAACACGTCGCCGGGGCAAATGCGCGCGACGCCGCGTCCTCGCTGCCAGTTTCGTCATCTCCGCCGCGACGTCACTGCCGTCTCTCCGGCAACGCTCGGGGGTTCGACATCAACACGCCCCTAGGGCACTCGCGCGGAGCGGTGCATCCTCACCGGCGGCCTTGACACCGTTCGCCTTGCTCTCCTCTCCCACGACATCAAGCTCAAGCTCTCTCCTGTGTCCTCCTCGCGCTGACGCCGCTCCAGACCATCGCGCTCGCGCCGGCGCCTCCCGCGTCCCGGCGGCCGCTGCTGCCGCCGCTCGACCCACCATCGTTCTGGTCATCCCACACCTCCGTTGTTGTGCGGGCACTCGGGAGGCGTGGGGTTCTCCCGTCTGATGCATTCACCCGTGCCTAGCTAGCTAGCTAGCAGGTCTAATGGATTCAACTACATACGTGCTAGCTTAGCTAGCTAGTTTGGCTCGCGTGCGCACATGAGGCTTGTCGGCGTTCTGGATACCAGGGTACCCAGACTTGCCTGCCTGCGGCCCAGGGAGTGGCCCACGTCGGCGACCAAGTACGGCCCGGCATGGCCTCACTCAACACAAGGCCCTCGCAAGGCCCCAAGCTAAAGGGGGAAACAGCGCCAAGACCCGCGGGGAGGCAGGCCTCCCCAGGCCTCCTCCTGAGCGTTCGAGATTCCTATGCAACGCACGGCCTCAGGAGGCCAAGGGTGATGCTAGCCGAGCCAGGCGGGCTCCAGCGCGCCAGAGAGGACAGTTTCCCCTTTGGTGCAAAGGAGGCAGGGACGTACGCGAGTTCCCAAAGCGCCCCCCAAAGGTTTCCACTTCGGTGCAACAAGACCAAGACCCCAAGCCCCGCAGGACAGACGTCATCACCGAGCCCACCTCTGCATCACCATCGACTACTTTGGAGGCGAAGACAACCTTTCGTCAGGATAAGATGTACCTCGTGTCGCCTTTCAAATTTGGCCATTGTGGGATTCCTTCCCGCCATTGCGACAAGGGAAGAGGACCCGGGCCACTATAAATAGAGGCTAGGCTGCTCTATAGAGGGGGACCACCCGCAAACACACCGCGAAGCAAGACGCCACTGTACTAGTTCATCCACAGACCTCCTCGTGAGGCAATCCACCAAAGGCAGGAGTAGGGTTTTACGCTTCGCAGCGGCCCGAACCTGGGTAAACTCTCGTGTGCTATCTTCTTCCTCGCCATCAGCGGGGGTATCGTGCTGTGGGCTTTGTGGGGGCGAAGCTGTTGGAGATCTTCGCACACGCCCCTGGGTTCGAACTCCTCAGGGTTTTGCGGAGCCCGAAATCCGACATTTGGCGCGCTAGGTAGGGGGCGTGTCGAAGCTTCCCCATCCACGGCTTCAGTCCAGTCCTGAGTTGCAGGCCTTATAGCTGACACGACCCTCGAGGCCGGGCAAGCCTCGGCGCGCGGAGGCGCCGCGGCTCGCAGGGTCGACCCTGCGGTCGCCTGCATCCTTGGCGGATAGCAGGCACCCACCTCCGACCGTCAAGTCATGCAGTTCCTCTGACAAGCAAGCGCGATTTGGCCGCGGTCCGAGACCCCGCAGCATCGAACGTGGCCGGAGATCGACATCACCTTCAGCCCCGACGACCACCCTAGGATAACGGCTGCCGCCGGTACGCTCCCCATGCATGTTGTGCACACCAACCATAAACCGTGTGGCCGTCACCAGGACCCTCGTAGACGGCGGGGCCGGCCTCAACGTCCTCTCCGTGGAGACCTTCAATGTGCTGAAGGTGCCCCAAGGCCAGCTCGCTCCTTCAAGGCCTTTCTCTGGGGTGACTGGGGGCTCCGTCGCCCCCTTGGGGCGGGTGCGCCTCCCCGTCACCTTCGGCACCCGCTCCAACTACCGCACCGAGCAGATTGACTTCGACATCGCCCACATCCGCCTCCCTTACAACGCGATACTCGGCTACCCAGCCCTCACCCAGTTCATGGCGGCAACGCACCCGGGCTACAACGTCATCAAGATGCCAGGGAGCAGCGGCATCCTCTCCGTCGCCGGGGACGCCAAGGACGCACCCCACACGCTCAAGCTCGCCTACAAATCGGCGTCCACGGCACGCCACAAGGCTGGGGACGCTGCGCAGGCCACGGAGGACATTGGGGACGTCGTCGACGTCGCGTCGACAAAGAAGAAGCAGTTTTTCTCTGTCGGGCCGAGACGAAGCGGGTGCCCGTAGACGATGAGAATCCTGGTCTCACCTTCACCATCGATGCCGGCCTACCTCAGGAGCAGGAAGAGGCATTGGTGGCCTTCCTCCGCGTGAACAAGGATGCGTTCGCGTGGAACGCTTCTGACCTGGTGGGAGTCCCGAGGGATGTGATCGAGCACCAGCTCATGGTGTGCCCCAATGCATGCCCAGTGAAGCAAAAGGCGAGGAGGCAAGCTCATGAGAAGCAGGCATTCATCGCCCAAGAGGTTGGCAAGTTGAAGGAGGTCGGAGTCATCCGGGAGGTGCAATACCCGGAGTGGCTCGCCAACCCAGTAGTCGTCCCGAAGAAGTGTGGGAAGGAGCGCATGTGAGTCGACTTCACAAACCTCAACAAGGCCTGCCCCGAGGACCCGTTCCCGTTGCCGCGAATCGACCAGATCGTGGACTCCACCGGTGAATGCGACCTTCTATGCTTCCTGGACGCTTTCTCGGGCTACCATCAGATCAAGATGGTGGTGGAAGATGTTGAGAACACAGCCTTCCTCACCACGTGCGGTGTGTTCTGCTACACGTGCATGCCCTTCGGGCTACGGAACGCCGGCGCAACCTTCCAGCGGCTAATGCACATCGCCCTGGGGCAGCAGCTTGGCAGGAACGCGGAAACCTATGTCGATGACATCGTGGTCAAGTCGCGGGAAGCCAAGACCTTGATCGAAGATCTAGAGGAGACGTTCACCAGCCTGAGGCGGGTGAACCTGAGGCTCAACCCCGAGAAGTGTGTCTTCGGGGTCCCGTCGGGCAAGCTGCTCGTTTTCTTGGTGTCGCACCGGGGAATCGAGGCGAACCCGGAGAAGGTCAAGGCTATAAGCAAGATGAGTCCGCCTCAGACCCTCAAGGAAATGCAGAAGTTGGCGGGCTACGTGACCTCCCTGGGACGCTTCATCTCGAGACTTGGCGAGCACGCCCTGCCGTTCTTCAAGCTCATGAAGAGGAAGGGCACTTTCGAATGGACTTCGGAGGCAGACGCGGCATTCGAGGACCTCAAGCGGTACCTCACGAGCCCACCAGTAATGGTGGCACCACACCCCCGGGAGCCCCTGTTACTGTATCTGGCCGCCACAGCGCACTCCGCCAGCGTTGCGCTTGTGGCGGTCAGGGAAGAGCGTGCCAGAACGCGCGCTACGCTTTCGGGCACAGGCGGGCCCGCGGGCGAGGAGCAAGGTGACCCACAAGATGCCAAGGAGCCTTCGCCTACTCAAAGCAACGCTCCTGAGGCCCCGGCCGCCCCGGCGGCTCCCGAGGAGACCGGGCCTCATGAGCCCGCAACGGAGAGGGGCCACGCGGAGGGCTTCTCCCTCGTCGAGTATCTGGTGTACTACATTAGTACCATGTTGCGGGACGCACGCTCGCGCTACCTTATGCAGCAAAAGCTCTTGCTCGCGCTTCTCGTCGCCTCAAGGAAACTGCGCCATTACTTCTAGGGGCATCCCATCAAGGTCATCTCCGCGTACCCCTTGGAGAAAGTGTTGCGCAACCCCAACGCAGCAGGGAGGGTGGGAGAATGGAACATCGAGTTGCAGGCCTTCAATATCGAGTTCAGCATGACCAGGGTCATCAAGGGGCGGCACTGGCGGACTTTTAGCAGAATGGACGGACACTCCCGACCGGGGGCTTGACGAGGGCCAGTCCCTTGCCCCCGGCGACGAGGTGCCCGAGGGTTGGACCATGCACTTCAATGGGGCCTTCGCTCGCAGGGGAGCGGGGGCCGTATTTGTACTCGTCTCCCCGACCGGGGACAAACTCTACTACGCCGTACAACTCTGCTTCTAGCATGGCGAGAAGGTCTCCAACAACATCGCGGAATACGAGGGTTTAATCGCCGGCCTCAAGGTTGCAGCCGCCTTGGGGATTCAACGCCTAACCATCAAGGGCGACTCCCAGCTCCTCGTCGACTTCTCCAACAAGGAGTATACGCCCAAGGACGAGCACATGGAGGCATACTTGGAAGAGGTACGTAAGATTGAAAAACATTTCCAGGGCTTGGAATTACAGCACATCCCGCGCGGCGCGAACAAGGAGGCTGATGACATCGCCAAGAGGGCATCGCGTCGTGAGCCTCAGGAGCCGGGCGTCTTCGAGGAGCGTCTCTTCAAGCCATCCGGGGCGCCATCGTCCGGGGACCAGACGCCGCGGAGTGAAGGGATACCCCCAGCACCACCCTCGGGGGCTCCACCTTACGGTCCGGCCTCAGGAGTTGACTGCTCCTGGCGCTGGAGCCGCCAAGTCAACGACTGGACACAAGAGTTCAAGGCGTACCTGCTTCATGGCACGCTACCGGAAAAGAAGGAAGACGCGGAGCGCGTGGTACAGCAAGCTACAACCTACTATCTACGGGACGGCGAGCTATACTGCAGGTCCCCGAACGACGTCGTACGGCGGTGCGTGTCCAGGGAACAAGGGTGCGAACTGCTGGCCGACATCCGTGGAGGGGACTGCGGGCACCACTCCTCGTCACGCACTCTTGTAGGGAAGGCATTCCGCACCGGCTTCTACTGGCCCATGGCGCTCAACGACGCCACCGAGCTGGTCCGGTCTGGCGAGGCCTGCCAGTTCCATGCCAAGCAGATTCATCAGCCCACGCAGGGCCTCCAGACCATTTCGCTCTCCTGGCCCTTCGCGGTCTGGGGGCTAGATATACTGGGGCCCTTTCCATGAGCGGCAGGCGGGTACCGCTACCTGTACGTCGCCATCGACAAGTTCACCAAGTGCGCGAAGGTGGAGCCCGTCCACACCATTCCCGCTGGGTCGGCCGTCAAGTTCATCAAGGGCATCGTGAGCCGCTTCGGCATCCCCAACCGCATCATCACCGATAACGGTTCGCAGTTCACAAGTAACCTCGTCAGGACTTATTGCGCTAACCTTGGAACGCAGATATGCTACGCCTCAGTGGCACACCCGCGGAGCAACGGTCAGGCAGAGCGCGCCAGCGCGGAGGTCCTGCGGGGCCTGAAGGCAAGGAGCTTCAAGAAGAAGCTCGAGGCCTGCGGCAAGGGTTGGGTCGATGAGCTTCAGTCTGTATTGTGGTCTATCCACACCACTGCGACTAAGCCCACCGGCGAGACCCCGGTCTTCCTCGTCTACGGAGCCGAGGCCGTCCTCCCACACTGTCGTGGTTTTGTCATGGCATGTTGTCCTCGTGAGAGAACTTAGGTGTGAGGCCATCGCAACTATGTGGCGGCTTGAGAGGGGTTGGTCGGAATCGAGAGACGCGAGTTTACCCAGGTTCGGCCCCTCCGATGGAGGTAAAAGCCTACGTCCTGCTTGTCTTGTATTGATGACGATGACGATCTCGGTTACAAGGGTGCGGAGTCGCTACCTCTAATCTTGAGAACCTCTAACCTGACTATCTCTAATGACTTGTCTGTCTAAGCCCTGTCTATGGAGACGTCTCAAAAACTTGACCCTCCTGGGGTGACCCGCCCCTCCTTATATAAGTTGAAGGGGCGGTTTACATGTAGAGTCTAAGTCGGATTGAGACTTAACTTATTATGACTTCCCATCGCGGGCTTCTCTTCATGGGCTTCTGAGTCCCGGGCTTCTTATCTCAGACGGGCGGCTTACAACCGGGCAGCTTAACCGGGCGGCTTAACCGGGCGGCTTACAACCAGGGCTTATCTTCAAGACTCATTCTCAGGGACTCGTCTCTGGGACTTAACTCTCTCTGGGTCATAACTATCTGGCGGGTCATAACTGTCTGCCGGGTCATAACTGTCTGCTGGGTCATAACTGTCTGCCGGGTTATAACTATCTACCGGGTTATAACTGTCTGCCGGGTTAACTGTCTGCCGGGTTAACTGTCTGCCTGCTTATAACTGTCTCCGGGTCATACCACGGGGTATATCCCCCACATTAGCCCCCAGGTTAGCTTGAATTTATTCATGGTAACCTCCTGAAATAAGAATATGTAAAGGAACCGGTTCACTCAAAAATACCAGTTGACCAGCTCCTGAAAACTCTGAAACTCTGTCATATCAATACACTGATGCTGGCTCCTTGGAGAAAAAATAACCCTTATTATCAACTGCCTTGGTTTGAAAAATCCGTCTGGTTCCCTCATAACTGAGAATTTGAAGGCATATCTTCCTCATATTCATATTACCTATAGCCCCCAAGTCTTAAGAGGGGAAACGTAGTGATAGCCTTAAGACTTGCTTCAATATAAATATTGCAACTCTAGAGAAATCTGGATTGCTCGTCTGAGTCACCAGTCATAAGTTGAATGTTCCACATATGTAGCCCCCAAGTACTGGGTTGTCTTGCCTGCAGCAACCTGGGACTTGTAAATGTCTTATGCTCATAAAACCTCAGCCAGTGTAGCCCCCAAGGGCCAGGTCATTATGCAATAATGAGCAGGAACTTGTTGTAGATCTGATCATATAGACTTGAGGAGCAATGTGTAGCCCCCAAGGGCCGGCTCAGTAAGACAATACTGGGCTGGGACTTAGAAAAAGATATAAAGGCCGGCTCATCTCCTTGAGATAACAGGGTCTGTTGACAATGTAATGACTTGAAAAACAGCTTGCATTAGCCCCCAAGTGCCGTGGTGCGTGCTTGCAGTGACATGGCACTTGCATATTTGATATAAACTGCACTTGAATAATGTAGCCCCCAAGTGCCGGGTTGCATGCCTGCGGCGACTCGGGACTATTCCTTCCATTGCAGAATAAAATCTTATCCACTCTCCTGATGATGTTGCTGAAAGCCTTACATATCAATGCTGAACCATGCTCCTTGCTGTAAGCTGGTATTTTTGGGATGAAGGAATAATAACCATTACTCTGAAGGGGCTTTGAAAACCTCAATCATCCAATGCTGGTTATGACAACCATAATGAAAAATCCAGCCATGTTGGCTATTTAAGATTTGAATAATATAACCCGGTTTGAAAAAACCAGGTTCCTGCAATATAAACTAGGATATCCATGCATATATGATGCATGGTAAGACGATGCAATGATGATCCCATGTATGATGCAATGTATGATGCAATGTATGATGTTCTTGCTTTTTCTTCCTTTTTTGTTTTTCGAAAACTCATATGCCGGTTCTTCTGGGTGGACTCGCTGCTTGAACTCTTAACAGTACAGGGTCTCTAGTGAGAGCGACCGTCAACTCCTTTGAGCGGCTCAGGGTCTCTAGGCGAGATTAACTGATAAGAGCGCAACGAACCAGAGAGAGACGCAGCAAACGGCGGGTCATGCCCCCAGGGCCCATAAGCTACCTCTCACGTGACATAAATCTGTCGTTTGAACCTTAAATAGTGCAGGGTCTTTAAAAGAGTAACTGTTTAAGAGTATGAACGGGCCACATAGCGGAGAGTCGGCAGCAGATGGGTGAGTTTATCCTCGCTTTCTGTAAGCCGGCCCTTACGTGACAAGATCCGCCGGTTTAATCTTGATCAGTACAGGGTCTCTAGTGAGAGTGACTGTCAAATACTTTGAACAGCTCAGGGTCTCTAGTCGAGATTAACTGATAAGAGTTCGGTGGGTCACTTAGCGGAGCAGCAGCAGCATACATGCAGGTTTAACTCGAACTTGCGATGGCTGAAGAGCCGATCAAGAGGGTGTGTAAGCTAAACCCGGTGGGTTGGAAGCCCCCAAATGACCTTGTTGACGGAGTCAACTTTTTGGGTATATAACCCGGCCTTACGGTGGCTGAAGAGCCGATCAAGAGGGTGTGTAAGCTAAACCCGGCGGGTTGGAAGCCCCCAAATGACCTTGTCGACGGAGTCAACTTTTTGCACCATCTTGTAAGCTGCCATCTTGTATGAAGAAACGGCGGAAACTCCAAGTGATTTTATGATGATCAAATGAATCAGGGCACCCATGTTTGAACGGTGCATCATGGCGGCTCGTTCTCTTGGGTAACTTTTAATTCTTCCGCCAATAATGTAGTAGCCCTCGGGATTGGGTTAACTTCCTTGCAATGACCCGGGGTTCTCGTTGAAAACGACCAAATGTGTCGAGCCATGTCTGTAGCCCCCGAGTCTTAAGTCGACTTGAAGAGGCGGCTTGAGATTCTCCATATTTGGCCGCGGCATAAGCCGGCACATAATTGTCAGCGGAACGCTGGACTGTGTTGAAGCTGGAGGCGAGGTGGCGAGTTGATGATCTTCGCAACACTCATTGTATATCCTTGGCGTGTGAGAACGCAATGTGAATCCGGGGAAGGTTGAGGTCGACCGTGGCGGGTTATAAATGATCCCGTCTGAGTTGTATCAGTAACCCGGCCGATGGTTCATCCAGTTTGGTTGTTGAAGTTAACCAAACTGCAGTAGCGGCAATTTGTGCGCCTGTCCATTAAGCCATCCAGTGCAAGCGGAGGTAAGCAGCTCGTATTGACGGGTGCGGCTCCGATATGTTGATGTAGACACGGTGGTCAACCGCGGCGTTGGAAGACAACGCCGGGAGAGTCAGGCTTTGGCGTTGTAAGTCGGCGTGGACGGGAGAGTCGGCCGCAGGGGTGGACGGGCGAGTTGACCGCGGGCGCGGACAGTTGAGTCGGCCGCGGTATTGTAAGCCGGCACGGGCAGGCACGTCGGCCACGGCGTTTGTAAGACGGCACGGAAGCACGAGTCGGCTACGGCATGTTGACATTGGATCAGACCATGCGCGGCTTCCACGCATCCGTTGGACAACTCGTACAGGCGGGCGCTGACGTGAGCTTTGTATCCGCGGTACGACTGTCACTTTAGCAGTCCTGCATAAAAGACATGCAGACGAGAGTAATTGTTCTCGAAAGGATAAAAATGTATCAATAAAAATTGACTGGATTGACTTCACCTGATATGTTTGTCGGAAATTATCAGTCGCAGGATTGATGATAACTGCGGTGGAGTTGTAGTCAACCGCGGGCGAGTCGGAAATACTCGCAATAATTGGCGTGTGTACTCTGATGAATTTTGAGCTGAGCACACCTTGGCCTCTTCCCCCCCTTTTTTTTACCAACTTAGCCAACCGGCCATTTTCTTTTTTCTTTTCCAACCCGCTATCCGGCTCCTCGCTTGCAGTTTCTTCAAGCGGCAAACGGGCGACGAGGCAGGCGGTTGGGGAGACGGGGGCGGCTCAACGCGGCGGCGGCGGAAGCGACTTGCGGCGGAGGCAAGGCCGGTCGGCCGTGGCAGTTCGGTGGCGGCGGTGGGGTCGAGGCGGAAACGCCAGCGAGGCCAAGGCGGAGGCGCCGGGTCGAAAACTGCATCGGCAGGGGCGGCGGCGTGACGACTCGCAGGTGGAAACAACAGCTCAAGGCCGCAGAGATGGCAACGGCAGGAGCGGTGACTTGGAGATGAGCCCGCAGCGGCTGTGGAATTGGGCGGCTCGGCAGGCCGGTGCGGGCGACCAGGCACAGGGGCACGCGGTGAAGGAGGGGCGGGTGGAGATGGCGGGTGGCAGAGATGGCCGGGCCTGGTCAGCGCATGGCAGGAGGCGGAGATAACCGGGCCCGGGTCAGCACACGGTAGGAGGCCGGGTCGGCGGTGGTACCCAAGGCTCCGGCGAGCAAAGAGAGGGGAGTCCCACCCGGGGGGGCAGAGCCGGAGAGACCGGGCACGGGTGAACGCGAGCGGGGCCGGTTCGCAAGGCGCCGGCGCGCGGGAGGAAACGGGGCCAGCTCGCGGGCATGCGTACTCCGGGAACGGCGGGAGAGGCTCGGCGACTCGGCGGCGGGCCACTTGGAGGCGGCGGCGATTTGAGGCAGCAGCCCGGCTCAACACACGGCGACGGAAGTATTGATGTCTTGTTCTGTCAGAGGAGTGGCATTGAAGCAGAGAGAGTCATTGGGTTCACCCGTAAATTCATGCATGAGTCGGTCACGCCGGCTCAGTGGCAAGATTTTCCAAGAAACCCAGCAGCGGGTTAGGTCGACGCCAGTTAAGCCGTTCGCTAGTAAGGCCCTGATCTTCGCGAAGGCCGGAGCATACTTCGCTCGTTCTGCGGCGGACATCCGGTCCGGGAGTTCGGTGTAGCAAAGCCGGGTGGGACGATAACCCGACAGTGGATTATCTTCTTCAGGAGAAGTGTCCTTGCAGTAGAACCAGGTCTTGTTCCAGTCCTTGGAGTGGCTTGGTAAGAGAGCTGCTGGATAGGGCAAATCTCTCCGTCGCTGGATAGACACACCGCCAAGCTCCAAACTTGGCCCAGCCGCCACTTCAGTTTGGCGATTGACGTAGTAGTAGTCACGGAAGAGATCAACAGATGGCTCTTCTTGCAAGTAAATTTCACATAACACTTGGAACTGACACATGTTGGTGACAGAGTTTGGACCTAGATCTTGAGGATGAAGCTTGGAGAAATGAAGAACGTCTCGGAAATTTTTTGACCCGAGTGGGCTAAATCCATGAAGGAGATGATCAGTGAACACAATAACTTCTCCTTCCTGAGGAGTCGGTCTGATTTCTGGCCCTGGAACCCGCCAGTGTATAACGTCCTGAGCCGGCAAAATACCCGACTCTACAAAGTCAAGTAGAAGTTGTTCGGTGACTCCAGAGCCGACCCAATCACAAGACGAAGGTGCTCTTGACATAATGGCGGGTTAAGCTGCGAAGGCACGGAGTACGGCGGGTTAGAAAAATGTTCAATAGCCAAGGCAACTATGGTCAGTATAATGGTGAGGTGTTAAGTCGCCGAAATATTTTTTCGGAGAGCCGCCAATGCCATGGCGGGTTAGGTGGACAAGGTGATCCTGGAAAATATGGCTAAGTGCGGATAAATAGGTTTCACATATTGTCTCTATAGCTGCAAGATCTACGGGTGAAGGTAAAATGAAAGATATTCAAAAACCTAAAAAGACAGAAGAAGAACAGGCGGACAGCACGCGGTGGAGATTGCTATGCAGATCCAAAGCAAGTGGGCATTGGCATTAAAAGGATAACCGCAATGGATAGACAGTATTATGGGATGCAAAGTGATGCTTGGTGGTCTATACTATGAAGAACACTGATGAACAGCGATGAACATTAGAGAAACCTGATGAACTCGGGAGATCTTAATGGGGACAACTGCAGATTGAACAAGGGCTGAAAATGATACCTTGCGGATGCAGACGGGCCGGCGAAACTCTGGTCCGATTCAGGTTGATGCAGCGGCCGGCGTTGAGGGCGACAGTGAGGTCCGGTCGGGGGCGGCGGAGCTCTGGAGGCGAAGCTGACTGAGGGAGGAAGAAGACAGAGGAGGCGGAGAAAGGAAAGAAGGAACTACGTGTCCCTATTTATGAGATGGGAGGGCAACAGTGCGCGCGAAAATCGAGGAGGCACAGTGATGATTGACCGAAGAAGGCGCCTCGATTTTCGGCCAGTTGGTGCCCACCGTGGGGCCAGCACACGGTGGTGTTGTGTTCTTGGAGGGAATTCTTCAGGGATCGAGAAGCTCACGATTTGGTTGGATGAAGAAGAGCTGGCATAGTCACACAGAATAACTTGGAGTTGGACAACCTTGGGCAGAGCCGGTAAGGAGGTCTAACTTTGGAGCTGGAAGTACGAGATTCAATTCAAGAAAAGTCAACTACCGTTCGTATGAGCAAGCGGTCAAGTCACAAGTCGCCAACACAATCGCTTTCCGCTATATCCTGTTTCACCGGCACCCACCGTGGGGCTAGCCCGGCCCTTTGAAGTCAAGCACCGCTCCCCGCGGGTTTTGGCATTTGATGAGGAGCGTCAGGATGCCTCGCGGGGATGGATCTCGTGCTCAGGGAGGAGGCCCGACGTCGAGCCTCGCTCCGAGCTGCAAGGTACTAGCAGGCGCTGCGGCGCTACCATTGCCGTAACATCCGCTCCAAGACCCTCGAAGTTGGAGACCTCGTCCTGAGGCGGGTCCTCTCCAGGGAAGGCTTGCGCAAGCTCTCGCCCATGTGGGAGGGCCCGTTCAAGGTCGCCCGCGTCTCCAGGCCTCGCGCCGTGCGTTTGGAGACTCAAGACGGAGCCCCCATCCAGAATGCCTGGAACATCCAGCACCTCCGCAAGTTCTACCCGTGACACTCTCACGTAATAATGAGTGGGCTGTATACGCCCGGAGCCCCCCGAGGACGCGGAGGGGTTCCCTCCCACGCCCAAGTGGAAGCCCCATGGTCCGCGCTGGCGGACAACACTGTCCTCCAATGGCTATGCCCACGCAACGTGGATGCCCTATGTTCCGCGCTGGGGGAAGACGAAGACTAGCCTAGGTGCCGGACGCGGCTGTTCTCTGCCTTTCTTGTGTTCGAATTTGCCTTTTTCCTGGAATGAAGTCCGAGGCTTTTTGTTGACTCTATTTAAAGGAAAAGGGGCGGGGATTTTTTCTTCTTGCAGTCCTCTCTCTTGGAATTTCTCTCTTCGAGATACCACCTGCCAGCCTCTCCCTCCCGCGCCCCGCGAGCGGGGGCTACTGGCACGGTGCGCACACCTCGCCAAGGCCTCGGCGTCCTGGTCCCCGCGTGGCCTTGGCGTCCTGGTCCTCGCGTGGCACTCTCGAACAAGGTAGCAGGCGCGCGCCGCCTCACCCTCGCTCGGGGGCTCCGCCGCGGCTCGGTGTGCTGTCTTAAAAACCCCTGAAGGCTCACGCCCCTGGGGACAAGAACCGGTAGAAGGGATTGGTCGCCGCTTGAACGTCAAGGGAGACTCCCGAGGTTCGCGCCTCAGGAGCCTCACCGATCGCGTGGCTACTCGCTCACTTTTTGGTCTCGTCCTGGTGATCCGGACGCCCCAATGGCGGTCGAGGCCTCGCCACTTTTGGTCTCGTTCTGGTGATCCGGACACCCCAACGGTGTCGAGGCATGCACGGGATCGGGCCCTGCAGACGTAGAGTGCCGACAGGGGCCCCCTAAGCCGCCTCATTCCCAGGAAGAAGGAACCTCCCCAAGCTCTCCAAGCGCCACTAGCTCACTAGGCGCCACCGCCAAACCTCATGACGCGGAAACCCGCCGCAGACGCATCGAGCTAAGTTCTCTAATCACGGTCAAAGGGAAGCCTCAGTTAACAGTAACACAGTGACTGCAATACGTAATGAAAACGCTAACAAAAGGGCGCAAGCGCCAAAGTTCATCACACACCCGGAAGGGCCCCCCATGATTTTGATTACAGGTAGAGGAAAAGAAAAAAAGACAAAGGAGCCCCTCCCCGGGAGCCGTCGCTCCTGAGGCCCCGTCCTTAGCGCGCCGGCGCTCAGTCGAAGTCCTCCTCCTCCTTGATGGCGCCATGGTGGCGCGTCAGCGTGGCCGCTTCCCGGGCGGGGGAGCGGCGCCGCCGCGCTGGCTTCCCCCCGAAGTCCGAGTGCGTCGGCGTGGCGGGGCGTCAGAGCTGTCATCGCTCAGGCTGCCCTCGGAGGATGTATCGCAGCTGCTGGAAGCATGGCGGCCGTCGCGAAGGGCAAGCTCACCTCCAAGATCGCCGCCGCCGCCGCCCTCCGAGCAGCACTCCAAACGCCTGCCGTCCTCACCGAAGATCTTGACGAAAAGCGTCGCGGCACCGCCGTGCTTGAAGTGGAGCGTAGGCCTCCCCTCCAGGCCGTGGGTGCGGGCGAAGGTCTGCCACCCGCGGCCCAAGAAGGCGTTGCCCGCGGGGGTGACCTCAACCTCCACCCACAACGCACCGCTGCAACACCCGTCGGCCTGCAGCCACAGGCCTGTGGGCGCGTCAGCCGGCAACGTCTCTGCGAAGGAGCGCGGGAGCTGCAACCAGGAGCTCGCCGCCCTCTCCACTGGCACCAGGAACTCCAGGCCCACGTCGGCCGTGCGAGCCTGCAGACGCGGCGGCCGGGCAACGACTGCAGGTCTTACCCCCCTGCCACGGCCACCGCGCCCGCCGCCTCTGGCAGCGCCAGTGGAAGCGTCGGGCCCCGCGGAGGGGCGCCCGTGCCCACGGGGAGCCGCCGGAGGCGTCCCAGCATACTTGCGAGGGCGACCCCTGCTCCTCTTGGGAGGGAGTGGGTTCGGCACCCCCTGGCAGGCCTTTCCCTTCTCGGCGGCGGAGAACCTCCTCACAGGCGTCATGGAGAGAGAGACGAAGAGTGGAGGCGGGAGAGAAAGGAGAAGGAATGGGCTAGGGGCTCAGTTTCCCCCGCCCATTTATAGATGGATGGAGGCCAACCGGCGTTTTTTCCCTACCCCGGGTGATAATGGCCCCGCAGCGCGCGCCAGTTGAAGGTCAGATGGAGCGGTTGCCGAGGCATCATGGGGAGTGGAGTCGCCGTGCACCCCTCGGGTGACGCGTGCCAGGCTCAATCGGTGTGCTGCCCTGCCTCACGTCGTTTCCTCTGCCCCCGACGGGTCACATCCGCGTGGCCCGAGGGGGGGAGGATGCGAAGAGACAGCCGCATTCAAGGAGAGCAATGATGGCCGGAGAGGCGCGCAGGCCTCGCGTCAGCATGACTCAAGGAGGTTCCCGACGTCTTCGGGGAGCCGAGACGCCCACGTCTCGTCATGCGCCACGCGTAAAGATGGGCCTGCAGGCGTTAGGGCCCACGGCGCTTCGGGCCATCCTCCGTGGCTTCGCCCAGAAGCCAACCCGAGCGCGCCTCGGGCCTGGGGGCTACTGTCCGCGTTCTGGATACCAAGGTACCCAGACTTGCCTGCCTGCAGCCCAGGGCGTGGCCCACCTCGACGACCAAGTACGGCCCGACATGGCCTCACTCAACACAAGGCCCTCGCGAGGCCCCGAGCTCGCGGGGGAAATAGCGCCAAGACCCGCGGGGAAGCAGGCGTCCCCAGGCCTCCTCCCGAGCGGCGGAGATTCCTATACAACGCACGGCCTCAGGAGGCCAAGGGTGACGCCATCCGGGCCAGGCGGACACCAGCCGGGCCAGGCGGGCGCCAGCGCGCCAGAGAGGACAGTTTCCCCTTTCGTGCAAAGGAGGCAGGGGCGCACGCGAGTTCCCAAAGCGCCCCCCAAAGGTTTCCACTTCGGTGCAACAAGACCAAGACCCCAAGCCCCGCAGGACAGACGTCATCACCGAGCCCACCTCTGCATCACCGTCGACTACTTTGCAGGCGAAGACCACCTTTCATCAGGATAAGTTGTACCTCCTGCCCCCTTTCAAATTTGGCCATTGTGGGATTCCTTCATGCCATTGCGACAAGGGAAGAGGACCCGGGCCGCTATAAATAGAGGCTAGGCTACTCTGTAGAGGGGGACCACCCACAAACACACCACGAGGCAAGACGCCACTGTACTAGTTCATCCACAGACCTCCTCGTGAGGCAATCCACCAAAGGCAGGAGTAGGGTTTTACGCTTCGCAGCGGCCCGAACCTGGGTAAACTCTCGTGTGCTATCTTCTTCCTCGCCATCGAGCGGGGGTATCGTGCTGTGGGCTTTGTGGGGGCGAAGCTGTTGGAGATCTTCGCACACGCCCCTGGGTTCGAACTCCTCGGTGTTTTGCGGAGCCCAAAATCCGACAAGGCTGGCTCGGGAGGCTTGCACGGCTGCCAGCACAATGCGCGCGCCCGCATCGCCCCCGGCGACACTGCCCCGTCACTGAGCAGCTGCGAGCGGTGCCTGACCTTCCTCGCCGCTGCGGGTCGTCCCGCTCTGCCCCGTCGTCGCGCGTCCGCGCCCGCACCTCTGCGACCCGGGCGTCGCCCCCACCAGTCCCACCTGGATGCTGTCGGCCCGACCACTTGTGTGACCGCGTGTGCGTGCGCCGACTCCGCCTCGCCGTGCCGATGCTGTCGGCCCCACCAGTCCCACCTCGATGTTGTCGGCCCGACCGCTTGTGTGATCGCATGTGCGTGCGCCGACTCCGCCGCGCCGGCCGGACTGCTCGCGCGCCCGCACGTTCGCGCGCCGGCTTCGCCTCCCATCACCACGCCGCTTGCACCGCTTCGCTCGGCCGCCTGCTCGTCACCACCCGCATCCGCTTCTGTCAACAACACACACGTGCATGTATCTCACGGCCGGCTGCGTACACATGCGTATGCGTAGGCGTCAAAAGAAGAATAGAAAAAGGCATGTGGATGGAGATGGATGGGCTGGCCGCGTGCATGGCCTCATGCATGCACGCATGAGTTGACTGCTTGGCCTGCCTTGGCCGGCGGCACTGGCCGGCGGCCTGTCTGGCTGCCCTGGCGGACGGCCTGGCCGGCTACCCTGTCCGGCGCGCGCGTGAGTTCAGCCGGCCGGCAACGTCCGGCTCCGTCTGTCACACCCTGTGATTTGCCTCATGACTAAGTTAACATGACTCAAAAACTAGGGCCAATTAAAAACTTTTTGAGTGCATATGAATGCTTGACTTAAGTGCTATTTGCTTGCTTGTTTGATTGCTTGTTGGTGCTCTAAATTCATAAAATTCCCTCCTACTCTCAAAAACCCTTTTCCTTGATCTAAACTCTTGTCCAAGGATCATACCATGTGTATAGTACCTAAAACTATTTTTATCAAATATTATTTTGGCCAAAAAGCATTTATTCAATTTAAGTTTTCCAAAACCACTGAATTGAGGTTTGTACTACAAGTACTCAAATTGGGTGGAATATTTTGCCCCAAAGGATTTATTTGGAACCTACTATATTTATAACTTCCCAAAACCACAAAATATTATATTTTAAAGATTATTTTCCTATTTTATTTAAAGGCTTTTTCTTAAGTCCAGAAATGGCTTTTCATAGGGAAAACTTATTTAAATGCTTTCAAAATATTTGAGAAAATTTAGGGAAACTCAGTGGACATATATTGTCCATATATAAGAGTTTCAACACATGGTCATGTTCAAAATATTGGACAAAACCCTCCAAAACCCTTTCTGCTGAAATCAATCATTTGAAATATTTCTGTAAGAAATATTCTCAAATAAATCCATGAAAATTCTATCATGTAACATATGACATATATGATCATCTTGCCAAGTTTCATCTCAATCCCATTTGTTTTGGTTCACCAAAATATTCCAAAACCATTCCTGTCCAGATCCAAATTTGAACAACTCTACATTGCCAACTGTATCCTATTGATCTCAAACTTTGTGGACATGTTCTAATCCTTCAATAATGCATCCACACCAAGAGTTGAATCAAGGATAACATATCCACTTGTCCAAACCCCTCCAAACCCCTCTCTGGTGATTTCTAGAGTTGGAAATTTTTGCATTGTCAAGTTTCTCTATTTGATCCCAAACTTTTTGGGAATGCTCTAATACCCAAATAATGCCACCACACAAAGTGGTGCATTAAGGGGAATAGGATTGCATGAGTAGATCTATAGAAATCAGTTTCTGCCCATTCATAGGGTTTGCCAAAATTACATTGGCAACTTTCCTCAACAAATCTCAAACTTGGTGGAAAACCTTATTTTTAACCACCATTTATCTCTGTTAAGTCTCAAGGCAAGTGGTATTCATTTACTTGTCCAAATCACCATCAAACACCTTCATGTCATTTCTAAAAGTTCCTGTTTTGCCCCTTTCCCTGTTTCTCCTTGATCCTAAATTTTTACCACAATCCCTCATGACCCTATTCTACCTCCAGTAAAAACCCCAGGACTTTGCTCAATAATTTAGGTGGGTAAAAGCCACATTTCCTCGCTGTTTTTACCATGGCAGCACCCTTACTACCTACATGCCCTCTCTCTTTTACCCCTCCCTTGCTTCCTAAGTAACCTGGAGCATCTCAGTACCTCCCAGGAGCTAGTGGACAACCTTGGCCGCGCGCAGGACGCCAATGGCATGCCTTGGCATGCCAAAGACATGCTCTGGGGCGCGCTACAGTGCGCCCGAGCACTGTAGCGGCTCCCATGCCGAGGCTCCGACCATCTAGGGCGCCGGGAGAACTGTCCCCCGCGACCGTCTTGGCGTCCGCAACACGCTTGGAGGTCGGGCCCCTCCTCCTTTGCCCTCCTACGGGCCCGATAGAGCTCGCCCGAGCCCTGTCCGAGAGCTCGGTCCACGGTGGACCTCGGCTCGGCCATATAAGGCCTCCCCCGTGCCCCTCTCGAGCTCTCTCCCTTCCCCTCTCTCCCGTAGACCACCCTGGTCCATCCATTCCTCCTCCCGCGTTCTCCTCCTTCTCCTGCGGCCGGCGATGCCCGCCTCGGCCTCGCTCCAATCCGAGCACTGCCCCGAGCCCCTCCTCACCTTCAAGCGTCACCAGAGCCCCCCGGCATCTCCGCAAGGTCTCTCCCCGCGCTCCTCCCCTCTTCTTGGTGGCCGGAGCACCGCTCCCCACGGCCGCCGTAGTCGGACTCCGCCGTGGCCGAGGCCCCACTCGCCTTGGGGTTCCCCGGAAAAAATGGGACCTCCAGCCGGGTGCGGGGCTCACTCCCGAGCACTCTGGTGGCTGGGGCCCCGCCGGAGGCAGCCTGGGCCGCCGGGATGGCGCCGGCGCCACTCGGTCCTGCCCCCCTCTATCTTTCCCAACTCGGGCGGGAGGTGGGGGATGAACCCGACGAGCGGGGCCCCCCTGTAAGTGACCAGAGGGCCGGGCCCATCTGTTAAGTGGAGACGGCTTCTGGCAAAAGACGTTTTCGTCGGTTGAAAGCGTATTATGCGGAATGCGCCGCCGGCGTCGCCTCCTCCAGCCCGGCTGAGCCACTGGGCCGGCCCAGTTAGTTATCCTGCGCCCTGTGCGCGTTTTAGCCCATTAGGTAAAGCCCTTTTCCCTTTTCTATTTTCAAAAACTTGTAAAATCCCTAGAAAACTCATCCTGAGCCCAAATTTGATGATTCAAGTTTCTACAGACTCCTAAATTCATGACCAATCCAAATATGTGCATTGCACAATTTTTCCATATAGCATATCCTGATCCACCCATATTTTTGTCATAACTTGTATCATGGAACCACCTTGCAAAATACCTGGAGCATTCATAATAGCTCCAAATGGAGTGATTCAAAATCCTAGGTGTATCTAAACTCATGAGCTAATATGTGAACATTTTTCCATATACTTTCTCTGTTATGTGGATTATTAAACCATTTCTTCATATATGGCTCACTTTGAAAATCCCTAGGAAAATCATGCCAACTCCAAATCCAGTGAAACCACTTCCCAAATGTCTCTAAATTTGTGCCCTCCTTGTTGGGTACATCCACTCTTTTTTACAAAAACATTTCCTGTAGACATCTTATAGGATCTTCATTTCTTTTATTTCCACCATCTTTAAAGCCTCACTGATCCAACTCCTGTAGAGCCATTCTATATATTTTTCTTATGACCAGAGGTGTCCAAGAAAAATAAAACTCCTATTTATAGAGCACTTTATTTTTCTGCTTGTTGTGTTGCTTATTGCGGTTGTTTCCGGCGATAGTTGACGAAATAGACGAAGTGCTCGGAGTTGGACGAGAAGCGCGTGAAGACCTCAAAGACGTTGCTAAGCCAGGCAAGCAGCCCTTTGACCATGACTATGAAACCCTTTTTTTGCATGGCATGTAGCACTTTATTTCTTGGTGTTGATCATGTTGATGTGGTGACCACTACGGTGGGATGCCACCGATACTTTCTTGTTGATACTTGCAACGTGCATGACCCTACCTTCTTATGAGGGTTGTGCGGGTGGGAGTAGTTAGGTTGCTAGTAGTTGCTACTCAAAGTGGGACGGGAATATGCATGGTGTCGGAAAAGAAATGATTTCAAAGACTTTTTGAAAACCCCGTCGGGTGCCACTAATGCCCGAGGGAGATGATGTTGAGTTGGGTAACCACTTGAGAAAGAAGTGGTGTACCGGAGCAAGTGAGTGTGTGTGTTTTCGAAAACGGATTAGATTTAAGATTTGTCGACCGTCCCAACCTTACATGTATAACCACTCTACCCCTATATGGGAAGGGGCCTTGTTGATTACTTTGGTTGATGCTAGCAGAGAGCCCGCATTACTAGTGGCGGGAGTGACGTGGTCACTCTCGATACGGGGTCGTGCCTGGTAGGGCGACCATGCGCTGTCTTCACAGGCACCGGGCACACCGTTGGTCCCTTCATGGATGGTACGATCTGGAGCGAGGCTCGTATGATGTACATCATGAGGGTTGTGTACCAATCGAGTGGACTCTTTGTTCAGTATCGTCAGGGGAAAGGCATTGTTCGGGTGCTTACCTCGGGTATGTAATATACCGCGAGTCATGGATGACACGGAAGTTCCCCGAGTCTTGTGGGTAAAGTGTGCAACCTCTGCAGAGTGTAAAACTATTCGAATAGCCGTGTCCACGGTCATGGACAGTTGGAGGTCCTGCTTAAACTGCGTCCTGTGTTTTCACAAACTTGGTGTGTGTGTGTGTGTGTGTGTGTGTGTGTGTGGATGACACAAAGATGGTACTTGAGCTAAGTCCGATGACTTGGCATGCTGATGAACATGAGGTGTTCAACCCCTGCTTATAATGATAACTGAGACTTGTTCACATGAGTACCCGTTAACAATTGATGCATGCTTACTCAGGTTACTTGATCATATCATTGCACTTAAAATCAGCTTTCTGCCAAACTTACCTACTTAGTGCTATACCGTGCATTGTTATACCTTGTTCCAAAACTTGGGTTGCTTGCGAGTACATTCAAAGTACTGATTGGCTTGCCACTGGTTATTTTATTGGCCAGGCATGAAAGAACAGGATATGATGAAGAATACCTTGGCGACGATCATGCAAGCTAGGACGCTTCCCAGTCAGAATGCCTGTAGGGTTAAGGCAGATGGCATGGGTTCACGCTATCGTTGAAGATTTCCGCTGCAATCATATGAAGACTTGGCCATAAAGTCCACATTTGAGTAAACCGGTATGTAATGGATGTAAGACTCTTGTTATTCAGTTTCTGTGTGTTCAGTGAGCATTGATCTCTGGGATCACTGTGCACGTACATTCGGTGATCACGACTTATGAGTCGGGGTTCCCACACCGTCCAACGCTGCACCTCCGCTCACAGACGCTGCGCCCAACGCCATATTGGTCATGCTCCGTGCTTCTTCCGTCGTCGACAAAGCGTCTGCTTCATCCGGCTGCGACCTCCTCCGAGCTCCGCCTACGTCGCGCCCCCGCCTCCAAACCGCCTTTGCCGCCCAGCCGGCACCAAGCCCGCTCCGTCCGCGCCCTCCGCCGGCTCACCGCACGAACGGCCGTTGCCGCGCCCCTGCCGGCTCCAGCTTGTGCCTCCAACACCAGCGCCGACCTCCCCCGAGCTCTCGCCACGCCTGGCCGGTTCCCGCGCTGACCGGCTCTGCCTGCCGCGCGCACGCTGGCTCGGCCACTCCTCCGGCCGGCTCCCACCCGGTCACCTCGCTCGGGCCGGCCGCGCGCCCGCTCCGCCCCCCGCGTTGCTCGGTTGGCTTGCGTGTGGCCGGCTGCCCATGCGGGGCAGCGAAAAGAAACAATATGGTCGGCTGGAAGACGAAAGCAAAGTGGGAGCCGAGAAAAGAATGTACGTCCGTCTGCCCACAGCCGGCTGACAAGAAAAAGAAGAGAAGAAAAGACGTCAGCTGGTCCGCCCGTCCACGTCCTCGGTCGGCCGGCCCGCGTCGCCGCTCGGCTAGTTGGCGCCCGCCCGCGTCGCCGCTCGGCCGGCTGGCGCGCCTGCCCGCGTCGCCGTCCGGCCGGCTGGCCGGCTGGCCCGCCCGCGTCACCGCCTGGCCAGCCTGCCTACTTCGACAGCGAGCCGGCTGGAGAGTCGGCTCCGCTGCCCATCTACTTCAACGTTGGCCGGCCGGGCCCGGCCGGACGGCGCCTCCATCAACAGCCCCACAGGCTACCTCCCACGGAGGACCGGCTACACCCAGCGGGTGCGACCAGCGTGCCCCGCCGGCAAAAAGCCGCACTGGCTGTCATCGACAACAACCGCCTCGCCGGCATGAAAAATCAACGTGATCTTTTCACCCACACATCCTTGTGCCGCATACAAAAATACGGATACCCCGAGCGCTTTACTGTTTCCCCCGGCGCCAACTAGTCTCGGCCCGGGGCTGGCAGCTTGGCCCGATACGTTCGTTCCCACGAGACAGTTTAGTAGCATGTACGGTACCGAAGGCGCACTCTTTGTCTCATCTACAGATCGCACCGCGACTGTCCGGCTAGCGAGAGCACAAGCTGGAGGTCACCCCATGCGAAAAGCATCCCGGGAGAAAATGGCTTGGGCAACCCGGTCATTTCATTTGTGAGTATCTGCTCGATCGAGTCTGCTCCCAGAGTCCGAGTACTGTACGCTCCACTCCGCGGCCCACTCTTCGCCTCAGCCACAGACCGGCTCCCGGCTGTCCGGCTGGCAAGAGCAAAAACCAAAGAGCGGAGAGCACATGAAAAAGATTGAAGCGGGCTCGGATGAAACTGACTCCTCACCCTTTGCATAAAGCTTGCACTACCAAAACTAAATATCTGACACATCTGCATCGACTAAACTTGTCTTTTGCACGATCATTTCCATGATGAACCCCCTCGCTCGGAGGCTTGGAAGCCACCCCTGGCAGGGCCTCGCGCTCAACAGCCGGCGGACCCCGAGTCCGCCCTCGGCAGCGTCTCGCGCTCAACAGCCGGTGGACCCCGCGTCCGCCCTCGGCAGCGCCTCGCGCTCAACAGCCGACAGACCCCGCGACCGCCCTCGGCAGCGCCTCGCGCTCAACAGCCGGCGGACCCCGCGTCCGCCCCCGGCAGGGCTCCACGCCCATCAGCCGGCAGACCCCGCGTCCGCCCCCGGCAGGGCTCCGCGCCCATCAGCCGGCGGACCCCGCGTTCGCGCCTGCCAGCGCCTCGCGCTTGACATCCAGCGGACCCCGCGTCCTCCCTCGGTAGGGCTCCACGCCCATCGGTCGGTGGACCTCGCGTCCACCCCCGGCAGGGCTCCGCGCCCATCCGTCGGCGGACCCCGCGTCCACCCCCGGCAAGGCTCCGCGCCCATCAGCCGGTGGATCCCGCGTCCGCGCCCAGCAGCGCCTCGCACTCGACAGCTGGCGGACCCCACCTCCGCCCTCGGCAGGGCTCCGCGCCCATCGGTCGGCAGACCCCGCGTCCGCACCCTGCGTCCTCAACGCCACTATCTGCTTCAGAAACAACAAAGTCCCTCCACCCGACTCTTCAAGTCGCTCGGAGGCTACACCCAACGGGTGCGCTGGCGCGCCCACGCTGGAAACAGTCAGCAAGTGGACTCCGCGTCCACGACCGGCAGGGCTCCGCGCCCATCAGCCGGCGAACTCCGCGTCCGCCCCCGGCAGGGCTCCGCGCCCATCAGCCGGCGGACACCGTGTCCGCGCCCGGCAGGGCCCCGCGCCCATCAGTCGACGGACCCCGCATCCACGCCCGACAACCTCGACGCCACTGTCCACTCCAGCGACAGCAACGACCCTCCGCCCGACTCTTCGAGTCGCCCGGAGGCTCGGAGCTACACCCAGCAGATGCGCTGGCGCGCCCCCGCTAGAAGCAAGCCGCGCTGTCCCCGGCCCACAATCGACCATCATCAATGACTTCTGCAACAACAACGACAACGGCGAAAACCCTCCGCCCGACTCAACAAGTCACCCGGAGGCTCGGAGGCTACTGTCGGGGGATTACCCCCGGGTAGGCTCAAGGAGGCGACTAAACATTTTAAAACAATAGGGCGGCCAACGCCCCTTTGTCCGGCTGCTCCGGCTGGCACCCCGGTCTGGCCGGCTGCTAAGTCCAGCCAGCTCCCTGCCCGGCTGCTCCAGCCGGCTACTCCGTCCGACTGCTCCAGCCGGCCTGCTGCGCGAGGTCAACTACCGCGTCCCACCGGACACGACATGAAGACACTATAGCCTGCGTCATGCGTCACTTCGCTGCGCCCCAATAGTGGTGCACTATAGCCTGCGTCATCGCGTCACCTCGCATGTCATCTCCAATAGTGGTGCACTATTGCCTGCATCACGCGTCACCTCGCAAGTCAACTCCAATAGTAAATAGTTGGCCATGTGGGCCACCCCTTGTCCCCTGGGCCTACCCTTTATAAGAGGCACCAAGGGAGCTCACTGATGGCCAGGCTCCTTGTAACAGCCCAAGTGCAATCCTTGTCAGTTGTATCTTTCCATGTGATTGAGTTTGAGTTTGCATCATTCCATGTGGACCTTCTATGGATGTTATCAATGCTATCATGAGTTGAATATCAATTGTCATTTCATGTATCATGGCATCATGCTCATTTTACCAAATGCATCCTATTCATTGCCATGATTGAGCTTGTGATTGTTGTAATGATGTGTGTGGGTTGTGGTTGAGTGTGTGCTTTAGTTATGGATGTGGTGGTGTTTGGTTTGAGTTCTACCCCATTTTCTATAAGCACTATGCCATCCCTCTCTCTATTCAAAATGCCACATGTTAATATTTTACTTGCTGTTTTCCTATATTAAAAAATGTTGGGCTTCTTCCAAATATTCCAATATGAATTCTAAGCCAGCTCCTAATCATGTTTGAAACTCCTGCATCCTCAATCTTCAAAACAGTTTGCAATTTGAATTAAAAAAAAGATTTTATTTTGTTGCTCTAAATGCCAAGATCATTTTTATCAAATAGGGTACAATTAGGTGGTTCCAAAACATATTTTCTTCCTCTCTATTTCTTTTCCAAACATGCAGGGTTTTATTTCCTATTTGCTGTTTTATTTAAATAGAAGGCCCCTGTGTTTTTATTTTCGCTGAGAGAGAGAGCCGGCCCACCTGGGCCTTCTTCCTTCCTCCCCTCCCGCGGCCCAGCTAGCTCCGCGCGCTGGCTCCTTTCCAGCGTGGCTCGGGCCGGACCCGCCTGTCTGCCTCTCCCGCCCAAGCGTCTTCCTCCTCCTTTCCAGCTCCCTCTCACAGCGCCGTGCAGAGCAGCGAGCACATGGCCGCGTGGCCGCCACGACGTCCAGCGCCTCGGCTATAAAGCTCGGCGTCCGTGCCCCCTCTCTTTAGGGCTTCCCCTCTCCCATCTCTCGCCGCCGCCAGGTGAGCTCCCTCCAAGATCCAGAGTGCGCGTGAGGTCAGAGAGCCGTCGCCGTCGCGGGTGCGTCTCCGGCGAGCTCCTCGAGCAGGCGTGCATCGGGAAGCTCCGCGTCAACGTCTTCTTCCTCGTCGTCCTCTGCATCCTCGCGGGACTCCAAGGCGCGTGCAATTTGCCGTCTTCTTCCTCCTCGCCGATGATCGTCGCCGCTCGAATTCGCCGGCGCCAGTCTCCCTTAAGCCCGATCGTCGTCGTGAGCCCCTCTCTGTGAGCTTCTCCCCGTCCCCGCCAGCTTCCTACGTGCGATTGCATAGTGTAGCGTCGTCTCCGCGTAGCCAGGTTCTCGCCGCCGTCGGACCTCGTCGCCAGCGAGTGTTCCGTCCATTCCAAGCTTGTGCGAGTAGGTGGTCGAGTTCCCATCGGTGCGTAGGTTTCATTTTTTTTGCTTCGTAGCGTGCGTTTGCACCATCGTAGCTAGCTGATCGAGGCTGTCGTCGCCGCCGGAGTTCTTCTTCGCCGGGAGCGACTTCGCGTGTCGTTAGTCCTGTGCGTGTGCGGGTTGTCTTTGCGCGTGCAGTAGTGCCCTCCGCCGCTCGATTTGGTCACCGGAGCTCCCTCCGGCGCGATCCCGCCGCCTCTGTTCGTCGCCGTTGCGTTCCTGCGTGTGTGTGGAGTGTGTGGCTGACGCGTGGGGTCAGGCCTCTCGCCAGGGAAGGGATAAGAGCGCCCGAGCCCGTCTCTAGTCAGTTGTGTGCGTGCGGCCGAGTGGTTCGACCGAACCAGCTCGACCAGGCGTTCGTGGGTTCGATCCCCCACGGGCAGATAGCCCCTTTTTATTTTTTGTGTGCTCCTGTGTGCTCATGTGTGTGTGTGTGTGACAGGTGGGCCATGGGGCCACCTTGTCAGCCACTCAGGGGGCCCTGGCTCACTGCCAGTGGGACCCCCTCCTTTTTTATTTTTTTTCTTTTATTTTTTCTTCTCTGGTTGTTTTATATGTCATCTTGTTAAAACTGCATGTTTCACCCTAGTATTTTTTCTCCAAGTCTGAGAAACAGATTATTTCAGCATGCCATCTTGTGAGGATGCTACCATGTGATCTGCGATGTTTTAGCCCATGCTCAGTGCTAGTGTTTTGTTGTAGGTGTTGCCCTCTATCACCCTATTAAAAATTCATGCCATGAAAGTTGCTGTAGCATGTATAAATAATGATGTCAATCTGCCATCTGGTTAACTCAGATTCCAGAAAACTGGAATTTTCACTAAGTCCCTAAAAACTGATTCAACATGCCATCTTGTGAGCATATTTGCCATTGATCCATACTTCATTTCATATTGCTGTAGATAGATGATTTGTTAACCATGCTGTGTAATTCATGCCCATGCCTTGGTTGTGATTTAAAACTTTCTGTAGCTCTGGATATGTGTGTGGCAAGTTGACATGTTGCTGTTTGTGGACAGATTGTTTGTTTGAATGTTTTGTGACTTGTGGGAGCTATACTCCATTGTTTTGCATGATCTTTAGCTCTATTCTTGCTAGATTTTCATTTCCTATCTAGTGGCATCCTTGGAATACCAAGGAATAACCCATGGCCTCCCTCATCTTTTGTTTTGTCTCCGTTAACGTTCGAACCTTGTCGGGAGTGCACCATGAGCTACGTTACTCCGTTTGCAACGTTCTTCATATGCAATTACATCGATTTTGCATGAAGCATTCATATTTGCCATGATCATGCATGTTCAAATAACTAAACTTGAGGTTCTGTCCAGAATGCTAAATAACTTAATAAATGCATGAGAAACCTGACTAGCTTAGGGTTGCCATGTTAGATACTTCAAATGGATCATGCATCATCTTGTTTGTGCATTGCACCTTGTTTGTATGTTTATTTGGTGCTGTTCTCTTTGGGTAGACGCGAGTGTCGAGCCTGAGTACGAGGATCCAGGAGAGTACAACTACGAGGACCCAGCTCTTTGTCCCTCTGAAGAACCAACATGCAATATGATCATTTCCCTAGATACCATTACTATCATTGCCATGCTAGATGTCTCGCTTCTATCGCTGTCTCGCTACCTACCACTTGTTTGACAAGCCTCCCAAATGCCATGATAAGCCTCTAACCCCTCCACGTCCCAGCAAACATTGTTTTGCTATGTTACCGCTTGCTCAGCCCTTCTTATAGCGTTGCTAGTTGCAGGTGCAATTGTTTCTAGCTATCACAATATTATTGCTATTTAATTTAATGCACACATATATTTGGTAAAGGGTGGAAGGCTTGGCCTTTTTCTCGGTGTTTTGTTCCACTCTTGCTGCCCTAGTTACTTGTGTGCCGATGTTATGTTCCATAATTGAGCGCTCCTAACATGCTCGGGGTTGTTATGGGGACCCCCTTGATTTTTGTTTTAGGATAAAACTTGTCTGGCAAGGCCTAACTTTGGTACTACATTTGCCCAACTTAATAATACTGAACACCGTTACTAAAGCATAGGGCGTCATGAACCCGAGGAGCTAATTCAACATAATACAGGGGGCCAGTGCTGCTGGTGCTGGTCCAAACTAGAGCACTGTGCGGGGCCACCTGGGGGCAACTTGGGGGATTTCTATCAGGCCACTGTACGCGTCGCTTATCCACCGTGTCCTGAGAATGAGATACACGGCTCCTATCGGGATCGTCGACACGTCGGGAGGTCTTGCTGGACTTGTTTTACCTTTCTCGAACGTCTTGTGCGAGGAATTCCGATAATACTTCGGGCTATCTCGAGGTTGCGGTTTTTCAACGGAATTGCCTAGGAAGATCACGAGATTCGTGGTCGAGGTTATTCCCGCGGCGTGTGGTTAGTTTGTGATGGATGAGTTGGACCACCCCTGCAGGGTTAAATCTTTCGGAAAGCCGTGCCCGCGGTTAAGTGGCAACTTGGAAACTTTGTTTAACACCCGGTCATAGCAAACTTGAAGTAAACTCAAATAAAATACACCAACCGTGTCCGTAACCGTGACTGTCTCTTCTCGTGAGTCCTTATCCGAGAGAGAATACGGTGGGGTTATGTTTGATCGTAAGTAGGTGTTCAGGATCTCTTAGAGATCAATACTAGTTCACGTCCGTTTATTCGACAATCATCCCCCTTTATTCTTGTACTCGTAAGTTAGCCACTCAAATAAATGCTTAGTGCTTGCTGCAGCCTCACCACTTAACCATACCTCACCCATTAAGATTTAATAGTCCTTGGAAATGAGATTGCTGAGTCCCCGTGGCTCACATATTACTACAACAACAGTTGCAGGTACAGGTAATGCGATGCTTGACGTGAGAGCGATGCCTTGTTTGATTTGGAGTTCTTCTTCTTCTTCATCGATCTAGGATGGGTTCCAGGCGGCAGCCTGGGATTGCAAGGATGGCTGTCATTTTATCGTTTGTTTTTGGTCCGTAGTCGGACCCTGCTCTTCTGTATGATGATTTGTTATGTTGTTGTATTGATGTGATATTGATGTAGCTTGTGGCGAGTGTAAGCCAATTCCATATACTCATCTCTTCTTTACATGTACTTGTAATGATATCCATTCTTGCAAAACGACGAGATGGGCTTCTATCCTTGTCGAGGCCTCGAGCCAAAATAAGGATAGGATCGCATCTTGGGCGTTACAAGTTGGTATCAGAGCCTGTACCGACCTAGGAGCCCCCTTGATTGATCGAACCTTGGCTGAGTCGAGTCTAGTGAAAAACTGTTTTGAGTCTAGTTATATCAGAGAGTAGGTTTCTTTTACTCCTCTTCTATGCTCTGGTGAGGTACTCGACTTAGGAGTTTTGATTCTACTCCTCTTCTCGCTCAAAATTTTTTAGGATCACGCGGGTATTTTGGAAACTATATGATGCCGATGTGAAGGAATTCTGTCTTGGTGCCTTTGGTTATCGAGGAGTAGAGCTCCGAGGGATTTTTGCACATCGTTATCATTCAGTTTCCTTAGTATCTCAGGACGGAGGATGTTCGAAATTGTTTCAATACTTTTCGTGGCGAGATAAGTTTGGAGTCACCCAGTACTGGGGAGAGCGTCCAGGGTACTGCCATGTTTAGTATCGTTGTGACTACGAGTGTCTGGGGTAGACGAGTTTGCGGAGTTTCTTCGATTATGGTGTGGAAGGTTGCGGGTGCAGTTGTAGCTGATTACCTTGGGTACGTTCCTGGGTCCGCAACCCGAATCGCATAAACAAGAAAGACTTCGGAAGTTCTTAGGTGGGAATTCAAGTAGTACCTAGGATTATCCTTCCAACGAATGCATAATGGGTTATGTATTTGTTTCCGGTTTAATTCAAAAGCCTCGTCTTTTGTTTTGTTGGATTATGGTAATTCGAGTTGCTTCGATGTCAAGTGGTGATTTCATATCTTTCCTAACCGGTGTGTTTCTTATAATTCATCCCTCTCCAATATTTGCAAGATCAATCCTCGTATTTCTTTCCCGGAGTTCGTTTCATTTGTCCCAAGTTGTCTTTATTTTTCCCACCCTCCCGCCCTTTTCTTCAAAAGATTAAATTCTCATTCAAGTGCCTTTCTATTCATGTGATGCTTCCGCTATCTTCTCTTCCGTGATGTATCCGGTGATTCGTTGTGAAGATTCCAAGTGCTCAAGTTATCATTTCTTAGTCTTCATCTTTGTTTTCTTTTCAGTGGATTTAATTCAAGTTTTCGGTGCTCATCATATCCTTTTCATTCTCTAAATGCTCTCCCATGTGGGAAGTTCTTATCCAAGCCTCTCTTGTTTAATCGCCTCTATCTATCATGTCCAGTGTGTCAAGATATCTCAGAAGACTTTCATTTCCATTCAGATCCTCTTAAATTATTTTGAGGTTCTCACCTCATCAAGTTTTCAATTTATTCCGGTGCAATCTCTCTTCCTAAGCAATCGTTTCAACGGTGGTCTCTTTGAGTGGGCTCATAACCCACAGGTTTTTCCCCAGGATCTTACCTGGCTCTTCCAATCCTTGCCAGAGATGTCCTCAAATTCTTTTTAATATGACATACGAATGAATTCCATCAGTCATATTCCTTCTCCAAGATCGCTTCTAAATCTCTTTCATCGGTGCCTCAACGTTTCCTTATTCGTTGTTCCGGAGTATCTCAGTAATTCATGATGTTGTTTCTTGTATCATTCTCAGCGTTGAAGACCGAAGGAGAGTTTCTCTTAAATCTTGTTCCATTCTCGGAGATTCATGGTTTCAGCTTCATGCTATCCTCTTAAAATTGTTTTCAATCATGAGTAATTCTTTCCATATCTATCCAGAGCATTTCAGAGTTATTGTCATTTCTCGATCCTCCGAAGGTCATCATTTCAGAAGATTTCTTCGTTCTCAGCTTTCAGCTTTCATTCTCAAATTCTTCTCAATTGTTGTCTCTTTAGTCGTCTCTCATATATTCCGGTGTGTCGTTGAAGACTTCTTTAAGTTTGTGTTGTATCTCTCTCTTCAATCTTTTCAAGAAGAATGAGTGGTGTGTGAAATCCGTTGTTTGTCATCTATTAAACTTGATGAAGGATAAGCATAACATAAATCTTATTCTTATTCCATCATGGTGATTTCAATCCTTCTTTCAGAGTGGTTCATGATATCAATTCCTTATCCCAAGTGCTCATCGTTTCTTTTCCGGAGTTCCAAATTTTCTCAAGTATCTCATCGCGAAGCTTCATCTAAATCTTTGCAAGGCTTAGACCTATTCTTTTCAACCTTCATTTCTTGTTATCATTCTTTTGTATAAGGAGGTTCTTCATGGTGGTTCGTTAAGGATGTAATTCTTTCTCGAAGTTTTCTTCAAGATTCTTGTGGTAGTTCCTCAAGTATTCTTATCTTGCATTTCAAAGTGCAATTCTGTCTCCCTTATCTTTTGAGATGGTGTTAGGGCATTCTTGATTCTTTAGGAGTCTCCAAGAGAAGTTGTCAAGAATGAGATATGTAAACCCATCATTTTTCTTCCTTGGAGTTATCTTGGATTGGATTTCACCAAAATCATTTTCCTTAGGATTGTTGCTATCATGGTGCTAATCAATGATCCAAGTTCTCAATGTATCCTCTTGTTGAAAGAAGTTTGCATATACTGTTATTCCAAAGCAATCCTTGTTTTCGCTAGTGGTCGGTTGTCACCTCATAATTTTAAGATGTTTACCATAAGCCCACAACAAGTTTTATCTTTTCGTTGTTGATTTTTTCAACAACTCCGTTCAATCCTTCTTGTAAGGGTGCTTTCCAAATTCATTGTGGTAGAAGTTGTCATTTTCTTCTCCGTTCTTTCTTTCCAATGATCTAGCTTCTATTCTTTTGTTCCGGAGGCATTGTGATGTTGCTCTATTCATCCCATCATCTCGGTATCAAGCTCATGTTATTTCTTTGCTTATCCTTTAACCGGAGTGTTGTGTTATCTTTTCAAGTTCTCTCCATCTTGTCAAGTTTAGCCCCTCTATCCTACCGAAGTGCTGCCGAAATTTCTTGTGTATTCTTGTGGTTTCTCATGTCATTCTTCATATCTTTGTAACCTTAAAGATTCATGGGTTTCACTCAGAAGCAACTAAGTTTTACCTCTTCCTCTTCTCTTCTCTTCCCCTTCTAATTCTAAGATCTCGGGTCGAGATCTCTTGTAAGTGGAGGAGAGTTGTAACAGCCCAAGTGCAATCCTTGTCAGTTGTATCTTTCCATGTGATTGAGTTTGAGTTTGCATCATTCCATGTGGACCTTCTATGGATGTTATCAATGCTATCATGAGTTGAATATCAATTGTCATTTCATGCATCATGGCATCATGCTCATTTTACCAAGTGCATCCTATTCATTGCCATGATTGAGCTTGTGATTGTTGTAATGATGTGTGTGGGTTGTGGTTGAGTGTGTGCTTGTGTTATGGATGTGGTGGTGTTTGGTTTGAGTTCTACCCCATTTTCTATAATCACTATGCCATCCCTCTCTCTATTCAAAATGCCACATGTTAATATTTTACTTCTTGTTTTCCTATATTAAAAAATGTTGGGCTTCTTCCAAATATTCCAATATGAATTCTAAGCCAGCTCCTAATCATGTTTGAAACTCCTGCATCCTCATTCTTCAAAACAGTTTGCAATTTGAATTAAAAAAAATATTATTTTTTGCTCTAAATGCCAAGATCATTTTGATCAAATAGGGTACAATTTGGTGGTTCCAAAACATATTTTCTTCCTCTCTATTTCTTTTCCAAACATGCAGGGTTTTATTTCCTATTTGCTGTTTTATTTAAATAGAAGGCCCGTGTGTTTTTATTTTCGCTGAGAGAGAGAGCCGGCCCACCTGGACCTTCCTCCTTCCTCCCCTCCCGCGGCCCAGCTAGCTCCGCGCGCTGGCTCCTTTCCAGCGTGGCTCGGGCCGGACCCGCCTGTCTGCCTCTCCCTCCCAAGCGTCTTCCTCCTCCTTTCCAGCTCCCTCTCACAGCGCCGTGCAGAGCAGCGAGTACATGGCCGCGTGGCAGCCACGACGGCCAGCGCCTCGTCTATAAAGCTCGGCGTCCGTGCCCCCTCTCTTTAGGGTTTCCCCTCTCCCATCTCTCGCCGCCGCCAGGTGAGCTCCCTCCAAGATCCAGAGTGCGTGTGAGGTCAGAGAGCCGTCGCCGTCGCGGGTGCGTCTCCGGCGAGCTCCTCAAGCAGGCGTGCGTCGGGAAGCTCCGCGTCGACGTCTTCTACCTCGTCGTCCTCTGCATCCTCGCGGGACTCCAAGGCGCGTGTGATTTGCCGTCTTCTTCCTCCCCGGCCGCTGTTCGTTGCCGCTTGAATTCGCCGTCGCCAGTCTCCCTCAAGCCCGATCGTCGTCGCGAGCCCCTCTCTGTGAGCTTCTCCCTGTCCCCGCCAGCTTCCTACGTGCGATTGCATAGTGTAGCGTCGTCTCCGCGTAGCCAGGTTCTCGCCGCCGTCGGACCTCGTCGCCGGCGAGTGTACCGTCCATTCCAAGCTTGTGCGAGTAGGTGGTCGAGTTCCCACCGGTGCGTAGGTTTCATTTTTTTGCTTCGTAGTGTGCGTTTGCGCCGTCGTAGCTAGCTGATCGAGGCCGTCGTCGCCGCCGGAGTTCTTCTTCACCGGGAGCGACTTCGCGTGTCGTTGATCCTGTGCGTGTGCGTGTGTGTGCGGGTTGTCTTTGCGCGTGCAGTAGTGCCCTCCGCCGCTCGATTTGGTCACCGGAGCTCCCTCCGGCGCGATCCTGCCGCCTCTGTTCGTCGCCGTTGCGTTGCTACGTGTGTGTGGAGTGTGTGGCTGACGCGTGGGGTCAGGCCTCTTGCCAGGGAAGGGATAAGAGTGCCCGAGCCCGTCTCTAGTTAGTTGTGTGCGTGCGGCCGAGTGGTTCGACCGAACCAGCTCGACCAGGGATTCGTGGGTTCGATCCCCCACGGGCACATAGCCCCTTTTATTTTTTGTGTGCTCCTGTGTGCTCCTGTGTGTGTGTGTGTGTGACAGGTGGGCCATGGGGCCACCTTGTCAGCCACTCAGGGGGGCCTGGCTCACTGCTAGTGGGACCCCCTCCTTTTTTTTATTTTGTTTATTTTATTTTTTCTTCTCTGGTTGTTTTATTTCCATTTCTGGTAGTATGCCAAATCAGGACACTGCCATATTTGGAAATAGCCATATTAGGAAAGTTTTGACTTATAAGTGCATGTGTGGTTTTTCAATTGTGATTTTGGGCATTTTATCTACTTGAACATATGAGTGTGATATATGATTTTGGGGTAGAAAAATGCCAGGAATCCAGTGGTGCCATTTGTTTTGCCATTGGAGTAACTTTGAAAAAAATATTATTTTGTGTGTAGATGTCATTTTGTGATTTATGTATGATTTAATTCTTGCATGATTTGATGAACTTGTCAACATGGAAGTGGTAGTGTTTTGTGGGCACTAGGCCCTGGTATGTTTCCTTGCCATGGTAAACTTGTGGTTTAGTGGGATTCTTGATGCCAACATGCCACTAAAATTCTGTTTTCACATGCCCAAATATTTCTAAGTGTTGGAAATCTGTTATTTTGTTGCCATGTTATCTAGATGGTTCCCATGCATATGTTGCTCCTTTGGAGTTGGAACAATGGTATGAATTGTGGTGCAAGTTACCCTCTGTCATCTTGTGCTAATAGTTTGTGAAAAGAGGTTTTGCATCACAGATAATTTGTTGCTCTATATGTCATCTTGTTAAAACTGCCATGTTTCACCCTAGTATTTTTTTCTCCAAGTCTGAGAAACAGATTATTTCAGCATGCCATCTTGTGAGGATGCTACCATGTGATCTGCGATGTTTTAGCCCATGCTCAGTGCTAGTGTTTTGTTGTAGGTGTTGCCCTCTATCACCCTATTAAAAATTCATGCCATGAAAGTTGCTGTAGCATGTATAAATAATGCTGTCAATCTGCCATCTGGTTAACTCAGATTCCAGAAAACTGGAATTTTCACTAAGTCCCTAAAAACTGATTCAACATGCCATCTTGTGAGCATATTTGCCATTGATCCATGCTTCATTTCATGTTGCTGTAGATAGATGATTTGTTAACCATGCTGTGTAATTCATGCCCATGCCTTGGTTGTGATTTAAAACTTTCTGTAGCTCTGGATATGTGTGTGGCAAGTTAACATGTTGCTGTTTGTGGACAGATTGTGTGTTTGAATGTTTTGTGACTTGTGGGAGCTATACTCCATTGTTTTGCATGATCTTTAGCTCTATTCTTGCGAGATTTTCATTTTCTATCTAGTGGCATCCTTGGAATACCAAGGAATAGCCCATGGCCTCCCTCATCTTGTGTTTTGTCTCCGTTAACGTTCGAACCTTGTCGGGAGTGCACCGTGAGCTACGTTACTCCGTTTGCAACGTTCTTCATATGCAATTTTATCGATTTTGCATGAAGCATTCATATTTGCCATGATCATGCATGTTCAAATAACTAAACTTGAGGTTCTATCCAGAATGCTAAATAACTTAATAAATGCATGAGAAACCTGACTAGCTTAGGGTTGCCATGTTAGATACTTCAAATGGATCATGCATCATCTTGTTTGTGCATTGCACCTTGTTTTTATGTTTATTTGGTGATGTTCTCTTTGGGTAGACGCGAGTGTCAAGCCTGAGTACGAGGATCCAGGAGAGTACAACTACGAGGACCCAGCTCTTTGTCCCTCTGAAGAACCAACAGGCAAGATGATCATTTCCCTGGATACCATTACTATCATTGCCATGCTAGATGTCTCGCTTCTATCGCTGTCTCGCTGCCTACCACTTGTTTGACAAGCCTCCCAAATGCCATGATAAGCCTCTAACCCCTCCACGTCCCAGCAAACATTGTTTGGCTATGTTACCGCTTGCTCAGCCCTTCTTATAGTGTTGCTAGTTGCAGGTGCAATTGTTTCCAGCTATCACAATATTATTGCTATTTAATTTAATGCACATATATATTTGGTAAAGGGTGGAAGGCTTGGCATTTTGCTCGGTGTTTTGTTCCACTCTTGCTGCCCTAGTTACTTGTGTGCCGGTGTTATGTTCCATAATTGAGCGCTCCTAACAAGCTCGGGGTTGTTATGGGGACCCCCTTGATTTTCGTTTTAGGATAAAATTTGTCTGGCAAGGCCCAACTTTGGTACTACATTTGCCCAACTTAATAATACTGAACACCGTTACAAAAGCATAGGGCGTCATGAACCCGAGGAGCCAATTCAACATAATACAGGGGGGCCAGTGCTGCTGGTGCTGGTCCAAACTAGAGCACTGTGCGGGGCCACCCTGGGGCAACTCGGGGGATTTCTATCAGGCCACTGTACCCGTCGCTTATCCGCCATGTCCTAAGAACGAGATACGCGGCTCCTATCAGGATCGTCGACACGTCGGGAGGTCTTGCTAGACTTGTTTTACCTTTCTCGAACGTCTTGTGCGAGGAATTCCGATAATACTTCGGGCTATCTCGAGGTTGCGGTTTTCCAACGGAATTGCCTAGGAAGATCACGAGATTCGTGGTCGAGGTTATTCCCGCGGCGTGTGGTTAGTTTGTGATGGATGAGTTGGACCACCCCTGCAGGGTTAAATCTTTCGGAAAGCCGTGCCCGCGGTTAAGTGGCAACTTGGAAACTTTGTTTAACACCCGGTCATAGCAAACTTGAAGTAAACTCAAATAAAATAAACCAACTGTGTGCGTAACGGTGACTGTCTCTTCTCGTGAGTCCTTATCCGAGAGAGAACACGGTGGGGTTATGTTTGATCGTAAGTAGGTGTTCAGGATCTCTTAGAGATCAATACTAGTTCACGTCCGTTTATTCGACAATCATCCCCCTTTATTCTTGTACTCATAAGTTAGCCACTCAAATAAATGCTTTGTGCTTGTTGCAGCCTCACCACTTAACCATACCTCACCCATTAAGCATTAATAGTCTTGATACCCTTGGAAATGAGATTGCTAAGTCCCCGTGGCTCACATATTACTACAACAACAGTTGCAGGTACAGGTAATGCAATGCTTGACGTGAGAGTGATGCTTTGTTTGATTTGGAGTTCCTCTTCTTGTTCATCGATCTAGGATGGGTTCCAGGAGGCAGCCTGGGATTGCAAGGATGGATGTCATTTTATCTTTCTTTTTTCGTCTGTAGTCGGACCCTGCTCTTCTGTATGATGATTTGTTATGTTGTTGTATTGATGTGATATTGATGTAGCTTGTGGAGAGTGTAAGCCAATTCCATATACTCATCTCTTCTTTACATGTACTTGTAATGATATCCATTCTTGCAAAACGACGAGATGCGCTTCTATCCCTGTCGAGGCCTCGAGCCAAAATAAGGATAGGATCGCATCTTGGGCATTACACTCCTCTCATTCTCTCATTCCCCTCCCATTCTCTCATGTATGAGGCAAGGGGAAGAGCTCTCACAGATCGCGTCTTCCTCCCCAAATACAGCTCCAAGAGCAACTCTGTACTGCCACAAGAAACACCGCATATATCACCAGACATGCAGGATTAGGGGTGTTATCTCCACACGAGAGCCCCGAACCTGGGTAAACCACCGTGTGCTACTATCCTATCTCGTCCCGGATCTTCCACGACAGCCTTGCTCTCACTTCGATTAGCCACCCCCTGGCATCTGTTGTGAGCAAACGACGACAGGTACTGTTGTAAATTGATTCATATTTTATTATCGCATAAAGTACTGTATTATAACTTCTCCATGATTTATTTTGCCCAAAATAATCCATGGGATCATGAAAACAAGCAAAACTTGCAAGCAAAAACAGAATCTGTCTAAAACAGAATAGTCTGTAAATATCTGTAGAGAACCAATACTTCTGTATCTCTAAAAATGCTGAAAATTTATGAAAAACTCACGAATTTGCATAGAAATACTTTGTAAAAAATTTATATCATTATCACGCTCCAGTAAAAAATGAAAATTCCTGTACTTGACGCTAAAGTTTTTGTTTTTGCACCGTATCAATTCTACTCATCATGTGAGTCATCCCAAAGGTTTGTCTAGGCACAAACACTAATTAAAACATAAAACACAATCATTACAGAGGCAAAAATCATGTTATGACACACAAACAGAAAGTATAACAAGAAAAAAATATAACTATTGGGTTGCCTCCCAACTAGCGCTATTGTTTTACGCCCCTAGCTAGGCATAACGTGTATGATCAAGTGTTGTCATCTTTGACACTTCACCCATAAGTGGCCCTCATGTTAGATTCATAAGGTGGTTTGATTCTCTTTCTAGTGAAGTGTTCCATCCTTTCTTTAATGGGAATTGGAATCGTATGTTTCCCTCTTTCATGTTAACTGTTGCACCTATAGTTCGTAGAAAGGGTCTTCCAAGTATTATTAGATGCTTGTGATCTGCGTTGGGTTTTTCATGAAGAGGAATGGGTGATGCAGCACAATGCGGGTAAGTATTCCCTCAGTTAAGAACCAAGGTTTATTGTACCAATAGGAATATCGGTCAATCCCCTTGGTCTCGTTATTTGCAAGTAAATGAGATGTGTAGATGATAATAGATAATTGTAAATTGCAATATAAAATAAAACAAAATAAAAGGCAGCAAGGTATTGAATGCGTTTGTAAATTTATAAGAGGATAGACCCGGGGGACGTAGTGTTCTCTAGTGGCATCTCTCATATAGTAAGCATACGGTGGGTAGACAAATTACTGTTGGGCAATTGATAGAAAAGCGGATAGTTATGCAATATTTATTCATGGCAATGATCATGTATATATAGGCATCACGTCCATAAGCAAATAGGCCGACTCCTGCCTGCACCTATTACAATTACTGCACCCATCGACCGCTATCCAGCATGCATCTAGAGTATTAAGTAAAATAGAGTAATGCTTGGAGAACGATGACATGATGTAGACAAAGAGAGATCAACTAATAAGAACTAACCCCATCGTTTTATCCTTAGTGGCAACAATACAAAGATGTGTCTTGTCCCTTTCTATCACTGGGATATAGAGCACCGCCAGATTGAACCAACTACAACGCACCCCTCTCACTGAAGAAATATCAATCTAGTTGGCCAAACTATTTCAATGGATCAGAGAGATTTATGAAGCTATAATGATCATGCAAATAAGAATCATAATATTCAGAGGTGACTCAAATACTTTTCATGAATAATCTGAACATAAACCCACAATTCATCGGATCCCAACAAACGCACCGCACAAAAGGATTACATCGAATAGATCAAAGCAAAGATGCGATGATCATTGTATTGAAGATCAAAAGAGAGAGAGATAGACATCTAGATACCTACTACGGACCCGTAGGTGTGTAGTGAAATACTCACAACTCATCACGGAGGCAGCAAGGATGATGTAGAGCCCCTCCGTGATCGATTCCCACTCCGGCAGATCACCGGAAAAGGTCGCCAGATGGGTACGCGGTGGAACAGAGACTTGCGGTGGTGGAAAAAGTGTTTCGGGAGCTCTCCTAGGGTTTTTGTAATATTTGAGGATATATAGGCCAGAGAGGGGCATGAGAGGGAGGCCGAGGGAGCCACGACCCATCAGGGCGCGGCCTGGCCCCCTGGCACGCCCTGTTGGGTCATGGCTGCCTCGTGCAGCCTCTTGCCTCCTCCCGAAGCTTCCAGGTCTTCGTTCAGTCCAGAAAAAATCGTATTAAAGTTTTCTGGCACTTGGACTTCGTTTGGTATGGTAAACCTGAAAAGCAAAAAACATGCAAAAAACAACAACTTGCACTAGGCACTAGGTCAATAGGTTAGTGCTCAAAAATAATATTAATTGTTAAATAAACACCCAAAAAGTATCCTAGAATGATAATATAATAGCATGGAACAATCAAAAATTATAGATACGTTGAAGACGTATCATACATCAACCGCATTATATACGCTTCTGCTTAGTGATCTACAAGGGTATGTAGATACAATCCCCTCTCGTAGCTATACATCTCCATATATAGATCTTGCGTGTGCGTAGGAATTTTTTTATTTCCCATGCAACGTTCCCCAATAGTGGCATCATGAGCTAGGTCTATGTGTAGATGATATGAATCAGTAGAACACAAAGTGTTTCTGGGCGTTGATGTTCAGATTGATTACCACCTTATGTTGGGGAACGTTGCATGGGAAACAAAAAATTTCCTACGCACACGCAAGATCTATCCATGGTGATGAGCATCTACGAGAGGGAGAGTCGATCTACATACCCTTGTAGATCGCTAAGCGGGAAGCATTAAGAAACGCGGTTGATGTAGTCGAACGTCTTCGCGATCCAAATCGCTAGCCGTCCCGCGATCCAATCACGATCTAGCGCCGAACGGACGGCACCTCCGCGTTCAGCACACGTACAGCTCGATGACTATCTCTGCCTTCTGATCCAGCAAGAGGGAGCGGAGAGGTAGATGAGTTCTCCGGCAGCGCGACGGCGCGGCAGCGGTGGTGGTGGAAATATTACAGCAGGGCTTCGCCTAAGCACTGCTGAAAACTAGAGGAATCGATCTATCGGGAGAGAGGGCTGCACCGTGGCCTTTTGGGTTGGTTGTCTTTGGCCCTCTCTCCCTCTAGTATATATAGGAGGGAGGGGAGGGGCCGGCGCCCCTAGGGCTGCCCCTAGGAGTCGGCCGAAGGAGGTGGAGGTGGAGGAGTCCACCTCCAATCCTACTCCTAGTAGGACTCCTTCCCTTCCCCACTTGGGTTTTCCTTTTCCCACAAGTCCAGCCGCATAGGCCCTCTTGGGCCCGCCGCCCAGCCCACTAGGGGCTGGTGCACTACCCTAAGGCCTATGTGACCCCTTTGGGGTGTGATGGCCCCACTTGGTGGACCCCCGGAACCCATTCGTCACTCCCGGTACACTGCCGGAAATGCTCGAAACTTTTCCGGAGCTCAAACAACACTTTCCTATATATCAATCTTTACCTCCGGACCATTTCGGAGCTCCTCGTGACGTCCGGGATCTCATCCGGGACTCCAAACAACCTTCGGTCACCAACATACATAACTCTACTATACCGAAACGTCACCTAACCTTAAGTGTGCAGACCCTGCGGGTTCGAGAACTATGTAGACATGACCGAGACACCTCTACGGTCAATAACCAATAGCGGGACCTGGATGCCCATATTGGTTCCTACATATTCTACGAAGATCTTTATCGGTTGAACCTCTATGTCAAGGATTCAGTTAATCACGTACGTTGTTTCCATTGTTCTTCGGTATGTTACTTGCCCGAGATTCGATCGTCGGTATCTCTATACCTAGTTCAATCTCGTTACCGGCAAGTCTCTTTACACGTTCTGTAATACAAGATCCCGTGGCTAACACTTAGTCACATTTCTTGCAAGGCTTATTGTGATGTTGTATTACCGAGTGGGCCCTGAGATACCTCTCCGTCATACGGAGTAACAAATCCCAGTCTCGATCCATGCCATCTCAACAGACACCTTCGGAGATACCTGTAGATCATCTTTATAGTCACCCAGTTACATTGTGATGTTTGATACACACAAGGTATTCCTCCGGTGTCAGTGAGTTGCATGATCTCATGGTCATAGGAACAGATACTTGACATGCAGAAAACAATAGCAATATACTGACACGATCATATGCTACGTTCATAGTTTGGGTCTTGTCCATCACATCATTCTCCTAATGATGTGATCCCGTTATCAAATGACATCTCATGTCCATGGCTAGGAAACCTTGACCATCTTTAATCAATGAGCTAGTCTACTAGAGGCATACTAGGGACACAGTGTTGTCTATGTATCCACACATGCAATTGAGTTTCCAATCAATACAATTATAGCATGGATAATAAATGATTATCATGAACAAGGAAATATAATAAAAACTACTTTTATTATTGCCTCTAGGGCATATTTCCAACAGTCTCCCACTTGCACTAGAGTCAATAATCTAGCTCACATCACTATGTGATATACATTGTAATGAATCTAACACCCATACAGTTCTGGTGTTGATCATGTTTAGCCCTTGGAAGAGGTTTAGTCATCGGATCTGCAACATTCAGATCCGTGTGCACTTTGCAAATATTTATGTCGTCCTCCTTGATGTAATCGCGGATGGATTTGAAATGTCGCTTTATGTGTCTGGTCCTCTTGTGAAACCTTGGTTCCTTGGCTAGAGCAATGGCACCAGTGTTGTCACAGAATAGAGTCATTGGGTTTAGTGCACTAGGCACTACTCCAAGATCTGTCATGAACTCCTTCATCCAGACACCTTCCTTCGCCGCCTCCGAGGCAGCGATGTACTCTGCTTTGCATGTAGAATCAGCTACCACGCTTTGCTTGGAACTGCACCAGCTTACTGCACCCCCATTGAGAATAAATACGTATCCGGTTTGAGACATAGAGTCATCCGGATCAGTGTCAAAGCTTGCATCGATGTAACCCTTTACGACGAGCTCTTGATCACCTCCATAAACGAGAAACATGTCCTTGGTCCTTTTCAGGTACTTCAGGATATTCTTGACCGCCGTCCAGTGTTCCATTCTTGGATCACTTTGAAACCTTCCGGCCATACTTATGGCAAGGCTGACATCAGGTCTTGTGCATAGCATAGCAAACATCAAAGCGAAGATTCCAACTCCGAGATGCTTGCACGAGTCCATAAATGGATCGCTGGAGTTTGCAAACTTTGTCAGCATTCTCTGGATCGACAAAACCTTCTGGTTGCATCATATACAACTCTTCCTTAAGGAAACTGTTAAGGAACGCTGTTTTGACATCCATCTGCCAAATTTCATAATCGAAAAATGCAGCTATTGCCAACATGATTCTGATGGACTTAAGCATCGCTACGGGTGAGAAGGCCTCATCGTAGTCAACTCCTTGAACTTGTGAAAAACCCTTTGCCACAAGTCGAGCTTTATAGACGGTGACATTACCGTCCGCGTCCGTCTTCCTCTTAAAGATCCATTTGTTCTGAATGGCCTTTCCCCCTTCAGGTAATACTTCCAAAGCCCATACTTTGTTTTCATACATGGATACTATCTCGGATTTCATGGCCTCTAACCATTTCTCGGAATCTGGGCCCATCATCGTTTCTCCATAGCTCGTAGGCTCATCGTTGTCCAACAACATGACCTCTAAGACAGGGTTGCCGTACCACTCAGGAGCAGTACGCGTCCTTGTCGATCTACGAGGTTCAATAGTAACTTGATCCGAAGCTTCGTGATCATCATCATTAACTTCCTCTTCAACCGATGTAGGCTCTACAAAAACATCTTTCTGCGCTGCGCTACTCTCTGGTTGAAGTAAAGGTCCAATAACCTCATCAAGTTCTATTTTCCTCCCACTCAATTCTTTCGAGAGAAACTCTTTCTCAAGAAATGTTCTGTTTTTAGCGACAAACACTTTGCCTTCGGATCTGAGATAGAAGATATACCCAACTTTCTCTTTTGGGTATCCTATGAAGACGCATTTCTCCGCTTTGGGTTCCAGCTTTTCAGGCTGAAGCTTTTTGACATAAGCATCATATCCCCAAACTTTAAGAAACGACAACTTTGGCTTCTTGCCAAACCATAGTTCATATAGCGTCATCTCAACGGATTTTGATGGTGCCCTATTTAAAGTGAGTGTAGCTGTCTCTAATGCATAACCCCAAAACGATAGTGGCCAATCGGCAAGAGACATCATAGATCGCACCATATCCAATAAGGTTCGATTACGACGTTCGGACACACCATTACGCTGCGGTGTTCCAGGCGGTGTCCATTGTGAAACAATTCCACACTGTCTTAAGTGACTGCCAAACTCATAACTCAGATATTCTCCGCCTTGATCAGATCGTAGGAATTTAATCTTCTTGTTACGATGATTCTCAACTTCACTCTGAAATTGCTTGAACTTTTCAAACGTTTCAGACTTGTGTTTCATTAAGTAAATATACCCATATCTACTTACGTCATCAACGAAGGTGAGAAAGTAATGATAACCACTGTGCGCCTCATTGCTCATCGGACCGCACACATCAGTATGTATGATTTCCAACAAGTCACTTGCCCGTTCCATTGTTCCAGAGAATGGGGTTTTAGTCATCTTGCCCATGAGGCATGGTTCACATGTGTCAAGTGATTCAAAATCAAGTGACTCCAAAATTCCATCAGCATGGAGCTTCTTCATGCGTTTTACACCAATATGACCTAAACGGCAGTGCCACAAGAAAGTGGTATTATCATTATCAATTCTACATCTTTTGGCATCAATGTTATGAACATGTGTATCATCACTATCGAGATTCAATAAGAATAAACCCCTCACATTGGGTGCATGACCATAAAAGATATTACTCATATAAATAGAACAACCATTATTCTCTGATTTAAATGAGTAACCGTCTCGCAATAAACAAGATCCAGATATAATGTTCATGCTTAACGCGGGCACTAAATAACAATTATTCAGGTTCATCACTAATCCTGATGGTAATCGAAGAGCGAGCGTGCCGACGGCGATCACATCAACCTTGGAACCATTTCCCATGCGCATCGTCACTTCGTCCTTTGCCAGCCTCCGTCTATTCCGCAGTTCCTGTTTTGAGTTGCAAATGTGAGCAACCGCACCAGTATCAAATACCCAGGCACTACAACAAGAGTTGGTAAGGTACACATCAATAACATGTATATCATATATACCTTGTTTGGTGTTGGCCGCCTTCTTGTCACCCAGATACTTGGGGTAGTTCCGCTTCCAGTGACCAGTTCCCTTGCAATGAAAGCACTCAGTTTCTGGCTTGGGTCCAGCTTTGGGTTTCTTCACGGGAGGGGCAACAGCTTTGCCACTTTTCTTGGAGTTACCCTTCTTACCCTTGCCATTCTTCTTGAAACTAGTGGTTTTATTGACCATCAACACTTGATGCTCCTTCTGAATCTCAGACTCAGCGACTTTCAACATCGCAAACAGCTCGGCGACTGACTTGTTCATCCCGTGCATGTTATAGTTCAACACGAAGCTCTTGTAGCTAGGTGGCAATGATTGAAGAACTCTGTCAGTGATCGCCTCTGCTGGAAGGGGCATCCCCAATTCAGCCAGACGGGTGGAATACCCAGACATTTTGAGTATGTGTTCACTGACAGACCCGTTCTCCTCCATCTTGCAAGCATAGAACTTATCGGAGGTCTCATACCTCTCGATCCGGGCATTCTCCTGAAAGATAAAATTCAACTCCTGGAACATATCATATGCTCCATGACGTTCAAAACGTCTTTGAAGTCCCGGTTCTAAGCCATACAACATTGCACATTGAACCATTGAGTAATCATTAGAACGTGCCTGCCAGGCTTTCGCAACGTCTAGAGACTCTACTAGAGCGGGTGGATCACCAAGCGGTGCATCAAGGACATAAGCCTTTTGGGAAGCTGTAAGGATAAAATTCTTAGATTACGGGCCCAGTCCACAAAGTTACTTCCATCATCTTTCAACTTAGCTTTCTCTAGGAACCCATTAAAATTCAGGGGTGCTACTGCGCGAGCCATTGATCTACAACATACACTTTGCACAAACAACCCAAGTCTGATCATCACGTGAGATGAGGTGGTTTCAATGGTGAACATCTCCATGTTGATCATATCTACTATATGACTCATGTTCGACCTTTCGGTCTCTTGTGTTCCGAGGCCATGTGTGTACATGCTAGGCTCGTCAAGTTCAACCCGAGTGTTCCGCATGTGCAACACTTGCTTGCACCCATTGTATGCGAACGTAGAGTATATCACACCCGATCATCACGTGGTGTCTCGAAACGACGAACTTTCGCAATGGTGCACACTCGGGGAGAACACAATTTTATCTTGAAATTTAATTGAGGGATCACCTTATAATGCTACCGTCGTCCTAAGCATAATAAGATGCATAAAAGGATTAACATCACATGCAAATCATAAGTGACATGATATGGCCATGAACATGTGCTTTTGATCTCCATCTCCAAAGCACCGGCATGATCTCCATCGTCACCGGCATGACACCATGATCTCCATCATCTTGATCTCCATCAACGTGTTGCCATGAGGTTGTCGCGCCAAATATTACTTCTACGACTATTGCTAACTCATAGCGATAAAGTAAAGCAAAACGGCGAAAATCAATTAAAGACAACCCTATGGCTCCTGCCGGTTGCCGTACTCATCGACATGCAAGTCGTGATATTCTATATAATACATGATCATCTCATACATCACATATATCCCATCATGTAATTGGCCATATCACATCACAACATCCCTGCAAAAACAAGTTAGACGTCCTCTAATTGTTGTTGCAAGTTTTACGTGGCTGCTACGGGTATTTAGCAAGAACAATTCTTACCTACGCAAAAACCACAACGGTGATACGCAAATTGCTATTCAACCTTCTCAAGGACCGCCTTTGTCGAATCCGATCCAACTAAAGTGGGAGAAACAGACACCCGCCAGCCATCTTTATGCAAAGAAGTTACATGTCAGGTGATGGAACCGGTCTCTCGTAAGCGTACGAGTAATGTTGGTCCGGGCCGCTTCATCCCACAATACCGCTAAATCAAGAAAAGACCAAGGGAGGAAGCAATCTGAATATCAACACCCACAAACTCCTTTGTGTTCTACTCGTGATCTCATCTACACATAGACCTGGCTCATGATGCCACTGCTGGGGAATGTTGCATGGGAAACAAAAAATTTGCTACGCACACGCAAGATCTATCCATTGTGATGAGCATCTACGACAGGGAGAGTGGATCTACATACCCTTGTAGATCGCTAAGAGGGAAGCGTTAAGAAACGCGGTTGATGTAGTCGAACGTCTTCGCGATCCAAATCGCTAGTCGTCCCGCGATCCAATCACGATCTAGCGCCGAACGGACGGCACCTCCGCGTTCAGCACATGTACAGCTCAATGACGATCTCCGCCTTCTTGATCCAGCAAGAGGGAGCGGAGAGGTAGATGAGTTCTCCAGCAGCGCGACGGCGCGGCGGCGGTGGTGGTGGAACTATTCCAGCAGGGCTTCGCCTAAGCACTGCTGAAAACTAGAGGAATCGATCTATCGGGAGAGAGGGCTGCACCATGGCCTTTTGGGTTGGGTGTCTTTGGCCCTCTCTCCCTCTAGTATATATAGGAGGGAGGGGAGGGGCCGGCGCCCCTAGGGCTGCCCCTAGGAGTCGGCCGAAGGAGGTGGAGGTGGAGGAGTCCACCTCCAATCCTACTCCTAGTAGGACTCCTTCCCTTCCCCACTTGGGTTTTCCTTTTCCCACAAGTCCAGCCACATAGGCCCTCTTGGGCCAGCCGCCCAGCCCACTAGGGGCTGGTGCGCCACCCTAAGTTCTATGTGACCCCTTTGGGGTGTGGTGGCCCCACTTGGTGGACCCCCGGAACCCATTCGTCACTCCCGGTACACTACCGGAAATGCCCGAAACTTTTTCGGAGCTCAAACACCACTTTCCTATATATCAATCTTTACCTTGGGACCATTCCGGAGCTCCTCATGACGTCTGGGATCTCATCCGGGACTCCAAACAACCTTCGGTCACCAACATACATAACTCTACCATACCGAAACGTCACCTAACCTTAAGTGTGCAGACCTTGCGGGTTCGAGAACTATGTAGACATGACCGAGACACCTCTACGGTCAATAACCAATAGCGGGACCTGGATGCCCATATTGGTTCCTACATATTCTACGAAGATCTTTATCGGTTGAACCTCTATGTCAAGGATTCAGTTAATCCCGTACGCTGTTCCCTTTGTTCTTCGGTATGTTACTTTCCCGAGATTCGATCGTTGGTATCTCTATACCTAGTTCAATCTCGTTACCGGCAAGTCTCTTTACTCGTTCTGTAATACAAGATCCCGTGGCTAACACTTAGTCACATTGCTTGCAAGGCTTATTGTGATGTTGTATTACCGAGTGGGCCCTGAGATACCTCTCCGTCATACGGAGTAACAAATCCCAGTCTCGATCCATGCCAGCTCAACAGACACCTTCGGAGATACCTGTAGAGCATCTTTATAGTCACCCAGTTACGTTGTGACATTTGATACACACAAGGTATTCCTCCGGTGTCAGTGAGTTGAATGATCTCATGGTCATAGGAACAGATACTTGACATGCAGAAAACAATAGCAATAAACTGACACGATCATATGCTACGTTCATAGTTTGGGTCCTGTCCATCACATCATTCTCCTAATGATGTGATCCCGTTATCAAATGACATCTCATGTCCATGGCTTGGAAACCTTGACCATCTTAGATCAACGAGCTAGTCTACTAGAGGCATACTAGGGACATAGTGTTGTCTATGTATCCACACATGCAATTGAGTTTCCAATCAATACAATTATAGCATGGATAATAAACGATTATCATGAACAAGCAAATATAATAATAAATACTTTTATTATTGCCTCTATTGCATATTTCCAACACCTTAGTCTTATTTTGATTCAGCGGTATTGTGGGATGAAGCGGTGATACGTCTCCAACGTATCTATAATTTTTGATTATTCCATGCTGATATATTATCATTCCAGGATAATTTTTGGGTCATTATTTACCAATTTATAATATTTTTGAACACTAACCTATTGACACAGTGCCCAGTGCCAGTTGCTATTTTTTGCATGTTTTTACTTCTTGGGTTTACATTACCAAACGAAGTCCAATTGCCACGAAACTTTTTGATGAGTTTTTATGGACCATAAGAAGACCTTGAAGCTTCGAAAGGAGGCCAGGAGGTGCACGAGGGCACCACCACACACCAGGGCGCGCCCTAGGGGGGGCACCTTGATATGTAGTGGCCCCCTTGTGGCTCTCTCGACGCCCCTCTCTAGCCTATAAATTCTCTAATATTGCAGAAACCCCATAAGCAGTCCCGAAACCCTTTTTTCCGCCGCCGCAAGTCTCTGTTCCGTCGCGAGGCCATCTGGAGCTCCGTTCCGGCACCTTGTCGGAGGGGGGATCGATCACGGAGGGCCTCTTCACCAACCTTGCTACCCTCATGATGATGTGTGAGTAGTTCACCATAGACCTACGGGTCCATAGCTAGTACCTAGATGGCAATCTCTCTATCTCTTGATCTTCAATACAATGGTCATCGCATCTTTGCTTTGATCTATTCGATGTAATCCTATTGTGTGTAGTGTTTGTTGGGATCCGATGAATTGTGGGTTTATGTTCAGATTATTCATGAAAAGTACTTGAGATGTCTCTGAATTATATTATCTCTTAATTGCATGATCATTATAGCTTCGTAATGCTCTCCGAGCTATTGATGTGCTTTGGCCAAGTAGACTGATACTTCATCAATGGGAGTGGTGCATTGTGGTAGGTTCAACCTGACGAGTTTCTATATCCCAGTGACAAAGTAGGGGAAAAGATGCGTATTTGTGTTGTTGCTACTAAGGATAACATTATGGGGTTTATTCATATTGCTTGAGTTTACTTTGTCTACATCATGTCATTGTTCTCCATGCACTACTCTGTTTTACTTAATACTCTAGATGCATGCTGGATAACGGTCGAAGAGTGGAGTAATAGTAATAGGTGCAGGCAGGAGTTGGCCTATTTGTTTATGGACGTGATGCCTATATACACATGATCATTGTCATGAAAATCGCATAACTATCCGCTTTTCTATCAATTGCCCAACAGTAATTTGTTACCCACCGTATGCTGCCTACATGAGAGATGCCGCTAGGGAAAACTATGGCCCCCGGGTCTATTCACTTATATATTTACATACGCTATTATTACCTTGCTGCCTTTATTTAATTTTTATTTATTTTGCAAGTTATATTTATCAACAATTATCTACACAACTCATTTGCTTGCAAATAACGAGATCAAGGGGATTGACAATCCTCTAGCCTACGTTGGGTGCAAGTCGTTTGTTCATTTGTGTGCAACCGCTGAAGACTGTTGAGGATCGATATTCCTATTGGTTCGATAAACCTTGGTTTGTTAACTGAGGGAAATACTTACCCACTTTGTGCTGCAATTACCCGTTCCTCTTCACGGAAAACCCAACGTAGATCACAAGTATCAGGAAGGATTTCTGGCACCGTTGTAGGGGAATATTATCATCAACTATCAAGTATCTTCACACAAATTTTCATTCACTTGTTCTTCTTTTTATTTGCTATTATATTTAGCTTGTCTCATAAAAATCAAAAATACAAAAATATTTACTTTACTAGTTTGCTTGTTTCGTCTCTAGATTGCTTGCTTGCCTAGCTATGATATCTATATCTTAAAAAAACAGAAAGTTTAAAGCAAAAATCTAAAGATAAATGGATCCTCATCCACTTGCTAATCTTTTCAAAAGACCTGATTATGTTGAACCAATTGTTAGTGAGTTGAGTGCACTAGAATTTCCTTATGAGGTCTTGCTTGAAAATCATGAATCTAAAAATTGTGATGAAGTGTTAAAAGAAATTTATAAAGTGATTCATGACAGTCCCTTGAATGAAAAGCATGATTGCCATGTTGCTAGTATAAATTCTATGAATATCAATTGTGCTAATAATCATGATTGGGGTGATAATCATGACGTTCCTTGTGAACTTCATAATTCTAGCCTTCATGATGAATCTATTATTGATTATGATATTCACAACACTACTAAAAGTGGGGTTGGAAGAGTTTCAACTTTAGGTAATAATGATCCCACTACTTTGGAGAATGATCAATATTATGATAGTTATATTGTTGAGTGTGATTATGATCCTACATATAATGAGAGAGGTAAACATGGTTATAAGAATTTGTACGTTACTCAATTACCTCTCTTTGTGTTGAAATTGTTAATGCTTCACTCTTCCTACTTGCATATGTTCGACACTTCTTGTCTTGATAATTTGTTTGATTTTAAAATTCCTATGCATAGGAAGTATGTTAGAGTTAAATGTGTTTGTCACATGTTTTATGATGCTCTCTTTGTGCTTTAACTCTTGTCTTTTATGTGAGCATCATTATTATCCTAAGCCCATCTTGATGGCTATAAAGAAAGAGCTTGTCGGGAGACAACCCAATAGTTATCATTTATTTCTGTTTATTTTTGATAAAATTATTATTGCCTCTGTAATGATTATGTTTTTGTGTTTAAATTAGTGTTTGTGCCAAGTAAAGCCTTTGCAATGACTCACAAGATAAGTAGAATCGATGCTGAAACAAAATAGACACTTTTGACTCCAGTACAGGAATTTTCATTTTTTTACTGGAGCGTGATAATGATCTGAAAATTTTACACAGTATTTATATACAAATTTTAGAGGTTTTCTAATTTTTTTCAGAATTTTTAAAGTTAAATAAGTATAGGTTCTCTACAGATTTATACAGATTGTTCTGTTTTAGACAGATTCTGTTTTTTGTTTGCATAGTTGCTTGTTTTGATTATGCTATGGATTGTATGGGGGGTATAATCCATGGAGAAGTTAGAATACAGTACCTATTATCCAATTATGAAATAAGAATCAGTTTACAACAGTACCTAAAGTATGCAATATGTTTCTTATACTAACGGATCTCACGAAGTTTTGTTGAGTTTTGTGTGATTGAAGTTTTCAAGTTTTGGGTGTTATTATGATGGACCACGGAATAAGGAGTGGCAAGATCCTAAGCTTGGGGATGCCCAAGGCACCCCAAGGTTATATTTTAAAGGATACTCAAGCGTCTAAACTTGTGGATGCCCCGGAAGGCATCCCCTCTTTCATCTCAATCCATCGGTATGTCACTTGAAGCTATATTTTTATTCGTCACATGATATGAGTTTTGGTTGGAGCGTTGTTTGTTTTTGTTTTGCTTTTACTTTCAGTTTGCCACAATCATTGTTGATGGACACACCTATTTAAGAGAGACACACCTTCATCATAATTTGTTGGAATACTCTATGTGCTTCACTTATATCTTTTGAGCTTAGCAGTTCCTCTAGTACTTCACTTATATCTTTTTGAGCACGGCGGCGTGTAGATTTTATAGAAATGATTTAACTCTCGTTCTTCACTTATATTTGTTTGAGAGTTAATAAATAGTGATGGTAATTTGCATGGGTCATAATACTAGTCGAAAAATATTAGGTATTCAATGAGTGATAATCAAAACCATCATGTAGCACATGTAGAGAAATTGTGGGTCAATGGTATTAATGTGATAATATGAAATAGGTGTGGCTTCATAATTGTTGACCCATAGAAGTTTCGATATTAAGAGGGGTTGACCTTTTTGTTCATCTAAAAAATTAAAGAGGCATGTTGATGATGTGTGAGCATTTCTATTCCTCATTGAAATCCTAGTGTTGTTTCGGGTCGGAAGCGCGCGATGGTTCACTCCTACCAACCTCTTCCCTCGGGGCATGCGACTAGTACTTTGATCTATGATAAACTAATAAAAATTTGCAATAAGTATATGAGTTCTTTATGACTAACGTGAAACCATGGACATACGCAATGTCACCTTATCATAATTGCTAGCCTCTTCGGTACCGTGCATTGCCCATTCTCACCTCGAGGATCGGTGCAACTTTCGTCGGTGCATCCAAACCGCATGCCATGATACGCTCTGTTGCACATAAGCCTTATTATATCTTCCTCAAAACAGCCACCATACCTACCTATCATGGCATTTCCATAGCCATTCTGAGATATATTGCCATGCAAATTCCATCGTCACTTCACATGACTAGTTTGTTCATCGTCATATTGATTTGCATGATCATATAGAGCTGACATAGTATTTGTGGCAAAGCCACCGTTCATCATATTTTTGATACATGTCACGCTAGATCATTGCACATCCTGGTACATTGCTATAGGCATTCATACAGAGTCTGTCGTGGTTTTGTCACGTCAGATGTCCTAGTGAAAGGACTTAGGTTCGAGGCCATCGCTAAGGTGGTGAACTCGAAGGGGTTGATCGGAATCGAGAGACAAGGGTTACCCAGGTTCGGCCCCTTGGAAAGAGGTAAAAGCCTACGTCCTGCTTTGTGTTGTATTGATTGGATATCGATTACCAGGGAGCGAGTTCGCTTGACCTAGCTATCGATGAGTCCTTTCGTGGCCTAAGCCGCCCAGGTAACCCGCCTTTATATACACAGGTCGAGGTCCTGGGCTTACAAGAGTCTGGGCCGGGTCGTATATGATAACCGACCTTGCCTCTAACTACTCCTGCCTTGTCGGGCAAGCCGCCCCCGGCGGCTTTTGCCACCGGGTCATACACTGTCTTCTCCCTCTGGGCCTCCAGGCCCACTGAGCAAGCTTCTTCCAAACCTTTATCGCTAAGCCGCCAACCTCATGACCCGGCCCCACCTGGGCGGGTCTCACCACGGGGTTATAAACCCAACATTAGGCCCCAGATTGATTTGAACCGGTTCATGTCAATCTTTAAGTCTTCTGGTTGGCGAATCTTGCATTCTCTGATAAATCTTCATAACCCGCCAAAAATGGGTGTCGTCATCTCTGATCAATCTTCATGACCCGCCGTGACATCATTAGTAAAATCAAAAAGATTCTCCTAACGTCACAACGAATCTTTTTCATTAAAATGACCAGCCCGAGAATCGAGGCACTTTCTTGGTCAATTGTCATCGTGTCTCCTCGATTCCCGCACCAGTCTGTTGCTATCCCATCACATCCTCATAAATAGGTGCGGGGGACCCCATTATTTTCACTTTCCCCCGCTGTTGTCTTCTTCTTCTTCTTCCTCGCGACGCCCGTACCACCGAAGCTCGCAGCGCCGTCCGGGCCTCGACGTCGTCTCCAACATTGGCCGCTGCATCACCCTGAATACGTCCAGATCTCTCCCGCGTTCGCCCGCATCATCAAGGTTCCAGCGCCGCCCCTTGTCTAGATCTGTATTAGCTTTACAAATTTCCCCGAGTTCATCAGGTTTCTTTGTGTTCATCACCGCCCATCGGGGCAGTATTCGTAGATTAGAGAAAGAACGCTTCTTTAGGCTTTATAACATCGCCCCAATCGCACGGTCATCCGCTCCATTGGCCTGCCATGCTCATTGTAGATCGCTAGCTTGCTGTAGTCCGTGTAGAAGCTGCCTGTTCTTCTGCTGTCTTTTTAGGTGTAGGAATATTTTTCTTTTATCTCGCCTTTAGATCTTGATTCAGTAGCTATAACTGTTGGAATCTATTTCTCCACACTTAGTAATTTTTCCAATACTCACTGATGAACTTGACCCGCCATAAAGCTGCCGGCTCATGTTGTCACATTACAGCCTGCTTCGGTGGCTCGTAACTTTATATTGATCCGCCAAATGCCATCGTCATTTTTAGAGTCATAACTGACTTGGTCATGAAACGTTTTTAACCCGCCATATATTCATGCCCTTCCGCAGCCTTTTTAAGCCGCCGCCATGTCTAAAGTCCCATCTACCTGCAAATGGGTGAAGTTTGGGGTAACTGAAGAATCACTCAAAGAGTTTATCACCATGGGAGTTTTGCCGGCTCAGGATGTCATCCACTGGCGGGTTCCGAACAATGAAAACATTCCTAAGACCGAGGATGGGGAAGTTGTTGTAGTCACAGACCATCTTCTCCGCAGTTTTTCTCCGCCCGGGTCTAAATTTTTCCGAGACGTCTTACACTCATTCAACTTGCACCCTCAAGACATCGGGCCCAATTCTGTCACCAACTTGTGTCAGTTCCAGACCCTCTGCGAGGTTTATTTGCAAGAAGAGCCGTTCGTTGACCTCTTCAAAGAATATTTCTACATCAACCACCAAACAGAGATGGCACACGGATTAAGTGTCGACCTCGGAGGCGTCACTCTTCAAAGATGGAGGGATGTACTCTTTCCAGCAGCAAGTCTGCCGAGTGATCCCAAAGAATGGAACAAGACTTGGTTCTATTGCAAAGACACTTCACCATAAGGGGAGAACCCACTGCCGGGTTACCGTCCTTACCGGCTCAGCACTGATACAGAGCTCCCAGACCGAATGTCTGCCGTAGAACGTGCTCAATATGGCCCAACCTTCTCAAAAATAAGGGCCCTGTTAGCCAACGGGTTAACATGTGTTGATCTGACCCGCTGTTGGGTCTCTTGGAGGATTCTGCCGTTGAGCCGCCGCGGCGCCTTAATGTGCCAATATACTGGCGAGGTGTATGATCCTCAACGCTTCAACCAGACCCCCTTGACAGACCAGGATCTCAATACCATAGTCAAGTCTTTGCTTGGAGAATCTCAAGCCACCTGTAGCAAAACGGGGTTAAACCGTTTTTACGTGCTTAACCCGGCTCCAGATGTAAGTCTTTCCATCCTAACCTTCATCCATTCTTTCAATGCTGTACTTCATATATTTTATTAACCTTTCTATCAATGTGTTTTATCATATGCAGGCCGGCTCTTCCTTCTGGAACAAAAAGCTACCTGCTTCCTTCAAGAAGAAGAGCAAAGTCCCTAAGGCGACCAAAGTTAAGGCGCCGGCTCGTAAAAAGAAGCAGTCAACTGAAGAACTATTCGATCTAGATGACTCAGAGGTAGAACTTGACTCCCTTGGTCTTCTCTTTATGCAACTCATTGACAATGATTACTCACAGGAGGAAGCAGAAACAAGCCATGCTGATGTTGCAGAGGTAACCATTATCTCCTATGACTCGGAACTTTTACCAGTAAAAAGAATTCGGCGAGCCGTACACAAGGTAAAATGTTCTCGCCCTTTTGCTCACTTGGATCCCAACTCTCTTTTGAAGAAGCAGCAAGAAGACAACAGGCGTCAGACCCGGAGCACTGGCTCTGAAGATCTTTTATCCGACTTACCAAATGATCCGGCTCCCCGGAAACGGCGCACCGAAGTACTTTCTTGCCTTGAATTTATCTCTTCTGTATGCCAATCTTGTGTTGCAATTTACTTGTATTTGACAATGCTAACTTTCTAGGACTCGCCTCCTTCTTCCGGCGACTCAACCGCCTCAAAGTTACCTCCCCTTATCATCAACCCAGGGTAAATATTTTCATATCCCACTCCGTGTGTTAATAGTCTATCCTTGCTAATTAACGTGTAACTTCACCTTTGCTCATAGGGCTCAAGCCAAACGGAGGAAGAAAGGCGGGGTCAACCGCCACTCCTGATATTCCAGAATCGGCAGAGCCGAAGCCTAACACCCCTGAAACTCATATTGAGCCGTCTGAGGCTGACAAAGATGCCCATGAAAAAACTCCTCAGCATAATGAGCCGGCTACTATGGATATTGAGGCTCCTGAGGCCCATCCAGGAACTGACCCTAAGCCGCCCAGCCCCCAGCCGACAGCTGAAGACGTGGCTTCTCATGAAGAAGTTACTGTTACCGGGGCGGCTTACAAATCTCCAGCTCCCTCCCATGTACTATCAAAACATACCAGTGAAGACGAGGCGGCTCCTCCTAAGGAAGAGAAGACTCAATTTGACCTTCCTAACTTAGAGAAACTTACAGCCGACGAGTTGCACTCTGGTTATCTGAGCCATCTGTCTGCATGCCGGGACATGGAGGCCAGCTTGGTTGGCATGATGAAGAAAAAATACGAGGTACGCCACTTCCCATGCTTTTCCATATATATACTTATGTAGCCCGCAAGAACCGGTTTACCTCTCAAAAGGTCAGCCGGGTCTTCAATCACTTGCAATCTTTCGTGGAATCGCCGTGTAGCCCCCAAGGGTCGGGTCATTATGAAAATAATGAGCCGGCACTTAATCATAAAATAAGAGCCAATTGTAGCCCCCAAGGGCCGGATCATTATGCCAATAATGACCCGGGACTTTTTACAAACCTGATCCTTAGATTTGTAGAGCAACATGTAGCCCCCAAGAGTCGGGTTATCTTCATGAAGATGACTCGGGTCTCATGTGCCTTGTGATATAAGAAAGAACTGAGACACATTAGCCCCCAAGTGTCAAGTATATTGCTTGCAATCTGCTTGGGACTTGTAATGACGCTGTCAAACTTCAAAAAACCGGTATGAGCCGGACAGTCGGCTTAGAAACTAATAGTCTTGCCTTGTCATGACTTGTCCTGTGCAGGAATCTTTGAATGCCGCTGTGTCGAACGTGTCAGACCTTAAAAAGAGTCTAGCCCTGCAACAAGAAGGCCGAGCGGAAGCCGACGCCAAGTATCAGATCGCCTTGACTGAGCTGGATGTAATCAAGGCTGAGCTCAAAACACTCAAGAAATCTGCTGAAGCGAGCCAAGCCGCCCTGACCAAACGCGCAGAAGACGCAGAAAACCGGCTTAAAACGGTGACTGAAGAACTTAGCAATCTGAAAGGCCATATATCTCGTATGGTTGGATCCGTCTTTGGTAAGTGTTGTTTAACCATCAATATTCATTGCAAGAGGATTTTCGAGAATTCTTCCAGGCGGCTTATAAGATTTAACTTGCTTGTAGGTGAACGAAGCCGCCAACTTTCAGATGACAGTCTGTTGAAGCTGAAGGCTTTATACTCACTTTCTGAACAGCTGTATGCCGGCTCTCTTTTTACCATCAAAGTTGTTATGACTGAGCGGGGCATTCCAAAATTTATGAAGGGCGTGCTAGAAGTCCTTTCTACGATCCCAAAGCAGATAGAAGAGCTGAAGAGATCAGCCGCCCGTAAGGGCGCAATGGCTGCTTTGAGCCGGTCACTGGCTTATGCCCTCGAGCTAAACCCGGCCGAGATGATGGATGGTTTTCCTCAGCTGAAAGACGACGGCTCGGAGTTCACTCAAGAGGATTATGCCCGTTGCATGAAGGCATCCCGAGTCTTGGCAAGCCGGCTGGCCGAAGAAGCTAACCTGTAGTCATATCAGGCGGCTTACTCTGAGGACAGTAAGCGAGTTCAAGGGCCCACCTTTGAAGCAAAAAGTTTGATTCCTCAACGCCGTAAGCACCTCTTTGCCCCTGATGTTGACCCATCTCCCATCATGCATGATGAAGCCAAATTTGAGGCCTTAACAAACTGCAACTGGGATGTGGACAACCTTCAGATCCGGGAAACCGAAGACCCAGCGCAGGATGACCCGGCGCGGAGTTAAACAAATAGTTTACTTCAGATGAGATTAACCCGGCCCTGTTGACATGCCAGGTTGTATTTTGCTGCAAAAACATGAGTCCGCAGATTTTGGGCTCCTTGATAGCCTTGTAATAGCAGTAGAAAACATTTGATCGCCTGCTCTCGTGCCTTCGTGCACTTGTTAAACTTCTTTCAGTTCATACACCAACGACTTAGCATAATTGTCTTGACATATAATCATCTGACTGCCTTGACTCGCCCGGCGGGTTATATTCCATGAGTAATGCCAAGCCGGAGTTACCCGAAAGACTTAGAATCTTATCATGAAAAATACCTACAAAAACAAGTAATTTACATATCTCTTGCCCTTATACGGTGGCTTTAAAGGCATAGCAGGACAAGATAGTTCTTATTTTTGTGAAAAAAAATTGTATTGCTTCCGAAGAAGCTAGGCATAAAAGCCTGAAAACCTCGTAAGCCGGCTCTCACGTGACATAAATCCGTCGTTTAAACCTTAGCAAGTTCAGGGTCTTTGAAAGATTGACATTGCTAAGAGTACGAATGGGCACATAGCGGAGAGACTACAGCAGACAAGGCGAGTTTATCCTAGCTCACTGTAAGCCGGCTCTCTCATGACAAAAGCTGCCGTTTAAACCTTGACAAGTTCAGGGTCTTTGTGCGAGATTGACTATAAAAGTTCAAGGTCTCTAAGCAAGATTGACTGTCAAGAGTTCGGCGGGTCACATGGCGGTGTAGCAAGTTGCAAACAGGCAGGTTTAACTCGAACATGGCATATAAAGCCTGGCCAAGAGGGTATGAAAGCTAAACCCAGAGGGTTGGAAGCCCCCAAGTGACCTGATGAAGGATCAACTCCTTTGCACGAGACTTAGTGCAGAAAAAACGACAGAAGCCCCTAATCATGGGGATGCCAACTTTATTATATCATAAAAGATGGTATATACAATGACAGGAATATGTACATTGATGAGAGCCGGACTGGCGGCTTAAGTATAGTATGGCCGAAGGTGAGCAATATTCCACGGCCTTTTAGTCTCTTCACCAGAAGTGCGCGACTTGTCACCCTCCCGTATATCAATGAGATAATAGGAGCCATTGTTGAGATTTCTGCTGATCACAAACGGTCCTTCCCAAGGAGGTGATAACTTGTGCATATCTGACTGGTCTTGAATCAACCGGAGTACTAAGTCGCCTTCTTGGAACGTCCGGGTCTTGACCCTGCGGCTATGATAGCGACGCAGGTCTTGCTGGTAAATCGGGGACCGAGCTGCTGCAAGATCCCGTTCTTCATCTAAGGCATCCAAATCATCCTGACACGCCGTCTCATTATCAGCTTCCATGTAAGCCGCCACTCTGGGCGAATCATGACGAATATCACTGGGCAGAACAGCTTCCGCTCCATAAACCATGAAGAAAGGCGTATAGCCTGTTGATCTGTTGGGGGTGGTTCTTATGCTCCAAAGAACTGAAGGTAACTCCTCCACCCAACAACCCGGCGTGCGCTCCAAAGGAACCATAAGCCGGGGTTTTATCCCTTTCAAAATTTCCTGGTTAGCACGCTCTGCTTGACCATTAGACTGTGGGTGAGCCACAGAAGATACATCGAGGCGGATATGCTCACTATCGCAGAACTCCTTCATAGCCCCCTTGGACAGGTTTGTGCCATTGTCAGTGATGATACTATGAGGATAACCAAACCAAAAGATCAGCTTTTTGATGAACTGAACTGTTGTTGATGCATCACACTTGCTAACCGGCTCAGCTTCAACCCATTTAGTAAACTTGTCAACCGCCACCAAGAGGTGGGTCTTCTTGTCCTTAGACCTCTTAAAAGGCCCCACCATATCAAGCCCCCAGACTTCAAACGGCCAGGTGATTGGAATCATCCGTAACTCTTGAGCCGGCACATGGGCACGTCGCCCAAATTTCTGGCACCCGCCGCATTTACTGGCCAGGTACTCTGCATCTTTATGAGCTGTTAACCAGTAGAAACCATGTCGAAAAGCCTTGGCCACCAAAGATTTGGACCCGGCGTGATGACCACAATCGCCGGCATGTATTTCCTGCAGAATTTCACGGCCCTCGTCAGGAGAAACACATCGCTGAAAAACGTCAGTCACGCTGCGCCTGTGTAACTCGCCATTGACAATACTCATGGACTTGGACCTGTTGACACCCGATTTTGGCACGATACAAAACGAAATAAAGATGGCCTCAAATGAAAAAGTTCTCAAAGTGATAAAGTTCCGTATCGTCAAAAGGAGAAACTTTGATATTTGGGCCATAGCCATCCGATCTCATCTCTAAGGCCGAAGTTGTGTTCGAAGTACTGGGATTTTGTATCCAGAACACTATTCGGCTGATTACGCCCTCAAGATGATCTCATATGAGAAAACTTTCTACATGAATTGTCTTCGTCTCGTCGAATCGGTCGATTTTCATATAAAAATCGTCTCAATATGAGTTCGTATGCAAAAGTTAGAGCTATCTGAATGCAGCCATGTCAAGAGGCGAAATAAGACGCGGGAGACCAGACACGTCTTGGCGAGTGTCTGATGCAATGCGTGAGCAATTATCCATTCAATATGGCCTCGAATCGAAAAACATTCAACATGAAAGTTGTTTGTAACGTCGAAACGGTCAACTTTGCTTTTGGGCACATTTTCATCCGAGGTCGTTTACTGCCACAAAAAAGACCTGCAAGGTACAGCCAGAAAGCTTGCTGGGATGGAAACCTTGCCGGGGAAATCTTGCCGGGGTGAAACCTTGCCGGGGTGTAAAAGCTTGCCGGGATGGAAACCTTGCTGGGGTGAAGCTTGCCGGGGTGGATAGCTTGCCGGGAAAAGCTTGCCGGGGTGGAAACTGTCAAATCCGACCAGAAGCTGAAGATGGGCTCAAATAATTATCTAAATGGCCTCGGATGAAAAAGTGTTCAACATGAAAGTTGTTCGTAACGTCGAAACGGTCGAATTTGCTTTTGGATTCATCATCATCCGACATAGTATACGACCTGCAGAGACGCTACAAGAGTCGGACGGTCGAGTCAGCTACATAACCGAGTCCGACTCGAAATTAAAGATGACCCCGTGGAGTATTCAAGATAGCCTTATTTGGAAAAGTGATCAACATACGGATTATTGGCCTCGTCGAAGCGCACAAAATTCGTGTTTGAACCATCTCCATCGGAGGTCATGTGCAGATTCCACGGCCCACGCAAGGAGCAAGACAGAAGATTGGACCAGATTCGGGCTGAATCCGAGCGGGACCAGAACTAGGACTCTAGGACGTGAATTGATGTAATTTTCTTGTAAGGAAAGCCTAGATGAATCCTTTGCTTGTACGGGAAGTCCAGCCGCCTCTTATATATGTTGGGGGTGACGGCCGATTGAACAACACACAATCGAACAAACACATCTACTACTTTTTCGTGTTCATCTATCTCCTACCCTTGTATCTTTCTTCTCGTTCTTCGTTCGTTCTTCTCTTGAAGGCCAGCGATCCACGAGGCCCTAGGGGCGATCAGGTCGACCTAGGACAGCCCATAGCCACCACGCGCCCTGACGGGGTCCCTCCCGGGCGTGTGGGGTTTCGGGTCTACAAAAGCGTCTGTCGGCTGTCCTGCGTATCGCGCTGCTGGTCGGACCTCCTTCGACGTGAGCTGCGGTGCATCACCCCCGGCATCGAGGGTACACGGTGACGTGTTCGTGTGTCAACACACTTTTTTGGCGACTCCGCTGGGGACGAAGCTTCGAATGGTCTCCAGCCCGTTCTTGCTACAAGGAGAGCGTCATCAAGCGGCTGCAATCTATACGGTAACATGTATCATAAATCTTCTTATGTGGATGCAAATAGCCATTATGTTGCTGTCACTAGATCCTTTGATGGGCATGCCATGTCGGCTAGCTCTAACGAGAAAAGGCCGATTAAGTATCCTGTTGGAGAAGCTTGGAAATTACATAATCATGACATGCAACTTATGGATCCGAACTTTCGTGCATCGGCAACTCCTTTCAATATGCCGATGAACAACACGATGAGTTCGAGTGATCAATATAGGAAACTACATGCACAGGAGGGTGTCTCATAGTTTTACCCATCGGCAGCCGGCTCACAATATGCGGGTTCATCCCCAAACATGCCGATGGATGGGGGAATCGGCCAAGCTTCCATTAGCAATTTGGCCGGTTATCCTCAGTCATCATATACTACACCTCATGAGATTAACTTTTTGGCAGAAAATACAACTCAAAATATTCATGACTCGGCTCACCTTCGTGGTTATGGCCGAATGAATGAAGAATATACAGGAGCATCTGTGCCTAATATTGCAGGAGATGAGGTGGCTCTGGCTGCTTTAAAAAGTTTAGCCCAAAACAAGAAGATTAGCGCTCTTTGCCTTGAGCAACATGATAAGGGGATGGTTCCTGATTATGAGGCAATAAGAGCTAGGGTTTTGCAAGAAGATGATGTGTTGCCAATTGACCAAATTGGCGAGAGGAAATATGGTTCAACAACAGTGCATACGTCTTCACCTATCATTGGAGCATGTCATACACCCCCTATACAATTGCAAAATTTTGGCAACATCAATTCATTGCCGAAAGATCCTAAAAGCATTGGGGGGCAAGCCGATCCAAGCAGGGACGAATTTAAAGAAAAATATGTGGCCCGAGTGGACAAGATCCAGCCAAAGCTCACACGGAATTGCGTCAACAATTTTATCACACCGACTCTTGAGGAGTTACCAACAGAATATCGACACGCTTATGAAGCACTCAAGAAAAAGCGTGAGGAGGAAGATTTGCAAAAATACTTCAAGTCCCTTCCTCTATGCAGCAACCATGTTGGTTCCTCTGCGATGTTGAGGCAAGATAAAACAGAAGCTTTGCAAGCTGAACAACAAAAAAGGATTCACTCGGTTAATACGGTTGATTCGGTTGAAACCGAGTCAAATATGACTAAGTCGTCCACAGCCGAGTCAAATGGTTCCTTTAAAGCCAAGACAATGATGGATTCGGTTGAAACCGGATTGAGCACCGAGACGGCCAAGGTCGAGTGCTTAGAGTCAATATCGAGTGCGTCGAGCAAGTCAAGGCCGAGTGCATTGAGTCATCCGAGTGAATCACCGGCTAATGTCGAGTGCATCGAGCCAGTTATTGTCGAGTGTACCAAAACAGATGATGCAAGCTTCACCGAGCAAAGGATCGACAAATGCAGCAAATGGGCCGTGCTCGATTTTTCTGGATGTGAGGGAGCTTACATGCTGCCCTATGAGTTTAGTGCTAAATAAATTGGTGAGCATCAAGAACAAAGTGATATGGCTGAACACAGTTCGGTTAACGATGAACATCAAGAATAAGAACATGCAGCCAAGCAAAGTTCAGCTGACAAAGAGCGTTCGAGTGGAATCTATTCGGGTAATCCGAGTGACGAGGCACGAAATCCAGAAGAAGAAGATGAGGCATTGGAGGATCATCTTGGGGTGGAGCAAGACATTGTTCCACATATACGATCATCATATTCCACCAACCTTGTCGCAAAGGTACGTCTAGCAGATAATTTACTCGCTTTCTGATTCGGTCAAAAATATATCATTGATGCATCCATTAGCAAGATCGTAATTAACTTGGAAAGACCAATCTAGATGAGTAACTTGTTTGTTAGAAATAGTCCTGTCACTAATCATGCTAGTCAACATATTGTACCATTCATAGAGGCTGCTAGTGATAGATCATCGCAACCAAAGCTTTTCCCATTATGCCGACTGAAAATTATGTTCATATGGGTAGCTTTGCTTGTTTCATGCTTGGCTAACATTTTGTATCAAATGAGACGTATATTATGTAATTACTTTGGATGCAGAAACATAAAGCCAGGTCCAAAGTCCTTCGGGATAGCCGATTCCAGAGCATCGGAAAAGGAGGACGAAAATCGATGCGTAGTCGAGTCGGATGACGCTAAGCTGGCACCACTCGGTTGGTTTGCTCCAGAGCCGGTATCACAATATCGGTTAATGGACGAGCAGTGTACTTTCACTCCGGGCATAAGTGATCACATCGTCGCTGCGTCGCCAACTAATCCTATTATTATAATTGATCACGATGTCGAGCCATCAAGACAAGAGCAAATGCAATGTTCGTTTGAACAGAATGTCAAAGACAATAATGTGATTCATCAAGCCACACAATCGGCCAACATAGGACGATTGGAGCTCGTTGAGGCACAAGCATACGGCCAGTCGACTCAGATTGGTCTCGATGGCGATCAAGCATTGACTCGGCTACCTCAAGCCGGCTCATCCCAAGACGGACAAGTATATGCTAATGATGATGGGATCAAGTCTTCTAGCGAGGCAATCATTCAAAAGTGCATCAGCAACAACACTGAAGACGAGAATTCCATCAAAGCTGCAACTGACACATTTAGCACTGGGGGGCAACAAGAAAATTCAAAGACCAATGCACACACAACCAAAGAAAGAAAAGGCCGCGGTAAGCACAAAGGTAAAAAGCCGAAAGTCACTTTCGCGCAGTTATTGGAAAAATATCAGAAGTTAAGTGAGGAGAAGAGTGCTTATCGGCCGAGTGAAACAAAAGCATCGAAGTCACCCCCAAAGCATAAATCTGAAGACCGGGATTGGCGAAAGGAGAGGTCGAACAAGCCAACACCATATCCTCCTTTTGGGCCACCAACTCCTATGTCATGGACACCTCTCCACGCTGACTATTATTCATATCAATCACGGGATAGGTATAAATCAAGGGCACATCGTCCATCATATTCTAAACCACCTCACCAAAATTATGCAGCTCCGAGAGGATCATTGTTTGTTCAACAATCACATGTTAGAGACCAACTCAACCAAAAAGAATCGGTCCGGAGCTCGGCGGAAAATATGGGCGCGGTCAAGCAAGTTTACCGAGTGAAAAAGGATGGTCGCAAGTGTGCTGTTTCAGATCCGACTCCGGATGTAAAAAAGCCAACTGAGTCTATGTTGGTTACTAAGGGAAAGGAAGTGAAGCGAGTAACTTTCAAGGACCCAATCACCGAGTTTGGACGGGCCAAGCCAGAGGTGCCCAAAGCCAGGAAAGAATTGCTAGTGCATAAAAGAAAATCACAGTCGGGATGCTCACTCGGCTTATCACATTGGCAAGAGAAGAAGCTGAAGCGGCTCAGAGCCAAAGAGTTAGAAAAGAGGAACATGGTATGGGTTCCCAAGGGATGCCGTCGAGGCGAGAATGATGTGTCTACTCTTGTTATGAAGCCGGCAGGAGTAAGGGAGGACAAGCGTGAAGCCGGTAGGCAAAAACAACGATTTCAATGCCACTATACGAGACTCCAAACGGCGCATCATCCATGTTCTGCAACCGTCCCATCAGAGTTTGTGCCCAACAATATATCCCCAGCTGAAATATCTGATTTATTTCGGCTATTCACACTTTGGTGGACGGATTCCCAAGCTCCTTTGAGATGAGAATGCATGGCCGATATTTTCATATCGCCCTGAGAATTCATTGTATTGGCAAAGTGGGGCATCTGGTTAACGGTGTTCATCATGTTTGTCTTGTACTCCTATAGACGATGCTCGGTGTTTGCCAATACCAGCAAGGCCGACTTAATTACTGATTCGGCCACTGATCAAGGGTTTAGTGCATAAAAGCTCTGACTCATGATGATAGTTATCTGCATGATCCATGTTAGGAGACAGACGATGTTCGGCGGAGGCTTGATGGTGTACTTTGGTCAACAATGAGTTGAGTCACCGAACAGTTGTCGGTATTCCTTTGAGGTGCATGGTTATAATTGCTCGGCAAGACGGCTTGGCGATGTATCATCGAGCGGTTCTAATATCCCCAAGGAGTACCTGGACAAAGTAAGGTTAGATTTGACATGAGAAATTTATGTGGAGGCCTTTGTGACATCCAATGGTTGTTCTCAGACGACTATCATCCGAAGAAGTTCTACTCAAGCAGCAACAAGCCCGAGCATATGGCCGATAACAATTATCGTCCTCAGCATACACAGCCAATGGAGTGTTGACATCGTGCTTAAACAATACCCGAGGCAAAGTATTTTCTGGCACGCAAGCTCTGCCAGAAAACAGGGGGGGCATGTGTTGACACCCGATTTTGGCACGATACAAAACGCAATAAAGATGGCCTCAAATGAAAAAGTTCTCAAAGTGATAAAGTTCCGTATCGTCAAAAGGAGAAACTTTGATATTTGGGCCATAGCCATCCGATCTCATCTCTAAGGCCGAAGTTGTGTTCGAAGTACTGGGATTTTGTATCCAGAACACTATTTGGCTGATTACGCCCTCAAGATGATCTCATATGAGAAAACTTTCTACATGAATTGTCTTCGTCTCGTCGAATCGGTCGATTTTCATATAAAAATCGTCTCAATATGAGTTCGTATGCAAAAGTTAGAGCTATCTGAATGCAGCCATGTCAAGAGGCGAAATAAGACGCGGGAGACCAGACACGTCTTGGCGAGTGTCTGATGCAATGCGTGAGCAATTATCCATTCAATATGGCCTCGAATCTAAAAACATTCAACATGAAAGTTGTTTGTAACGTCGAAACGGTCAACTTTGCTTTTGGGCACATTTTCATCCGAGGTCGTTTACTGCCACAAAAAAGACCTGCAAGGTACAGCCAGAAAGCTTGCTGGGATGGAAACCTTGCCGGGGAAATCATGCCGGGGTGAAACCTTGCCGGGGTGTAAAAGCTTGCCGGGATGGAAACCTTGCTGGGGTGAAGCTTGCCGGGGTGGATAGCTTGCCGGGAAAAGCTTGCCGGGGTGGAAACTGTCAAATCCGACCAGAAGCTGAAGATGGGCTCAAATAATTATCTAAATGGCCTCGGATGAAAAAGTGTTCAACATGAAAGTTGTTCGTAACGTCGAAACGGTCGAATTTGCTTTTGGAGTCATCATCATCCGACATAGTATACGACCTGCAGAGACGCTACAAGAGTCGGACGGTCGAGTCAGCTACATAACCGAGTCCGACTCGAAATTAAAGATGACCCCGTGGAGTATTCAAGATAGCCTTATTTGGAAAAGTGATCAACATACGGATTATTGGCCTCGTCGAAGCGCACAAAATTCGTGTTTGAACCATCTCCATCGGAGGTCATGTGCAGATTCCACGGCCCACGCAAGGAGCAAGACAGAAGATTGGACCAGATTCGGGCTGAATCCGAGCGGGACCAGAACTAGGACTCTAGGACGTGAATTGATGTAATTTTCTTGTAAGGAAAGCCTAGATGAATCCTTTGCTTGTACGGGAAGTCCAGCCGCCTCTTATATATGTTGGGGGTGACGGCCGATTGAACAACACACAATCGAACAAACACATCTACTACTTTTTCGTGTTCATCTATCTCCTACCCTTGTATCTTTCTTCTCGTTCTTCGTTCGTTCTTCTCTTGAAGGCCAGCGATCCACGAGGCCCTAGGGGCGATCAGGTCGACCTAGGACAGCCCATAGCCACCGCGCGCCCTGACGGGGTCCCTCCCGGGCGTGTGGGGTTTCGGGTCTACAAAAGCGTCTGTCGGCTGTCCTGCGTATCGCGCTGCTGGTCGGACCTCCTTCGACGTGAGCTGCGGTGCATCACCCCCGGCGTCGAGGGTACACGGTGACGTGTTCGTGTGTCAACACACTTTTTTGGCGACTCCGCTGGGGACGAAGCTTCGAATGGTCTCCAGCCCGTTCTTGCTACAAGGAGAGCGTCATCAAGCGGCTGCAATCTATACGGTAACATGTATCATAAATCTTCTTATGTGGATGCAAATAGCCATTATGTTGCTGTCACTAGATCCTTTGATGGGCATGCCATGTCGGCTAGCTCTAACGAGAAAAGGCCGATTAAGTATCCTGTTGGAGAAGCTTGGAAATTACATAATCATGACATGCAACTTATGGATCCGAACTTTCGTGCATCGGCAACTCCTTTCAATATGCCGATGAACAACACGATGAGTTCGAGTGATCAATATAGGAAACTACATGCACAGGAGGGTGTCTCACAGTTTTACCCATCGGCAGCCGGCTCACAATATGCGGGTTCATCCCCAAACATGCCGATGGATGGGGGAATCGGCCATGCTTCCATTAGCAATTTGGCCGGTTATCCTCAGTCATCATATACTACACCTCATGAGATTAATTTTTTGGCAGAAAATACAACTCAAAATATTCATGACTCGGCTCACCTTCGTGGTTATGGCCGAATGAATGAAGAATATACAGGAGCATCTGTGCCTAATATTGCAGGAGATGAGGTGGCTCTGGCTGCTTTAAAAAGTTTAGCCCAAAACAAGAAGATTAGCGCTCTTTGCCTTGAGCAACATGATAAGGGGATGGTTCCTGATTATGAGGCAATAAGAGCTAGGGTTTTGCAAGAAGATGATGTGTTGCCAATTGACCAAATTGGCGAGAGGAAATATGGTTCAACAACAGTGCATACGTCTTCACCTATCATTGGAGCATGTCATACACCCCCTATACAATTGCAAAATTTTGGCAACATCAATTCATTGCCGAAAGATCCTAAAAGCATTGGGGGGCAAGCCGATCCAAGCAGGGACGAATTTAAAGAAAAATATGTGGCCCGAGTGGACAAGATCCAGCCAAAGCTCACACGGAATTGCGTCAACAATTTTATCACACCGACTCTTGAGGAGTTACCAACAGAATATCGACACGCTTATGAAGCACTCAAGAAAAAGCGTGAGGAGGAAGATTTGCAAAAATACTTCAAGTCCCTTCCTCTATGCAGCAACCATGTTGGTTCCTCTGCGATGTTGAGGCAAGATAAAACAGAAGCTTTGCAAGCTGAACAACAAAAAAGGATTCACTCGGTTAATACGGTTGATTCGGTTGAAACCGAGTCAAATATGACTAAGTCGTCCACAGCCGAGTCAAACGGTTCCTTTAAAGCCAAGACAATGATGGATTCGGTTGAAACCGGATTGAGCACCGAGACGGCCAAGGTCGAGTGCTTAGAGTCAATATCGAGTGCGTCGAGCAAGTCAAGGCCGAGTGCATTGAGTCATCCGAGTGAATCACCGGCTAATGTCGAGTGCATCGAGCCAGTTATTGTCGAGTGTACCAAAACAGATGATGCAAGCTTCACCGAGCAAAGGATCGACAAATGCAGCAAATGGGCCGTGCTCGATTTTTCTGGATGTGAGGGAGCTTACATGCTGCCCTATGAGTTTAGTGCTAAATAAATTGGTGAGCATCAAGAACAAAGTGATATGGCTGAACACAGTTCGGTTAACGATGAACATCAAGAATAAGAACATGCAGCCAAGCAAAGTTCAGCTGACAAAGAGCGTTCGAGTGGAATCTATTCGGGTAATCCGAGTGACGAGGCACGAAATCCAGAAGAAGAAGATGAGGCATTGGAGGATCATCTTGGGGTGGAGCAAGACATTGTTCCACATATACGATCATCATATTCCACCAACCTTGTCGCAAAGGTACGTCTAGCAGATAATTTACTCGCTTTCTGATTCGGTCAAAAATATATCATTGATGCATCCATTAGCAAGATCGTAATTAACTTGGAAAGACCAATCTAGATGAGTAACTTGTTTGTTAGAAATAGTCCTGTCACTAATCATGCTAGTCAACATATTGTACCATTCATAGAGGCTGCTAGTGATAGATCATCGCAACCAAAGCTTTTCCCATTATGCCGACTGAAAATTATGTTCATATGGGTAGCTTTGCTTGTTTCATGCTTGGCTAACATTTTGTATCAAATGAGACGTATATTATGTAATTACTTTGGATGCAGAAACATAAAGCCAGGTCCAAAGTCCTTCGGGATAGCCGATTCCAGAGCATCGGAAAAGGAGGACGAAAATCGATGCGTAGTCGAGTCGGATGACGCTAAGCTGGCACCACTCGGTTGGTTTGCTCCAGAGCCGGTATCACAATATCGGTTAATGGACGAGCAGTGTACTTTCACTCCGGGCATAAGTGATCACATCGTCGCTGCGTCGCCAACTAATCCTATTATTATAATTGATCACGATGTCGAGCCATCAAGACAAGAGCAAATGCAATGTTCGTTTGAACAGAATGTCAAAGACAATAATGTGATTCATCAAGCCACACAATCGGCCAACATAGGACGATTGGAGCTCATTGAGGCACAAGCATACGGCCAGTCGACTCAGATTGGTCTCGATGGCGATCAAGCATTGACTCGGCTACCTCAAGCCGGCTCATCCAAAGACGGACAAGTATATGCTAATGATGATGGGATCAAGTCTTCGAGCGAGGCAATCATTCAAAAGTGCATCAGCAACAACACTGAAGACGAGAATTCCATCAAAGCTGCAACTGACACATTTAGCACTGGGGGGCAACAACAAAATTCAAAGACCAATGCACACACAACCAAAGAAAGAAAAGGCCGCGGTAAGCACAAAGGTAAAAAGCCGAAAGTCACTTTCGCGCAGTTATTGGAAAAATATCAGAAGTTAAGTGAGGAGAAGAGTGCTTATCGGCCGAGTGAAACAAAAGCATCGAAGTCACCCCCAAAGCATAAATCTGAAGACCGGGATTGGCGAAAGGAGAGGTCGAACAAGCCAACACCATATCCTCCTTTTGGGCCACCAACTCCTATGTCATGGACACCTCCCCACGCTGACTATTATTCATATCAATCACAGGATAGGTATAAATCAAGGGCACATCGTCCATCATATTCTAAACCACCTCACCAAAATTATGCAGCTCCGAGAGGATCATTGTTTGTTCAACAATCACATGTTAGAGACCGACTCAACCAAAAAGAATCGGTCCGGAGCTCGGCGAAAAATATGGGCGCGGTCAAGCAAGTTTACCGAGTGAAAAAGGATGGTCGCAAGTGTGCTGTTTCAGATCCGACTCCGGATGTAAAAAAGCCAACCGAGTCTATGTTTGTTACTAAGGGAAAGGAAGTGAAGCGAGTAACTTTCAAGGACCCAATCACCGAGTTTGGACGGGCCAAGCCAGAGGTGCCCAAAGCCAGGAAAGAATTGCTAGTGCATAAAAGAAAATCACAGTCGGGATGCTCACTCGGCTTATCACATTGGCAAGAGAAGAAGCTGAAGCGGCTCAGAGCCAAAGAGTTAGAAAAGAGGAACATGGTATGGGTTCCCAAGGGATGCCGTCGAGGCGAGAATGATGTGTCTACTCTTGTTGTGAAGCCGGCAGGAGTAAGGGAGGACAAGCGTGAAGCCGGTAGGCAAAAACAACGATTTCAATGCCACTATACGAGACTCCAAACGGCGCATCATCCATGTTCTGCAACCGTCCCATCAGAGTTTGTGCCCAACAATATATCCCCAGCTGAAATATCTGATTTATTTCGGCTATTCACACTTTGGTGGACGGATTCCCAAGCTCCTTTGAGATGAGAATGCATGGCCGATATTTTCATATCGCCCTGAGAATTCATTGTATTGGCAAAGTGGGGCATCTGGTTAACGGTGTTCATCATGTTTATCTTGTACTCCTATAGACGATGCTCGGTGTTTGCCAATACCAGCAAGGCCGACTTAATTACTGATTCGGCCACTGATCAAGGGTTTAGTGCATAAAAGCTCTGACTCATGATGATAGTTATCTGCATGATCCATGTTAGGAGACAGACGATGTTCGGCGGAGGCTTGATGGTGTACTTTGGTCAACAATGAGTTGAGTCACCGAACAGTTGTCGGTATTCCTTTGAGGTGCATGGTTATAATTGCTCGGCAAGACGGCTTGGCGATGTATCATCGAGCGGTTCTAATATCCCCAAGGAGTACCTGGACAAAGTAAGGTTAGATTTGACATGAGAAATTTATGTGGAGGCCTTTGTGACATCCAATGGTTGTTCTCAGACGACTATCATCCGAAGAAGTTCTACTCAAGCAGCAACAAGCCCGAGCATATGGCCGATAACAATTATCGTCCTCAGCATACACAGCCAATGGAGTGTTGACATCGTGCTTAAACAATACCCGAGGCAAAGTATTTTCTGGCACGCAAGCTCTGCCAGAAAACAGGGGGGGCATGTGTTGACACCCGATTTTGGCACGATACAAAACGCAATAAAGATGGCCTCAAATGAAAAAGTTCTCAAAGTGATAAAGTTCCGTATCGTCAAAAGGAGAAACTTTGATATTTGGGCCATAGCCATCCGATCTCATCTCTAAGGCCGAAGTTGTGTTCGAAGTACTGGGATTTTGTATCCAGAACACTATTCGGCTGATTACGCCCTCAAGATGATCTCATATGAGAAAACTTTCTACATGAATTGTTTTCGTCTCGTCGAATCGGTCGATTTTCATATAAAAATCGTCTCAATATGAGTTCGTATGCAAAAGTTAGAGCTATCTGAATGCAGCCATGTCAAGAGGCGAAATAAGACGCGGGAGACCAGACACGTCTTGGCGAGTGTCTGATGCAATGCGTGAGCAATTATCCATTCAATATGGCCTCGAATCGAAAAACATTCAACATGAAAGTTGTTTGTAACGTCGAAACGGTCAACTTTGCTTTTGGGCACATTTTCATCCGAGGTCGTTTACTGCCACAAAAAAGACCTGCAAGGTACAGCCAGAAAGCTTGCCGGGATGGAAACCTTGCCGGGGAAATCTTGCCGGGGTGAAACCTTGCCGGGGTGTAAAAGCTTGCCGGGATGGAAACCTTGCTGGGGTGAAGCTTGCCGGGGTGGATAGCTTGCCGGGAAAAGCTTGCCGGGGTGGAAACTGTCAAATCCGACCAGAAGCTGAAGATGGGCTCAAATAATTATCTAAATGGCCTCGGATGAAAAGGTGTTCAACATGAAAGTTGTTCGTAACGTCGAAACGGTCGAATTTGCTTTTGGAGTCATCATCATCCGACATAGTATACGACCTGCAGAGACGCTACAAGAGTCGGACGGTCGAGTCAGCTACATAACCGAGTCCGACTCGAAATTAAAGATGACCCCGTGGAGTATTCAAGATAGCCTTATTTGGAAAAGTGATCAACATACGGATTATTGGCCTCGTCGAAGCGCACAAAATTCGTGTTTGAACCATCTCCATCGGAGGTCATGTGCAGATTCCACGGCCCATGCAAGGAGCAAGACAGAAGATTGGACCAGATTCGGGCTGAATCCGAGCGGGACCAGAACTAGGACTCTAGGACGTGAATTGATGTAATTTTTTGTAAGGAAAGCCTAGATGAATCCTTTGCTTGTACGGGAAGTCCAGCCGCCTCTTATATATGTTGGGGGTGACGGCCGATTGAACAACACACAATCGAACAAACACATCTACTACTTTTTCGTGTTCATCTATCTCCTACCCTTGTATCTTTCTTCTCGTTCTTCGTTCGTTCTTCTCTTGAAGGCCAGCGATCCACGAGGCCCTAGGGGCGATCAGGTCGACCTAGGACAGCCCATAGCCACCGCGCGCCCTGACGGGGTCCCTCCCGGGCGTGTGGGGTTTCGGGTCTACAAAAGCGTCTGTCGGCTGTCCTGCGTATCGCGCTGCTGGTCGGACCTCCTTCGACGTGAGCTGCGGTGCATCACCCCCGGCGTCGAGGGTACACGGTGACGTGTTCGTGTGTCAACAGGACCGCCTTATGATCTGCCGTGCCAGAGTCTCGTCTTGAGGTAACGCGCCGCGGGTCAGGTATGCCATATAAGGGAATGTCCAGTCAGGGATTGCGCGGAGAGCCGCCACCAATTGTCCTTCCGGGTCAGGTATAGCCAGATCCTCCTCCGATGGTAATTTAACTGACGGGTGATGCAACACATCCAAGAACACATTAGGCGGCACCGGCTTACGCTGAGAACCCAGTCTTGACAACGCGTCAGCTGCCTCATTCCTCCGCCGATCAATATGATCCACCTGATAGCCCTTGAAGTGGCCAGCGATAACATCAACCGCCCGGCGATAAGCCGCCATGCGAGGGTCTTTAGAGTCCCACATGCCAGAGACTTGCTGAGCCACCAGGTCTGAATCGCCAAAACATCTGACCCGGCTCAAATTCATCTCCTTGGCTACACGAAGCCCATGAAGCAAAGCCTCATATTCAGCCGCATTGTTAGTACAAGAAAACATTAACCTCAAAACATAACAGAACTTGTCACCTCGCGGGGAAGTTAGAACAACTCCAGCCCCCGAGGCTTCCAATTGCCTGGAACCATCAAAATGAATCGTCCAATATGTATTGTCCGGCTTCTCTTCTGGTGCTTGACACTCTGTCCAGTCATTGATGAAGTCCACTAGGGCTTGAGATTTGACAGCCGTCCGGGGCACATACTTCAGATTAAGAGGTCCAAGCTCAATTGCCCATTTAGCAATCCTGCCAGTAGCTTCTCTGTTTTGAATAACTAGCGGGGTTACCCGTGCATTTGCGCGGCTAGATTTCATTTATGATTGTAATATTTTAGAGCTATACATATAATATTAATTGAAATTACTTGGTGACTGTAAAAATTAAACTCATTTGTAAGGTGTGATAAAAGATTACTTAATTAATTTTTATGCAACAGAAATATGAAATTTAGATATGGTTCATGAAAATAAAACTCATTTTAAATTCAAACATATAATCAAAGAATGTTATATGGATGGTATGTATGCATTAAATATGCCTTGTGTTTTTAGTAAATTATAAATATGTTGATTATACAAACACTATATCGGTATGTTGCAAATTTAATTATAGCAGTCGTATGTAACAGTATCATTCTACTGTTATATGAAGTGTATATGTGATTTCATATTTATTTTAATTCTAACTAAATGGAGGCTTAAGGACGATAACGAAGCATGAAATGAGTCTGTAGTCTGACAAAATTCATATTATACATAATGTAAATGTTTCGTAGTTAGCGTATCTATTGTTTGCCCATCAAAGGGAGATTGTGCCAACTCCAATGCATTTTTGTTTTTCCTCTCTTCGTATAAAAGATATCACAATCTTTCGACTCTCCGCACCACATGCATCCACCTCGGTGTGATTGACATATCATCAACAACCGTCATGATAAAATCCCCAAGCTTATTTTTTCTTATGTTCCAATTAGCAAGCTTAATGTGTTGCGTTCAAATTTAGTCAATGAGTTTTTGAATCGGTGTTGCTTTCGTGTGTCTTTTTTGCAAAGTTGTAAATCAATCCTATAGATGAGGTGTAAATTACTGTGAGGTTAAGTGGGTTGCACATATGAGTGGTAACGCGGATTTGGTTGTGTATACTCGAGGAGTATGTGATTAAATTAGGCTGAGCTAGGACACCATTCCCTTTTAATTTAGCATCCTTTTATGTTTTTCAAGGAATTCACTCACGATTTTATCTTGGTTGATAAAGCATTTGATATGTTTGCATGGCGCCATGTTATGATCTCCTCCATATTTGCTCGTAGATTTTATTCAAACTTCTCATTTATAGGAAAATGATATTTGTTAGTATAATCTAAATTAAATTAACAATAGATTATTATACCATGATTATATCGAATTCTATTGATCTTTGATATCTTCTGCTTGTTATTCAATTTTGTTTCCGGGGAAACCCTCTCATTTGTTCGTTAATTTTCTAACTATACATGTTGACTTAGATTTTAAAACTATCTCGACAACCATTCTTCATATGAATATGCTTCCATGAATTTGTAATTATAGTGCTATAGAAAAGTCCCGTGACAGATAAATGATACTACTTTTACCTTTTTTCGATATAAATCCGATCTATTCATCAACTGTCAACGTAGTACAAAGAACACCAAAAGTAAAAATTACATCCAGGTCCATAGATCGCGTACTTCTACTTCCTCAAACTATTTTTTTTCTTCATATATATACTCATAGCCAATGGTAAAACAAATTGACTACAATAATCATTTTCCATCAACGTTGTTATTTTTCTTGTGCAAGAAAAATCCATGTAAAATAGGCTGTTATGCAGACATATGCTTTGGCTGTTTCTTCTCTTTCTATTTTTGGCAATTTCTTAAGTGACACTGAAACACTAATTGTATGCAAGATTTGATCAATTGGGATGCAGCCATCATCAATGATATCATTGCTTGTAAGAATTTATTAATTATGCCGATGAATTCCATCTAAAAACTTGTTTGTGTACAACGTGTAGAGGTGGCCGCCTCTGTAATAGCTATGAATTTCTGTGCGTGTACAACTTGTTCGGACGGTAGATTGCCTCCCCAGGCTGACAGTGTCTACGTTCTTACGAATCAGGCTTTTGCATCAAACGTGTCCTAGTAGGATTTTTTTTTTGTTTTTTTATTGTGGCTAGCTAGCTTTTGGGTCCGAGCCATGAATTAGGCTTTTGCATCAAGCGTGTCCTAGTTGGATTTTGTTTCTTTTTTTTAGTGTGGCTAGCTAGCTTTTGGGTCCGAGCCAAACATGCATGTAGATACCGATCCAAACACACATGCGTTGCCTTTTTTTTGCGGGTGCCTTGTTAGCTTTCACCCCGAATCAAACTTGGGTACACATAGTTCTCGAAAAAAAAACTTGGGTACACATATGTCTATTAATTACGCTTAGTATTAAACCATCTCCATAATCAAACATAAATTATATCAGTACTTAGTTAAAGACCACTTACCATTATTTTTTAGTATGAAAGTATATGGGCTTGCTGATGCCTACGCATGGAGCTAAAACAGGCCATTGTGTGTACGTGTGCTACTTCTCCTTTTTCTTTTCTTGTTTGAGTGCTTGGGATGGAAACTAGAAAGGTGTGTGTCCGTGTCATATTTTCCTTTCCTTTTTTCCTTTTCACAGGCGCTTGATTTTTTTTGTTTCTTTTGGTACTTGTACAGAAGAATCTAAGCCATTTAAATAACTTAACTTTACAGCAGTAAATCATCACCGTTCGTTTTCTATCGTTTTAATAATATAATAGATATCTCCCAAATGAGCAGAACTAACCACTGTAATCGGATGCCCAAGAAAATAATGCTTCAACTTGCGATGGGCCATAAATACACCAAACACCAGTTTTTGCCAATGTGGATATCTCTGCTTGGACTCCGTCAAGACCTCACTGACATAGTAAACCGGCCGCTGAACTGGGTACTCCTTACCCGCCTCCTTGCGCTCCACCACAACTGCAGCACTGACAACTCTGTTATTAGCCGCAACGTACAAGAGCAAAGGCTACTTTTCCGCTGGAGCAGCCAAGATGGGCGGCTCAGCCAACTGCTTCTTGAGCGCCTCAAACGCCACATTGGCCGCATCACTCCAGACGAAGTCGTCGGTCTTCTTCATCATCTTATATAGAGGAATAGCCTTCTCACCCAGGCGGCTTATGAAACGGCTCAGAGCGGCGCTACGACCCGCCAAGCGCTGAACATCATTAACACACGCCGGTTTAGACAAGGAGGTGATGGCCTTTATCTTATCCGGGTTAGCCTCAATGCCACGCTCGGAGACCAAGAACCCCAAGAGCTTGCCTGCAGGTACACCAAATACACACTTTGCCGGGTTAAGCATCATCTTGTAAACCCGCAGATTATCAAAAGTTTCCTTCAAATCAGCCAATAGAGTCTCCTTCTTCCTTGACTTGACCACAATATCATCCACATAAGCATGAACATTGCGCCCAATTTGCCCATGAAGACAGTTCTGCACACAACGCTGATAAGTCACCTGAGCGCTCTTGAGCCCAAAAGGCATAGACACATAGCAGAAAGCCCCAAAAGGAGTAATGAAAGACGTCTTCTCTTGGTCTTTGACTGCCATCTTGATCTGATGATAGCCCGAATAAGCATCCAGAAAACATAAACTCTCACAATCCGCCGTTGCATCAATGATCTAGTCGATACGGGGGAGAGCAAATGGATCAACCGGACACGCCGTGTTGAGATCGGTGTAATCCACACACATGCGCCACGTGCCGTTCTTCTTGAGTACCAACACCGGGTTAGCTAACCACTCCGGGTGAAAAACTTCAACGATAAACCCTGCTGCCAAGAGCCGGGCTACTTCTTCTCCAATGGCCTTACGCCTCTCCTCATTGAAACGACGGAGGAACTGTTTAACTGGCTTAAACTTTGGGTCCACATTAAGGTGGTGCTCAGCGAATTCCCTCGGTACACCCGGCATGTCAGAAGGCTTCCATGCAAAGATGTCCTGATTCTCACGGATGAATTCGATGAACGCGCTTTCCTATTTGGGATCCATACTGGGCCCAATAGTGAACTGCTGCGATGAGTCGCCGGGAGTGAAATCCACCAGCTTGGTATCTTCTGCCACAAACTTCAGGGGCGGCTCAGATTCTGCGTTGGGCTTCTTCAACGGGGTCATATCTGCCGGGTCAACATTCTCCTTGTAAAACTTGAGCTCCGCCTCAACGCAACTTGACTCTGCATACGCAGCATCGCCTTCCTCGCACTCAAGAGCAATCTTCCGATCACCATGCACTGTAATCGTTCCGTTTAAACCGGGCATCTTGAGCTGCAAGTAAACATAACAAGGCCTAGCCATGAACTTGGCATAAGCCGGCCGCCCAAACAAAGCGTGGTACGGGCTTTTGATCTTAACCACCTCAAACCATAAGGTCTCCACCCTGTAGTTGAACTCATCACCAAAAGCTACTTCCAAGGAAATCTTCCCAACTGGATAGGCCGACTTTCCGGGCACCACACCGTGAAAAACTGTTGAAGACGGCTTAAGATCCTTGTCAAGCAAGTTCATCTGGCGGAACGTGTCATAGTACAGGATGTTGATGCTGCTACCACCATCCATAAGCACCTTGGTGAACACATATCCTCCTACTTGGGGGGCCACTACCAAGGCCAACTGCCCCGGGTTGTCCACACGCGGCGGGTGATCCTCCCTGCTCCAAGTTATGTCATACTCAGACCACTTCAAATATTGCGGGAGAGCCGGTATGACCGCACTAACCGCCCGCTTGCGCACCTTCTGATCCCGCTTGTCAAGGCTTGTTGTAAAGACATGATATTGGCCTCCATTAAGCTGCTTTGGGTTACTCTGATACCCGGACTAGTTGTTTTATTGCTGACCTCCGTTGCCAGACTGTTGATTATTGCCTCCATGGTTTCCCTGGCCTTGATAGCCAGAACCTGAGCCGGCACCACCAAAGCCAGACCCAGGAGAGCCGGATCCTGACCCGCCAGACGGTCCACTGCCGCCACCCTGATGCTGGTTAATGTTGTAATTCCGGAACTCCCGCATGACCCAACAATCCTTCCAAGCATGAGTGGATGGTTGATCGGGAACACTATGCTTCGGACAGGGAACATTCAACATTGCCTCCATATTGAAAGGCTTAGACTTGCCGAAAGGCGGTTTGTCGTTGCCCTTGCCGCGGTTATTCCCAGCGCTAGTTTTGGCCACCAGGTCGGACCCGCCGTCCGGGTGCCTCCGTTTTCCGCCGTTGCCATTATTGTTATTTCCTCCCCCGTTTGATAACCCACAAGTATAGGGGATCGCAACAGTTTTCGAGGGTAGAGTATTCAACCCAAATTTATTGATTCGACACAAGGGGAGCCAAAGAATATTCTCGAGTATTAGCAGCTGAGTTGTCAATTCAACCACACCTGAAAGACTTAATATCTGCAGCAAAGTATTTAGTAGCAAAGTAGTATGGAAGTAACGGTGACGGTAGCAAAAGTAACAGTAGCGGTTTTGTAGCAATCGTAACAGTGGCAACGGAAAAGTAACTTTAGCAAAGATCAATATATGAAAAGCTCATAGGCAACGGATCAGTGATGGATAATTATGTCGGATGGCATTCATCATGCAACGGTTATAACATATGGTGACACAGAACTAGCTCCAATTCATCAATATAATGTAGGCATGTATTCCATATATAGTCATACGTGCTTATGGAAAAGAACTTGCATGACATCTTTTGTCCTACCCTCCCGTGGCAGCGGGGTCCTAATGGAAACTAAGGGATATTAAGGCCTCCTTTTAATAGAGAACCGGACCAAAGCATTAGCACTTAGTGAATACATGAACTCCTCAAACTACGGTAATCACCGGAAAGAATCCCGGTTATTGTCACCCTGGGGGATGCGGATCATAACTCGTAATAGGTGTCTACAACTTGCAAGATAGGATCAAGAACACATATATATTCATGGAAACATAATAGGTTCAGATCTAAAATCATGGCACTCGGGCCCTAGTGACAAGCATTAAGCATAGCAAAGTCATAGCAACATCAATCTCAGAACATAGTGGATACTAGGGATCAAACCCTAACAAAACTAACTCGATTACATGGTAAATCTCATCCAACCCATCACCGTCCAGCAAGCCTACGATGGGATTACTCACAAACGGCGGAGAGCATCATGAAATTGGTGATGAAGGATGGTCGGTGATGACGACGGCGTCGATTTCCCTTCTCCGGAGCCCAAAACGGACCCCAGATCTGCCCTCCCGAGGAAGAACAGGAGGTGGCGGCGGCTTCGTATCGTGAAACGCGATGAACTCTTCTCATTGATTTTTTTCTCCCCGATTAGGGTTATATGGAGTTGGAGTTGAGGTCGGAGGAGTTGCAGGGGGCCCACAAGCCACCTGGGCGCGCCCTAGGGGGGGCGCCCCTGGCTTGTGGCCAATGGGTGGACCCCCTCTGGTTGATTCTTTCGCCAATATTTTTTATTAATTCCAAAAATATTCTCCGTAAATTTTTAGGTCAATCCAAGAACTTTTATTTCTGCACAAAAATAGCACCAAGGCAATTCTGCTGAAAACAGCGTCAGTCCGGGTTAGTTCCATTCAAATCATGCAAATTAGAGTCCAAAACAAGGGCAAAAGAGTTTGGAAAAGTAGATACGATGGAGACGTATCAACTCCCCCAAGCTTAACCCATTGCTTGTCCTCAAGCAATTCAGTTGACAAACTGAAAGTGACAAAGAAAAACTTTTACAAACTCTGTTTGATCTTGTTGTTGTGAATATGTCTAACTGATGTTTAGGTTTTCAGCAAAGTTTATAGACTAACCATATTCACAATAACATTTAGGTCTCACATTTACTCATATCAATGGCATAATCAACTAGCGAGCAATAATAATAAATCTCGGATGACAACAATTTTATCAAAACAATCATGATACAATATGATATAATGGTATCTCGCTAGCCCTTTCTGAGACCGCAAAACATAAATGCAGAGCACCTCTGAAGAACAAGGGCTGACTGGAAATTGTAATTCATGGTAAAAGAGATCCAATCACAGTCATACTCAATATCAATTAATAACAAAGCATACAAATGACGGTGGTGCTCTCTAACTGGTGCTTTTTATAAGAGGAGGATGACTCAACAGTAAAGTAAAATAGATAGGCCCTTCGCACAGGGAAGCATTGATTTGCAGAGGTGCCAGAGCTCGAGCTTTTAAAACAGGGATGAATAATAATTTTGAGCGGTATGCTTTCATTGTCAACATAATGACCGAGAGATCTCGCCATCTTCCATGCTATATACATTATAGGCGGTTCCCAAACAGAATGATAAAGTTTTTACTCCCCCTCCACCAATCAAACACACTCCACTGTGAGCCGAATCCACGGGTACCATCCATACAAACAACAATCCTGGGGGGAGTTTTGTTTCATTATATTTTGATTTGATTTTTGAGCATGGAACTAGGCATCCCGATTACCAGCCACTTTCCCGTGAATGACAAGTGAATAAACACTCATCGTGAGAATAACCCACCTAGCATGGAAAATACCGACAGCCCCTAGTCACTACATGAGCGATTCGGGCATACAAAACAGAATATTATTTGAAGGTTTAGAGTTTGGCACATGCAAATTTACTTGGAAAGGCAGGTAAATACCGCATATAGGTAGATATAGTGGACTCATATGGAACAACCTTGGGTTTATGGAAGTGGATGCACAAGCAGTATTCCCGCTTAGTACAGGTGAAGGCTAGCAAGAGACTGGGAAGCGACCAACTAGAGAGCGACAACGGTCATAAACATGCATTGAGATTAACCAACATTGAATGCAAGCATGAGTAGGATATAAATCACCATGAATATAAACATCGTGGTGGCTATGTTGATTTTGTTTCAACTACATCCGTGAACATGTGCCAAGTCAAGCCCTTGAATCATTCAGAGGAGGATACCATCCTATCATACTACATCACAACCATTTTAAAAATGCATGTTGGCACTCAAGACAAACCATTATACACTCTTAGCTAATTAAGCATGGCATGAGTAACTATATTCTCTAATTATCATTGCAAACATGTTTCATCCATAATGAGATGAATCCAGAACGATGAGCTAATCATATTTACAAAAACAAAATAGGTCGAGTTCATACCAGCTTTTCTCCATCTCAATCACTTCATCATATATCGTCATTATTGCCTTTCACTTCCACGACCGAATGGTGTGAATAATAATAAGAGTGCACGTGCATGGGACTAAGCTGGAATCTACAAACAATAACTCAAAGGAGAAGGCAAGGTAATATGGGCTCTCTGATAGATAAACAATAATGCATATGAGAGCCACTCAACATTTCATTGTGGTCTTCTCCTTACGACCCAAAGAAGAAAGGAAAACTATTTACACGGGAAAGCTCCCAACAAGCAAAAGAAGAACGAGAAATCTTTTTGGGTTTTATTTTAATGCTACAACTAAACAAACTAAAAGGTAAAGCTAGAACTAATTTTTTTCTCAAGGTTAATTAAGCACACAAGAAGAAAGCGGAAAGAAGAAATAAAATACCATGGGTGATTCAATGAAAAAGTATAAGCACCGACTACTAAGATTAGTGTGTGAACATGAATGTAATGTTGGTGAGAAATACGTACTCCCCCAAGCTTAGGCTTTTGGCCTAAGTTGGTCTAGGGCCATGGCTGGCCCGGATAATATCCAAAGTCATAGTTGGGGTTGTACTGGGCTGCAGCGGCTACTGCCTGAACAGCTGCAGCGTGGAGGCGAGCGGCTTCCGCCTCTCTCTCGTACTCATTTGCCTTCTCTCTGGTTATAAAGTGTCTCCGTTTTTCCTGAAAGTTAAAGAAGGCAGGAGCAGGAAGGGTAATATGGACAGCACGCTGTCTATCAAAAATTAGTCGGTACAGGAAGGACTGTTCGTTCCTCTCAAGAAACTGGTAGCGCACCATAGCCTCATAATCAAGAAAAGCAGGTGATAACTCAATATCATTCCCCCTTATGGGTACCCCAAGATAATTAGCTACACGAGTGGCATAAATCCCGCCAAAGAAATCTCCTTCCTTAGCATTTTTATGTAGCCTCCTAGCAATAATAGCCCCCAAGTTATATCGTCTATCACCCATTACCGCACTCTTAAGAATACTAAGATCAGGTACACAAAGGTGGCTATGATCATGTTTACCGTTAATACATCTACCTATGAAGAGAGCAAAATAATGTATAGCAGGAAAGTGAATGCTCCCCAAGGTAGCCTGTGTAATGTTTCTAGTTTCTCCCACAGTGATGCTAGCAAGAAAATCATTATATTCAGTTTTGTGAGGATCACTATGGCTGCCCCATTGTGGAATTTTGCATGCACGGTTAAAATCTTCTAGGTCCATAGTATAAGATTCATCATAAAGATTTAATAGAACAGAATGCATATTACGCCTGGATGAAAATTCAAACCTCCGCACGAAGGAATCAGTGAGTTGATAATATTGCTAGCATTGGTCTGAAATGAAATCTTCAAGGCCAGCATTTTGTGTGTACGCGTAAAATTCTTCCTTGAAACCGGCATGAACCATGAATTGATCCGACGGCCATTCACAAGGCCGCACTTGAGCTTCCCTCAGTGGTTCAAAGTCGGGCTCACGTATCGCGAGTCTCGGGGCCTTCTTGCTTGAGGAGCCACCTTGGTATGTTCTCCTCAACATCTTTCTTTCTCTGAAAAATCTCTGAAATTTTTAGTGACTCAAAATAAAGGTGAACAAAACTCAACAAAACTTATAGCAACTACTCCCACAAGTGCCTAGAGGCTATATCATGCTTCAAAACTACTTGGGACCATACAAATTTGACATGCAAGCTCAAGAACAAGGTCACCAGAGCAGCAAAAATTTGCAATATATAAAGCACTAGAACAAAAACTAATTGGACCATTGGAGGAGTCACATACCGAAGAACAATCCGCCAAAACAGTTTTGCAAATGGAGCTTTGCACAAGGAGATCGAAAATGGCAGCAAAATGAGCTAGAACACGGGCTTGAGCAATGGTGGGATTTTTTCTGGAGGAAGACGAAGTGGATGGGTGCTGGAATAAGTGAGGGGGCCTAAGTGGGACCCACAAGCCAGGGGGCGCGCCCAGGGGGGTTGGGCGCACCCAGGGGGGTGGGCGCGCCCTGTAGGCTTGTGGCCCACTGGTGCAGCCCCCTGATGTGTTCTCAGTGCCAGAAATTCTTAAGTATTCCAGAAAAAATTATACTACATTTTCAAGGCATTTGGAGAACTTTTATTTCCAGGTCATTTTTTATTGCACGGATAATTCAGAAAACAGAAAACTAATAGCATTTTTACTTTATTTAATCTCAATAACAGAAAGTAAAAGTTGGGTACAGAAGGTTGTGCCTCCTAAATTCATCCATCTCATGCTCATCAAAAAGAATCCATCAATAAGGTTGATCAAGTCTTATTGACAAACTTTTTTCGAATGACACGGAACCGTAGAATTTTTGCATAACACTAGGTTACCTCAACGGGGATATGCATGTCCCCAACAATAAGTATATCATATTTCTTTTTGGCAGTAGGGAGAGGGAATTCAAAATCTCCAATAATAATTGTTGAAATTTTTCCAATGGAGTTGATACTATGAACTTGAGGTTGTTTCTTCGGAAAGTGTACCGTATGCTCATTACCATTAACATGAAAAGTGACATTGCCCTTGTTGCAATCAATAACAGCCCCTGCAGTATTCAAAAAAGGTCTACCAAGGATGATCGACATACTGTCGTCCTCGGGAATAACAAGAATAACAAAGTCCGTTAGGATAGTAACATTTGCAACTACGAAGGGCACATCCTCACAAATACCGATGGGTAAAGCGGTTGATTTATCAGCCATTTGCAAAGAGATTTCAGTAGGTGTCAACTTATTCAAATCAAGTCTACGATACAAAGAGAAAGGCATAACACTAACACCAGCTCCAAGGTCACATAAAGCAGTTTTAACATAATTTCTTTTAATAGAGCATGGTATAGTAGGTACTCCGGGATCTCCTAGTTTCTTTGGTATTCCACCCTTAAAGGTATAATTAGCAAGCATGGTGGAAATCTCAGCTTTCGGTATCTTTCTTTTATTTGTCACAATATCTTTCATATACTTAGCATAAGGAGACATTTTCAGAATATCAGTCAAGCGCATACGCAAAAAGACAGGTCTAAGCAATTCAACGAAACGCTCAAAGTCCTCATCATCCTTTTTCTTGGATGGTTTAGGAGGAAAGGGCATGGGTTTCTGAACCCATGGTTCTCTTTCTTTACCATGCTTCCTAGCAACAAAGTCTCTTTTATCATATCTTTTATTCTTAGGTTGTGGGTTATCAAGATTAATAGCAGGTTCAATCTCCACATCATTATCATTGCTAGGTTGAGCATCAACTTGAACATCATCATTAATATTATCACCCAGTTCATGTTCATCACCAGGTTGTGTTTCAGCATCAGAAATAGAAATATCATTTGGATTCTCAGGTGTGTCTATAACAGGTTTACTAGCAGCATGCAAAGTCCTATCATCATTCTTTTTCCTTTTATTACTGGGACGACTAGGTGCATCAGTATTAATTCTCTAATAATCCTGCTCAATTCTCTTAGGATGGCCCTCAGGATACAAAGGTTCCTGAGTCATTTTACCACCTCTAGTCACAACTCTAACAGAATGATCATTGTTCTTACCATTCATCTCATTAAGCAAATCATTTTGTGCCTTAAGTACTTGTTCTACTTGAGTAGTTACCATGGAAGCATGTTTACTAATAAGCTTAAGATCATTGATAGTTCTACTCATATAATCACCTAAGCGATCAAGCATGTAAGCATTATGTCTCAATTGTCTACTAACATAAGCATTGAAAATTTCTTGCTTAACAATAAAGTTATCAAACTCATCCAAGCATTGGCTAGCAGACTTATTATAAGGAATATCACCTTCATCAAATCTACGGAGAGAATTTACCTCTACTACCTGTGTCGGGGTATCAAGACCATGTATTTCTTCAATAGGTGGTAAATTCTTAACATCTTCAGCTTTAATACCTTTTTCTTTCATAGATTTCTTTGCCTCTTGCATATCTTCAGGACTGAGAAATAGAATACCTCGTTTCTTCGGAGTTGGCTTTGGAGGTGCTTCGGGAATTGTCCAATCATTATCATTGCTCAATATATTATTCAATAGTAGTTCAGCTTGTTCAACAGTTCGTTCCCTGAAAACACAACCAGCACAACTATCTAGGTGGTCCCTAGAAGCATCTGTTAGTCCATTATAAAAGATATCAATTATTTCGTTTTTCTTGAGAGGATGATCAGGCAAAGCATTAAGTAATTGGAGAAGCCTCCCCCAAGCTTGTGGGAGACTCTCTTCTTCAATTTGCACAAAGTTAAATATTTCCTGCAAGGCAGCTTGTTTCTTATGGGCAGGAAAATATTTTTCAGAGAAGTAATATATCATATCCTGGAGACTACGCACACAACCAGGAGCAAGAGAATTAAACCATATCTTAGCATCACCCTTTAATGAGAAAGGAAACAACTTAAGAATATAGTAATAACGAATTTTTTCCTCATGAGTAAATAGGGTGGCTATATCATTCAATTTAGTAAGATGTGCCACAACAGTTTCAGATTCATAACCATGGAAAGGATCAGATTCAACCAAAGTAATTAATTCAGGATCGACAGAGAATTCATAATCCTTATCAGTAACAAAGATAGGTGAAGTAGCAAACTTAGGATCGTATTACATTCTAGCATTCAAAGATTTTTCCTTCCACTTGCATAGTAATTTCTTAAGATCATCTCTATCCTTACAAGCTAGAAAGTCCCTAGCTACCTCTCCCTCCATAACATAACCCTTAGGTATATTAGGCAATTCATATCTAGGATAGCTAGGTCTAACAGGTGTCTCATAGTGTTCAGTTTCAACAATTTCATCAGTTTCAGAAATATCATCAGTTTCAGCATTAACTCTAGCAATTTGTTCATCAAGAAATTCACCCAGTGGCACAGTATTATCAAGCAAAGTATCATCATAAGCATCATGCATAGCAGAAGTGGCATCATCAATTGCTTGCGACATATCAGAATCAATAGCAGGTGGTGGTGTCGCAAATTTACTCATAACAGAAGGTGAATCAAGTGCAGAGCTAGATGGCAGTTCCTTACCTCCCCTCGTAGTAGAGGGATAGATCTTGGTTTTGGGGTCTTTGAGATTCTTCATAGTGATCAACAGATATAAATCCCAAGTGACTCAGAGAATAGAGCTATGCTCCCCGGCAACGGCGCCAGAAAAGGGTCTTGATAACCCATAAGTATAGGGGATCGCAACAGTTTTCGAGGGTAGAGTATTCAACCCAAATTTATTGATTCGACACAAGGGGAGCCAAAGAATATTCTCGAGTATTAGCAGCTGAGTTGTCAATTCAACCACACCTGAAAGACTTAATATCTGCAGCAAAGTATTTAGTAGCAAAGTAGTATGGAAGTAACGGTGACGGTAGCAAAAGTAACAATAGCGGTTTAGTAGCAATCGTAACAGTGGCAACGGAAAAGTAACTTTAGCAAAGATCAATATATGAAAAGCTCGTAGGCAATGGATCAGTGATGGATAATTATGTCGGATGGCATTCATCATGCAACGGTTATAACATAAGGTGACACAGAACTAGCTCCAATTCATCAATATAATGTAGGCATGTATTCCATATATAGTCATACGTGCTTATGGAAAAGAACTTGCATGACATCTTTTGTCCTACCCTCCCGTGGCAGCGGGGTCCTAAAGGAAACTAAGGGATATTAAGGCCTCTTTTTAATAGAGAACCAGACCAAAGCATTAGCACTTAGTGAATACATGAACTCCTCAAACTACGGTAATCACCGGAAAGAATCCCAATTATTGTCACCCTGGGGGATGCGGATCATAACTCGTAATAGGTGTCTACAACTTGCAAGATAGGATCAAGAACACATATATATTCATGAAAACATAATAGGTTCAGATCTGAAATCATGGCACTCGGGCCCTAGTGACAAGCATTAAGCATAGCAAAGTCATAGCAACATCAATCTCAGAACATAGTGGATACTAGGGATCAAACCCTAACAAAACTAACTCGATTACATGGTAAATCTCATCCAACCCATCACCGTCTAGCAAGCCTATGATGGGATTACTCACGAACGGCGGAGAGCATCATGAAATTGGTGATGAAGGATGGTTGGTGATGACGACGGCGTCGATTTCCCTTCTCCGGAGCCCAAACGGACCACAGATCTGCCCTCCCGAGGAAGAACAGGAGGTGGCGGCGGCTCCGTATCGTGAAACGCGATGAACTCTTATCCTTGATTTTTTCTTCTCCCCGAATAGGGTTATATGGAGTTGGAGTTGAGGTCAGAGGAGTTGTAGGGGGCCCACAAGCCACCTGGGCACGCCCTAGGGGGGGCGCGCCCCCCTGGCTTGTGGCCAATGGGTGGACCCCCTCTGGTTGATTCTTTCGCCAGTATTTTTTTATTAATTCCAAAAATATTCTCCGTAAATTTTCAGGTCAATCCGAGAACTTTTATTTCTTCACAAAAATAGCACCAAGGCAATTCTTCTGAAAACAGCGTCAGTCCGGGTTAGTTCCATTCAAATCATGCAAATTAGAGTCCAAAACAAGGGCAAAAGAGTTTGGAAAAGTAGATACGATGGAGACGTATCACCGTTCTGCTGCTGACTCTTGCCATTGTTATTCTTCTTACCCTTGGCCGATTTCTCATCATCAGAACCAGGGTCCTTCGTGTTGTCAGAGTCTGCATACTTGGTGAGAGCCGCCATGAGCTCCCCCATATCCTGGCACGAACGCTTGAGCCGTCCAAGCTTCTGCTTGAGGGGCAAAAAGTGGCAATTCTTCTCCAGAATTAGAACCGCCTGAGCCGCCGTGATATTATCAGAGGAGTGGATAATGGTTGAAACCCGCCAGACCCAATGATGGGCCGACTCATCCTCCCGCTGCACACAATGACCCAAGTCCACGATTGTCATGGGCTGCTTGCACGTTCCTTGAATTTTTTTGATGAATTTCGCCTTCAGCTTGGCCCAGGAATTAAAGGTATTGGGTGGCAAACCCTTCAACCACGTGCGAGCCGGCCCTTCCAGCATCATGATGAAATACTTGGCACAGACTGCATCACTGACGTCTAACATCTCCATGGCTAGCTCGTAACTCTCGATCCAAGCTTCCGGAGGCAGATCGGCAGTATAATTCGGCACCTTGCGGGGACCCTTGAAATCCTTCGGCAGACGTTCGTTTTGCAAATCCGGCACTAAGCGCGGCACTCCCACAGCCCTGGAGGTTACTCCAGCTCCTACTGAAACAAAAGGTGCTACTGTGGGTTCTTGGTAAGCCGCCGCTGCTGCCGCTGCAGCCACCTCTCGCTGCGCTCTTGCACGGTCTACCAGTGCCTGGGCATCACTGACGTCTTACGTCGCTCACTGCTAGAAATCGTAGGCGGCTCTATACGCCGACTGTAACTGCGGCTTGGGATAGGGGTCGAGTGCACGCGGCTCCGGCTGTAAGCATACATTTCCTGTTGCGCCACCGCTGTCTGCAAATATCCAATGGCGTTCCGCACTTCTTCCGCAAAAGGCGTTCCATCAGGGATGGGGAGCGTACCAAGTCTGACTACTGCTGCCACCATGTTCTCCGCCGGGTTAGAAAAATGACTGGGCGGTGTCGGAAAAGGCTGTGGCGGGGTCTGATTCCTACGGGGCGGGTCTGGCTGCCGATGCTGAACCGCCGCCCTACTCCCAGGTACTTTCACCGTTCGGGTTATGGCCAGAGGTGCATTCTGTCATGTCCCTGGCGTGTTGAAAAGGTTCCTGGCCTCATATTGATCCGGCAGACAGGACTGATGCCTCATCCGATGGACTGCATCTGCAGTCCGCTACTCCAGGTCAAGGCAAAAAGCTTCCGCCCTGAGGCGCTCCGACTCAGCATCCATCTGTGCTTTCATTGCATTGATTTCCTCTTGGACTCCGGCCATCTGGTCCTTCAACCTCGCGATCTCCGTGTTACGAGCTGCTTGGTTTTCGGCCGTGACCTCGTTTCCCATCAGAGTCGTAAGTTCATTTATCAGATCCAGCAAAACTTGAGCCGGCGGCCTGCCTGATCCAGACCCGGTCGCACCAGCGGCCGTGCTACCAGGAGCCGGTGCCGATCCTGCCATGAAGACGGCGGCTCGGCTCGGCGGCTCATAGTATTCCGCGTTAGGGTAGCCCTCGAAGTAGCCCCCAAGCCCGCCGTTGTGAAGCTGGTAGATTGATTCCGCCTCCCCGCTCGAGGATCCATCCTCTGAGCAGATGAGGGTTTCCTCCCGCGACATGGAACCTTCAAGTTCCGCGCCTTGGGTAAAGCCGACGGAGACGCGCTTCCGGCCCGGGTTAACTCGGGCGGGTTGCGCGCGCCGGGCTGGCTCGACGAGGTCGGTGCAGATGTCCGGCCCGGGCTTAGATCCGCCGATCTTGCCAATGAAGACATGAATTCTGCCGAAGGGGACCCGGTGCTCGTACTCGATTGAGTCGGCCTCGGGGCCCCAACCGGCGTCGTCGATGTAGAGCTTGCCGCGACGACTCTTGGTCATCCTGCCGACAGCATATCCCGCGATCCCTGTGAGAGAACCCTTCGAGAATTCCACACCACCGAGCGTCTGCCCCAAGGTGGGCGCCAACTGTCGTGGTTTTGTCACGTCAGATGTCCTAGTGAAAGGACTTAGGTTCGAGGCCATCGCTAAGGTGGTGAACTCGAAGGGGTTACCCAGGTTCGGCCCCTCGGAAAGAGGTAAAATCCTACATCCTGCTTTGTGTTGTATTGATTGGATATCGATTACCAGGGAGCGAGTTCGCTTGACCTAGCTATCGATGAGTCCTTTCGTGGCCTAAGCTACCCAGGAAACCCGCCTTTATATACACAGGTCGAGGTCCTGGGCTTACAAGAGTCCGGGTTGGGTCGTATAAGATAACCGACCTTGCCTCTAACTACTCCTGCCTTGTCGGGCAAGCCGCCCCTGGCGGCTTACGCCACCGGGTCATACACTGTCTTCTCCCTCTGGGCCTCCAGGCCCACTGAACAAGCTTCTTCCAAACCTTTATCGCTAAGCCGCCAACGTCATGACCCGGCCCCACCTGGGCGGGTCTCACCATGGGGTTATATCCCCAACAGAGTCATATCTTCATATCAGTTCTCCATAGTGAGTTGTAAGTAAAATAAAAGTGTGATGATCATCATTATTAGAGCATTGTCCCAGTGAGGAAAGAATGATGGAGACTATGATTCTCCCACAAGTTGAGATGAGACTTAGGACGAAAAATAAAAATGGGGGAGGCCAAATGAGCCCACCATTCAGAAAAATGAAAAAATGAATGAGAGAAAATGAGAGAAGGGACTTTGCTACTATCCTTTACCACACTTGTGCCTCAAAGTGGCACCATGCTCTTCATGTAGAGAGTCTCATGATATGTCACTTCCATATGCTAGTGGGAATTACCTATTCGTTATTGCAAACTTGGCTTGTATATTCCTATGACGGGCTTCCTCAAATGCCCGAGGTCTTCATGAGCAAGCAAGTTGGATGCACACCCCACTTAGCTTCATTTGAGCTTTCATACACTTATAGCTCTAGTGCATCATTTTGCATGGAAATCCCTACTCCTCGCATTGATATCTATCGATGGGAATCTCCATAGCCCGTTGGTACGCCTAGTTGATGTGAAACTATCTTCTCCACTTTTTACCCCTTTGACATCTACCACCATACTCTGTTCCACCTAAATGCTATGTCCAATGGCTCACGCTCATGTATTGCGTGAAGAATAAAAAGTTGATGCATATTGAAAAAGTATGATCCAATTGCCTGACTTGGACACCATGGTGCTTAACATTTGTATTAATGTGGCGAAGATGGAGCCATGCCTTGCTAATATAATAAGATGAATGTGGGGGTAAACATGTCTTAAGGATCGTATACTTTTAAGGATTAATGATTTTGTTTCTTACACTTTGAATATTGCTGTGTTAATATTTGTTGATTCATCTTTTTTCAATGAGCATACCTGAATAAGATTACATAATGGATAGCATGTCACAACAAAAATTCTGTTTTTATCATTTACCTACTCGAGGACGAGCAAGAATTAAGCTTTGGGATGCTTGATACGTCTCCAATGTATCTATAATTTTTATTATTCCATGCTGATATATTATCATTCTAGGATACTTTTTGGGTCATTATTTACCAATTTATAATACTTTTGAGCACTAACCTATTGACCCAGTGCCCAGTGTCAGTTGCCGTTTTTTGCATGTTTTTTACTTCTCAGGTTTACATTACCAAATGAAGTCCAATTGCCACAAAACTTTTTGATGATTTTTTCTGGACCATAAGAAGACCTGGAAGCTTCGGAAGGAGGCCGGGAGGTGCACGAGGGCACCACCAAACATAAGGGCGTGCCCTAGGGGGCCACGCCCTGATATGTGGTGGCCTCCTCATGGCTCTCCCGACGCCCCTCTTTGGCCTATAAATTCTCTAATATTCCAGAAACCCCAGAAGCAGTCCCGAAACCCTTTTTTCCGCCGCCGCAAGTCTTTGTTCCATCACAAGGCCAGTTGGAGCTCCATTCTAGCACCCTGCCGGAGGGGGATCGATCACGGAGGGCCTCTTCATCAACCTTGCTGCCCTCATGATGATGTATGAGTAGTTCACCACAGACCTACGGGTCCATACCTAGTACCTAGATGGCAATCTCTCTATCTCTTGATCTTCAATACAATGGTCATCGCATCTTCGCTTTGGTCTATTCGATGTAATCCTATTGTGCGGTGTGTTTATTGGGATCCGATGAATTGTGGGTTTATGTTCAGATTATTCATGAAAAGTATTTGAGATGCCTCTGAATTATATTATCTCTTAATTGCATGATCATTATAGCTTTGTAATGCTCTCCGATCTATTGATGTGCTTTGGCCAAGTAGATTGATATTTCATCGGTGGGAGTGGTGCGTTCTGGTAGGTTCAACCTGACGAGTTTCTATATTGCAGTGACAAAGTAGGGGACAAGATGCGTCTTTGTGTTTTTACTACTAAGGATAACACGATGGGGTTTATTCATATTGCTTGAGTTTACTTTGTCTACATCATGTCATTGTTCTCCATGCATTACTCTGTTTTACATAATACTCTAGATGCATCCTGGATAGCGGTCGATGAGTGGAGTAATAGTAGTAGGTGCAGGCAGGAGTCGGGCTATTTGTTTATGTTCGTGATGCCTATATACACATGATCATTGCCGTGAAAATCGCATAACTATCCACTTTTCTATCAATTGCCCAACAGTAATTTGTTACCCACCGTATGCTGCCTACATGAGAGATGCCGCTATGGAAAACTATGCCCCCCGGGTCTATTCACTTATATATTTACAAACGCTATTATTACCTTGCTGCCTTTATTTACTTTTTATTTATTTTGCAATTTATATTTATCAACAATTATCTACACGACTCATTTGCTTGCAAATAACGAGATCAAGGGGATTGACAACCCCCTTGCCCGCGTTGGGTGCAAGTCATTTGTTCATTTGTGTGCAACCGCTGAACACGGTTGAGGATTGATATTCCTATTGGTTCGACAAACCTTGGTTTCATAACAGAGGGAAATACTTACCCACTTTGTGCTGCAATTACCCGTTCCTCTTCACGGAAAACCCAACGCAGATCACAAGTATCAAGCGGCTCGGACCAACCTTACTTGTCCTCGCACAAAAGACCGGTTCCACCAATTGACATGCAACCTGTTTTGCATAAAGGTGGCTGGGGGGGTGTTTGTCTCTACCACTTTAGTTGAATTGGATTCAGCATAGGCGGTCCTTATAGAAGGCTAAAAGGCAACTTGAATATCACTGTTGTGGCTTTGCGTAGGTAAGAACAGTTCTTGCTAGTTGCCCATAGCAGCCACGTATAATTTGCAACTACAAAGTAGAGGACGTATAACTTGTTTTTGAAGGGTATGTTGTGATCTGATATGGCCAAGACGTGATTTGATATATGTGATGTATGAGATGATCATGTTTTTGTAATGGTTATCACGACTTGCATGTCGATGAGTACGGCAACCGGCAGGAGCCACAGGGTTGTCTTTAATTTATTTTGTGCCATTTGCTTTACTTTATCGCTATGAGTTAGCAATAGTTGTAGAAGCAATAGTTAACGCGACAACCACATGACGACACGATGATGGAGGTCATGATGATGGAGATCATTGTGTCCTGCCGGTGACGATGGAGATCATGCCGGTGCTTTGGAGATGAAGATCAAAAGCACAAGATGATGATGGCCATATCATGTCACTTATATGATTTGCATGTGATGTTTATCCTTTTATGCATCTTATTTTGCTTAGGACGACGGTAGCATTATAAGATGATCCCTCACTAAATTTCAAGATAAAATTTTGTTCTCCCCAAGTATGCATCGTTGCGAAAGTTTGTCGTTTCGAAGCACCTCGTGATGATTGGGTGTGATAGACTCTTCGTTTGCATACAACGGGTGTAAGCCAGTTTTACACATGCGGAATACTTGGGATAAGATTGACGAGCCTAGCATGTCCAGACATGGCCTTGAAACACAGGAGACCGAAAGGTCGAACATGAGTCATATAGTAGATGTTATCAACATGGAGATGTTCACCATTGAAACCACCTCATCTCACGTGATGATCGGACTTGGGTTGGTGGATTTGGATCAAGTCACACTTAGACAACCTGAGGGATGTTGATTTGAGTGGGAGTTCTTTAGTAATATGATTAACTGAACTCATTATCATGAACATAGTCTAAAGTTGTGTTTGCAAATTATGTTGTAGATCAACGACTCGCGCAGTAGTTCCCCTAAATTTTAATGCGATCCTAGAGAAAGGATAAGTTGAAAGATAGTGTAATCAATTGTGCGGACTGGGTCAGTGATATGAGGATTGTCCTCACTGCTGCATAGAAAGCTTATGTCCTCGATGCATCGCTCAGTGTGCAAACCCCTCTAGCATTGTCTGTGGATGTTATGAACGTCTGACAGACACGTTCTGATGACTACTCAATAGTTTCGTGTGCCATGCTTTACGGCTTAATATCGGGGCTCCAAAGACGTTTTGAACACCATGGAGCATATGAGATGTTCCAAGAGCTCAAATTGGTATTGCAGGCTCATGCCCGTGTTGAGAGGTATGAGACCTCTGACAAGTTCTTTGCCTACAAGATGGAAGAGAATAGCTCAGTCAGTGAGCATGTGCTCAGAATGTTTGGGTGCTACAATCGCTTGAATCAAGTGGGAGTTAATCTTCCAGATAAGATAGTGATTGACAGAGTTCTCCAGTCACTATCACCAAGCTACTAGAGATTTGTGATGAACTATAACATACAAGGAATGGAGATGATGATCCCTGAGCTATCCGCAATGCTTAAGGCCGCGGAGGTAGGAATCAAGAAGGAGCATCAAGTGTTGATGGTTAACAAGACTACTAGTTTCAAGAAGGGCAAGGGCAAGAAGGGAAACTTCAAGAATGGCAAGCCAGTTGCCGCTCTAGTGAAGAAACCCAAGGTTGGACCCAAACCCGAGACTGAGTGCTTCGATTGTAAGTGGGAATGGTCACTGGAAGTGGAACTACCCCGGATACTTGGCAGATAAGAAGGCTGGCAACATCAATAAAGATATATTTGATATACATGTTATTGATGTGTACCTTACTAGTGCTCGTAGTAGCCCCTGGGTATTTGATACCGGTTCAGTAGCTAATATTAGTAACTCGAAACAAAAACTGCGGAACAAACGGAGACTAGCTAAGGGCGAGGTAACGATGTGTGTTGGAAGTGCTTCCAAGGTTGATGTGATCCCCATCGCACGCTCCCTCTACCTTCGGGATTAGTGCTGAACCTAAATAAATGGTATTTGGTGTCTGTTTTGAGCATGAACATGATTAGATCGTGTTTATTGCAATACGGTTATTCATTTAAGTCAGATTATGATAGTTGTTCTCTTTACATGAATAATACCTCCAATGGCCATGCACCCAATGTGAATGGTTTATTGAATCTCGATCGTAGTGATACACATGTTCATAATATTGATGCCAAAAGATGCAAAGTTAAGAATGATAGTACCACATACTTGTGGCACTGCCGCTAAAGATCATATTGGTGTAAAGCGCATGAAGAAACTCCATGTTGATGGATCTTTGGACTCACTCGATTTCAAATCTCTTGATACATGCGAACCATGCCTCGTGGGCAAGATGACGAAAACCCGGTTTTCCGGAACAATGGAGCGGGCAAGTGACTTGTTGGAAATCATACATACTGATGTGTACAGTCCAATGAGTGTTGAAGCGCGCGATGGATATCATTATTTTCTTACCTTCAGTGATGATTTGAGTAGATATGGATATGTTTACTTAATGAAACACAAGTCTGAAACATTTGAAAAGTCCAAGCAATTTCAGCGTAAAGTTGAGAATCATCATAACAAGAAGATAAAGTTTCTATGGTCTAATCGTGGTGGAGAATATATGAGTTATGAGTTTGGTATGCATTTAAGACAGTGTGGAATTGTTTCACACCTCACGCCACCTGGAACACCACAGCATAATGGTGTGTCCGAGCGTCGTAATGGCAGTCTATTGGATATGGTGCGATCTGTGATGACTCTTACTGAATTGCCACAATAGTTTTGGGGTTATGCATTAGGGACAAGTACATTAACTTTAAATAGGGCACCATATAAGTCCGGTGAGACGCCACCTTATGAATTATGGTTTGTCAAGAAACCTAAGCTATCGTTTTCTAAAAGTTTGGGGATGCGATGCTTATGTCAAAAGGCTTCAGCCTGATAAGCTCGAACCCAAAGCGGAGAAGTGCATCTTCATAGGATACCCTAAAGAAACAATTGGGTATACCTCCTATCACAGATCCGAAGGCAAGTCTTGTTGTCAAGAATGGATCCTTTCCAGAGAAGGAGTTTCTCTCGAAAGAAGTGAGTGGGAGGAAGGTAGAACTTGATGATGTTATCGAACCTTCACTTAAATTGGAAAGAAGCGCAACACAGAAAGGTGTTCCTATGATGCATACACCAATTGAAGAGGAAGCAAATGATGATGATCATGAAACATTGGATAAAATTACTACCGAGTCTCGTAGGTCAACAAGGACACGTACTGCCCAGACTAGTGGAAACATCTCGGAGTTGGAATATACGCTTTGATGAGGTAATCAAAGCTTTTGGGTTGATACAAAGTTTATGAAGAAACTTGTATTTACAAGAAATTTAGTGGGAGCACTATAGCATTTCTAATAAGTATATGTGGAGACATATTGTTTATTGGAAATGATGTAGAATTTCTGGAAAGCATAAAGGGTTGTTTGAAAGGAGGTTTCCAAAGGAAGACCTAGATAAAGCTGCTTGCATATTGAGCATCAAGATCTATAGAGATAGATCAAGACGCTTGATAAGATTTTCAGAGAGCACACACCTTGACAAGATTTTGAAGGAATTCAAAATGGATCAATCAAAGAATGAATTCGTGCATGTATTGTACGGTGTGAAGTTGAGTAAGACTCAAAGCTCGGCCACGGCAGAAGAAAGAGAAAGGACGAAGGTCGTCCCCTATACCTCAACTATAGGATATATAATGTATGCCTTGCTGCGTACTACACCTGATATATTGTGCCTTGCTATGAGTCTGGCAGAGGGGGTACAAGAGTGATCCAGGAGTGGATCAGTGGACAGCGGTCAAAATTATCCTTAGGTACCTAAAGAGGACTAAGGAGATGTTTCTCGGTTATGGAGGTGAAAAAGAGTTCGTTGTAAAGGGTCACATTGATGTAAGCTTGGACACTGATCCGGATGACTCTGAGTCGTAAACCGGATACGTACAGTGGAGTAGTCATTTCGAATAGCTCCAAGTGGGGTGTAGTAGCAGCATCTATAGTATGACATAGAGTTTTGCAAAGTACACACGGATCTTAATGTTGGAGACCCGTTGACTATAACCTCTCTCACAAGCAAAACATGATCAAACCCCAGAACTCATTGGGTGTGAATCATATGGCGATGTGAACTAGATTATTGACTCTAGTGCAAGTGGGAGACTGTTTGAAATATGCCCTAGAGGCAATAATAAATTGTTTATTATCATATTTCCTTGTTCATGATAATCTTTTATTATCAATGCTAGAATTGTATTGATCAGAAACCCAGATACATGTGTGGATACATAGAAAACACCGTGTCCCTATGAGCCTCTACTAGACTAGCTCGTTGATCATAGATGGTTAAGTTTTACTAACCATAGACATGAGTTTTCATTTGATAATGGGGTCACATCATTAGGAGAATGATGTGATGGACATGACCCAACCGTAAGCATAGCATTTGATCGTATCACTAAGTTTATTGCTACTGCTTTCTTCATGTGAAGTATATGTTCCTAAGACTATGAGATCATGCAACTTCCTGACACCGTAGGAATGCCTTGTGTGCATCAAACGTCACTTCGTAATTGGGTGATCATAAAGGTGCTCTACAGGTATCTCCGAAGGTGTCTGTTGGGTTGGCATGGATCAAGACTGGGATTTGTCACTCCGTATGACGGAGAGGTATCTGTGGGCCCTCTCGGTAATACAACATCACAAGAAGCTTGCAAGCAATGTGACTCAGGAGTTAGTCACAGGATCTTGTATTATGGAACGAGTAAAGAGACTTGCCAGTAACGAGATTGAACTAGGTATGGAGATACCGACGATTGAATCTCTGGCAAGTAACATACCGATGGACAAAGGGAACTGCATACGGGATTGATTGAATCCTTGACATCGTGGTGACCGATAAAGATCTTCGTGGAATATGTAGGAACCAATATGGGAATCCAGGTCCCGCTATTGGTTATTGACCGGAGAGGAGTCTCGGTCATGTCTACATGATTCTTGAACCCGTAGGGTCCGCACGCTTAACGTTCGGTGACGCTAGAGTATTATTGGGATATTTATGTTGGTGACTGAATGTTGTTCGGAGTCCCGGATGAGATCCTGGACATGACGAGGGGCTCCGGAATTGTCCGGAGGTAAAGATTTATATATGCAAAGTTGTTTTCAGGGTTCCGCAAAAAGTTTCTGTTTTTCCGATATTGTATCGGGAAGCTTCCAAAAGGTTCCGTAAACTTCTGGAGGAGTCCGGAAATCCACCAAGGGTTCCACCTCGTCCCAAGGGTCAGCATGGGCTGAGGGGAGGCGCCCTGACCTTATTGGGCCAGGCGCAGAAGTCCCTCGAGGCCCATGCAGTTGGGAAAGGTGGAAAGTCCACCTTTGTATGGAAGGAAAGGAGGAGGACTAGGATTCCATCTCCTCCCCCTTGGCTGCGCCCCTAGGGCTTGGAGACGTTGTCCCCCTTGCCCCTTCACCTATATATAGAGGGGAGGGGGTGCCCCAAGAGGACACACCAAGCCCTTGGCGCCCCTCTCTCTCCCGTTGCTCCGTTGCTCTTCCGTTCGCAGTTCTAGTAGTGTTTGGCGAAGCCCTGCTGAACAAGCTCCACCACCACCTCCACCATGCCGTTGTGCTGATTGAGAACCCATCTACTACTCCGTACTCGTTCGCTGGATCAAGGACGCGGAGACGTCATCGAGCTGCATCGGTGTCGTCCGTTCAACGCTTGATCGGGATGGATCGCGATTGGATCGTGAAGACGTATGACTACATCAACCGCGTTATATATGCTTCCGCTTAGCGATCTACAAGGGTATGTTGATACACTCCCCTCTCGTAGCTATACATCTCCATGGATAGATCTTGCGTGTGCGTAGGAAATTTTTTGTTTCTCATGCAACGTTCCCCAACACGGAGCAGGTGGAGGAGGAGCGTTGTGTCCTACCTATGCGCCGTGCGATGATGGAGGCAGGAGAGGACGAGAGGTCCCCGAAGCATCCCCCGCGGTGTTGACGATCTCGGTGATGCATGCGTGCCAAGCATCGTAGCCGGCCGGAGTCGGGCGGTAGCACAACAGCTCTTGCACCATGAGCAGTGCAGCCTGCGGTGCTGGTGGCTCGCGATGAGTGAGCGAAGATGCAGTGCCGGAGGCTCGTGACGAGCGAGCGAAGATGTTGTGCCGGTGCACTCGGGCAGGTGCTGCTGTTGATCGGATGGGTGGATGGAGGAAGCCTGCTGCTCCCCCGCCGCTAGCTCGGTGGAGGCGCACGCGACCGCCGCAGTTGTTGTTGACGTTGGGCTCTGTGTGGACACGGTTGGCCCTGTGCTGGGCGTGTGCTTGACGTGCGTCGGCCAAGTCGAGGTCGAGGTCGAGGACGCTGCTACAAAAGAAACCCCTACCTCGCATGCCAAATGTCGAAGAAGCGTTTGAGCTAGGGTACGCTCTCCAAAACCCTGGTTCGAACTCTGGGCCTCCTTGTGCAGCTATCTCACAACCCGACGATGACTAAGGCTACGGAGAACGGAGCTTCGCGAGCGCACGCACACACAGGGCACAACGATGGATACGCAGTTTACCCAGGTTTGGGCCACCTTGCGGTGTAAAACCCTACTCCTGCTTGGTGGGATTGCTCTTGGAGAGGCATATGTGTTACAAGGTAGAAGACGACCATACAAGTGTGTGATTGGGGGTCAGAAGGACGGTCCATAGGTCCCTCTCTAAGGTAATAGCAATGCCCCTCTTATCCTTGCCTTGGTCCTCTTCCCCGAAAATATCGGCGGGAAAGGGCAGCCACATGGCGGAAATTCGAAGGGGGACGGGCACTCAGTCTAGACTGACAAAAGGTGGTCTTTGTCTGTCAAGGCGAAGGCCATCACAAGCTTGTGGGCTCGGTAATGAACTTCGTCCTGGCGACCGGTGTCACCTTGGTCACCTTGCACCAAAATAGCAAGCTTTAGGAAACTACTTTGGAGGAAGCAGTGGGCTCTGCCCTTTAATCACCAGAAAGGAAATCCTCTCTGTCTGCGCCTGCTGGCACGGTCCTTCTTTCCTTACCTGCACGTGTGCGTCACCCACGTGGCAGTCGCACAGCCGTGCAACCAGCGCCGCTCGACCCCTCCAAGCAGAGGGCCTCGTAGGGGATCGCCTCGTCAGGTTGCCTGATGCTGAAGACGCTTGACTTGAAGAGTCCCGCCTCGCGGGGAGGGGACTCGCGAGGTTCGAGCCTCACGAGGTTCTTCGCTTGTGGAGATCTTGAGTGGGCCGCCTACTGGGCCTTTCGCTAGGTGTCGCTCTTGGGCCGCAGGCAGACGGGCCATGGTACCCTGGTTCCCACTGGACCAACATAAAAGCTATTCACGAACAGATTTTTCACAGCCCACAAGCAACAAATCAATTCATACATAGAAAGTTGCATGATCTGAAAATATCAAAGGAGAAGAAGGAAATAAACAATTCCAATAGATAACCCCCAGCTGAGGAGGAGGGGTTGGACAACAGCACCTTCACGATTTTGAAAAATAAATTTTGATGGAGCCATTGCAAAATCTTCGAAGCCAGGGTCTTATCGAGTTGTGTATATAGATTGGGTGGCTTGTATCTTGGTGCATCTACCATCAAATTTATAGGCACGTTCAAGACCCAACAACCCTTAAAGCTCTGGTTGTAGGGGATGTTGGGCTAAAGACCTATCCTTAAACTAGATGATCATCGCTTTAGATTGCAAGCAGGTAACTGATGACATCATTTCAGACAGTGGAGGATCGATTTTTTTCGAAAAGGAGGATGACCCCCGGCCTCTGCATCCGGACGATGCATGATGCACCCATTTTATTAATTATTCACAAAGACCTTACAAAGTAATACATCTGTAAGTCTGAAGCCACTATCGTGGATACATCTGTCGCTACTCCTAACCACTTGATGGAGGGCTGCCGAATGTGCGAGACGAATACCTATCAGACCCCGCACCAAAGCTTAACATCTAAAGTCGGAGACCCTAACCAAGCCTCTTGGAGGGTTTCGTGTCCACACCGGTCCGGCGCACCCTACGAGGTCGCCGCTGCCATCTTTCACCGATCCATCTTCAGAGCAAGTACTGAAGCATCGACCTTGGCAGGTCCGTCGTCGACGCCACCACACCGCCATAAAACGCCACCTCCCTATGCCAATCCATCATCATACATCCGTTGCCAAGAACCTGCTGCGCCACGCTGCTGAGACTCCACATCGTTGATGCGTGACATGGGACGCCACTCCACCGCTAGAACCTTCACTGGTCCCTCGAGCTGATGCACACCTCCAAGAATGATGCTCCCAAGGAGGGAACGACACAAGAGCGCCGCCATCATCCGATCAACCGATCAAGGGTTTCCCCCAGAGGTAGTGGGAGGAGTTGGGAGCTTCACCTCGATGATGCCCTCATGAAGGAAACGATGCCAAGGACATCACCATCACCGGCTCCGGCCACCGTCCGAAGACCAGGTTTTCACCTGGATTTGTCCCAAGAACATCCAACCGACAACCTGTGCATATGCTAGACCACCTTCAATGCCCCGAAGCTGGCTTCCCAGATCCGGAGATCAACCACAACCGCACTGCCACCGCGTTGTATCCAGACGCACCGGCTACTGCCGAAGGGCGCCATCAGTGGAGCATGGAGAGAGGGCTGCCACCCTACCGTGTCATGCTGGAAGAGTCATTAGGATGAATCCCAAGAACTCTCTTCACCGTCTCTACACCGAACGAGATCCGGTGTCGAATCCGCCAGACCGCCGGACCAGCTCCGCCTTGGACATGGGTACGTCCATGCTATGCAGCCGTGAACGATCTGGGCCTCACCGCCCACCATCGCCCGGGGCCGCCGCCTTGGCATCCGCCGTGGCACAATGAGGCGAACACCCCGGCCAGGTCATGATCGGAGGCCACCACCGTATGCACCTGGCCCGATCTGCCCGGTCCTCCACGACGTTTTCTACACGCCGCCGCCACCGGCCTGCCACCAGACGGCCACTCCGCCGCCTAGAGCGAGCCACCTCGCCACCAAGATCCAGATCGACCGCTCCTCCTCGCGGGATGAGGTTTGCCCCATCTCCACCATCGTCAGTTGGGAGGGGATCCCTCGCCACCGCCATCGGCCACTGGGCTTAGCCGGATGGCGTCTTCTGACGGCGACGGAGGGAGAGAAGGACGGAGAGAGGAGCCCGGTGGCTAGGGTTTGGAGGAACCTGAGTCGCACAGGGTGGGGGCGACGCGGGTTGCGGGATCGGGATCCCTTGGCAGATTTGAATAAAAGTAAAAGTGAAATGTAGTTCTTATCTGAGGATGGATTTATGCTAATATTATTAGAGAACTCACATTGTTAGCAGCTGAGTTTCATGATTGTTCTTTCATTTTCGAGGGATGGGATTTCAGTATCGAGGCATATAGGCTCGCTAAATTCGCTCTTGATCTTCCTGACGGATGTCATTTTTGGCTTCTTTAGCCCCGATATTCAATGTACTTCTATAAATATTGCTTTCATCAATAAAGTGGAGCGTATTTAGCCAGAAAAGGTTATATATGAAAGTAGATACTGCAGTAGTGAATCTATATAAGAGCATCTCCACTCGCCCCCCCAACAGCCCCCCCCCCCCACAAGGCCCTTTTTTATCGCCGGCGTGCAAAAATCGGGCCAGTCGCGCCCCAGGAGCCCAATTTTCGCCGGTTAGGGCCGAAATTGGCGCCGGCATACCCAAGCCGAACCCGGCGCGCTGGGGGCGCCTGGGGGCGCCGGGGGAACAATTTTTGGCGCGAAAAACGGTGGGTCCTTCGAGTCAGCGACCCGCGGCGCTTCGTCGTCCTCATCGCCTCGGTTTCCCGCAGAATCAATGCAAGGCTGCCCGGCGGTCAGCCTTCCATTGATGCCTCACGGGGCGGCGCGTTCACGGGAGGCGCAGTCAGGCCGGGCGACGCACGTCCACACCTTTCCCTCCACGCGGCCGCACGATGTCGCGCGCTCGCCGCTATAAAAGTCGACCTCCGGCAGCCCCGCCACTCCTCGCCACAGCTCCTCCCCTCTCTCGCTGCCGCCGCCCTCAACGACCCTCTCCCCCGGCGATCTTCTCTTCTTCTCCCGCGATGGCCGCACGCTACCCAGGCGACGGAGCGGCCCTAAACGGATTCGGCCGCCGCCACCTCCACGAGGACGAGGCCCGCCTCCTGTACGAGGCGGACTACCCGGCGCCGCCGGACATGCGGGTGCCGGGCGCGTGGAGGCTCAGCGCCGGCGGAATCCCGGTGCCACCGGCGCCAACTGGTGCCGAGCGGTGCATCGAAATCGCGAGGATTCACTCGTCGCTGACCGAGGCTGTGCGCCAGCAGCCGAGGTATGCCGCCGACAGCAACCCGCTGTGGACGGCGTACTTCGAGCGTCGCCGCAAGGACCCGCTCGCCTCCACCAATGGCGGCCCGGCGCGCGGGCATCACAACTCGGAGGGGCGCCGCCTGTGGTGGGGCGTCCCCGGGCGCACGCTCGATGCCGTCCTCGAGCACATCCAGGCCGGCGACTCGCCGCGGCTCGAGTACCCCGAGCCGGCCTCCATCTCGCGCCGGAGGGGCTCCTCGTGGCAGCCGATGTGGATGGCCACACCGTCGTCCTCGTCGTCCGGCTCCCACTCCTCCGGCGCACGCACGCCGCTCGTCGCCGTGAAGCCCGAGCCCGGCGAGACGCCTCTCCGTCGCAGCGGGCAGAGCGGCGGCATCACCATCAACGAGGGGCGCCGCCGTCAGCCTTCCCCCCCTCCCCTCGGCCACCTTCGTCTTGTCAGGCCCAAGACAGAGCCTGACGACACGGCGTCAGCACCTCGTCATGGCCGCCGACGACAAGACCGCCCTCAAATGGGCGCGCGACGATTACATCCACGAGGAGATGGAACGCCAGCGGCACGCCTTTGAGGAAATCGCCGCTCGTCGCCGCAACCTCGAGGTGGGCGGTGTCGTCGTCCTTGACAGCGACGACAAGGAGGCACCGGGGCCCTCCAACCCCGAGCTGCACCACCACGGTGACCCAGGTCAGGGGTGCAGCAGGGACGGCAGCGGCGCGCAGGACGGCGACGACGACGGTGGCGACGACGACGACGGCGGCCGAGGGGAGGGGGGAGTGGTGACGGGAGCGGCGACGTAGACTTTATTATGTAGTTTTTTTGTCTAGCTTGTAAAAGAACGTTTGAATTTAGTCGTAATTTGGCCTAAACTTGTCATGTTTTCATTGTTCTTTTTTAATTTAAGCATTCAAATTGTCGTGGGGGGGGCCGGCGTGGGGCGGTGACTGGGAACCGGTTGCCCCCACGCCGATTTTTCCGCCGGTTGACCCCAGGCGGCGCTATTTTCGCCCCAGGGGCACCTAACGGCTGGAGATGCTCTAACTCCTCTTCCCCTCTCTCCCGGTGGCGCCGGAGCGCCGCCGGGGCATCCATCTTGACGGCGATCTACACCAACAACTTCGCCGCCGTCACCACCAACTCTCTCCCCCTCTATGCAGCGGTGTAAACCCTCTTCTCCCCGCTGTAATCTCTACTTAAACATGGTGCTTAATGCTATATATTATTATCCAATGATGTGTGGCTATCCTATGATGTTTGAGTAGATTTGTTTTGTCCTATGGGTTGATTGATGATCGTGATTGGTTTGAGTTGTATGTTTTATTTTGGTGCTATCCTAAGGTGCCTTCCGTGAGGTGCACATGTGAAGGAGTAACGCTGGAGGGTGTTGCAATATGTTCATGATTCGTTTATAGTGGGTTGGTGAGTGAATGACTTCACAAACCCGAGTAAGGGGATTGTTGCGTATGGGAGTAAAGAGGACTTGATGTTTAATGCTATGGTAGGGGTTACCTTCATGATTTCTAGTAGTTGCGGATGCTTGCTAGAGGTCCAATCATGAGTGCATATGATCCAAGTACGGAAAGTATGTTAGCGTATGCCTCTCCCTCATATAAAACTGCAATAATGATTACCGATCTAGTTATCGATTGCCTAGGGACAAATCTTTCTCTTGTGCCACAAAAAGCTTTCTACTAAACAGTTAACCTGACTAATCTTTATCTAAACAGCCCCTAAATTTTATTTACTTTCTCTTTATTTCCTTGCAAAACTATCTATTACACCTACTAAGTACTTCTAGTTTCTTTCCCGCAAAGTAGTTTCATACTTGTTCTAGGTAAAGTAAGCGTTAGCGTGCGTAGAGTTGTATCGGTGCTCGATAGACTTGAGAGAATATTAATTCTACCTTTAGCTCCTCGTTGGGTTCGACACTCTTACTTATCGAAAAAGGCTACAAACGATCCTCTACACTTGTGGGTTATCAAGACCTTTTTCTGGCGCCGTTGCCAGGGAGCAATAGCGTAGTGGTTGATATTCTCGTGTGTGCTTGTTTGCTTTATCACTAAGTAATTTTTATTTTCTGTTATTAGTTGTTTTATTTTCTGTTAGTAGTTTTTTTATATCTTTAGTTATGGATATGGAACACAAAACACCAAAAACATTAGTGGTACTTGCTACTCATGGAGATAGGGAACCTCCTAAAACCCTCGATGCTCATTTTGTGGAACGCAATAATTACTCCTTTGATAATCCTGAGAAATCCTCATTAAACTTTATAATGGGAGACATGTTGGATCGATGTGAGTACTTTAGGGATTATCGCTTGTCTCAAAAAGGGGAACACTTATGGGATCAAATTAAAATATTGCAATGGTTTGCTTGGGATGCATGCTTGAGATGTGACTTTACTTGTTGCTCTAAGATAAAGGATCCACACTTTCCCTTTAAATGTTTATTTAATGATAATGAAACCTTGGCTTCTTATGCTAATGGTATATATGATTACTATGATGTGGAACAAATAGAAGAATTTGTTGCTTTTAAGGGTGCTTTTGAAGTTGCCTCTTTGATTGAAAAGTATGATGATGTTTCTGACAAATCTGAAATTTTTTCCATACTTAAATATTGCTATGAGAATTATGAATGCAATGCTGATAGTATTGAATTTACTAAGAGAAGGACCGCTACCTTGGAAGAGACTAATATTTTGCAGGAATCTATGGAAGAAGAAATTGTTGAAACTGTGAGCTCATTAGATGAAAAAGATGAGGAGGAGAGCGAAGAACGAAAGGAGGAAGAGAGGACCAGCTACCCATGCGCACCTTCTAATGAGAGTAACTCTTCAACTCATACATTGTTTAATTACCCTTCGAACATACCGAAGGATGAATGCTATGATAATTGCCATGATCCCTTGGATTCAGTTGAAATATCCCTTTTTGATGAACTTGATGCTTGCTATGCTTGTGGCCATGATGCCAATATGAATTATGCTTATGGAGATGAAATTTCTATAGTTCCTTATGTTAAGCATGAAATTTTTGCTATTGCACCCACACATGATAGTCCTATTATCTTTTTGAATTCTCCCAACTACACTATATCGAAGAAGTTTGCACTTGTTAAGGATATATTGATGGGTTGCGTTTTACCACTACACATGATGATTTTGATGAATATAATATGCATGTGCTTTCTGCTCCTACTTGCAATTATTATGAAAGAGGAACCAAATCTTCACCTCTCTATGTTTCCAATACGATAAAATTGCAAGAAACCACTTATGCTATGAATTGGCCTTTACTTTGTGTGAATGAATTGTTCTTGTATGACATGCCAATGCATAGGAAGAGAGTTAGACTTTGTTGTCACATGATATATATCACTTTGTGCTCACTACTAAATTACAAATCATTGTTAATTAAAATTGGCTTTGATATACCTTGGGATCCGGGTGGATCAATTACTTGAGCACTATATGCCTAGCTTAATGGCTTTAAAGAAAGCACTACCAGGAAGACAACCTGGAAGTTTTAGAGAGTCATTTATTTCTGTTGTGTGCTTTTAAAATAATTAAAATCAAAAAATAAAGTGGGGAACTTAAAACCTTTTCAAAAAGATAAGTGAAAGTGAGAAAGACCAGCACCGTTGAAGTGAGGGATGTCCTTGAACTTTTGTTCATGCCCATGGAAACTTTGTAAATCTTGATTACAGCAAATTTTCAACAAAAATAATTATTCCCTTGTACAAATCTATTGTATTATAAAAATAATGTGCCAAGAATTACCTTTAGGATGTTTGAATTGTTTGTTTGATATGTGCTGTGTAAAAAAATAAATTTTTGCTGTAGTGTTTGAATTTTAATATTTTACTGGAACGTGCAAAAATTCTGAAATTTTTACATAGTACTTCTATGCAAATTATTTATTACGTCCTAATTTTTCAGAATTGTTTGAGGTACATAAGTATGGTAACCAAACAGATATTTACAGACTGTCCTGTTTTTCACAGATTGCTGTTATAGTTGCTTTGCGTGCTTATGTTTGAATTCTTGTTGAGCCTCGATGACTTGGGAGCCATAGAATTGTGATAGCTTACAGTGGGTAATGTTAGATTATAATTATGCAATAATGTTATGGCAGGACATGATGAGATTTGATGATTATGTACTAACGTTTCTAATGAAAGTTCTGTCAAGTTTTGTGTGGATGAAGTGTTCGAAGATCGAGGAGGTATCGATATGAGAACAATAAGGAGAGACAAGAGTTCAAGCTTGGGGATGCCCAAGGCATCCCAATTAAAAATTTGAGATTCAAGCGTCTAAGCTTGGGGATGCCTCGGAAGGCATCCCATCTTTCTTCTTCAACAACTATCGGTATGTTTCGGTTTTTTTTTGTTCACATAATATGCGTAAATTCTTGGAGCGTCGTGTGCCTTTTATTTTCCTTTTAGAAATGCACCATGCTGGTATGGGAAAGTCCATGGTTGATTTATAGAACTCTATTTGCACTTCACTTATATATTTTGTTATAGAATGCTTCATGTGCTTCACTTATATCATTTGAAGTTGGATGCCTGTTTCTCTACATATAGAAAACCGTTATTTGTAGAATGCTCTTTTGCTTCACTTATATTTATTAGAGCATGTCCAGATGTTTTGTAGAAAGAATTAAACTCTCATGCTTCACTTATACCTATTTAGAGAGTCAACGGGAATTGGTTATTTAAATGGTTAGTCATAAAATTCTACATAAAACTTGTAGATCACTGAATATGATATTTTTGATTCCCTGCAATAGTTTTGCGACATTAAGATACTAATATGTGGGTGCACTAGTGATGATTGTGGATTAGTAAGAATATTGATGTTAAGGTTTGTGACTCCTGAAGCATGCACGTATAGTCTTTAGTTGTGCGATGAAGTTGGAGCATAATTTATCCTTGATTGAAATCCTTTGTGCTGTTGAATCAGGGGCGCGCGATGGTTAACTCCTCCCAACGTCCTCCCTAGGAGCATGCGAGAGTACTTTGCTTTGAGAGAGCTAATAAAACCTTGCAATAAGTATGTGAGTTCTTTATGACTAATGTGAATCCATGGATATACGCACTCTCACCTTCACATATTTGCTAGCCTCTTCGGTACCGTGCATTGCCCATTCTCACCTCGAGGATCGGTGCAACTTTCGCCGGTGCATCCAAACCCTGTGACATGATACGCTCTGTTGCACATAAGCCTCATTATATCTTCCTCAAAACATCCACCATACCCACCTATCATGACATTTCCATAGCAATTCCGAGATATATTGCCATGCAACTTCCACCGCCAATTCATATGACTTGTGCCTTCATTGTCATATTGCTTTGCATGATCGTAAGCTAGCTAGCATGATATTTCCATGGCTTGTCCTGGTACACTGACAGAGACATTCATATAGAGTCATATCATCCTATCAGTTTTTCATATTGAGTTGTAAGTAAATAAAAGTGTGATGATCATCACTATTAGAGCATTGTCCCAGCGAGGAAAGAATGATGGAGACTATGATTCCCCCACAAGTCGGGATGAGACTCCGGACGAAAAATAAAAATGGGGGAGGCCAAATGAGCCCACCATTAAAAAATGAAAAAAATGAAAAAAATAAATAAATAAATGAGAGAAAATGAGAGAAGGGACTTTGCTACTATCCTTTACCACACTTGTGCCTTAAAGTGGCACCATGTTCTTCATATAGAGAGTCTCTTGTTTTGTCACTTCCATATGCTAGTGGGAATTTTTCATTATAGAACTTGGCTTGTATATTCCGATGACGGGCGTCCTCAAATGCCCGAGGTCTTCATGAGCAAGCAAGTTGGATGCACACCCACTGATACGTCCATTTTACATCATGATTTCCTACTGTTATTTACTTTGTTTTGTTGAATAATAATGCTTTGGGGAGTGATTCTAATGCCTTTTCTCTCATAATATGCAAGGTTTACACAAGGAGGGAGAATACCGGCAGCTGGAATTTTGGACCCAAGAAAAGCACGTTAGAGATACCTATTCTGCACAACTCCAATGAAGCTGAAATTTTACGGAGATTATTTTTGCATTTAATAAAAATACTGCAGCTGAAAACTACCGGAGGGGGCCTCCCAGGTGGGCACAACCCACCAGGGCGCGCCAGGCCCCCCTGGGTGTGCCCTGATGGGTTGTGCTCAGCCTGGCCCACCTCCAGTGCCCATCTTCTGGTATAAGGTCTCTCTTGACCTAGAAAAAAAATCAGAGGAGGACTTTCGGGATGAAGCGCCGCCGTCTTGAGGCGGAACTTGGGCATGAGCACTTTTTCCCTCCGGCGGAGCGATTCCGCCGGGGGAACTTCCCTCCTGGAGGGGAAAATCGAAGCTATTGTCATCACCAACACCCCTCTCATCTTTGGGAGGCCAATCTTCATCAACATCTTCAATAGCACCATCTCCTCTCAAACCCTAGTTCATCTCTTGTGTTCAATCTTTGTACCGGAACCTCATATTGGTACCTGTGGGTGACTAGTAGTGTTGATTACCTTGCGTAGTTGATTACTATATGGTTTATTTGGTGGAAGATTATATGTTCAGATCCATTATGCTATTCAATACTCCTCTGATCATGAGCATGATTATTATTTGTGAGTAGTTACCTTTGTTCTTGAGGTCACGGGAGAAGTCATGTTACGAGTAATCATGTGAATTTGATATGTGTTCGATATTTTGATGACATGTATGTTGTGATTCCCTTAGTGGTGTCATGTGAATGTTGACTACATGACACTTCACCATTCATTGGCCTAAGGGAATGCATTGTGGAGTAGTTATTAGATGATGGGTTGCTAGAGTGACAGAAGCTTAAACCCTAGTTTATGCGCTACTTCGTAAGGGGCTGATTTGGATCCACATGTTTAATGCTATGGTTAGACTTTGTCTTAATACTTTTCTCGTAGTTGCGGATGCTTGCGAGGGGGTTAATCATAAGTAGGTTGTTAGTTCAAGTAATAACAGCACCTTAGCACCGGTCCACCCACATATCAAATTGTCAAAGTAGCGAACACGAATCAAACCAACATGATAAAAGTGACTAGACGAAATTCCCGTGTACCCTCAAGAACACTTTGCCTATTACTAGTGATTGTTCTGGCCTCTCCTTTGCCTCAAAAGGATTGGGCTACCTTTCTGCACCTTGTTTACCATTACCGTTACTTGCTCGTTACCAATTATCTTGCTATCAAACTATCTGTTACCTACAATTTCAGTGCTTGCAGAAATTACCTTGCTGAAAACCGCTTGTCATTTCCTTCTGCTCCTCGTTGGGTTCGACACTCTTACTTATCGAAAGGACTACGATTGATCCCCTATACTTGTGGGTCATCAAGACTCTTTTCTGGCGCCGTTGCCGGGGAGTGAAGCGCTCTTGGTTAGTGGAAATCGGTAAGGAAAAACTTATACTACGTGCTGAAATTTATTGCTACTTGCTACTATGGAGAACAATCCTTTGAGGGGTTTGTTCGGGGTATCTTCACCTCGAACGGAACCACAATTAGTTACCCCTGAACCTACAACACCTACTGAAAATGTCACTTATGAAATTCCTTCGGGTATGCTAAACAACTGCTTGCTAAACCTTATGCAGGAGACGGAACTGAACATCCTGATATGCACCTTTTATATGTGAACGAAATTTGTGGATTATTTAAGCTTGCAGGTTTACCCGGAGATGAAGTTAAGAAGAAGGTTTTCCCATTATCTTTGGAGGGAAAAGCATTGACATGGTATAGGCTATGTGATGATCTTGGATCGTGGAACTGGAATCGTTTGCAATTGGAATTTCAATAAAAGTTTTATCCCATGCATCTAGTTCATCGTGATCGGAATTATATATATAATTTTTGGCCTCATGATGGAGAAAGTATCGCTCTAGCTTGGGGGAGGCTTAAGTCAATGTTATATTCATCCCCCAATCATGACATTCCGAGGGAAGTTATCATTCAGAACTTTTATGCTCGGCTTTCTCATAATGATCAATCCATGCTCGATACTTCTTGTGCTGGTTCTTATATGATGAAGACTATTGAATTCAAGTGGGATCTCTTAGAAAGAATTAAACGCAACTCTGAAGATTGGGAACTCAACGAAGGTAATGAGTCAGGTATAAAGCTTGAATTTGATTGTGTTAAATCTTTTATGAATACCTATACTTTTCACAAGTTTAGCACTAAATATGGACTTGACTCTGAGATACTAGCCTCTTTCTGTGAAGCATTTTCTACTCACGTTGATCTCCCTAAGGAGAAGTGGTTTAAATATCATCCCCCTATTCAAGAAGAAATTAAAGAACCGACCACAGCTAAAGAAGAAACCATCTTTTACAATGTTGATCCAGTTGTGCCTACCGCTTATATTGAAAAACCACCTTTCCCTGTCAGGATAAAGGAACATGCCAAGGTATCAACTGTGGTTCATAAGAGTAATATAAGAGCACCTAAACCCCCTGAGCAAATTAAAGTAGAACCTAGTGTTGCTATGGGCATGTTATCTACTTTTGTGATGAAGCTGCTAGAATTGCTAAACCTGATGAAAAAGATAAACATTGACCCATAGAAGGTTTGCATGTTGTCTCAGTTAAAATAGGAGATCATTGATATCATGGTTTATGTGATTTAGGTGCTAGTGTGAGTGCTATCCCTTTTACCTTATACCAAGAAATTATGGATGAAATAGCACCTGCTGAAATGGAAGATATTGATGTTACTATTAAACTTGCTAATAGAGACACTATCACACCACTTGGGATTATTAGAGTTGTTGAAGTCTTGTGTGGGAAAGTAAAATACCCTACTGATTTTCTAGTCCTTGGTTCCCCACAAGATGACTTTTGTCCCATTATATTTGGTAGAGCTTTCTTGAACACCGTCAATGCTAAGATAGATTGTGAAAAACAAACTGTCGGTGTCAGTTTTGGTAATGTGTCTCATGAGTTTAATTTTTCCAAGTTTAGTAGACAACCCCGTGATAAAGCTTTATCTAGTAAGGATGAAATAATTGGTCTTGCTTCTATTGTTGTGCCTCCTACTGATCTATTAGAACAATATTTGCTCGACCATGAAAATGATATGCATTTGCTTGAAAGAAATGAAATAGATCAAATTTTCTTCGAACAACAACCTCTCTTGAAACACAATTTGCCTATTGAAACTCTTGGAGGTCCACCTCCACCTAAAGGTGATCCTGTGTTTGAATTGAAACAATTGCCTGACACTTTGAAGTATGCTTATCTTGATGAGAAAAAGATATATCCTGTTATCATTAGTGCTAATCTTTCAGAACATGAAGAAGAAAGATTATTAAAAGTTCTAAGGAAGCACCGGGCTGCTATTGGATATACTCTTGATGATCTTAAGGGCATTAGTCCCACTCTATGTCAGCACAAGATTAATATGGAACCTGATGCTAAACCCATTGTTGATCACCAACGGCGATTGAATCCTAAAATGAAAGAAGAGGTAAGAACTGAAATATTAAAGCTTCTGGAAGCAGGTATAATCTGTCCCATAGCTAATAGTAGATGGGTAAGTCCCGTTCATTGTATCCCTAAGAAAGCAGGTATTACCGTTGTTCCCAATGATAAGAATGAACTCATTCCACAAAGAATTGTCACTGGCTATAGAATGGTAATTGATTTTAGGAAATTAAATAAAGCTACTAGGAAAGACCACTACCATCTACCTTTCATTGATCAAATGCTAGAGAGATTATCTAAGCACACACACTTTTGTTTCTTAGATGGATATTCTGGTTTCTCTCAAATACCTGTGTCACAATCTGATCAAGAGAAAACTACCTTTACTTGCCCTTTGGAGCTTATGCTTATAGACGTATGCCTTTTGGTTTATGCAATGCACCTGCTACCTTTCAAAGATGTATGACTGCTATATTCTCTGATTTTTGTGAAAAGATTGTGGAGGTTTTCATGGATGATTTTTCCGCTTACGGAACTTCTTTTGATGATTGCTTAAGCAACCTTGATCGAGTTTTGCAGAGATGTGAACACACTAATCTCGTCTTGAATTGGGAGAAGTGCCACTTTATGGTTAATGAAGGCATTGTCTTGGGGCATAAAATATCTGAACGAGGTATTGAGGTGGATAAAGCTAAAGTGGATGCAATTGAGAAAATGCCATGTCCTAAAGATATTAAAGGTATTCGAAGTTTCCTTGGTCATGCTGGTTTTTATAGGAGGTTCATTAAAGACTTCTCTAAAATTTCTAGGCCTCTTACTAATCTTTTGCAAAAGGATATTCCTTTTGTTTTTGATGATGATTGTTTGGAAGCCTTTGAAACACTCAAGAAAGCCTTAACCTCTGCACCTATCGTACAACCACCTGGTTGGAACTTGCCTTTTGAAATTATGTGTGATGCTAGTGATTATGTTGTTGGTGCTGTCCTAGGACAAAGAGTTGATAAGAAATTGAATGTTATCCATTATGCTAGTAAAACTCTGGACAGTGCCCAACGAAACTATGCTACTACTGAAAAAGAATTTTTAGGAGTTGTGTTTGCTTGTGATAAATTTAGATCCTATATTGTTGACTCCAAAGTTATTCTTCACACCGATCATGCTGCTATAAAATACCTTATGGAAAAGAAAGATGCTAAACCTAGACTCACTAGGTGGGTTCTTTTGCTCCAAGAATTTGACTTACACATCGTTGATAGGAAAGGGGATGAGAACCCCGTAGCTGACAACTTGTCTAGGTTAGAAAATATTCTTGATAACCCACTACCTATTGATGATAGTTTCCCTGACGAACAGCTAGCTGCGATAAGTGTCTCACAACGCACACCTTGGTATGCTGATTATGCTAATTACATTGTCGCTAAATATATACCACCTAGCTTTACATATCAACAAAAGAGAAAAAAAATTCTATGACTTGAGACATTACTTTTGGGATGACCCACATCTTTATAAAGAAGGAGTAGATCGTATTATTAGACGTTGTGTACCTGAGCAAGAACAGGAACAAATCCTATGGAAATGCCATTCCGAAGCTTATGGAGGACATCATGCGGGAGATAGAACTGCTCATAAGGTATTGCAATCTGGTTTTTATTGGCCTACTCTCTTCAAGGATGCCCGTAAGTTTGTCTTGTCTTGTGATGAATGTCAAAGAATTGGTAATATCGGTAAGCGTCAGGAAATGCCTATGAATTATTCACTTGTTGTCGAACCATTTGACGTTTGGGGTTTTGACTATATGGAGCCTTTTCCTTCCTCTAACGGGTACACTCATATTTTAGTTGCGGTTGATTATGTCACTAAATGGGTAGAAGCTATTCCAACTAGTCGTGCTGATCACCACACCTCCATTAAAATGCTTAAAGAGGTTATCTTCCCGAGGTTTGGAGTCCGTAGATATTAAATGACCGATGGTGGTTCACACTTTATTCATGGTGCTTTCCGTAAGATGCTTGCTAAATGTGATGTTAACCATAGAATTGCATCACCCTATCATCCTCAATCTACTGGTCAAGTTGAACTTAGCAATAGAAAAATAAAATTAATATTACAAAAAACTGTCAATAGGTCTCATAAGAATTGGTCTAAGAAATTAGATGATGCACTTTGGGCCTATAGAATAGCCTATAAAAATCCTATGGGTATGTCTCCATATAAAATGGTGTATGGGAAAGCTTGTCATTTGCCTTTAGAACTAGAACACAAAGCATTTTGGGCAATTAAAGAACTCAACTATGATTTCAAACTTGCCGGTGAAAAGAGGCTATTTGATATTAGCTCACTAGTTGAATGGAGAACCCAAGCCTATGAAAATGCCAAGCTATTCAAAGAAAAAGTAAAAAGACGGCATGACAAAAGAATCCAAAAGCGGGAATTCAAAATAGGAGATTATGTTCTTTTGTTCAACTCTCGTCTAAGATTTTTTGTAGGAAAACTTCTCTCAAAATGGGAAGGACCATATATTATCGAAGAGGTTTATCTTTCTGGAGCTATCAAGATTAATAACGCCGAAGGTACTAACCCGAAGGTGGTCAATGGACAAAGAATTAAGCATTATATCTCAGGTATGCCTATTAACGTTGAAAGCAATGTTATCCAAACCATGACACCGGAGGAACACATAAAAGAAACCTTACGGAACACTCCAGAATACTTAAAAATAGGAGGTATGTGATACGGTAAGTAAACGGACTCCGAAAAATCCGCAAAAATATTTTTTGTCAGTTTTGGAATATTTAAGAATTTTGGAAATAAAATAATAATCCGGAAGGTGATCGAGGTGAGCACGATACACCAGGGCGCGCCAGGCACCCCTAGGCGTGCCCTGGTGGGTTGTGCCCACCTCGGATGCCTTCCCGACTCCGTTTTCCTTCCATATACTTGTTTCCCAAGAATAAAAATTCTCTATATATACCCCCGACTGTTTTGACGACCGCATCGTAGAAAAATCCTCTGTTCTTGTTTCGTGCTGTTTCCCTAGCAGATCTAGAAATATGTCGTCTCAAGATTTGGAGGGAGAGAGCCATGTTGATCCCTATGTTCCAGACCCAAAGATCTTTAGGGAAATTTACCCCTATCTATGACCTCGGAGGAGGAAGAAGATGCTACCATGCAGGAAACAAAAGATGACAGCTCTGAGGAAGAGGATGATCCATTGCCTCAACCTGGAGATATGCATGTGGAATTCAAGAAATCAAGCCTCCCTAGCAGATACAAACCTAAGGTCCAATTTATCCCGTATCGTTTTCTGCAGGAAAGCAAGAATGCCCTATGCCAAAGGATATTAAAGCTTGAGTTGGAGAATGATGACCTAAGGGAGGAAAACTTTATGCTTAAATATAAGTTGAAGAAGAAGGCTTCCTCTACACCTCCACCTTCTTAATCACCACCACCAAAGGAGACTTGAGCACACGGGTATGGGCACTCCCCTTGGCTTGAGCCAAGCTTCGGGGAGGTGCCCCGATATCGTATCACCACCACTTTTATTCATCTTTACCTATTTTAGTTCGAATCTCTAGTTTCCCTTTACTTTAGTTGAATAAAAGTTTAGCATGATCTATTCTCGCGTGTTAGTTCCGTGGCCTATCTATCTATGTAATCGAGTGAAATTTATATAATAAAGTTTAGTTTGAGTTTTTGCCTCTCTACTTTCTTGTTGCAATCAAATAAAGAAAAGAAAAACAAATGAAAATAATCATATGATAATCTTATGTTGAGTAATGACATCACATAAGGAAAAGTATAAGTAGTACAATTTATTGGAGGTTGACAAACATAGCATTGGTCAATGATGCAATTCATGAAAGAATTAAAAAGGGAAGAGAAGATTCACATGCAAATACACTATCTTGGACATCTTTTATGATTGTGAGCCCCCATCAAATATTATAAGTCAAAATTGTTGACGTTGGACGAGGAAGACAACGTAATGATTTATGTTTGTTCATATCCACATAGAAGTTATATTGTAAGAGATCCCTTAACATGTGGTGCTTGCCCAATATCTTTGCTAGACAAAAATTCCGCACTAAGTAGAGATACTACTTGTGCATCCAAAAACCCAAACCAAACTCTTTCTTTGAGTGTCCACCATACCTACCTATGGATCGAGAAAGATCCTTCAAGTAAGTTGTCATCGGTGCAACAAGGCAATAAAAATTCCTTCTAAAAGTGTTTTGATCAATTAGTGTAAGAGAAAATTGAGCGTTATACGAACTTATGATGGCAAAGTAATAAAAGTGACGGACTGCATAATACAGGTTGCTATCATAGGTGGCAATATAGCGTGATGTTCTTTTACATTAAGGGATTGGGCATACAAACCAATAAGCACATGACAACCTTTGCTTCCCTCTGCGAAGGGCCTATCTTTTACTTTTATGCACTTACTTTTATGCAAGAGTCAAAGTATTCTTCCCTATTCATTTTTACTTTTTCTTTTGCAAGCATCATGTGGTGAGGAAAGATCTAGGCACATATATCCAGTTGGATATGGGTGAGCATGAGTTATTATTGTTGACATCACCCTTGAGATGAGTGAGTTGGGAGGCAAAACTATAAGCCCCTATCTTCCTACGTGTCCGGTTAAAACTTTTTGTTCATGGGTATGCCGTGAGCGTTAGCAATCATAGAAGACTAAATGATGGTTGAGTATGTGGACTTGCCAAAAGGCTCCGACGTGAGACCCTTGCTGAAAATATGATGAATTGTAGTTGCAAAGTTGACTGAGAACAAAGTTTGTTGGTTCCCAATAAGGTTTATGCTTCATACTTCTATGTTGTGATGAATTGTTACTTGTTCATGAGAAGCCTTATGATAAAAATGTATTGAAATAAGTTCTTATGTTAGAGTTTGTTGCTGTTATGTTAATAAGCATGATGCTTCTATGTCCGTATTTTTGTTTTTATCGACACCTCTCTCTCAAACCATGTGGACATGCTTTTCAATATCGGCTTTCGCTTGAGGACAAGCGAGGTCTAAGCTTGGGGGAGTTGATACGTCCATTTTGCATCATGATTTCCTACTATTATTTACTTTGTTTTCTTGAATAATAATGCTTTCGGGAGTGATTCTAATGCCTTTTCTCTCATAATATGCAAGGTTTACACAACGAGGGAGAATACCGGCAGTTAGAATTCTGGACCCAAGAAAAGCACGTCAGAGATACATATTCTGCACAACTCCAATGAAGCTGAAATTTATGGAGATTATTTTTGCATTTAATAAAAAATACTGGAGCTGAAAACTACCGGAGGGGGCCTCCCAGGTGGGCACAACCCACCAGGGCGCGCCAGGCCCCCCTGGGCGCGCCCTAATGGGTTGTGCTCAGCCTGGCCCACCGCCGGTGCCCATCTTCTGGTATAAGGTCTCTCTTGACCTAGAAAAATCAAAGGAGGACTTTCGGGACGAAGCGCCGCCGCCTCGAGGTGGAACTTGGGCAGGAGCACTTTGCCCTCCGCCGGAGCGATTCCGCCGGGGGAACTTCCCTCCCGGAGGGGAAATCGAAGCTATCGTTGTCACCAACACCCCTCTCATCTTTGGGAGACCAATCTTCATCAAGATCTTCAACAGCACCATCTCTTCTCAAACTCTAGTTCGTCTCTTGTGTTCAATCTTTGTATCGGAACCTCAGATTGGTACATGTGGGTGACTAGTAGTGTTGATTACCTTGCGTAGTTGATTACTATATGGTTTATTTGATGGAAGATTATATGTTCAGATCCATTATGCTATTCAATACTCCTCTGATCTTGAGCATGATTATTATTTGTGAGTAGTTACCTTTGTTCTTGAGGTCACGGGAGAAGTCATGTTGCGAGTAATCATGTGAATTTGATATGTGTTCGATATTTTGATGATATGTATGTTGTGATTCTCTTAGTGGTGTCATGTGAACGTTGACTACATGACACTTCACCATTCATGGGCCTAAGGGAATGCATTGTGGAGTAGTTATTAGATGATGGGTTGCTAGAGTGACAGAAGCTTAAACCCTAGTTTATGCGCTACTTCGTAAGGGGCTGATTTGGATCCACATGTTTAATGCTATGGTTAGACTTTGTCTTAATACTTTTCTCGTAGTTGCGGATGCTTGCGAGGAGGTTAATCATAAGTAGGTTGTTAGTTCAAGTAATAACAGCACCTTAGCACCGGTCCACCCACATATCAAATTGTCAAAGTAGCGAACACGAATCAAACCAACATGATAAAAGTCAGTAGACGAAATTCCCGTGTACCCTCAAGAACACTTTGCCTATTACTAGTGATTGTTCTGGCCTCTCCTTTTCCTCAAAAGGTCTGGGCTACCTTGCTGCACCTTGTTTACCGTTATCGTTACTTGCTCGTTACCAATTATCATGCTATCAAACTATCTGTTACCTATAATTTCAGTGCTTGTAGAAATTACCTTGCTGAAAATCGCTTGTTATTTCCTTCTGCTCCTCGTTGGGTTCGACACTCTTACTTATCGAAAGGACTACGATTGATCCCCTATACTTGTGGGTCATCACCCACTTAGCTTTTCAGTCAAGCTTTCATACACGTATAGCTCTAGTGCTTCCGTTGCATGGCAATCCCTACTCCTCGCATTGATATCTATTGATGGGCATCTCCATAGCCCGTTGATACGCCTAGTTGATGCGAGACTTTCTTCTCCATTTCCACCTTTTGAAACCTACCACCATATTCTATTCCACCTTTATGCTATATCCATGGTTCACGCTCATATATTACGTGAGTAATACAAAGCTGAAGCGCGTGAAAAAGTATGATCCAATTGCTTGGTTTGACACCGGGGTGCTCATGATTTATACTTTATGCTAGGAAGACCAAGCATGACAGGCTATATGATTTTTTAGGGATAGCACTCTTTGGCATTGTTATTTTAAAAGGACATGATTGTTGCTAGTAAACCTAAGTATGGATGTCTTTTTGTCAAACTATTGCTTTGAATCACTTTTATCTTAATATTCATGTCATGATTAGACATTTGTTCAAGATTATGTTACGTCCGGAACGGGATTTCAGAGCAGAACATTACTCTTGGCCGTCCGGAGTGCCTCCACGTCCAACGCCTGCCCCGGCGGCGCGCAGGACATGGACAACTATCGACGGAGTCAGGCGAACAAGAGAACAAACAATAGGGGATTTTTCCCGGTCCCTTGCTACGACATCAAACAGCTGACTTTTTGAGATGGACGTGCAGCACTGACGGCAAGGAAACGTTCGCCTTGACAGGATATGCTCCCCTAAATTTCAGTTTGCAGAACTAGTCAGTCTATTCTACCCCAGCTGTTATAAAAAGAAAAGTCTATTCTACCCCAGCTGGAATTTCGTAGCGGGACGCGTTGACGTGCGCTCATGGCGCTGGCTAAACGGCCTTGGAGGGCGCGGCACTCTCGCGCACCTGGGGTCAACGCTCAACAGCCAGCCGGGCCATGTAGTTTATATCTACTGTAGTACGTAGTACGATTCTAGTAGACAGGAATTTCGCAACAGATCGAACAAGTAGCGGCGCCATTCCCCGTGCATATGGCGTCATCGGCCAGGCATCGTCGGCGGGGCAAGAACAAGCCCAAAAAGAAGAAGAAAATGGCCGGACCAACGACCGTGCAGGACCTCCCCGACCATCTCTTCGAGCTCATCCTCGTCCGCCTCGGCCCGTCCCCGTGCCTCGTCCGCGCCGCGGCCACGTGCAAGCGGTGGTGCCGTGTGGTCACGAACCCCGGCTTCCTCGCCCGCTTCGGCCCGCAGGCGCCGCACGTCGGCGACTACCACACCGACCAAGACGGCGAACCCCTTTTTGTCCCTTCCTCGCCGGTCGTCGTTGACGGCAGGCGCTTCTCCCTCGACTTCCTCCCGGACAGAGGATCATGGGACATCGCGGACAGCCGCGGCAGCCTTCTCCTCCTATGCGACGGCTACGATCTTATCGTCTGCGAGCCGCTCACCGGGCTCTACCAGGGGATCCTCTGGCCGGCGGATCGGTGGAGAACCTCCAGGCTTGGCGTGTTCCTGCTTGACGGCGACGATGCGGACCGCCGCGTCAGCATGTCCAACTTCAGGGTCCTCGCTGCCGTCGATAAAACCGTTGCATGCATCTTCTCCACCGGCAGCGACGGCGGTTGGCGCCTTGTGTCCAGTGCGATCACCAGCGACATCCAGCTCCCATCAACGCTCAGCCACAAAAATTTCGTCGGGCATGCAAATGGCACCATATATTGGGGAATCGATGGAATTGACACCGCCGTGCTTGTTCTTGACGAGTCCACGGCGGAGTTCTCCATCGCCGAATTCCCGGAGACTGTCTGGTGGCCATTCCACAAAGGGACCAATCGGGTTGTGAGCGGCGAGGACGGCGTGCTGTACGTCATCCGCCTGATAAACTACGAGCTCAAGGTCTTTGCACGGCGGCATCCAGACAATGACGACGATGAGTGGTTGCTAGAGATGCAACTGAGGTTGCCGGAGGCCACCCTTGGGCTGCCGGGGCGCAAAGAGAGCTTTTTCCAGCAAGAAGCCAAGATTGTCTCCGCGAATACTAGATACGTCCTACTGACACCGAGCGAGGAGAGGTGGCTGTTCTCCGTTGAGCTCGATACGATGCGAGTAGAGCGCAATCACGAGAGGAACAAGTACGCCGGAGCAGCTCACCCGTACAAGTTGCCGTGGCCGCCGTCCTTGGCTGATCATAGCAGGCAGAGGAGGCGACGACGCCTCTAATCGTGCATCAAGTACGGCGGGCATGGCGGCCATACTGATCATAGCAAAAATGAGGTTGATGATGCCCTGATTGTGTATCAAATTTGATTGTCCGTTTCTCTGTACCATGAACAGATTGTAGTTTTCCTGGGGACAAAAAAACAAATGATAAGGGCCGAACGTCAGATTTTAAGCAAATCGGCCCGAATGCTGCATGCAGCATTGGATCGTATTCACAAATCTTGGCGCGGGTGGAGTGCCACTCACACGTTCCAAGCGTTCGGTTTGACTGGCACACTCGCTATCTCTTCTTCCACCCGTGCTTCCTCCTGATCCCCACTTTCTCTCTTTCTCAAAGCGTGCAAGGGGCGGCTCTCTTCTTCCACCCGTGCTTCCTCCTGAATCCACCTTTCTCTCTTCCTCAAAGCATGCAAGGGGCGGCTCCGGCGACGTGTGCTGGCGGTGTGGAGCTCCCGACGACGGGGAGCACGGTGGCGGCAGACATGGCCATGGCATCCTCCACCTCCCACCCCCAATCCGCTCTCGCTCCAGGGAGGCCCATCGAGACGCGCCCGACAGTGGATCCCTCCCCCGCCGCATCCAATGGGTCGGCCGCCGCTACCTGTGCTCCGGCAGACGGCAGTCCCACATCTCCTCTGTGTCAGCGACCTGCCAAGAGGGACAGCATCGACCCCAGGCCCAGGAAGGAGGAGCACCGAACCCAGCCGGCCAAGAAGGGAGAGAAGGCCCAACCACAGGTTAACTGGACCCCAGTGGGTGTCATACATGTTTGAGCCCAAGATGCTAGAGCAAGAGAGCGTATAAGGCATGAGAGAGTAGGTGAGAACCATCCCGGCTAGGATCAAGACGGCGGCGGCTGTATGCGTGTGTGTGACCAGTGTATCCCCTAGCTGTAACCTAATTCCCCTTTCTTCTTCCCCCGATTGTACTCCAAGAGATTGAGATCCACCATAATCGAGAGAACACCTAGTGTGCCCCTTACACTCTGGTCGCACCAACAAATTTCCCCCGCAGGATTCACATGCTAGATCTAGGTTTCTCCTTCGAGGAATTCATTGACGGCAATAAGCACCACAGGGGTCGCCGTTGATGGTGTCCTGAACTAGGGGATACTCACCACGTCGTCTCCCGACCAGGTGATTGGGCCGAGGACCCTCATGGCGGTTCACTAATGGGCTTCTCCGGGTATCCTATGACGTATACTAGGGAGATTTCACAAGACTTGACGCACAAGCCGAAGACTCCTCTCCACCGATGTATACGACCAGGACTCTTGTTATCCTAAGCCTCCGGTACATTATATAAGCCGAGGTCACGTTAGTCGATAGACCCAAACCTAGGTAAATTCCCATGTCCACGTTACCATCGCTCCAAGACGCCTAGCTTAGGACCCCTACCGCGAAATATGTCGGATTTAGCATCGACCTTGGTGGCCCATACAAGTCTTTGTTGGTAGTCGTCGCGGTGTGATGAGAATTCAGATCGGCTCCAACACGATCTACGCGCCGGAACCAAGCTTCATTGTCAACGTCGACATCTTCGTCACCGGCTCGACTGGTCACCTCGGCCAGGCCGAGGACAACACCCCATGCCGGATCATCAATATTGGGCGGGTTTATTCATCAACATCAACTCCGCTCTCAACTGAGGTCATGGAGGAATTCGTGCATGGAGCTCGAGGACTCAATGTCAACACTGCCCTCGCGCGATCTTGTAGTTTTTTCTGGACAACGGATTCATGTTGGCCATCCCCGCCTCCTCAATCGTAGTTTTGACAATTTCTTCTGTGGAATTGTGAGGAATTGAGACTACAACAACCCTCCAAAATTCCATCGCATTCTGATGGAGGAATCTCCGGCAATCTCCGATATACCGAAACCCTGTCGAAGCTGTACGGGAATTTGGACAAGTTTGGGGCGAAGAGTCCTGAGGCCAGCTTGGACATCTTCTGGAAGATCCAACCGTGAATCAGCTGCGGAATTCCCATATCGACAATCCCTCAAAATTTCACGTCGATCCGACCGTTCAAACTACGGGAAACGTCCGAGGGGTGCAATTTTCGGATCTATTTTCTGCGCAAAAAGGAATCCGACCCTAGTTCATCTTTTCATGAACGAGATATCAAACGTCCTTTTTGAAGGAATTTTTTAAGGTATTGTGTTTTAATCTTAAATATATGCCTACAATTTTGATCCTTTTCAGAGGTGCTTTCCACCGTCACGCCGATGTCAAGCCGGTCCGACTTCATTTCTCCATGAATGCCGACATGCACTGGACAGATTGTCGCTTCTTCAAACCGACATCAATCACATCAGATCATCACCTCGGCGAGCCGACCAAGGGTTCGACATCGCGAAGGATAAATCATCAAGACAACATCACCGCAACACGGATTGCACAGGGCCGACACGCCGGCATCACCGCGCGGTCACTTCACCAAGCCAGCATCGACCGCGTCACAAATTCCAACCTCCGTCGGCATCGCCGCGCCATCGCTTCTTCAAGTCGACGTCCACCATGCCGACCTGCTTCAACACGTCGGCTGACGTGGGAGCTCCGACGTCACTTCACTTACCTGCTCCATTACCTCGGCTAGACTGGGGGCTTCGGCATCGCTTTGTCGACATGCCGGGAACTTCATCATCGCCCCGCCGACCAACTTCGTCTTAACAACTGGGTCGGTGACTTCGCCTCACCACATCGACCACGCGGCATCGCCACTTCGTCAAGCCGAGCTCCTCCTCAGTAACCTCAGGACGGGTTTGGGGGCTGGGACCTCGGTTAACCCGAGGACTACGCACCATGTCGGATCTGTCAAAGTTGCATGGCATCCTTGTCCCGCGCAATCTCGGACCGTGTGATCAACATCGGAAGCATTAACCTGCCAAGTCGCTTTCGTGCTCAACTTTTGTCAAATTTTTATTTTTGATCGGTTCAACCAAGCGTTATGTTTTTGTTAAAGAAAAAGGACGTTTGTTAAAAACATTGTTTGATAAAAACTTTGTTTGTTAAAAGCAACTATATTTTCCCAAATTAACTCGGGCCTCTTAAAATAATATGTGTTGTTTTTAAATATCTTCTTATAAGCCGTTGCAAAGTCTTTTTCTTCTACTCCTTTTTCAAGTCGAATGTGTGGTAAAATAGTCGGATAGCCTGGTTTCTCTCTAAAGTTGTTCCAGTTTATTTCGCAAAACTAGCGTGGCAAGCACTCCGCCTTTGGGAAAAGGAGGTTGAAGCCGACGGCTAACCCACTTAAAGTGTAGAAATCAGATGTGTCATGTTAAAGTACGATGGAAGCGCAAATTAATTTTAAGACCACTTTTGAATTGACACAAAAATACTTGATTCAATTTAGACGTAAAGTTTTTACGTAAGTTTTTTGGTTTTTTCGAGCATAACTCTCGCAATACAACGCCAGCCGCCTTTAAAGCATCGACAATATTAACGGGGGGCTACGACTAGAGCCAAACCCATCAAACGCCAAAGTACTCCATGGAGTACTCGACAAAACTAGCTCGGTCCTTCGCATTATATGCATAAATTTCGAGTTGTGTCTTTGGTAAATAGTTGGATTGCCCGGCTCCTGTGCTTGCCCCATACGTTTCCGCTTTGTTTGGCTAAGGGGTAAAGGAAGAACCACTATGATTGTCACTTCGATTTAATTGGTTAAGTGCCTCAATTGAAGAAAATCGAAAGATGAGTGTCACAACTAGCGTAAATTGGTCAGCGAACCGCAGGCGGTGTTAAAACAAATATAGCCAATCGAGGTTATCCGAGTAAAAGGAAGGGCCTCCTTTTTCTTGAAAAGGCCAAGTTGTGGGTGGTTCAACCTCGGCTATCCGAGGACTCGACATATACCGGGGGCTATTAAGTTGCCCCCAAACATACACTCCTGCGACTAAGTGTGTGTTTTAGCCTCATCGTCCGATTGCCTTGTTTCTTCTGGTAAAACCGTATCCAGGCACCGAGATGTTGACTAAGGGTTATATATCAGTAAGAAACACCTTGAAGGTGTAATGGATTAGGGGGTCCCGGCCGAGCTGGTCTAGTCCATGGGCCGGGCTGATGGCCTGTCAAGAAGGAAGGACTCCGGAGGCCTTTAACCTGTGGCGTAAGCACATCGGACTTCGCACATAAAAGGTGAACGTTCCCTATCGGAACCACATGGCTTTCTTGTGAGAATCTCCGGTTTGTAAGAGGCTTGTGCCAAAACTTGCCCAAAATTGGCAATTTTTTTATCACAACACACAACATGCAAGGTCGTGACACCATGCCCAAGTTTCATGAATTTTTGACGAGGTTTCGATTTACAGGAATTTAGAAACCAAGTTTCCCAATGTTTGCGGCCGAGCCAAGACACTAAGATGTTTGAAATTCGTTCCCATTTCTTGCGTGGGACATAAACATGCATCCAGGGAAATGTATATGATTTTTTAACCTATTTTCATGCGCTAGACCTTGTGGTTGTAGTTCAAATTTGAATTATGCACATTAAATGCCTAGAAAACTCAGTTAATGTATTAAAAAGGCCAAACGAACCCTGGAAAATTCCATAGTTTAGCGCGACAGTCATGTTGCTCTATGGTGACTCTAGAAATAAATTCAAGGCGAGAAGAGACGATGGATGTTGTTTCGCACATAAAAGGTGAACGTTCCCTATCAGAACCACATGACTTCTTGTTAGAATCTTTAGTTCGTAAGAGGTTTGTGCCAAATCTTGTCCCAAATTGGGCAATTCTTTTACCACAACACACATGAGCCATGACATGACACCATGCATAGTTTCATGAACTTCTGACGATATTTGGATTTACTGGAATTTGAAAACAGGGATTCTCAATGTCTATGGCCGAGCCAAAATACCGAGAGGTTTGAACTTCATTTCCGTTCCTTGCATGGGACCAAAACATGTATGCAATGACACATATATGATTTTTCAAGGGTTAATTTGATAAATGCCACGCCAATTCTAGCGATTCCGAGAAATGCCACTGCAATTTCCATACTTTGAAAAATGCCATTTCGAGTGGCATTTTTTAAAGTTTGTAGTGGCGTTTTTCAAAGTTAGCAAAATTTACAGTGGCATTTTTCAAAGTTTGAAAATTGCAGTGACGTTTTTCGGAATCGCTAGAATTCAAGTGGCATTTATCAAATTAACCCATTTTTTAACCCATTCAGGTCCACTCTAACACGTGCTTAACTGCAGTTCATATTTGAACTATGCACATGAAATGTTTAAACATGCCTAAAACAACACTGAATAATTCCATATTTTAACAGACACTCTGATAGTTGCACGTTCACTGCAAATAAATGTTATTGCAATCCAAACACCTTCAATTGTCGATGTTACCACATTTTTCATTTCAAAACAATATTAAAATCAAGTACATCACAAACAGTTCTTGATCACGAAACTTGTGTGATGTGGTATAAAATATCTTGAGCCAATCCTCATATATGGCTTACGCCAGAAGCTTCATCAGCTTCAGTCCACCGCCGGCGTATCAACCACACAGGCACACTTACTCCCCAAGACCACTGTACTGTTCAAACATCGCCGATGAAAGATGGGGACGTGGATCCGCGTCGTGAAGGCAACTTCTGCGACCCACTCCGGCCCAAGTGCGGCCGCATCAGCCATGAACACGCTCACTGTTGGGGAACGTTGCATGGGAAACAAAAATTTTCCTACGCACACACAAGATCTATCCATGGTGATGAGCATCTACGAGAGGGAGAGTGAATCTACATACCCTTGTAGATCGCTAAGCGGAAGCGTTAAGAAATGCGGTTGATGTAGTCGAACGTCTCCGCGATCCAAATCGCAAGTCGTCCCTCGAACCGATCACGAACTAGTGCCGAACGGACGGCACCTCCGCGTTCAACACACGTACGGCTTGATGACGCCTTCACCTCCTCGATCCAGCGAGCGATGGTGAAGTAGTAGATGAGTTCCGGCAGCACGACGGCGTGCTGATGGTGGTGAGGAACAATCTCTGCAGGGCTTCGCCAAGCGCTACGGAGATTATGACGTAGGAACTAGAGGGTTAGGGTTGCCGCACACGGCTTGGGGAAATCTTGATGTATCCCGGGTGCTAGCCCTGCCCCTCTATTTATATGTTGAGCCCTGGGGTCGAAACTTGGAGAAAGAGCCTCCTCAAAGTCGGTTTGGCCCGCAAGGCAAGAGTCCTGCTCGGACTCCAGGACCAGACGCCAGGGTCCTCGGCGTCTGGCCCCAGACGCCAGGGTCCCTGGCGTCTGGCCCCTGGCCTCCGCAAAACTTCCTTTTGCACCTTCCTAAAGCCTCGTGGGCTTTACCCCTTGGCCCAAATAAAGTGTTCTCGTACCCGAACATTTCGGGAAACATCCGGAACCCCTTCCGGTGAATTCCGGAACCCTTCCGGAGACCAAACACTATTATCCCATATATCAATCTTTACCTCCGGACTATTCCAGAGCTCCTCGTCATGTCCGGGATCTCATCCGGGACTCCGAACAACTTTCGGTCACCAACATAACAACTCAACTATACTTATATCGTCACCAAACGTTAAGTGTGTAGACCCTGCGGGTTCGAGAACTATGCAGACATGACCGAGACACCTCTACGGCCAATAACCAATAGCGGGACCTGGATGCCCATATTGGCTCCTACATATTCTACGAAGATCTTTATCGGTCGAACCTCTATGTCAAGGATTCAGTTAATCCCGTATGCTGTTCCCTTTGTTCTTCGGTATGTTACTTGCCCGAGATTCGATCGTCGGTATCTCTATACCTAGTTCAATCTCGTTACCGGCAAGTCTCTTTACTCGTTCCGTAATACAAGATCTCGTGGCTAACACTTTAGTCACATTGCTTGCAAGGCTCATTGTGATGTTGTATTACCGAGTGGGCCCTGAGATACCTCTCCGTCACACGGAGTAACAAATCCCAGTCTTGATCCATGCCAACCCAACAGACATCCTCGGAGATACCTGTAGAGCACCTTTATAGTCACCCAATTACGTTGCGACGTTTGATACACACAAGGTACTCCTCCGATGTCAGGGAGTTGCATGATCTCATGGTCATAGGAACAGATACTTGACATGCAGAAAACAATAGCAATAAACTAACACGATCATATGCTACATTTACATTTTGGGTCTTGTCCATCACATCATTCTCCTAATGATGTGATCCCGTTATCAAATGACATATCATGTCCATGGCTAGGAAACCTTCACCATCTTTTGATCAATGAGCTAGTTAACTAGAGGCATACTAGGGACACAGTGTTGTCTATGTACCCACACATGTATTTGAGTTTCCAATCAATACAATTATAGCATTGATAATAAACGATTATCACGAACAAGGAAATATGATAATAACTAAATTATTATTGCCTCTAGGGCATATTTCCAACAGTCTCCCACTTGCACTAGAGTCAATAATCTAGTTCACATCACCATGTGATTTACATTGTTCTAACACCCAATGAGTTCTGGGGTTCGATCATGCTTTGCATGTGAGAGAGGTCTTTAGTCAACGGGTCTGTGACATTCAGATCCGTGTGTACTTTGCAAATCTCTATGTCATACTGTAGACACTTCTACCACACTCCACTTGGAGCTATTTCAAATGGCTGCTCCACTATATGTATCCTGACTGCTACTCAGAGTCGTCCGGATAGGTGTCAAAGCTTGCATCGACGTAACCCTTTACGACGAACTCTTCATCACCTCCATAATTGAGAAATATTTCCTTAGTCCTCTAGTTACTAAGGATAATCTTGACCGCTGTCTAGTGATCCACTCCTGGATCACTCTTGTACCCCTTGACAGAATCATGGCAAGGCACACATCAGGTGCGGTACACAGCATGGCATACTATACAGAGCCTATGGATAAGGCATAGGGGATGACCTTTGTCCTTTCTCTTTCTTCTGCCATGGTCGAGCTTTGAGTCTCACTCAACTCCACACCTTACAAATCAGACAAGAACTCTTTCTTTGACTGATCCATTTTGAACTCTTTCAAAATCTTGTCAAGGTATGTACTCATTGAAAGTCTTATCAGACGTCTTGATCTATCTCTATAGATCTTGATGCCCAATATTTAAGTAGCTTCATTCCAGGTCTTCCTTTGAAAAACTCCTTTCAAACGACCCTTTATGCTTTCCAGAAATTCTACATTATTTCCGATCAACAATATGTCAACCACATATACTTATCAGAAATTCTATAGTGCTCCCACTCACTCTATTGTAAATACAAGTTTCTCATAAACTTTGTATAGACATAAAAACTTTGATCACCTCATCAAAGTGTATATTCCAACTCCGAGATGCTTGCTCCAGTCCATAGAAGGATCGCTGGAGTTTGCATACATTTTAGCATCCTTAGGACTGACAAAACCTTCCGGTTGTATCACATACAACCTTTCCTTACGGATACCGTTAAGGAAACGATGTTTTGACATCCATCTGCCAGATTTCATAATTGAAAAATGCAGCAACTGCTAACATGATTCCAACAGACTTTAGCATCGCTACGGGTGAGAAAGTCTCATCGTAGTCAACTCCTTGAACTTGTGAAAAACCCTTTGCCACAAGTCGACCTTTATAGACGGTGACATTACCGTCCACGTCCGTCTTCCTCTTAAAAAATCCATTTGTTCTGAATGGCCTTACGCCCTTCAGGTAATACTTCCAAAGCCCATACTTTGTTTTCTTACATGGATCCCATCTCGGATTTCATGGCCTCTAACCATTTCTCGGAATCCGGGCCCATCATCGCTTCTCCATAGCTCGTAGGTTCATCGTTGTTCAACAACATGACCTCTAAGACAGGGTTGCCGTACCACTCAGGAGCAGTACGCGTCCTTGTCGACCCACGAGGTTCGATAGTAACTTGATCCGAAGTTTCATGATCATCATCATTAACTTCCTCTTCAACTAACGTAGGCTCCACAGAAACAACTTTCTGCGCTGCGCTACTCTTTGGTTGAAACAAAGGTTCAACAACCTCATCAAGTTCTATCTTCCTCCCACTCAATCTTTCGAAAGAAACTTTTTCTCGAGAAAGGACCCGTTTTAGCAACAAACACTTTGTGCTTGGATCTGAGATAGAAGGTTCACCCAACTGTTACGTTAGGGTATTCTATGAAGATGCATTTGTCCACTTTGGGTTCGATCTCATTAGGTGAAAACCCTTTTTCACATAAGCGTCGCAGCCCCAAACATTAAAAAATGACAGCTTAGGTTTCCGCCAAACCAAAATTCATACGGTGTCATCTCAACGGACTTATGGTGCCCCTTTTAAAGTGAATGTGGTTGTCTCTAATGCAAAACCCTAAAACGATAGTGGTAAATCGATAAGAGACATCATAGTTCGCACCATATCTAATAGAGCACAACTACGACGTTCGGACACACCATCACACTATGGTGTTCCAGGTGGCGTGAGTTGTGAAACAACTTCCACATTGTCTTAAGTTATATACCAAACTCGTAACTCAGATATTTACCTCCACGATCATATCGTAGACATTTTATCTTCTTGTCACGATGATCTCAAACTTCACTCTGAACTTTTCAAACGATTCAGACTTGTGTTTCATTAAGTAAATATACACTATATCTACTCAAATCATCAGTGAAGGTAAGAAAATAACGATATCCACCGCCCACTACAAAACTCACTGGACCGCATACATCAACATGTATCATTTCCAATAAGTCAATTGCCCGCTCCATCATACCGGAAAACGGGGTTTTAGTCATCTTGCCCATGAGGCATGGTCCGCACACGGCTTGGGGAAATCTTGATGTATCCCGGGTGCTAGCCCTGCCCCTCTATTTATAGGTTGAGCCCTGGGGTCGAAACTTGGAGAAAGAGCCTCCTCAAAGTCGGTTTGGCCCACAAGGCAAGAGTCCTACTCGGACTCCAGGACCAGACGCCAGGGTCCTCGGCGTCTGGCCCCTGGCCTCCGCAAAACTTCCTTTTGCACCTTCCTAAAGCCTCGTGGGCTTTACCCCTTGGCCCAAATAAAGTGTTCTCGTACCCGAACATTTCGGGAAACATCCGGAACCCCTTCCGGTGAATTCCGGAACCCTTCCGGAGACCAAACACTATTATCCCATATATCAATCTTTACCTCCGGACTATTCCAGAGCTCCTCGTCATGTCCGGGATCTCATCCGGGACTCCGAACAACTTTCGGTCACCAACATAACAACTCAACTATACTTATATCGTCACCAAACGTTAAGTGTGTAGACCCTGCGGGTTCGAGAACTATGCAGACATGACCGAGACACCTCTACGGTCAATAACCAATAGCGGGACCTGGATGCCCATATTGGCTCCTACATATTCTACGAAGATCTTTATCGGTCGAACCTCTATGTCAAGGATTCAGTTAATCCCGTATGCTGTTCCCTTTGTTCTTCGGTATGTTACTTGCCCGAGATTCGATCGTCGGTATCTCTATACCTAGTTCAATCTCGTTACCGGCAAGTCTCTTTACTCGTTCCGTAATACAAGATCTCGTGGCTAACAGTTTAGTCACATTGCTTGCAAGGCTCATGGTGATGTTGTATTACCGAGTGGGCCCTGAGATACCTCTCCGTCACACGGAGTAACAAATCCCAGTCTTGATCCATGCCAACCCAACAGACATCCTCGGAGATACCTATAGAGCACCTTTATAGTCACCCAGTTACGTTGCGACGTTTGATACACACAAGGTACTCCTCCGATGTCAGGGAGTTGCATGATCTCATGGTCATAGGAACAGATACTTGACATGCAGAAAACAATAGCAATAAACTGACACGATCATATGCTACGTTTACAGTTTGGGTCTTGTCCATCACATCATTCTCCTAATGATGTGATCCCGTTATCAAATGACATCTCATGTCCATGGCTAGGAAACCTTCACCATCTTTTGATCAACGAGCTAGTTAACTAGAGGCATACTAGGGACACAGTGTTGTCTATGTACCTACACATGTATTTGAGTTTCCAATCAATACAATTATAGCATGGATAATAAACGATTATCACGAACAAGGAAATATGATAATAACTAAATTATTATTGCCTCTAGGGCATATTTCCAACACTCACAACATCCTTGAGCGCGGCCGCAATCTCCGATAGGGCGGCTGCAGCCGCCGAAAGGGCTTCTGCTGCAACTGAGATGGCAGCAGCAACATCCGCGACCAGGAGAGAAAATGGCGAGAATGGCACAACATCTGTCCGTTCCTCGGCGGCCCCCGTAGCCCTGATGACGACTGCCCACGCTTATGCCGAGGCCGCCCATGCCCAGCTCGTGTCGGTCACTGCACAAATAGCAGAGACCTTCTCCGACACCGGTCGACAACCTATGTCCGAAGAGTTGGCAACCGCCGAGAGCGCTCGGGCAGCCGTCCATTCGTCGGCAGCCTCCCTAGCCGAGATGGAGGCAGTCAACGCTCGGACAGCGGCTGCCCACACCTGGCTCGTGGTGGCCTTTTCCAAAGAGATGGCGGATGCAGACTTCAAGATGCTTGAGGAGTATGTGGCGACGGATGCCATGGAGCCCCTTCCCCTGGAGGTCGTCGACCGCGAGCTGGTCATGGAGGATGCGGCGGAGATCGACGAGCATACTGCAGAACATTAGTCTTTCTTTAGAGCGCCGGTCTTTTGTTAGAGTAATGTTTAGGTCAACTAGCTCTGTTTAATTGCTCGATTAAGTAAGTGTGGGCTGTGGTGTAGGCTCTTTAATTTATGTAGTACGCAAATTAGCAATTGATGTTAAATTATGCAACGACGTTGATGACCAATGTAACCAAGAAAATCCGGACAAAACTTTACCGCCATATCCCCATTCCGTCTTCCAAATGAAAATGGAATTCAAGTACATCACACACAATTTATTGGCACAAATCGTGTGCAATGTAGTATCCAATCTTACGTCGGAACCTTGGACACAAAAATTTGATCGTTCAAGACCATCGCACACAGGGTAAAGTTCAGCCTTCGTTTGTGATGTATAGATATCGCAAACAGTTCTGAAGAATTTGCATGTTCAAGCTCATCACACACGGGGTAAAGTACAGGCTTCGTTTGTGATGTATAGATATCGCACACAGTTCTGAATAAGGGACTGTGTCCGATGGCACTTTCCGCGCCAGTTTTCCGCTGCACCGAATGGAAATTATGGGCTACCGCGGAAATATCTACCTCCCTAACCCCGGCACCAATCTTACGTCAAAAGCTTGGACACAAAAATTTGCAGGTTCAAGCTCATCGCACATGGGGTAAAGTTCAGGCTTCATTTCTGATGTATAGATATCGCAAACTATTTTGAATAATTTGCGCGTTCAAGCTCATCACACACGGGGTAAAGTACATTCTTCGTTTGTGATGTATAGATATCACACACAGTTCTGAATAAGGGACAGATACGTCTCCGTCGTATCTATAATTTTAGATTGTTTCATGCCAATATTATACAACTTTCACATATTTTTGGCAACATTTTATATGATTTATTGGACTAACATATTGATCCAGTGCCCAGTGCGAGTTCAGGTTTGTTGCATGTTTTTGTTTTGCGGAATATCCATATCAAACGAAGACCAAACGCGATAAAAATTTACGGAGAATTATTTTGGAATATATGTGAGTTATGGGAGTTGGAATCAACGCAAAAGGAGGCCTACAGCCCCCACAAGACACCAGGGCGCGCCCCAGGGCCCAGGCGCACCATGGTGGGTTGTGGTCACCTCATAAGTCGGTTGGAGGTCTACTTTGGGCCCAAGGATGCTTATATTCAGAAAAAAAATCGTGTTAAAATCTCAGCTCAATCGGAGTTACGGATCTCCAGGAATATAAGAAACGGTTTTCGGCCAGAAAACAGGAACGCGAAACAGAAGAGAACAGAGAGGGAGATCCAATCTCGGAGGGGCTCCTGCCCCTCCGCCGCCACGGAGGACATAGACCAGAGGGGGAACTCTCCTCCCATCTAGGGGGGAGGCCAAGGAAGAAGAAGAAGTCGGGGGGCTCTCTCCCCCTCTCTCCCGGTGGCACCGGAACACCGCTGGGGCAATCATCGTGACGGTGATCTACACCAACAACTTCGCCGCCATCAACACCAACTCTCTCTCCCCCTCTATACAGCGGTGTAACACCTCTCTTTCCCACTGATTTCTTTTGTCCAACGGGTTAATTGTGGTATGATGTTATTGATATGAGTTGTATGTTGATATGGTGATGTCATATGGTTCCCTCCGTGTCGCGCAAACGTGAGGGATCCCCGTTGTAGGGTGTTTTAATATGTTCATGATTTGCTTATGGTGGGTGGCGTGAGTGACAGAAGCACAGACCCGAGTAGGTGGGTCATTGCGTATGGGAGTAAAGAGGACTTCATACTTAATGCTATGGTTGGGTTTTACCTTCATGAACTTTGGTAGTTGCGGATGCTTGCTAGAGTTCCAAACACAAGTGCATATGATCCAAGTACGGAAAGTGTGTTAGCGTATGCCTCTCCCTCATTGCATATGACAAGTATCTATCATATTATATTCAATTGCCTATGGACAATCTTTCTCTTGCGTCACACAAAAACTTGCTACTAAACTATTTACATTTATTGTTCTTTTATTAAAACATCACCTAACTTTTATTTCCACGTTCTTTATTTTCTTGCAAAACTATCTTTACACCTACTAAGTACTTCTAGTTTTATTCCCGCAAAGTAGTTTCATATTTGTTCTAGGTAAAGCAAGCATTAGCGTGCGTAGAGTTGTGTCGGTGGTCGATAGAACTTGAGGGAATATTTGTTCTACCTTTAGCTCCTCATTGGGTTCAACACTCTTACTTATCGAAAAAGGCTGCAAACGATCCCCTACACTTGTGGGTTATCAAGACCTTTTTCTGGCGCCGTTGCCAGGGAGGAATAGCGTGGGGTGAATATTCTCGTGTGTGCTTGTTTGCTTTATCACTAAGTAATTTTTATTTTCTGTTATTAGTTGTTTTATATCTTTAGTTATGGATATGGAACACGAAACACCAAAAAAATAGTGGTATTGGCTACTCATGGAGATGGGGAACCTCCTAAAACCCTCGATGCTCGTTATGTGGAACGCGTTAATTACTCCTTTGATAATCCTGAGAAATCATCATTAAACTTTATAATGGGAGACACGTTGGATCAACGTGAGTACTTTAGGGATTATCGCTTGTCTCAAAAAGGGAAACACTTATGGGATCAAATTAGAATATTGCAATGGTTTGCTTGGGATGCATGCTTGAGATGTGACTTGACTTGTTGCTCTAAGATAGAGGCTCCACACCTTCCCTTTCAATGTAAATTTAATGATAATAAAACCTTGGCTTCTTATGCTAAAGGTATTTATGATTACTATGATTTGGAACAAATAGAAGAATTTGTTGCTTTTAAAGGTGCTTATGAAGTTGCTTCCTTGATTGAAAAGTATGATGATGTTTCTTACAAATCTGAAAATTTTGCCATACTTAAATATTGCTATGATAATTATGAATATAGTTATGATATTATTGAATTTATTGAGAGAATGTCCGCTGCCTTGGAAGAGACTAAAATTTTGCATGAATCTATGGAAGAGGAAGTTGCTGAAACTGTGAGCTCATTAGATGAAAAAGATGAGGAGGAGAGCGAAGAACAAAAGGAGGAAGAGCTGATTAGCTACTAATACGTCTCCAACGCATCTATAATTTTTGCTTGTTCCATGTTGTTATATTATCATTCTTGGATGTTTTACAATCACTTTATAGCAATTTTATATCATTTTTTGGGACTAATCTATTGACATAGTGCCAAAGTGCAAGTTGCTGTTTTTGCTTGTTTTTTACTTCGTAGAATATCAGTACCAAACAGAGTCCAATCGCGACGAACCTTTTTGGAGATTTTTTTGGACCAGAAGACACCCAGTGGGCCAAAGAAGTGCCAGAGAGGTGGGCTGTGGAGACCACAACCCATCAGGGCGCGCCAGGGAGCCCCCGGCGCGCCTTGATGGGCTGTGCCTCCACGGGGCCCCCCTCCACCGCCTCTGATGCCTATAAATACCCAAATATTCAGAAAACCCTAGGAGAGTCGACGAAAAACACATCTAGCCACCGCAAGTTCCAGAGTCTCAAGATCCAATCTAACACCATCACGGAGGGGTTCATCTTCTTCATAGGTGCCTCTCCGATGATGCGTGAGTAGTCCACCATAGACCTACGGGTCCGTAGGCAGTAGCTAGATGGCTTCCTCTCTCTCTTTTGATTCTCAATACAATGGTCTCTTCGAGATCTATTTGATGTAAACTTCTGCGGTGTGTTTGTAGGGATCTGATGAATTTTTAGTTCATGATCAGTTTCTATCCATGAATATTATTTGAGTCTTCTTTGATCCCTTATATGCATGATTACTTATAGCCTTGTATTTCTTCTTCGAATCTTTGGTTTACTTAGGCTGACTAGATCGATTTTTCTTGCCATGGGAAGAGGTGCTTTGTGATGGGTTCGATCTTGCGGTGTCCTTTCCCAGTGACAGAAGGGGCAGCAAGGCACGCATGTATCGTTACTATTAAGGATAACAAGATGGGGTCTATTCCTACATGAATAGATCTTGTCTACCTCATGTCACCATTCTTAATGCATTATTCCGTTTTTCCATGAACTTAATACACTAGATGCATGCTGGATAGCGGTCGATGTGTGGAGTAATAGTGGTAGATGCAGGCAGGAGTAGGTCTACTTATCTTGGACGTGATGCCTATATAATGATCTTCACCTTGGATATCGTCATGATTATTTGATCTTCTATCAATTGTCCAACAGTAGTTTGGTCACCCACCGTGTGCTATACTCATGGGAGAAGCCACTAGTGAAACCTACGGCCCCCGGGTCTACTTTTCCAACATATTGCTTTCCGATCTATCTTTTTGCCTCCTTTGTTTTCAGATCTACTATACCAAAAACCCAAAAATATATTGCTGCACTTTTTATTTGCCCTTTTTATTTTGTGTTCTTGAGAGATCTATCTCTCCTATCTATCATTACCTAATCTATCTTTTTACCGAAGAGAGATTGACAACCTCTCTTACGCGTCAGGTTGCAAGTATTTGTTATTTGTGTGCAGGTGCTGCTTATTAGGTGGTGGTGATCCTCCTAGTGATTCGATACCTTGGTTTCATAACTGAGGGAAATACTTACTGTCGTTGTGCTACATCATCCCTTCCTCTTTGGGGAAATACCGACGCTGTCTCAAGCCATGTCAGCTACCCATGCCCACCTTCTAATGAGAGTAACTCTTAAACTCATACATTGTTTAATTACCCTTCGCACATACCGAAGGATGAATGCTATGATGATTGCTATGATCCCTTGGATGCATTTGAAATATCCCTTTTTGATGAACTTGATGCTTCCTATGCTTGTGGCCATGATGCCAATATGAATTATGCTTATGAAGATGAACTTGCTATAGTTCCTTATGTTAAGAATGAAATTGTTGCTATTGCACCCACACATGATAGTTCTATTATCTTTTTGAATTCTCCCAACTACACTATATCGGAGAAGTTTGCTCTTATTAAGGATTATATTGATGGGTTGCGTTTTGCTACTACACATGATGATTTTGATGAATATAATATGCATGTGCTTGCTGCTCCTACTTGCAATTATTATGAGAGAGGAACTACATCTCCACCTCTTTATGTTTCCAATACGATAAAATTGCAAGAAACTACTTATGCTATGTATTAGCCTTGATAAGATGTGCATGAATTGTGCTTGTATGACATGCCGATGCATAGAAAGAGAGTTAGACTTCGCCATTGCATTATATATGTTGCTTTTTGCTCACTACTAAATTATAAATCATCGTTAATTAAAATTGGCTTTGATATACCTTGGGATCCGGGTGGATCCATTACTTGAGCACTTTATGCCTAGCTTAATGGCTTTAAAGAAAGCGCTGCCAGGGAGACAACCTAGAAGTTTTAGAGAGTAATTTTATTCTTTTGAGTGCATTTATAAAGTTTAAAAACAAAAAAATATAGAGGGGAACCTAAAAATTCACAAAAAGAAAGGTGAAAGTGAGAGAGATGATGAGCATCGTTGGAGTGGGGGCTAGCCTTGAACTTTGTTCATGCCCATGGAAACTTTGTGAATCTTGAATCACAGAAACTTTTCAACAAAAATAATTATCCCCTTGTACAAATCCATTGTATTATAAAAATAATGTGCCAAGATTTTCCTTTAGGATGATTAGATTGCTTGTTGGTATGTGCCGTGTAAAAACAGAAACTTTGGTTGTAGTGCGTGAATTTACATTTTTTTTAATGGAACGTCAAAAGTTTCTAAAAAAATTACACAGTATTTATATACAAAATTTTTATTTCTTACTAATTTTTCAGAATTTTTGGAGTTACATAAGTATGGTCAAAGTTCAGATTACTACAGACTGTCCTGTTGAAGACAGATTCTGTTTTTGATGCATTGTTTTGCTTGATTTGATGAAACTATCGATTTTATCGGTGGTATAAGCCATGGAGAAGTTATAATACAGCAGGGATGGTGAAAATATAAAATATGAATGGGTTTGCAACAGTACTTAAAGTAGTAATTTGCTTTATTATACTAACGGATCTCACCAGTTTTCTGTTAAGTTTTGTGTGGATGAAGTGTTCAAAGATCGAGGAGGTCTCGATATGAGGAGAAGGAGGAGAGGCAAGAGTTCAAGCTTGGGGATGCCCAAGGCACCCCAAGTAAATATCCAAGGAGACTCAAGCGTCTAAGCTTGGGGATGCCCCGGAAGGCATCCCATCTTTCTTCAACAAGTATCGGTATGTTTTCGTTTTCATTTCGCTCATGTGATATGTGTAAATCTTGGAGCGTCTTTTGTGTTTAGTTTTCACTTTTATTTTATGCACCATTCTGGTATGAGATAGTCCATGGTTGATTTATAGAATGCTCATTGCACTTCACTTATATCTTTTGAGTATGGCTTTATAGAATGCTTCATGTGCTTCACTTATATCATTTGAAGTTTGGATTGCCTGTTTCTCTTCACATAGAAAACCGTTATTTGTAGACTGCTTTTTTGCTTCACTTATATTTATGAGAGCATGGTCTTTTGTAGAAAGAATTATACTCTCTTGCTTCACTTATATATATTTAGAGAGTCAACAGGAATTGGTCATTTGCATGGTTAGTCATAAAATCCTACATAAAACTTATGGATCATTGAATATGGTATGTTTGATTCCTTGCAATAGTTTTGCGATATAGAGATGATAATATGTGGGAGGTACTAGTGGATGATCGTGTTTAGTAAGATATTGGTGTTAAGGTTTGTAATTCCCAAAGCATGCACGTATAGTCTCTCGTTATGCCAGGAAGTTGGAGCACAATTAATCCTTTATTGTCTATCTTTGTGTGAAGGTCGGGGGCGCGCGATGGTTAACTCCTACCAACCTCCCCCCTAGGAGCATGCGTATTAATACTTTGCTTCGAGGGCTAATAAAGTTTTGCAATAAGTATGTGAGTTCTTTATGACTAATGTGAGTCCATGGATTATACGCACTCTTACCTTTCCGCAATTTGCTAGCCTCTACGGTACCGTGCATTGCCCTTTCTCACCTCGAGAGTCGGTGCAAACTTCGCCGGTGCATCCAAACCCCGTGATATGATACGCTCTATCACACATAAGCCTTATTATATCTTCCTCAAAACAGCCACCATACCTACCTATTATGGCATTTCAATAGCCATTCCGAGATATATTGCCATGCAACTTCCACTGCTTCCTTTTTGATGACTTGAGCATTCATTGTCATATTGCTTTACATGATCGTAATATAGCTAGCATGATGTTTCCATGGCTTGTCCGTTTTTTTGATATCTTTGCTACGCTAGATCATTGCACATCCTGGTACACTGCCAGAGGCATTCATATAGAGTCATACTTCGAGTTGTAATATTGAGTTGTAAGTAAATAGAAGTGTGATGATCATCATTATTCATTATTAGAGCATGTCCCAGTGAGGAAAGGATGATGGAAACTATGATTCCGCCACAAGTCGGGATGAGGCTCCGGACAAATATAAAAAGAAAAAAAAAGAAGAAAAAGAAAAAAAGAAAAAAAAGAGAGACAAAGAGCGAAGGGGCATGCTAATTTCGCACTTGTGCTTCAAAGTACCACCATGTATGTCATATAGAGAGTCTCCTATGTTGTCACTTTCATATACTAGTGGGAATTTCTCATTATAGAGTTAGATGCACACCCACTTAGTTTCAGTTTGAGCTTTCATACACTTATAGCTCTTAGTGCATCCGTTGCATGGCAATCCCTACTCCTCGCATTGATATCAATTGATGGGCATATCCATAGCCCATTGATTAGTCGCTTCGATGTGAGACTATCTTCCTTTTTGTCTTCTCTATATTAATGTCTACCACCGCATTCTATTCCACCCATAGTGCTATATCCATGGCTTGCGCTCATGTATTGTGTGAGAGTTGAAAATGCTGAAGCGCGTTAAAAAGTATCAACCAATTGCTTGGCTAACACCGGGGTAGTACATGATTTACAGTTTGTGTTAAGAAGACAGAGCATGACAAGGCTATATGATTTTGTAGGGATAGCGTTCTTTAGCCTTGATATTTTGAAATACATGATTGTTTGTTGGGATGCCTGAGTATTAATGTCTTTATGTCAAATTATAGACTATTGCTTTAAATCACTCATGTCTTAATATTCATGCCATGATTAGATATATGATCAAGATTATGCTAGGTAGCATTCCACATCAAAAATTATCTTTTTTATCATTTACCTACTCTAGGACGAGCAGGAATTAAGCTTGGGGATGTTGATACGTCTTCGTCGTATCTATAATTTTTTATTGTTTCATGCCAATATTATACAACTTTCACATATTTTTGGCAACATTTTATATGATTTATTGGACTAACATATTGATCCAGTGCCCAGTGCCAGTTCCTGTTTGTTGCATGTTTTTTGTTTTGCAGAATATCCATATCAAACAAAGTCCAAAGGCGATAAAAAAATTACGGAGAATTATTTTGGAATATATGTGATTTTTGGGAGTTGTAATCAATGCAAAAGGAGGCCCACACCCCCACAAGACACCAGAGCGCGCCCCAGGGCCCAGGCGCGCCGTGGTAGGTTGTGGTCACCTCGTAAGTCATTTTGAGGTCTACTTCGGGCGCAAGGAATCTTATATCCGGAAATAAATCATGTTAAAATCTCAGCGCAATCGGAGTTATGGATCTCCGGGAATATAAGAAACGGTTTTCAGCCAGAAAACAGGAACGCGAAACAGAAGAAAACATAGAGGGAGATCCAATCTCGGAGGGGCTCCTACCCCTCCGCCGCCATGGAAGCCATGGACCAGAGGGGGAACTCTCCTCTCATCTAGGGGGAGGCCAAGGAAGAAGAAGGAGGAGGGGGATCTCTCCCACTCTCTCCCGGTGGCGCCGAAACGCCGCCAAGGCAATGATCGTGACGACGATCTACACCAACAACTTCACCGCCGTCAACACCAACTCTCTCCCCCTCTATGCAGTGGTGTAACAGCTCTCTTTCCCGCTGTAATCTCTACTTAAACATGGTGCTCAACTCCATATATTATTTCCCAATGATATTTGGCTTTCCTATGATGTTTGAGTAGATTTCTTTTGTCCAATGGGTTAATTGTTGTATGATGTTATTGATATGAGTTGTATGTTGATATGGTGATGTCCTATGGTTCCCTCCGTGTCGCGCAAACGTGAGGGATCCCTGCTGTAGGGTGTTGCAATATGTTCATGATTTGCTTATGGTGGGTGGCGTGAGTGACAGAAGCACAAACCCGAGTAGGTGGGTCGTTGCGTATGGGAGTAAAGAGGACTTCATACTTAATGCTATGGTTGGGTTTTACCTTAATGAACTTTGGTAGTTGCGGATGCTTGCTAGAGTTCCAATCACAAGTGCATAGGATCCAAGTACGGAAAGTGTGTTAGCGTATGCCTCTCCCTCATTGCATATGACAAGTATCTATCATATTATATTCAATTGCCTATGGACAATCTTTCTCTTGCGTCACACAAAAAGCATGCTACTAAACTATTTACTTTTATTGTTCTTTTATTAAAACAGCACCTAACTTTTATTTCCACGTTCTTTATTTTCTTGCAAAACTATCTTTATACCTACTAAGTACTTCTAGTTTTATTCCCGCAAAGTAGTTTCATATTTGTTCTAGGTAAAGCAAGCATTAGCGTGCGTAGAGTTGTATTGGTGGTCGGTAGAACTTGAGGGAATATTTGTTCTACCTTTAGCTCCTCGTTGGGTTCGACACTCTTACTTATCGAAAAAGGCAACAAATGATCCCCTACACTTGTGGGTTATCAAGAAGGACTGTATCCGATGACACTTTCCGCGCCAGTTTTTCGCTGCACCGAACGAAAATTTTGAGCTACCGCGGAAATATCTACCTCCCTCACCCCCAGTACCAATCAAAAGCCATGTTTCCCTTGTTTCATCCTCCATTTCCGAGTTCAAACCTTCACTACCTGCTTGCAGCGCTGTCGCCTCCTCGCCGGCGACGCTCCTTCCTGCTGCTTGGCCGCGTCCATCTAGTCAGGTAATCGACACCTCCCCAATACCCCCTCTCTCCCACCCCCTCCTCCTCCATCTCACATGGCCCGACCGCCATGCACGACGCCTTCCACCCAAATCACCACCCCATCCTCCAAATAATCGCCGCCGAAAGCAATGGTGCACGCAGTATAGCCAGGATCTCAAGGAGCATTTGGCAGCGGAGAAGCAAATCACGGCTGCACACGCGGATGAGTCAGCGATGGCTGCCATGCGTGCCGACCCCTAGATCTTGGAGGAGCACCTCGCCGTCTAGGCCACCGTCGACAGCTCGCACGCGAACGCTGCCACGCGGTTGGCTGCTGATACGTCCATTTTGCATCATGATTTCCTACTATTATTATAATGTTTCTACGCATAATAATGCTTTATGTAGTAATTCTAATGCCTTCTCTCTCATATTATGCAAGGTTTACACAAAGAGGGAGAATGCCGGCAGCTGGAATTTTGGACCTGAAAAAGCATATCAGTGACACCTATTCTGCACATCTCCAAATAAGCTGAAACTTCACGGAGAATTATATTGGAATATATAAAAAATACTGGAGCAAATAACTACCGGAGGGGGGCACCTGGTGACCACAAGACACCAGGGCGCGCCAGACCCCCCAGGCGCGCCCTGGTGGGTTGTGGCCAGCCCGGCCCACCTCCGGTGCCCATCTTCTGGTACTTAAGGTCTTTTGACCTAGAAAAAATTAAGAGGGGACTTTTGGGACAGAACGCCGCCATCTCGAGGCGGAACTTGGGCAGGAGCACTTTTGCCCTCTGGCGGAGCGATTCCGCCGGGGGAACTTCCCTCCCGGAGGGGGAAATCAAAGCCATCGTCATCACCAACAACCCTCTCATCTTTGGGAGGCCAATCTTCATCAACATCTTCAACAGCACCATCTCCTCTCAAACCCTAGTTCATCTCTTGTGTTCAATCTTTGTACTGGAACCTCAGATTGGTACATGTGGGTGACTAGTAGTGTTGATTACATCTCGTAGTTGATTACTATATGGTTTATTTGGTGGAAGTTTATATGTTCAGATCCATTATGCTATTTAATACCCCTCTTATCTTGAGCATGAATATCATATGTGATTAGTTACCTTTGTTCTTGAGGTCACGAGAGAAGTCATGTTGCAAGTAATCATGTGAAGTTGATATGTGTTCGATATTTTGATGATATGAATGTTGTGATTCCCTTAGTGGTGTCATGTGAACGTCGACTACATGGCACTTCACCATATTTGGGCCTAAGGGAATGCATTGTGGAGTAGTTATTAGATGATGGGTTGCTAGAGTGACAGAAGCTTAAACCCTAGTTTATGCGCTATTTCGTAAGGGGCTGGTTTGGATCCAAATGTTTAATGCTATGGTTAGATTTTATCTTAATACTTTTCTCGTAGTTGCGGATGCTTGCAAGGGGGTTAATAATAAGTGGGAGGTTTGTTCAAGTAAGAAAAGCACCCAAGCACCGGTCCACCCACATATCAAATTATCAAAGTCGCGAGCGCAAATCAAACCAACATCATGAAAGTGACTAGATGAAATTCCCGTATACCCTCAAGAACGCTTGCTTATTATAAGAGACCGTTTTGGCCTGTCCTTTGCAAAAAAAGGATTGGGCTATCAAACTACCTGTTACCTAAAATTTCAGTGCTTGCAGAAATTACCTTGCTGAAACCCGCTTGTCATTTCCTTCTGCTCCTCGTTGGGTTCGACACTCTTACTTATCGAAAGGACTACGGTTGACCCTCTATACTTGTGGGTCATCAAGGCTCTTTTCTGGCACCATTGCCGGGGAGTGAAGCGCTCTTGGTAAGTGGAAATCGGTAAGGAAAAATTTATACTACATGCTGAAATTTATTGTCACTTGCTACTATGGAAAACAATCCTTTGAGGGGTTTGTTAGGGGTATCTTCACCTCGACCGGAACCACAATTAGTTGCCCCTCAACCTACTACACCTACTGAAAATATTGGTTATGAAAGTCCTCCGGGTATGATAGAACAACTGCTAGCTAATCCTTATGCAGGAGACGGAACTGAACATCGTGATATGCATCTAATACATGTGGATGAAATTTGTGGATTATTTAAGCTTGCAGGTTTACCTGGAGATGAAGTTAAGAAGAAGGTTTTCCTTTTATCTTTGAAGGGAAAAAGCATTGACATGGTATAGGCTATGTGATGATATTGGATCATGGAACTGGAATCGATTGACATTAGAATTCCACCAAAAATTTTATCTTATGCATCTAGTTCATCGTGATCGGAATTATATATATAATTTTTGGCCTGTGAAGGAGAAAGCTTCGCTCTGGCTTGGGGGACGCTTAAGTCAATGTTATATTCATGCCCCAATCATGAGCTCTTGAGAGAAATTATTATTCAGAATTTTTATGCTCGGCTTTCTCATAATGATCGATCCATGCTCGATACTTCTTGTACTAGTTCTTATATGAAGAAGACTATTGAATTCAAGTGAGATCTCTTAGAAAGAATTAAATGCAACTCTGAAGATTGGGAACTCGACAAAGGTAATGAGTCAGGTATTAAGCTTAAGTTTGATTGTGTTAAATCTTTTATGAATACCGATGCTTTTCACAAGTTTAGCACTAAATATGGACTTGACTCTGAGATAGTAGCCTCTTTCTATGAATCATTTGCTACTCATGTTGATCTCCCTAAGGAGAAGTGGTTTAAATATCATCCCCCTATTAAATAAGAAATTAAAGAACCGGTCATATCTAAAGATGAAACTATCATTTACAATGTTGATCCAGTTGTGCCTACTTCTTATATTGAAAAACCACCTTTCCCTGTTAGGATAAAGGAACATGTTAAGGTATCAACTGTGGTTCGCAAAAGTAATATTAAAGCACCTAAGCCCTCTAAACTAATGAAAGTAGAACCTAGTGTTGCTATGGCTAAAGATCTCTTGGTAGAAAATATTGATGGGCATGTTATTTACTTCTATGATGAAGCTGCTAGAATTGCCAAACCCGATGAAAAAGATAAACATAGACCCGTAGTTGGCATGCCTGTTGTCTCAGTTAAAATAGGAGATCATTGCTATCATGGTTTATGTGATGTGAGTGCTAGTGCGAGTGCTATTCCTTTTACCTTATGCCAAGAAATTATGTAACACCCCAAAAATCGGGTTATCGATTTTTGTGCTGTTATTCCTTCCTAGCTTTTCTCTCCCAAATTTTTCCTCTGGAATTTGGCAAGTGACCAGGTATATCCAATCAATCCGCAACCTCTCAGTGCTTTTCCTATGCCCATGTGCCAGTCAACCCTCCGTCAGTAAACCCCGAGCCTCATTCCAATCCTAGTTCCGAATTATTGGAACTGGAAATCCTGCCTTTGTGTCTACAAAGGAGCTATCATTTTCCTTGCTCTGTTGATCCTCCCAAAATTTCTAGAGACCCTTATTCTCTCATAAACCCTAGATATGCAAAAATATTGCTAAGTCATATGCAATATTTCTCATCTAGAATTAATTCCTTTTTTCTTCCTCTCTGAGGAATTAAATTCAGGAAAATATCTATCCATCTCCAAATCCCATGAAAACTTGTGGAGATATTCTTTGTGATCATATTGAGCTCTCATAAAAATATTGGCCACAATCAAATAGGGGAAATTTCCTTTTCCTATTTAAAGCCAATATTCCAATTTGGGGCCTTTCCAAAGGAACTACCATTTTGGTAGCTAGGAAAAATCCCAAATAATTTGTGGAGCTTCTTATATCCTTATGCTCTCCATTTCCATCAAAACATCAAGTTTCCCAATTCAAATTTTGAGCACCACTTCCATTTGCAAATTCTGTCTAGATTTCCCATTTGCAAAGGAAGTGCATGATTCCTTGATCTCCTTGGGCTAAAACTTTGCAGAGTGATTCATTATGATAAATCACCCTTGTCCTCCGAAATTTAGCCCATTCCATCTAGCCAATCTTCCTCAGCAAATTTGCCAAGTTTCTGTCCATATTGGAGCACTGTGAAGGAAGTACCACTTCCACTTATGCAAATGGTATGAAATATTTACAGTGCCTCCATATACCTAAATAATTGGTCTCCTCCAAGTTTGAGCCATTTTCATCTAGCCAATTCCTCAGAACCATCTAATTTCTATTTCTGTTCAGTCTGGCACTTTGTGAAGGAAGTGCTTGATTCCTTGATTCAATTGAGCTGAAATTTGGCAGTGAAGTACATATTGATATATTACTTCTGTAAACCAAAAATCAGCTCAACTCTCCAAGCCAATCTTTTCCCATAATTTTCTCAAGTTTCTTACCAGATTGCATCTCTGTGAAGGAAGTACCATCATAGATGATCAATTTGATCTAAAACTTGTTCAGCTATCTCTCATGACCAAATCATCTCCCTACACCAAAAATCATTCAAGTCCATCTAGCCATTTGACCCCAGCTCTCTCATTTTCAAATCTGGTCAGACTGCCAAGTTACAAAGGAAGTGCTATCTAGAATGGTTTGTTTGAGCTGAGATTTTTCCAGGTTAGTGACCCTAGTAGATGATCCCCCTCTGACCATTATCAAGCCAAGAGGTGCACTGTGGTGGCCACACCACAGCACAAACAGGTTGCTGTTGACAGCTATTGGATCATGGTTCAGTCACCTCAGGTCTCCCTATTGTCATTCAGTTGCATAGGTCAACTCAGTATAGGAAGGAGAATAGACTAGACATGTTTTGGCCTCGCGTGCAACGTGGCAAGGCTCTGGCCACATGGTGACCACGACCAGAGCGTGCCAAAATCGCGCCCTATGCATTGGAGATGACGGGAGCGCGCATCCAGCGAGCTCCAGCCTGTCCTCGAGTGTCGTAGAGCTCCCCATTGCGTGCGCGCACCGTCTAGAGCCCTCTCCCCCTCGTCCCGTAGCTTCTAGCCGCCTCTGCCGTCGTCCCGAAGCTCCGGCCGGTGTCCCGAAGCTCCGGCCACCGTCTAGCTTCTTCCCGAGTCCCTCCCCGCAGCTATTTATAGCGTTCCCAAGCCCCTCCCGATATCCAGCAAGCCCAGCCCTTCCTCCTTTTGAGCTCTAGGAGCTCCGGCCCCTCCAATGGCCGAGAGCCCGCCGTCGTCCCCCTCGGCCATCCTCGGTCATAGCTCGCCCCCTCCATATCCCTTGTGTCCTAGCGCGTCCCTGGCGTCCGGAGAGCCTGCCCAGCCCCTCCCCTCGCCGTCGAAATGTCGTGGTCGGGGTGCCCGCGTTCGGCCGCCGCCTGTCCCTTGCCATCACGAGGCGCCGCCGCTCGGTTCCTCCCCGGCGCCCGCAACCTGGCCAGGCGAGCTTGTCGCCTCTTCCCGCGCCCTCCGGCGCCCTCGCCGGGGCTAGAGGTGGCCGGAGGCAGCGAGGCTATCGCTGGCCGAGCGCCCCCGCTCTCTCCCCTGTCTCCGGTCGGGAGCAGGCAGATGACTAGGAGGGAGGAGAGAGAACGAGATAAGACGGGCCCCACCCGTCATTCTCTATAGCCCGGGCCCGTTGGCGGTTTAAGTGGAAACGTATTTCCATAAATACGTTTTCCAGATCAGAAAGCGTACTTCCAACCCCTCTTTGGTTTAAAGGCGCTTTCTAGTTCGAGAGGCGTATTCGGCCCGGAGGCGCGTTCTGTTTTGCAGCCAGGGGCCTGTTTGTAGGCATTCTTTTTGCAGATTGGTCCCTGGTATTCAAACGCTTATATCTTCGCGACCGTAGCTCCGATCGAGGTAAAACCAGCGCCCACGTCTTCGTCTCGTCGAGCCCGTTCCGATAGCATTATTTCCATAATGTGTTCACACAGTGGAAATAACCATTTTGCCCTTGCCCTCCGATCGAGCCCTCTGAGAGAGAACCCTTTCCGGCGAATTCTTCCGCGAGGTGATCGCTCTTCCTCCCGGCATATTCGTCGACCCCCAGGCAAGCCAACCTCTTATCATGAGCTCCGGACTTGCGTGATGACTTTGCTTGCACTCTGTGTTTATCTATTACCTGTTGGTCTGCATTTGCATACATATGTGATGACCTCGGTATAGATTCTAGCATTACTTTTCATCTAATGTCATATTGCCATCCTAATAATGATATTGTTAATAATATTGACATGTTAGTACTATGGTTGATCCCATGCCGTGACTATCAGTATTATGATCTTGCCTTACTATTGTTAAGTGATTGTTGGCAATTATAAATGTCGATGCAATGGTACGATGATGGATATGTTGAGTTGGACTAATAAACTAAACGTAGTTGGTTGATCTTGAGTCACCTGTCCGGGCTTACCCGTGCAACCACATTTGCCGGTATGGGACGTCCTTGACTTGGTCTGATCGCGTGCTCTTTCACCGGTACCTCCAAAGAGGGAGGGTTATGCACGCGTGCTACCCTGATCAGGTAGGCGGTGATAACCCTGTGAGCCCAGTTGATTGTTTGTTTGCGCGCGGTCCCCGTTTGGGACAGTAGACCCCGTTTGGGCAGTAGACCCCGTTTGGGTCTACATGGTTTGGCCACGACGGTGGCAGGTGTCATGAGGACACAGGGGCCACCCAAGGCTGACCTCCGGGAGAGGAAGAGTGTCGGTGGTACGATGAAAGAGTCACGGGTCAGGCATGTTTTGTTGAAGCAATGCTGGTCCACCCGAGTGGGATCACGAGGCCAGGTGCTTCATGGTGTGGGTAAAGTGTACAACCTCTGCAGAGTGTCAAAATCTATTCGAATAGCCGTGTCCACGGTATTGGACAGCCCGTCCAGACCTCACTAGGTGGTCAACCGTAGAAGTGTTAGTAATGATGGAAGAACTCATCTTAGGTAGACATCAGATGATGTCGGGTATAAGATATGTTAGTCAAGGGATGGCTATATGATGAGTGGTCGGATGACCAAATGATTTGGATTGGATTTGAGTCAGGTCAGGTTGGATCATGAGTATGTCGAGGCTTGTGGGACAACCCAGAAGAGAGTAAGTTGGTATTCGGTACAGTAAGTATTCTAAACATTTAGTGTGATCTTGCCATAGATTATATGCCTGGTCCTTGATATGCCATGCTTGATCCATGCTTTCTTTGTTAGAATTCATGCCATGCTTAGCATAGGGCTTGCTTTGTCATCTGTTTGTTTGGGTGCTATGTATTTGGTTGTCTTGCGAGTACATTCAAAGTACTCACCTGGCCTTGCACGTGACCAGTTGCAGGAGAAGATCCGTAGTGCTAGATCGTAACCTAGCCAGTCCTGTGCGTTATGGAGCCCAGCCAGAGACGTCGTTACCGCTGAACCAAGACCTCTGAGGCCATTTAGTTAGTTCTGGAGTTATGTAATATTGTTGTAAGCGACAGTATTGTAATACTCCATTATAATTCATAAAGCCATTTTTATGCCTGGAATTGCTGTATCATGTCTTTGACGTGCGCCAGGTCTTATCCTGGGGCTGGCGTGCGTCGGCCCTCTATCGGGGTGCCACAAATTATGAATGATATAGCACCCGCCGAAATAGAAGACATTGATGTTACTATTAAACTTGGTAATAGAGACACCATCACACCACTTGGGATTGTTAGAGATGTTGAAGTCTTGTGTGGGAAATAAAATATCCTACTGATTTTCTAGTTCTTGGTTCCCCACAAGATGACTTTTGTCCCATTATCTTTGGTAGACCTTTCTTGAACACTGTTACCCACCATATGCTTCCTACATGAGAGATGTCGCTAGGGAACACTATGGCCCCCGGGTCTATTCACTTATATATTTGCAAACGCTATTATTACCTCGCTGCCTTTATTTACCTTTTATTTATTTTGTAATTTATATTTATCAACAATTATCTACACAACTCATTTGCTTGCAAATAACGAGATCAAGGGGATTGACAACCCTCTTGCCCGCGTTGGGTGCAAGTCGTTTGTTCATTTGTGTGCAGCCGTTGAAGACGGTTGAGGATTGATATTCCTATTGGTTCGATAAACCTTGGTTTCATAACTGAGGGAAATACTTACCCACTTTGTGCTGCAATTACCCGTTCCTCTTCACGGAAAATCCAACGCAGATCACAAGTATCACGAAGGATTTCTGGCGCCATTGCCGGGGAGTATCATCATCAACTATCAAGTAACTTCACACAAATTTTCATTCACATGTTCTTCTTTTTATTTGCTGTTATATTTAGCTTGTCTCATAAAAAACAAAAAAAACAAAAAAAATGGAGCTTAGGTTGCGTCATATGCTTCGTCTTTATAATGTCTTTCGTGAAAATAAGGATTCGGAAAATTGTGCTCAATTGTTAGAGGAAGAATTTATAAAAATTCTTAATGTGAGTTCCTTTAATGATGAGCATGATAGAAATGTTGTTAGTATGAATTCTCTGAATATCCATGATGCTAATGATATGCAAAACCACAAGCTTGGGGATGCTATGTTGGATGAAGATGATATTTTTTGTCCCCCAAGTTTTGATGAGAAAATTTATTATGATGATTGTGGTGATGACACATATGCTATAATTAGTAATGATAACCATGAAACTTGTCATCATTATTTTAATTTTCAATTTGGTTATGACAATTAAGTGTCACATGATAGTTATTTTGTTGAGTTTGCTTCCACTACCATGAATGAAAAGGAATTTGCTTATGTGAAGAGTAATAAATTTTCTATGCTTGTGAATCATCAAAAGAATGCTTTATGTGATAGTTATATTGTGGAATTCCTTCATGATGCTACTAAAAATTATTATGAGGGGGGAACATATGCGTGTAGGAATTGCAATAATATCAAGTTTCCTCCCTATGTGTTCAAAGTTATGCTTGTTTTGCGTTCCTATGCTAGTATATTCTTGCTCCCATAAATTGTTTGCTCACAAAATTTCTATGCATAGGAAGTGGGTTAGGATTAAATGTGATTTTCATATGCTTCATGATTCTCCCATTGTGTTTCAATTCTTTACTTTCATGTGAGCATCGTTGAAATCATTATGCCTAGCTAGGGGCATAAAACAATAGCGCTTGTTGGGAGGCAACCCAATCGTTATCTTTAATTTTTTGCCTTAAACTCTCTGTTTATTTTTAATAGCATGACTATTTCCTATGTAATGATTATGTTTTTGTGTTTAAATTAGTTTTTGTGCCAAGTAAAGCCTTTGGGATGACTCACAAGATGAGTAGAATCGATGCTGAAACAAAACAGAAACTTTTGACTCCAGTACAGAAATTTTCATTTTTTTCTGGAGCATGCTAATGATCTGAAATTTTTACACAGTATTTATATACAAATTTCCGAGGTTTTCCTAATTTTTCAGAATTTTTAGAGTTACAGAAGTATAGGTTCTCTACAGATTGCTACAGACTGTTCTGTTTTAGACAGATTCTGTTTTTGCTTGCATAGTTGCTTGTTTTGATTATGCTATGGATTGTATCGGGGGGGTATAAGCCATGGAGAAGTTATAATACAGTACCTATTATGCATTTATGAAATTGGAATCAATCTATAACAGTACTTAAAGTATGCAATATGTTTCTTATACTAACGGATCTCACGAAGTTTTGTTGAGTTTTGTGTGATTGAAGTTTTCAAGTTTTGGGTGTTATCATGATGGACAAAGGAATAAGGAGTAGCAAGAGCCTAATCTTGGGGATGCCCGAGGTTTCCATACCGAGAAAGTTGCATGATGAGTAGGAACCAAAAATTAAGATTAAAATAAAGGATTATGAGTGCAATGCTTTGTGTGATTTAGGAGCTAGTGTTTCAACTATGCCAAAAGCGTTCTATGAGTGAATGTTCTTTTAATTTGCATTTAGCGGATTCTACTATTAAAAGGGATATGGGAAGAGTGAATGATTTGCTTATTATTGTAAACAGAAATTATGTGCATCTAGATTTATTGTTCTTGATGTTGAATGTAATCCTTATTGTCCAATTATACTTGGGAGACCCATTCTTAGAACTAGAGGTGTTATTATTGATATGGAGGAAGGTAACATACTGTTACAATTTTCTCTAAAAAGATTAAACCTCCTTATGAATCTATCATGAGAGCTACATATGGTCTATCTTTGAAATATGATACTACTTGATAGATTGCCTTATGCCTAACTTTGGGCATTAAACACTAGCGCTTGTTGGGAGGCAACCCAATAGTTATCTTAATTATTATTTTCTATTTTTGTGAGTCAAGATGATTATTACCTCTGTAGTAATTATGTCTGTATCTTTTCTTTTTAATTTTTGTACCAAGTGAAGCCTTTGGAATGATTTGTATGCTTGTTTATTTGGTTCTACGCAGAAAGAGAAAGTTTGGTGTCCAGTATATAAATTATCATTGTATACCGACACGTGAGCAATTGCTGAAATTTTTACATAATACTGCTATGCAAATGTTATACATTGTCCAAAATTTTCAGAACTATTGGGGTCACAGAAGTATGATCATTAATTAGATCTTTACGTGATGTTCTATTTTTGACAAATTATGTTTTGTTTTTTATGTTTGCTTATTTTAAAGTTTCTATGGTTTGTATCAAGGGTATAAATTGTAGAAGTAATAAATACAGTAGATATTGTTTGGAAATAATTATGAGTCTTTTCTTGATAGTACCCAAGTTAAGGATTTATTTTATTATACTAACCTATCTCACGAGTTTCGTTAAGTTTTGTGTGAAAGTTTTAAGTTTTGGGTAGATAGTGCTATGAGGAAGAACAAGGAGCAGCAAGAACCTATGCTTGGGGATGCCGAAGACACCCCAAGGTAATATTCAAGGAAGACTCAAGCAAGTAAGCTTGGGGATGCCCCGAAATATTACAAAGAATGATATATAGGATGAGTATTCAAATCTAGGAAGTGTCTTTCACAGAACATGAAAAACTAAAGATAAATCATGGTCCCACAGTAGGTTAGATGTGAGTGTAGTGTCATGGGAGAGGATTTGTGACAGAAATATGGGTGAACAAACATAAAAAATCATTCCTTGGAAAGCAGCACATTATATAGGAAAATGCAAGTCAATAAAGAACTGGTGGTAAAAACAAATATGAAGTGAATATTCTTAAGAAAAGAATAATGTATGTTGCGGATATTATTTTCTTTAAAGAATATATTTCGAAGAATGTTATGTAGGCTTAAAATTAAAATGTAAGAAGTGTCAAAATTAGTATCCAAACAAAAGTTATGCACGCTTAGGTCGTGCTAGGTTTGAATTTGTATGAAATCCGAGTACTTTTCAACAACATTTGAGATAACCGAAATTTTGGAGATGATCAAATAAACAGATGGGATTGAAAGACTGTTGAATGTACATTTTTTCAGTCAATAAGCGAACCTATAATGAACTAAGAACTAACAATTAAATAAGAAAACAAAGAATTTCTTGAGACTTGCCGTTCTTTCCTTGCAATGATATTGCAAAATGAGAGATACGCATTTGTCCTTCAGAATCGTGTCCTCCTGGCACAAGCATCTGTTGTCGCTGCAAACACAACTCTACAGAAATGGAAAGATGTAACTTAGAGAGAAAAGGTAGTGCGAGCTGCTTTGGAACAAATAAGAATTATACATGGTGATTTACCTTCACATGAACTACATTGGGTCGACCGAGGTTTTTTTCCATGGCTCTTCTGGCCGCGTTAGCGTAGACCACAACCACGTCATGATGGCGTAGTCATGGTCCATGGGTTTCGCTATCGACATCTAGGAAGCTTTCGCAGCAACGTCCGATGGAACTATGAACATAGCAGATGGTGAAAGATGAGCGAGAAAGAAGATGAGGCGTCTGCGGTGTGCGGTCTACTGTATGCGGTCCCGACTTCTTGCCTGTGCGCAACAATAAATTGCCAAAAAATGATCCAACGGAATAGGCACAAGTTTCAAAAGGAAAAAAATAATGCGTACATTAAGTTTCATGACGAAAGATATCCTTACGTACAAGAAAAAAATGTTAACAAACAAAATCTAATAAAATAATTGCCGAAAAATGATCCAATGGAATAGGCACAAGTTTCAAAAGCAAAAAATAATACGTACACTAAGTTTCATGATGAAAGGTATCCCTACGTACAATAAAAAAATAACAAACAAAATCTAATAAAATAATACAAAAATCAGTGCACTTTGAAGAATATAATTGAAACCATGTCTGCAAGGGAAAAAATCATGACTACCGTATCGAAGTGTTTTCACAAATCAATATTTGACAGTACAAGGATGCAAGTATTGAAGAATATAAGGACATCACGAACGGATGAATGGAGATACATATTTGAGGTACGAGAATGAAAAAGGTTGGGAAGAAAGATGCATGAAACAAACAACACATTGGATAGCGGGAACAGATGAATGAAGATCACGGAAACGAAAAAATTGGACAGAAGAAAAAGAAAGAAGAGGGGAAAACAGAACTGGGATAACATAAGAACATGACATGGATGAAATAAGAAGAAGATGAACAATGTTTAAAACTCGTGAAACATGGTTCATAATAGAATGGGGTGTAGGATACGAACAGGTAGATAGACGTATTTGTACAGAAAAAACACGCATATTGTTTCGTATTCAGAAAGTTAACAATTCGCATCCATTTTCCAATCATTTTCTATTCAAACAAGTGCACGGATCACGACACAGATGAACTACACCAGGAGTTTGCGTAGCTGCGTGCCCTTGCGAATTTCCGCAAACTTACCCGTCAAATAAAAGATGAACGAAGATCATGTAAACGAAAGAATTAGACAAAAGGAAAATGAAGATAAAAGAAGAGGGGGAAACAGAACTGAAATAAAATAAAATAAAAACGAAGTAAGAAGAAAATGAACAACTTGTGAAACAGGGTTCATAATAGAATGGGGGTATAGGATACAGACAAGCAGACATATATATCTCTACAGAATAAATACATATAATGTTTCGTATTCAGAGAGTTAACAATTACCATCCATTTCTCAACTATTTTTTATTCAAACGAATGCACGAATCAAAGTGCATATGGACGGCAACATGAGTTTGTGCAGGTGCGCGTGCGTGCCTTGCGAATTTCCGCAAACTTACCCGCCAAATAAAAGAAAGATAGATCAAACTTGCGTCTATCAATCTGGCTCATTGTTTTTTTTTTTAATCTGGCTCATCGTTCCGGGGCGCATTTACTCGTGAACCACGCAGAAATATAGCTGATTTTGACATGTCACATCAACTTTTTATTAAACACAGTACAAACGCAAGCGTTTATATACACGCGCATACAATCACCCCTATAAACGCATACACGCACACCCTACCCCTATGAGCACCTTCGAGAGAAGGAGCCGGCATATCATCTTGAAATTTACGAAGTCACCGTAGACACCTCGTCGTCGACGGGAACGTCTCCTCTCACTGAATGCGCATCGTCGAAAATCGTGAAATAAATCCAGGAATAAATGCAAGCATCAGGATTCGAACTCTGACAAGCTAGGGATACCACAGTCTCTCTAACCATCCAATTATAGGCTGGTTCGCACATGTCACATCAACTTGTGCTGTGTATCCCCACGTAAATCATGTCCTGCGCCAGTCCGACCCATGCGGCCGTGCCCGTGCGCGGCTGGCCAGCCCACGAAAAACGACCGGGACGATTCAATTCGTTCGCACCTGATGTGCCAAGCCCCAGAGGCCACGAATAATAACGAATACGAGAGAGTATTATATAGTCCGCTGTTGGTAGTGAGAAACAAAGCGATTCGCCGACCCCGACCTGACTGACCAGACCAAGGTGTGGTAGTCGAGTCCACGGCACGGTCTCGAACCCCTAGTTCGGGACTTCAGACTTCGGCACTGTGTGTTTACAACATGAGAACGACATTTTTCCCGAAAAAGGAAACATGAGAACGACCTTCATAAGCAAATGACAAAAATGAAGAACAACCGGGAAGAAGCCCCCTCCCGTGTCTCACAACCAACACGTCCACATCCTATCTCGGTCGCGGCCTACGCGCTTTACACAAGTCCACGCGACACACGAGTACCTGCCTCTTTTGCTCCAACTCTGCTCAAATTGCCTGCCACCCCCAGCGAAATTTCCCTCCAAGAAAAAAATCAACGGCAAAACCCGACGCGGCCACGTTGCGATCGCCCCCTGCCACCGCCACCGCCACCGCCACCGTCTATAAAACCGCACCTCCCCTCACCGGTTGCCACCACCAAACCCATCACACTCTCACACGGTACTCTACACACCAAGCCGCGCACTTGCACTGTAGAGCGTGTAGTGTAGCATACAACACAGCGACGACCGATGGCCCCCGCCGCCGCATCGCAGCACCAGGCGACCACCACCGTGGAGCCGCCGAGCTGCCGTAAGGTGGTGGACGAGGTGTCCGGCTGGCTGCGCGTGATGGACGACGGAAGCATCGCCCGCACGTGGACGGGCCCGCCCGAGGCCCTGCCGCTCATGCAGCCGGTGCAGCCCTACGCCGTGCCCCGCGACGGCCACACGCTCCACGACCTTCCCGGGGAGCCCAACCTCCGGGTGTACGTCCCCGAGGTCGATGCGGGCAGCGTCGGACGCCTCCCTGTCATCGTGCAGCTCCACGGCGGCGGCTTCTGCATCTCCCACCCGTCCTGGGTCTTGTACCACCACTTTTACGCCCGCCTCGCGTGCGCCATCCCAGCCGTGGTGGTCACCGCCGAGCTCCCGTTAGCCCCAGAGCAACGCCTTCCTGCCCAGATATACACTGGTGTCGACGTGCTCCGCCGGCTGCGTTCCATCACCATGTCCGACGAAAGCTCTCTCGAAGACCCCGCGGCTGAGCTCCTCCGCAAGTCCGCGGACATATCCCGCGTGTTCCTCGTCGGGGACAGCTCCGGTGGCAACCTCGTCCACCTCGTGGCCGCGCGCGTCGGTGAGGACGGTGCGGACGCCTGGGCGCCCCTCCGCGTCGCCGGCGGCGTCCCGATCCACCCGGGGTTCGTGCGCGCCACCCGGAGCAAGTCGGAGCTGCAGGTGACGCCGGACTCGGTGTTCTTCACGCTGGACATGCTGGACAAGTTCATGGCCATGGCGCTGCCAGAGGGCGCTACCAAGGACCACCCATACGCGTGCCCGATGGGCCCGAACGCGCCGCCGCTGGAGTCCGTTCCTCTGCCGCCGATGCTCGTCGCCGTCGGGGAGAAGGACCTCATCCGCGACACCAACCTCGAGTATTGCGACGCGCTGCGCGCCGCCGGCAAGGAGGTGGAGGTGCTCATCAACCGCGGCATGAGCCATTCCTTCTACCTCAACAAGTTCGCTGTCGACATGGACCCTACCACCGGGGAGAGAGCCCAGGAGCTTATCGACGCCATCAAGAGCTTCGTCGCCCGCCACTAATAAAGCATAAAAAAGCATATCGCATACCACACGTGCCGCACTGCATACAGCAACAGGTGTGTCTGCCTGCCATTAAGTTGATCGACCTATGTGTGAGTTTTACGACCATATATGCGTGATGGCTTCTGGATTGTATCCGGTCGCCCGTCTGTTATTTTTCGATATAAACACGCATTGCTTATGTATGTATGCGTCCAAAGTCGTTCGTTTTTAGTACAGTTTCATGTCACTGTAATAACCAGTCGTAATCATGGGAATTATTTGCAATATTGATTATGTAAAATGCGGTCATTGTTGTGCCAATAATACTACATCTACATAATCTGCTATATCCTAAAAAAAAACATAATCTGCTACAATCCCCCCCCCCCCCCCCCCCTCCGATTTTCACCGACGTGGGCCACATCCCTCCCTCTTGTTCCAATTATTAGCTGTCAAATCAGCTGCATCACGTAAACCGAACGTATCTTTGCATTCCTCTTGTTGAGCAACTGAACGTACTGTGTAAATTTTATAAAATACTCCCTCCGTTTCATAATGTAGTGCGCTCGTATTTTTCGAGATCTAAGTTTGACCATACATTTAACAACGAGACCGACTGCGATGAGAGCAAAATTATACCACTGAATTCAGTGGTATAATTTTGCTCTCATCACAGTCGAATTCAGTGGTATAATTTTGCTCTCATCGCAGTCGGTCTCGTTGTTAATTCAGTGGTATAATTTTGCTCTCATCGCAGTCGGTCTCGTTGTTAAATGTATGATCAAACTTAGATATCGGAAAGCACGGACGCATTGTGGAACGGAGTACAGTTACTCATCTCATAGTTCCTCCTAGTGTAACGGAAGCACCTATGGCTTAGGTGCCTGAAATATTTTCTTGTTCAGTCGTTTTTTTTTCGTCAAACTGTTACGCATGTCATCACAGGGAGTCTGCTACTCTAGCAAGCGATTAGTTTTCTAAAGAAGAATGAATTAAGTCACACAGCAAGTCCACGTCAGGAAAAATGGCTTTCCTTACATCTCTCTCCTCTCCCTCCCCTCATGCCGATCATGGCCGCCGATCCACGCCGCCGGTGACGCAGGACGACGCGTCGGAGCGGGTGGTCGTGGGACATGTCCACGTACCGCTGCGCTCCCGTGTAGCGCAAAGGATTCCCGACCCAGGGGTACTCGGGCCAGCGCCCGTGGCGCAAACCATGGCGGGGCCAGAGGGCGACGCGAGCCCGGTCCATGAGGGCCCGCTTGCTACAGGTTGAGCGGCTAGGGTTTCGGATATATACTCGTCCGCGGCCCCCTCCTCTTCCATTCCAGATCTCGACTCTCTCCTCCAACACTTCTGGGAAATACATAGGGTTTCGATGCCTAGGGTTTCTCCATCGTTTGGCTGGTGGGAGGGGAAGGTGGGGGCGACCACAGATCCTTCGCACAGGTCGCTGCCTCTCCCCCGCGTGCTCCCCCGCCACCCCCAGCCATGGCGAATCGGGAGGTGGGCAACTGCGCCAATCACATGGATGGTTTCGGAGATGGGCGCAACGGGTGAGGCGTTGGTCGTTTCGGCAGAGGCGGCGGACGCGACCGTGGCGGTGGCGGAGGCGGCCGCAATTTGGTGTGGACGCGCGACGCGGAAGATGGCGGGAGATCTCCTCCAACATGGGTCCCCCGCGTGGGCAATCCGACAAGTCAACGTGGGAGGCTGCGGCCATGAAGCAAAGTGAAGGCCGCAGGACCGAGAAGTGGGGTGACAACAGCAATCAGGCTGTGGTGGGCGCGGGGGGGGGGGGGGGGGGAGGGGGGGCAGCGGGTCATCGACAACAACACCAAGATCTACGGCAACAACAAGGCAACCGCCAGCCACAAGATCGTCGACATCCAACCCTCGGCAAGAGGAATGCTTCCCCACAAGTGGGAGGTGCTGAGGTTTGCTTCACTTGCAAAGATCCTGGGCATTTACCTATTTGTTGCCCTCGTGCAATATGTGGTAGATGTGGTTTGCAGGGACATCTGGTCCCGATTTGCAATAATGTGCTTCCTTGGGATTGTGTGGCACCAATGTGTGGTTTTCAGGCTAAGGGAAAAGGGTTTTATTACATACATGATCACAGCACACCCAACCAGAATGCAGACAGGAAAAGGTTTATTTTGATAACTGTTGTGAAGGGACACGCCTCGGGTAGGCAACTGGAGGAATTTTCAATGCTTACATAAATGCAAATTGGAAATGCTCTGCTAGATCTATTGGTCCTAATACTTTTTTGATGAGGTTCCCCTCACCCAGAGATGTGGATAAAGCTTGTTTTGCTGAAAGCATGAATATTAAAAGTTGTGGTGATGTGATAAGCTTAAGAAAATGGTCTGAATCAGTGGGTGCCAAGGGTGTAATTAACATTGCTTGGGTCAATGTTAGCAACATCCCTTTGGATAAAAGACACGAGAAAAATATTGCTTATGTGGGCTCTTTGGTTGGTGTGACTCTGGAAATTGACAAAGCTACCATTAACAGGCCTGAATCTGTTAGAATCAAATTGGGGTGTAGAGATGCTGAGGATATTCCTGCTACGGCAGAGGGGGTGCTAGGTGGTCACTTTTATGACTTCTTCTTTTCTGTGGATAAGATTTTAGTGAAAAACCCTCCAAAAGAAAAAGTGAATGTGCAACAAGAGGCTGATGGGGGGGCTTCGCCCAAAAGAACCATACTTACTAAAAATAGACGTCCTGAGGGACATGAGACATCTACATCTACATGGGAGGTTCTTCTGCCCCACCAAGTTTTGTTGGGGGAAAAACTGTAGTAAATATGAACATGGGGGCTATAAAGGAAACTAAGGAGGTGGAGAAAACTAGTATAAACAGTGAGGAAAATCAGTCGGAGGAGGAAAGTGAGGACTGATGTGGAATGTTGCCTAACATGTTCATCACATATTCTTTTCTTTTGTAGCATGGACATTTGGACTTTTAGATGATTCAAAGCAATAGTCTAGTTTTAACATAATGACTTCAATACTCAAGCATGCCCACAAGCAACCATGTCTTTCAAAATATCAACACTAAAGAAAGTTATCCCTAGCCCATCATGCTCAATCATTGATCCATTCATGAAACACACTCAAATATTAGCTACACCCAATGCTCAAGTACGATCATAGTGCCCCCTAGTTGGTGCTTTATAAGAGAAGATGGAGACTCAAAGTAAAAAATAAAAATTGCATAAAGTAAATAGATAGGCCATTCGCAGAGGGAAGTAGGGATTTGTAGAGGTGCCAGAGCTCAAAGTTTAAATTGAGAGAGAAAATATTTTGGGTGGCATGCCTTTCCTGTCAACGAAAACGACAAAGTAGTTCACAATACTTTCCATGCTAGATATATCATAGGCGGTTCCCAAACAGAAAATAAAGTTTATTCCTTTTCCACCATTCTTTCACATTCCATGGCTGGCCGTATCCACGGTTGCCTTCTGAAAGAACATGTGCTGCTCCCATGTTTGGTTTTGGTAATTGATGACAATCTCCATGGACTAATGGTTGCCTTGAGTTATATTTGAAGGGTTTGTCCATAGGCATTGCTTGAAGACCATTTGTTGGTTTCAAGGTTATTAGAAGAAGAATATGTGTTGACCAAGGTACTATTCAAGGATTTATCCAAAGATTGGTCATGTGAGTGTTGAGCCTATTGCAAGCATGTCTTGAAGAAGAAGATTGTGTCAACATTCATGTTTACCTTCAAGACATCATCCTAATGAAGAGAGTTGGAAAGATTCAAGGTTGATCAAGACTAAATATGAAGAGTGATTCAAGTTGATCAACACACAAAGCGTAGAAGATGTGCCGAGTGGGATCAAGTGATCTCACGGTATGGTAAGCATTGTCCATTACGCTTTGTGTACTAACCCATGTTCTATGCGAGAGTTCTATGTGGGGTTAGGTATGTTTCCATGGGCTTGCGTCAAGAGGAAGATCTCATTCAACCCATGGAGTATGACATCAAGTGGTGATCGTCATCAAGATTGCGGTGTGCAAGTTCAAGTGGAGCATCACGAAGAGATCACATGCTTGAAGCTTGCCGTCCATTGTGGTGACAATGGACTTGTGAAGATGTGCCGAAGAGTGGCTCACCCATAGTGGAGTATGGGGGAGCAATCAACTAGTCTTCATCGAGCCGGCGCAATCAAGAAAGGTGGTCCAACTTGAGGAGGTCAAGATCATCATCATCTAGCTCAAGTGGACTATGCGCAAGGAAAAGGTTTGCCCTTGATAGGTTTTCTATTTTACCAGTCTCATAGTGGTAGTTGGGAGACCGGGTTGTAGGATCGATAGCCGTACTATCAAGGGGGGCTCTCGGATGAGTAGCTTGATCATATCGTTCGTACAGAGCTCAAACCATTGCATCCTTGCATCATCTTTCTTGGTTCGTGTTTGGTGTTTCTCTTTGTGAGTCTTTGAGCTTTTGGTCATCTTCATGACAAGCTCGAGTTCATCGAAAACGGAGTTCATATATGCATCTTCTATGATGTTTTCGATGTTGGAGTTTATGCCGGTTCTTCATTCATAGAGGTTTCTCTTCTCTATATCTTAGGCATTTCTCCCCTGCCACTTCTTATTATAACCAGTCACTGTTTGGATAGTACTCGTTGTCTTCTATCCAACAAGCTTGAGTTTGCTCAATTCGGAGCTCATATGTAGAAGTTGTGGCAGTTCTGGTTTCCCTGTATCTGTCTGTTCTGCTTGGGCACTTTTGCAGCACCCAAGCGGTAGTACCGCTCGGTACCACGGTAGTACCGCTTATGCGGTAGTACCGCTGTGGTCTACCGCAGCGAGTACCGCATGTGGGAATTTCTTCTGTTGCCGATTTTTGTTAAGCGGAAGTAGTGCGGTAGTAGAGCGGTAGTACCGCTTTGTGCGGTAGTGGCACGGTAGTAGCACGGTAGTACCGCTTGGGCGGTACTTCCGGTTTCTACTACCGCTGCAAGTTCCGCTTGCTGAAATTCTTCTGGTGCCCTTTTTCTGTTAAACGGTAGTAGTGCGGCAGTAGTGCGGTAGTACCGCTTAGGGCGGTACTTCCGCCCTCCACTACCGTTCCTACTACCGCGTGTGTTTCGCAGAGGTGCTCTTTTCTCCTTAGCGGTAGTACCGCTTTGTTGGACGGTAGTACCGCTTAGTGCGGCACTACCGCTCCAGTTTCGTGTTCTCGCCTGCTGCTGGCTGGAACTACCGCTTAAGCGGTAGTACCGCTTGTACGCGTCCAGCACAGGCATAACGGTTGGATTTGGAGTGGCCTATAAAAGGGGTCTTCTTCCCCAACGGTTCTTTTATCCCCTTGCAGCTCTCTCTCCTCCATGGTTGACCTTCTAGAGCTTTGCTATCTCTCCATCCCTCCAATGATTCTTGCTCCTTCTTGAGGGAATAGAGAGAGGAGATCTAGATCCATCTTTCCACCAATCACTTTCTCCTCTATGTGAGGGAAACCTTGTGGATCTAGATCTTGGAGTTCTTGGTGTTCTCCTTGTTCTTCCTCTCACTTTCCTCCATAGCTTTTGTTGCTTTGGTGGGATTTGAGAGAGAGGGACTTGAGCACTTCGTGTGTTCTTGCCATTGCATTAGTTGCATCGGTTTGAGTTCTCCACGGTGATACGTGGAAGTTAGTAGTTGAGAAGCTTATTACTCTTGGGTGTTTGAGCACCCTAGAGCTTGTTCCTCTTGGGTGCCTTGGCGCCCTAGACGGCTTGCTGGTGCCTCGGAGCTCAATCATTGTGGTGTAAAGCTCCGGGCAAGCGTCGGGGTCTCCAATTAGGTTGTGGAGATCGCCTCGAGCAATTTGTCGGGTACCGGTGACCGCCCCCAAGGGTTGCCAAAGTGTACGGGTTCGGTGACCGCCCTCAAGGGTTGCCATTTGTACGGGTTCGGTGACCGCCCTCAAGGGTCCCTTAGTGGAATCACGGCACCTTGCATTGTGCGAGGGCGTGAGGAGAATACGGTGGCCCTAGTGGCATTGTTGGGGAGCATTGTGCCTCCACACCGCTCTAACGGAGATTAGCATCCGCAAGGGTGTGAACTTCGGGATACATCGTCGTCTCCGCGTGCCTCGGTTATCTCTTACCCGAGCCCTTTACTTATGCACTTTACTTTGTGATAGCCATATTGTTTCTAGTTATATATCTTGCTATCACTTAGTTGTTTATCTTGCTTAGCATAAGTTGTTGGTGCACATAGGTGAGCCTAGTCGATTTAGGTTTTGTGCTTGACAAATTAAACGCTAGTTTTATTCCGCATTTGTTCAAGCCTAAACCGTAATTATTTTAAAGCGCCTATTCACTCCCCCCCCTCTAGGCGACATCCACGATCTTTCACCTTCCATACCAACACTTTCCAAGGAATTTATTATTTGACAACATAAAGTAAATATTTTTTTTCCTTTTTCATTTTGGGAATGGGCATCCCTATTACCGCCGCATTCTCGTGCAATGACAAGTGAATAAACACTCATCTTGAGAATAACACATCTAGCATGGAAAAATATTGGACACCCCCTACCGTTTCATGAGCGGCACGAGCACACAAAAGAGAAATTTATTTTGAAAATTAGAGATGGCACATACAAATTTGCTTGGAACGGCATGGAAATGCCGCATATAGGTAGATATGGTGGACTCATAGGGCAAAACTTGGTTTAAGGATTTTGGATGCACAAGTAGTATTTCTACTTAGTACAAGTGGAGGCTAGCAAATAGATTGAGAAGCAACCAACCAAGAAACGAAAATTCACATAAGCGAGCATTGAGCATAACTAACACCGAATAATGCACCATAAGTAGGATGTAATTTCATTGCATAACTATTGACTTTCGTACTTTCATAGGGAATCACAAACCTTAACACCAATATTCCTACTAAAGCATAATTACTCACTAACATGACTCACATATTACTATCATCATGTCTCAAAACTATTACAAGGAATCAAGTTTAATTTGTCCAATAATCTTCATGAAAGTTTTTATTATATCCTCCTTGGATATCTATCACTTTGAGACTAGTTTCATGTATTGCCATTGCTTTTTGACTAGCTCAACCAAATTTAAGTGAAGCACATGAGCATAAAGATTTCATCTCTCAAAAAGGTATAAGTGAAGCATGAGAGGATTTCTTCAAAATTTACTAACTCTCAACTTAATCTAAGTGGAGCATGAGAGTATTTCTACAAAAAAAATCCAAGCACACTGTGCTCAAAAAGATATAAGTGCAGCACTAGAGCAATTCTATAGCTCAAAAAGTTTAAGTGAAGCATATAGAGCAATTCTAACAAATCATAGCATAATTTTGGCTCTCTCAAATAGTTATGTACAGCAAGGATACTAGTGACAAACTAAAAAGAAAAGCAAGCAAAGACTCAAATGATACAAGACGCTCCAAGCAAAACTCATGATATGTGACGAATAAAAATATAGCTGCAAGTAAAATACCGATGGTCGTTAGAAGAAAGAGGGGATGCCACTCGGGGGCATCCCCAAGCTTAGTTTCTTGTTTCTCTTTGGATATATCTTGGGGGTGTTGTAGCATCCCCAAGCTTAGGCTCTTTTCACTCCTTATTCCTTCATCCATCGTGATCTCACCCAAAACTTGAAAACTTCAATCACACAAAACTGAACAAAATCTTCGTGAGATTCGTTAGTATAATAAAGCAAATCACTACTTTAAGTACTATTGCAAACTCATTCAAATTTTATTATTGCATTATAACTACTGTATTTTAACTTTACCATGGCTCATATTCTTCAATACAACCCATAGATTCATCAAAACAAGCACACAATGCAACGAAAACAGAATCTGTCTTAAACAGAACAGTCTGTAGTAATCTGTACTCTAACCATACTTCTGTAACTCTAAAAATTCTGAAAAATTAGGAAAACGTAAAGAATTTGTATAGAAATACTTTGTTAAAATTTCAGCTCAATATCACGGTCCAGTAAAAAATGAAAATTCGCACACTGGAGGCAAAGTTTCTGTTTCAGATTCAGCATTGTTTCTACTCATCTTATGAATCATCCTAAAGAATTTACTTGGCACAAACACTAAACAAAACATAAAAACACAATCATAATAGAGGCATAATTGTGTCAACACTCAAAAACAGAAATAAAAGGACAAAAACAAATTTATTCATTGGGCTGCCTCCCAACAAGCGCTGTCGTTTTACGCCCCTAGCTAGGCATAACGCATAGTTTCAAGTGTTGTCATCTTTGGTTTTCGTTGAGGTGTTTTTGTTAAGAGGTTTTGCAAATAAAACTTTAAACACATCATCCATAGCAACATTAGCACTATCAAGTTGTCCATCTATGTACCCCCTTTGATTCCCGGCTACAATCCAAGAATATTGTTGATTTACATCATTGAAAACTTGTTGGATCATATCTAAAACGGGCACTTCCTTTTTGAGATTCTCATAAAAAATTTGATTATTTCCAAGAAAATATCTCATCATGTAATCGCTATTGTAAAGGATCTCTCCTATTACCAGTTTTTCACGGCTCATACCATAGAAATCAAAGATCTCCCTAGCTTCCCGTACTATGTGATCAAATTCATTCATAAGAACAAGGATAGCTAACTTCTTAGCTTTGGGATTCTTTATGACGGGTAGCTCATAAAATAATCTTTGCAAGGTAGGATGGGTACGAATAAACCTATTTTCAAGTTTAAGAACTAGCGCCGAGATAGCTTCCGCATAAGTTTTAGTTCTTTTCAGTATAAGAGTATCATCGAAGTTCAAATTCCCAACACAATTGAAAAACTCTTGGATAGTTTCTTTTCCTATAACGTTCCCTTGCCCCAAAAGAAAAGTTTTAGCATCCAGATTACCAGAACGTCCAATTTTAGGAGTCCTACAATCATCTGTTTCTGCCATACCAAAATCACTCATGGTGACAAGCAAACAAGAGATCTGACGAGAAAAAGGCAAACGAAAAAAAGGGAGGAAGAATAAAACGGAAAATTGGTGAAGTGGGGGAGAGGAAAACGAGAGGCAAATGGCAAATAATGTAATTGCAAGGAGATGAGATTTGTGATTAGGAACCTGGTAGATGATGATGGTGTCTCCTCGGCGCCAGAGATTGGCACGTAGAAGAGACCGCTTCCTCCCCGGCAACGGTGCCAGAAATTCCTTTGACGTGGCTTGAGACTGCGTCGGTATTTCCCCAAAGTGGAAGGGATGATGCAGCACAGTGACGGTAAGTATTTCCCTCAGTTATGAAACCAAGGTATCGAACCAGTAGGAGGATCACCACCACCTAATAAGCAGCACCTGCACACAAATAACAAATACTTGCAACCCGACGCGAAAGAGAGGTTGTCAATCTCTCTACGGTAAACAGATAGATTAGGTAGTGATAAATTGGAGAGATAGATCTCTCAGGAACACAAAATAAAAAGAGCAAATAAAAAGTGCAGCAAGGTATTTTTGGGTTTTTGGTATAATAGATCTGAAAACCAAAGAGGCAAAAAGATAGATCGGAAAGCAATATGTTGGAAAAGTAGACCCGGGGGGCGTAGGTTTCACTAGTGGTTTCTCTCATGAGTATAGCACACGGTGGGTGAACAAATTACTTTTGGGCAATTGATAGAAGGTCAAATAATCATGACGATATCCAAGGCGATGATCATTATATAGGCATCACGTCCAAGATAAGTAGACCGACTCCTGCCTGCATCTACCACTATGACTCCACACATCGACCGCTATCCAGCATGCATCTAGTGTATTAAGTTCATGGAAAAACGGAGTAATGCAATAAGAACGATGACATGATGTAGACAAGATCTATTCATGTAGGAATAGACTCCATCTTGTTATCCTTAATGGCAACGATACATGCGTGCCTTGCTGCCCATTCTGTCACTGGGAAAGGACACCGCAAGATCGAACACATCACAAAGCACCTCTTCCCATGGCAAGAAAAATCGATCTAGTCGGCCTAACTAAACCAAAGATTCGAAGAAGAAATATGAGGCTATAAGTAATCATGCATATAAGAGATCAAAGAAGACTCAAATAATATTCATGGATAGAAACTGATCATGAACTCAAAATTCATCAGATCCCAACAAACACACCGCAAAAGTTTACATCAAATAGATCTCCAAGAGACCATTGTATTGAGAATCAAAGGAGAGATAGAGGAAGCCATCTAGCTACTGCCTACGGACCCGTAGGTTTATGGTGGACCACTCACGCATCATTGGAGAGGCATCAATGAGGATGATGAACCCTTCCGTGATGGTGTTAGATTGGATCTCGAGGTTCTGGAACTTGCGGCGGCTGGATGTGTTTTTCATCGACTCCCCTAGGGTTTTCTAAATATTTGGGTATTTATAGGCATCAGAGGGGGTGGAGAGGGGCCCCGTGGAGGGCACAACCCATCAGGGCACGCCGGGGGCCCCCTGGCGCGCTCTGGTGGGTTGTGCTCTCCACAGCCCACCTCTCTGGCACTTCTTTGGCCCACTTGGTGTCTTCTGGTCCAAAAAATTCTCCAAAAATTTTCGTCGCGATTGGACTCCATTTGGTACTGATATTCTGCGAAGTAAAAAACAAGCAAAAACAGCAACTGGCACTTTGGCACTATGTCAATAGGTTAGTCCCAAAAAATTATATAAAGTTGCTATAAAGTGATTGTAAAACATCCAAGAATGATAATATAACAGCATGGAACAAGCAAAAATTATAGATACGTTGGAGACGTATCAAGGACGTGGGCAGTGAGCTGCTCATTGATAGTATGGCTGCCGAAATGGAAAAGAAACAGATGAATGAGAAGGAAAATCTGTCTCCTGAAATTGTCTCCTATGATAATATTGTGGTTAACTCAATGCAAATCATCCCAAGCCCGATGACTAATAAAGTCTTTTCATCTTATCTAGAAGCATGTGTTGGGCAGCCTATTATGACAGAACTTGCTCCTGATGACAATTCATGTCAACAAAATAAGCAGATGTACTTTGTGCAAGCCCCTGCTACATCTGATGATAATGTGGCTGTGATTCCTACTCCTCCTGTTATGGAAGAAATGCAGACAAGGCTGAGTCAGAGGACAACTAGAGTAAATGTGGAACATGTGGGTCTCAGGGCTGAAAAAATGACCAAGAAGAGGAACCTGCAAGGTAATGACCCATCACCTGGTAACTCTTTTGAAGTACTTTCAAATTTGGAAATTATTTCCACTTCTGCCCAGATGGGGGTTAATATTCCAGATGATAATTTTGTTGTTATTGATGTGATTAGAGTGCTTGAAAAATCTAGAGCTAATATTGCTGAGAAAGTTGATAATAGTGAAAAACAACAAGATAAAATTTTATTCATTACTAATGCTGCTAGAGACAAATCTCCTTTAAACACATCCTAGTTGACTGAGGGGGAGCTGGATGATGAGGATTTTACAGTTGTCAAATCCAGAAAAAGAGAAAAAGAAAAGAAAGTAAATGTGGTGATATCTAAACCTATTAGTAGAAGTCAAAAACAAATGGTGAGTTGCATTGCAGGTAAGACCATGCCTCCTGGTAAACCTGGCGACAAAATCCACTCTCCAAAACATAAGAAAAAATTATTAGTCTCTTTTGGAATTGTAGAGGAATTAGGAAGAGAGGTATGGCCACATATTTGTCGGATTTGTTAAGAGATCATTGTCTTGACTTTGTTGGTTTACAAGAGAGGATGAAAAAGGACTTCTCCTCTAAATTCAGGAAATTTGATCCTGGTGACCTTTTTTGTTGGAAATGGATTGGGTCATCTTGAGGTATCTTATGTGATGTTAAATATAACTCCTTTGACATCAAATCATGCGTCGCGGGCAAGTATATCATGAAATTTGAGTTGTGGGACAAATGCAAGAAAATAAACTGCTGTATTTTGGTAGTCTATGGATCTGCTCATGAGGAATTTAAAGTTGAATTCCTCACAGAGTTTTCTGCTATGTGTGGGGACATATCATGTCCATATATTGTTGGGGGGGGGGGGGGGGCTTTAATATTCTGAGATATGCTAGTGAAAAAAACAAGAAAATTAAACTGGGGCATTCATCTGAACTTTTCAATTCCATCATTAATACCTTCTCTTTGAGAGAGGTGGATATGAGTGGTGGTCAATATACTTGGCCGGACAATCAACAAAAGCCAACCCTAGAAAAACTGGAGAGGGTGCTTATGTCCAATTCTTGGGAATTCCTTTTTCCTTTTACTTTTGTCAGGAAGATGGTAAGAGATATTTCCGATCATTGTCCCCTGATTCTAAATACCGAAGATAACATTCCTGTACCCATCAAGGGGAGGGGGTTCAAATTTGATTTAAATTGGTTGAAGAATCCTGATTTCCTACCTTTAGTTACCAGAATTTGGATAAAACCTGTACAGTCGAAGAACCCTATTGACATTATGAACATCGAATTGAAGAGGTTCAAGAAATATTTTAAAGAGGGATCTAATATCTTTGGTAATAATAGAAAGAAAAGTAAATGGCTGAGAGAGGAACTGGAACATCTTGAGAGATTGGAAGAAACAGATGTCTTATCCCCTGAACTATATTGCAGGAAAGTTGAGCTTTCTGTTGAACTACATAACCTTTTAATTGAAGAAGAAGTGGCCTGGCTACAAAAGTCTCATGATAACTGGTTACTTAAAGGGGATCGCAACACTGATTACTTTCATAGGATTGTGAATGGGAGGAGAAGGAATACTATTTTTTCTCTTAGTTGCGGGGATACGGTGATAGAAGGAAATAAGAACCTGCTTAAACATGCTACAGACTTCTACAGGAACCTTTTTGGTCCTGCAACTGGGAACATGTGTAAGATTGACAGTAATATGTGGGAACCACATGAGAGATTGTCTGATATTGACAACTTTATTCTCATAAGACCTTTCTCTGAAACAGAAATTAAGAATGCTCTCTTTTCTATGAAGCCTAATAAAACTCCTGGCCGTGATAACATTCCAATTGAATTCTTTCAATACTATTGGGAGATTGTTAAAAATGATGTGATGTTGCTTTTTGAGTGGTTTCATGATAATAAACTTGATGTCCAAAGGCTGAACTATGGCATTATTACTGTCCTTCCCAAGTTGGTTGGGGCTGATAGGATTCAACAGTTTAGGCCAATCTGCTTACTCCGCTGCATATACTAATTGATTACTAAGGTGCTTACTATTAGAATGGAACCTTCTGTGGACATTTTGTTTAGTAGACATCAAAATGCTTTCATAAAAAATGGACATTATGGATGGCATAATGTTCTTGCATGAAATTCTGCATCATTCCTATGCTCGAAAAAAGACGGGGATTGTCCTCAAACTTGACTTCGAGAAGGCATACGACAAAGTGAATTGGGACTTCCTGTTAGAATGTCATAAAATGAGAGATTTTAATCCTCAATGGATTGAGTGGGTTAAAAAATCTTAGTTGGGGGTGTTGTGAGTGTGAAACTTAATGATGAAATAGGAGAATATTTCCAAAGTTCGAAAGGGGTGCGTCAAGGAGACCCTTTCTCCCCCTTTTTGTTTAACTTGGCGGTGGATTGTTTAACTAAGATGGTACTTAAAGCTCAACAAAGCGGCATGTTTACAGGTTTAGCACCTGATTTGATCCCCAATGGGGTGGCCATTTTGCAATATGCGGAGGACACGATTATGTTTTTTGAATATAACCCTAGGAATGCTTTAAACATCAAGCTGTTGATGTATCTTTTCGAGATCATGTCTAGTTTGAAAATCAATTTTCTGAAAAGTGAATTTTTTCAGTTTGTGCTAATGATGAAACTATGAGAGTATATGCAGATATGTTTAACTGCCAAATAGGATTTTTTCCTATTAAATACATGGGTATGCCAGTGAGCTATGCAGGGCTTAAAGGTAGTGATTGGTTGTTTGTGGATGACAAGTTTATTAACCAGGGTGAAACCTGGATTAGTGAGACTTTATCTAGTGGGGGCAGACTCATTAAAGTCAATGCTTGTCTGTCTCACGTACCTTCATACTATATGTCCATGTTCCTTGTGAACAAAACTACTCTGGAAAGATGGGACAAACATAGGAGGAAATTCTTTTGGCATCGTAAGGGTAAAAAAAGAGGCTATCATATGGTGAAGTGGAGTCGTGTTTGTAGATCTAAAATGAAAGGGGGGCTCGGGGTGAAAGACCTGAGAAAGCAGAATATAAGTTTGTTGGTGAAATGGTGGTGGAAATTGGAAAAAAAGAGGGTCTATGGCAGGATATTGTTAGAGCTAAGTACCTAAAAAAGTCCACAGTGGCTTTGGTAAAACAGAAAGCCAATGACTCTCCTTGTTGGAAATCTTTGACGAAAATCAAGGAATGCTACATGGCTGGTAGAGGGGTCCAAGTGAATAAGGGGAATATAGCTAGACTCTGAATGGATGATCTGGGGGATAAATCTCCTTTAAAAGATAGATACCCTAACATGTTTGATATATGTGTGGACCAAAACTGTACTGTAGACAAATTGAAATATATGAATCATATTTCTTGTTTTAGAAGAAGGTTGTCTGTGGATCTGATGCAGAAGTGGGAAGAATTGAAGAAGTATGTGCTAAACCTTATACAAAATGAGTTAGATGATGAGGTTTACTGGAAACTAGATAGTTCCAGAGAATATACGACGAAATCGATGTATAGATGGCTCAAAAAAGACCTAGCTGGCTCTTGCTTCAAGTGGATATGGGGGGCAAAAATACTTTTAAAAATTCAAATCTTTATATGGCAGGTCTGTTAGGATGCTATCCTGACCAGGGATAATATGAAAAAAGGCAATGGCAAGGGGATCCCCGCTGCTCCTTTTGTGATCAGCGGGAAACAACCCAGCATCCCAGTTTCCAGGGTTGTTTGGAGAACGGTTGGAGCTATGCTCGGGACTAATTGCTGCCCAAACTCTCTATGGCAATATTATGTGTGGATGTATGCGTTCCTCCCTGGCTTTGATGAGTTATACACCATTGGCCTAGCGGCAATTTGCTGGGCCATTTGGCTCACACGAAACCGTGCAACTTTTGAACGAAAATGGATCAACACTCCTTTTGAGATTGTGTTTACATCTTGTGCTTTTCTTAAATATTGGGCAGATTTACAGAAACCCGCGATGGTGAAGAAAGGTGCAGAGATGCTGAAAGAGAATACATCACAGATGATGTTGTTGTGTGGTCCGCCGGCTCATAACATGGATGAACACAGTGACGGGTGAGAAATAGAGAAGGCGGAGGTGATGATATTTTGTTGCTCCCAGGAAGCGTGCTGACGCAGGTTAAAGGGTGGTAATAGTCTGCAAGTTCTTTGTGCGAGCCTTTTGGTGATGTGCGGTGGAAGCTGTTTTATTTGGTAGTCTTAGTATGTTGTACTGGTCTGTACAGTTATGTTGGTGGTGGCTGCGGTACTTCGTGATCTTAGGTAGTTTGTAGTGCGGTTTTGGGTGATGTTCAGGTTTTTGCCCCATGATCTGTGTTCCTGATGACATGCACAGATAGTGGGTTTCATGGCATTGCCCAGAACTCGCTTCTTTCCTTTCCCTAGCCTTGTTGTCCGTGTTTCGAGAACTATGTATTTCTATTATGAAAGTAATGGAAAGGGGAGAAGCCCGGTTTGGAAAAAAAAACTTACATAGAAAATTGCATATATTTTTTCACAATATGCAAGAGAGGCATATAGCAGTGCAATTTTCGGATTCCGGTATTATTTGCACACATATTACATAGTATTTGTGTGTGTATGTGGGAGATTAATGTCCTATTCATATCGATGATATCGCTAGATGTGCATACACAAACACATAGAAAACTATTTGTATAACATATTTATATCACGCGTGAGACACACACGCACACGTACAAACGAATAAGACACAAAGAGAGAGACAAATACATGCACACACAGAAAAAACAAGAGTCACTTGAACGATCTCGTGCACAGATACACACAGAGAAAAAATAGTGACACACACAAAGAGGGGAAAAAAAGGCTGCCATATAAAAAACACTCAAAGCACTTGGTCGATCAAAATAAATCAATACGAACACATAAGTCCAAAATGGACATCACAATTGCTAGAAAAATAGAGAAGAATTTATCAGAAAAAAAAAACAATGGAAATAGTGACCCAAGCTACAGCAAGCCCCAACCAAAAAAAATGGGCACCCCTATGTCTCGCGAGACGAGAGCTTTCTCTCGCTGAAGACTGCGCGCAGCTAGGCCCGTCCAGTTGGCGCACGCGCCCACACCGTTGCCCTTTTTGAAAATCTAGCAAGCGCGTGGTTTCTTCTTTCTTTACTTCTTCTTTGGTTTGCGCATCCAACTAGCAGTCCGAAATTCAGTGGATAAATTTTCTTCTTGCTGGTACAAATTCTTTGGACAAATACTTTTAAATATATATATTACAAAAACAAACTGTACAAAAACATTTGAAAAAAATGTTGAATAAGTAATTGAAAAATGTTGAACAAGTATTTGAAAATTTTCAATCAAGCATTCAAAAAATGTTGAACAAGCATTTAAAAAATGTTGTACAAGTATTTAAAAAAATGTTAATCAAGCATTTGGAAAAAATGTTGAATAAGTATTAGAAAAATAAAGAACAAGCATTCGAAAAATGTTGAACAAGCATTCGAAAAATGTTAATCAAGCATTTGAAAAATGTTGAACAAGTATTTAAAAAATGTTGAACAAGGATTTTAAAATGTTAAATAATATTTGAAAAATATTAATCCAGCATTTAAAAAATGTTAAACATTATTTTAAAAATGTTGAACAAGTATTTGAATTTTTTAAAACCATGAATTCAAATAAATGTTAACATTTTTAGTTGAAAACTGTTAATCAAGCATTTTAAAAAAATGTATAGAAAAACACTGATCATGTATCCAATAAATTTCAATCTTGTATTTCAAAAATGTTAATCAAGCATTTGAAAAAATTTGTATTGGAAAAATGATGACTATGTATTACAAAAATGTTTAATTTGTATTGAAAAATGTTATACATTTATTAGAAAAATGTCGTTGACATATAAAAAATGTAGAAATAATGACTAAACGAAGAAAGAAGACCGAAAAATCAATATAAAAAAAGAAGAAAAAAATGAAAAAATAGAGAAGAAAAAAGAAAAAAAGAGAAAAAAAACTGGTAAAACTGAGAAGAAAAAGGAACAGGAATAAAAGAAACAAAAAAAATAACTGGAGCCAGCGGTGTCCTTCATGGCGGCGTCTCGGAGTTGATGGCATCGTGTGTTTACCGATCCTTCAGATCGGCGGCGTTAGGGTTCATGGATGGTGTCGGTGAGGCGGCGTTGGCGACTCCATCAGGTATGTCTCTCCTTCTGCTCTGTCCCCGTTGTTGCGGCGTTGTCTCCAATGTCATGGTGGAGCAGGGAGGTTTTGTCGTTCAGGAGTACGCGCAGACGGTTGTCTATGCAAGTGACAGCTGGAAGATGGTGCATCTTGTGCTGGGTTTGTGGTCGGGGGATGGCAGTTCTGGTCGTCATGCGGGGGTGTTGGATCTGGAGTTCGATGGCGTGTCTGGAGACATGTTGCCCCGGTCTGATTCTTTCAACGGCATTGGTTTTGCTTCTAGCAAACTACTTTGGAGGTCCGTAAAGCTGCAGATCAGCGATGGAGCCGCGTCGAGCTCGGGTGAAGAGGTGATCTGACTTCTTTCCTTTTGGTGGCCGCTTTGGTGGTGTCGAAGGAGAGCAACATGCAATGGTATTTTGCATAGGATTATTCTATCTTTTCAGTTTTATAAGGTCGGTGTTTACGTGCCTTGTAACTTCATCTTATTCTATAAATGAGACACGTATTACCATGCAAAAATAAAAAAACTGGAAAAACGGAGAAGAAGCTGTGGAAACCTCAACACATGTGGACTTAAGTGACATAGCTTTACAACTCTGTCACGAATCTAAGGCAAAACCGACTTGTTAGCTGCGCTGCCCCTAAACTAGACGACCCAGGGTTCGAAACCTCGCGTGCTCCCGTTTCTCTTCTTTTTTTAGCTATAGATGCTTCAGATAGAGAAACTTCTCATCTCGCTTAAAGCGATAAATAGTCGCCGTGGAAAAAATGGACTACTACCGACCTGAAGCATAACCCACTAATCAAAAACTAACGGGCTGAAGCCCATTACGTAGAATAAAAACGACAGAAACCAGAAGTTGTGTCAGTAATGTACAACCCAAATACACCTCGTGTCGGCTTTTTAATGGGGAGAAGCTTGAACAATTTAAACCGACTAGAGGAATTCAACACGGAGATCCAATTTTCCCTTATCTCTTTTTGATCGCAGCGGAGGGCCTTTCGTGCCACTTGAAGTCTAGTTCTTGATCATCCAGTATTGTGGGAGTTAAGGTGGTGCCGACGGCCCCGGTTGTCAACCACCTTCTCTTTGCTGATGATATATAGCCTGCTATTGTTTAAGACGAGTAATGAAGGGACGGCTGCAGAGTCAAACCTGTTGGAAACTTATTGAAGTGCGTCAAGACAAAGGGTAAAAAATGATAAATTTTCAATCTTTTTCAGCAAGGGATGTCCTCAGCCAGTTCAAGATACTATAGGGAACCCTAAATGTGCACAATGAGCAATTCAAGGAGAGGTATTTGGGCATGCCGACAGATGTGGGATCCTCCATAAACAGTACTTTCAAATATTTAAGAGACGGGGTTTGGGAAAGGTCAATGGGTGGATGGTAAGTTGTTATCGTATGGAGGAAAGGAAGTTCTTATCAAAGTTGTGGCACTGGTGCAAGCTATTCCAGTTTATTCGATGGTGTTTCATATTGCCACCGGGAATTTGTGAGAGTATAACATCAATTATTCATCAGTTTTGGTGGGGATGCAAAATAGGGAGAAGGAAGCCATGTTGGGTATCTTGGGACATATGGAGAAGACCGAAAAATTTAGGAGGATAAGGCTTCCGTTACATGGAACTTTTCAACTTGTCATTGCGTGCAAGGCAAGCGTGGTGCGTACTTCAAGAGCCCGGGACTCATAGTGCTAAAATTTTGAAGGAAGTTTACTTCCCTTCTTGTTCTTTCCTGGAAGGAAATCTTGGGCCTCGTCCATCGCAAATTTGGCGAGGAGTTTTGGATGGACGGAATATCTTGTCACAAGGAATTATCAGCAGAATCGGGACCGGTTAACAGACTAGCATCTGGGAACATAACTGGATCCCTAGGGAGGGGCTCATGCAACCACTGTCTTCTTTTGTTGCTGATCCTCCAAGCAGAGTATCTAATCTAATTGATGCCCCGTCCACGTCGTGGAGGAAGGATGTCGTAAGGACAACTTTTGTGTCATTTGACGCTGAAGCCATTTTGAGGATACCCTTTTGCACGCGAAGTATAGATGATTTCTCCGCATGGGGGGCTGATCGCATAGGGCATTTCTCTGTTAGTTTGATTTCTAAGCTACTGGTGAAGACGAAAATTTAGAGGGAATACTGGTTGGACAATGTTCAGGGTCAGTCGTAATACTCGTGCAGAAGAACAAAACTGGACTCACATGTGGAATACTTTTGTACCATCTAAGCTCAGGAATTTTTGTGGAGATTGTCTTTGAACTCGTTGCCCACTTATGATGTGATGCATCTCTGCAATAGGTCAACAGGTTTTGTATGCTCAATTTATTAAGAAGATGACAATTAGAGGCACGCACTGATGAACTGGATGATGGCAAGGAGTGTGTGGTCTCTAGCAACAATGGCGATGGTAGAACACATGAGTGCAAACCAGGAGATGGATGCAAAGAAGTGGTTGTTTTATATGTAGGAAACGTTGTCTTGTGAGAACTTTACAAAACTGGTGGTGACATTGTGGGCAATCTGGAAGGCGATGAGAAAAGTTATACATGAGGATGTCTATCAGAGCCCCCTTTCAACTCATTATTTCATCATGTCATACCTGGTTGATCTGGAGATCTTGCCGAAACCAAGTACCGGACAAACAATTGGTGCATCACCTCAAGCAAAGTTCAATACGGATGCAGCCGTGAGGAGGGATGGTAGCTATGGTGTAGTTGCTGTGGTGTGCCAAAACTCATCCGGAACCTTTCTTGGGGCATCCTGTATCAAGTTCAGACATTTGTCGAACCCAGAAACACTTGAAGCTTTGGGAGTTAGAGAGGCTCTTGCTTTGGCAGAAGACCTTTATGAGCGAAAGATCCATGTGCACTCAGACTGTAAGACAGTGGTGGACAGAATAAAACGGAGTTCCTTTGCCGAATGTGGAGTGATTATCCATGAAATCATAGAACAAGCCACTGTTTCTACTTCTTATAATATAGTCCATGAGTATAGGACCTCGAATTTCGAGGCTTACAATCTCGCTAAGCACACTCTTACGCTCGGGTTTGTCCGCCATGTTTGATTAGGGCAGCCAGACGGTCTTCTATTCATTCATGTAAACATTAATGTGATTGAATGAAGTTTGGCGAATTGAGTGGATGGTTGCATATTCCACTGAGAGATAGAAAATTTACAGGTGCCTGTTATATAGCAAAACCGGAGTTTAACACCCGACCTGATGCAATTGAAAAGGTACAAGATTGCAGCAACATTTTTTATCCAATTGTTTTTGTGAAAATGATCAAATATATTAAAAGTTCATCGAAAAAAACATAATAAATTAAATCGGGATATCAAGATCACCGAACGACCACTATTGTCGTCATAACGAGCCGCCGACGCGTCGTTGTTGCCACTCCCCTATCGGAGGCGGTTTGACCGTGTCGATGACAGCCGAAAAATCTTCGTGCACGTGACCCTAAGGACCAACGCTCTCGAGCTAAAGTCACCGCATTTGAACTCTTGCATAGATTTAAAGCAGCTGACACAAATCTCGCCACATAACGAGAAAACCTAATCTCACTGTTCAAAGAAGACGACCGGAATCTTGCCAGAGCACTATCGAATGCATCCAAACGGACGAACTCAAGGTAGATCAAAGTTCGGAAGATAGACTCAGAAGAAGAAACACCGCCATTCGCCCGAACGCCGCACCTGCGAGGACAATCTCTAACCTAAACTATTAATCAAAGTGAAGGCACGATGAGATTTGAGGTGAAAAGTTTGCCCAAGCCGTTTAGCGTTAAGGAATGGAACGAAAAGAAGCCATATGGAATAGGGGCTTTGCTTAGTTGAGGCAAACCAAAGGGGCAGTGTTCTTGGAAGTACAAACGCATTGCTGAACTTTCCTTGTCTTTGGTGAACTTATTAGTCGGTGCATGTAACTCTGTTCGAACATATCTTGATGCGGCATGTTAAATTTTGACCCGACCTGAACCGAAAAGGTATTCTTTTAATGGAAAAGAACCCGACCTGAACTAGGAATGTGTTGTGTTATGTCGTACCCTTTTAGATAGAAAAACTTCAAATTGTCCGCAATAGCCGTGGTTGAGCTGATTCTTGGGAGAAGGAAGGAGACTAGACATAAGAGCATCTATAACCGGACTTAGCAAATCCGACTCACGCCCGCGGACGCGCCCAGCGGGCAGTGATCGGTCACCTCTTAAATTTTCACTTTTACAGTCATGTCTTTTACTTTACTCCTATACGTCCGGTCACATGCAAAGAGAAAATGTGGGCCCAATCCTATGTGGCGGACGCAGGACCACTGACCGGGCACGCCCGGACACTCATTTCATATATGAGATGGATATGAGGGGTGCCAGTCAGCTCAGGCGTTTGAGGCCCATTTAAGGCGTCCGTCCGGGTCACATTTTCGTGACCGGTCAGTGACCGGACGGCCTGCCCGAACATTTGAGACGGGTATGAGGGGTCCGGTTGTAGATGCTCTAACACTATGGCCGAAGACGGCAGCGCCACGACAAGCATGTCGAGGTGCGATGATGACGCGACTCACTGTGGCGTCTTAGCCGGAGGCGAGTCGGAGGTTTTCAGGTGGAAGGGCTTCGTTTTTCTCCCCTGTTCAAATTGGACGAAGCCTAAGCTGGAGACCGCGATGGTGCGACCAGTTGACCGGATATGCATGATTTTGTTAATTACTAGCCGGATATGCATAGTTTTATGGCCAGATATGCATAATCTTGTTGACAATGTTTTATTTTGTAGCCTTCTCATGCATGTATGGTGTTCAAGAAGTTGGAGAAAAAAAACTTCATCATCATGCATCGTTGGTTGAAGTTAAATGGGCAACCGAAGTGAAACATATACATAGCCAAGACCGTCGCCTAAGCCACCGAGGAAGAAACCGGTGACCCAACCGATCCAACAAAAGAACCACCCAAGAAGGTAAGAATAGGGTTTCGGGGAAAGAAGTGAGAGGAAAAGAGTGCGAAGCGAGAAGGTGCGACGGTGAAGATGACGGAGAGATTCGAGTACATCTTTTCCAAAAAGAAGGATGCCTACGTCAAGCGCTTGGACATCAAGAAAGAAAAAAGATGGAGAGGTTCAAACTGTTGATGGAGGCGACCGAGAAGAAGCTAGCGCTCAAAGAGAAGAGGGTCATGATATAAGAGAAGAAGGCCATGCTCGAAGAAAAGAAGGTGAATATCCCAGCCGATGCGGTGGACGCCAAGATGTTGTCCTTGAATTTGGAGTCTTTGGATGTCAACGCACGGATGATCGTGCAAGCCATCCACTACAAGATGTTGAAGCGACAGGAATATGAGTTGGAGGTGACGGACGAGGAGGAGGAGGAGGCGGCGGACAAGGCTACGGAGGCGGGGGCTGCATACGCAGCGGCGATGACACCTTGAGCGTGGAGGCTCGGAATGCTAGTCCGGCAGGGCAGACAATCTTAATTTTTTCATGGACTGCCTGACTGATATTCTTTTGCGATCGGGCATGTAAAAACTTAAGCATACTTACCTCTTCTTTGGTTGTGATCGTGCATGTGATTTGACGCTGGTGTTATCCAGCGCCCGCTATGGATCAGACTTTATTTGAATTTAAAATTGCCTTTACCAATAGACATATATAGAATATTGGATAGCCGATTTTCGCATTCATGTTCGTGGACTGGTCTATCTCTGTTCATGGACGAATGCGAGAGTAAATTTACGGGTCAGTGGAGATGCCCTAAAACTAAAAGAAAATATAGCTTGATGGGGTGGGATGCACAATCACAAACAAAAGTTTCAAAAATCAAAATTACACAATGTACTATTAGTGATGAGTTAAATACGCCCCATGTGCCTTAACTTGTCCGTCATGGTCAGTTTGGTACCCAAACTTGAAAAATACACAAAATTGGTGTTGCAACTTGTCTGGTCATGCAAATATGGTGCCTCCATCCGTATTCAGACGTACGCCTTGCCTATGTTGCATGCCAGTCTGACGATGGCCCACATGTCGGTGGCCGAGAGTGAGGAGCCACTTTTTTTACAGTAAAGCCCCTGAATTTTAATTTAACATCGTAATATAGATATGCCAAATTTCGAACAACAAAAATAAACCATGGGGGGTCGATTCCAGATGCTTGCTGCTTAACCGGCGCAAGCTATCCACCACGACCAATCGTACATTGTTTGTATGGTTGAGCTAGAATATTATATATAGCGCTCCCATGATCCTCTTCAAGCGATTTTTAAATATTTTAAATATATAGAGCTCCTATGGGCCCGCACAAGCAATTTTTTTTTCAGGATCATGTTTATTTTTATTTTTACTATTATTTTTCCCATTTGAAAGAAATAATTGTGAGAAAAATTACAATTGACACAAAACTTACAGAAAGTGTTAATGCATTTGAAAAAAAAATCACCATTTTTCTGGACAAAATTTTAGGTGCATTAAAGAATTGTAAGCATGTAACCATTTTTTTGGGGCATGCATTTAATAAAATGACAACATGTTTAAATCCACATAAATTTTAGAAAAAGTTCATGTTTATCTCTTCAAAGCAAAGGAAAATATTGGAAGAAATATCCCAAATTTTGATGGTGAGCGAAATATCTGCGTTTCATTTAAAATATTTTTGTATTTTTCAATTGTTCTTATATTAATACGGTGAAATCCTTGTAAACACATAACCACTCGCAATACCAAGTGTTGCCAAATCTGTCCTCATCTTACATGTCTGAGGTTCAACCCCCCCCCCCCCCCCCCCCCCCAACACACACACACTATACATTGAGATTTGAACCTTATTTTTTTAGAACGGTGAGATTCAAACCCGAGTCTCCGAAAAATCATGTAAGGGGCCCACCATTGCATACATCAGCTATAGCATAAAAATGTTGCTACAATATTAATATATCCAGTCATTAAAAGTTTATGTTTTTCAAATTTAAATAAAATTTCATTGATTTGTCCGAAATGAATTTTTTTATGGTTTCAAGAGTGAGCAAAAAATTCTTGCTTTCAAAATTCGAAACCTTGCTTTAAAGTACATTAATAATGAAAATAGAATAAAATATTTAAATTACATAATAATTGCGTGCTAATAATTATTTTATTTTTATATGGGAAAATTATGTATCGTGAAAACTAAACAAGCACTTGAAAAAAAAATTAGAGGTTAAGAAAGAACAGGTAGAAAACGCAATTGGGAAATTGCAGAGTGACGCGTGAAATTGATCTATATAGCTTCTTTTTTTTAAGTTCGTGCATATAGACCTCTAGCTAGAACTTATTTACGAAACATTGCTGGGCCTGGTGACCAGCGCGTGTGTCCAATAACCAGGACGTCGCAGCAGGTTCAAAACATGTCCCAGCTTTACATTTTTTACGTCTTCTTTCTCTGCCGACAGGTGGGAGCCACGTTTCTAATTTAAGGCCTTCTATACGTATAATTAAATAAAATATGAGGGGGCCATGTGGCAGTCTGTACCCACCAGACGGACGGAGGCACCGTATTTGAACAGTCGGACAAGTTGCAACACCTGTTTTATGTATTTTTCAAGTTTGGGTACCAAACTGACCGCTACGAACAAGTTAAGGCACCTATGGTGTATTTAACTCATTAGTGATCTAATTTCAACGCACATATAGGAGATGGAAACAATGTATAGGATTATAGTCAGTGAATACCATACGTAGTGACTGATCAGGTGTCAGGAAGCTAGAAACCTTCTGGAGGAGTTGACACTCGCTCCTCCCCCGACCCCGAAACCTACCCTCTCCGCCGCCACCCGCGGGGCTGCCGGGGAGGGCATCTAGCCCCCTGCCGCGCGCTCCCTCCCCTCCTTCCCTCCTCCCTCGCCGCCGCCAGGGGGCACGGCCGGGCGAAGCCCGACCGGGGCCGGCGGCGGCAAGGCTCGCCTTCTCCTCCGGCGCGATGGGATGGCGCGGGTCCTCCCGTCGGGTGCGGGCGCGGTGCGAGCGTGGGGCGCCGCGGCGTGGTGGCGCGCAAGCTCCTGCGTGCGTGTGCTGCGTGGATGGCTATGGGCGGGGGTGCGCGCCTCGCGCGGCGGCCGGGTCTGGCCGGCAGGCGGCGCGGGCCACGGCGGCCGGAGCTGGTGACCTCTGCCCTCCCTCCGGAGGCAGGGGCTGCGGGCGGCGGTGGTGCTCGGCCTCGGGGGTGGGCTCGGCCTGGGCAGCACCGGGGCTGGGCGGCGGAGCCCGTCGGGCGGGGTTGTGGTGGCGCGGCGGCCAGGCCCCTTTAGGCGGCGCGGGGCGACGGTGTCGGCCTCCTTCTCCCGGATCTGGTCCGACGGTGCGCGGCGCTGGATGGGTGCCGATGGTGCCAGCCGCACGCGTTTCGGGGAAGGGCCAGATCTAGGGTTCGTGCTCGGGCGGGTCAGATCGGGCCCGGGGCGAATCGGAGCTTTTGCTTCGGGTAGGAGAGGTTGGGATTGACCCGGGATGTGCCCGCAAGGAGGCTCGGGCTTCCTTCGTGGGTACGGTGCTCGTTGGTGGTGGTCGTGATACCGGTGTGTCGGTGCACGGAACGGTGCCAGTGACCGCGGGCATGGCGTCGGGTGAGCTCGCCTGGGCATGGGCTTGGGGCTGGCTCACTGGCGGCTGTCGGCAGTCCCGGAGTCGTGTCCCCTCCAGTCCACTCGGTACTGGCGGGGGACGCAGGTGTGGATGCCTCCTACTGTGGAGGCGTCTACCCAGACTCGGGGACTGATGCAGGGCTAGGAGTTGATGGACTGGCATCACTCTTCCTACCGTGGTTGTGTGCGATGTGAGGTGCATGACCGACGGTATCTTGCGACAGGGATGCCGGGGCGGCGGCCCCGGATGGTGGGTCGCATGTTTGCTCTCCGGCGGGCAGCATTGCGATGATGGTGGCTCCCTTCCCAGGTTGTGAGGGCAACGGGAGGTGGGGTGGCGGGTAGCTCGGACGCGCTTTCTCTCCCGGAGCGGTGGCGTCCTGATCCGGATATGGGGATCTAACATCTTCATGCTCCTCTTGGCGGCCTCGTAGTGGCACGGGTGAGTTGCCGAGCGAAAGCTCCGTGCCTTGGCGCCAACGACGGCGACACCCGTGGGTGCCGTGCTCTTCCTGAAGACGTCGTTGTGGTTCTTCTCCTCGTGTCAGGGCTCCGGGTGAAGACCTTTGTTCGTTGGACTCGGCGGCGGCGGCGCTCTGCGTCGTTTTCCCTCTTGAGGGCGTTGTCGTGGAGCCTAGGTATGCTAGGTCGTAGCTTGGGGGTGTTTAGCTCGCCCGGTGCGTGTTACCGGTAGCGTAGTCGAGTGCGTTCTACGTGTGCCGGGTATCTCAGGATCGGCATTGTAAGAGGGCTTCCTCACCATTTTGTATCGTTCGGCCGTGTACTTCTGTGGTTGTTGCTTTATATATAAAGCGGGGCGAAAGCCTGTTTCGAGAGCTAGAAACCTTCTCAAGGTATCCTGTTACTACTACTTGACTGGATTCTGCTATTGTATATCTATGCAATGCGATCACTGGATTCTGCTACTGTTTATAGCTCTTTAATAATGGTTCAACCTGACGCACGCAATTGCGTGCAAATTACATGTGACTGAACAAGAGAAGCCGGCACCGGGCCCTCGTCGTCTTACTCCAATTATTAAAGCGAACAAGTTGATCTAGGAAGGCATGGTAATTAACAATAGATACTCTATATATCATGGTTGCCTTTTGCTGCATGATCCTCCTTTTCTTTCTTTACGCGACACGATCAGGACCATTATCTTCGCAACTGGATCTTGTCACGGGATGCTTACTATACTAGCTAGAGTAGCTCCAAGGCCATTTGGAAGTTGCAACGGCTGTGTGCACGCATGTGTACTGTAATTAGTTAGTGCTTATACTAACCAGATTCCCCGTAATTACTATACCCTCCCTCTACTAGATCTTATACAACCCCGCCGGCGGCGCCGCCGTTGCCGTTTTTGTCGACGGAGGACAGCTCGCACTCCTTTTCGTGGTCGCCGTCTTCCGCCAACTCCAATGGCTTCATGGTGTAGAAATCGAAACAGATGAGGTAGTAGCCAAGGTTGAGCACCATGAGGCAGGTGACGAGCCAGTAGTAGGCGTCTAGCCTGCCCCGGTTGATGTTGTCCTGGAGCCACTCGCCCCTGCCCCGCGTCGCGCTCTGCACCGCCGTCACCAGCACCGTGCCCATGTAGCTGCCGAGCGAGGCCGATAGCCAGAAGAGCGCGGCGGCGGTGCTGCGCATGCTCTCCGGCGCCTGGTCGTACAGGAACTCCATGTGCCCCACGGACGAGAACCCCTCCGCCACGCCGTGGATGGCGTACTGCGGCACCAGCCAGAACACGCTCATCGGCACAACGGTGGCCGGGGTGTCCAGGAGCCCGTGGTCGGCCGCCGCGCCCCGGCGCTTGGCCTCGACGAGCGCCGCTGTGGCGACGCTGAGGATGGAGATGGCCAGCCCGACGGCCATGCGCTGGAAGTATGTGATCCCGGACGGCAGGCCCGTGAAGCGGCGCGCCAGGGGCACGAAGGCGCGATCGTAGAGGCCCAGGGTGACGAGCATCGCGGTGGTGGTGAAGATGGACATGGTCGCCGGCGGGATCTGGAAATGCTGGGTGACGTGGCGGTCCATGGTGCGCGCCTGCTGGATGGTGAAGCTGTTGTTGTGCGAGCCGGCGGTGACGAGCAGGATGCCGGCCGACCAGATGGGCAGCATGCGGACGATGGACTTGAGCTCCTCCACGCGGTGCACCGTCGACAGCCGCCACAGGTCCAGCTTGCCGGACCCGGCGGTGTCCCCCGGCGTCACGATCGCCGCCCGGTCGAAGAACCTGCACCAATTCACACGGCAACATGCATGCATCTATCAGATGAGCTCCGTAGCCGTACGCGCACACGTGCGCGTCTCCATCGACGTAGCTAGTGGAAGTACGTGACAGCATGAACTACCAGAAAACCTAGCGAGCAGCGAGGAATGCAGACAAAAAACTGTTAAGAAAAAGGCACAGTTTACGGCAACGCGCGCTCTTGCTTTAGTTTGTTTTCTTCCCTTGTGCACTGATAACGTGACTACCACCAAAAGTAGCCGACATGGCCAGCACAATTCGTGCACGCCGGCGCCGAGCCACGTCTGCACGACAACGAAATGGCACGGCGGAGCACTTACGTGAGCTGGTTGGTGTGCATGAGCCTGCCGTTGGTGGAGATGAGCGCGTCGAGCTCCTTGTCCTGGTACAGCATGCGGGGGTCCTCCGGCAGCGGGGCGCGCCGCTTCTTGTACGCCGCGGCCACGACCTGCGCCAGGCGCGTGAACGGGCTGTCCCCCGGCTTGAGGCGGACGTAGAGCGGGTAGCCGACCACGAACACCACGATGGAGACGAGCATGCCGATGGCGGGGATCCCGAACCCCCACCCCCACCCCACGTTCTCCTGGATGTACACCACTACCGTGAGTGCCAGCAGCACGGCGAACCCCATGGTGAAGAAGTAGAGGTTGAAGTACTGCCGCTTCTGCCCAGCCACCGCCTCCGTGCCCCCACCAGCGCGCTGTTCCTCCTCCTCCTGCTCCTGCTGGTCGAACTGGTCGGCGCCGAAGGCCACGACGCACGGCCGGATGCCGCCGGAGCCAAGGGACGTGCACAGGAGCGAGACGTACAGCACAGCGAGCTGCATCCCGTTGGCGCGGCGGCACGGGGTCGTGGGAGGGGAGCAGGGCCCGGGGCGGAGGGACGGGAGCAGCGCGGAGATCACCAGGCCGAGCATGCCGAGCTGGTAGAAGATGGAGCCGGCGACGATGGTCCAGAAGCGGCCGGCGAAGGAGTCGGCGGCGAGCGCGCCGAGGATGGGCGTGAGGCTGGACGTGCCGCCGAAGTTGGTGAGCGTGTTGGACGCCTCCACCAGCGGCAGGTGCAGCTGCTGCGTCAGGTACGTGATGAGGTTCGCGCCGAAGCCGGCCGTCGCGAATCTGTCGCACACCTCGTTCACTGCAGCAGGGGCGTAGTACAAGTGATGAGAAGAGAATTAATTACTCTCCTAAACTAAACAAAATCATGCATGTATTGTATAGTATATACAAATGCCCATTTGCTTGTCATTTTTTTGTCTTTCGAGCGAGTGATTTAGTTGCTCCTTCAGGTTTAATTAGTTGCCATCATTCAACTTTTGTTTTGAGTGTGGCAAACTAACAATGTGTCTGGGTGTGAAATATTCCGCAAGATGCCCCCTCTAATTGCCAACAGAAGGAAAGAGGAAGAAACCAACTAAAAGGAAACAAAGTTACTGCCAACCACCAGGAAATTTGATCTAGATTTCCAAAGACAAAGATTGAGAGAGAGAGAGGCGTGCGTGCTGTGTACAGAAAAAATAAATCATATAAAGGTCACAAGTAGCTCGTAATCTTCGCCTGGATGCGGCCCAAATCGAAGACTGTACGAGGCTACGACCAACCAATCATGTTCGTCCGAGGAAGAACTCTACAATGCTCGCTTGTTTCCTCGGATTATTCAGAATGAATCTGCAGGTACCAAAATGCTGATGCAAGTAAATCTGTTGGGTACGTGCTCTGCTCACCTAGTATGAAGGGCATGGTCTTGAAGCCACCCTGCTTCGTCCTCTTCCGGTTCCCATCTCCGTCCCTCTCCACCGGTGTGGTCGCCATGGCACTATGGCACTGGCACAGAGACGGCCGAGAAGAAATCCTAGCCGATGAACGCTCGGGCCGCTTGCTGCAAACAATGGAGCCGGCGAGGCGGCGTGGTGCTCAGCTCTAGAGCTATTGCGGGCAGAGCAAGGCGAGATGCGAGTGTGCGGCAGTGGCCTTCACATGCTCCTACATGTGATGGGAGGATGGAGCCACGTATATATAGGCGCGCCGAGTCGAGGGAGGGAGGGAGGGGCAGGCATCGCAGCGGCCGACCACCCCACCTGTCACTGTGCACTGTTGGTTCAGACTTCAGACCAATCAACCGAGTGTACGATTTGGGATTTGCTGGATTTTTTAGAAAAGATAAAGGAATGCTGGCTGGAAATTAAACGTGGTAGTGGTCTGGTCGTAGTGAGTATTATCCATATCCATTCCGGGTTCTTTTCTTTCCTTTTAGTGGCAGCGCGAATGATTGCATTCATCCAGGGGAAAAAAGGGTTCATGTTTTCAGAACTTTGCCGAAGTCCAAACGTTATTTGATCTGCCTTATTTTCACTTTTGGGGTAGAGATGACTGAAAGGTTTTGCGCGGTTGTGCGGTTTTAAACTTGTTAGGGCATCTTCGACGGACCCGCAAACCGTCTGCATGCCTTCGGTCCATGCGATCTGGATCGCGAAAGGCATCGAGCGCGGGTCTGTATCGACCAGTCGAGCGGTCCAAATGTTTTTTCTTCTGTAAATTAGAGACAAAGTGGGAGAGGGGGGTTGCGGGAGTCCGAACAACACACACGTAGGACTCTGACATCCCCGGCCCACCCAATTCCCCTTTCGGTCCTATTTTCTTTCACTCCGTCTCTTTTTCCCCTTCTTTGCATCCGCACCTTCCACCTCCGCCGTCGATGTTGTACGTCTCCGGCCACCACAGAGGCATTGACGGACGTCTGCAACTAGCAATGACGCAACCGGTCGCCTCTACGACGGCGTTGTCCACCCTGGAGCCGTTTGTACCCAGGTACACTCCGTCCCAATAGACAACCTCCATGGCGGACACCATGCTCAGCAGGTGTTTGGTCAAATGTCATTGTGCTTATTTTCGAACGCTATATCAGTTCTTTAGTACGAAGGATGGCGAGCTACTCAACCATGGAGGATGAGTTGTTGTGCGATGCCTGGTTGGCCGTATCCACGGATTTCGTAGGCAGGAGTAGAGTGGGAACCTTCTGGCAGCAAATGCATGAATCGTTTCACGCACGAAAGTACATTACGCCCTACGCATGTACATCATTCAAGAACGCAATGTGAGCTCGTTATCGTATCGCTGGCACACTATCCACATCAGCGTCAAAAGGTTTTGTAACGTGGTTCGTTAGCTAAAGGCAAGATGGCCATTGCGCGCGGCAGAGGACGAGATTATAAGTTTTGCTTCCTCTTGCTCAACTTGTTGATTGATTCGTTCACTCAATGTTGGTCTACACATTATGTAGCCCGCACGCGCTACGGTGATGTACCACATGACGGATGGACGGCCATTTACGTACACACTGTTGGATGAAGCTGAAGGGGGGGGGGGGTATGTGTGGGAGGGCATGATCAGTTGATGAAAAACTTGTTGGGCATCCGGTTAATCTAGTCGAATTTGAGACATTATTGTTCTAGACTTAATTTACATGCTATGTATGGATGACTTGTGCTATTTTTCATCCGAACTTTGATGAATTTCGACCGATTTGCATGAATTTCGTCCGGTTAGTTCAAATGCGGGTAGAAATGTATGGGGGCAGCGTTGGATGGTGGCCTCCCGCATCCTTGTCCACGGACCGGTCCCCCTCTATCCGCGGACGGATGCGGGAGGAAATTTACGGGTCCTCGTTGGAGATACCCATAGGACCCAGTTGTTCACTGAACGTTTATTGGGCAGGGCTGTCAATTGAGAACGTTTTATGTGTCAATTTATGTTGTGGGCGGGTAGTAATTTCTTCAGAAACACATGTCAACTTCTAAAAAAATTGTGGCAAAAGAAGAAGGAATTGCCATCTAAAGCAAATATAAAATTGTCATAAAAAGCAGTGCTTGTCGTGCCCTTCCCATGGGACATTCGCCTCATAACATTTCCCTAGATTTAGGCCAAAACGAGGCAAGACCTCTTGTAAAAGCCCTCCTGAGTCACACCCGCGGGCAACTCCGGGAACAACCCTAGTGCCGCCACCTCTCGCCCCTGCCTCATCCTCTGATGGCTCTATATTTTACGCATTTTTAGAGCTCATTTCTTACGTGTCCTGTTCATATATCATGTCTCATTGAACCAAATAGTTGTTCATTATACATGATTACCGGTATTTACACTTTCTCTTGTGAGCATTGCACATTTAGTATTTTAGTTAATTTTTATTAGTTTTCTTTGTTTTCTTGTGTCTACAGGTGTTTTGGGGCAACCTAGGACCAAGCACGATGAAAGGACCAATGATGGGTTCAATATGGAGTCACCCAGGGGCCAGACTTGGCCATTCCGGAGGTCGGAAAAAGAGATTTCTCCAAAGTGCTCCAAATCAAAATCTAATACCAGGAATGGCTCTGCGTCGTTCAAATGAATCCAACAAGAACAAGAACGTCAAATTTTGAGGTCGTATGATGAAATGGCGGTCGTTTTACCAGAGGAGGACAAAGGGAAAGACGATGTTTCATGCGACCGATGCCGGTCATTTGACTGGTCGTATGACCTGCACACAGCTCTGAAAGTTGGCCTTCCAGATGAATTCTTCATCGATTTCATCCCCGTCCGATCCCATGAGATCCTTGACTCGTAAAGAAGAGATTGGGAGAGGATTTGGTTCATCAAGAGCCCTTGGATGAAGCCCATCAAGAGAGGGCGATAGAGAGGCTCCTCATATATGTCATCCTCAACCCTAGCCGCCACCATCACATCATATCTCATCTCATTCACGAAGAACACATCTAGGACCATCTCCATTGCTCCACCATCAGAGAAGGAGGGACAACATCAAGGGAAGAAGGAGGAGGCTCTACCACCATCACCGCCATGCCGGTGCCCTCGCGTCAACGCCATCACCGGCACCGCCCCCTATCTACATCAGCATCGGCGCGACCACCATCATCACCATCTCCATCGCTTTGCCGTCTCCACCATCATTTCCATGCCTCCTCCCTTGATTGGCTTGATGCCGGCTTGTAACTTGTCCCTAAACTTCATGTTTATATTTGAGTAGTTGTACTAGTTCTTGAGGATATGGTTGAACCCTTTATGATTCTTGATATGATCCAGTATTACCTATTCATGATTCGATTTAGTAGCCTTCGTGAATGTTGAGAGGAGTGCTCACTGACATTTATGCCTTCCTGTCATGAAGTATATTACTGTCATTGTGAAGGTTGGGGCATTGGGGGTAATTCGAGGTGACAGTAAAAGCCTTGATTCCCCGCCATCACAATTGATAGGGGAGTTATGAAGAACACTTAGGGAGGCCGCGTCCATGGGGTAAACCCATAATTGTCATGAGTTGTAACCCTATGGGTGAGACTATGATGGTGGTATGCGTGGCATGAAGTGTACGTTAGAGTAGAACGTGTTCTGTACCCGGCTTCGCCCACTTATGCAATTAACCAGTGACTAGAGGATATGATAGTTTATATATGTGGTACTGATTCCATAACCCTCGAGAATGCTTTACTACTCAAGTACCATCCTTACTACTCAAAATTTACGAAGATTATTTTCAGAATATATAAAGATATTGGCAAAGAGACCTACTGTAGGGGGGCCACCCAGGAGTCACGAGCTAAGGGGTCGCGCCATGTGAGCTCGTGGGTTCCACAGCTCTCCGTTTGCCCTAACTCCAACTTCATAAGTACCGTATTGCAGAGAAAAAAAATCAAGGAGAAACTTTCATCATGTTTTGCGAGACTGAGCCACCGCCATCTCTTGTTCTTCCTCGGGAGGGCTGATCTGGAGTCCGTTTGCAGCTCCGGAGAGGGGGCATTCGTCGTCGTCATCACCAACCCTTCTCCATCAACAATTCCATGATGCTCACCACCGGGAGTGAGTAATTCCTTCATAGGCTTGCTGGAGGGTGATGGAGTTGGATGAGATTTTTTATGTAATCGAGTCAATTTTTAGGGCTTGATCCCTAGTATCCACTATGTTCTGAGATTGATGTTGCTATGAGTTTGCTATGCTTAATGCTTGTCACTAGGGACCGAGTGCCATGATTTCAAATCTGAACCTATTATATTTTCATGAATATGAGAGTGTTTTGGTTCCTATCTTGCAAGTTGTATGCATGTACTATGTGTTATGATCCGTATACCCCAAAGTGACAATAGTTGGGATCATCTCCGGTGATGACCGTAGTAGAGGAGTTCATGTATTCACCATGTGCTAAAGCTTTGTTCTGGTTCTCTATTAAAAGGAGGCCTTAATATCCCTTAGTTTCCCTTTGGACCCCGCTACCACGGGAGGGTAGGACAAAAGATGTCATGCAAGTTCTTATTATAAGCACGTATGACCATATACGGAATACATGCCTACATTATATAGACGAATTGGAGATAGTTCTGTGTCACTCTAGGTTGTGACTGTTACATGATGAATGTGATCCAATACAAATATCCATCGCTGATCTAATGCCTACGCTTTTCGCATATTGATCTTTGCTAAGTTACTATTGTTGTTGTTGTTACAATCATCACAAACTGCTGCGGTTACTGTTCCTGTTACTATTGCTACTGATGAGGTCACCTACCCTAGGTAGGGTCACGTGCCTCTATACTAGGACACCCCTGGGGTCCTACAAGTTCGTGGAAGCCCTTGGTTCACCTCGACTCTCGGATGAACGCACCAGCAGCAATCTCCAGATCTCTCATCAATCGGGGTTTCAATCCTTGAAGAATCATTCCGTTTGCCCGTTCTGCCTGTCCATTCGACTGCGGGTGAGCTACGGAAGCATAATTGACCCGGGTACCTTGAGAGTAACAAAACTCACGGAATTCATCCGAATCGAAATTCTTCCCATTATTTGTGATTGTCGGATTCAGAGCTCAGCAAACTCAAAGAGGTTCGAACTCTGGGGCGTGTGCGAAGATCCTTCCCAGCTCAAGCCTCGTCGTCATGCAATAAGATGGACTCAACGATTTACCCAGGTTCGGGCCACCTTGCGGTGTAAAACCCTACTCCTGCTTCTGGTGGATTGGCCTCACGAGGAGGTTTGTGGATGAACAAGTACAATGCTTGAGCGACCTCGCGAGGGACCTTTGGTGTGGATTGATCCGATCCCTTTCTATGATGGTGGCTAGTCCCTATTTATAGCGGGCCTTGGTCCTCTTCCCTTATCGCACAGGCGGTAAGGGATCCCACAACGGCCAAATTTGAAAGGGGACAGGAGGTACAACTTATCCTGACTAAAGGTGGTCTTCGCCTGCAAAGCTCCTGGCGTGACGCGGAGGTGGGCTCGGCGATGACATCCATCCTGCCGAGCCTCTGGTCTTGGTCTTGTTGCACCGGAATGGAAACCTTTGGGGGGCTTCCTTGGGAACTGGCGTATGTCCTTGCCTCCTAAGCACAAAAGAGGAACCTGTCTCTGCTACGCCCCTGGCGCTCACCTGCCATGGTCGTCGGAGCTCATGTCATCACGGCCTCGTGAGGCTGGGCTCTGCATAGGAATCTCCGCTCTTCTGGAGGCAGCCTGAGGAGGTCGCTCCTCTGGAGGTCTTAGCGTCGTTCTCCTTGCGAGGCCGGGGCCCCCTCGCGAGGGTCTTGTCTTGTGGGGTTCATCGCCAGGCCGCACTGGGCCATCGAGGTGGGCCACGCCCTAGGCCGTAGACAGGCAGGTCTAGGTACCCCCGATCCCAAAACGCCGACAGTAGCCCCCGGGCCCAAGGCGCGTTCGGGTTGGCTTCGAGGCGAAGCTAAGGAAGGAAGGCCGAAGCGCCGCGGGCCCCAATCGCCTGCGGGCCAGGCTTGACGCGTGGCACTCGATGAGGCGCGGACGCCTCCACTTCCCCATGTCGCCTCGGTAACCGCCCGTGCTAACAAAAACATGGCGCGCGCAGCGGGGCCATCATTGCTCCTCTCCCCCGCGCTCGCCTTCCGCTCCCTCTTCCTCTGCAAGCTCGCGCCTTTCTTGCCAGATCCCGCGCTTGCTCCAATCTGTCCCGCCATGGCCCCCCAGAAGAAGAGGGGGAAGACCTCGATGTTGTCGGGGCCCCGGCTTGTACCAGAGCCCGCGCTGGGCCAGTCCTCCGTGGTTAACCTCGAGGGGCTGGACAAAGTCCGGCGAGTAACCGCCTCCATTACCAATGAGTGGGGGGAAACGAAGACATGGCTTGCCTCCCGGCTGCCGATAGATCTGGAAGCCACCAACATTCCTCTCCATCTCCACGCCATCCTCTCTGGCTTGCTGCGGTCGTTCTCGGACTTCTTCAATGCCGTGCTGACACATTACCAGGTCCACGCATTACACCTCAACCCTGGATCCATCGTCCTCCTTTCCGCCTTCGCATTCCTGTGCGAGGCCTTCGTGGGCATCTCCCCATCCGTGGCCCTGCTTCGCCACTTCTTCTCCCTCCAGATGATCGACGACGGGCAGTGCTCGGGGTGCGCATCGTTCCGGACGGCAGACGCATCGGCGGGGGAGGCCCTTGACGCTGAGCTTCATCCAGACGCGAAGGGCTTCCGAAGGCAGTGGGTATATGTCGACGCCGCTGTGTACAGCCCCCTGCTCCAAGCCCCGGAAGCCCCTGCCACGCCGAGCCCCGGCAGGGAGCACGCGAAGCTTGTTGACCCGCAGCTCACGCAGGTTATGGCCAGGTTGGCCGTCTTCAAGGAGGCGGGCATGACGATGGCGATGGTGGTGAGGGAGTTCGTCCGTCGGCGAATCGCTCCCCTCCAACGCCACTCTCGCCTCATGTGGGACTTTGCCGGTTCCGACGATGCCATGAGGCTCCAGGTGCCTTCTCTTTCTTCTGGCGCGCTGCGAGAGGTGCTCCGCCTCCTGACCGACGTGGAACCCGCCGGGCTTCCTCCCGGCGGGCTCCCCTTGTGCGATCACCCGAACAGGAGGGCCTTCGTCCAGGGGATGCCACGCTTCGACAAATGGGGGCTACTTCCCGAGGTCCAAGCGGACCCTCGCGACACCCTCCCCGTGACGACCCCAGCCTCTGAGAGTCTTAAGGTCAGCGCCCCTCGCGCGACGGAGGAGCACCCTGAGCTGCTCGCCCCTCAAGCGTCCACGTCCGCCCCTCCAAGCGGCGCAGGGGATGCCCCGCCCGGAGGTACGACCGCCGCCCCAGCCGCGTAGTGCCTCCCGTCGGACGTCAGCGAGCCGTCTACTGGTTCCCGCACGCGCCGAAGGAAGAGCTAGTCCAGCGGCTGCATGACGCACACTTCTGAGTCTTTGCTCCTCAGGTCTCCTCTTGACGAAGGAACGGGCGCAGCTCCACCGCCGCCTCTCATGGATGTTGGGCCCGTGGTGGCCCCGTGTTCCGAAAGCCGCCCGACCTCGCGCGGAGATGTGCATGCGGGGCCCATGCCGTCCCTGGGGGGCCTCGGGCTCGGGTTTCTGGCGTTCCTCTTCGGGCATGGCCTTCAGTTTGTGGTCGCGGGGCTGAGGCTTCCCTTGACGATTCTTCCTGGTAGCTGGACGCCCGAGGCGTCGGCGCCTTCTTCGAGCGGAGTGGCAAGTCCTCAGGAGGCCCGGCCCCGGGCCGGGGGGGCCGAATGGTGAGCCCTCGGCCTCCGGATCTCCTTTGGATATGGGTGGCCCTACACGTGCCTTCCCTGCCGACCAGGGGGCGGAGGAGGACCCCGTTCGAGCGCTGGAGCTCGCTTACGGCCGCAGCGCCGCCCGACACGGCCTTCTTCAAGACGCGGAGAGCGCACTTGGCCGTCTTGGTGCCGAGCTTAACGACGTCGACGCGTGCCTTGAGGCGGAACGCTTACGCCTGGCACGCGAATGTCGTCGGCTTGGGACCGCCATCAACCTTGGTCGTCTACAACACGAGCAAGCTCGTACGAAGGCCGAAGAATCCCTCGTCGCGGCGAGGGAGGCCCGTATTCGCGCCCTTGAGGAAGCCCGGGCCGCGGACTGCCGTCGCGAGGCTGCGGAGAGGCGTGGGGAAGAGCTCCAAGCGTCCAATGCCGCCTTCGAGCGGCAAATCCAAGCGCGCAAGGCCGCGCTCGCTGCCCTGTCGGGCAGGCCGTCCACTAGCGACGCGAAACTCCGCATGCTTGAGGATACGCTGTCTCTAGAGGCTCTGGAATAGAGCCTGGAGCGCGAGCGGCTGGAGGTGATGGAGCGTCAAGTGGCCGTCGCCGAGGACTCCCTCGCCTCTTGGGAGGCAAGGATCCAGGGAGAGATCGACGAGAAGGTGGCGGAGGTTCGTCGGGCTCTCGCCAAGGACTACCGCGGGAAGATGAAACTTCAGGAGTCTCGTTTCTGCAAGCGGCTCGACGACCTAAAAGGTGAGGCTGACAGCCTTAGGAAGGAGTTAGCCGCGGCGGAGCAGCGTGAAAGAGTTGCGGTGGATGCCCGGACAACCACCGAAGCCGAGCTGTCTTTCCTTTATATGCAAGTGGAGGGTGTCACTTCCCTCGCGGAGAGGGCCTCGGATGAGGCGGACTGCACCCGGGGGCTGCATCACACGCGCTCCCAAATGTTCCAGGCTCTAAAGAGGAGGGCCCACCGAGCCCTGAGCAGCATCTGCAACGAGAGCGTCCCCAGTCCGCTCGTTCCTGACGACGCCGGCTACCTTGACTTCTTCACCAAGATTGTGGAGCGCCTTGAAGGGGGAGGGGGGGGGGGGCAGAGAAGGCCCGCCAGCTTGCGGAAGAGAAGAGTCGTGACCTCTTCGCGAGAGCATCCTCGCGCGTCTTCAGCCATCTCCTTCGCTTCGACCCCAACTTCGACTCCGTGACAGCCCCCGTGCCCGAGGTGATTCAAGGCGCCCTCGGGGACTGGGTGGAGGATCACGTGGATGACCTGATCACGGAGTTTTCCCCGGCTGAGGGCGAGGACCGGCCTTTGATCGAAGGGCATGAGTCTGACGGTGGCGGCAGCGATAGTGGCGATGGTGGCAGCACATCTCCCTAGGTCGTGTTTTTCCTGTTTTTCCTGTCAAGATTTTGAACATGCCCTCGTGGGGGGGGGTGAGAGTATTTTGGAAGGAACTCCTTCATGATGTATTAAGTAAATTTGTACTTCCTTGTGTCGCCTTTCCTTTGCTTGTCATGGGTCGCGACTCCTGAGGTGAGGTGGGTCGTTACCATCATTCCGAACTGCGGTGCCCGACCAAGGTTGGGAGACGGACGTTTTGACGGGGCCTCGGGCCGCGCATGCCTGCTGGCTCGCTTGAGAGCATCGCGCGAGGGTTCATATGGCGAAGCCTTGGCGAGGCGTGCGCGCGGGCGGGCCTGCGGCTGCTGTGACCTGGGCACTCGGGGGAGGCCCCCAACGCCGTTGGGGCTGTCTCAATGCGCCCCAGCCCCCACTCGCGGGGCGCGCGAAAGAGAGAGTGAGCTGTCAAGGAGAAACGAGGGTCGAGCCAAGAAACACTGCAAGGAGAAAAATGCCCCACCCTTCTTTTCGAATAATGACACGAAAACTTCAAACTTTATTCCAAAAAAGATCAAATTCGGTTACAAAAGAGAGCAGGGAACAGCCGCGTCCAGCACCTAATAGCTAGTCTTCGTCTTCCCCCAGCGCGGAGCGTAGGGCTTCCACTAGGCGTGGGCATAGTCATTGGTGGACCGTGTCGTCCGCCAGCACGGAGCATGGGGCTTCCACTTGGCGTGGGTGGGGGCCCCTCCGCGTCCTCGGGGGACCCCGGGCGTATACAACCCACTCATTATTACGTGAGAGTGTCATGGTTGGAGCTTGGGAGGGCGTGGGGCGCTCCATGCCTCTAGGGCACGGATCCCATCCCCCGAAGCCTTCGACTCCTGAGGGCCTGGAGGCGGGCGACGTTGTTGTGATAGCACCGCGACTCCTCGCAGTGCAGACAGGGCCCGGTGCCGGGCCCTCTCGCTATGCGCGAGGTCAGCCCCCGGCGTGTCACCCCGGCACGCCTCGCCTGGGTGCCCGGGTGCCTCACTCGGGCACTCGTCCCTCGATCTCCAGGCAGGCGACGCCCAGCCTGGAGACATGGGCATGTGTTCCACCCTCCGTCTCCAAGCAGGCAGCGCCCGACCTGATGATGTGGACGCGTGCTCCAGCTTCTGTCGCCAGGCAGGCAACGCCCAACCTGGGAACATGGGTGTGTGCTCCACCCTCCGTCCCCAGGCGGGCAACGCCTGACCCGATGACGTGAACTGCCGCCAGGCAGGCAACGCCCAGCCTGGAGACATGGGCGTGTGTTCCACCCTCCGTCTGACGACGTGGACTGCCGCCAGGCAAGCAATGCCCAGCATGGAGAAATGGGCGTGTGTTCCACCCTCCGTCTCCAGGCAGGCAGCGCCTGACCCAGGGACATGTGCACTGGTTGGTGATGGTGTCGAACCCGGCGGCACACCTCGTGAGGTTGCTCGCGCCAGGCAACCTCGCGAGGCGGGCCACTCCAACCCTCCCCACTAGGCTGCTCTCGCCAAGCCTGGGGGAGGCCGCCCGCGAGGACATGACCGCTCCACGGGGTGTCGATGCGGACGTGCGGCCCGCCGCCCACGTCAGGGGTGGCAGCCGCACTGGGGGTTGCAGGGCGTTGCCTGCCGCGCATCACCTGCGGCTCGCGAAGCTCCACGTCTGTGCCGACGATGAATCTTCTCGAGCCCGACGCCTCGCGCCATGCTCCTTGCTCGTGAGGGCGCATATCGAAGCGCGCCTCCAAGCGGTGCCCGAGCGCCTCTCTCGTCGCTCCCGTCAGGCATGGAGCCCTTCAGGCGGTAGCCCCCGAGCCTGCCCCGAAGGAGAGTGTCAGTGCCTCGTTAGCGGCGTAGACGGGCTCGGCAATGCGTACCAGCCAGTCGCTGTCGCGATTTTTGGCGGGTGGTAACGCTGTAGCTCGCGCGCCACGCGCAGCGCGGTCCGCATGTTCTCCGGCCTGCGGTGAGCATGGGGGTGTGGCGCCGCGGCGGCGGCGAGGGTCGGCGCGGTGGTGTGACCGTCACGCCGTGCGGCGTGCAGCGGCAACATGCCCTGCTCCCCGTGAGTAGCCGGGTTGGCGGCAGCGTTAGCTGCAGGAAGGATGAAGCGGCGTGGGAAACTGTGGCCCTCGGGCGCCGTTCAGGCGACGCGGGCAGCTCGGCGCTTGGTGCGGACTCGGCTGGCACCGGCCATGGGAGCGGCGGAGCGGGGATGAAGCGGAACTGGGGGAAGGATTCCGACACGCCCCTACCTGGCGCGCCAAATGTCGGATTCAGAGCTCCACAAACTCAAAGAGGTTCAAACTCTGGGGCGTGTGCGAAGATCCTTCCCTGCTCAAGCCTCGTCGTCGTGCAAGAAGATGGACTCAATGATTTACCCAGGTTCGGGCCACCTTGCGGTGTAAAACCCTACTCCTGCTTCTGGTGGATTGGCCTCACGAGGAGGTTTGTGGATGAACAAGTACAGTGCTTGAGCGACCTCGCGAGGGCCCTTTGGTGTGGGTTGATCCGATCCCTTGCTACGGTGGTAGCTAGTCCCTATTTATAGCGGGCCTTGGTCCTCTTCCCTTATCGCACAGGCGGGAAGGGATCCCACAACTGCCAAATTTGAAAGGGGACAGGAGGTACAGCTTATCCTGACTAAAGGTGGTCTTCGCCTGCAAAGCTCCTGGCGTGACGCAGAGGTGGGCTCGGCGATGACATCCATCCTGCCGAGCCTGTGGTCTTGGTCTCGTTGCACCGAAATGGAAACCTTTGGGGGGCTTCCTTGGTGTGGGGACCCCGACTCATAAGTCGTGATCACCGAATGCACGTGTACAGTGATCCTAGAGATCAATGCTCACTGAACACACAGGAACTGAATAAGAAGAGTCTTACATCCATGAAGTACTGTTTTACTTAAATATGGCCTTTATGGCCAAGTCTTCATATGATTGCAGTAGAAATCTTCAACGACAGCGTGAACCCATGCCATCTGCCTTAACCCTACATGCACTCTGACTGGGAATCGTCCTAGCTCGCATGTTCGTCACCAGGGTAATCTTCATCATAACCTGGTCTTTCAAGCCTGGCCAATAAAATAACCAGTGGCAAGCCAATGAGTACTTTGAACGTACTCGCAAGCAACCCATGTTTGGAACAAGGTTCAACAGAGCATGATATAGCACTAAGTAGGTAGTTTTGTGGAAAGCTAATTTTGAGTGCAATGACATGATCAAGTAACTTAAGTAAGCATGCATCAACAGTTGGCAGGTATTCATGTGAACAAGTCACAATTATCATCATAAGTAGGGGTTGAACATCTCATGTTCAATCACCATGCCAAGTCATCAGACGTATTTCAAGTATCATCTCTGTGTCACCCCCCCCCCCACACACACACACCAAGTTTAGTGAACACTGGGCGTAGCACAAGAGCGGTCATCCAACTGTCCTTGACCATGGACACGGCTATTCGAATGGTTTTACACTCTGTAGAGGTTGCACACTTTACCCACAAGACTCGGGAAACTTCCGTGTCAAGCCACGACTCGCGATATTGTTCATACCCGAGGTAAGTACCCAAACATTGCCTTTCCCCTAGCGATACTAAACAAAGAGTCCACTCGTTGGTGCCATCCCTCATGATATACATCACACGTATCATCCATGAGGGCACGCAACGGTGTGCCCGGTGCCTGTGAAGACAGCGCATGGTCGCCTTACCAGGCACGACCCCATATCGAGAGTGACCACGTCACTCCCGCCACTAGTAATGCGGGCTCTATGCTAGTACCCACCAAGGTAGTCAACAAAGCCCCGTCCCATAAGGGGTATCGTGGTTGTACATGTAAGGTTGGAATAACGGTCGCAACTTACACCAATCCGTTTTCGAAAACCACACACACTCCCTTGTTCCAATACACCACTTCTTTATCAAGTGGTTACCTAGCTCAACATCATGTCCCTCGGGCATTAGTGGCACCCGACGGGGTTTTCGAAAAGTCTTCGAAAACACTCTTGTTTCCAACACCATGCGTATTCCCGTCCCACTTTGCATAGCATCCACTAAGCATCCTATCTACTCCCACCTGCACAACCCTCATAAGGAGGTAGGGTCATGCACGATGCAAGTATCAACGGTAAAAGTATCGGAGGCATCCCACCGAAGTGGTCACCACATCACATGATCAACATCACGAAATAAAGTACTATATGCCATGCAATAAAAGGAATTCATAGTCATGGTCAAAGGGCTGCTTGCCTGGCTCAGCAAAGTCTTCGAGATCTTCTCATGCTTCTGATCCAACTTCGAGCACTCCGTCTACTTCGTCAACTACCGTTGGAAACAACCACAATAAGCAACGCAACAAGCAAAGAAATAAAAGTGCTCTATAAATAGGAGTTTTATTTTTCTTGGACACCCCTAGCTATAAGAAAAATAACCAAGGAGGTTTTATTGGATCTGGATCAAGGGAGATTTTTGAATGGTGGTAAAGAATGAAATGATGATCCTATTAGAAGCCTACAGGGAATGTTTTTATAAAAAGGAGTGAAAGCACCTATTAAATAGGGCATGATTTTAGAAACATGTAGGAAGTGGTTTCACTGGATTTGGATTTGAGATGAATTTCCTATGAATTTCCTAAGATGGCAATAATGAAAAATGGGGCTATTATTAGGTACAACAGAGACAAGACATGACAAAAATGTTGACCATGGCTAAATAAATAGGGCTTGGCATTTAGAGCTTCTAGAAATGTGAATCACTCCATTTGGAGTTGATTTGAATCCTCTGTGGATATTACAAGTGGGGCATTTCATAGTTCAAATTCAAATTTGAATTTGAACTCTACCGAAAAGTTTGCAGAAAAAATGTGTCAGGTATATTGCTGGGTAGAGAAGGATTTTAAAAACATTTAGGAGTTCGAATCAATGGATTTGTAGTTCACATGATTTTTCCATGGATTTTTGAATCTGCCAGAAAAAGGAAAAAGGAAAAAGAATTTACCCAAGGCCTGAACGACGCTCAGGTCGCAGGATAGCCTACTGGGCCGGGCCACTGCTATGTAAAGGCGACGTCGGAGGCGTATTCCGTCGAATACGCCTCCTTCGCGGGGAGGCGCAGAAGGCCGAAGCCGTCTCCACTTATACGCGGGCCCGACCGTTGGGGTCGCTTACAGGCGGGCCCCGCCGGTCCCTCTCTCTCTCCAGCCCATTTCTCCTACCTCCCGACAGGAGGCAGAGGGGGCGCCGGCCGCCGCAGCTCCGGCCATCCTGCCGCACCAAATGTCGAGCCGGAGGCGCCGGCGGATACCCCGCTCCCCGCCGCGCTTGGGGAAGGCCTCGCCGGTCACGGGGACAGCCGGGAGCGAGCGGCTCATCGGGTGGGGCGGACGGCGGCGTCGGACGTCGCCGGGGAGCATGAAATGGCCTCGGGGACGGAGTAGGGAGGTGCCTGGGGACCTGCTCTCGTCGAGGGCGTCCTCCTGGTGAGGTTGGTTGAGGCAAGGGAGGGCTGGTTAGCTCGGGCTTGAGCGGAGCTGAGAGGCGGCAATGCCGGCCATGGCGAAGGAAGAGGGTGTGGGGGAGAGCTGCGGGTGGTCCGGGAGGTCCACGGAGGGGAGAGTGGTGGGCTTTGGGCGTTCAGAGAGCTCGGGGTGGAGGTAAATGGTGGAGAGCAACGAAGAGGGGCTCGGGTGGCTGCCAGAGGGCCTCGGGCGCGATGAGCACGCGCGTCTGAGGGGCCTTGGAGCGTTGCTAGTGTCGGGTAGGGGCGTGGAAGACTTAGAGGGATACCCTGGCGTGTGTGGGCATCCTCCCGCTGTCGGACACGAGCTACAGGACGACGACAAGTGGCAGAGCGCCGGTTTTGCATGTCGGCAGCGTGGTCACAGCACAAGGGTATGTCCAGGGCAACTGTTTGGTCGGCCAAACATGTCTAGCGTGTGAGGCATGCATGGTAAAGCTGTATGGTGAAACTTGGACCCAGATAGAGCTGGTTGGGGTCAATTTCTACTGCAGGTAAGTTTGCAGCAGCAAACTGGGGAGTTATCTCAGGGGCTCTTACTGGAGGGCAATTAGGGAAAGAACTTGTCTAATGTTCAAGGGCATGGAAGGACTACATAACTACCAATTTACAACTCAGGTAGATGAGTTTACAGGGTACCTGCAGTACAAAGCTACATTTGCTGCCAAAATGTAGGTTTAGATGAACTGCTCATATTTTCCACATGAGCCTGCCATATTTGGGTTTGTACTGATGCATTAGCATGCAAATGTAGTTGTGGTAGAGTTTGGGGGCATTTGTGTGTACGGAATAATGGGATAGAGGAAGAAGAGGCCTTGCCAGGGTAAGAAGAGAGGGAAAATAAGGGAGTTACCTCCCAAATGATTGAGCAGAGGCCATGTCAAGGTTAATGGGGGTGGAAGAGGGCTAGCCCATGCTGTGGTAAAAAGTTAGAGACAAGGATAATCTTTTTGGGCCCACTTTGCTTGTCCGCAAGCTTATGGCTGAAGGTGTTTGTGCTGTGATTGGGCTAGGTAGAGGAATCCTATGGCCTTGATATTTACCAGGGTTAAATGACAAGTCTATTTGGTACTGATCACAAGTTTTGAGCCCAAATGAAGAAAGTTGATAACACAAACTTGGTAAACCTTAGACATCAACAGAAATAGGTTTCTGTAGATCTAGGCATGCAAAACTATTATCCTTGATGCAAAACTTGGTGTGGTGGCATTATTTGGGTATTAGAGCATACCCAAAAAGTTTGGGACCAAATGGGGAAACTTGACAATGCAAATATTTCCAATTCTTGAAATCAACAGCAGTGGGTTTGGGGGGATTTGGACAAGTGGATATGTTCTCCTTGATGCACCACTTGGTGTGGATGCATTATTAGAGAATTAGAACATGTCCACCAAGTTTGAGACAAATAGGAGAAACTTGACCATGTAAAGTTGTTCAAATTTGATTCTGGACAGAGAGGGTTTTGGGATATTTTGATGAACCAAAACAATTGGGATTGCTATGAAACTTTGCAAGATCATCACATATAGTATTTGTGACTTGCTGGAATTTTCCTGGATTTATTTGAGAATATTTCTTATAGAAATATTTCAAATGCTTGATTTAAGCAGAAATGGTTTTGGAAGGTTTTGTCCAATATTGAACATGACCATGTGTTGAAACTCTTATATATGGAAAATATATTTCCACTGAGTTTCCCTAAATTTTCTCAAATATTTTTAAAGCATAGAAATAATTTTCCCTATAAAAGACCATTTCTGGCCTTAAGAAAAAGCCTTTAAATAAAATAATAAAATAATGTTTAAAATAATATTTTGTGGTTTTGGGGAATTATATATATAGTAGGTTCCAAATAAACCCTTTGGGGCAAAACAACCCACCCAATTTGATGATTTGTAGAACAAACGTCAATTCAGGGGTTTTTGGAAAACCTAAATTGAATAAATTCTTTTTGGCCAAAATAATATTTGATAAAAATAGTTTTAGGTCCTATACACATGGTATGATCATTGGACATGAGTTTGGATCAAGGGAAAGAGTTCTTGATGGTAGGAGGAATCCTTTGTGCTAAAACACAAGCAAGCAAACAAGCAATCAATAATCAAGTCAAGCAGCATAAGCAAACAAAAAGTTTTAATTGGCCCTAATTTTGAGCTATGTTAACTTAGTAATATGAGTTAAAACACAGGGTGTGACAGACCTACCCCCCTTACAAGAATCTCGTCCCCGAGATTCCTAGGCTATGTGTAGAAAGGATGTGAAAATGCAGAGGTGAGGTAGTCTTCACGTTCCATGTTGCTTCTGCTCTGGTGTGGTTGTCCTTCCGGGCCTTTAAGTGCTTGATGATATGTCTTTGAGTGCTTCGCGTGGATTTGTCCAAGATGTGAACATGGTTCTGCTAGGTCTGACTAAAAGTTAAGGGTCTGATGAACGGGGTTCTGGTAAGGGTCTGGCTTGCGTGTGTATTCCAAAGTCAGAATACGTGGCAAGGTAGTGTGTCTGCATGCTGGCCCTGGGGTTACTCATGTTGGTTAGTGACTTCTAGATGTCTCGTGCTAGAATAGAAGGGTCGAGTCTTGGTGTAGCTTCTCGTTGACGGGGAATCGTCGACTTCGTTGGAGCAGTCGATCTTCCAGTGCTCATGGTCTTCAACTGTTAAGGATGTCAAAGTTTATCGGCGTAGGCTCCTAGTTGAGATCTTACGCTCGAGTAAGTTGCCCAGGTATGTTCTTCATTCATCTCCGGCCATTTGTCTTCATCGTCGTGGACGCAGGTTTTTGGCGAGTCTTCGAGCGTTTGGTCTTCTTGTCACTCCGTAGCCACTTGTGGCAAGGTTTGGGCTTAGTCTCGTCCCTAAGACTAAGCTTAGAGATTCGTTGTGAAAATGGTTCCTACCTCCTAGGAAAGTTTTTGAGGGGTCCTAGATGAGTTGGCTACCCAAAAGTATAGGCCAGCCATCCAATCCCCAAAGTCTAAGGCTTGGCAAGTGGGGTGAACTACCCTCGACAGGTGTTTCACCATGATCCAGTCAGGATTCACGTCCTTGATTGGACCAAAAAGGGACTAGTAACAAAGTCATGATAGTTGTTCCACTCCATTCCAGGCATCTGAAGGGAGTAGGGACGTCATGCTCATCGCACACCGTCAAGGTGGTGGAGTGAGGGGTGACATCAACTTCTTGGTTCCTTCCTAGTCAGGAACTGATAGGTGACCATTTAAACAAGGGTCTATATAATCCTCTTGATGTCCAAGGGCTTCATCGTGCTTGAACGTCGGTGCTTCTTGACAGAGTCTAGCTGAGGTAGCCGGCAAAGGAGTGGTGGTTGACTTCTCTCGCTTCTTCTCATTCGTCTTCATGGCTTCCCAACCGTAGTGGTTTTTCATCTTGCTTGGGCAAGAATGTCTTCTGCTGCAGGGAGGGTGCTTCAAGGAGTCCAACTCCTTTAAGGTAAAACCTTACACTTGGGAAGCATGTCAATTGGTGCTTCTGGGGCTTATCCAAATAGGACTAAGGTGTTCCTTTATCTCATTGGGTAAATAAGTATGTCATCCGTGAGGCAACAACATATTTCCCCAAGTATCACACAAACACATTGTTCATGGGATATGTGAGAGGAATAGGCGTAAGTTAACCTAAGAAGGGCTTGTCAGTGTTTCCATTAACCGCAAGGTGTGGACAGTTTGGTCCTGGGGTAAGACTCGGGACCCAATCTTTGGCCATTTAGTCTTATCCTCTTGGGGGCTGTATTTGTCCCGGGTGGTCATTTGTCAGGGGTTTGGGTGGTTTGTCGTAATCTAGTACTTTGTGCCTACCTTCCTCAGGGACAGGATTGGTGGTGGTCGAGGTGGAGTATCGACCGTTGTCTTTTGACTTAGAGCCAGAGCCTATGGTCCTATCCGACCATGGCATGGTTCGGTAAAGCTTAGGGGTTTCAAGGATAATAGGATGTGAGTGAACGTCTATCATTTTATCCTTAAGCACAGTTTCTTAGATGCTAATAGTACTGCCTATTACTCCAAACAAAGTCATCCCACATCATCGAAGGTATCATCTCATGTAAGTCAACTCCAACATCACTCATGCTATTCAACTCCAAGGTCTTGAGAGAAGGACTAAACCAAAATCTCATATGCACTATAGCTAACTTATATATTTATATCTCTATGTAAAAATCCTCAGGAAAGCATACAAGCTGCTAAGCTCGGTCGTGACACTACAAATCCAAGTACTAAGCCAATTTATCCAGGTCTAGGGTGTTGTATCTCTATGCTAAGGAAACACGTAATACAGCGATCCAAGATCTTGTTTCCTTCTTAATGAATCCGATCAAGTAGTCCTTAAATGCCATCAATTGTTACGCGACCCACTGCTCCTATAAATCCAATATTGAGGGAGTTCTACATAATCTCCTAGAGTTCCTATAATACACACATAATTGCAAAGACGATTATCACAGTATCCACGAACTTCCAACCTCATGACCAACTAAACTCCAAGGTCGAGCTTGTATAGATCCTTAATTTATTTCTGACAACTCCCAATCTCCTTATCTTACCATCCACCAGAAACATGGTACTATGATTAAGATCATCGCACTAACTCCATTTTATTCCGAACCATGTAGACGTACTTAACACCAATCACTCTATTAGGATCACCTATTTAAATACAAATCTTATGTCCAACAAGAATTCCTACTTGTTACTCCATGTCATTATTGTAACACCATCAATCCATGACCGCTACTTGTCAAAATCAAGTTATCATACCTCCAGGAATTCCATCTTGTGATCATAATTGTCCTACTAAATCCAATTTACTCAAGGGAGAAGTATGTTATGCTACTCTATCAACTTGATCCACCAAGTTCACCTATCACCTTGAAGGTCTCGTGATCCACCAAATGATCTCAGCTGTTTCCTCAAGATACCCATGTTATCCACATCAAATCATTTGCCAACTGATCATATATTCCCTAGAACGGTCTTTCCTATGGCATCACAGCTCTGGTGCTAGCTTAAGTATGAAAGGCGGTTGTTCACTATGATCACTATCTCCATAATGAACCCAGTGCTAAGCAGGGGTTATTGAAGCTCAACAGGTGCTCTCGCAAATTCGTGTATTAAACACGTGATCAGAGGTTTGAGATGGGGTAGCTCGTGAGGTCTAGGTTGTGCTAGGGAGGGGTTTCCAATCTTGAGGGAGAAGCATATCTTCACTGAGTTAAACTAGGCTGAATAGGTTGTTGCAAAAAGTCTTCTGTGCCAGTCGTCTGCCGAGGTGGATCCTTGGTGCATCTGGTCATGCTGGTCTTGAGTTGACGATATGGGGGGAGAGGGAAAATAGCATAGAGGAAAGTGCCTAAGGGGGTGGTATAGTGCAAGTACAATCGAACAAGTGCCGAAAAGGCCAAACACAACCAGTAAGATGAGGTAGGTGATATAGCCACATACTTGCTGCCTCTGGCAAAAGTGCGACTTTCACCAAAACACAAACAGATAAAACAAGCAACACACATCATGGTTCCATTCGAACCATCGCACGGACTCGACTTTGCATGGGGAATACACGACTCATCCTACCCTAGGGGTTCTCGGACTCAGTAGTCGTGCTTGCTTCGTGTCTTGGAGAGGAGTCCGCTCAGCCTTCTGGGCCTTCTTCAGGTGTCGCTATGTCTCTGGTTGTTGTTCGTTGAAACGATCCGGGTTGTGCCTGAAGAGTCCTGGACAACTTCACGTCTCGTGAGTTGATGACGAAGGTGGTTCCTCATGGCTGTCGTTGACGGGTCTTCTGTTGTCTTCGTAATCGTGCCAATGCCTTCTTGTCCTTCAAGGCGTCGAGAGTTCCAAGTGGGCAATCCTTTATGCAATGACATCAACAAGGCATGATAGAGTTCCAACTTGTCAGTCATGTTGATAATATTAACAGCGAGAGCGGGGGATGAAGAGAACCGTTTTCCTGCTCACTATGGTGAGGCGGACCAAATGGCAAGGTTCTCATCCACCGATGGTTGCCAACACAACAACTAAAAGGACAGGGTTGCTCTATTAGCGATGCATATCATGACATTGCATGTCTTGTGCCCTGGCCATCGAAGCCCAAGGTGGCATCATCCTGGGGCAATGTCGAGGGTCTCACCATCTTCTGAGTCTTGACATCCTCATCCTTTGAGAAGGTATCTTCTGTTGGTATCGTCTTGTCATGCTGTCACCAACTTGTGTTCAAGATATGTGGGAAAATGTCCGGCAAGGTGGCTTCCTTCCAGGTTACCCATGAGGATTACAAGGAATCCAGTGGTTAGGGGCACAAGGATACTAACGACCGTTTGCAAGGTTTTGAAAAGTAGATGAGGAGAGGCAAAAGAAAAATGGTGGAAGTGCTAAGGCACAATCCTTCAGTTTCTTTGAAAGCTTAGAGGAGGTAAGAAATATGGTAGTCTTTGCATGTGATTTGAAGGGTCTGGGAAAATAGTTTTATCCTAACTACCATCCATGCTAACTAAGGGCTTCCTACAGTCAGGATGGCTCTGATACCAGCTCTGTGGGGACCCCGACTCATAAGTCGTGATCATCGAATGCATGTGTACAGTGATCCCAGAGATCAATGCTCACTGAACACACAGAAACCGAATAACAAGAGTCTTACATCCATTACGTACTGTTTTACTTAAATATGGCCTTTATGGCCAAGTCTTCATATGATTGCAGCGGAAATCTTCAACGATAGAGAGAACCCATGCCATCTGCCTTAACCCTACATGCACTCTGACTGGGAAGCGTCCTAGCTCGCATGTTCGTCACCAGGGTAATCTTCATCATAACCTGGTCTTTCATGCCTGGCCAATAAAATAACCAGTGGCAAGCCAATGAGTACTTTGAATGTACTCGCAAGCAACCCATGGTTGGAACAAGGTTCAACAGAGCATGATATAGCACTAACTAGGTAGTTTTGCGGAAAGCTAATTTTGAGTGCAATGACATGATCAAGTAACTTAAGTAAGCATGCATCAACAGTTGGCAGGTATTCATGTGAACAAGTCACAGTTATCATCATAAGCAGGGGTTGAACATCTCATGTTCAATCACCATGCCAAGTCATTAGACGTATTTCAAGTATCATCTCTGTGTCACCCACCCACACACACACACACCAAGTTTAGTGAACACTGGTCGTAGCACAAGAGCGGTCATCCAACCGTCCTTGATCGTGGACACGGCTATTCGAATAGTTTTACACTCTGTAGAGGTTGCACACTTTACCCACAAGACTCGGGAAACTTCCGTGTCAAGCCACGACTCGCGATATTGTTCATACCCGAGGTAAGTACCCGAACATTGCCTTTCCCCTAGCGATACTAAACAAAGAGTCCACTCGTTGGTGCCATCCCTCATGATATACATCACACGTATCATCCATGAGGGCACGCAACAGTGTGCCCGGTGCCTGTGAAGACATCGCAAGGTCGCCCTACCAGGCACTAGTAATGCGGGCTCTATGCTAGTACCCACCAAGGTAGTCATAAAAGCCCCGTCCCATAAGGGGTATCGTGGTTGTACATGTAAGGCTGGAATAACAGTCGCAACTTACACCAATCCGTTTTCGAAAACCACACACACTCCCTTGCTCCGGTACACCACTTCTTTATCAAGTGGTTACCTAGCTCAACATCATCTCCCTCGGGCATTAGTGGCACCCGACGGGGCTTTCGAAATGTCTTTGAAAACACTCTTGTTTCCAACACCATGCGTATTCCCGTCCCACTTTGCATAGCATCTACTAAGCATCCTATCTACTCCCACCTGCACAACCCTCATAAGGAGGTAGGGTCATGCACGATGCAAGTATCAACGGTAAAAGTATCGGAGGCATCCCACCGAAGTGGTCACCACATCACATGATCAACATCACAAAATAAAGTACTATATGCCATGCAATAAAAGGGTTTCATAGTCATGCTCAAAGGGTTGCTTGCCTGGCTCAGCAAAGTCTTCGAGATCTTCTCACGCTTCTGATCCAACTCCCAGCACTCCGTCTACTTCGTCAACTACCGTCGGAAACAACCACAATAAGCAACGCAACAAGCAAAGAAATAAAAGTGCTCTATAAATAGGAGTTTTATTTTTCTTGGACACCCCTAGCTATAAGAAAATAACCAAGGAGGTTTTATTGGATCTAGATCAAGGGAGATTTTTGAATGGTAGTAAAGAATGAAATGATGATCCTATTAGAATCCTACAGGAAATGTTTTTATAAAAAGGAGTGAAAGCACCTATTAAATAGGGCATGATTTTAGAAACATGTAGGATTTTGTTTCACTGGATTTGGATTTGAGATGAATTTCCTATGAATTTCCTAAGATGGCAATAATGAAAAATGGGGCTATTATTAGGTACAACAGAGACAAGAGATGACAAAAATGTTGACCATGGCTAGATAAATAGGGCATGACATTTAGAGCTTCTAGAAATTTGAATCACTCCATTTGGAGTTGATTTGAATCCTCTATGGATTTTATAAGTGGGGCATTTCATAGTTCAAATTCAAATTTGAATTTGAACTCTACCGAAAAGTTTGCAGAAAAAATGTGTCAGGTATATTTCTGGGTAGAGAAGGATCTTAGAAACATTTAGGAGTTTGAATCAATGGATTTGGAGTTCACATAATTTTTCCATGGATTTTTGAATGTGCCAGAAAAAGGAAAAAGGAAAAAAGAATTTACCCAAGGCCTGAACGACGCTCAGGGCGCAGGATAGCCTACTGGCCGGCCCAGTGGCCCGGCCGGGCTATGCAGAGGCGACGTCGGAGGCGTATTCCGTCCAATACGCCTCCTTCGTGGGGCGGCGCAAAAGGCCAAAGCCGTCTCCACTTATACGCGGGCCCGACCGTTGGGGTCGCTTACAGGCGGGCCCCGCCGGTCCCTCTCTCTCTCCTACCCCCTTCTCCTACCTCCAGACAGGAGGCAGAGGGGGCACCGACCACCTCGGCTCCGGCCATCCTGCCGCACGAAATGTCGAGCCGGAGGCGCAGGCGGATGCCCCGCTCCCCGCCGCGCTTGGGGGAGGCCTCGCCGGTCGCGGGGACAGCCGGGAGTGAGCGACTCATCGGGTGGGGCGGACGGGGGCATCGGACGTCGCCGGGGAGCATGACACGGCCTCGGGGATGGAGTAGGGAGGTGACTGGGGAGCTGCTCTCGTCGAGGGCGTCCTCCTGGTGAGGTTTGTTGAGGCAAGGGAGGGCTGGTTAGCTCGGGCTTGAGCGGAGCCGAGAGGCGGCAATGCTGGCCATGGCGAAGGAAGAGGGTGTGGGGGAGAGCTGCGGGTGGTCCGGGAGGTCCACGGAGGGGAGAGTGGAGGGCTTTGGGCGTTCAGAGAGCTCGGGGTGGAGGTAAATGGTGGAGGGCAACGAAGAGGGGCTCGGGTGGCCGCCGGAGGGCCTTGGGCGCGGTGAGCACGCGCGTTTGAGGGGCCTTGGAGCGTTGCTGGCGTCGGGTAGGGGCGTGGGAGACTTAGAGGGATACCCTGGCGTGTGTGGGCACCTCCCGCTACCGGACACGAGCTACTGGACGACGACAAGCGGCAGAGCGCCGGTTTTGCATGTCGGCTGCGTGGTCACCACACAAGGGTATGTCCAGGGCAACTGTTTGGTCGGCCAAACATGTCTAGCGTGTGAGGCATGAATGGTAAAGCTGTATGGTGAAACTTCGACCCAGATGGAGCTGGTTGGGGTCAGTTTCTACTGCAGGTAAGTTTGCAGCAGCAAACTGGGGAGTTATCTCAGGGGCTCTTACTGGAGGGCAATTAGGGAAAGAACTTGTCTAGTGTTCAAGGTCATGGAGGGTGTGACACCCTGGTTTTTGGCAACTTTTTCTTTTCAAAATCTTTTTGGTTTTATTTGCAAATTTGGTTGATTTTCGAATCTTTTCAGTTGATTTGGACCTAGGAAACCTCTGAACTTTTTCCTAAGTGATCCAGAGCTTCCAACATCTTACCAACACCATGTCACATACCTTCTGGACCACAATCCATTTTCTAATACTTTCCAATAATTCTTTTATTCCTTTAGGAATTATGTCATCACTATGGGTTGTGAAGCAACCTATAGTTTGGATGATCAATAAAATCCCAAACTCTTGTCACACCTTCTTATCATCATATAATCCCATAATCATCAAAAACATTCCATAGTCCAATACAAAATTTTGGCCAGAATAATTATTTTCTTTCTGGTCAGAATTGGTCAGTTGTGAAGCAACTCCCATTTTCCTAGATCATAAAATTCCCAATAAATTTCCTGAGATATTAGGGATCCTATCTAGCCACAATATCCAAAAATGTCACTTTGGCCAGTACAAATTTTGAGCAACAAGGCTCTGGCAAGTTACTGCATTTTTGAGACCACTGTGAAGGAAGTGCTAGCTTTAAGTATCCAACTGCCATGAAATTTTTATGGCATCCTCTCTACCTCATATGACTCCACCATGCCAAATTTCAGCTCCATCAGATCTACCATATGAGTCCCACAAGTTCATCAAGTTTCTAGACCAGATTGTGGTTTACACAGGAACTGTATCCAAACCTTTGCAAAAACTTCTCAAACTCCACCTGTTCGTACTCTTTCTAACCTAGAAACCCCCAGACAAGTGTTTTGGCTCTGGCTCAACTCCATCTTCCCTCTGGAACCTCCTCAAGTTTACTACCAGAAGCTGTTTTGGATGAGCTCCAGCTCATTGAGCCATTCCTAGACGTACACTTGCCCTATACCCACTATTTGAGCTCAGGTCGACGCTATGGACAAGCTTGGGCAGGCTCACGAGGCCCCCAGATGCCAGGTCGCGTGGTGATCACCGGCTTGACATGGCCAGAAACGCGCTCTGCGCACCCATGCGCTTCGGACGTGACCGTTCCGGCCATCCCTCGCTGCCCTCTCCTTGTCCTTGGTGCCGACAACCTCCTAGCCGCACGCGTGGCCCCTCCCGAATCCTCTCGGCCACCGGCGAAGGCCGCCGCCGCTCACTGCCAAGCTCCGCCACGGGCGGAACAGTGAGCTCTCATCGCCATCGTTGTCAGCATGCCATTAATGGCTCCGATCCAGTCCCATCTCTTCTGCTAGCTCACGTCGCCTCCTCACGCGGCCCGCAGGCCAGCTCAATGGCCAGCTCACCCTGGCTCTGGCAGCTTCGCCGCGGCGCCGTACGGCTCGGGCACCCGCCGCCCGGCTATATAAAGCCCTGCCCAGCCCCTCCTCTCCTCACCACCTCACCACACAATCACACAACCGCCTCCAGAGCGCCCCAACGAGGGCCGGGAGCTCGTCTCCCTCAGCTCCGGCGAAGGCTCCGCCGCCCGATCCCCTCCTGACGCCAGCCCACTCCGGCCAACCCCAACTCTGCCCGACCCCGCTCACGAGCTGAGGGCATCCCCCTGGTGCTCCACGACCTCCTCCCGAGTCAAACCGCTGCCGGAATCGCCGCCGCCGCCGACGCCCGTAACTTCCACCCGCCGGAGAAGAAGGGGGCTCCGCCGTCCGGCCGTCTCCAGCTAAACTGCGGGTACGTGCGTGTTCGCCTCGGTGAGCTCGTCCCATCCCCGCTCTCTCCCGACCTCGCCGTCGACCACATCGCCGGCGACGATCGCCGGAACCCCTCCTCTCTCTATTCTCCCTCTCTCTCTGGTTCAAACCCAGCCGCGGGGCCCGCCCGTCAGCGGCTTAGCCGCGCGCGCGCCGAAGCGGTAAGTGGAAGCGCACTTCCACTTTACGCTTTCGACGTGGCCGCCTATCAGATTTTCTATTTTCTGTTTTATTCCATAGTTGATCAGTACCTTTGACTGGCCATATCTTTTTATTCCTAAGCCCAAATTGATTGATTCTTTTTGCACTTGGTTTGTCTTGAGCTCTTCTAATTTATGGTAAAGTTTGGTATTTTTCTCTTACTCACAGAATTTCTGGTAGCCAAAACAGTGTTATGTGACATTTTAAATTGTTGTTTAAAAATATCTTCAGAGGGAAACTTTCGTAACTTTGAAGACCAGGAGTTCTTGGGCAACCCAACAGAGCAAGGAAAGCCAGGACATCCATCTTTTGAAGCATTTCAATAGCATTGCATATTTCAATGCATCATGTTCATTTATTTGCAATATAATAATTCATAGGAATTTAATTTAAATACTTAGTTGCTGCCATTTTAAGTTATTGTGACATGCTTACTTAATGAAACTTAGTCGGTTGATCTGGAGTCACCTGTCCGGGCTTATCCGTGCAACCACATTTGCCGGTATGGGACGTCCTTGACTTGGTCTGGCTCCGTGCTCTGTCACCGGTACCTCCAGACAGGGAGGGTTATGTGTGCATGATGCCCTGATCAGGTAGACGGCGGTAACCCTATGAGCCCAGCTTAGTATTGTGCCGGCGTCCCCGTTTGAGACAATTTAGTTTGGCCAAGACGGTGGCAGGTGTCACGAGGTGACACAGGGGCCACCCAAGGCAGGACTCCGGGGGAGGATGAATGCCGGTGGTACGATGGGAGAGTCACGGGTCAGGTGGGTTTCGTTGGAGCAACGCTGGTCCACTCGAATGGGATCACGAGGCCAGGTGCTTCATGATGAGGGTAAAGAGCGCAACCTCTGCAGAGTGAAAAATCTATTCGAATAGCCGCGTCCACAGTATTGGACAGTACGTCCAGGCCTCACTAGGTGGTCAACCGTAACAGTTATAATAATGATGGAAGAACTCGTCTTGTGTTTGGAAATACTCGATGGCTTATGAGTATTCCGAGGGTTGTGGGACAACCCGAAAGAGAGTAAGTTGATAACTGATGACAGTAAGTGAATCACTTAAGAATTTAACATGTTGATTGCCATGCTATTGTTTGCTGCATTACTTGGTTGTCGTGAGCTTGTGAGTACATTCAAAGTACTCACCTGGCGTATCATGCCAGATGCAGGAGAAGCCGAGGACGGAGGTCCCGATGGTTCGTGCTACGCTAACTAGGCTGTGTCCCAGCAGTGTCCCTGTGGATGGAGTTTCCGCTATGTTCTGCTACGCCATAGAGTTTCCCTAGTAGTTTCGAGGCCCGCTATGTTTCATAAATAATGTAGATATTGTCATAGCACCAGGTGTGCCTTTGGCCTCGCTATCGATGTAAAATATTTGCTTGTACCCAAAGTTTATCAATAAAGTTCAGTTCTGTTCTGTTCCAAGTTGTTGTGTGTTTCCAGAAGACATGATCTCTGGGTTGGAAACACTGGTAATCCGGTTCGCTGAGCCGGGGTGCCACATCGCTTGGTATCAGAGCCGTGCTGACTGTAGGACACCCTAGTTAACCTGTGCTAGAACCACGATTAGTGTAGGGCTTTGAGTGTGCATATTGCTTGCTGCATTTGATTGTTGCATAGCATGCATCATGATTCATTGTTTTACTAACCATTGGCACTGTGAGTGTAGATGGCACCAGTTCCATACCACTACCATCATGAGCCAGCACCGTTCACTTTTCCAGTACTGCTCCGTAACGTCTGGCTTCAGCTGTACCCCAATGGCGAAGATCCAGTGTACCAGGTGTTTCGGGAGCAGCTTGCCGAGTCAGTATACGAGTATCACGCAGAGGCTTTCCTGACCGCGAGCTCAGATATTGGTAGCTATTCCCGCTCTTCTAAGGGCGGAACGGCTTCTACTCCGGAACTGGCGATCCAGTTTGCTGCGATGGAGGCTCTCACTGACTTGCGCTTCCACGAGGTCGAGATGCAAACTCATCCAAGTTTTTTTCACTACCCCACCCTGTCGCCTATGACAGGGGGAGTCATTTTCGCGCCAGTTGACCCGGCGAGTGATCGTGCGACTGGTGTTCTATCTCGTTATCTGAACGCCAGTTATCGTATGATCATTTCCTTGGCTGAGGAGCTATCTCGTGTCCAGGAGGCACTTGCAGCTGCAATTACAGTACCATCTTCACCCTAGCCTACATTCCCACCTATGTATCCACCGCCAGTTCCACCTCCACGTAGGCTTGATACTCCTTCTAGCTCTACTGCACCACCGGGCTTTTCGTCTGGTAGTCGACGTGAGACTCCCGCAGAGTGGGCCTCACTCCTAGCCACTTCAGCTGCTCCGATGCTAAGGCGTCGTGCTCCTTCTTCCTCGGAGGGAGAACCGTCCCAGCAGCGTCGTCGTGTTTCCTTTGATCCGGAGGATGTGATCCACATCATCAGTTCCGATTCTGACTCAGGATCAGATGACGAGGAGTCTTCGGTTTGGCAGTGTTCGTGCCACCCGCGCCACTAGAGTGGAGGCTTGAGTTGTAGTGCATGCATCTCTGCATATGTCAACTGCCGTATGAGCAGTCTAGCCATGATATCCCCCTACTAGCTTGCCATGTACGATGTTGGGTTATCTTGTATAATTATGTTATTGCTTTATTCGCCTTTTTCGTAAATTCTCTTTCTGGTGTCATATTACTGTGTTTCCCTTATGGATGTTGCTCATCGATTCGGTATCTTGCAATGGGAACAAATTTAGTATGAAGAGAGCTAGTAGCCAAGGCGGCGATGGAACCCACGTTCATCGATCCGCCAGACAAGCAGGATGACCACCAGAAGACTTACCACCTCCACCACCTCAAGCGCCGACCACTGATCAGATCATGAGGATGTTTGAAGAAAAAAGAAACCAGGATCTCATGGAATTTTTGAAAAGTATGCAGGCTATGGTGGGCCAGAATAACAACAACAATGGAACACACTCTAAGTTGTCTGACTTTCAGCGCACCAAGCCACCTAGTTTCGGTCAGGCTGTGGACCCTATAGAAGCTGATGATTGGCTGAGGACCATGGAAAAGAAGCTAGACATAGTCCGCTGTGAACAATCAGATAAGGTTCATAATGAAAGTGAAGCAAAGGGAATTTCTTGCCCTTACACAAGGAAATATGTCCGTGGGGGAGTATCTGAACAAGTTCAACAATCTGGCACGGTACTCTACCCATGACGTGTCCACCGAAGAAAGGAAGATTGATCGGTTCCTGGGAGGACTGAATCACGCTCTCCGTTGTCAGCTCTGTATGCTGGACTTTCCGGACTTCCAGACTTTGGTGAACAAGGCTTTCATAGCTGAACAAGAACATAAGTCCGGATATGATGACCGCAAGCGGAAGTTTGAACCCAAGAAGGATAACCGTGAGCAGTTTGTGCAGAAGCCACGCACCTGGCAGCCAGGCCCATCTGAATACAAGCCCACATGGAGCAATGGCCACAACAACAATAAGACGATTAGCCAGAATAAGACCTTCGTTAAACAGCCAGTGATAGAGGGCTGCCGCCGCAATAATACTTGCTTTACTTGCGGCCAAAGCGGACACTATTCCAAGCAGTGCCCTGCCAACAACGGGAAGCCAGTATCCGACTTCAAGCCACAAGTCAACAATATTGGACGCCGCCCAAACCCTAACTTCTGCCACGGACGCGTCCATCATATCTCCGCTGAGGAAGCCTGCGAAGCACCAGACGTAGTCATTGGTATGTTTTCTGTTAATGACATACCTGCAGTAACTTTATTCGATTCTGGGGCTTCCCATTCGTTTATTTCGCGGAGTTTTGCCACCTTGCACAAATTTTCTCCTTCGCTTTTGGATAAAATCATGGTGGTACAATCCCCTGGCTCCCTGCTCAAAACAAATCTGACATATAAAGGTCTGGAAATTTCGATACATGGAGTTAAATTTCCAGCTACACTTGTTGCCATTGAATCCCCTGGATTGGATGTAATACTGGGGATGGACTGGTTGACACCACATCAGGTGTGCATCAACTGTGCCACCAGGACAGTGACACTAGTTAATCCGGCAGGACAAATAGTTCAATTCCTTGCCAGCAAGATGATGTCAAGAAAGGGAATGGCATACCAAACTACCGGTACGGATATGAACTTGATTCCGGTAGTTTGCGAATTTCCGGATGTATTTCCCGAGGAACTACCAGGGATGCCACCTGACCGGGAATTAGAGTTTGCAATTGAGGTGATTCCCGGTACTGCCCCGATCTACAAGAAATACTATCATATGCCGAGCCCAGAGCTGGTGGAATTAAAGAAGCAGTTGGATGAGTTGCTACAAAAAGGGTATATTCGCCCAAGCATCTCGCCATGGGGATCACCCGTACTGTTTGTCAAGAAGAAGGATGGAAGTCTACGAATGTGCGTAGACTATCGCCAGCTGAATGAGGTCACCATCAAGAATAAGTACCCGCTCCCTCGCATTGATGATTTGTTCGACCAGCTGAACGGAGCACGGGTATTCTCCAAGATTGACCTCCGAACCGGGTATCATCAGCTAAAAATCAGAAAAGAGGATATACCCAAGACAACTTTCACCACCCGATATGGTCTGTATGAGTTTACAGTCATGTCATTCGGACTGACGAATGCTCCAGCTTATTTCATGAGCATGATGAACAAGGTCTTCATGGATTTCCTGGACAAATTCGTGGTGGTGTTCATCAATGATATCCTGATATATTCCAAGGATGAAGAAGAGCATAAACAACACCTCCGTGCAGTCCTGGAAAGATTAAGGACCCATCGTCTGTATGCCAAGTTCAGTAAATGCAAATTTTGGCTAAAAGAGGTGGGATTTCTGGGGCATATTCTGTCAGAACAAGGAGTAGCCGTTGACCCTAGCAAAGTAACTGCAGTACTGAATTGGAAGACACCAGCCTCGGTGACCGAAGTCCGTAGCTTTCTGGGATTGGCAGGCTATTACCGTCGTTTCATAGAAGGCTTCTCCAAGATAGCTAAGCCACTAACATTATTGCTAAAATAAATCAAAGGTTTGTCTGGACGGCGGAGTGTGACAGCAGCTTCCTAGAGCTAAAGACAAGGCTAACTACATCACCTGTCTTAGTTCTTACAGACATCCACAAGAGCTTTGATATATATTGCGATGCTTCCAGACGTGGAATCGGCTGTGTGTTAATGCAAGAAGGAAGGGTTGTAGCATATGCATCCAGACAGCTACGACCTCATGAAGAAAACTACCCCACACATGATCTGGAATTAGCAGCCGTGGTTCATGCCTTAAAGATTTGGAGGCATTATCTTATTGGGCAACGATGTGAAATATATACAGACCACAAGAGTCTCAAATATATTTTCACTCAGCTGGACTTGAACCTCCGACAATGAAGATGGCTTGAATTGGTCAAGGATTATGACATTGGAATAAATTATCATCCGGGAAAGGCTAATGTGGTCGCTGATGCTCTCAGTAGAAAACAAGACCACATCCAGCCAAGGCTGCAAGAGGAGTTTGCCAAGCTAAACATGGTGCTATGTGGCCCGGTTAACCCGAATACTTTGGAGATTACTCCAACACTTATGGAAGAAATTAAGAAGGCTCAAGGGACAGACGAAGGAATAAAAGAAATCAAGGAGCTGATGCAGCAAGGGAAAGCCAAGTCTTTCCGTGTGGATGACCAAGGCACCTTATGGTTTGAGAAATGGATATGTGTGCCCGATCAGAATAACCTGAGGCAGCAAATACTCAGAGAAGCTCATGAGTCCGCGTACTCTATCCACCCTGGAGGCACAAAGATGTATCGGGATCTGAGAGAAACCTTTTGGTGACCAGGGATGCGAAGGGACATAGCATACTATGTCGCCTGCTGCGACATCTGCAACAAAGTCAAGGCTGAACACCAGAAACCCGCTGGGCTACTACAACCTTTACCAATTCCCCAGTGGAAGTGGGACGACATATGCATGGACTTCATTGTTGGACTACCCAAGTCAACAAGAGGCCATGATGCTATCTGGGTCATTGTGGATATACTCACGAAAGTGGCTCACTTTATTCCGGTAAAGACCACTTTTAATGCAAATCAGCTTGCACAACTCTACATGTCCTAGATAGTCAGCCTTCATGGAGTACCCAAGTCTATCACCTCAGATAGGGGCTCCTTATTCACCTCAGCATTCTGGTTGCGATTGCACCAAGCCTTGGGAACCGTGCTAAAGCATGGCACAGCATATCATCCATAGACAGATGGACAGACCGAATGAGTGAACCAGATATTGGAAGATATGCTTCGATCCTGTGCTCTCACCCATGGACCCAAATGGGAAGATAGCCTACCCTATGCGGAATTTTCTTATAACAATAGTTATCAGTCAAGTCTCAAGATGTCACCATTTGAAGCACTATATGGGCGGAAGTGCCGCACCCCATTGAATTGGTCCCAGACAGGAGATAGCCGTATCTTTGGCACAGACTTGATGCTCGAGGCTGAGAAGCAGGTCAAAGATATTCAGGAGCGTCTTCGAGCAGCCAAGTCCCGCCAAAAGAGCTACTATGACCCAAAGCACCGAGAAGTGACCTTTTAGCCCGGAGAATATGCTTACCTTCGAGTAACCCCCATGAAGGGAGTAAAGAGGTTTCATACCCAGGGAAAGCTTGCACCAAGATACATCGGTCCCTTTCCAGTGATTGCTAGGAGAGGCAGAGTAGCATACCAGTTGGAATTACCACCAGAGTTATCTGATGTTCACGACGTTTTCCACATATCACAGTTAAGAAAGTGCATTGCACCACCGATCAAGCAAGCAGATATGAGTGAGCTAGAACTAGCTAAGGATCTGACCTACGAAGAGAGACCTGTCAGAATCTTGGAGGAAATGAAAAGGACTACCAGGAGTAAGGTGATTAAGTTTTACAAGGTACTGTGGGAGCACCATACCGAGGAAGAGGCTACCTGGGAAAGAGAGGATTTTCTAAGATCCTCATACCCGCACTTGTTCCCTGAGCAACCGAATCTCGAGGACGAGATTCATCCTAAGGGGGGTAGGTTTGTGACACCCTGGTTTTTGGCAACTTTTTCTTTTCAAAATCGTTTTGGTTTTATTTGTAAATTTGGTTGATTTTCGAATCTTTTCAGTTGATTTGGACCTAGGAAACCTCTGAACTTTTTCCTAAGTGATCCAGAGCTTCCAACATCTTACCAACACCATGTCACATACCTTCTGGACCACAATCCATTTTTCTAATACTTTCCAATAATTCTTTTATTCCTTTGGGAATTATGTCATCACTATGGGTTGTGAAGCAACCTATAGTTTGGATGATCAATAAAATCCCAAACTCTTGTCACACCTTCTTATCATCATATAATCCCATAATATTCAAAAACATTCCATAGTCCAATACAAAATTTTGGCCAGAATAATTATTTTCTTTCTGGTCAGAATTGGTCAGTTGTGAAGCAACTCCCATTTTCCTAGCTCATAAAATTCCCAATAAATTTCCTGAGATATTAGGGATCCTATCTAGCCACAATATCCAAAAATTTCACTTTGGCCAGTACAAATTTTGAGCAACAAGGCTCTGGCAAGTTTGCTGCATTTTTGAGACCACTGTGAAGGAAGTGCTAGCTAGAAGTATCCAACTGCCATGAAATTTTTATGGCATCCTCTCTACCTCATATGACTCCACCATGCCAAATTTCAGCTCCATCAGATCTAGCATATGAGTGCCAAAAGTTCATCAAGTTTCTGGACCAGATTGTGGTTTACACAGGAACTGTATCCAAACCTTTGCAAAAACTTCTCAAACTCCACCAGTTCGTACTCTTTCTAACCTAGAAACCCCCAGACAAGTGTTTTGGCTCTAGCTCAACTCCATCTTCCCTCTGGAACCTCCTCAAGTTTACTACCAGAAGCTGTTTTGGATGAGCTCCAGCTCATTGAGCCATTCCCAGACCTACACTTGCCCTATACCCATTATTTGAGCTCAGGTCGACGCTATGGACAAGCTTGGGCAGGCTCGCGAGGCCCCCAGATGCCAGGTCGCGTGGTGATCACCGGCTTGACATGGCCAGAAACACGCTCTGCGCACCCATGCGCTTCGGACGTGACCGTTCCGGCCATCCCTCGCTGCCCCCTCCTTGTCCTTGGTGCCGACAACCTCCTAGCCGCACGCGTGGCCCCTCCCGAATCCTCTCGGCCGCCGGCGAAGGCCGCCGCCGCTCACTGCCAAGCTCTGCCACGGGCGGAACAGTGAGCTCTCGTCGCCATCGTTGTCCGCATGCCATTAATGGCTCCGCTCCAGTCCCATCTCTTCTGCTAGCTCACGTCGCCTCCTCACGCGGCCCGCAGGCCAGCTCACCCTGGCTCTGGTAGCTTCGCCGCGGCGCCGTACGGCTCGGGCACCCGCCGCCCGGCTATATAAAGCCCTGCCCAGCCCCTCCTCTCCTCACCACCTCACCACACCATCACACAACCGCCTCCAGAGTGCCCCAGCGAGGGCCAGGAGCTCGTTTCCCTCAGCTCCGGCGAAGGCTCTGCCACCCGATCCCTCCTGACTCCAGCCCACTCCGGCCAACCCCAGATCTGCCCGACCCCACTCACGAGCTCAGGGCATCCCTCTGGTGCTCCACGACCTCCTCCCGAGTCAAACCGCTGCCGGAATCGCCGCCGCCGCCGACGCCCGTAGCTTCCACCCGCCGGAGAAGAAGGGGGCTCCGCCGTCCGGCCGTTTCTAGCTAAACTGCGGGTACGTGCGTGTTCGCCTCGGTGAGCTCGTCCCATCCCCACTCTCTCCCGACCTCGCTGTCGAACACATCGCCGGCGACGATCGCCGGAACCCCTCCTCTCTCTGTTCTCCCTCTCTCTCTGGTTCAAACACAGCCACGGGGCCCGCCCGTCAGCAGCTCAGCCGCGCGCGCGCCGAAGCGGTAAGTGGAAGCGCACTTCCACTTTACGCTTTCGACGTGGCCGCCTATCAGATTTTCTATTTTCTGTTTTATTCCATAGTTGACCAGTACCTTTGACTGGCCATATCTTTTTATTCCTAAGCCCAAATTGATTGATTCTTTTTGCACTTGGTTTGTCTTGAGCTCTTCTAATTTCTAGTAAAGTTTGGTATTTTTCTCTTACTCACAGAATTTATGGTAGCCAAAATAGTGTTATGTGACATTTTAAATTGTTGTTTAAAAATATCTTCAGAGGGAAACTTTGGTAACTTTGAAGACCAGGAGTTCTTGGGCAACCCAAAAGAGCAAGGCAAGCCAGGACATCCATCTTTTGAAGCATTTCAATAGCATTGCATATTTCAATGCATTATGTTCATTTATTTGCTATATAATAATTCATAGCAATTTAATTTAAATACTTAGTTGCTGCCATTTTAAGTTATTGTGATAAACCACATGCTTACTTAATGAAACTTAGTCGGTTGATCTGGAGTCACCTGTCCGGGCTTATCCGTGCAACCACATTTGCCGGTATGGGACGGCCTTGACTTGGTCTGGCTCCGTGCTCTTTCACCGGTACCTCCAGACAGGGAGGGTTATGCGTGCGTGCTGCCCTGATCAGGTAGACGGCGGTAACCATGTGAGCCCAGTTGAGTATTGTGCCGGCATCCCCGTTTGGGACAGTTTAGTTTCTGCACGACAGTGGCATGTGTCACGTGGTGACACAAGGGCCACCCAAGGCAGGACTCCGGGGGAGGATGAATGCCGGTGGTACGATGGGAGAGTCACGGGTCAGGTGGGTTTCGTTGGAGCAACGCTGGTCCACCCGAATGGGATCACGAGGCCAGGTGCTTCATGATGTGGGTAAAGAGCGCAACCTCTGCAGAGTGAAAAATCTATTCGAATAGCCGCGTCCACGGTATTAGACAGTCCGTCCAGGCCTCACTAGGTGGTCAACCGTAACAGTGATAATAATGATGGAAGAACTTGTCTTGTGTTCGGAAATACTCGATGGCTTATGAGTATTCCGAGGGTTATGGGACAACCCGAAAGAGAGTAAGTTGATAACTGATGACAGTAAGTGAATCACTTAAGAATTTAACATGTTGATTGCCATGCTATTGTTTGCTGCATTACTTGGTTGTCATGAGCTTGCGAGTACATTCAAAGTAGTCACCTGGCGTATCATGCCAGATGCAGGAGAAGCCGAGGACGGAGGTCCCGATGGTTCGTGCTACGCTAACTAGGCTGTGTCCCAGCAGTGTCCCTGTGGATGGAGGTTCCGCTATGTTCCGCTACGCCATAGAGTTTCCCTAGTAGTTTCGAGGCCCGCTATGTTTCATAAATAATGTAGATATTATGGTGTGCCTTTGGCCTCGCTATCGATGTAAAATATGAGCTTGTACCCGAAGTTTATCAATAAAGTGCAGTTCTGTTCCGTTCCATGTTGTTGTGTGTTTCCAGAAGACAAGATCTCTGGGTTGGAAACACTGGTAATCAGGTTCGCTGAGCCGGGGTGCCACAGAGGGACTACATAACTACCAATTTACAGCTCAGGTAGATGAGTTTACAGGGTACCTGTAGTACAAAGCTGCATTTGCTGCCAAAATGTAGGTTTAGATGAACTGCTCATATTTTCCACATGAGCCTGCCATATTTGGGTTTGTACTGATGCATTAGCTTGCAAATGGAGTTGTGGTAGAGTTTGGGGGCATTTGTGTGTACAGAATAATGGGATAGAGGAAGAAGAGGCCTTGCCATAGTAAGAAGAGAGGGAAAATAAGGGAGTTACCTCCCAAATGATTGGGCAGAGGCCATGTCAAGGTTAATGGGGGTGGAATGGGGCTAGCCCATGTTGTGGTAAAAAGTTAGAGACAAGGATAATCTTTTTGGGCCCACTTTGCTTGTCCACAAGCTTATGGCTGAAGGTGTTTGTGCTGTGATTGGGCTAGGTAGAGGAATCCTATGGCCTTGATATTTACCAGGGTTAAATGACAAGTCTATTTGGTACTGATCAAAAGTTTTGAGCCCAAATGAAGAAAGTTGATAACACAAACTTGGGAAACCTTAGAAATCAACAGAAATAGGTTTCTGTAGATCTAGGCATGCAAAACTATTATCCTTGATTCAAAACTTGGTGTGGTCGCATTATTTGGGTATTAGAGCATACCCAAAAAGTTTGGGACCAAATGGGGAAACTTGACAATGCAAATATTTCCAATTCTTGAAATCAACAGAAGTTGGTTTGGGGGGATTTGGACATGTGGATATGCTCTCCTTGATGCACCACTTGGTGTGGATGCATTATTAGAGAATTAGAACATGTCCACCAAGTTTCATACCAATAGGAGAAACTTCACCATGTAAAGTTGTTCAAATTTGATTCTGGACAGAGAGGGTTTTGGGATATTTTGATGAACCAAAACAATTGGGATTGCTATGAAACTTTGCAAGATCATCACATATAGTATGTGTGAGTTGCTGGAATTTTCCTGGATTTATTTGAGAATATTTCTTATAGAAATATTTCAAATGCTTGATTTAAGCAGAAATGGTTTTGGAAGGTTTTGTCCAATATTTTGAACATGACCATGTGTTGAAACTCTTATATATGGAAAATATATTTCCACTGAGTTTCCCTCATTTTTCTCAAATATTTTTAAAGCTTATAAATAATTTTTCCCTATAAAAGACCATTTCTGGCCTTAAGAAAAAGCCTTTAAATAATATAAGAAAATAATCTTTAAAATAATATTTTGTGGTTTTGGGGAGTTATATATATAGTAGGTTCCAAATAAATCCTTTGGGGCAAAACAACCCACCCAATTTGAGGATTTGTAGAACAAACCTCAATTCAGGGGTTTTTGGAAAACCTAAATTGAATAAATTCTTTTTGGCCAAAATAATATTTGATAAAAATAAGTTTAGGTCCTATACACATGGTATGATCATTGGACAAGAGTTTGGATCAAGGAAAAGAGTTCTTGAGGGTTGGAGGAATCCTTTGTACTAAAACACAAGCAAGCAAACAAGCAATCAACAATCAAGTGAAGCATCATAAGCACACAAAAAAGTTTTAATTGGCTCTAATTTTTGAGCTATGTTAACTTAGTAATATGAGTTAAAACACAGGGTGTGAAACTTGGGAACCGGCGTCTGTCCTTGCCTCCTTAGCACAAAAGAGGAACCTGTCTCTGCTGCACCCCTGGCGCCCGCCTGCCATGGTCGACAGAGCTCACGTCATCACGGCCTCCTGAGGCTGGGCTCTGCATAGGAATATCCGCTCTTCTGGAGGCAGCCTAAGGAGGTCGCTCCTCTGGAGGTCTTGGCGTCATTCTCCTCGCGAGGCCGGGGGGCCCTCGCGAGGGTCTTGTCTTGTGGGGTTCGTCGCCAGGCCGCACCGGGCCATCGAGGTGGGCCACGCCCTGGGCTGCAGGCAGGCAGGTCTGGGTACCCCCGATCCCAGAACGCCGACAGTGATGATGTCATGAGGGACTCCGAATCTGAATATGATCTGCCAAATGAAGCTGACAGCGGTAGCTGAATCCAAACTTTTGATGGGCTTCGCCTCAACCCACTTGGTGAACTTATCCACAACGACCAGCAGATGGGTAAAACCACTCAACCCTGTGCGTAGAGGTCCGACCATGAGATTGCTGCTGGTGCGTGGGTCGAGGAATTACCTTCTGTCTTGTGGGGCATTCGGACGACCCTGAATCGTTCCACCAAGCGCGCTCCTTTCTTTATGGTATACGGATCTAAAGCTGTCTTATCGAGTGACATTCGCCACAACGCTCCCTGAGTGGAGCTCTATAACAAAGAAAAAGCTGAAGTGGCACGCCAGGATGGCCTTGACCTTTTGGAAGAGGAAAGAGAGCAAGCCCTGATCAGGTCGATGCTTTACCAGCAAGATCTGAGGCGTCTTTATGACAGGCAAGTCAGAAGACGTGCTTTCCAGGAAGGTGACCTCATTCTCCGACTGGATCAGCAGAAGCCACACAAGCTAGCGCCTCCGTGGTAGGGACCCTTTGTCATCTCCAAAGTTCTTAACAATGGAGCTTGTCGGTTGTACAACATTAATGACGATAAGGAAGAGCCCCGAGCATGGAACGCGGATCTGCTCCGCAAGTTCTATACCTAGTGTTAAGACACTCTACCATCCTTGTAATGCACTTCCGAGTGAACCCAATGAATAAAGTATCTACTTTCTCAGTTCTTTGCTGAAACTTTTTGTAACTCATTCGTTTTCGCCACCCCCAGTGGATGTGCGGATTCGCTTAGCAGCGATCCTGTATCGCCTAAGTTAAAAACTACTCCGAGTGAGGACTTCATCCACACTCGGGGGCTTAGCTGCGATCCTGTATCGCCTAAGTTAAAAACTACTCCGAGTGAAGACTTTGTCCACACTCGGAGGCTTAACTGCAATCCTGAATTGTCAAAGTTAAAAACTACTCCGAGTGAGGACTTCATCCACACTCGGGGGCTTAGCTGCGATCTTGAATCATCTAAGTTAAAAACTACTCCGAGTGAGGAATTCATCCACACTCGGGGGCTTAGCTGCGATCTTGTATCGCCTAAGTTAAAAACTACTCCAAGTGAGGACTTCGTCCACACTCGGGGGCTTAGCTGCGATCCTATATCGCCTAAGTTAAAAACTACTCCGAGTGAGGACTTTATCCACACTCGGGGACTTAGTTGCGATCCTGTATAGTCTAAGTTAAAAACTACTCCGAGTGAGGACTTCGTCCACACTCGGGGGCTTAGCTGCGATCCTGTATCGCCTAAGTTAAAAACTACTCCGAGTGAGGATTTCGACCACACTCGGGGGCTTAGCTGCGATCCTGTATCGCCTAAGTTAAAAACTACTCCGAGTGAGGACTCCGGCCACACTCGGTGGGGCTTAGTTGCGATCCTATATCGCCTAAGTTAAAAAGTACTCCGAGTGAGGACATCATCCACACTCGGGGACTTAGCTGCGATCCTGTATCGTCTAAGTTAAAAACTACTCCGAGTGAGGACTTTGTCCACCCTCGGGGGCTTAGCTGCGATCCTGTATCGTCTAAGTTAAAAACTACTCCGAGTGAGGACTTTGACCACACTCGGGGGCTTAGCTACGATCCTGTATCGCCTAAGTTAAAAACTACTCCGAGTGAGGACTTCGTCCACAATAGGGGGATTAGCTGCGATCCTGTATCGCCTAAGTGAAAAACTACTCCGAGTGAGGACTCCGTCCACACTCGGGGGGCTTAGCTGTGATCCTGTATCGCCTAAGTTAAAAATTACTCTGAGTGAGGACTTCATCCACACTCGGGGACTTAGCTGAGATCATGTATTGTCTAAGTTAAAAACTACTCTGAGTGAGGACTTCGTCCACACTCGGGGGCTTAGCTGCGATACTGTATCGCCTAAGTTAAAAACTACTCCGAGTGAGGACTTCATCCACACTCGGGGGCTTAGCTGTGATCCTGTATCGCCTAAGTTAAAAACTACTCCAAGTGAGGACTTCGTCCACACTCGGGGGCTTAGCTGCGATCCTGTATCGTCTAAGGTAAAAACTACACCGAGTGAGGACTTCGTCCACACCCGGGGGCTTAGCTGCGATCCTGTATCGCCTAAGTTAAAAACTACTCCGAGTGAGGACTTCGTCCACACGCGGGGGCTTAGCTGCGATCCTGTATCGCCTAAGTTAAAAACTACTCCGAGTGAGGACTTCGTCCACACTCAGGGGCTTAGCTGCGATCCTGTATCGCCTAAGTTAAAAACTACTCCGAGTGAGGACTCCGTCCACACTCGGGGGGCTTAGCTGCGATCCTGTATCACCTAAGTTAAAAACTACTCCGAGTGAGGACTTCGTCCACACTCGGGGGCTTAGCTGCGATCATGTATCGCCTAAGTTAAAAACTACTCCGAGTGAGGACTTCATCCACACTCGGGGACTTAGCTAGGATCCTGTATCGTCTAAGTTAAAAACTACTCCGAGTGAGGACTTCGTCCACACTCGGGGACTTCATCCACACTCGGGGACTTAGCTAGGAAAAAGTAAGAGGGGGAGCAACATAAGTTGGAAAGGTTTGAAGTTCGATCGGGCCGAGTGTGTACCTTTGAGCCTCTTGTTCATTTCACCACAGTAGTCCTCCACAAGCTTCTCAAGCTCGGCCTTCTTGGCTGCGACGCCCTTCAGCTTTGCTTCTGCTTCAACATCCTCCAGGGTGCTCCTCTTGGCGACATCCTCCAACGTCTTCTTCTCCTCCTCCCACTTCTCCAATGCCTTCAGTTTGTCCTCCGCCTCCTTAGCTTTCCGACTGGCTTCCTTCTGGGCAAGTGCCAGATCATTGTCCTTCTTCTCCAAGGCTGTCTTCATGGTCTCTATAGAAATGGAAACCCGCAGTCTCTTAGCAAGCTGGAGATTTTCACTACGTACATCTGGTGGAGTACTTTTAGTAAGACAGAGAAAAAGATCGAACTCAAAGTAGTCGGTCGAAATCTGATTACCTCCGAGTGTCAGTTTCTCCTGCTCCAGAAGTGTGCACTTGGTCTTCTCAGCTTTGAGGTTGCAACGCAGCTCCTGCACCTCCTCTTCAAGAGTTTTATAGTGAGATACGATCTCGCACACACCCTACATATGATGACAACAATGGCAAAGAGTATCAGAGCCGACAATCGGATACAATGTAGAGGTACAATGGCATTCGGATTTTAAGACTGTCGCCGACTGCTTCAGTCGATGGCAGCCTCGGGGACTACACCCAGTGGGTGCGCTCAGCGCGCCCCCACTGGAGAACTACAGGTTCTACACCCCAACGGTCAACGTCGAGAGGCTCTGGTCCATGGACCATCGCCGCATCCTCTTAGGCAAGTATCTCATCATTCGGATCCTACAACCTCAACATTCGGATTTTGAGACTGTCACCGACTGCTTCAGTCGACGGTAGCCTCGGGGACTACACCCAGTGGGTTCGCTCAGCGCGCCCCCACTGGAGAACTACAGGTTCTACACCCCAACGGGCGACGTCGAGAGGCTCTGGTCCATGGACCATCACCGCATCCTCTTCGACAAGTATCTCATCATTCGGATTCTACTACTTCAACATTCGGATTTTGAGACTGTCGCCGACTGCGTCAGTCGACGGCAGCCTCGGGGACTACACCCAGTGGGTTCGCTCAGCGCGCCCCCACTGGAGAACTATCGTTTCTACACCCCGACTGAGGGAGTCCCGGATTAAGGGGTCCTCGGGCCGCTGGCCCATCTCTTGATAGGCCGGCTCGATTGGCCGTTCTCTGGCTATCGCAGGAGAGGCCGGTTACATCGAGACTTCACGTTCCAGAAGGAAGTCCTGAAGGCGCGTCGTGCACTCCAAGTCAAGATGAGGAAATCGACATTTCCATCCCCGGCAGGAGGCCCATCATGTGTAAACCCTAGGCACCCCCTCCCGGTGTCTATATAAACCGGGAGGGTTTTAGAATGTAAGACAGAGAAACTCATCTAGGGTTTTAGCTAGTCGATCTCGAGGTTGATCAACTCTGTAACCTTCATAGCATTAATATAATCAAGCAGGACGTAGGGTTTTACCTCCATAGGAGGGCCCAAACCTGGGTAAACATCGTGTCCTTCGTCCCTTTGTTACCATCGATCCTAGTCTCACAGCTCGGGATCCCCTACCCGTGATCCACCGGTTTTGACACCGACATTGGTGCTTTCATTGAGAGTTCCGCTGTGATCCCCAAAGGAATCGATGGCTCGTGTTGTCATCAACGAAGAGGTCCGTAGCATGGACTCCTTCGTCCCTGGACAGATCTTCGCTTTCGGCAGCATCATGCTGCACGCTGACCCGACCGGCCGCCTTGGCCGGGTCAGGAGTTTCGCCCCTGATCAAGAAGTCAGATTCGGGAACTTAGAGTTCTCCGTAGACCCTCGGGGCGATCTCTTGCTCACCGGGCTCGCAGTCTCATCTGGCGCGCCCGGGGACTCCGAGGCCTTAACCTTGGATGTCGTCTTCAATCTCGCTCACGGGGCCAATCCCGATGATGATCTGGACTTTAATCCGGATCCGGCTATAGCGCCCGATGGCCGGGCATCAACTCCTGCCGAATACACTTCTCGTGAGGATGCGTCAGAAGTTAACTCCAAACACACCGGGCAGACTGACCCGATCGAGCTCTCGACACTCGACGAAGCTCTAGATCGGATCTCATCGATGAAAATTACTAATGACCCAGCCTCGATCCACACTCAGATCTGTCTTGAGGCGGGTCAGGAAGAATATTTCGTCCCACCCACCACACACTTAGCCACTATCGAAGACTTAACCGATATGTTGGACTACGCCTCCGAGGAGGCAGAAGACATGGAGGAAGAGGATCGCGCTCCCACCCCCGTCAATACCGGGCGATGGACCGCCACCTCCACATATGACGTCTACATGGTGGATACGCCAGCCGGTTACGGTGAGCGCACACCAGCAAACAATGGCGATGACTCAGGTGAGGCGCCGTCAAGACGCCGGAAGCCGCGTAAGCGATCAAAGACAAAAAAGGGAAAGGAAGCTATTGCCGGCACCGGGGAAAACGATACCCCGGAAGACCTCGGCGATCCCGATATCCCCGAGTATCCGTTGGAGGACCAGGAAAGACCGGAGGACCAGTGCGACCCCGAAGATCCGAATGACTCCAAGGATGACAACTACCTCCCCCCTATAGAGGAGGAGGATAGCCCGGAAGACGAGGACCTCATTGTCCCCGAAACCATTGAGGATCAGGAACGGTTTAGGCAACAACTTTTAGCCACTGCCCGAAGCCTAAAGGCAAAAGCGCGGCAGCTCAAGGCCGAACAACACACCCTCAACGACAGATGGACAAGGGTTCTATCAGCCGAGGAAGAACACGGCGCCGGCATATGGGACCAACCCAAGAGTTACCCCCGCCGGCGGCTGCTGCCACAATTTGACGACGAGCTCCCAAATACGCCGTCCCCCAAGCACATTCCATACGACCAGCCGGACCGCCCTCCCCGAGGATGAGATAGGACGGCTGGCGAGGTCGGTTATAGGCCGGCGATACCCCGCAGAAGGGGAAAAGAGCCAATGGAGTTTGAGGACAGGTATGACCTGCGACGCGACCTGGATGATAGAACAGGCCGCACGAGATCGATCTACGGATCTAGAGGGTACTCCCCTGGTAGAAGGGACGAGTACCGGCCCTGGCTCGACCGAACCAACAGAGTTCGGGACCAAAACCGGGCCAGAACAGATGCCAACTACCGGCGCGATATAGCCCGGGTCAGAGGCGCTGCCCACCCACTCTGCTTCATTGACGAGGTGATGCAGCATCAGTTCCCGGAAGGGTTTAAACCCGTGAACATCGAGCAATATGACGGAACAACTGACCTAGCAGTATGGATCGAGGATTTCCTCCTCCACATTCACATGGCACGAGGAGACGACCTCCACGCCATCAAATACCTACCCCTTAAACTTAAGGGGCCAGCTCGGCATTGGTTAAACAGTCTCCCCGAAAACTCTATCGAGAGCTGGGAGGACCTCGAGGATGCATTCCGATCTAACTTCCAGGGCACCAATGTACGGCCCCCGGACTCCTCCGACCTAAGCAATGTCGTTCAAAAGGCAGGAGAGTCCGCTCGACAATTCTGGAATCGGTTCTTGACCAAGAAAAACCAGATCGTCGATTGCCCGGATGCCGAAGCTATAGCCTCTTTCAGGCATAATATTCGGGACGAGTGGCTGGCTCGCCAGCTCAGTCAGGATAAACCTAGGACCATGTCCGCCCTTACATCACTCATGACCCGCTTTTGCGCGGGCGAGGATAACTGGCTAGCGAGGCGAAGCCACAACCCCGAAGACCCCAGCACTTCCGAAGTCCGGGATGGAAACGGGAAACCACGACGCAACAAAAACAAACGCCGGCACAACACTGGAGATGCCTATGACATGGCCGTTAACGCCGGTTTCCGCAACCCAAGATCCGGGCAGTGGAAGAAGCCTCCTAAAGGCAACCGCGACGGACCCACCCCGTTGGACAAGATCATGGAGAGGCCTTGCTAGATACATGGCACTCCGAACAAGCCCGCCAACCACACCAACCATAATTGTTTGGTGTTCAAACAGGCCGGCAAACTCGCCGCCGAGGAGCAGGGCAAAGGCCCACGCAGCGAGGACGACGAGGAGCCCCGCGGTCCGAGCAATGGAGGTCAGAAGCAATTCCCTCCAGAAGTAAAAATTGTGAACATGATATACGCCACTCATATACCGAAAAAGGAGATGAAGCGCGCCCTTCGAGAGGTCTACGCCGTAGAGCCTGTAGCCCCGAAGTTTAACCCATGGTCGGCCTACCCGATCACCTTTGATCGACGAGATCACCCGACCAGTATTCGTCATGGAGGTTCAGCGGCCCTTGTCTTAGATCCCATTATCGATGGGTATCACCTCCCTAAAGTCCTAATGGACGAAAGAAGTAGCCTCAATCTGATTTACTCAGATACGGTGAAAAAGATGGGTATAGATCCATCAAGGATCGAGCCCAGCAACACTACCTTTAAAGGAGTGATACCAGGCGTCGAGGCCCGGTGCACGGGCTCTGTGAGCCTGGAAGTGGTGTTCCGCTTGCCCAATAACTTCCGTAGCGAGGACTTGATCTTCGACATCATACCTTTCCGTAGCGGCTACCACGCCCTGCTGGGCCGTACAGCGTTCGCTCGTTTTAACGCCGTCCCACACTACGCAAACATCAAGCTCAAGATGCCGGGGCCCAAGGGGGTCATCACCATCAATGGCACAATAGAGCGTTCCCTCCGAACTGAGGAACATGCATTGGCCCTGGCGGTCGAATTCCACTACGAGGACGGTCGGCAAACACCTGAATCTGCCATAAAGGCTCGTAAGGTCGACAAACGAGTTCGGTTTCAATCCGAACTCCCAGATTCCCCTTCTCCCCAGAAATAGGAACACGCCCCCCCATTGCACAGCCCCAACGACCGCCAAATACGTGCCAAGAAGGCACAACTTCGCACTCAAGATTCCATGGGAAGCAATGGGGAACCACCATCAAAGGGTAAGTGTTCGGCCGGACCGAACCTTCAGTACACGTCCTCGGACAAAACACAGGTACCATCAAGGAACTGCTAAAAGCGTAAAGCTCATCCATACTTCGGCGACTTCTCAAGACCTTCTTCCGAAGGTCCGCTCGGCGACAGCATCACCCTTAAAGGGATGCTACCCCCACAGAGGAATATGAACGGATAGGCGACAGGACACATCGAGGACGTCATGTCACCAATCGAAGACCCCTGGTATAGCCTCCCCTCTGTAAATTTTATATCTCATCTTCAAAAACCTGTAAACAGTTGCCTCGGCAATCCAAGTTATAAGAATTATTGAGCAAGTACAAGACCATCATATATGGCCACTCCGTTGTCTTTTATACATCCTTTGTTCTTCCCTTGGTAACGCTTCTTGCGAAAACTGTTCGGTATATATTATGATGCAACCGGCTAATAGACCGGGGGCTTGAATTTAAAAAAAATATCGCCTTGAACATCACCCCAGCACACCTGGTCGTGTGTTCGGCGTCTTGGATTTTGCTTTATATGCATCGGATCCGAACTATGTCTTGGGTCAATAGTTGGGTTGCCCGGCTCCTGTGATTGCCCCCTTATGTTCCGCTCGTTCGGCTAAAGGGACAAAGGGAGAACCACTGCGATTGTGTTTCCAGTTTACCTGGTCAAGCACCTCAGGGGAGAAAGCCGAAAACTGACTGTCATAGTAAGCGAGAACCGATCTGCGACTCCGAGCATAAGTGTCATACTAAAAGATCGATAGAGGTTATTCCGTGTTATACGACGGGTTTCGTTCTTGTACAAACCATGTGATGCTGGCTTCGGCCCCGAACATCACACTAGGGGCTGGTTATCAGCCCCCGCATTTTTTCTACGCTCCTACGGCTAAGAGAAAGCGATAAAGCATCATAGTCTGATTGCCTTGCCCCCCCCCCCCCCCGCACTACCGCCTTCGGGCACCGATACCTCAGCTAAGGGTCACAGTGCGGGTATAGAGACACCCCGCGTAGTATCTACGTGGGGGCTGAAGCCGACGACTTGCAACTTTCAGATAAACCGGCCACACAGGAGTCAAAATAAAAATCAAATACTTATAAGACATGATAAACCATGCATCACTAGTTATAAAGCATTAAAAGTCTTCAGACATATTACAACGCGCTCATTCATACAAGCACCCTCCATCACTGCGGGGAAGTATCGCTCGGGGCGCCTATACTCCTTTCCAGGAGGCGGAGGTGCGGTAGCCATCTCGGTTGGCTTGAGCTTCGGCCAATGCACCATGGTCTTCGCAAAGGCCATCCGCGCGCCCTCGATGCACGAAGAACGCTTCAGCATGTCGACCCGAGGCACAGCTTCGCATAGTTTCTGCACTAAGCCGAAGTAGCTGCTCGGCAACGGCTCATCGGGCCACAAACGGATGCAGAGGTCCTTCATGGCCGGCTCCGCCACTCTGTGGTTCTCCATCAGTTGCTTCATTTGCTCGATGAGGAGAGGAGAGCGCTTGAGGGACTCAAACTGCGCCCAGAATAGTCGGCCCTCATCATCCTCCGCCCGCGAAGCATAAAGCTTGTTCGCGTCCGCTGCACTCTTCTGGAGATCCGCACAGACGCCTAAGGAACGCCACACCTGGGTGAGCAAATCAACCTTGCTACCACCGAAGGTGCATTGCAGTGAATATGGCTTACCATCGATGAGAGCCTTGACTTGGCGAACCTCCTCTTCAAAGGACCGCCTCTCCACCCGCTCCTTTTGGAGCTCGGATTTTAGCGCTGCTAGCTCGGTGGCTTGCTCCTTGCCTTTCTGCTCAAGGGCCTCGCACTTTGTGCCGGCATCCTTGAGCTCTTGCTCCACCTCCTCACCCGGGCCTCATGCTTGGCACAAGCAGCTTTCAAAACGGAAAGCGCGGCTGCTACTTGTTCGGCAGCCGTCTTCTCCTCCGCGGCCTCCTGCTTCATTTTCTGGAGCTCGGCCTTGAGTTTTTCGACCTCCACAGCTGAAGCTGTGGAAGCAATAGACAAACGGTCACACTGGGTTACTAGTGCGGATCATTACCGATATATAGCTCGGAAATTACAATTTGGCTTACCTTGTGCCTCGTCGAACCTCTTGTTCAGGCTATCAAGCTCCTCTTTGGAGATCTTGAGCTTCCGATTTAGCTCAGTAAGTTCAGCGGCATTAACGGCCACCGCCGATGATGAGGCCTGCAAAAAACAAAAAAAATATGCATCCAGTTATGTGCGTTCAAACCCCCGAACTATGAAGGATATGACTCCCTGTTCGGTCCTTTCAAGGACTTTTAGAGCATGGCAGGACTAAATGGTGACTTGTGCATCAATATTCATTCCATCTTGTTTGACCCCCGGATGCGTTTTTGCAAACCCAACCGGGGATCGGGGGCTACTACATATATAAAGATAGCACAAACTTAAAATTTAAGTTGTTCGGGAAAAAGGTATTACATGACTCAACTTGAAGCCCGCCAAGAGACCATTGAAGGCCTCTTTCAGTCCGCTATCAACGGACTGAATTCCTTGTAAAACCGCACCCATAAGAGTGCGGTGATACTCGGAGATGGGAGCGCTTGTTAGCGCCTCCTCCATAATCGGCCACCTAGCTGTCGGTGGCATCGATGGTGACCGGACAGTCCGATCTCTGACCGGGGACTGAGCCGGTATCTCCGGAGGCACATCGTGCTCTGGAGACGTCCTCAGAGGGGACTGGGCATCTCTTCGCTCTTCCCCTTCGGCGGCCAGGGGAGTATTCCCCCTGGTCCTCAGCAGCCTGGGAAATTTCTTCTCCCTGGCCTTCGGCGGCCGTGGCGTCATCCTCGGCCATGTTGTGGTCGACCCCGCCGCCCGTGTTCGGCTCCAACGGAGCCTGGCTGGATGACACCTCCGCGGCATCCTTCTCGACCATTGGAGGTGTGGAGTGCGACGCAGTCCCACTCTTCGCCAGCTCGGCGGGTGGGGACTCCCCGCCCGATATTTGGTCGGTGGGGAGAACGCGCGGTGGGCTGCAAATCAAAAGACGCGCTTGTGTTTAAAGCATTGAAAAATCCTGCATAAATAACCCGGGTGTCTTCGGATTGATACCTTTGAGCGGGGGGCTTGGCCCTTAAGCTCCTTCGGGGAACCCTCTCAAATTCCTCGGATACTGCGTCAGAATCCGAGCTGTCATCGGGCAAGATCAACCTCGCCCGGCGCGCCCTCTTCAGGGCAGGAGGAGCTGCGTCCTCCGCGGCGTCCGATGACGCCGCCCTCTTCCTTGGGAGGGGGGAACACCTTCCCCTCCGTCTTCACACTCCTCCTCGTGACTCGAGGAGGCATGGGTTTCCTCGGACGCGGCGTCCGGCTGGTCCTTGATGCGGAGACCCTCTTTGGTCTTCTTCTTCTTCTCTTTCTTCTCGGGCACCGAGTACGACGCGACAACAAGCATCGCCGCCAACAGCTCCGACCCGGGGTCTTCGGGTTGTGGAGCCGGGCAGTTAACCTTCGCGGCTTTGCTAAGCCACTTCTGCGAAAGTAAGGGAGAAGGCGTTCAGTCTTTTTGCCGAAGAAACAGAGTCAGCGGATTAAAATTATGCCATACCTTGGTGGGGGGGGGGGGTTATCGGTGCTTAGGCCCGAATCCTCCTCCGTGGCTGGCCAGCTTTTCTGAGGCTTGAACAAAGCCTTCCACAGCTTCTCGGGGGTGGTGCGGAAGAATTGGCGCACGGTAGGCTCGTCATCAGGCCGGTAAGCCCACATGGGGGATGCCCGGCGCTGGCAGGGAAGAACACGGCGGTGGAGCATAACCTGGACTACGTTAACCAGCTCCACCTTGGCTTTGATCACCGAGGTGATGCGCTTCAGCAGCAGCTTAACCTCAGCATCCGTCCCCCATTCAAGGCCCTTCCTGAGCCACGAGGTCAATCTCGTGGGGGGCCCGGATCTGAATTCGGCGGTTGCCGCCCAGCTCTCGTCCCTTGGCTCGGTGATGTAGAACCACTCCTTCTGCCAGGTTTTGATCATGTCGATGAAGGTGCCGGATGGCCACTCGACGCGGGGGAGTTTGCTGATTACCGCCCCTCCGCAGTCCGCGTGCTCGCTTGCCACGGTCTTCGGCTTGACATTGAAGACCTTGAGCCACAGGCCGAAGTGCGGTTCGACCCACAAAAAGGCTTCGCAGACAATGATGAATGCTGATATGTGCATGAAGGAGTTCGGCGGAAGGTCGTGGAAGTCCAGACCGTAGAAAAACATGAGACCCCTGACAAAGGGGTTTAGCGGAAAGCTCAGTCCCCGGATAAAGTGGGGGACGAACACCACCCTCTCGCCCGCCTTGGGGGTGGGAATCACCTGGTTCTTCTCCGGGGCGCGGTGGAAGACGTTGGCGGGGAGGTAGCCGGCCTGCTTTAGGTCCCGGATATCCTGGTCAGTGACCGTGGAGGCCTCCCACTTGCCATTGGAGCCCGAACCCGCCCTGGCTAAGCTCGGAGGAGAGGGCGAGGAAGAACTGGATCTGGGCTCTCGAAGGTTGGGGAGAGTGAGGAGGCGGAGGATGCGAATGGGAAGCGTGAATAGGCCTTGGGGTTTTTTCCTTTTTATGAGACGTGCCGCCGATTAGCCTCCCTTATCGCGCCGGAAATCCCTCCGCTTCCCAAGACATGCATGCTGTTATGCACACATGAAGATTAATCAAATCCCGTGTGAAATGGAACGCGATCTGTGCATTGATATGTCGTGTCGCTGTAAAGATGGCCTCGAACCGCGAATCGAGTTCTCATAACTGGTTCAGCGGTCGTGGTAGGCCATGACCCTTCGTCAGAGGGGGGTGTCAGAAAACACTGTTTACACTTTGACGAGTGGCCTTCGGGGCTAAGAAATTCATGGTATTCAATTAATTATATGATCGGATGAAGTACGTGTCATCGGAAGCCGAACTAGTCTCAGCCGATCATAAAAAGGGAAGAAGAACTCACCCCGCAAGCCGAAGACTCTGATCATATGAAGCGGCTGGAACTGAGACTCTTGGCGTTGGGGGCTAGTTCGGGGGCTACTGAGGGAGTCCCGGATTAAGGGGTCCTCGGGCCGCTGGCCCATCTCTTGATAGGCCGGCTTGATGGGCCGTTCTCTGGCTATCGGAGGAGAGGCCGGTTACATCAAGACTCCACGTTCCAGAAGGAAGTCCCGAAGGCGCGTCGTGCACTCCAAGTCAAGATGAGGAAATCAACATTTCCATCCCCGGCAGGAGGCCCATCATGTGTAAACCCTAGGCACCCCCTCCCGGTGTCTATATAAACAGGGAGGGTTTTAGAATGTAAGACAGAGAAACTCATCTAGGGTTATATGTAGTCGATCTCGAGGTAGATCAACTCTGTAACCTTCATACCATTAATATAATCAAGCAGGACGTAGGGTTTTACCTCCATAGGAGGGCCCGAACCTGGGTAAACATCGTCTCCTTTGTCCCTTTGTTACCATCGATCCTTGTCTCACAGCTCGGGACCCCCTACCCGAGATCCGCCGGTTTTGACACCGACACCGACGGTCAACGTCGAGAGGCTCTGGTCCATGGACCATCACCGCATCCTCTTCGACAAGTATCTCATCATTCGGATTCTACTACTTCAACATTCGGATTTTGAGACTGTCGCCGACTGCGTCAGTCGACGGCAGCCTCGGGGACTACACCCACTGGGTTCGCTCAGCGTGCCCCCAGCGGAGAACTATTGGTTCTACACCCCGACGGTCAATGTTGAGAGGCTCTGGTCCATGGACCATCGCCGCATCCTCTTTGAGAAGTACCTCATCATTCGGATCCTACTACCTATTGTTGGAAATATGCCCTAGAGGCAATTAATAAAGTGTTTATTATTATCATATTTCTCCATTCATGATAATGGTTTATTATTCATACTAGAATTGTATTGACCAGAAACTAAATACATGTGTGGATAATAGACAAATACTATGTCCCTAGTATGCCTCTACTAGAGTAGCTCGTTGATCAAAAGATGGTCAAGGTTTCTTGACCATGGACATGAGTTGTCATTTGATAACGGGATCACATCATTAGGAGAATCATGTGATGGACATGACCCAACCGTTAGCATAGCAAATGATCGTTCAGTTTATTGCTATTGCTTTCACTATGTCAAATACACGTTCCTCTGACCATGAGATCATGCAACTCCCATATACCGTAGGAATACTTTGGGTGTATCAAACGTCACAACGTTACTAGGTGATTATAAAGGTGCACTACAGGTATCTCCGAAAGTGTTTGTTGAGTTGGCATGGATCGAGATTGGGATTTGTCACTCCGACTATCGGAGAGGTATCTCTGGGCCCTCTCAGTAATACAGCATCACAGAAGCCTTGCAAGCACCGTGACTAAAGAGTTAGTTGCAAGATGATGTATTACGGAACGAGTAAAGAGACTTGCCGGTAACGAGATTGAACTAGGTATTGGATACCGACGATCGAATCTCGGGCAAGTAACATACCGCCAGACAAAGGGAATAACGTATGTTGACATATGAGGTTCACCGATAAAGATCTTCGTGGAATATGTAGGAACCAATATGAGCATCCAGGTTCCGCTGTTGGTTATTGACCGGAGAGTCGTCTCGATCATGTCTACATCATTCCCGAACCCGTAGGGTCCGCACACTTAAGGTTCGATGACGATTTAGTATTATATGAGTTATGTGATTGGTGGCCGGAGTTTGTTCGGAGTTCCGGATGAGATCACGGACATGACGAGGAGTCTCGAAATGGTCGAGAGGTAAAGATTCATATATTGGAAGGCTATATTCGAACGTCGGAAAGGTTCCGAGTGATTCGGATATTTTTCGGAGTACCGGGGAGTTACGGGAATTCACCGGGAGAAGTAATGGGCCTTATTGGGCCATACGGGAAAAGGAGAGGCAGGCCACGTGAGGAGGCGCACGCCCCCCTTGCCCAAACCGAATTGGACTAGGGGAGGGGGCGCAGCCCGCTCTTTCCTTTCCCTCTCCCTTCCCCCTTTCCTACTCCGTATGGGAGGTGGAATCCTACTAGGACTAAGGAGTCCTAGTAGGACTCCCCACACTTGGCGCACCCCTAGGGGGCCGGCCTCCTCCCTCTCATCCTTTATATACGGGGGCAAGGGGGCACCCCAAAGTACAACAATTGTCCCATACCCGTGTTCGGTGCCCCGATCTCCGTTTTCCACCTCGGTCATATTTTCGGAGAGCTTAGGCGAAGCCCTGCCGGAATCACTTCACCGTCACCGTCGCCACGCCGTCGTGCTGATGGAACTCATCTACTTCCTCGACGTCTTGCTGGATCAAGAAGGCGAGGATCGTCACCGAGCTGCACGTGTGTTGAACTCGGAGGTGCCGTACGTTCGGTACTCGATCGGTGGAGCTCGAAGGATTGTTCGACTACATCAACCGCGTTGTGAGACGCTTCCGCTAACGGTCTACGAGGGTACGTAGACACACTCTCCCCTCTCGTAGCGATGCATCTCCATGGATAGATCTTGCGTGAGCGTAGGGATTTTTTTTGAAATTCATGCTCCGTTCCCCAACAGTGGCATCCGAGCCAGGTCTATGCGTAGATGTGATTTGCACGAGTAGAACACAAGTGAGTTGTGGGCGTGGGTGTATACATATTGCTTGCCGTTACTAGTTGATACTTGATTCGGCGGTATTGTGAGATGAAGCGGCCCGGACCGACATTACGCGTACGCTTACGCGAGACAGGTTTCACCGCTAAGTGCACTCGTTGCATAAAGGTGACTGGCGGGTGTCTGTCTCTCTCACTTTAGTTGAATCGGTTTCAATGAAGAGGGTTCTTTTAGAAGATCAAAAAGCAATCACTACACCACGTTGTGGTTTTGCGTAGGTAAGAACGGTTCTTGCAAACCCGTAGCAGCCACGTAAAACTTGCAACAACAAAGTAGAGGACGTCTAACTTGTTTTTGCAGGGTATGCTGGTGATGTGATATGGTCAAGACATGATGTGATATAAGTTGTTGTATGAGACGATCATGTTTTGTAAGTTATCAGGCAACCGGCAGGAGCCTTATGGTTGTCTCTTTATTGTATGCAATGCCAACGCTATGTAATTGCTTTTCTTTACCGCTATGAGTTAGCAGTAGTAGTAGTAGCAATAGTCGGCGAGACGACCACGACGCTGCGATGGAGATCAAGGTGTCACGACGCTACAATGGAGATCATGGTGTCAATCCGGTGACAATGGAGATCATGACGGTGCTTGGCTGATGGAGATCAAAAGCACACACTACTAGAAAAAGGCTTATCCCCAATATCTCTACTAGTGGCGCACCATGATGGTAGTGCGCCACTGCTATATAGCAGTGGCGCACCAGAATCAGGTGCGCCATTGCTATTTTTTTTACTAATGGCGCACCACATGAGCAGTGCGCCATTGCTATTATTTTTGTCCATCCCCCCCCACCAGACATAGCAATGGCGCACCACACCTAGGTGCGCCACTGCTATGCTACATAGTAGTGGCGCACCTAGGTGTGGTGCGCCATTGCTATGTCTGGTGGGTGTGTGTTTGTGTGTGTGTGTGTGTGAGGTTAGTAATGGCGCACCCTCCCTGGTGCGCCATTGCTAGGGTTAGCAATGGCGCACCAGGGAGGGTGCACCATTACTAACGTCTCACACACACACAAACACACACCCCACCACACACACACAAACACACACACACACACACACACACACACACACCCTGTGGATCGCCTTTTCAGTTTAAAAATAAATAAAACAAAATGATAAAAAATTCAAATTTAAAAATCCTTCGAGATGCCCATGTGTTATGTGTTCTAGTTGTTAGGAAAATTAACAAACATGAATTTCGATTTTTTTTGCAAAAGGCCGCCGTGTTTCGGTAAAATGGCCATAACTTTTGCATACGACCTCCGATGAAAAAGTTTAATATATGAAAAATCATCTACTCAAAAAGTTACATCCGAATTCAACGGGCTATGCCCGTTCTGGATTCTCTAGAATCCTCAAAAACCTAACAGAAAAAAAGTTATGATGTTTTTAAGATTTGGAGGCAAAAAAATTCGGAAAAAATGCAAAAAAAAAAGGTGCGCTACTAAGAGGCCTTTTTCTAGTACTGTGATAATGTTCCCGCCTTCCAAATTCAAAAAAACTCAACAAAAAAAAACTAGCAGTGGCGCACCAGGTCAATATTGCGCCACTGCTAACTTTCCCGCCTTCCAAATTCAAAAAAATTCAGACTTAGTAATGGCGCACCATGGGTGTGGTGCGCTATTACTAGTTTTGAAATTTCAAAACTAGTAATGGCGCACCACACCCATGGTGCGCCATTACTAAGTCTGGGCAGTTTCAAAACGCCCACCTACCCCCACTACCCTTATCCACTTCCCTCCTCCTCCACACATTTCTATCCTCCTCCTCCTCCTCCTCCTTCCTCCTTCCTCCTCCTTCCTCCTCCCTCCTCCTCACGGTCCTCTCCGGCGACCTCCTCCTCACGGTCCTCTCCGGCGACCTCCTCCTCACGGTCCTCTCCGGCGACCTCCTCCTCCTGCTCCTCCTCTCCGGCGACCTCCTCCTCCTCCTCCTCTCCGGTGACCTCCTCCTCCCTCCTCTCTCCTCCCTCCTTCTTCCTCCTCACGGTCCCTCCTCACGGTCTCTCCTCCCTCCTCCTCCTCACGGTCCCTCCTCCTCCCTCCTCTCCTCCTCTCCTCTCTCCTCCCTCCTCTCCTCCCTCCTCTTCTGCCTCCTCTCCTTCCTCCTCTACTTCCAGCCACATGTGGAGCTCCCCGGCACAAAGAACGTACCAAGATGCAAACCAGAACGAAATTCAAAAAAAAATCGCAAAATAAAATCGTACCAGATCCAGATTTCAAAAAATAGCAATGGCGCATCATGGGTGTTAGTAGTGGCGCACTGTCCTCTATTACCAGTGGCGCACCTGAAGTGTTAGTAATGGCGCACCAGGTGGTGCGCCACTAGTATTTGGATTACTAATGGCGCACCAGAGGTGCGCCATTACTATTTGCTACTAGTGGTGTGTTAATAGTGGTGCACCTATAGTGCGCCATTAATAGCAAAAACTGGTGCGCCACTAACAGCCTTTTTTTAGTAGTGACAAGACGATGATGGCCATATCATGTCACATATATTGAATTGCATGTGATGTTAATCCTTTTATGCATCTTATTTTGCTTAGGACGACGGTAGCATTATAAGATGATCCCTTCACTAAATTTCGAGATAAGTGTTCTCCCCTAGTATGCACCGTTGCGAAGGTTCGACACTTCTAAGCACCACGTGATGATCGGGTGTGATGGATTCTTTCGTTCGCATACAACGGGTGTAAGCCAGTTTTACACACGCAGAATACTTGGGTTAAACTTGACGAGCCTAGCATATACAGATATGGCCTCGGAACACAAGAGACCGAAAGATCGAACATGAGTCATATAGTAGATATGATCAACATGAAAGATGTTCACCATTGATAACTAATCCACCTCACGTGATGATCGGACGTGGCTTAGTTGATGTGGATCATGTTACACTTAGACAACTTGAGGGATGTTAATCTAAGTGGGAGTTCTTAAATAATTTGATTAATTGAACTTCAATTATCATGAACATAGTCTAAATAATCTTTGCAATTGTATGTTGTAGATCAATGGCCCGCGCTGTAGTTCCACTGAATTTTAATGCGTTCCTAGAGAAAGCTAAGTTGAAAGATGATGGAAGCAACTATGCGGAATGGGTCCGTAATCTGAGGATCATCCTCATTGCTGCACAGAAGGCTTATGTCCTTGATGCACCGCTAGGTGTCGCACCCCCTCCCTCGTCTGTCGATGTTATGAACGCCTGGCAGACACGTGTTGATGACTACTCGATAGTTTAGTGTGCCATGCTTTACGGCTTAGAACCGGGGCTCCAAAGACGTTTTGAGCATCACGGAGCATATGAGATGTTCCAAGAGCTGAAACTTGTATTTCAAGCTCATGCCCGGGTCGAGAGATATGATGTCTCCGACAAGTTCTTTAGCTGTAAGATGGTGGAGAATAGTTCTGTCAGTGAGCATATACTCAAGATGTCTGGGTTGCATAACCGCTTGACTCAGTTGGGAGTTAATCTTCCAGATGATTCGGTTATTGACAGAATTCTCCAATCACTGCCACCAAGCTATAAGGGCTTTGTGATGAACTATAATATGCAAGGAATGGAAAAGTCTATTTCCGAGCTCTTCGCTATGCTCAAAGCTGCGGAGGTAGAAGTCAAGAAGGAGCATCAAGTGTTGATGGTAAAGAAGAGCACTAGTTTCAAGAAGGGCAAGGGAAAGAAGGGGAACTTCAAGAAGAACGGCAAATCAGTTGCTGCTCCCACGAAGAAACCCAAGTCTATACCCAAACCCGAGACTGAGTGTTTCTACTGCAAGGGGACTGGTCACTGGAAGCGGAACTGCCCCAAGTACCTGGCAGATAAGAAGGCTGGCAACATCAACAAAGGTATATTTGATATACATGTTATTGATGTGTACCTTACCAATACTCGTAGTAGCACATGGGTATTTGATACTGGTTCGGTTGCTCATATTTGTAACTCGAAACAGGAGCTACGGAATAAACGAAGATTGGCTAAGGACGAGGTGAGGATGCGCGTCGGGAACGGTTCAAGAGTTGAAGTTATCGCCGTCGGCACGCTACCTCTACATCTACCCTCGGGATTAGTGATGAACCTAAATAATTGTTATTTGGTGCCTGCGTTGAGCATGAACATTATATCTGGATCTTGTTTATTGCGAGACGGTTATTCATTTAAATCAGAGAATAAAAGTTGTTCTATTTTGATGAATAATATCTTTTATGGTCATGCACCGCTTGTGAATGGTTTATTCTTGTTGAATCTCGATCGTGGTGATACACACATCCATAATATTGATGCCAAAAGATGCAAAATTGATAATGATAGTACCACATATTTGTGGCACTGCTGCTTAGGTCATATTGGTGTAAAACGCATGAAGAAACTCCATACAGACGGACTTTTGGAATCACTTGATTATGAATCATTTGAGACGTGCGAACCATGCCTCATGGGCAAGATGACTAAGACTCCGTTCTCCGGAACAATGGAGCGAGCAACAGACTTGTTGGAAATAATACATACCGATGTATGCGGTCCGATGAGTGTTGAAGCGCGCGGTGGATATCGTTATGTTCTCACGTTCACAGATGATTTGAGTAGATATGGCTATGTCTACTTGATGAAGCATAAATCTGAAACATTTGAAAAGTTCAAAGAATTTCAGAGTGAAGTAGAGAACCATCGTAACAAGAAAATAAAGTTCTTACGATCTGATCGTGGAGGAGAATATTTGAGTTACGAGTTTGGCAATCACTTAAAACAATGTGGAATTGTTTCACAGCTCACGCCACCTGGAACACCACAGCGTAATGGTGTGTCCGAACGTCGTAATCGTACTCTATTAGATATGGTGCGTTCTATGATGTCTCTTACCGATTTGCCACTATCATTTTGGGGTTATGCATTAGAGACAGCTGCATTCACTTTAAACAGGGCACCGTCTAAATCCGTTGAGACGACACCGTATGAACTGTGGTTTGGTAAGAAACCTAAGCTGTCGTTTCTGAAAGTTTGGGGATGCAATGCTTATGTCAAAAGGCTTCAGCCAGATAAGCTCGAACCCAAAGCGGATAAGTGCGTCTTCATAGGATACCCAAAGGAGACCGTTGGGTACACCTTCTACCACAGATCCGAAGGCAAAGTATTCGTTGCTAAGAATGGATCCTTTCTAGAGAAGGAGTTTCTCTCGAAAGAAGTGAGTGGGAGGAAAGTAGAACTTGATGAGGTAATTGTACCTCCTCTGGATAGTAGTACGCCACAGAAAGAAATTTCTGTGACATCGACATAGACCAGAGAAGAAGTTGATGATGATGATCATGAAACTTCGGATCAAGTTGTTACTGAACTTCGAAGGTGAACCAGGACACGTTCCGCACCAGAGTGGTACGGAAATCCAGTCTTGGAGGTCATGTTGCTAGACAATGATGAACCTTCGAACTATGAAGAAGCGATGGCAAGCCCGGATTCCGACAAATGGCTTGAGGCCATGAAATCCGAGATTGGATCCATGTATGAGAACAAAGTATGGACTTTGGTAGACTTGCCTGATGAACGGCGAGCTATTGAAAATAAATGGATCTTTAAGAAGAAGACGGACGCTGATGGTAATGTCACCGTCTATAAAGCACGACTTGTTGCTAAAGGTTATCGACAAGTTCAAGGAGTTGACTACGATGAGACTTTCTCACCTGTAGCGATGCTAAAGTCTGTCAGAATTATGTTAGCAATTGCCGCGTTTTATGATTATGAAATCTGGCAAATGGACGTCAAAGCGGCATTCCTTAATGGATTCCTTAAGGAAGAATTGTATATGATGCAACCGGAAGGTTTTGTCGATCCTAAAGGTGCTAACAAAGTATGCAAGCTCCAGCGATCCATCTATGGACTGGTGCAAGCATCTCGGAGCTGGAATACTCGCTTTGATGAAGTGATCAAAGCGTTTGGATTTATACAAACTTATGGAGAAGCTTGTATTTACAAGAAAGTGAGTGGGAGCTCTGTGACATTTCTCATATTATATGTGGATGACATATTATTGATGGGAAATGACATAGAATTTCTGGAAAGCATAAAGGGTTATTTGAACAAAAGTTTTTCAATGAAGGATCTTGGAGAAGCTGCTTACATATTAGGCATCAAGATCTATAGAGATAGATCAAGACGCCTCATTGGACTTTCACAAAGCACATACCTTGACAAGATTTTGAAGAAGTTCAAAATGGATCAGTCAAAGAAAGGGTTCTTGCCTGTATTGCAAGGTGTGAGATTGAGTAAGACTCAAAGCCCGACCACGGCAGAAGACAAAGAGAAGATGAGTGTCATCCCCTATGCCTCAGCCATAGGCTCTATTATGTATGCCATGCTGTGTACCAGACCTGATGTGTGCCTCGCTATTAGCTTGGTGGGAAGGTACCAAAGTGATCCAGGTGTAGATCTCTGGACAGCGGTCAAGAATATCCTGAAGTACCTGAAAAGGACCAAGGACATGTTTCTCGTTTATGGAGGTGACAAAGAGCTTGTCGTAAAGGGTTACGTCGATGCTAGCTTTGACACAGATCCAGATGACTCTAAGTCACAATCTGGATACGTATTTATTCTTAATGGTGGAGCGGTCAGTTGTTGCAGTTCCAAGCAGAGCGTCGTGGCGGGATCTACATGTGAGCCGGAATACATAGCTGCTTCCGAAGCAGCACATGAAGGAGTCTGGATGAAGGAGTTCATATCCGATCTAGGTGTCATACCTAGTGCATCGGGTCCAATGACTATCTTATGTGACAACACTGGAGCCATTGCTATAGCAAAGGAGCCCAGGTTTCACAAGAGAACCAAGCATATAAAGCGTCGCTTCAACTCCATTCGGAATTTGATAAAGGATGGAGACATAGAGATTTGCAAAGTACACACGGATCTGAATGTGGCAGACCCGTTGACTAAACCTCTTCCACGAGCAAAACATGATCAGCAACAGAATGCGATGGGTGTTAGATTCATTACAATGTAATTGACTCTAGTGCAAGTGGGAGACTGTTGGAAATATGCCCTAGAGGCAATTAATAAAGTGTTTATTATTATCATATTTCTCCGTTCATGATAATGGTTTATTATTCATACTAGAATTGTATTGACCGGAAACTAAATACATGTGTGGATAATAGACAAATACTATGTCCCTAGTATGCCTCTACTAGACTAGCTCATTGATCAAAAGATGGTCAAGGTTTCCTGACCATGGACATGAGTTGTCATTTGATAACGGGATCACATCATTAGGAGAATGATGTGATGGACATGACCCAACCGTTAGCATAGCAAATGATCGTTCAGTTTATTGCTATTGCTTTCACTATGTCAAATACACGTTCCTCTGACCATGAGATCATGCATCTCCCGAATACCGTAGGAATACTTTGGGTGTATCAAACGTCACAACGTTACTAGGTGATTATAAAGGTGCACTACAGGTATCTCCGAAAGTGTTTGTTGAGTTGGCATGGATCGAGATTGGGATTTGTCACTCCGACTATTGGAGAGGTATCTCTGGGCCCTCTCGGTAATACAGCATCACAGAAGCCTTGCAAGCACCGTGACTAAAGAGTTAGTTGCAAGATGATGTATTACGGAACGAATAAAGAGACTTTCCGGTAACGAGATTGAACTAGGTATTGGATACCGACGATCGAATCTCGGGCAAGTAACATACTGCCAGACAAAGGGAACAACGTATGTTGACATATGAGGTTCACCGATAAAGATCTTCGTGGAATATGTAGGAACCAATATGAGCATCCAGGTTCCGCTGTTGGTTATTGACCGGAGAGTCGTCTCGATCATGTCTACATCATTCCCGAACCCGTAGGGTCCGCACACTTAAGGTTCGATGACGATTTAGTATTATATGAGTCATGTGATTGGTGGCCGAAGTTTGTTCGGAGTCCCGGATGAGATCACGGACATGACGAGGAGTCTCGAAATGGTCGAGAGGTAAAGATTCATATATTGGAAGGCTATATTCGGACGTCGGAAAGGTTCCGAGTGATTCGGATATTTTTCGGAGTACCGGGGAGTTACGGGAATTCACCGGGAGAAGTAATGGGCCTTATTGGGCCATACGGGAAAAGGAGAGGCAGGCCACGTGAGGAGGCGCACGCCCCCCCTTCCCAAACCGAATTGGACTAGGGGAGGGGGCGCAGCCCCCTCTTTCCTTTCCCTCTCCCTTCCCCCTTTCCTACTCCGTATGGGATGTGGAATCCTACTAGGACTAAGGAGTCCTAGTAGGACTCCCCACACTTGGCGCACCCCTAGGGAGCCGGCCTCCTCCCTCTCATCCTTTATATACGGGGGCAAAGGCGCACCCCAAAGTACAACAATTGTCCCATAGCCGTTTGCGGTGCCCCGATCTCCGTTTTCCACCTCGGTCATATTTTCGGAGAGCTTAGGCGAAGCCCTGCCGGAATCACTTCACCGTCACCGTCGCCACGCCGTCGTGCTGACGGAACTCATCTACTTCCTCGACGTCTTGCTGGATCAAGAAGGCAAGGATCGTCACCGAGCTGCACGTGTGTAGAACTCGGAGGTGCCGTACGTTCGGTACTCGATCGGTGGAGCTCGAAGGATTGTTCGACTACATCAACCGCGTTGTGAGACGCTTCCACTAATGGTCTACGAGGGTACGTAGACACACTCTCCCCTCTCGTAGCGATGCATCTCCATGGATAGATCTTGCGTGAGCGTAGGAAATTTTTTGAAATTCATGCTCCGTTCCCCAACACCTACAACACCCAGTGGGTGTACCCCCACTCCTGACGTAAACTCACTCGGGACTCTACATAAACTCACTCAGAATTCTACAGGATTCTGAAAACATCTCCAACGCAACTATCATGTCTAAAGAAGGTACTTACGAGAGTACTTACTCGGACAGTCTCCTCCAAAGCCTCGCCGGCATCGTGGGCCTCCTTCAGCTTGTCGTTCATCAACTTCAGCTGGATCAGCGCCTCCTTGCTCGCTCCCACCTGGTCCTCCGGGACGCGTTGCAGACTGATGATGCCGGTCACAAGGGGAGTTGGAGGAGGAGTTCCGAGTGCTGATCTTGCCCTTGAGGAGGTTCCTCGGGCCTGAGGCAGCTCCCGGACAATCGAGACATCTCGCATCATGACATCCGCGTCAACGGTAGGATTTGGCAGGTCAACTTGTTCGTCTGCGTCAATCTGGATCACCTCACGCGGCTCTGCAAACAGGCGACAGTCATTCGGACATGAGCCGAGAGGAGATACTAAGGATCTAGAATTCACAAATAGACAAAATCGAGTGATACCTTTTGAAGTTGTTGCATCAGTTTCAGCCTTGTCCTTCCCTAGCGAGGCAGATGAAGTGTCGGCCCTACATCAAAGTCACTCGGATTGTTTATCTTAATCGGCTAATCACTTGAGACATCAATCGGCATGAAGATACTTACGTGGAGTCCACCGGCACGTTCATCTTGGTCTGGGGCAGCGCTGCCTTCCGGGGTTTGCTGGTAGTGATCTTCGCTTGCTTTGCAGTTTTCTCTGGAGATGCGACGGGATCGCTACGCCCACGCTTCGAAGTCCGAGTGGGAGGGATGCTCGTGGGAGGCATGGCAGCACCCGGACCACCGGTACGGCCTCCACGGACTCCAGGGTCCTGGCGGGCCTTAGAACGGGCCTCAGGAAGCACCTCTTTTGAAGGGGAAGATTCTGCCTCATCCCTCGGGTCGGACCCCTCCTCGTCCTCTTCATCGCCACTCTGATCTTCAGACTCTTCTTCATCGCCCGAGTCGCCACGGCGCTCGTTGTCGCTGGCCACGTCTGCGGTTGTGTTGGCTCCAACGGCTATCAAGCTCGCCATGTTCATGTAACCCTGTTGAAACGGAGGTTGCGATGATCAAAATTCGTGAAAGGATAATCACATCACTCGGAATTAATGACGGCATTTGGAGTTTACCTCACTCGGCAGGTGATCGGCCGAGTACGGCGGCACTAGCCTTGACCCCCTGGGGTTGTCCTGAGCTGGAGTTATGGCTTTCAGTTTGTACGCCACTGCTTCAGCACTGAGTTCCTCCGGATGTGTGCGAGTGACATCGCTCGGACCCGAGTACCGCCACATGGGATGGGCTCTGGCCTGAAGCGGCTGGATCCTTCTCTAGAAAAAGACCTCCAGAAAATCTAACCCGTTGACGCCTTGGTTCACCAGAGCTACCAGTGCAATCACGAGCAAATCTACGTCGACCTTCTCCTCCTTGGACATGGTCAGCTTTGGAAGCCATCGAATGCGTTCCGTGGAATATGGAGGGAGGCCCGACTGACCCTCACCGACTTAGACATCGTCACAGTAGAACCATGTGGATTGCCAGCCCTTGACCATGTCGGGAAAGTTTTGTGTGGGAAAGCTACCTTTGCCCCTCAACTGGATTCCCAAACCCCCGCACAATTGAGCTACATTTGTTTTCTCTTCCGAGAGAGTGGTTTTATTTACCGTCATCATTCGGCAAGTGAACAAGTGTTTGAAAAAGCCCCAATGCGGGTGACAGCCAAGGAAGTTCTCACATAGAGAGACGAAAGCAGCTAAGTACGTGATGGAGTTGGGAGGGAGATGATGCAGTTGAGCCCCAAAGAAATCCAAGAAAGCCCGGAAGAAAGGATGAGGCGGGAGCGAAAACCCTCGGTTGATATGAGTGGTAAGGAGTACCCGTTCGCCTCCGCGCGGCGCAGGCTCGACTTCTCCCTTCTCCGGCAGCCGCCAGCTCCCCGGAGCGAGGAGGCCTTGGTTCTCATACTCCTTCAATCGGCTGGCGGTGACTCGGGGTGCCAACCATTCACGCTGGATGAAGCCAGCCGAGCCGCCCACGCTCGAGGAGGAGTCGCGCGAAGCCTTCTTTGCCTTCTCGGCCTTGGCGACGGAGTTCCTCGACATCTCCGGCGAGAGCTGGTGGCGAATCGGCGGTCCGGCGGCGCTCACAGAGCTCACGGTGGAGCAACAGTGGATATCGGGAGGGGAAAGAGAGGATATCTTCTCCTTACCTCCCCCCGGTCCTCTTTTTATAACCCAGTTCGGCTGATTTCCAGTCGTTGGATTTGGAAAGGCCGCGCAATCAACGGGCGAGCCCGGATCTGCCAAATCTTTGGGGCAGAGTAGTGGGGACGCGTGGCAAAATTGGCGGCGTGGAAATCGAGGCGCCGCGGCCACCTCCCCCACGCCTCTGACACAACCATCACAATCACGCGCGCGCGCTTCCCCTCGATTTCGAAATCACTGGAGATTTCACGACGTCGCGTTTCGAGTGGACTCCGCGTTCGCTCGGGCGTTCCGACGTACCACAATTTACCGAGTGACTAATGACTGGACAAATTTCCACCGAGTGGAGAAAATCTCATCGGACACTCGAGTAGATCTCCAAACACTTCTGAAACCTCCGAGTCAGGATCAGACGAGAGTTTTGATGACAACACCAGGCATAAGGATCGTCTCTCCCGAGAGCTGATCTACATTGAGCCAAATGGACCGGGCAGTCCGAGCTGTGCGAACCACTCGGAAGACATTAGACCTTGAATCGGTTGCCGCTCGAACACCGAGTGGGAAACGACCCGATTCGTTTCAAACCGTCCCCGAGACGGTTCCAGCATCGCGACATGCAGGCCACTCGTTCCCCTAAGACTCAACCGATTCGGGGGCTACTGACGAGGTCACCTACCCTAGGTAGGGTCACATGCCTCTATACTAGGACACCCCCTGGGTCCTACAAGTTCGTGGAAGCCCTTGGTTCACCTCGACTCTCAGATGAACGCACAAGCAGCACTCGGCCCCTAGAAAGTCACTCGGACGTTACTCATCACTTGGCGCCTTTCGTAACACTTGGATAGAAAGGAGCAGGACCGTCGTGGGAGAGGCAACGTTCGAGGGACTTAGTACGCCTTAAGTATTGTAAAGACCACGTTACCTGTAACGGCTGTAGTTAACATAGTAGTTTCTAGTAACCCCCATAGTTACTAGCATTAATGGCCCTAGTGATGGCGCTCGGTTAATGGCGGCGCACTCTATATAAGCCGCCCTCCGACGCCATAGCAAGGGTTACGAACACTCTGTAATCATATACCCATACAAGGAAAAAACACAGCCCCAGGGCTCGAGACGTAGGACTGTTACCACTTCCGAGTGGGGTCCGAACTCGTAAATTCTGAGTGTGACACTTATTCCGTAGCTAGCCCCCCCCTACTCATTTGTACCCCCGTACTATTGTCAGGATTACTACCACGACAGCTACTATTACTGAAACTATCAAACTATTGTGCTACTAAACGTTTTGTTGCAGAAAGATATTTCTAGGTGTGTTTGAATTGACAACTCAACTACTAAGGCTCATAAATATTATTTGGCTCTCCTTGTGTCGAATCAACAACTTTGGGTGAAATACTACCCTCGAAGACTGTCGCGATCCCCTATAGTTGTGGGTTATAAAGACCTTTTTATGGCGTCGTTGCCAGGGATCATAGCTCTATTTATTGAGTTCACTTGGCATATCTATTTATCACTATGAAGAATCTGAAAGACACTAAGACTGAGATCGTACCTCTAAGACGAGGGGAGATAAGGAACTGCCATCTAGCTCCGCACTTGATTCACCTTCTGTTTTGAGTAGGCTTACGACACCTCCACCTTCCATTCACTTTGATATGTCACAAGTAATTGACGATGCTACTTCTGTTATAAATGAAACTCGTGATGATGATAGTACTTTGCTTGATAAAACTATGCCACTAGGTGAATCTCTTGATGAACAAATTGCTAAATTTATAGAACTTGAAAATGAAACTGATGAAAATCATGATTAGCCTATTATGTCTAGCTCTCTTGTTAGAATTGAAATGCCTGAAGTACCTGATGGTTATGTTATGGATGGGGAGATAGCTAGAGACTTTCTTGCTTGTAATGATAGAGATGATCTTAAGCAATTACTGAGTAAGCTAAAAGAAAAATCTATGATGGAGAGAATGAAATATGATCCTAAGTTTGTCACTGATAAGGATTCTGAATTCTCTATTGATCCAGAGCTAATCACTTTGGTAGAATCTGATCTTTTTCATGGTTATGAAACTGAAACTGTTGTGGCACACCTTACCAAATGATTCGTCTCCAACGTATCTATAAATTTTGATTATTCCATGATATTATATTATCAATCTAGGATACTTTATATACAATTATGTGCTCTTTTATATCATTTTTGGGAACTAACCTATTAACCCAGTGCCTAGTGCCAGTTGCCATTTTTTGTTTTCCAGGAAATCAGTACCAAACGAAGTCCAAATGCTATGAATTTTTTTGATGATTTTTTTATGGACAAAAGAGACCCTGAAGCTTCGAGAGGAGTTGGGAAGTGAGACGAGGAGACGGTAAGGAAACAGGATGCGCCCAGGTGGGGTAGGCGCGCCATGTTACCTTGTGGGCCCCTCGTGGCTCGGTCTGACCTCATTCCACCTTCATAAATTCTCTAAAATCGGAAAACCAATAGAGAGCCACCCGAAACACATTTTCTGCCGCCGCAAGTCTCTGTTCCGACGGGAGCCCATCTGGAGAACTTTTCGGGTACTCTGTCGGAGGGGGGATTGATCACGGAGGCCATCAACCTTGCTGCCTCTATGATGATGTGTGAGTAGTCCACCGCAAACCTACGGGTCCATAACTAGTACCTAGATGGATTTCTCTCTCTCTCTCTCTTTGATTTTCAATACCATGTTCACCGCCATCCTCGCGGTGATCTATCCGATGTAATCTTGTTTTGCGGTGTGTTTGTTGGGATCCGATGGATTATGGGTTTATGATCAGATTATTCATTGAAAGTAATCGAGTCTTCTCTGAATTCTATTATGCATGATTGTTATAGCTTCGTATTTCTCTCTGATCTATCGGTTCGGTTTGGCCAACTAGATTGATTTATCTTCAGCGAGACTCGTGCATTGTAATGGGTTCAATCTTGCGGTGCTCTATATCCCAGTGATAGAAAGGGACAAGACACGCATTTGTATTGCTTCCATTAAGGGTAAAACAACAGGATCTGAACATACTTCTTGTCTTATCTTGTCAACATCATGTCATCTTTCTCCATGTATTACTCTATTTTTTATGAACTCAATACCATAGATGCAGGCAGGAGTCGGTCGATTGGTGGAGTAATAGTAGTACATGCATAGATGTTTTGGTCTACTTGTATATGGATGTGATGCCTATATACATGATCAATGTCGTGAATAACATGTCATAACTATGAGCAATTCTGTCAATTGCCCAACAGTAATTTCTCTACCCATCGTATGATATGTTCAAGAGAGAAGCCTCTAGCAAAAACTATGGCCCCTGGGTCTACTTAAACATAATACTTAAACCCTCAAAATACTTTACTGAAATTTATATACTGTTATTTTATTTTAGCTTTATATCATCTATCTCTATCAAGATCTAATCCTTGCAAGTAACGAGTTCAAGGGGCTTGACAACCCGCTTGCCTACGTTAGGTGCAAGTGTTTGGTTTTGTTTGTGTAGGTGTCGTTGAAAGGAGTTTGCTTGGTTCTCCTATTGGTTCGATAAGCTTGGTTCTCACCGAGGGAAATACTTATCTCTATTGTCCTGCATCTCCTCTCCTCTTCGGGGAAAATCCCAACGCAGCTCATAAGTAGCACCAAACTACATGATATTGTCACCCTATTTGCTCATGAGGAAAAAATTCGCTACTACTATATTCTTAAGATTTTTTACTTTCTCATTAAAGGGTGATGCTAAGAAATGGTTTAATACTCTTGCTCCTGGTTGTGTGCGTAATCCCCAGGATATGATATACTACTTCTCTGAAAAATATTTCCCTGCCCATAAGAAACAAGCTACTTTACAAGAAATATTTAACTTTGTGCAATTTGAAGAAGAGAATCTCCGTCAAGCTTGGGGGAGGCATCTCTATTACTTAATTATTTGCCTGATCATCCTCTTAAGAAAAATGAAATACTTGATATCTTTTATAATGGACTAACCGATGCTTCCAGGGATTACCTAGATAGTTGTGCTGGTCATGTTTTCGGGGAACGAACTATTGGACAGGTTGAAGAACTATTGAATAATCTACTACCCCTATAAAAGAATGAATAGGCAGATCCAACTCACCATATTAGCCATCTAATTACATCATCAGTGGTAAAAAATCATCGTTAACGAAATTGCTTATGAAATGTTAATCCCCTCGCTAACAAAAACGAATCGCCCCCACGCCCACAATGCTCGGGAACCGCTCGCCCCCGGCTCCACCAGATATTTACATCGGGTGAACGGTGAACTACGCCCACGCCCGTGCCCTTCGTCCAACCCTCTCGTTCCTCCCCTCCCCATCGAGTGGTGCCGCCGCGTCTCCTATCTCACTCGCAGTCCCGGCTCGCTGCGCCTCCCATGGTCGCTGCAACTCGCACCTCATCTCCCTGTCCGGCGACCTACCCCAGTTCCCCGCCGCCTCCTTTCTTCCTCATGGCCGACTCCCCTAACAAGATCTAGACTATTCGACCTACGGGTGAGTTGCAAGAGTCTGGCTATGGCTATGTAGCAACGACACGACTCGCATGATGGCGCGCGGTGCCTATGCAGTAGCCCACAAACGGCGGCGGCACTGGCGCTCGTGCGGCACATGGTGCGTCTCTAATAGGGAGGCAGCTGGGCGCGTCGACACGCGCATCACGTCTGGTCCAGCGGGGCAATGACGTACGTGGAGGTGAAGATTCACCGGGCGAGATGCGGCAACAACAGAGGCTGGCCGCTAGGGGCAATGACGTATGTAGGTACCTACTCCTTATTATCAGTACCTTACACGATTAAGGCAATAGGATGTTGTGCTAAACTTTATCGATGCACAATATAAATTTCCAAAGCACATCAACAAAAATTGCATCGCCGAACATCACGACATGTTCTTCTGGTTCTATGGTTTCATTCTAATGATTCTTATTTGTGTTTGGTCACATGATTGTTCTCTCCAGCTGTTCGTTTTGCACGTGGAACAATCAAAGTTCGCCGGTCTTCGGCCGCCCCTTGCTTCTCCGTTCACATATATTCAAGTCGAAATCATTGTTCTTTGTTTAGGTCGGTTGATGTGCCCTCATTTGTGATCTGGGTTGGCACATCTATCATTTTTGGTAGCAAATGTGCGCCAGCTGATGCCTCTCTTGGGTGATATAATTTATTTGCGATTTCTCATAAAGTGCAATGTGTCATGTAGATGGAAAAGGCCATTCAAATTCTGCTCCACCCATCAGGTTCTCTGTCATGTTGCAGGAGGAAATCCTTTCTTATTGACCATTCAAGCATGGAGTCTTTCAGAGACAGCTTTCATGCTTTTCCTTTTTGCTGGAACTGCATGCAGATTCTAAGTTCAGGGAGTGTATTTGGCCTTCGGAAAGAAGAATAAATGTTGGCCGTTCATCTTTCTTATGTTCCTAGGTCAGTTTCATGGTATCTTGTGCTATTTATTATGTATTGTTTTCAACATATTGTGGGCACTTTTTATCTGTGTCTTGGTCTTTGGAATTTGAGATCTGTCGGTTTTATAGGTGAGATGAAACAGATACCATGTGCTCTTACAGAGTTAAGATGAATCTCCTTTGTAAGCTTACCACATCACCTTGGCAGGAATCCTCTTCCTGGGGCGCTCGCCCTGAACATCATCACCAGGGTCATCGCAACCGATTTTATATCGCAATGCATTGCATACCGGGCATGCATTCAAATTCTCGTACTCACCGCGGTAGAGGATGCAGTCATTAGGGCATGCATGTATCTTCTGCACCTCCAATCCTAGAGGGCAGACAACCTTCTTTGCTTCGTATGTATTGTCGGGCTATTCGTGGTCCTTTGGAAGCTTATTCTTCATTATTTTCAGCAACTTTTCAAATGCCTTGTCAGGTACACCATTCTCTGCCTTCCATTGCAGCAATTCCAGTGTGGTACCGAGCTTTGTGTTGTCATCTTCGCAATTTGGGTACAACCCTTTTTTGTGATTCTCTAACATGCGCTGCAACTTCAACTTCTCCTTTTCACTTTCGTAGTATCTCTTTGCATCAGCAATGGCCCGACCAAGATCATTAGCGGGCTCATCTGATGTCTCAGCTTCTTCTTCTTCTTTATTCTCTTCCCCCATTGTAGTACCATCATATCCAGGACACCCAGGATAGTTGTCGTCATCCTCTTCTTCTTCATTCTCTTCCATCAGAACCCCTCTTTCTCCGTGCTTGGTCCAACAATTATAGCCGGACATGAAACCGGACGTAAACAGGTGGACGTGAATCTGTTTTGAGCTAGAGTAAGTCTTATCATTCTTACACACACCACATGGACAACACATAAAACCATCCCGCTTGTTTGCCTCAGCCGCACGCAAAAAACTCTGCACGCCATTAATGAACTGGGGAGAGCGTCGGTCATCGTACATCCATTGCCGGTTCATCTTCATTACACAACACCGAAAAGACCAAATTAATACAAGTTCATACATAAAGTTCATACACACTTATTTTCTCATAAAACAACATACAACTATCTAGATCAAACATTTAAATGCAACAACAAATGCGATCAAAATCGCAACTAAGGTAGCAATTGATCCAACAGCATAATGATACCAAGCCTCTTTATTAATGGCATATTTTCTAATCTTTCTAATCTTCAAGCGCATTACATCCATATTGATCTTGTGATCATCGATGACATCAGCAACGTACAACTCCAATTTCATCTTCTCTTCTTCAACTCTTTTCAATCTTCCTTTCAAATCCTCGTTTTCTTTTTCAACTAAATTTAACTTCTCGACAATAGGGTCGGTTGGCATTTCCGGTTCAACTACCTTCTAGATAAAAATATCTATGTCAACTTGATGGGCATAATTGTCATTAACACGAAATGCAACAAATAGTTATAAAAGAGAATATACCACATCCGAATCGTAAACCGGACGAGGGCCGACAAGCACGGATATCATAACCATGGCACTATATATAACAACAATCATACAAGTAAGAAAATTATGCAAGTAACTATCTAAATCATACAAATAAGATTTTTTTTAATAAAAATGATAAGAACACAAGAAGAGGCTCACCAAGGTGGTGCCGGCGACGGGACGGTGTGGGAGATCGACGGTGGTTAGGACGGGGACGGGAAGGCACACTAAGTAAACCACACCTACACATATGCAAACTAAGGAGTTAATTTGAGCTCAAATTGCATATAAGTCAAAAAAAACTACCACATAATTATAACCAAACTAAAACCCACAAATCACTATACTTATAAAGCATTGCACGAGCTGATCTAGCAATAAGAAATGAAAGGACAAAGTTGCTAACCTTTGTGGACACTTGGATGGATTGGGGTGCCTCAAATCTTGACAAATCTTGGCAAAAATGGAGGGAGGAGCTCGAGCTAGGGGAAGAACAGAGAGGGGAATTCGAATGGAGAAAACAGAGAAATGGAGTCAGGCTGGACGGAGGGTTTATATAGGGAAAGCTTTAGTCCTGGTTGGTTATACAAACCGGGACTAAAGGTCCACCTATAGTCCCGGTTTGTATCACAAACTAGGACTAAAAGGGCTCGTGGGGGCCCCAGGCTGACACCAGCCTGCCACCACCCCTTTAGTCCCGGTTTGTGATACAAACCGGGACTATAGGTCCCAATTGAACCGGGACTAATGGTGCCCCTGCCCCCCGACCGCTCCTAGCCGTTGGAACCAGGACTATTGGTCTCATTAGTACCGGGCCAAAGCCAAACCGGGACTAAAGGGTTAAACGGAAGGCCTGTTTTCTACTAGTGTTAAATAGATATGAGCAGCCGGTAGTGTTTGTTCATCGCCATTTTTTTATGCATATAGGGGTAGTAGACAAATGTCTCCATATGGAGTTATACATCAAAGGTGAGCTACAGTAATGGAGATATATTTATTTTCTCATTTTTTGATAACCATCGCAACGAACGGGCACATATACAACAAGTATATTATTTCACCTGTTTGAGCACTCGTTACTGTACCCGTACAAGAAGTATTTTTAGTTCTTTCCTACGAGTTGTGTATTTCCCTCAGCCACTGGAAGATCTATATTGCAATTCTGAGCACTCCTGATTTATAGTTCTTTCATAACAGTTGAGTATTTCCATATCGATTTTGTACAAATAGATATCGCCATCAGCCAGTGAAATGTCAATTTTTTTTGGATCACCTCATTTTTCAACTCTGATCTATCTATAATATTTTTTGAGTTTTCGATATTGTATCCATGACATGGGGACTATTCATTGAAGTAATTCTGAGTCTACAAGTGATATTGACATCTCTGTTTATCTCATTTGTTGAGCAATGAAAATTTTAAGGCTACTTGTTGAACAATTCCTTATTGTTGTTTAATCTGCCATACATGTCTTACTTACAATTATAGCTTGGACTAAAAGTCGGAAGTTGCCGGCTACGTTAATCCCTCCCATGTTGTGCATGTGCTCTTGGTTTTGGAATTAGAATCTCTTCTTAATTCTGGATTTGTATCCTTCCAACATAAATTGGTGGTTTGATATTCTACAGCCAAAGTGTTAATAAAGTATACTTTCTGATTTATAATTTCTGTTGAGTAAAATCGATTATGAGTTGGTGTTTCGGATCTAAGAATCTGTATGAAAATGTCAACATTAAGGAATGTGTATCTTGCTTGTTCTATGTATCTGCTTTGATTAGCACCTGCAATCTTGTAGGGTGTATTTGTGGTATTGGTATTCATGCTCTGAAATGAACTGATAAGCTTGTAGATGGTCCCACTCCTATGTGCAGGTCAACGAGCTCCACTGATGCCAGAGGGAGAACATGGATATCTATTGCAATATTAACCGGGTAAAGTTCTAAGTTACTGCAGACAATAAGACCACATTTATGACTATGATTTTATGCTTTGCTAATTATGCAATTCTGAGTGTAACTAAATTCAGCGGATGGTGATATTTAAAGGTAGATTATTGAGTTTTTCCTCTGGTGTTATTAATGATCTAATCTGTAATTTGGTATGATGTATAACCATTGTAGATGATTCCTTTATATTATTACAAAGGCTTGGCAATGAAAGGCATGTTTCTCTTTATTTTTTCTAAGAGGGATTAAAGTCATGAACATGATTCACTGAAAATTGGCAGAAAGATGTCATGAATTTGTAAGTATAAGAAATGGTACATTCTAGGTCTATTTCTCTTTGGTCTTCCTTCTTAATTCGATTTTATATTGTGTGGATTTTCAAAGCAGACATGAGTGTTCTCCTTTGTGTTCAGCATGCCCTCTTTACTGGTAATACCACACAAAAGAATATAGTGAGTATAATAACAGGCAATGAACGAGCTGAGCTAGAGACTTAAATTACAGAAAGAAATCACTTACAGACAATAGCAACTGACGATAGATTTGTCGAGTGCTTTTTGATTGAATAACTGGAAAATTTCTTCATTTTCAATCCACAAATATTTTTCATGGACGTAATGCTCTTTGTCGATTTTCACCATGAGGCTCTCTCGCCCGTCCTTTACTTCTCTCATGTACCAGTCATGCAATTTGTACATTTGCGTTGTTAGAAGCTTCTCGTCGTCAGGACTGACCAGAGGTTTCCCGGGGACATATTGCCGTTCTATTTCCTTCGGATCTAACGGTGGAAATTCCTCGATCTCTAGGAATTGTTCAACGGTGATACCGAGCATTCTAGCATTCTCTCTATCAGCGTCGGTTATTACCACGTTATTGGCTCTCACCTTGAGCGGGCTGATTGATTGGACTGCCTGTTCTCCGAGCTGGGGAACAGTTTTCCCGCATTTACTGCTACCGCTCGACTTCTGTCTTTTCTGGGATGCATAGGACTTGGTAATATAGCGTTCATAGTCTGATACCGGTCTTTTCTCCGCCGGTTTAGCTGCATCAATAAAGTGTTGTACGACCTCGTCGGGTATTTTCTTTTTTGGCGGCGGGGGCGCTTTCGGTCCAAAATGGGCCTTCAATTCCTTAGCCTCTTGTTCATCCATTTCCTGTTCAGTCAGATCGTAAGCTAACTTATTTTTGGCAGGAGGCTCGGGTTTCTTATTTTGTGTTCTCTTCCGCTTTTGGAGACGCTGTTTTTCAATATCGCGGACGTCTCGCGCTAGGCTCCGTCTCGGGGTGGGATGGACTCTGCTGACGTGGCGGAGCTTGATATCGCGGACTCGCCATGCGGTCCGTCTCGGGGTGGGATGGATTCGGCTGGCGCGGCAGAGATGGATATGGCGGACTCACCCTGCGCTCCGTCTCGGGGAGGGTTGGAGTCTGCTGATGAGGCGGACTTGGAGGAGGAGTTAGTGGCCTTGGCACCGAGTTTGGAAACACGATGCATTCCTTTTTCCATAAAATGACACAACGCCTAGCTTCTCCCAGTGTCCGCTCCCCTTCACCTCCAGGGTAGTCAAGATCTAGTGATTCATATGCCGACACCACTTGATCCACACTGACACGAGCATGGCCAGGTGGAATCGGATTGCCGTGGAAAGTTGCTTCAGGTTCACTCGGTAAAGCAAAGCCGTCCGCCGCCTTCATGGATATGTTCTTCAGTTTCACGTGTAGCTCACAAGGTGTCGATTCTAGGATATCATCCACGGGGTAGCGAGCCAGCAGTGCATCATCGGCCGGGACCCCCGTGGAACCCACGCTGCTTTTCAGCATAGATGATGGAATGGTACCATCCAATGCTGGATCTGGTTGCTGCTGCTGCTGAGACGCGCCTTGCTGGCTAAGTTTGTTGATTTGCTCCTGCTGCATGTTATATTTGTGTTCCAAGTCCTAAATCTGATCTACTTCATGCTTCTTCTTTCTGGCACGACTTCTATAGCTGTCTTTCCAATCCGCAAACCCCAGAAGCCACGGAACCATGCCTTTGCCTCGTGTTCGTCCCGGGTGTTTAGGATTCTTGAGGGCGCGCGAATGCTCGTCCTTATCTCTCTCGGGCTCGTACACACCCGCTCGAGCTTCTGCTATTGCTTTAAGTAACTCGTCCATGGCTTCTTTAAGACTTGCCTGTTCAAGAACCTCCCCTGTCTTTGGGTCCAACTTTCCCCCATGTGCATAAAACCAAGTCCTGCACCTCTCGGGCCAAGTCTCTGTTACTGGAGTGACCCCTGCAGCCTTCATGTTTCTCTCAGATTCATCCCACTTAGGCAACCCAGACTTGTAGCCGCCTGGCCACAGACGATGGTGCCACGTTTTTTTGTTGGCATTTATCTTGTTTATTCTCGACCGTTTCTTAGCTTCTTCTGATTCCTTGAACTTCACAAATTCGTCCTAATCATCTGCTAACTTCACATATTCTCCTTTGAATTCTGGAGTCTTCTTTTTGTTTTCCACGTAACTTTTCCATAATCTTTTCTTCCAAGACTGGAATTGTGTGGCCATCTTCTTAAGAGCACACTTCTTGACTTTCTCCCGTTGGAGATCCGTGAGATCCTATGGTAGGGTGAAATGTTTTATGAGCTCCTCCCCAAGCAGATCTTTTGCTCTTTGGCTGACAAAAGAAACTGCTTGGGCATCTTTCGGCTGATTCCATTCTTGAACGGTGATCGGGATTTCGTCCCTAACGATAAATCCGCATTGACGTATAAATTTGTCCGCATTCTCTTTAGGAGCAATCGGTAGGCCATCTGCTCTGATTTGATCGATGTTAAACTTTACGCCTTGTTTCAACTTTTTTGTCGGGCCACGTTTAACCCTTGTAGAAGATTTGCTCGATCCGGAGGGCTAAAAGGAAGAAAGATTCATTAATATATACAAATCAATCAATACATCTGTTGATCACCAGAGGGCAAATTAATACCTCGCCGGACTCTGTTAAATGGACAAAAATTTCTTCGCCATCGTCATTGTCAGCTGGTTCGCCTTCGTCTCTTGGTTGTTCTTCCTCAATTCCCTCACCGGATGGGTTAAGGTATTGTGAGCCATCATCTACTTCATTCTCTTCGTTTCCCGAGCATATCAGGTCGTACATGGCATTCTCTTGATCATGGTCTCTGTCTCTACCGTCCATAGCTTAACTAATCCAGAACAAATACAAAACAATTAGATTGCATTCAATAAGCAGAACCGGAGATATGCAAATCAATACAAGGCAATGCAACAATACGATCATATAATATCACTAATACATCATCGAATAGTATCACTAATACATCATCGAATATAATATCACTAATACATCATCAGAATAGTTGACGTCTCGCGGCGCAGGCGGTGGACACCCAAAGATAAGGAACTATGACAGGATCATAGCTCGGGTGTGATCCCTGAAGAACCTGCCAGGTATTGGAGAACCTAGCGTCCAACGCAGCCATGTAGCGTCGGACGTGCTCGTCCTCCTCCCTGACACGGCGACGTACCACCTCCGCGGGGGCCGGCTCCCTCTGCACCGACTGTGGTCCATGCGACCGCCACCAAATAACCTCCGGGTCGACGACGGGACCCTCATTCCTCACCAAGCTCCGCGCCCTGGAAGGCAGCACCTCCCAGTGCCAGCCCAGCAGAGCCCAGTCCCGGACATGGCGCCTCTCAAGCAGATGGTTGCCGCCGAGTCGACGACGAGGATGCGGGATGGGCATCGTCGACTCGAGAACTTATAAACGTGGGATTTGCATAACAATGATTATCATTTTATTATGCTACTCATATTTATAAACAAATTCAGCAACATCTAAACACATCTAAACAAACGTGGGATTAGCTAATCAGCAACATCTATACACATCTAAACATCAAACATCTAAACATCTACCAATTTTTTTGGAGCTAAACATCTATCAAACATCTAAACATCAAACATCTATCTAAACAACATCTATCTAAACATCAAACATCAAACATCTAAACATGTGAATGGATTTGGGGATCAAGGGCTTCACCTTGACGAACGGGCCGACCGGACAGGAAGAGCTGGAGGCAGGGGGTCGATGGAGGCGGCGGCACCGGGGTAGATGATGTAAAAATGCTAGCAGGATGAAACAACAATAAATTTCTAGTGCTTGCATGCAAATTCATCATTTTTTACAGCAAGTATAAACTTAATTAGAATATGACCAAAAACTGTTTCAAAACATGCTCATACACCTCCTCCCACTTCTAGTGCGCACTTAATTCCGTTATCGAGGTGAAATTCATCATTTTTACAACAAATTTAAACTTAATTCCGTTATCTAGGAGAAATTCATCGTTATTGAAATAGAACTTACAATAGAAAAAGATAATACTACTCCTAATAGTAGTGAAATTCATCGTTATTGAAATGGCCAGGCGTGCTCAAGGGGATGGCCATGGCGCCGCCATGCTCGGGCAGGCCGGCGGCCATGGCACCGCCGCACGCGCTCGGGCATGGCGAGGGGAGGTCAGGGCGGTGGAACAGAGAGGGGGGAAGGAGGCGGAGGCTCACCATGGGAGGAGTGAGTGCAGCAGGGGCTCGTCGGCGGGCAGCAGGGGGCGGGCCGACGTCGAGGTCTGGCGGCGAGGAGCGGCGACGGAGACGAGCAGCCTGGCAGCGTGGTGTGGTTTCGGCGTCGGGGGGGGGGGAGAAACTGAGGAGGGAGCGCACGCTTTAAATACCCCGGGACTCTTTAGTTCCGGTTGGTATCCGCAACCGGGACTAAAGACCCTTTAGTCCCGGTTGGTATCACCAACCAGGACTAAAGGTCCTCCCTTTAGTCCTGGTTGGAACCACCAACCGGGACTAAAGGCCCATCTTTTCGGCGGCCCAAATTCCGCGCGGGAAGGGACCTTTAGTCCCGGTTGGTAGCACCAACCGGGACAAAAGCTGTATTTTCTCTTTTTTGTTTTGTTTTGTATTTCTAATTTCTGTTTTTAGATTTGGAATAACTGTTAGAATATTTATAGTTTTTTAATGAATCTTTTTGCTTTAGGTCAAAATAATTACAAACTTTCTGTTAGTGCCAGTACTTTTCAAATTTAAATGGTTTAAATTTGAATTCATTTGAAATTTGTGTGAAACAGTAATTTGTGAATAACTTTAGTTTAAAAATAGATTTTTGAGTGATTGTTTTTCCTGTTGTTTAATATTAGTATGTTTTATCATTATGTTAAATTTGGGAATTTTTAGGATAATTTAAATAGGTGTTTTAATCAAAACCGGATTCTGTTTAACTCTTTTAGTTTTATACCTTCATTTGTTTTAATCAAAATCACCCAAATGAACTCCAGACTTTTTGTGCATTCAATATGCACCATTATAAGCCACATCTTCAAACTTCAACCCTATCTAACTACATTTGCTATTTTTCATGCATTTAATGATTTTTTTTTAGCTAAATGACCCTGAAATTAAAAAGCACTACAAATGAACTCTGAAAAGGTTGAAACTTGGCATGGTATCATCATTTCACCCACATAGCATGTGCTAAAAAGTTGAGAGGGTTACGGCAAAAACTGGATGCACTTCGTGTACAAACTAGACCATCTCCTTCGAAATACGAGGGTTTCGGACGAAAACTTATCTGTTACAAAGGCATTTCATTTTTTTTAAACTTGTTCCAACTCCAGACTTTTTGTGCATTCAATATGCACCATTATAAGCCACATCTTCAAATTTCAACCCTATCTAACTTCATTTGCTATTTTTCATGCATTTAATGATTTTTTTCGTCGCTAAATGACCCTGAAATTAAAAAGCACTACAAATGAACTCTGAAAAGGTTGAAACTTGGCATGGTATCATCATTTCACCCACATAGCATGTGCTAAAAAGTTGAGAGGGTTACGGCAAAAACTGGATGCACTTTGTGTACAAACTAGACCATCTCCTTCAAAGTATGAGGATTTCGGACGAAAACTCATCTGTTACAAAGGCATTTCATTTTTTTAAACTTGTTTCAACTCCAGACTTTTTGTGCATTCAATATGCACCATTCTAAGCCACATATTCAAATTTCAACCCTTTCTAACTTCATTTGCTATTTTTCATGCATTTAATGATTTTTTTGAGCTAAATGACCCTGAAATTAAAAAGCACCACAAATGAACTCTAAAAAGGTTGAAACTTGGCATGGTATCTTCATTTCACCCACATAGCATGTGCTAAAAAGTTGAGAGGGTTCCAATTAAAACTGGATGCACTTCGTGTACAAAACTGGACCATCCCGGCTACTCACTAGAGAAGAAAAGTGATGACGGTGCAGCCAATCACATCCCAGAGTGGGATCTTGGGGTATAAAAAAATTTCTTCGCGTGTGTCCCTTGATTATTGCGCCGTAACCATGGACAATCTTCATCATTTAACAGGATGCTTAGGTCAGTCTTCACTGCGAAGGGAGGAATTTCATCAAACTTTTCATAATCTTGTGACATGTTTGTCTTGTCCTCCACTCCCACGATGTTTCTTTTCCCAGAAAGCACTATGTGGCGCTTTGGCTCATCGTATGATGTATCCGCTTTCTTATCTTTCCTTTTTCTCGGTTTGATAGACATGTCCTTCACATAGAAAACTTGCGCCACATCATTGGCTAGAACGAATAGTTCATCTGTGTGCCCAAGATTGTTGAGATCCACTGTTGTCATTCCGTACTGCGGGTCTACAATTACCCCTCCTCCAGTCAGATTGGCCCATTTGCACCGGAACAAAGGGACCTTCAAATCACTTCCATAGTCAAGTTCCCATATCTCCTCTATGTAACCATAATATGTGTCCTTTTCCTTGCTGTTTGCCGCATCGTCAAAGCGGACACCACTGTTTTGGTTGGTGCTCTTTTTATCTTGGGCAATTGTGTAAAATGTATTCCCATTTATCTCGTACCCTTGGAAAGTCAATATAGTCGAAGATGGTCTCTTGGCCAACAAGTACAAGTCATCTTCAACATTGTCGTCATTCATGAGATGTGTTCGCAACCAACCGCCGAAAGCCTCAATGAGTGTACGTTGAATCCAGGGGTCAGACTTCTCCGGGTTCTTCGAGCGTATAATATCCATGTGTTTCTCGATATACGGGGTCACCAAGGTAGAATTCTGTAGAACTGTGTAGTGTGCTTGCGCCCAAGAATGCCCGTCCCTACATATTATTGATTTTGGTCCAAGCGTGCCTTTTCCACACAGTCTCCCCTCATGCCGCGATTGAGGAACACCAATGTAGCTGAGACACCTCACAGATGCTAGCCAGTGGTGAGCATTCAACGCTGAATATGGATATTTCGGAGATGATGCAAGGAACATCGTGCTTGGCGCGAGTACCGATGGCATGAATCGTTTGGCAACCAGAACAACAACCATATCACATGGCCCGTGTTTGTATGGATGTACAACCTCCCCCCTGGTTGTGCATGAAGTCAAAGTACATACACATGAGCATGCTGACTCAAGAGCCGAAACAACTGGGAAATAATATTAATATGTATATGGGGCTACCTAAAGAGGAGTTAGACATGTTATGGAAAAAACCAGCCAAGACATGGGACGCCAGCAAAGGCGACTATTTCTATATGAGAGCCGCGCTGATAACGCAGTGCACGACTATCTCGGTTACAGATATGTCGCAGGCCAGGTGTGCCACGGATATTGCGGATGCACCCGGTACATGAATGCTACAACGTCTCAGCAGCTAACGAAAGATGGCGGGTCTGGAAAAATCGAGTACATGGGGCATTGAAGATGGATCGAGAAGGATGACCCGTGGAGATCTATTCAATGGTGAGGCTCAGCATCGAGGATCTCCACGTAAGAGGAGCGGCGCCCAAATCGATGAGTTGTTGAAAAACTGGTAACAGTGCCCCATGTCGGGAAAGATGAAGAAAAAGGCGTCGGAGCCACTGCTGAAGGTATGGAAGACGAGGTCTGTTTCCTGGGACTTGGAGAGTACTGGCCCAAACTTGACACGCCTCATTGCCTTGATCAAATGCATATCACGAAGAATGTTCTTGAGAGCTTGCTTGCAACATTGATGAACATGTCAGATAAGACCAAGGATGGTCCAAAGGCAAGAAGAGACTTGGAAGATTTGAACATCAGGGCAGATCTCCACATGTCGCCCCGTAAAAAGTCCGAGGAGACGAAGACGGAGGTGGGGGACAGGGGCAAAAAAGTCAACAAAAAGGAAGAGAATTATTTTCCCCCTTCTTGCTTCACCTTAAGTCCGTGGGAGACCGATCAATTCTTCAAGTGCCTTATCGAAATCAAAGTTAGTTTCGGTTACTGTGGGAAGATAAGCAGATTTCTAGACACCAAGAAGAAAAGGTTCAATGGGATAAAGTCTCATGACTGTCACGTGATGATGACGCAGATCCTTCCAGTTGCCCTTAGAGGGATAATGGACAAGCACGTCTGTGAGACACTTACTGGTCTTTGCAACTTTTTCGACGTTATCTCTTGAAAATCGATCAGTGTGAAGCAGCTCCGACGGCTATAGGAAGAGATTGTTGTCATACTAAATGAGCTTGAGATTTACTTCCCGCTCGCGTTCTTTGATATCATGGTGCATCTGTGTGTCCACATTGTGGATGACATCATCGACCTCAGACTGTCATTCCTTCAAAGCATGATGTCATTCGAGAGGATGAATGGGTTCATCAAAGGATTCGTCCGTAACATGTCCCGTCCGGATGGAAGCATCGTGCAGGGCTATCTGACCCAAGAGTGCATCCCCTTCCGCGAGAATTATCTAGGCGGCGAAAACCCTGTTGCTGGTTTTCCCGTCAACAAGAACCTTGGGGGATCGGAGGAAAAGGTCACACGAATGGCCGAAGGGAATTGCATGTGGACCACTCGGGTCAACGCAACAACTCGGACATAGCAAACTTAGTAGTGCTAAATCACCTAGACATGGTAGATCCTTTCGTGGCACTTCACAAAGAAACCATCGCAAAGAAGTACCATGAAAAGGGGCTAAACAAGACGGACGCCGAAGTTACTAGAGAGCACAACTCTACTTTCTTGCATTGGTTCAAAGAGCATGTTCTTGCTAATCCCCTGGAAGAGGGAAGTGTGGACGGATTGCGCATACACGCCTTAGCACATGGCCCCGCGGCCGAACTCGCAACCTATCAAGCATACGATATCAACAGATACACGTTCTACACGAAGGCCAAAGATATAGACAGTGATTACAATAACTCGGGGGTGACGATGGAATGCATGACTGGCGACAACGATGCAACTAAAAGATTCTACAGAAGGCTTGAAGAGATCTAGGAGCTTAACTACGCTGGACTGCACGGTGCGACGATGTTCCGTGTCAGATGGGCTAAGGCCGTCGAAAAAGAAAACCGGTATTTCACTACCATGTCTACACCCGACGCGAAGAGTGCAGCTACCGTGAACGTCATCACCAAAACTGGGCCATGGGTACACGCTAAGCACGTGACACAATGCTTCTTCATAACTGACCCGAGCAATCCCAGACGTGTTGTCGTGAGGAGAGGCAAAAGGAGCATCGTCGGAATGGATAGAGTCGCTAACAAGGAATACTACAACCAGTACGGTGACCCGATGAGGGAAGATGACGATGACGATGAAAACATATGTCAAAAGGAAAAATCGTACTCCATGGAAAAGGAAAAGTCACAACGAGGGGCTCAGTTATTCGGCAGCAAACAAGAAAGGAAACAAGCTCACTCGGAAACGACAACGTCGACGCTGAGAAACCATCATTTATATATATGTTCCAATTTTGTATACGCACTAAACCGTCATCGGTCAAATGATGTAATATATATCGCCCTTCCTATCATGCCTATCAGTCGTCTTTCAGAGGGAGAAAAAGAAAAGGAAAATGAAAAACAAATAGAAATGAAAAGAAAAATAAAATGTAATAAAAAGGAAGGAATAGAAATGAAAATGAAAAGAAATAGAAAAAGGAGAAAGGAAAAAAAGAAAAAAGAAAATGAAAAGAAAAAAAGGAAAGCACTAGTAGTAGCGCTGGTTTAGAACAGGCGCTATAACTACTTAGCTATAGCGGTAGCGTGTGTTTAGAACCAGTGCTATAGCTAAGTTAGCTATAGCGTTGGTTCTAAACTAGCGCTACCGCTACGTCCACTTACCCCCCCCCCCCCACGCACGCTTTCTTCCACATTCTCCCCCAAATCCCTCCTCTCCTGTCGCCACTTTCGCCCACCTCCGTGCGCCCTCCATCGCCGCCGTCGCCCTCCTCCGCGCCCCTCCTGTCGCCGTCGCCCTCCGCGCGACCTCCTGTCATCGCCGTCTCCTGTCATCGCCGTACAGTGCCCTCCAGTCGCGCCCGTCTCCCTTGATCTCCACCTCACCGCCGGGGTCTCCCCTGACCCCCTGTAAGGCACCCGCCCCTCCTCTATCTCTCCTCTCCTCTTTGTTTTAGTTGTAGGGTTAGTTAGAACCCTAGGTTTTAGTCACAACCCTAGGTATTACATATGTAGCAATAGCATTAACAGGGTATTTTGTTTCTGCACAATCATTCATGTAGAATATCATGAATCCGAATTTTCTTAATCCATTCTTGGTTGATGGCCAATGATAGAGTATATCAAACCATGTTTGTGGATTTAGATTTTTTTGATAGATAGCCCCCGAAAACTGAAAGTGCAAGTGGTAATCCATCACATTTCTTTGCAAATTTTCTTCTACGTTTTTCAAGATAATCCACATTATCTATAGCAGATCTCTTGTATGATGGTAAAGCTTTGCTACAAAAAAGTTTCCAACTTTGCTCTTCATCCAATTTCTTCAAATGATGAACATGGGTTGGCATCTGAACATGATTTGCAACACCTTCCTTTCGTGTGGTTAATATTACCCTACTACTATTAGTTGCATCCGGAAAAAAATTAACCCTTTTATTTAGTTGCTCCCATGTATCAGTTTCCCACACATCATCGAGAACTACTAAGTATCTTTTCTGCAACAAAACATCAGGGATCTTGTTATTTAATAGGAATGATTCTGAGTGGCCTATGTTTTGCCGGAATGTTGATTCATTTCTGTTCTAGCAAATCTCAGGCGCTCGATTTGTCCACTTTTTAGCAAAGGTCATGCCGAAATTTCCGTGAATTTCGGCATGACTTGTGTGAGAAAGTAGGACATATCGAGTGCCCGGGATTTGCCGGAACGGGAATGAATCAACATTCGGGCAAAACATAGGCCTTTTTATGTCATTATTCATTTTATTAGGTCTAGAATTAAACGAGCAGACTTAATCGTAGGAAACATGGCTAACAACGATGAAGGCGGGGTTCTGGTAACTACGAAGACGTCTATGCGGCGGCACATAATTATTTCGATTATCTTGAAAAACAACGGTTGTTGCAGGCCAACCCTGTCACATCCGAGGGTTGCACCGACACCGGCACCGAGGCCGGCACCGATGATAGTAAAGAAGCCGGTAAAGAACCAAAAGCGAAGAGGATACGGCGCCCAAACCAGCTCAGCACCGGAAGACTGGTGGTCACGGCGGTGGACCCCAGCAATTTCGAGAAAAAAGAGCCCGAGGAAGCGCGCGGGTGCTACGACAATCAAATAGGATGCATCCTGTGGGAAACCGCCACCATCAACGATGAAAACATAAGGAAGATACCAAATATGGAGCACTTCCTCCTGACGAAGTTGCACCAGAGATTCCCGTTCCCCGGCCGGGATGAAACCAAATATCCATCACCGTGGCTAAACAAGGGAATGAAGAAGATAAACAACAAAGCCATGGGCAAGTTTAGCAATGCACTGTCCGCCTGGAAAGTAAGGGTGAAAAGTCGGATCGCCAAAAAGGAACCCTACTTCGAGATTGTAAAGGATAATCCGTCAATTATGGAAGAGCGGTTCGAAATATTCAAGGTGGCTTGCGCTACTGAAGCTGCCAAAGAAAAGTTGGAGTACATGAAGGGGCTTCAGGAAAGGAACATGGGGTACCACCGCCTCGGAAGCCATGGTTACTCGGGCAAGAGGCACATATGGTCCAAGGAGGACGCGGAACGTGAAAGTCTGGGGCTCCCAGACCCCTTGGAGGAGTTCACCGTCCCGCAGGAGCATGACTTCATCAGGGCCCGGTACATTTGGGACCCAATAAATAATGTTTTCAAAACGGACGCGCCCACGAGGGAGTTCATGAGACTGCTGGTAATACTTATATTACCACCTTATTTTAGATTCTGATCAATTTGACTACACATTTAGTCACATTTGTAAACGATCCGTGTTCCTTTCGCAGAAAGAGCAACACAGGATTGCGGCCGAAAGCGACTCGTCGCCTGAGTCGTCGGCCAGGCCTAAGTGGGACACCCCTTTCAACCGGGCCTTGAACATACTGAAAGGACTCCCGTTGGACAAGCAGCCGTCATATGGACATGTGCACGCCGTCGGAGACGGCACCACGTGGAAGTACTACTATCATGAGGACGCCGAGGAGAGAAAGTAGAGATGGAAGTTAAAAGAAATGAGCATCGACAAGAAGGTTGAGATTGCGGTCGATAAGAAAACAGCTGAGACCAAAGAAGCAATACGACCTGAGTTGGTGAACGAGGCAATAAACGCATCAGTAGCTTCTTGCAGAGAGGAAGTTGTAGCTTCGCTTGGTACATTTGTTCCGGCATTTTTCGAATGGATGAAGCAAAATCCAGATAAAGAGGCAACGAATTTTCCCCTTATCAGCTTCGTCAGGAGCAACTCGGTGAACGTCGCACTAGCACCTGCTCACACAACCGCACATGCTCCCGCACCTGCTCATAGCAGCCCGTCCTCCGTATCTGGCATGCTCGGCGGGGCTTCATCTTTGGCTGAGCTAGACGCCCTCACGGTAACTACCTGTCACACCGTCCCTCTTCAACGTATATATAATCTTCCGTTTCCATTGCCTTTCAGATGTCTAACGTCACAGACATGTCTTCGTAGGCCGACGACACCCCGTGCACCATACTGTACACCATCAACGGCCAGAAGGTGGACGTGGGAAAGGTGACGATAGTGAAGCCGAAGGAACGCTCGTTCCACAGCCGGCCGATGCCCCCTGGCGTCTCTAAGGTTTCCGTGGCCAGTGTCAAAGCGGGCCATGAGAATTTGGCTCCTTTGGTACAACTAGGGGGAGATGACGACGAGACCCCACGGCGGCTTGGCGATTGCAAGAGTTGGGTCCTGTTGTGGCCGAAGAGTCTCCTTCGTCTGGAGGCAGCCGGGAGCACACCAACGACCAAGCCTCAGCAAGGTATGAACACCACCATCCCACCTACCCAATTAGCGGCACCTGTCGTGCCGGGTGATAGCGGACGACGTCAGGAAGCAGAGGCTCCATTAGTGGTTGATGACGTCGTCGCTGTCAAAGAAGCATTGGATGATGTCATGGACGAGGGTGATGACGTTCTACAATATCTCAATACCGGCGGCTACGACGATGGAGGATTGATGTCTCAGCAGTATGACTCAGTCTTTGAGCGTGATGAGTTGATGCCTGAATTGCCTGAGGAGGAACGTCTTAAGGCTGATTGCAAGAAGTCTCTCTTCATGCAATCCTCGCAAGGGACGCCTCCAGATGCCGCCTCAACCCAGCAACAACAACAACAACATGAGGGTCGTGCAATGCTGATCCCGACAACACTAGGGGCGGCGGTCAGGGACGGCTTGCTAGGATCACTTCCGATACCAAAGAAGCATAGGAAGAGAACGAGGAAAGGCCCTACTGGCACCAAAGTTGCTTCTATCAGCCAGCCGCCTACGTAGCCTCGGGTTGCAGACCGTATACCTATCAAAGGTGCGGCAAAATTCCATGTCCCTGGTAATCCGATCCTACCTAAGTCAGCGCTAGAGGCCATAGACGGCGATCTAAGGGGACTTCATGACGATGTGCTGTCGAGAGAGAAAAGCCTTATCGTCTCGAAAAATCCAGGATACCCGCTCTACGTGGTTAACGTGCCGCAGCAAAGGTTGTACGTCCAGACATTCCCCGCAGATAAGTTCTTCCTTCGATTTGATTACCTCTTCGACATGTTTCACATGACAAAGCTGGATTTTACGTTCGTCCGCCTTTATGCCTTGTACATGAACTACATCGTCAGGCGCAAGCAAATATCTCATTTCTCAGTCGCAGACCCGTACTTTATGCACGAGGGCTTTTGGTAGTCTACACAGAGCACCGTGAATATGTGAGGAAGTACATCACGGATTTCATGGTCGCCAATAAGAACAAGGAGACGATTCTCCTGCCTTATCATCCCATGTAAGTCATCCGCGGATATCCTTTGTGACACATACATAATTTCAAAATTTTCAATCATTCATTTGCACGCGTGGAGGCTAATTTGAGGTGTACTTATTCTGCGCAGCAAGGGCCGCGCCGTCCTCATCATTCTTTGCCCCCGATTCTCCCACGCTCTTTACTTGGACTCGTCGAAGAACATAAAGAAAAAGGATTACACACACATCAAGAGTGTTCTCGATAGTGCTATCTTAAGCTACGACCAACGGGGTGGAGAGATCACGGTCAAGAGGACGAAGAACCGCGTGCCCTGCTTCGGCCATAAGACCGACTTCTACTGCATCTAGCAACCGATTGATGGTCTTAGTGATGGATTCTATGTCATCCACCACATGCTAGAGTACAAAAGGGATTGCCAGAAACTTCGCATGTCAGCTAAATCCGGTGATGCCGATATTCTGCAATGGGCAAAGAAACTAAGAAATGTACCAGATTATCGACTACGAGATGAGTTCTATCACATCCAGCATGAACTTGCCCCAAGTCATCATGAAGGAGGTCGTCGAAAAAGCAGGGATGTTCTATGAAGAAAGGCAAATGTCGCGGGAAGACGTCCGAACACGCGTAGCTGCTCAACGTCTCGAGATGAAGCCTTTCACGGAGCTCGGGGTCCTTCCTCCCTGATTTGGAAGGATGGCATGACATGTTGGAGTGATTGATGATGACATTGTGACCGTTTAGTCACTACTTACTCTATGACGGACCTTTGAATTTATGCACGACGAAACTTTGTGTTGTAATTAAACCGTCCTCCTCAACTAGCGTAGATTACTCTAGTTAATTAGTTTGGGTACGATGAACTTTTTTATTTATGCTTACGATATGTTGCTTCTGTTTTTGCTAACTCTGTCTCTTTGTGTTGCTAAACTATATATTATATTGCATATCATCGATGAATTATTATGAAGTGACGATGTAGGAATATAGATCATCGATGGCGAAGAAGTGCTATGCCGTGTTCGTAGGGAAGGTTCCAGGAGTGTACGACAACTGGCCAGAGTGTCAGGCCCAAGTGTCGGGGTTCTCGGGCGGCAGCCAGAGAGGGTTCGATAGCAGAGCCGAAGCGGAAGCTAGTTGCTTGAGGTTCATGCTAGTTCGAGAGAGGGAAAGGAACCGGCGCCTCAAGAACTATATCATTTATCGCGTTATTTCTCATAGAGATCGCTCTTCTCTTCTATATCATACTTTAGATACAGATGATGAAACATGTGTATGTGATGACCATGCAGTTTCTTGTATTTGAGACATGTCATGTAACATGTATCGTTATGTCGAGATGATGCTGAGAGACATCATTTGTTTTGGATGATGTGATGATATGATGAGACTATTATGTGTATGATATGATGAGAATATTTTTTGTTCATGATATGATTAGACTACTGTATAAAACATGTACAAAGACAGCACAAATACGTAGAATAAAAAAGAGTATGTGAAACCCTAGTAGTAGCGCTGGTTGACAAGTAGCAGTAGCACTGGTATATTAGCAGCGCGGGAGGCCAACGCTACAGCTATATAGCGGTAGCGCTGCCCAGACCGACGCTACTACTAAGTAGGGATAGCAGTAGCGCTGGTCAAACCAACGCTACTGCTACAAGTTAGATGTAGCGTCGTAGTAGTAGCGCGGCCACCCACGCTACAGGTAGACAAAAACCTAGTGCTACTGCTAGGGTTTATCCTAGTAGTGGTAACATGTAAACAATGATGAACGGTGGCTTTGCCACAAATACTATGTCAGCTACATGATCATGCAAAGCAATATGACAATTAGGGCACAAGTCATATGATGTAACGGTGGAAGTTGCATGGCAATATATCTCGGAATGGCCATGCAAATGCCATGATAGGTAGGTATGGTGGATGTTTTGAGGAAGATATAATGAGTCTTATGTGCAACAGAGCGTATCATGTCACGGGGTTTGGATGCACCGGCGAAAGCTGCACCGTCCTCGAGGTGAGAATGGGCAATGCACGGTACCGAAGAGGCTAACATATATGAAAAAGGTGAGTGTGCGTACATCCATAGATTCACATTAGTCATAAATAACTCACATACTTATTGCAAATCTTTATTAGCTCTCTCGAAGCAAAGTACTACTTGCATGCCCCTAGGGAGGAGGTTGGTAGGAGTTAACCATCGCGCGCCCCTGACCTAAACAGCACTAGGATTTCAACGAGCAATAAGAATGCTCACACATCATCACCATGCAATAACCAATATTTAGATGAACAAAAAATTAACACCCTTTAACTATCGATATTTCTACTAACCAACAACCATGCACTCACGCCCTTTCATATTACCACATGAATATCATTAACCCGTAATTTCTCTTTTATGTGCTACATGAAGGTTTTGATTATGCACTTCTTGAATACCTATTATTTTTGGACTACTCTTATAACCCATGCAAATTATCGTAACTATATATTAGAATCTCAAACAAGTTTAAGTGAAGAACGAGAGTGCAGTTATTTCTATAAAATCTATACGCCACCGTGCTCTAAAAGATAACAACTGCTTAGCTCAAAAGATATAAGTGAATCACATAGAGTATTCTAAAAAATTATGGTGAACATGTGTCTCTCTCAAGTAGGTGTGTCCAGCAAACAATGATTGTGGAAAAACAAAAGCAAACTAAAACACAAGACGCTCCAAGAAAAACTCATATCATGTGATGAATAAAAATGTAGCTCCAAGTGACATACCGATGGATTGAGACGAAAGAGGCTATGCTTTCTGGGGCATCCCCAAGCTTAGACACTTGAGTCTTACTAAAATATACCTTGGGGTGCCTTCGGAATCCCCAAGATTAGGCTCTTTGCCGCTCCTTATTCCTTCATCCATCGTGATAGCATCCAAAACTTGAAAACTTTAGCACACAAAACTCAACAGAAAACTCGTGAGACCGCTAGTATGATAGGTAAATCAAATACTTTAGGTACTATTATAAATTAATTCATATTTTATTATTGCATAAGGTACTGTATTCATTCTTCTCCATGGCTTATACCCCCCGATACAACCCGTAGCATCATCAAAACAAGCAAACTATGCAAGCAAAAACAGAATCTGTCTAAAACAAAATAGTTTGTAATGATCTGCGCAATCACCATACTTCTGTAAATCCAAAAATTCCGACACATTTGGAAAACCTGGGGAATTTGTATACCAATACTGTGTAAAAACATTCAGATCAAAAATACGTTCGAGTAAAATCAGAGAAATACTGCACTGGACGCAAAGTTTTTGTTTTTGCACCTTATCAATTCTACTTATCATTCAAGTCATCACAAAGGCTTTACTTGTCACAAACACTAATTTAAACATAAAAACACAATCATTAAAGTATAAATAATCATGTTATCACACCATGATAGAAAATAAAAACAAAAAATAAAGATAACTATTCGGTTGCCTCCCAACAAGCGCTATCGTTTTATGCCCCTAGATAGGTATAATGCATATTATCAAGTGTTTTCATCCTTGACACTCAATCCATTAGTGGCCCTCATAATAGATTCATAAGGTGGTTTAACTCCCTTTCTAGGGAAGTGTTCCATCCCTTTCCTTAGTGGGATTTGGAATCTTATGTTTCCCTCCTTCATATCAATAATAGCACCTATAGTTCAAAGGAAAGGCCTACTAAGTATTATTGGACAAGACGGATTGCATTCAATATCAAGCACAATGAAATCCACGGGTACATAATTTCTATTAGCAAGAATAAGCACATCATTTATTCTACCCAATGGTTTCTTAATAGTGGAATCCGCAAGATGCAAGTTAAGGGAACATTCATTTATATCGGCAAGACCTAGCAACTCACATAAAGATTTCGATATAGTTGAAACACTAGCACCAAGGTCACAAAAAGCATTGCATTCATACTCCTTAAATTTAATTTTAATAGTAGGTTCCCACTCATCATGCAACTTTCTAGGATTAGAAACTTCTAACTCAAGTTTTTCTTCATGAGCTTTTAGCATAGCTTCTACAATATGTTTAGTAAAAGCTTTATTTTGTCCGTAAGCATGGGGTGAGCTAATAATGGATTTTAGAAAGGAAATGCATTCTACTAAAGTGCAATTATCATAATTAAAGTCCTTGTGATCCAAGATAGTGGGTACATCACTAGTTAAAGTTTTGACCTCTCCAAACCCACTTTTTCAGTTTTATCATTAAGATCAGCACCCTCCGAAAAAACGGGACGCCTTCTAGCTAAAGTTGACTCATCTCCAGTCTCTTTATAATCTATTTTCAGATTATTAAAAATAGATTCAATGGGAGAAGTACCAATCATTTTAAGATCTTCATCATGATTACATTAAAAACAGGGTGGAAGAGCCTTTTCTAAGAATTCTCGCTTAGCTCACAACCTAGAGGTCCTCTCCTTACTTTAATTAATAGATATTTGGATGGATTTAATAGACTCATTAATATCATGCTTGGGTGGAAAAGTTTTACTTTTAAGAGTTTCCACATCATGAGCAATCCTATCCACGTTTCTACCCATATCGTCAACTTTATGCAACTTTTCTTCTACCATCGTGTTGAAAATCTTTTGAGAACTAATAAATTCTTTAATGGTGCTCTAAAGATCAGTAGGTATCCTATTATTATTATTAGATGAGTTTCCATTGTAATTACCATAAGAATTTCCATAGTTATTAGAGGAATTACTGGGATACGTCCTAGCATTCAAATTACCTCTATAAGCATTATTGTTGATATTATTTCACGAGACAAAGTTCACATCAATAGCATCATTATTTTGCTCAATAAAAGTATACAATGTCATATCATTAGGATCAACTTGATAATTCTTGTTTGCAATCATATTCATAAGAGCATCCATTTTATCACTCAAAGTAGTAATTTCTTCAACATAATTTACCTTCTTACCAGTTGGAGCTCGCACGGTGCGCTATTGAGAATACTTTGTCATGATATTGTCAAGAAATTTTGTAGCCTACCCTAATGTCACCTCCATAAAGGCACCACCTGCAGAATAATCTAGAAGGTTTCTAGACACAAAGTTCAGTCCATCATAGAAATTTTGTATAATCATCCATAAGTTTAAGCCATGAGTGGGACAATTTCTAATCATCATTTTAATTCTCTTCCATGCTTGTGCAACATGTTCTTTCTCATGTTGCTTAAAATTCATAATTTGGTTTCTAAGAGATATAATTGTAGCAGGAGGAAAATACTTGGCAATAAAAGCATTCTTACACTTATCCCATGTTCCAATGCTATTGACTGGCAAGGATGAAAACCAAGTTTTAGCTTTATCTCTTAGTGAAAAAGGAAATAATTTTAATTTGACCACATCATTATCCATATCCTTTTTCTTTTGCATATCACATAATTCAACAAAGGTGTTGAGATGAGAAGCGGGATCCTCATTAGGACTTCACAAAAATTGTTCTTTCATCACAAGATTTAGTAATGCGGCATTAATATCATAAAACTCCGCACTAGTGGCGAGTGGTATTGGTGTACTAATAAAATCACTATTATTAGTATTTGATAAATCACACAACATAGTAGTATCTTGAGACATGGTGACGAAACAAGTAAACTAGCAAGTATAGCAAGCAAACAAGTAAACTAGCAAAGATAAATATATTTTTATTTTTTATTTTTATAGCAATAAAAATATAACAGAAAATAAAAAGTAGAACAAGTGAATGATAATTTGTGAGAAGATACTTGATAGGAATTTGATGATGCTCCCGGGCAACGACGCCCGAAATCCTTCCTGATACTTGTAAACAGCGTTGGGATTTTCCCCGAAGAGGAGGGGATGACGCAGCAAAGCAAAGGTAAGTCATTCCCTCAGTGAGAACCAAGATTATCGAACCAATAGGAGAACCACGCAAATTTCCATCTTCAGAACATGCACAAAATAGGAAACACTTGCACCCAACACAGGCAAGAGGGTAGTCAATCCCCTTGAACTCGTTACTTGCAAGCGATAAGTAGTGATAGATAGATAATTTGCTAAATGTAAATTATAAATAAAAATAAAGTAAATAATGGCAGCAAGGTTTTTAGAGTTTTTGTAAATATATTTGTGAGGAGACCCAGGGGCCATAGTGTTCGCTAGAAGCTTTTCTCTCGAAGAAGGCATACGGTGGGTAAACAAATTACTGTCGGGCAATTGATAGAAAAGCGCATAGTTATGCAATATTTATTCATGGCAATGATCATGTATATAGGCATCATGTCCATAAACAAGTAGACCAACTCCTGCCTGCATCTACTACTATTACTCCACCCATCGACCGCTATCCAACATGCTTCTAGAGTATTAAGTAAAAACGGAGTAATGCTTGGAGGATGATGACATGATGTAGACAAAGTAAATCCAATAAATATGAATAAACCCCAACGTTTTACCCTTAGTGGCAGCAATACAATATGTGTCATGTCCATTTCTGTCACTAGGATTGAGCACCGCAAGATTGAACCCACTACAACGCACCACTCCCACTTGAAGATAAATCGATCTAGTTGGCCAAACCAAACCAATAGATTGCAGAGCATTACAAAGCTATGACAATCATGCAAATAAATTACCAGCAAGTATTCAATATCTTTTCATGAATAATCTGAACATAAACCCACAATTCATCGGATCCCAACAAATACATCGCAAATATTGATTACATAAGATAGATCATCGCGATTCCCGCGGTGATCTTGGCAATGAAGAACATAAAGAGAGATAGCCATCTAGGTACTAACTACAAACCTGTAGGTCTACGGTGAACTACTCACACATCACCATGGGAGCAGCAAGGTTTATGTAGATGCCCTCTGATACGTATCCAACGTATATATAATTTTTGCTTGTTCCATGTTGTTATATTATCATTCTTGGATGTTTTACAATCATTTTATAGCAACTTATATCATTTTTTGGGACTAACCTATTGACATAGTGCCAAAGTGCCAGTTGCTGTTTTTTGCTTGTTTTTTACTTCGCAGAATATCAGTACCAAACGGAATCCAATCATGACAAAACTTTTTGGAGATTTTTTTTGGACCAGAAGACATCCAGTGGGCCAAAGAAGTGCCATAGAGGTGGGTCGTAGAGACCACAACCCACCAGGGCACGCCAAAGGCCCCCCGGCGCGCCCTGATGGGTTGTGCCCTCCTCGGGACCCCTCTCCATCGCCTCTGACGCCTATAAATTTCCAAATATTCCAGAAACCCTAAAGGAGTCGACAAAAAACACATCCAACCGCCGCAAGTTCCAGAGCCTCGAGATCCAATCTAACACCATCACGGAGGGGTTCATCATCCTCATTGGTGCCTCTCCGATGATGCGTGAGTAGTCCACCATAGACCTACGGGTCCGTAGGCAGTAGCTAGATGGCTTCCTCTCTCTCTTTTGATTCTCAATACAATGGTCTCTTGGAGATCTATTTGATATAAACTTTTGCGGTGTGTTTGTTGGAATCCGATGAATTTTGAGTTCATGATCAGTTTCTATCCATGAATATTATTTGAGTCTTCTTTGATCTCTTATATGCATGATTACTTATAGCATCGTATTTCTTCTTCGAATCTTTGGTTTAGCTAGGCCAACTAGATCGATTTTTCTTGCCATGGGAAGAGGTGCTTTGTGATGGGTTCGATCTTGCGGTGTCCTCTCCCAGTGATAGAAGGGGCAGCGAGGCACGCATGTATCATTTCTATTAAGGATAACAAGATGGGGTCTATTCCTACATGAATAGATCTTGTCTACATCATGTCATCGTTCTTATTGCATTACTCCGTTTTTCCATGAACTTAATACACTAGATGCATGCTAGATAGCGGTCGATGTGTGGAGATGCAGGCAGGAGTCGGTCTACTTATCTTGGACGTGATGCCTATATAATGATCAATGCCTTGGATATCGTCGTGATTATTTGATCTTCTATCAATTGCCCAACAGTAATTTGTTCACCCACCGTGTGCTATACTCATGAGAGAAGCCACTTGTGAAACCTACGGCCCCCGGGTCTACTTTTCCAACATATTGCTTTCTGATCTATCTTTTTGCCGCTTTTGTTTTCAGATATATTATTCCAAAAAACCCAAAAATACCTTGCAGCACTTTTTATTTACTCTTTTTATTTTGTGTTCTTGAGAGATCTATCTCTCCAATCTATCATATCCTAATCTATCTTTTTACTGTAGAGAGATTGACAACCTCTCTTTCGCGTCGGGTTGCAAGTATTTGTTCTTTGTGTGCAGGTGTCGTTTATTAGGTGGTGGTGATCCTCCTACTAGTTTGATACCTTGGTTTCATAACTGAGGGAAATACTTACCGTCGCTGTGCTGCATCATCCCTTCTTCTTTGGGGAAATACTGACGCAGTCTCAAGCCACGTCACCCTCCGTGATCGATCCCCCCTCCGACAGGGCACCGAAACAAGGCTCCAGATGGGCACACGGCGGAACAGAGACTTGTGGCGGCGGAAAAAGTGTTTTGGAAGGCTCTCTAGGATTTTTTAAATATATGTGAATTTATAGGCCAGAGAACGAGGGCTGGAGAGCGGGGAGGTGGCCCCAAGTTATCAGGGCGTGACCATCCCACTTGGCGCGCCGTGATGGCTTGGGGGCACCTCATGTGCCCTCCGGTCTTCCTCCAAAGCGTCCAGGTCTTATTTTGGTCAAGAAAAAATCATCAAAAAGTTTCGGGGTATTTGGACTTCATTTAGTACAGTATTCCTGAAAAGCCAAAAAAATGCAAAAAACAGCAACTAGCACTTGGCACTGGGTTAATAGGTTAGTGCTGAAAAATAAGATAAAACATCAAGTAAATGCCTAAAAAGTATCCTACAATGATAATATAATAGCATGGAACAATCAAAAACTATAGTTACGTTGTAGACGTATCAGTCATAAAGAACTCATATACTTATTGTAAAGCATTATTAGCTCTCTTGAAGCAAAATACTACCGCATGCCCCGAGGGAGGAGGTTCGTAGGAGTTAACCATTGCACGTCCCCGATTTGAACAACACAATAGGATTTCATTTCAGACATACAAATGCTCACACATCATCACCATACCATAGTTAATACTCCCTCTGTCCCAAAATAAGTGTCGCACATTTAACACTAAATTAGTACAAATTTTGTACTAGAGCAGCGACACTTATTTTGGGACGGAGGGAGTACTAAGATGAATAAAAAATAACAAGCTTTAATTACCAATATTCTTACTAACCAACAATCATGTATTCATACCCTTTCATATTACTACATCAATATAATCTACTCATGTTCCTTCTTTAGTGAGCTACATGAAGGTTTATATTATATCCCCCTTGTCTACCTATCCTTTTTGAACTAGTCTTATAACTCATGCCCATTACCATTCCTATTTCTTTTATACTCTCAAAAAGATTTAAGTGAAGCATGAGATTCAATTATTTCTACAAAATCTGAATGTTGTTGTGCTCTAAAAAATATAAGTGAAGCACTAGAGCAACTGCCTAGCTCAAAATATATAAGTGAAGCATATAGAGTATTCAAAAAAATTATGATGACTGCATGTCTCTCTCAAATATGTGTGTCCATCAAAAAATGATTGTGGCAAACTAAAAGAACAACAAAATATAACACATGATGCTCCAAGCAAAACACATATCATGTGATGAATAAAAATATAGCTCCAAGTGACAGACCGATAGATTGGAGACGAAAGAGGGGATGCCTTCCGGGGCATCCCCAAGCTTAGATGCTAGGTTATTCCTTGAATAATACCTTGGGGTTCCTTGGGCATTCCCAAGCTTAGGGTCATGCCGCTCCTTATTCCTTCATCCATCGTTCTCTGACCCAAAACTTGAAAACTTCAGCACACAAAACTCAATAAAACCTCGTGAGATCCATTAGTATAATAGACATATCCAATACTTTAGGTACTGTTATAAATTGATTCATATTTCATTATTGCATAATAGGTAGTGTATTATAACTTATTCATGGCTTATACCCCCCCATACAATCCATAGCATCATCAAAACTAGCAAACCATGCTAGCAAAAAACAGAATATGTCTAAAACAGAACAGTCGGTAATGATTTGTTCTAAAATGATACTTCTGTAACTCCAAAAATTCTAAAAATTTAGGACAACCTGTGAAATCTATATGCTAATATTGTGTCAAAATTCAGATCAAAAATACATTCTAGTAAAATCACAGAAATTCTGCGCTTGACGCAAAAGTTTCTGTTTTTGCACCGCATCAATTCTACTATCTTCCAAATCATCCCAAAGGCTTTACTTGGCACAAACACTAATTGAAACATAAAAACACAATCATTAAATTAGCAATAATCATGTCAACACACCAAAACAGAAAGTAAAACAAATATTTAAAGATAACTATTAGGTTGCCTCCCAACAAGCGCTATTGTTTTATGCCCCTAGCTAGGCATAATGCATAGTATCAAGTATTGTAATAATCATAGGAACGATCCATCTTGCTAAAATCATATTCCCTTCTTTCAGCAGCAAGTTTCCTAATAGGTAAGCAAAAATAATTAAAGGGACTAAATTTCACCACACAAGGATCCGTGAGATATATTTCAGGAGGAGGAGGAGGAGGGTCCTCCTTAGGCTTCTCATAAGTAATAGACAATTCTTCATTGTATATGTTCCGATAAATATACTTCCTTAATTATCTCTCCAGTATAAGATCTAATCCAAGATTTGGTATGACAAATTGATCATTGTGTTCAGAAATTTTATCAACTAAAATGTTAGGTGAAACCTTTTTTTTCTAAGATTATCATCATAAGCAGCATAGTCTATTGATCTTAATTTCCTTATTTCTTCCAAGTCATAGAGAATTCCTTCTATAGGTGGGCACTCACCGTTAACTCTATAATGAGCAAATATTTCTCTAGCTTCTTGCATAATGTGATTGAATTCATGAACGAGAAATATTGTAGCTAAGTGTTTAGTAGAAGCATCCTGAATATTAGAAAATTCTAGAAACAACCATTGTATACAAGGATGCATGTGCATGAATTGTCTATCCAATTCAACTATAAGTAAAGATATAGCATCCGCATAACTAATAGTTCTAGCAAGAATTGATCCTCCTATTAATGGTAACGAGCCAGCACAAGTGAAAAAATCACGAATTACACTTTTCCCAATAATATTACCACTACCAATGCAAAATTTCTTTGTTTGCATAATAGTGGGTTCTTCTTTAGAAGGATCATCATCAGCAAGATTATCAAGTTTTTATTTTGCAAATTCATCAAAATTTCTTTTAGTACTTTCATTATGTGGTGAAGTTGGATGATCAAAAGCTTTCACACTAGCGGCGGAGGCATCACTAACCTCTTCAAACTCAGACATGATAATAATTCAAACAAGCAAGCAAACAAGTAAACTAGATAACTAAGCAAATATAAATATTTTTATTTTTTTTATTTTTATATAAAGCAAAATATAACAGAAAATAAAAAGTAGAACAAGTGAAAGATAATTTGTGTGTAGGGACCTGCCGAGAGTTTGATGATGTTTCCCAGGCAACGGCACCAGAAATTCTTCCTGCTACTTGTGAGTTGCTTTAGAATTTTATTTGAAGAGGAGAGGAGATGCAGCACAGTAGAGATAAGTATTTCCCTCGGTGAGAACCAAGGTTATCAAACCAATAGAGGAACCAAGCAAATTCCTTTCAACAGCACCTACGCACAAAACCAAATACTTGCACCCAACGCGGGTAAGAGGGTTGTCAAGCCCCTTGAACTCGTTACTTGCAAGGATTAAATATTGGTAGAAATGGATATTGTAAAGGAAAAATAAAATAAAAGTAAATAAAATGCAGAAAGATATTTTTGGAATTTTTCTATTTATGTTTAAGTAGACCCGGGGGCCATAGTGTTCGATGGAGGCTTCTCTCTTGAAAATAGCATACGGTGGGTAGACAAATTACTATTGGGCAATTGACAGAATTGCGCATAGTTATGACATGTTATTCACGATAATGATCATGTATATAGGCATCACGTCCAGAAACAAGTAGACCGAAATGATTCTGCATCTACTACTATTACTCCACATCGAGAGCGCTTCTGTGATTGCCTCTCTAGGTATTAAGTTCATAACAAACATAGTAATACTTGGAGCAAGGTGACATGAGATAGACAAAATAAGACAAGCAATATGTTCAGATCCTGTCGTTTTGAACTTAATGGCAACAATACAAATACTTGTCTTGTCCCATTCTGTCATGAGGATATAGAGCACCGCAAGATTGAACCCACTACAACGCACCACTGCCGCTGAAGATAAATCAATCTAGTTTTCCAAACCAAAATGATAGATCGAAGAGAAATACGAAGCTATACTAATCATGCATAATAGAATGCAGAAAAGAATCAATTACTTTCAATGAATAATCTGATCATAAACCCACAATTCATCGGATCCCAACAAACACACTGCAAAAGAAGATTACATCGGATAGATCACCGCGGGAATCATGGTGAAATTTGTATTGAAAATAAAAAAGAGCGAAGAAGCCATCTAGGTACTAGCTATGGACCCGTAGGTATGTGGTGCACTACTCACGCATCATCATGGAGGCAGCAAGGTTGATGTAGATGGCCTCCAGGGTCGATTCCCCCTCCGGCAGAGTACCGAAAAAGGTCTCCAGATGGCCTCCAATTGGAACAGAGGCTTGCGGCAGCGAAAAAAGTGTTTCGGATGGCTCTCTGGTGGTTTCTCGATTTTAGAGAATTTATGGAGGTGGAATTAGGTCATACAGAGCCACGAGGGGTCTACAAGGCATCAGGGCGCGCCTACGCCCCTGGGCGCATCCTGTTGCCTTGTCGTCTCCTAATCTCACATCCTAATTCCTCCCAAAGCTTCCTGGGTCTCTTTTGTCCAGAAAAAATAGTAAAGAATCTGTAGCGTTTGGACCTTTTTTGGTACAGATTTCCTGGAAAACCAAAAAACAGGCAAAAAGCAGCAACTGGCACTTGGCACTGGGTAAATAGGTTAGTTCCCAAAAATGATATAAAATAGCATATAATTGCATATAAAGTATCCTAGATTGATAATATATTAGCATGGAAAAATCAAAAATTATAGATACATTGGAGAAGTATCAATGTTGCTATGACTTTGCTATGCTTAAGGCTTGTCACTAGGGCCCGAGTGCCATGATTTCAGATCTAAACCTATTATGTTTTCATGAATATGAGAGTGTTTTGGATCCTATCTTGCAAGTTGTATGCACCTATTATATGTTATATATGATCCGTAGACCACAAAGTGACAATAGTTGGGATCCTCTCCGGTGATGACCGTAGTATACGGAGTTCATGTATTCCCAATGTGTTGATGCTTTGTTTCGGTTCTCTATTAAAAGGAGGCCTTAATATCCCTTAGTTTCCCTATGGACCCCACTGCCGCGGGAGGGTAGGACAAAAGATGTCATGCAGGTTCTTATTATAAGCATGTATGACTATATATGGAATACATGCATACATTATATTGACGACTTGGAGCTAGCTCTGTGTCGCTCTAGGTTGTGACTGTTACATGATGAATGCCATCCAATACAAATATACATCACTGATCCAATGCCTATGTGATACGTCCATTTTGCATCATGATTTCCTACTATTATTTATAATGTTTTGATGCATAATAATGCTTTATGGAGTAATTCTAATGCCTTTTCTCTCATAATATGCAAGGTTTACACAAAGAGGGATAATGCCGGCAGCTGGAATTCTGGACCTGAAAAAGCATATCAGAGACACCTATTCTGCACATATTCAAATAAGTTGAAACTTCATGGAGAATTATTTTGGAATATATAAAAATACTGGAGCAAATAACTACCGGAGGGGGGCCACCTGGTGACCACAAGACACCAGGGCGCGCCAGGCCCCCCAGGCGTGCCCTGGTGGGTTGTGGCCAGCCTGGCCCACCTCCGGTGCCCATCTTCTGGTACTTAAGATCTTTTGACCTAGAAAAAATCAAGAGGGTACTTTTGGGTCGGAACGCCGCCGTCTCGAGGCGGAACTTGGGCAGGATCACTTTTGCCCTCCGGCGGAGCGATTCCGCCCGGGGAACTTCCCTCCCGGAGGGGGAAATCGAAGCCATCATCATCACCAACAACCCTCTCATCTTTGGGAGGCCAATCTTCATCAACATCTTCAACAGCACCATCTCCTCTCAAACCCTAGTTCATCTCTTGTGTTCAATCTTTGTACCGGAACCTCAGATTGGTACCTGTGGGTGACTAGTAGTGTTGATTACATCTCGTAGTTGATTACTATATGGTTTATTTGGTGGAAGATTATATGTTCAGATCCATTATGCTATTTAATACCCCTCTGTTCTTGAGCATGAATATCATTTGTGAGTAGTTACGTTTGTTCTTGAGGTCACGGAAGAAGTCATGTTGCAAGTAATCATGTGAAGTTGATATGTGTTCGATATTTTGATGATATGAATGTTGTGATTCCCTTAGTGGTGTCATGTGAACGTCGACTACATGGCACTTCACCATCTTTGGGCCTAAGGGAATGCATTGTGGAGTAGTTATTAGATGATGGGTTGCTAGAGTGATAGAAGCTTAAACCCTAGTTTATGCGCTATTTCGTAAGGGGCTGATTTGGATCCAAATGTTTAATGCTATGGTTAGATTTTATCTTAATACTTTTATTGTAGTTGCGGATGCTTGCGAGGGGGTTAATCATAAGTGGGAAGTTTGTTCAAGTAAGAACAGCACCCAAGCACCGGTCCACCCAGATATCTAATTATCAAAGTAGCGAACGCGAATCAAACCAACATGATGAAAGAGGCTAGATGAAATTCCTGTGTGCCCTCAAGAACGCTTCGCTTATTATAAGAGACTGTTTTGGCCTGTCCTTTGCCACAAAAGGATTGGGCTACCTTGCTGCACTTTATTTACCATTATCGTTACTTGATCGTTACAAATTATCTTGCTATCAAACTACCTGTTACCAACAATTTCAGTGCTTGCAAAAATTACCTTGATGAAAAACGCTTGTCATTTCCTTATGCTCCTCGTTGGGTTTGACACTCTTACTCATCGAAAGGACTACGATTGATACCCTATACTTGTGGGCCATCACTATGCTTTTCGCATATTGATCTTTGCTAAGTTACTATTACTGTTGCTTCTACAATCATCACAAACTACAGTTGTTACTGATCCTGTTAGTATTGCTACTGTTACTGAAACTATCAAAACTATCAAACTATTGTGCTACTAAACATTTTGCTGTAGAAAGATATTTCTGGGTGCCGTTGGATTGACAACTCAACTACTAAGGCTCATAAATATTATTTGGTTCCCCTTGTGTCGAATCAACAAATTTGGGTGAAATATTTCCCTCGAAGACTATCGCAATCCCCAATACTTGTGGGTTATCAAGATCGCACTGGAGCGAGTTTCGTAGGGCACTTCCTCCTGTGTCGTCAGCGTGGGTCGATGCACCTGCCCCAGGTCCGGCTCCCTCCCCCCCGGCGTATTAGCGGCTCGTTTGAGCAGCCCCCCCTCCTAGCAGCGGCTTGTGGGGCTCCTGAGTGCGGGGGTCATGCTAGCGATAGATCTGGGAGCCCCTCCCCGAATCGGATTGGTGGTTGCGGCTGGCGGATTTGCGGGTGGCTGGCGGCCCTGCTAAGTTGGTGGTGATGCAGCCGGTGGTCGGCCACCTCTTGTGCAAGGTGGCAGGGTGCCAAGAAGATCTGGCCAGGATGTGGAGGCGCTTGTGATCTGGTCATGGTTGGCGCCCCAGCAATGCTTTGGTGCAGGTGTGGCTGGTGGGCGACGTAGGTTGGGCAGCGGCTTGGCGTGGTTGCTACTCCAGTCGTGGGCGGCGGCAACCCTGTGAGGTGTTGTTGCCTATGCACTAGCCATTCTGCAGAGCGTCGCTACGCGGTAGCTCAGCGGTCCGGTGGCTGTGCCGGCCGATTTCTTGCTATAATGTCGCCTCGTCTGCAAGTAGAGCGTGTGTTGCTTTCTCTAGAGAGCTAGTCCTCTCCTAGTACTCGTCCACCAGGAGGGCCGCGGATTCATCCTTGCCTCCCATTGGTTGGTGGTATTCCATCGAGGAGCTCGTCCCTTGCTCGGGAGGGATAGGGCGAGGCAGTGGAGGCCAGAACTGGACGGCCTATGGGGGTCTCGGGACCTAGGCGCCCAGGGTTGGGAAAAGAGGAACCTTTTTGCTCGTAGCTGCATGTCTCGGGTGCGGTGATGTCAGGGTCTTGGATGGTGGCAGCCGTGGTGTTCGTGGGCTGAGCACGCAGCTCGGGTGTGGTCTGGCTACCATGGTCGTACGGGCGGCGTGGTGGTCAGTGTGCAATAGCTGGTGGCGGTGGTGCAGCGAGCGGTGGCTTGGTGTAATCGATCTGGGAGATGAAGACGACTTATCAGGGTGAATATCCATTCTATCCCTGCCAGGTCAATGGTGACACCGCCTATGGTGTCAACCCCTTCTTGAAAGCGTCGTCGCACACTTCTTTGCCTCCCTTGCTGCTGCGAGGAAAATCCCGATCCCTGGATTAGGTTGTGACGGCACTACGGTGTTGTATCCTTCCTGAAGGCATTGACGGTCTCTTGAACTAAGGATGACATCCACGCCGGCCTTCCAGTCATGGGTCGGGCCATGGACCCCCTAGGCAACTGAAGAATGGGCCATGTCTATCATGGTCCCCGATGTACCTAAGATGGAATACTTTGAAGACTAGGCGCACACTTCAAAACATGTTCAAAACATCGAAAGTTTGTCCCTAGATGTAACCAACATATATGTAACTCTAGGTACCTCGGTACTTTTATAAGCCAAGGGGTTTTAGTCCATAGGGTGAAGCTAGATTCATTCATATACAATATCGAGGTACATCATCCGGCCTATCCTTTGTACTCCATCATAATCAATATCATAGAAGCTGCACGTAGGGTTTTACCACTTTGGGAGGACCCAAACCTGGGTAAAACTGTGTGTCCCTCTTTGTCTTGTTACCATCAAGTTAAGATCACCAACCCGGGACCCCCTAACCGAGATCTTCCGGATTTAACCCTGACAGTGGTGGCCCTGCAGGTCAAGCTATGTGGTCAACGCAGTTTGAAATATCGCTTTCCTCCAACATATTATTTGCTTGGAGTAGTAGGGGCTCTGTAGCTATTCTTGTCACCCTTGTCGGATTTCGGGCTCCGCAAAACCCTTAAGATTCGAACACAAGGGCGTGTGCGAAGATCCCCTGGAGCCTCGCCCTATGCGCGCGATGACGAGAAAGAAGATGAACACGGTGGTTTACCCAGGTTCGGGCCACTGCGAAGCGTAATACCCTACTCCTGCTTTGGTGGACTGCCTCTCGAGGAGGTGTGGTGGATGAACTAGTACAGTGTTTCGGAGCCTCGTGAGGGCGCTCCTGAGGTGTTCTTGGCCCTATGCCGGCTTGGTGATGGATGAGTGGATGGATCGATTTCGGATCCCTCTCTACGATGCAGCCTAGCCTCTATATATAGCGGTGGCCCGGGTCCTCTTCCCTTATCGCAATGGCGGGAAGGGATCCCACAACGACCAATTTTGAAGGGGGACAGGAGTACATGCCCGCCCTGCCCAAAGGCGGTCTTCGCCTGCAAAGTAGTTGTCGATGATGCAGAGGTGGGCTCGGCGATGACATCCATCCTGCGGGGCTCGTGGTCGTGGTCTTGTTGCACTGGAATGGAAACCTTTGGGGGATGCTTTGGGAATTCGCATACGTCCTTGCTCCCATTGCACCAAAGAGGAAACTGCACCACCTGGCGCGCTGGCGCCCGCCTGTCCTCCCTTGCATCATCTTTGACTCCTGAGGCCAGGCCCTGCATAGAGATCTCCGCCGCTCCAGAGGGGGCCTAGGGAGGCCCACCCCTAGCTGGTCTTGACGCTGCTCCTCCTCGCGATCCTAGGGGCCTCATGAGGGCCTTGTCTCGAGTGGGGCTGTGCATGGTTGTGCTTGGCTGATGAAGTGGGCCATGCCCTGGGCCGCAGGCAGGCAGGTCTGGGTACCCACGTTCCCAGAACGCCGACAGTAGCCCCCGGGCCCAAGGCGCGCTCGAGCCGGCTTCCGGGCGAAGCCTCGAGGACGGCCCGAAGCGCCGCGGGCCCCAAACGCCTGCGGGCCAGGCTTTACACGCGTCGAACGCCTGGGCGGTGACGCCCTCGCTTCCCGAGGGCGTCAGGAACCGCTCCAAGTCAAATTGACACGACGCCCGTGTGCAGCGCCGGCCATCATTGCCCTTCCTCGAATGCTGCTGCTGCTTCGGGCCTCTACTCCTCGGGCCATGCGGATGTGACCCTTCAATCGGCAGGAGAGGCGACACAGACTGTACTGTGCCGATCACACCGCTCCGCGGCGCCTGAGAGGTGCACGACGCCTGCTCTCCCACGATGCCTCGTGGATGCAGTTACGCCTATAAATCCGCCCCGCCACTGGCAGGGGAGGGGCATTGCAGTCTTGAGGCATCTTCCTGCTTCCTTCGCTCCGCCGAGAAAACCCTCTCCTCTTCCCATCTTCTCGTCTTCCATGGTGTCTGGAGGAAGAGCTGCGGGCGTGGGGAAATGCGCAGCACCGCCGACTCCCTCGTCCTCCGGAGGCAGCGGCGAGGGGCCCTCAGGGCCGGCGCAAGTTTGCCGGCGCTGGGCCATGGTCGACGAGTGAGTATTCCGCCGTCTCCCTCTTCCTTAGTTGTTTTGTCCACCATTCCGAGCATGATCCTCTCCTTCTCCCAGGGCGACTACGGCCAAGAAGCGCAGGCTTGGCGAACTTCAGGAGGAAGCGGAGGCGCTGCGGGCCCGGCTGGCGACCGCCGAGGCCGCCTTCCAAGCCGCCCTCAGGGGCGAAGCGGAGGCCAGGGCGGAGCTGGCGTCCCTCCAGGCCCAGGTCCAGGAGGCGGCCGACGCCGTGCAAGCCGCCCAGGACGAGGCGACGCATGCCAGGCTACTGGAATCCCAACGCGCCAAGCAGTTCCTGGACATCGCCAGCCAGCGCGGTGAGCCGGTTCGTTGGAGACGCCCCCGCGCTGCCGAACGTGTGCGGCGACGGGGGCTACCTTGAATTCTTCCAGAAGGTGGTGGGGCGCTGGAGACCGGCGTCTCCCACGTGAACGCGGACAGCGAGTCTGACGCGTGCGACCTCCTGGACCTCGCCTTGACGCTCGTCTTCTCCAACCTGTGCCGCCTCGCCCCACAGCTCGACCTCCGACGCGTCGGGGAGCCGGTGCCGGGCGGGCTCCAACGCCCCCTTCGAGACGAGGTGCGCCCGCATGTGGAGTCCATGGTGGAGCGGTTCGTCCAGGTGCCCGCCTCCAGCGGGGAGGACGACTCCGACGCCGAGGCGGCCGGCAGCGCAGGTGGTGACGGCGGCTTCTCCCCCTAAGCATCCCCTGTGTTCTTTTCTTGGTGCCTGTAATATTTGAAGCAGAACACTGCCCCCGCGGGCGTTAGTCTTTTGCGTACTACCTTGGTTTGCGTCCTTCCTCGTCTTAAATTGCTGGTCGCCAGCTCGCCGTTGTCGTGGCTTAGTTTCCTTGCGCGGGGCTTGACGCCAGTGCCGCCGCGGCCTGGCGACAGCGGCCGTCAGGGCCCCCGCGAGGTGTCTCCTCACGAGGTGCTGCTTGTGGCCACCGTTCACCTGGTCGGTGGCCTTGCTGCTCGCCGTGGCTGGGTCCCTTCCCTCGTGCCGTTTTTCCTGGCGCCTCTGGCCTCAGGGGGCTCGGTGGCCGCGCATGACGGCCCGCAGTACCTGCATCCCCACATTTATGCGCACAACTCCTATCCCGTCCTCGGGTCGTCATTAGATCAGGGGGTTCTAGCTTGGTTCGGTAGTGTACTTAGCTCGTGGGGTGGCGACGGTCTTGTTCGTGACTCCTTCTGGGATGCTCCCTCCTTGTTCGTGGGACGGTTTGGGAGCCCTTTCGGCACTCTATGTCTGCAGGACCCAGTCCCGCACATTTCCCGCCCACCATAATGTATGACCGGATCACCAGGACGCAACCATGGGGTCAGGCCACGACACCCTTGACGCCGACCGGATCACCAAGGACGACATCAAGGGGGACGAGTGGCTATATGACCGGTAAGGCTCCTGAGGCGTGATGCTCAGGAGCCCCCTTTGACGCTCAAGCAGCTCTACGTCGGCAGGTCCCAGTCCCACACATTTCCCCACCACCGTTAGGTACGACCGGATCACCTGGACGCACTTCACGGGGCGAGGCCTCAACACCCTTGATGCCGACCAGATCACCAAGGACGACATCAAGGGGGGCGAGTGGCCTTATGACCGGTAAGGCTCCTGAGGCGCGATGCTCAGGAGCCCCCTTTGACGCTCAAGCTGTTCCCAAAGAAAAAAAATTGTTTCTTGCCCCGGGAGGGGCGGGCCTCCCGAGGTTCCAAGATGGCGCGTCGGGCCACGAGTGGAGCCCCCGAGCGAGTATGAGACGACATGCGCCTGCTGACTCATCCGTGAGTACCACGCGAGGATCCGGGCGCCAAGGCCTTGGCGAGGTGTAAGCACCGTGCCCCCCAGCCCCCGCTCGCGGGGTACGAGGGGGAGGGGAGCAGGCGAGTGCTTGACTCGAAGAGAGAGAAACCAACATAAGAAATGGCGATGAAAACAAATTTTTGACCCTTTCCTTTAAAACACGATTTGGAAAAATCCCGAGTTTAGTTTCAGAAAAGTTGGCAAATCCAAACACGAGAAAAGCAAATAGCGGCCGCGTCCGGCACCTAGACTAGTCTTCGTCTTCCCCCAGCGCTGAGCGTAGGGCATCCACGTTGCATGGGCATAGCCATTGGTGGGCAGTGTTGACTTCTCCGCCAGCGCGGAGCTGTGGCTTCCACGTTGCGTGGGAGGAACCCCTCCGTGTCCTCGGGGGGCTCCGGGCATATACAGCCCACTCATTATTACGTGAGAGTGTCACGGGTCGGTCACGGGGGTGTATAGGGAGCTCCATGTCCCGCGGACATGAAGCTCACTCCCAGCCCCCAGGTTTGTCATGGCGAAGTAGGGTCTGCTCCGGGCGGGCCCTCGAGCGTAGGGGGCGCCCCTTGCGCTCTCCGACGGGAAGGCCCGCCCCAGAAGTAGGCCCTGGGCTCCCCGGGCGGTGCCCCAGCGCGCCTCGCTGGGGTATCCGGGGTTCCCATGCTGGTACTCGGGGCCCTGCCCCCAGGCCGGGCGAGCCGGGCCTGGGGACATGGGCGAGTACATGCTCGCCCGCTGGTGATCGAACGAAACCCGTCCCGAAGACATGGGCGTATGTTCCACCCTCCATCTCCAAGCGGGCGTCGCGCGCCCCGGAGACATGGGCGTATGTTCCACCCTCCGTCTCCAGGTTGGGATCGTCTGGCTAGGAGACATGGGCGTGTGTTCCACCCTCCGTCCCCAGGCTGGGGCCACCCGGCCCGGGGACGAGGGCGCATGTTCTACCCTCCGTTCCCAGGCAAGTGACCCCCGGTCCCCAGACCCAGACGCCTGCTCAAGGCAGCTCCCTACCAGCGGGCGTGCCTCGCGAAGGTGCCCGCGCCGGGCATCCTCGCGAGGCCAGCCCGGCAAGCCGCCCCCGCGAGGCTGCATATACTAGCCCGCGCGGGGGCTGACCGCGAAGTCGCGTATGCACCTCCTGTCGCCGTGGTAGCCAGTGTTGCTCCCTTCATAGCCCGGGCGCGCGTCAACATGGTCATTGTAGAGTTGCACGAGCCCCCGGGCGCCGCGTAGTTGAGCCTCCGGTCCTCCTCCCTGGTCCCGGTGAGCGTGCCGAGAGGCGCGAAGCAACGCCCCTCTCGCGTGGCCAGCACCTCCCACCGATCTCTGTCGGCGCCTGCGGCCGGCTCCTGCGCCTCCGGCGGCTCGAGCCAGGTCCCCGGTGAGCGCGGGCCGCCGCGGACGTCCCGAGCGCGCCCGTGTGGCCCAGGCGCCGTGCCCGCCGGTCGAGCGAGTTCACAGGCGCGAGCCTCGCTCAAATACACCTGGGTCTCGTCGGCGGCGGTGTTGTGCCCAGGGGCGCGCCTGGCCTCGTTGATGAGGCGGTCGCGGGCAGCGTCTTGGTGCTGTAGCTCATGCGCCACGAGGAGCGCGACATGTCTGTGTGTTGGGTCTTGGCAGACTCGGAAGAGTGGCGGCGCGGCCCGAACGCGGGGAAGGGCCGGGACGACGGGGGCGTGCCATGAGTTTGGTGAAGGCGGCAGCCCCCAGCGCCCGTTGAGGGCCCGGCCGGTGACGGCGCCCGCTGGCGGGGAGGCAGAACGACGCGAGGTGCCAGGGCCCGCTAGTGCCGGCCGCACCACGCGGGCAGCCCGCCGCTCAGCGCGGGTTCGGCGTCCTTTTGCCATGAGTGCGGCGAGCGGAGGCGAGGCGAGGCCTGAGTAAGATTTCGACACGCCCCCTACCTGGCGCGCCAAATGTCGGATTTCGGGCTCCGCAAAACCCTTAAGATTCGAACACAGGGGCGTGTGCGAAGATCCCCTATAGCCTCGCCCTACCTAGCTCGCTACTCGATGGACAAGGCAATGAACTCGCGCGATGACGAGGAAGAAGATGAACACGGTGGTTTACCCAGGTTCGGGCTGTTGCGAAGCGTAATACCCTACTCCTGCTTTGGTGGATTGCCTCTCGAGGAGGTGTGGTGGATGAACTAGTACAGTGTTTCGGAGCCTCATGAGGGCGCTCCTGAGGTGTTCTTGGCCCTCTCTCAGCTTGGTGATGGCTGAGTGAATGGATCGATTTCGGATCCCTCTCTACGGTGCAGCCTAGCCTCTATATATAGCGGTGGCCTGGGTCCTCTTCCCTTATCGCAATGGCGGGAAGGGATCCTACAACGGCCAATTTTGAAGGGGGACAGGAGTACATGCCCGCCCTCCCCAAAGGCGGTCTTCGCCTGCAAAGTAGTTGTCGATGATGCAGAGGTGGGCTCGGCGATGACATCCGTCCTGCGGGGCTCGTGGTCGTGGTCTTGTTGCACCGGAATGGAAACCTTTGGGGGATGCTTTGGGAATCCGCGTACGTCCTTGCTCCCTTTGCACCAAAGGGGAAAATGCACCGCCTGGCGCGCTGGCGCCCGCCTGTCCTCCCTTGCGTCATCTTTGACTCCTGAGGCCGGGCCCTGCTGAGAGATCTCCGCCGCTCCGGAGGGGGCCTAGGGAGGCCCACCCCCAGCCGGTCTTGATGCTGCTCCTCCTCGCGAGCCTAGGGGCCTCACGAGGGCCTTGTCTCGAGTGGGGCTGTGCATGGTTGTGCTTGGCTGATGAAGTGGGCCATGCCCTGGGCCGCAGGCAGGCAGGTCTGGGTACCCCCGTTCCCAGAATGCCGACAACCCTTGTGTCTCGTCTAGAGTCTGTGCGTTGTGGTGTCGACTGGTCTGTGTTAAGTTGTATGATGATTGGTCGTTGCTTTAAATGTAAAGTCGAGCACAAGCCTTTTTTGTTATAACATTTCCCTAAGTTTACTTTTCCATGTAGAACAATTAGACTCAAATTTTAAATAATAATAAGTTCAAATACACACTAGAGTTTAGCTCAAGACCACGTAGTTGTGCCATGCATGCACTTTCAAACTATGATGGGTCAACCACAGTGGCGGAGCAAGACAAAAATCACCTGGAGGGCAAAAGTCAAATCATCGGTGTTAGTGGGCTCAAATGCTCAAAAAATATCCAAATCATTTACAACTTGATCCAAGGCCCGGGGTTTAGATGTACATAGCTCTGGCTCTGGTCAAGCAGACACGACCTTTGTCAAAGCCCATCGATTCCTTTTTTTTCTCTTGCAATTTTTTATGTGATAGTATATATCTTATATATCTATAAAGCTAGCCCGCACTAACCATTTTAGAGCACATGCAACTGTGTCACCCCATCACACCAGTAAGTTTGAGAAATTAATTCCGCCAAATTACGCAGAGATCAGCTATGGCCTGGGAATCAATTAAACTATTTCAAACATTTTTTCCTTAGCTATCTACAAATGATTATGTTCATACTATGTTTATATGTGCCTTGACAATGATCATTTTCCATGGCTTTCATTGGCAATTTGTTTTGATGACACGAGACATTTTTCCCAACTGTCTGCAACTACGCAAAGACCAACTACACCCAGAAGTTAAGCAAGTTACGGGTGGCACATAGAACAGATGCTTCTTCAATAAATCGTCCCGGAAGGGCGATATAGAAGGTGAGTTGACCGTACATTTTATTCTTTCATACTCAAGCCAGGTTAATAGAAAACCCGAACGGATATGCCATGACAAATGACCTGAAGTATTCAAACTAAGAACCCCACCCGGGATCACATGAGTAGAAGTAAACCAAGCGAATCGACGAGGAAGTGAGGCGACTTATGAACAAAATTTATACGAACGACCGGGAAAAGGAAAAAAATAAATGCAGGAAAAAACTTAGTAGAGCTATTTGAAGGATGTTTTTCGTGAATTGTCCTCAAATGATTATGTTTGTATTGCATTTGTGATTACAGTTTATTCACTAAGAATAGACATTGACACATTCTGCCATTGGCGCAAAGGCCAATTGGAGCCAGGAAGTTAAGCAATATCATGGGAAGCATGTCTAGTAAATGTCCGTTTTATAAATCATCCCAAATGGGCATTGCCTACATTTCTAATAAATGTGAATTGCCTACATTTCCAATAAACCTAAGGTACTCCTTAATAATGGATTTTTATATAAGACACCAAAGTGATACAATCAATGAGTTCACACCCGACATCTACATAAATGGATGCACACCATGGATGCGCCACACAATCGCGTGAACACTCGCAAGTAAAAAATGAAACATAATGCCAAAACATAATCTATGGAGGCGGATGGACAATCGGTAGACTACACCAACATTCAATTTTTGGTAAAACAATATCATTTAGTCTCTTGCCCTTCTCCGCACACATCACTGTTAAATAACCCGCAAGTAAAGACGAAATGTAATGCTAAGAATAACCACCAATGGAAGTGGAGGGATGATCTGTACACTACACCGACTTTCATTTTGGGTAAAAATTGTCATTAGCTACTTGCCCTTCTCTACACACATCATTGTTGAACAACCGTCCGTAAAAAGCCGAGATTTTGTTTAAGAAATGCTTTCTGTGATTCCACATGTATGTGCATGGATCTAAACATCTAAAAGATCTCTTTCTGAAAGAGCTTTGTGATCTGCTCCCGAGCTTGGAGGCAGCTAGCCCTGGATCTGGCAAGGCAATTGCTTGCCTCCTGGCGTGGAATTCTACCAAGGGAAATATCAAGAAGATGGATATGTCTCTCGGGATCATAGGCAAACAGAATTGGCGCCATAGGAAAGGCGTCTACGATGGATGTTTCTCTGTCACGTGGACCATCCTTGTGATTTGAATTGTCTCTATGGGTTTGGTGGTGTTTGCCTTGTTTGACGGAGGTGTTCTTGATGAGTATGCAGGTTTATGACTATTGTGTGTTTGGATTTTTTTTGTCAAGTCGATTGTGTGGTTAGAGCATCTACAACCGCAAATTGGCTAATCCGGGCCCTATATGTCTGCGGACGCGCCAATGGACAGTGACTGGGAGGGCCTCAAACATTACCATTTGCAACCACAATCCCTACTTTAAAAACATCAAATACAAGTAAACACATGCACGTGAATCATCTTGCCCAAATATAGTTCAAGTGCACACAAACAAAAATTGTTTGTACTTAAGAATACATAATCCAAACATAGTTCAAACATAAATATTATTAATAGTGCTTAATTGATAAATTAGAAGCAAAGTTTAATGATTTCTAGTGTGGATCCACATATGCTCCACAAGATCATTTAGAAGTTGTATATGCACCTCTTGATCTCGCAGTTGTCGATGCATCTCCAAGAAGTTAGCAATGCTATATGCCTCTTGCTCCGGGAGGCGGACATGAGTTTCGGGCTTCTCAAAATCATGTTTGTGTGTTGCCCCTTTGCCCTCATCCTCGAAAATCATGTTGTGCAAGATTACAGTTGACGACCTGGGGGCTGGCCTCGTGCAACCTGCTCAGCAAGCCGAAGAGGCTGCTGGGTATTGGCCTAGATGGCCAGAGGTTGATGCAGAGGTCCTCCATCACACGCCACGTTGCTCGAAACAGCTCCGCCAACTGCTTCATTTGGTTGTTGAGTTGTGGTGGATGCTCGAGCGCCTGGAACTGACGCCAGAATATCTTCTTGCCTGGCTCATATGGTTGGTGGGCATAATGGGCGTAGGTATCCGCGGCATTGATCGGAAGGTCCTCGAAAGCCTCTGAGGAATGCCAGTTTTGCGTAAGATTGGGAAAACGGTTGTCGCCAAAAACACATTGGAGCAGATAGGGCTTACCGGTGACAATCTTGCTCACTTGGTTGAGCACTTCACGATCCGCCTGGGCCTGGGTCTTCGCCTCCTTGCACTCTGAGCTTGCCTTAGCAAGCTCGGCGGAGAGCTTCTTCTTCTCCTCCTGCGAGGTGTCATGCTCAGCGTAGACTACCTTCATGTCCACATCCATGTCCTCAACCTGGGCCGCGTGCTTCTCATTGGCCTCTCTTGCCACGGCCAGCTCCTTGCTGGCCTGCGCGGCTGCAGCCCTGTGCTGCTCGGCCTCCTGCCGAACTGTTTCCAACTAGGCCCGGAGCTTCTCTAGTGCCATGGAGGAAGCTGCAAGTTCAGTGCACTCATGCTTTAGAGCCTACTGCCAAAACAATATATTGGATGCAGAAAAACTAAATGAAAATCATATTCTCTATTTTACCTGGCGCTTTGATACTCGTGATCTGTGTTGGGTTTTCCGTGAAGAGGAACGGGTAATCGCAGCATAAAGTGGGTAAGTATTTCCCTTAGTTATGAAACCAAGGTTTATCGAACCAATAGGAATACCAATCCTCAACTATCTTCAGTGGATGCACACAAAACATCAAACAACTTGCACCCAACGCCGGCAATAGGGTCGTCAATCCCCTTGATCTCGTTATTTGCCAGCAAGTGAGTTGTGTAGATAATTGTAGATAATAGTAAAGTGAAAACTAAAATAAAAGGTAATAAATAATAGCAAGGTAATCATAGCGTTTGTGAATTTATAAGTGAATAGACCCGAGGGCCATAGAGTTCTCTAGTGGCATCTCTCATAAGCAAAGCATACGGTGGGTAGACAAATTATTGTTGGGCAATTGATAGAAAAGCGAATAATTATGCGATGTTCACGGCAATGATCATGTGTATATAGGCATCACGTCCATAAGCAAATAGGCCGACTCCTGCTTGCACCTACAACTATTACTCCACTTCAAGAGCGCTTCTATGCTTGCCTCTCTACGTATTAAGTTCGTGACAAACGGAGTAATGCTTGGAGAATGATGACATGACGTAGACAAAGTAAACTCAACTAATATGAATAAACCCCATCGTTTATCCTTAGTAGCAACAACACAAAGATGCAACTTGTCCCCTTCTATCACTGGGATATAGAAACTCGTCGGGTTGAACCTACTACAACACACCACTCCCACTGAAGAAATATCAATCTAGTTGGCCAAACTATCTCAATAGATCGGAGAGCATTACGAAGCTATGATGATCATGCAAATAAGAATCATAGTAATCAGGTTTGACTCAAATACTTTTCATGAATAATCTGAACATAAACTCACAATTCATCGGATCCCAACAAACACACCATACAAAGGGATTACATCGGATAGATCATGGCAAAGATGCGATGAACATTGTATTGAAGATAAAGAGAGAGAGAGAGAGAGAGAGAGAGAGAGAGAGAGAGAGAGATTGCCATCTAGGTACTACCTATGGACCCGTAGGTCTATGGTGAACTACTCACACATCATGGTGAGGGCGGCAAGGTTGATGAAGAGGCCCTCTGTGATCGATCTCCCCTCCGATAGGGTGCCGAAACGGAGCTGTAGATGGCCTCCCGTCGGAACAGAGACTTACGACGGCGGAAAAAGTGTTTCGGGAGCGCTTCTGGTGTTTTTAGGGTAGATGTGAATTTATAGGCCAGAGAATGACGTCGGGAGGGGCTCCAAGGGGCCACAACATATCTGGCCGCGCCCCCCCTGGGGGGCGCGGCCAGATGGCTTGTGGGCCTCTGGTGCATCTCCTTGCCCTCCTCCGAAGCTTCTAGGTCTTGTATTGGTCCAGAAAAAATCACCAAAAAGTTTCGTGACAATTGGACTCCGTTTGGTATTGTAACCTTGAAAAGGAAAAAACACGCAGAAAACAGGAACTGGCATTGGGCACTGGGTCAATAGGTTAGTGCTCAAAAATATTATAAATTGGTAAATAAATACCCAAAAAGTATCCTAGAATGATAATATATCAGCATGGAACAATAAAACATTATAGATACGTTGGAGACGTATCAACATCCCCAAGCTTAATTCATGCTCATCCTCGAGTAGGTAAATGATAAAAACAAATTTTTTGATGTGACAGGCTACCCATTATGTAATCTTTGGTATGTATGCTCATTGAGAAATGATGAATTAACAAACAGCAACATAGTAATATTTATAAGTATAAGAAAGAAAATCATTAATTTTTCAAAGTATACGATCCTAAAAGAATGTTTTACCCCTATTCATCTTATTATATTAGCAAGGCATGACTCCATCTTCACCACATAGATACAAATGTTAAGCACCACGGTGTCCAAGTCAGGCAATTGGATCATACTTTTTCAATATGCATCAATTTTTTATTCTTCACGCAATACATGAGCGTGAACCATTGGACATAGCATATAGGTGGAATAGAATATGGTGGTAGGTATCAAAGGGGTAAAAAGTGGAGAAGATAGTCTCGCATCAACTAGGCGTACCAACGAGCTATGGAGATGCTCATCGATAGATATCAATGCGAGGAGTAGGGATTGCCATGCAAATGATGCACTAGAGCTATAAGTGTATGAAAGCTCAACTGAAGCTAAGTGGGGTGTGCATCGAACTTGCTTTCTCATGAATACCTCGGGCATGTGAGGAAGCCCGTTATAGGAATATACAAGCCAACTTTATTATATGAAAAGGTAATTCCTACTAGCATATGGAAGTGTCAACATAGGAGACTCTTTGTATGAAGAACATGGTGCCACTTTGAGGCACAAGTGTGGTAAAGGATAGTAGCAAAGTCCCTTCTCTCTTTTCTCTCATTTTATTTTTTTATTTTTATGGTGGGCTTTTCTCTTTTTTTCTTTTTTCTGCCTCCCCCATTCTCTTTTTTTTATATGGTGGGCTCATTTGGCCTCCCCCATTTTTATTTCATTTTTCGTCCAGAGTCTCATCCCAACTTGTGGGGGAATCATAGTCTCCATCATCCTTTCCTCACTGGGACAATGCTCTAATAATGATGATCATCACACTTTTATTTACTTACAACTCAACATGAAGAACTACTAGGAAGATATGACTCTGAATGAATGCCTCTGGCAGTGTACCAGGATGTGCAATGATCTAGCATAACATGTACCAAAAATATGAAGAACGGTGGCTTTGCCACAAATACTATGTCAGCTCTATATGATCATGCAAAGCATTATGATGATGAACGAACTAGTCATGTGAAGTGACGATGGAATTTGCATGACAATATATCTCGGAATGGCTATGGAAATGCCATAATAGGTAAGTATGGTGGCTGTTTTGAGGAAGATATAATGAGTCTTATGTGCAACAGAGTGTATCATGTCACGGGGTTTGGATACACCGGCGAATATTTGCACCGATCCTCGAGGTGAGAATGGGCTATGCACGGTACCGAAGAGGCTAGCAAATATGAGAAGGTGAAGATGCGTATGTCCATGGTGTCACATTATTCATAAAGAACTCACATACTTATTGCAAAGTTTTATTATTTTTATCACAAATCAAAGAATTCCTCGCATGCCCCGAGGGAGGAGGTTGGTAGGAGTTAACCATCGCGCGCCCCCGACTCAAAACAACACTAGGATTTCAACGAGGAATATAAATGCTCACACATCATCACCATGCCTCTTTAATTTTTAGATGAATAACAAGTTAACACCTCTTAATCTTGACACTTCTACAAATCAACAACTTTGGACTCACAACTTTTTCATATTACCACATCAATGTCATTAACCCACAACTTCTTTATATGTGTTACACGATGGTTTTGATTATCATTCATTGAATACCTAATATTCTTGGACTAGTCTTATGACCCATGAAAATTACCGTCACTATTACTCAGCTCTCAAACAAATATAAGTGAAGAACAAGAGCATATTATTTCTATAAAATCTACACGCCACCGTGCTCAAAAAGATATAAGTGAAGTACTAGAGCAACTGCCTAGCTCAAAAGATATAAGTGAAGCACATAGAGTATTCTAGCAAATTATCATGAAGGTGTGTCTCTCTCAAATAGGTGTGTCCAGCAAATGATGATTGTGACAAACTGAAAGTAAAAGCAAACAAAAGCAAACGACGCTCCAAGCAAAACACATATCATGTGATGAATAAAAATATAGCTCCAAGTGACATACCGATGGATTGAGACGAAAGAGGGGATGCCTTCCGGGGCATCCCCAAGGTTAGACGCTTGAGTCTCCTTAGAATTATACTTGGGGTGCCTTGGGCATCCCCAAGCTTGGTCTCTTGCTACTCCTTATTCCGTAGTCCATCGTGATCACACCCAAAACTTGAAAACTTCAATCACACAAAACTCAACAAAACTTCGTGAGATCCGTTAGTATAAGAAACATATTGCATACTTTAGGTACTGTGATAAATTGATTAAAATTCATTTTTTCATAATAGGTACTTTATTCCAACTTCCCCATGACTTACACCCCACGATATAATCCATGGCATAATCAAAACAAGCAAACTATGCAAGCAAAACAGAATCTGTTTAAAAGAGAACAGTCTGTAGCAATCTGTAAAGAGCCCATACTTATGTAACTCTAAAAATTCTAACAAATTAGGAAAACTTAAATAATTTGTATAGAAATACTGTGTTAAAATTTCAGATCATTATCACGCTCCAGTAAAAAATGAAAATTCCTGCACTGGAGTCAAAGTTTATGTTTCAGATTCAGCATCGTTTCTACTCAACTTGTGAGTCACCCCAAAGGCTTTACTTGGCACAAACACTAACTAAAACATAAAAACACAATCATTACAGAGGAAACAATAATGTTATCACATAAAAACAAAAAGTAAAAAACAAAAATAAAGATACATATTGGGTTGCCTCCCAAAAAGCGCTATTGTTTTATGCCCCTAGCTAGGCATAATGCATAGTTTCAAGTGTTGTCATCTTTGACAGTCAACCCGTAGGTAGCCCTCATGATTGATTCATAAGGTGGTTTAATTATCTTCCTAGTGAAGTGTTCCATCCCTTTCTTTAATGGGAATTGGAATCTTGTGTTTCCCTCTTTCATCTCAATAATTGCACCTATAGTTTGTAAAAATGTCCTTCCAAGTATTATGGGACAAGAAGGATTGCAATCAATATCAATCACAATTAAATCTACAGGCAAATAATTTTTGTTTGCAATAATAAGCATATCATTAATTCTACCTAAAGGTTTCTTGATGGTAGAATCCGCAAGATGCAAGTTTAGGGGGCACTCTTCAATATTAGTGAGACCAAGCACATCACATAAAGTTTTTGGTATGGTTGAAACACTAGCACCAAGGTCACACAAAGCATTGCATTCATATTTATTTATCTTTAGTTTTATAGTAGGTTCCCACTCATCATGCAATTTTCTAGGAATAGAAATTTCAAGCTCAAGTTTCTCATCATAAGCTTTTATCATAGCTTCTACTATATGTTCGGTAAAAGCTTTGTTTTGTTCATAAGCATTGGGTGAGCTAATAATGGATTGCAGAAAGGAAATACATTCTACTAAAGAGCATTTTTCATAATTAAAGTCCTTGTAATCCAAGATAGTGGGCACATCACTAGTTAAAGTTTTGACCTCTCCAAACCCACTTTTTTCAGTTTTAGCATTAGAATCATCACCCTCCAAGCAAACGGGACGCTCCTTAATTAAAGTTGACTCATCTCCAGTCCCTTTATTATTTATATTCAGAGATGTAAACAAAGATTCAATAGTAGAAACACCAATCATTTTAAGATCTTCATCATGATTCCAGTAAAAACCAGGTGGAAGAGCCTTTTCTAAGAACTCTCGCTTAGCTCTCAGCTTAGCGGTCCTCTCCTTACTTTCATTAATAGATAATTGGATAGATTTAATAGTCCCATTAAAATCATGCTTGGGTGGCAAAGACTTATTTTTAAGAGTTTCAACATCAAGAGCAATTCTATCCATGTTCTTAGCCAAAGTATCAATCATATGCAACTTTTCTTCTACCGTAGTGTTGAAAACCTTTTGAGAATTAATAAATTCTTTAATTGTGTTCTCAAGATCAGAAGGTATCCTATTAGAATTTTTAGAAGCATTGCCATGAATTACCATAAGAATTTCCATAGTTGTTAGAGGAATTACCGGGATACGGTCTAGCATTAAAATTTCCTCTATAAGCATTGTTGTTGAAATTATTTCGCGAGATAAAGTTCACATCAATAGCATCATTATTTTGCTCAATCAAAGTAGACAAAGGCATATCATTGGGATCAACATTAGCATTTTGTGACGCCCTGGATTTACTGCTACAGTAAACTCTGTAATCAAGCTACAGTAATCTGAGGATTATGTGTGAACACTGTTGAAATCAATCTCTCGTTCAAATCCCAATGCAATTCAAAACTATTTGAAAAGTGGAATTCAAAGTTTTGCAAAACCTCAAATTAAAAATCATGCTTAGATTGCAATTATTCCCTAAGCTATTCTAAAATTGGAACCAACATTTTATCGTATGGTTTTGTGCCTCAAAACTGTTTTAACAGATGCCAAAACAATTATTAAATGCCTTTCAATTATATAAATTCCCAGGGTAGTTTCAATTGCCCCCAATCTCTTTTGTGGCGCTGTCTAAAATTGCACTTTGAATTATGGGCATGATCACATATTTTTGCATAGGTCCAATAGTGCTAGAATAAATAAAAACAAAAACTAAATTAAAAGAAAAATAAAAACAAACACCCCCCCCACTGGGCCTGGCCCAGCCTGGCCTCCCCAACCGGCCAGCCCACCAGGCCGGCCCACCCCGCCCCTACAACCCCCCCCCCCCCCGCACCCAGAAACCCTAGCCCCAGCGCCCGCACTCCCCCCCCTCTCCTCTCCCGATCCAAATCTGGATCGGGCCGACGCCCGCCGCCGCACTTCGCAGCCCGTCGCCGGAGTGCCACCCCGTCGCCGTTGCCTCCTCGTCCTCCTCCCCGCTGGCCCACATCGAGCCTCGCCGCCCCTCGCCCCTGCATCGCATGTGAGCATCGCGCGCCCGCGCCCCCCTGCTCGCCCTCGCCCCGCGCTCCTCTCTGCGCGCTCGCCACCGCGCGCACCGCACCCTGGCCCGCACCGCTGCGCCCCACTCGCCTCCTGTCCCGAGCTGTCGCTCGCCGCCCACAGCCGGGCCCGGGGACGCACCGGCCTGGCCGCACCCCCTCCGGCCAGCACCTGGCCCCGCGCGCGCTGCCGCACCAGCCCGCACGCGAGTGCCCACCTCAGCACCGCTGCGCCTGGCCGCCGCCGTTGCCCGTCACCGCCCCTCCTACCGCTCGTCGCGCCGCTGCCGCTGGCCACCCCCACCGCCGGCCACGGCCGCCCTGGCCATACCCCGGCCTCCCCCCCCCCCCCGATTTGGTTTAGTGGGGGCTAAAGCCCCCCGAGACACTGACATGGGGGCCCCACCCCCAGAACATTTAAAAAAATAATAATAAAATAAAAACTAAATAATTAATTATTTAATTTAATAACTAATTAACTTAATTAAGTCTGTTTAAATTAACTAATTAAGTTTAATTAGCTTAATGACCTAATTAACTTAATTAATCTGCTAATTAAACTATACAGTCAATGAAAGTGGGACCCACACGTCAGTTTGACCAGGTCAACAGCACTGTTGACTGCTGACATCAGCATAATGATGTCATGCTGATGTCATAATGCTATTTTCGAATTAAATTTAATCTGTTTTATTCCAGAATATTAATAAAACTTTAAAAATTAATATAAAATAATCCGTAGCTCGGATGAAAAAGTTTCGAACATGAAAGTTGATCAGAATAATTCCATGAATCCGACTACGCTGTCCGTTAGTCTGTCGCATGCCTCTAGCATAGCAAACATGGAACTTTTCCATCGTTTACGTCTGTCCGGTAAAAGCCTGAGACCCGGGAAATATCGTCAGATATTCTTCTGACCCGTCTGCGACGTATAATACAGCGTTAGTGCATGCCTAGCGCTGCATATTGCCATGTCATGCATCGTGATGCATTTGTCTGCTTTATATTTATCGTTTCTTCCCCCCTCTTCTTACCGGTAGACCCCGAGACTGACGCTGCTGCCGGGTACAACTACGCCATTGACGATCAGCCCTTTGTCGCAGAGCAGGAAGGCAAGCAACCCCCCCTTGAGCATTCTGATATCGCCCATTCTTCCCTCTTATTCTTGCATTAGTTTTTGCTACTGTATTAGTTAGCTCCTATTTTGATGCATAGCCTGCTTTTGATAAATTGTTACCACACCTGCAATCATATCAACTTCTTAGTATAGGTTGATCAGTGAATCCCCAGTGACCCTTTTGTCCCAGTTGCCCCTGCTTCTTCATCGACGACTCGACGACTCGAAGACTCGGTCAACCGACCGACAAGGCAGACGCCTCACATCACCGCACCCCCCCCCTTAGTTGTACGACTCTGCAGCGCTACTATCGAGTACCAAGGGTGACACCTCATGGAGTACTCATGATGCTAGCTCTGTAGTGCAGCTAGTCGGTCATGGTTATCGAGGGTGATTCCTCCTTCACTACTCCCGACGATGACTCAGTCGTGTAACCCCTCAAGTGTGGGACCCTCGAGGGTGATTCCTCTAAGTCCACCTTGACGGTTTCATCGAGCGGGACCCTTTGAGGGTGATTCCTCAGGTTCTGTCTTGATGTTTTAAACACAAAGTTACTATGACCTGGTTACAGAAACATGTTGGTGATGGGTCGGCCCTGAGGGGTACCCACGGTTTGATGATGATGAGGCGTGGACGGGCAGGAGAGGCCCTTGCCACACATCCTCGAGACGGGGCGACGGGACCGCACTTCATGGGTCGCGCTTTCCCCGCATTAATAAAATGCTAATGGGTTGGGTATTTGATCTGAGTTGGGTCGTTGGCCTTTTGCCGCACCAAACCATCGCGTGGGAGAAGTTATGGGTACTCAGCGTCGTTGTATCAGTCGAAGCTCTTCGGACGTCAGCAATGGAGCGGCGCGCGCCGGATTGGACTGGACGGTACAGCTCTTGGACTGGACCGGCGGGCTGGCCTCTTCGTTGAGCTTAGGTGGGGCGACGACGTGCTGCTATCCCGAGGACGGGCATGACCCAGGAAAGTGTGTCCGGCCGGAGGTGATCAGGCGTGTTGGAAATGCGGTGCACCCCTGCAGGGATGAATAAACTATTCGAATAGCCGTGTCCACGGTAACAGGACGACTTGGAATTTTACCTTGACCTTATATAACTATAATTGTGATTTAAATTTGAAATGAATGTGGCTCCGAGATTGCTTCCTCGCAGGGAGTCGAGGAAGAATCTCTGGGTGTGGTTACTTAATAAAATTTCTACAATAATATGATTATATTGAGATACCAGTCTACTCTCTTCTAATGCTGCAAGATGCTAAAGATGCTAGTCTTCGATAGGACTAGGCCTTCCTCCTCATTCTTGCTTTCTGCAGTCAGTCCAGATATATCCCCGTTCCTTGATACTGATGCATACTTAGCATAGTTCTAATGTCAGTCTTGCGAGTACTTTGGATGAGTACTCACCGCTGCTTTGCTTTCTCTTTCCCCCTCGATACGATTCTGCATTCAGACGACGGAGCCCAGGAGATGGAGTACGCCGGAGACGACTACTACACCACCGCTGGAGCCTACTACTACGTGGAGACTGCCGACGTTCAGGAGTAGTTAGGTTGGCTCCCAGGCAGGAGGCCTCGCCTCTTTCGATCCGCTGCTTATGTTTGTGCTAGCCTTCTTAAGGAAAACCTTGTTTAACTTATGTCTGTACTCAGATATTATTTGCTTCCGCTGACTCGTGCTTGTTGAGCTTTGTATTCGAGCCCTCGAGGCCCCTGGCTTGTAATATGAAGCTGTATGACTTTAATTTGTGTCTAGTGTTGTGTTGTGATATTGATTAGTGAGTCCCTAATCTTGATCGTACGCATTGCGTGATTGTTTAGCGTACGGTCGAAATCGGGGGCGTCACAAGTTGGTATCAGAGCCGACTGCCTATAGGTAGCCCCCTTTCCAATTCCTTGGCCGAAGTTGAGTCTAGTACTTGAAAAACTTTTACTAACATAGTTGTGTGGCTTACGGGCCCACATCTCAATCGGGTGGTATTAGGATCTTTTATTCCTCATCTATACTCTGGGTTCTGACCTCTCTTCTCTTTCGGGCTAAAGATTTTGCTAAATCTAACATTAGGTTCTCGTGATCACATCCACCGGAGATTTGTTTCGTCGACAATTATTTTCCCTTGAAGTATGATGCACACACTATCATTTGACATCGTTAATCTTCTTATTACAGATGTGTCCCGCTAGGCAGATCGTTCGTCTGACCTTCGCGCACGATACGACTGGGTTCCCGGCCATTCTGGTCGGCCTCTTGAAGAAGCTGGGATATCGCTGGTACCCCGAGTACACTGTTTACGAGGACTACCGCGAGTTCAACCAGGAACAGTATGAGGCTGAGATGGTTATCTGGGATCAACAGGACCTCTCCATCACTGAGCTGCACACCTTCCGTGGCATTGGAGTGACTGTTGAGATGGCAGTACAGGATGCTGCCTATGCTGCTATTGTTCATCTCCGTGCAGCGAACCCTTGTTTGGAGGAGACGGCATACAGATACATCCCGTATGTCCCTGCTGGAGTTGATACTGCGGCCGACGCTGAGGTCTTGACCCCTTTCGCACGATAGCGTACCGACCGGTCCTACACTGTTGTCTGCACCCCCTACGTGAGTCGTCGTTACGACCCATAGGTTCTGGTCCAGTACACTGAGGCACTGGATCGCACTGTCAGGGCTCTTAACTTCGAGCTGTACGCCACCCGAGCTCGTCTTCATCAGGCTATGGAGCAGTTGATGCCAGCAGTACGTGCGAGGATACATCCGGAGTACATCCTTTACCCACGTCGGACAGAGTTTCCTCCGGGTCTTGAATGGCCTCAGGTTGGGGGTCGTACCCTGGCACGTGGACCCGCGCTCCCGCTTGATCACCAGATTCTGCATCAGAGTGTGCACGGGATGCAGGACCCTGCCACCAGGTTTCACATTCAGGGTCACGTGCAGTTCCGTGGTTACTTTCGTTGTCCCCGACGTTGATGTAGCATATCGCTATGTCTCGTTGTTGTATCCCTCCACCGCGTGCCTGTGTGCCGCCTAGTTGTCTAGGTTATTTTCATGCCGGACCTATCGTCTATTTTGTAACGGACTTATGGTTTGTAATAGACCTATGTAACGATCTGTATGTTGGAATTTGAACTACTATGTCGTATCTATTGCACTTCCTTCTTTGTGCAATTTACTTCATGAATGATTCTTTGTCTTTGCAATTACACAATGCTAAACTACCACTGTTAAAAATTTGACAGAATGGTTAGGCCAGCTGGTCGTGGTCGTGGTGCACCTGAACCACCACCGCCACCGGAATACATGGCTGGTATGATGCAACAGTTTGAACTGAATGGCCAGTTTATGCAAGGGCTTATGGACCAGTTCCCGAGGCCGAATATGAATCAGCAGCCAGCCCCAATGACTCTGTAGGACTTCATGCGTCTCAACCCTGCGATCTACCGCAGCTCAACTCAGCCGCTTGACGCAGATGACTGGCTCCGTGACATCACTTATGAGCTGGAGTCTTCAGGCGCCCCAGTGGCTAACTATGTCACCTTCGCCTCGTACTTTCTGAAGGGTCCCGCTACTCAATGGTGGGACAGTCACAGGCGCTCATAGCCTGTTGGAACAATCATCACCTGGCCGGAATTCCAAGCCGCTTTCCGTCCTCGTCACATTCCTCAGGGACTGATGGACAAGAAGAAGCGTGAATTCCGCAATCTAGTCCAGGGCAATAAGACTGTGGATGCTTATCAGCGGGAATTTCTGGACTTATCTCGCTATGCTAAAGAATACATTGCAACTGATGCTCGCAGGCAGGAGAAGTTCCGTGAAGGCCTCCACCCTGAAATCAAGCTGGCACTCCTTGTTCAAGACTTCGATAACTTTGCCACCTTGGTGAACAAGTCTATTCTAGTGGAAACAGGTCTGCAGGACTACAAGGACAGCAGCAAGCGCAATCGTGACATGGCCTCATCTTCGGGCTCAGGAAGTCAGAAGCGCAAGATCTGGATCCCCCACAACATGTACCGTGCACCGCCTCCTGCTCCGAGGCCGTCCTATGCTGCACCTCGTCTGCCTCCACCCCCACCTAGGCAGCCGAGGCTCTTAGCTCCGCCACCACGAGCTCCTGTTCCCCCTTCTCGTCCTGAGGATGGGCTGTGCTTCAAGTGTGGTCGTCCAGGACACCGTGCTAGAGAATGCAGGCAGAATCAGAATCAACTTGCACTGCCTACCAACCAGCCCCGCAACAACAATGCCAGGCCTGCTCAGGGACGTGTTCAAGCCAACAATATTGTTCTGAATGAAGTTCAAGACCAGCCTACTACTGTGATGGATACTCTTCTCGTCAACTCAGTACCAGCTTCTGTATTGTTTGATACAGGAGCATCGCATTCTTTTATGTCTGAAGATTTCGCTTGCATGCATGACATTAAGTCTGAAGAGATGAACGTACCAATAGTGGTAAACACTCCTGCGGGCCAATGTCGGACCTCCATTATTAGTCCCAATGTCATCATTGAAATTGAAGGGTTGGAATTCCATGCCTCCCCCATAATGCTGAAGTCTTCCAATATCGATCTCATTCTCGGAATGGATTAGTTGAAAGCACACACCGCTTCAATTGTTTGTGACACCAAAACCGTCCACCTCCTGCATCCTTCGAATGAGATTGTAAGCTATCATGCTCATCTTGTTCGGAATGCCGAAGCCCGACTATATGCCATGAATGCATTAAATGAGTCACCTCTTGAAGGGATTGAAAACATTCCAGTTATCCGGGATTTCCAAGATGTTTTTCCGGAAGAACTTCCAGGGATCCCCCTTGCTAGAGCTGTTGAGTTTGTTATCGACTTGGTACCCGGTACCACTCCTATAACCAAGCGTCCGTATAAGATGCCACCACATGAACTCCTTGAACTTAAGCAAGAAATTGACAATTCACTTCGTCTGGGTTCCATTCGTCCAAGTTCCTCTGCTTGGGGAGCACCTTCTCTCTTTGTCAAGAAGAAAGATGGAACGAATCGGTTAGTTCAAGATTACCGTCCCATCAACCAAGCAACGATTCAAAACAAATATCCGCTTCCTCGGATCAACGATCAGTACGATCAACTTGCCGGTTCATCAGTGTATTCAAAACTCGATTTGAGGTTGGGTTACCATCAGATCCGGGTTCGCGAAGAAGATATTCCCAAGACTGCATTTGTTACTCGCTATGGTTCATACGAGTACACCGTCATGTCCTTCGGCTTAACCAATGCCCCAGCAACCTTATCTCGCCTGATGAACTATATATTCATGGATTACCTCGATAAATTCGTCGTGGTTTATCTGGATGATATCCTGGTCTTCTCCAAGAATAAAGAAGAGCATGCTGAACATCTTCGTCTTATACTGGAGAGGCTTCGAGAACATCAACTTTATGCAAAGTATTCAAAGTGTGAGTTTTGGATGGACGAAGTAACCTACCTTGGTTATGTGATCTCCAAGGATGTTATTGCGGTCAACCCTGAATGAGTTTAGGCTATTCTTGACTGGACTCCCCCGAAGAATGTCAAGCAAGTCAGAAGTTTTCTCAGACTCGCCAGCTATTGCCGTCGATTCGTCGAGAACTTCTCCAAGATTGCAAAACCCTTAACCAATTTGCTATACAAAGGTGTTAAATATGAGTGGACAGAAAAATATCAGGAGAGCTTTCAGGCACTTAAGGACAAACTGACGTCTGCTCCAGTGCTTGCTCCTCCAGATACTCGTAAGGACTTTGTCATTTATTGTGACGCTTCGCGTCAGGGAATGGGTTGTGTCTTAATGCAAGAGCACAGAGTGGTTGCTTATGCATCTCATCAATTGCATCCTCATGAAGAGAACTACCCAGTTCATGACCTTGAACTTGCTGCAGTAATTCATGCACTGGAAGAGTGGCGACAATACCTTGTTGGTAATCGTTGCGAGATCTACACCGATCACCAAAGTCTGAAGTACCTGTTTACTCAGCCAGATCTGAACCTCCGTCAACAAAGATGGATGGAACGCATAGAAGATTACAATGTGGGTATTTCTTATACCCCAGGCAAGGCGAATGTAATGGCTGATGCTTTGAGCCGCAAGTCATACTGCAATCACCTTCAGGTTCACAAGGTTCACCCCCTTCTTCAAAAGGAATTCCGCAAGCTGAACCTCCATATTGTTCCTCAGGGTTATCTCACTCCCCCTCCTGAAGGATCCAACAAAATGAACCTCCACGTTTTTTCCCAGGGTTCTCTTAATACCCTGGTTGCTAAACCAGATCTTGTGGACGTCATCAAGTGGATCCAAAAGTGTGACAGTGAAGTCGAGAGGATTAAATTCGATCTCGCGGAAGGAAAGCCCTCACCCTTCACTATTGCTGAGGATGACGCTTTGTACTTCAAAGGCCGCCTAGTGGTACCGTGTAAGGAGAAAAACAATGATATGACTCAGGAGGTCATGAAGGAAGCACACGACACTCCGCTGTCTATTCGTCCTGGTAGTACCAAGATGTACCAAGACATTCGTCAAAGATTCTGGTGGTCTAACATGAAGCAAGACATTGCACGCTATGTTTCGGAATGTGACGTTTGCCGTCGTATCAAAGCAGAACATCAAAGGCCTGCTGTAACTCTGCAACCTATTTCTATTCCTGAATGGAAATGGGATCATGTTGAAATGGACTTCATTACTGGTTTTCCCAGGTTGCAGAAAGGTAATGATGCTATTCTTGTCGTCATTGACCGGTTGTCCAAAGTTGCACATTTTCTAGCCGTTAAAGAAACGATCACTGCTAGTCAGTTGGCAACTCTCTACATGTCCAGAATTGTCTCACTTCACGGTATTCCACTGGTTATCAGTTCAGACCGTGGCAGTTTATTCACTTCAAGATTCTGGGCAAGTTTCCAGGAAGCTATGGGAACTCACTTGTCATTCAGCACCGCCTTTCACCCTCAATCCCAAGGACAAGTTGAAAGAGTCAATCAGATTCTCAAAGACATGCTTCGAGCTTGTGTCATTTCTTTCGGTAAGAAATGGGAGGAATCTCTCCCGTATGCTGAGTTCTCCTACAACAATAGCTATCAAGCTAGCTTGAAGATGGCTCCCTTTGAAGTATTATATGGACGTAAGTGTCAAACTCCTCTGAATTGGTCAGAAACTGGGGAATGTACACTTATCGGTCCGGATATTATCCAACATGCCAAAGATCAAGTCCGCATTATTCATGCAAATCTGAAGGCTGCTCAGTCTCGTCAAAAGAGTCAGTATGACCGTCGTCACAAAGATATGGTATATCAACCTGGCGAGAAGGCTTATCTTCGAGTCACGCCAATGAGAGGTACACACCATTTTGGGATCAAGGGCAAACTGGCTCCTCGATATATTGGTCCTTTCACTATTCTCGAAAGGCGTGGTAAGGTGGCATATCAACTGGAACTACCGCCAAACCTTTCTCAGGTTCACGATGTGTTCCATGTGTCACAACTTCGTCGCTGCTTCAAGGATCCTATCCGAGCAGTGGATCATGATATGCTTGAACTGCAATAAGACCTCACTTACAAGGAGCAACCAGTCCGCATTCTCGATGAAACTGAACGTCGGACTCGTTAGAAGGTTACCAAGTTCTTCAAGGTGCAGTGGGCAAATCATTCTGAGGATGAAGCCACTTGGGAACGCGAAGATCATCTTCGTGCCGAATACCCCGGGCTCTTTCCTTCTACTTCTTAATTCTCGGGACGAGAATTCTTGTTAGTAGGGGAGAATTGGGACGCCCTGGATTTACTGCTATAGTAAACTCTGTAATCAAGCTACAGTAATCTGAGGATTATGTGTGAACACTGTTGAAATCAATCTCTCGTTCAAATCCCAATGCAATTCAAAACTATTTGAAAAGTGGAATTCAAAGTTTTGCAAAACCTCAAATTAAAAATCATGCTTAGATTGCAATTATTCCCTAAGCTATTCTAAAATTGGAACCAACATTTTATCGTATGGTTTTGTGCCTCAAAACTGTTTTAACAGATGCCAAAACAATTATTAAATGCCTTTCAATTATATAAATTCCCAGGGTAGTTTCAATTGCCCCCAATCTCTTTTGTGGCGCTGTCTAAAATTGCACTTTGAATTATGGGCATGATCACATATTTTTGCATAGGTCCAATAGTGCTAGAATAAATAAAAACAAAAACTAAATTAAAAGAAAAATAAAAACAAACACCCCCCCCACTGGGCCTGGCCCAGCCTGGCCTCCCCAACCGGCCAGCCCACCAGGCCGGCCCACCCCGCCCCTACAACCCCCCCCAGAAACCCTAGCCCCAGCGCCCGCACCCCCCCCCCTCTCCTCTCCCGATCCAAATCTGGATCGGGCCGACGCCCGTCGCCGTTGCCTCCTCGTCCTCCTCCCCGCCGGCCCACATCGAGCCTCGCCGCCCCTCGCCCCTGCATCGCATGTGAGCACCGCACGCCCGCGCCCCCCTGCTCGCCCTCGCCCCGCGTGCCTCTCTGCGCGCTCGCCGCCGCGCGCAACACACCCTGGCCCGCACCGCCGCGCCCCGCTCGCCTTCTGTCCCGAGCTGCCGCTCGCTGCCCATGGCCGGGCCCGGGGACGCACCGGCCTGGCCACGCCCCCTCCGGCCGGCGCCTGGCCCCGCGCGCGCTCCCGCACCAGCCCGCACGCGCGCGCCCGCCTCAGCACCGCTGCGCCTGGCCGCCGCCGTTGCCCGTCACCGCCCCTCCTACCGCTCGTCGCGCCGCCGCCGCCGCTGGCCACCCCCACCGCCGGCCACGGCCGCCCTGGCCATGCCCCGGCCTCCGCCCCCCCCCCCCCCCCCCCCGATTCGGTTTAGTGGGGGCTAAACCCCCCCGAGACACTGACATTGGGGCCCCACCCCCCAGAACATTTAAAAAAATAATAAAAAAAACTAAATAATTAATTAATTAATTTAATAACTAATTAACTTAATTAAGTCTGTTTAAATTAACTAATTAAGTTTAATTAGCTTAATGACCTAATTAACTTAATTAATCTGCTAATTAAACTAAACGGTCAATGACAGTGGGACCCACACATCAGTTTGACCAGGTCAACAGCACTGTTGACTGCTGACATCAGCATGATGTCATGCTGATGTCATAATGCTATTTTCGAATTAAATTTAATCTGTTTTATTCCAGAATATTAGTAAAACTTTAAAAATTAATATAAAATAATCCGTAGCTCGGATGAAAAAGTTTCGAACATGAAAGTTGATCAGAATAATTCCACGAATCCGACTACACTGTCCATTAGTATGTCGCATGCCTCTAGCATAGCAAACATGGAACTTTTCCATTGTTTACGTCTGTCTGGTAAAAGCCTGAGACCCGGGAAATATCGTCAGATATTCTTCCGACCCGTCTGCGACGTATAATACAGCGTTAGTGCATGCCTAGCTCTGCATATTGCCATGTCATGCATCGTGATGCATTTGTCTGCTTTATATTTATCGTTTCTTCCCCCCTCTTCTTACTGGTAGACCCCGAGACTGACGCTGCTGCCGGGTACGACTACGCCGTTGACGATCAGCCCTTTGTCGCAGAGCAGCAAGGCAAGCAATCCCCCCTTGAGCATTCCGATATCGCCCATTCTTCCCTCTTATTCTTGCATTAGTTTTTGCTACTGTATTAGTTAGCTCCTATTCTGATGCATAGCCTGCTTTTGATAAACTGTTACCACACCTGCAATCATATCAACTGCTTAGTATAGGTTGATCAGTGAATCCCCAGTGACCCTTTTGTCCCAGTTGCCCCTGCTTCTTCATCGACGACTCGACGACTCGACGACTCGAAGACTCGGTCAACCGACCGACAAGCCAGACCCCTCACATCACCGCACCTCCCCCTTAGTTGTACGACTCTGCAGCGCTACTATCGAGTACCGAGGGTGACACCTCGTGGAGTACTCATGATGCTAGCTCTGTAGTGCAGCTAGTCGGTCGTGGTTATCGAGGGTGATTCCTCCTTCACTACTCCCGACGATGACTCAGTCGTGCAACCCCTCAAGTGTGGGACCCTCGAGGGTGATTCCTCTAAGTCCACCTTGACGGTTTCATCGAGCGGGACCCTTTGAGGGTGATTCCTCAGGTTCTGTCTTGATGTTTTAAACACACAGTTACTATGACCTGGTTACAGAAACATGTTGGTGATGGGTCGGCCCTGAGGGGTACCCACGGTTTGGTGATGATGAGGCGTGGACGGGCAGGAGAGAGCCTCTCCACACATCCTCGAGACGGGGCGACGGGACCGCACTTCATGGGTCGTGCTTTCCCCGCATTAATAAAATGCTAATGGGTTGGGTATTTGATCTGAGTTGGGTCGTTGGCCTTTTGACGCACCAATCCATCGCGTGGGAGAAGTTATGGGTACTCAGCGTCGTTGTATCAGCCGAAGCTCTTCGGACGTCAGCAATGGATCGGCGCGCGCCGAATTGGACTGGACGGTACAGCTCTTGGACTGGAGTGTGCTAGGTCTGCTTCCGGCCGCCCACGCATCGTGCAGGAGCGCAGAGGGTAAGTGGGCCCACGACCCCTTTGTGCTTAGGATTTAGACCGGCGGGCTGGCCTCTTCGTTGAGCTTAGGTGGGGCGACGACGTGCTGCTATCCCGAGGCCGGGCATGACCCAGGAAAGTATGTCCGACCGGAGGTGATCAGGCGTGTTGGAAATGCGGTGCACCCCTGCAGGGATGAATAAACTATTCGAATAGCCGTGTCCACGGTAACAGGACGACTTGGAGTTGTACCTTGACCTTATACAACTATAATTGTGATTTTAATTTGAAATGAATGTGGCTCCGAGATTGCTTCCTCGTAGGGAGTCGAGGAAGAATCTCTGGGCGTGGTTACTTAATAAAATTGCTACAATAATATGATTATATTGAGATACCAGTCTACTCTCTTCTAATGCTGCAAGATGCTGAAGATGCTAGTCTTCGATAGGACTAGGCCTTCCTCCTCATTCTTGCTTTCTGCAGTCAGTCCAGATATATCCCCGTTCCTTGATACTGATGCATACTTAGCATAGTTCTAATGTCAGTCTTGCGAGTACTTTGGATGAGTACTCACCGTTGCTTTGCTTTCTCTTTCCCCCTCGATACGATTCTGCGTTCAGACGACGGAGCCCGGGAGATGGAGTATGCCGGAGACGACTACTACACCACCGCTGGAGCCTACTACTACATGGAGACTGCCGACGCTCAGGAGTAGTTAGGTTGGCTCCCAGGCAGGAGGCCTCGCCTCTTTCAATCCGCTGCTTATGTTTGTGCTAGCCTTCTTAAGGCAAAACTTATTTAACTTATGTCTGTACTCAGATATTATTTGCTTCCGCTGACTCGTGCTTGTCGAGCTTTGTATTCGAGCCCTCGAGGCCCCTGGCTTGTAATATGAAGCTGTATGACTTTAATTTGTGTCTAGTGTTGTGTTGTGATATTGATTAGTGAGTCGCTAATCTTGGTCGTACGCATTGCGTGGTTGTTTAGCGTACGGTCGAAATCGGGGGCGTCACACATTTTTATTGGCAACCATATTTATAAGAGCATCCACTTTTTCACTCAAAGTGACGATTTCTTCAACGAAATTTACCTTCTTACCAGTTGGAGCTCTTTCGATATGCCATTGAGAACAATTTGTCATAATGTTGTCCAGAAGTTTTGTGGCCTCCCCTAAGGTCACATCCATGAAGGTACCACCTGCAGCAGAATCTAGAAGATTTCTAGACACAAAATAGTCCAGCATAGAAATTTTGGATAATCATCCACAAGTTTAAGCCATGAGTTGGACAATTTCTTATCATCAATTTTATTCTGTCCCAAGATTGAGTAACATGTTCTTGATCTTGTTGTTTAAAATTCATTATTTGATTTCTAAGGGAGATAATCTTAGCAGGAGGAAAATACTTGGCAATAAAAGCATCTTTACACTTATCCCACGTTCCAATACTATTACGAGGTAAAGATGAAAACCAAGCTTTAGCTTTGTCTCTTAGTGAAAAAGGAAATAATTTTGATTTCAAAATATCATTATCCATATCCTTTTTCTTTTGCATATCACATAATTCAACAAAGGTATTAAGATGTGATGCGGGATCCTCATTAGGACTTCCCGAAAATTGATCTTTCATGACAAGATTGAGCAATGCAGCATCAATATCAAATGCCTCCGCACTAGTGGCGGGTGGTATAGGAGTACTAATAAAATCATTATTATTAGTATTTGAGAAATCACACAACTTAGTAGTATCTTGAGACATGGTGACCGGACTAGCAAAACAAGCAAGACAAGTAAACTAGCAAGTAAAGCAAACTAAAAGCAAACTAGTAACTAGCAAAGATAAATATTTTTGTATTTTTGATTTTTATGAGACAAACTAAATATAACAGCAAATAAAAAGAAGAACAAGTGAATGAATTTTGTGCGAAGTTACTTGATAGTTGGTGATGGTATTCCCCGGCAACGGCGCCAGAAATCCTTCCTGATACTCGTGATCTGCGTTCGGTTTTTCGTGAAGAGGAACGGGTAATCGCAGCACAAAGTGATAAGTATTTCCCTCAGTTATGAAACCAAGGTTTATCGAACCAACAAGAATACCAATCCTCAACCGTCTTCAGCGGCTGCACACAAAACAACAAACAACTTGCACCCAACACCGGCAAGTGAGTCGCCAATCCCCTTGATCCCGTTATTTGCAAGCAAGTGAGTTGTGTAGATAATTGTAGATAATAATAAAGTGCAAAATGAAATAAAAGGTAATAAATAACAGCAAGGTAATGATAGCGTTTGTTAATTTATAAGTGAATAGACCCGGGGGCTGTAGAGTTCTCTAGTGGCATCTCTCATAAGCAAATCATACGGTGGGTAGACAAATTACTGTTGGGTAATTGATAGAAAAGCGAATAATTATGCGATGTTCACGGCAATGATCATGTGTATATAGGCATCACGTCCATAAGCAAATAGGCCGACTCCTTCCTGCACCTACTACTATTACTCCACATCAAGAGCGCTTCTATGCTTGCCTCTCTACGTATTAAGTTCATGACAAATGGAGTAGTGCTTGGAGAACGATGACATGATGTAGACAAAGTAAACTCAACTAATATGAATAAACCCCATCGTTTTATCCTTAGTAGCAACAACACAAAGACGCAACTTGTCCCCTTCTGTCACTGGGATATAGAAACTCGTCACGTTGAACCTACTACAACACACCACTCCCACTGAAGAAATATCAATCTAGTTGGCCAAACTATCTCAATAGATCGGAGAGCATTACGAAGCTATGATGATCATGCAAATAAGAATCATAGTAATCAGGTTTGACTCAAATACTTTTCATGAATAATCTGAACAAAAACTCACAATTCATCGGATCCCAACAAACACACCATACAAAGGGATTACATCGGATAGATCAAGGCAAAGATGCGATGAACATTGTATTGAAGATCAAGAGAGAAAGAGAGATTTCCATCTAGGTACTACCTACGGACCCGTAGGTCTGTGGTGAACTACGCACACATCATGGTGAGGGCAGCAAGGTTGATGAAGAGGCCCTTCGTAATCGATCTCCCCTCCAGTAGAGTGCCGGAACGGAGGTGTAGATGGCCTCCCATCAGAACAGAGACTTGCGGCGGTGGAAAAAGTGTTTCGGGAGCACTTCTGCTGTTTTTAGGGTAGATGTGAATTCATAGGCCAGAGAACGACGTCAGGAGGGGCTCCAGGGGGCCACAACATATCTGGCCGGCCCCCTGGGGGCGCGGCTAGATGGCTTGTGGGCCCCTGGTGCATCTCCTTGCCCTCCTCCAAAGCTTCTAGGTCTTGTATTGGTCCAGACAAAATCACCAAAAAGTTTCGTGACAATTGGACTCCGTTTGGTATTGTAACTCTGAAAAGGCAAAAACACGCAGAAAACAGGAACTGGCACTAGGCACTGGGTCAATAGGTTAGTGCTCAAAAATATTATAAATTGGTAAATAAATACTCAAAAAGTATCCTAGAATGATAATATATCAGCATGGAACAATCAAAAATTATAGATAAGTTGGAGACGTATCACGCTTCCTGCATTTGGTTCTTCATAAGATCCATGTCCTTCTCGGACATCTCGATCTTGCGATTCATCTCTTCCAGCTCCTGGGAGATGGAAGTTGAAAGCGAAGCCGTTTCCTGTAATAGAACAAAAAAGCAGACATTAAGACTCTTCCGATGACATCGATCCCCTGATCGGATAATTTTATCCGATCAGATCCTCGGGGGCTACTGCTATTTGCTTCTTACTAATCTTTAAGACCCCCGAGTATGATCCTCGGATCTCACTCAGGGCTCGGGGGCTACTGTGGTTAGACACTTATGGTCCTCGGACCGGTTATTTTTTCTTCTGGTAATAATTCTTCATTATATCCTAGCTCCTAGCAATTCTATGCACTTGTTATATTAGCAAGGAAAAGCAGGATCTGGGTTTACCTAAAAGCTCTGATAGATGCCTCGAAAGACCTCCCTCATACCGGCCTCCGCGGACCGATAGCTTCGTAGCACCGCACCCATTATTGTGCGGTGCTCCGCTCTATGGAAGAGCCCTCCATGGATGCTTCCGCCTCCTCCGTCCACCCCTTAGATACCTGCCCTCTGGCGAGCAGGGGTGAATGAACCACTTCGGCCTCCTCCCATAGAGGAGAGGGTGCCACCGGGGTAGACGGCTGAGGCGTCTCGGTGTCTTCGGGCGCCGAAGATGCTGGCCTCCCCAGCTTCGTTCCTTATGTGGAAGAAGGAACCTTCACCGTCGGGTCCTCGGCAGCCGAAGACTCCACCCCAACCGTGGGCACGCGTGTGCTTTCCCCCGTGGTCGAAATGGGCGGAGCTGGCGAGGTCGCCTCCCCTGGCTCCTCACGTGCCGGAGGAGAACGGCGATGCCCATCGGACGAGCTGCTCGGAGGAAGCCCGCTTGATCACCCATCACAGGGGACCGACCCTTGGGTCCTGTAAAGGGCGAAGGGGTGAATTAGAAATAATATAGACAAAGGGAGGTGATGTGTACAACATAAGATAAAAAGCTAAGGACGTACCTCCTCGGCGGCATTTTGCTCCTGCCCGCCTCGGATTGCTCATTTTCCGAGGAGGAGAGGATGACCCTGGGCTTAGCCGAGGCCTTGCGGCCTGCGGCGTCGGAAGCCTTCATCAGGCGCTTTAGACCGCCACGGGTCTCCACCCCCACGACGTCCTCGGACGTCGCTTTCTTCCTGAGGGGAGGAGTTGTCCTCGCTCTCCTCCTCCTCCTCCTCCTCATCCTCCTCCTCCTCCTCCTCCCTGTATCCTCCTTCCGAGGAGATGGACCCGAGGTTCTCGGATTTGGAATCCGAGGGGCCCTTGATTTGAACACCTCCAGTCTTCTTCCTTTTCCTCCCCAACTCCCTTTTAGCCTTGGCTGGGCCCTTTGGGGCTGCCGCGGCTTAAGCACCTGAAGATCGGGGGAGATAACATCTTTGAGCAGAGGGGCAGGGCAGCTTATGTTTGCTGCCTGATCCATCCACTTATGCATATGAAGAAAGATATCTCATCTATAAAGAATAACTTTGGATCTAAAGGGCCAGCGGCAGGAAGAGTTACCTTTTTCGGAGCATGTACCTCCGACTAGCCGTTGTTGGGCCCATTCACGGGGAACTTGTTTGTCCTCGGCTTGAAGAGGGACGTCCACATGCCGTTCATGTCCCTGTGGAAGAAGTGGCGAATCGTTCGGGGGTGCTCGGGCTTGTACAGCCGCATCGGGCTGGCCCGAAGTTGGAGCGGCAGGATGCCGTGGTGCAACATCACGTCGATTACGTCCACCAGCTTGGCATTGCCCCCGAGGTTGTGGATCTTCGTCTAGAGGATGGAGACCTCCTCGGGGTTGCCCCACTCCAACCTCTTTGGCTGCCAGGAGTTTAGCTTCCTCGGAGGCAGCCTTATGAAGGGTGGGAGTGTGGCCAAGTTCTCGGCGCAAGGCTTGGTGATGTAGAACCAGTCCTGCTGCCTCATCTTTACTGTCTCCACATAGGTCCCCTCAAGCCACTCCGCTTTCTGGAGCTTGCTGATCATCACCCCGCCGGATTCGGCGAAGCCACCGCCTTCTTCGCGGCTGCCACCACTCTTCGTCTTGCAGCAGAATGTCTTCAACCATAGGCCGAAGTGTGATGGAATCCTCAAGAAGGCCTCACATACCATGATGAAGGCAGTGAGGTGAAGAATGGTAGGGCAAGATTATAAAAATCAAGCCCGTAAAAGAGGAGAACCCCCTGCACAAAGGGATGCAGGGGGAAGCCCGGACCTCTAACGAGGTGGGATACAAAGATAACTCGCTCCCCGTCTTGGGGAGTGGGCATGCGTTGGTTGGGCTCTGACACTCTGCAGGCCATGCCATCAGGGATGTAGCCCGCGGCTCGAAGCTCACTAATGGTGGCTTGGTCGACCCTTGAAGGGACCCACTGTCCCATCAGATCTGCCTCTGCCATGATGGTGGAAGGATTTGGAGCTTGACGAAAGGATTTGCGCGCGCCGGAGCAGAGAAGGTTTTTTGCTAAGGCGAGGAGAGAGAGTGTGGGGAAAAAATTAACCTACCCAGACCTTTATAGGTTGGTAAAAAGGTGAAGAGTCCCCCTTAACTACGCCGAGAAAATCGCCATTTTTCATTTGGATCAAACCGTTGTGGACGTGTGGGGTGAAGTAATCGATTGATGATATCCCCTAAAATGCAGGGCACGATCTCTGCTTTGATACGACAAGCCAAAGGCCGCCTCGAACTGCGGTTCGAGTAAGTTGTGACCGATATGCATGATGTCATTAATATGACGATTCAGAAAAAGTTGTCAGTATCTGGTTACTGGGCACACATATGTTTTAGAGCATCTCCAGCCGTTCACCCCCCCCCCAGGGGCCTGAAATAGCGCCACCTGGGGGCCAACCGGCGCTATAATCGGCCTGGGGGGCTCGGGTACCCAGCCGCCGCCCCACAGTCGCCCCCGAACCGGCGTTTTCGGCCCAGTATCGGCGATGATTAGGCCCAAATTCGGCGCTCTTTCGGCTTAAAATCAACAAATTCGGCACTCATTCGGCATAAATTCAACAATTTCGGCGCTCTTTCGGCATAAATTCAACAAAAACTAAATGTTCATACCAAAGTTCATCACAGAAATTAATACAAAATCAAATAGTTCAACGAAGCAAGCTCATAATTTCAAGATAAATTAAAACAAATCGAACTAGGTGTTGCCCTTGAGCCTCCATAGGTGCTCCACCAGATCGTCCTGCAGTTCTTGATGCACATGTGGGTCTCGGATCTCCTGGCGCATATTGAGGTAGGCAGCCCATGTTGCTGGTACCTGGTGATCAACGACTGCAAGAGGTCCCATCCTGTGATATGGTTCAGTGTCAAACACTGGCTCTTCCTGCTCGCTCTCAATGATCATGTTGTGCAAGCAGACACAGCAATTCATGATCTCCCACATCTGCGATTTCGACCAGGTCAGAGCGGGGTACCGGACAATAGCAAATCGAGATTGGAGCACACCAAATGCTCGCTCGATATCTTTCTTGCAAGCCTCCTGACACTTAGCAAAGTGTGCCTTCTTTGGCGCCACAGGTTTTGAGATAGTCTTCACAAATGTGGACCATCTCGGGTAGATACCATCTGCTAGATAGTATCCCTTGTTGTAGTGGCGCCCATTGACCTCAAAGTTCACCGGAGGAGCATGACCTTCAACAAGATTGGCGAATACATTTGAGCACCGCAATACATTGATGTCATTGTGAGTTCCTGGCATACCAAAGAAGGAGTGCCAAATCCATAGGTCATGTGTGGCTACTGCCTCAAGTACCACGCTGCAACCTCCTTTGGCGCCTTTGTACATCCCCTGCCAAGCAAATGGGCAGTTTTTCCATGACCAATGCATGCAGTCGATGCTTCCAAGCATCCCAGGAAATCCTCTTGCTGCATTCTGTGCTAGGATCCGAGCAGTGTCTTTGGCATTGGGTGATCGCAAATACCGTGGTCCAAACACTGCCACCACTGCCCTGCAGAACTTGTATAGACACTCAATGGTGGTGGACTCGGCCATTCGTCCATAGTCTTCTTGTATGTCAGCGGGAGCTCCGTATGCAAGCATCCTCATAGCTTGGGTGCATTTCTGGAGTGAGGAGAATCCAACTGTGCCGGTGCAATCCTTCTTGCAAATGAAATAGCTGTCGAACTCCCGGATGGCATTCACAATCCTGAGGAGAGCTTCCGGCCCATCCGATAACGGCGCCGAAATACTTTCTCACCGTGCAAAGGAGCGTCGGCGAAGTAATCGGCGTAAAGCATGCAATAGCCCTCCATCCGATGCCTCTGCTTGCTCTTGTGCCGGCCCGACGCCGAGCCACCTTGTCGGGGCTTGTCGTTGTTCACGAACAGGCCGGCCAGCGAGGCGAGTATTATGAGGTGTTCCTCGTCGGCGGTGTCGGCCTCGGCTTCTTCCTCCAACAGAGCCACGAACGCCTCCTCGTCCGAGTCCATGGCCGGCGTGATGGTGTCCAGGCAAAACGCCGAACACCTTGTGGGCGCGGCGGTCCTGCCGGCGTGATGCCGTGGGAGAACGGCGATGGGGCGGGGGGATGGGGAAGAGAAATCCGGCGGGGGGGAATGAAGCGGCGGTGAAAAAGGCCTTCTAGCGGCGGCGCAGCGGTCGTGAACAGGAGGCGAGAGGCGCCGGCGCCGGAATCGGCATGGTGGAGAGACGCGAGGGGGGCGGGTCGGGCGAGGAAAAAAGGCGAGATTCGCCTGACAGTGGTGTCCCACACGTTGTTTTGTTTCCGCCGGAGCCCCCCAAGTGCCCCCCAGTGCGCTGGGTTCGGCTTGGGTTCGCCGGCCCAAAAAAAGGGTCCAACCAGCGAAAAACGGGGTCCTGGGGCCGCGACTGGGGCGATTTTTCGGCGCCGGTGATAAAAACTCGCCCGGGGGGGCCTGTTGGGGGCGCGGCTGGAGATGCTCTTAGTCCTCGGGACTCAGTTATACACTTCGGGCAAGAAAGGGCGTTACACGGTTAATTACTTAAGGGTTGTTGAACTCGTCCGTCGAGCCGAAGATTCCGTTATCCGAAGTTATGCATTCGAAGAAGATTGTCCGATGAAGGTTGTCATACTCGGCGTCGAAGACTAGTTCGGGAGCAATTGTGGGAATCATGGACTAGAGCGCCCCAGCCGAGCTGGTCTAGTCCATTGGCCGGACTGGAGGCCCATCTTGGAGGAAGGACTTCGGAGGCCCTGTGTTGGAGCGTGAGCATATCGGATTCTACCAAAGACTTGGCGTGCACTCCAGAAAGAGGATGGTTCGTTCGGCATGTAATTCATAGATGGTAACCAACATATGTGTACTCCTAGATACCCTCGGTGCCTATATAAACTGTGGGGTTTAGCCCATAGGGGATACACATACACAACATCATAACCCCTAGGGTTTAGACCACAAACTTACGATCTCGAGGTAGATCAACTCTGTACTCGTTACATCATCAATATAACAAGAGCAGGACGTAGGGTTTTACCTCCATCAAGAGGGCTTGAACCTGGGTAAAAGCCTTGTGTTTCTTGTCTCCTGTTACCATCGATCCGATCACACAGCTCGGGACCCCCTACCCGAGGTCTGCTAGTTGTGACATCGACAACTGGATGACGGCAGAGCAATAATGGCGGCGAAACTCCGGTGGCGGTTGCACAGACAAGGGCGAACAAAGAAGAGGAGAGGTTGGTTGGGCAAGGAGGAGGGGGTACATATATGGGCGAATTAGCGCGGGCCCTATCAGTCAGTCCAACGTGGCATGCGTGTCCCCATATCCGCCCTAGATATGGGATGGGTACGGGGAGTGTCGGGCAGTCCAGTCGTCTGGTCCAGATATGGGACATCTGGTTCGGTGACGGTTTTACATCCGAACACTGACCGGGCAGCGCGCCCGGGCGTTTGGGACGGGTATAGGGAGTCCAGTTGTAGATGCTCTTATTCAACATGGCAATGGGTACCCGTAACCCGTGAACCCGGCGGGTAAAAACCCTATTAGGGTAAGGGTTTGGGAAAAATAAATACTTAGAAATGGGAAAAAGTTTGTACCCGTCGAGTAAACTGGGTATGGGTATGGGAAGGCAATACCCATACCCATATACCAATTATTTCTAACAGGTAGGTCCCATGTATCATTCACTAAAGGAAAAAAAAAGTCTAGCCGCTTTACGCTAGGCTAACGTTAGCCGCTAACCTCAGCCCAAAATCCCCTTCCCTTTACCCATGTGCATGATCTTGTTTAAATATGTTGATCTTATTTTGTGAACTCGTGATTTTTTCCTTGATTTTCTTGATCTTATTTATAATCTCCTTCATTTGATCCGTTCGAAGTAGGGGCTGAAGAAGTATCTTCAATAAAAGAAAAATAAAGAAAATCGTGTCCACTTGTTTGCCTTGTAATTGGAAAAAAGAAGAAAGAACATATGTGAATGTTTCTCTAAAAAATTCACTTACAAGCTACTCATCCATGAATGTAATTGGACATTGCTTAATACCATCTAATTCATGCTTATTCGTATCCACTTCTGAAAATTAATACCATTCTACTTATTACACCGCACAGCAAATTGTTACATATATGTGTTGAAATGCTAAAACGTGGTCTATATGTGCTGAAATGTTGAACTATACATGCTGAAATATTGTGTATATCTACGGAAATGCTGAAAGATACATGGTGAAGTGTGAATTGTGTAAGCTGATCGAAATGGCTATTTTTGCCCACGGTATTAGCCGCACCCGGCTGGGTACGCGTATGGGAACAATTTAAAATCCGAGGTGCGGGTATGGTATGAGTTTGGACGAAAAATATTGAGACATGTACGGGTTTGGGCGACCATTACCCGCGTCCGAACCCTGCGGGTGCCATGTTGAGCTGTTATGGGGTTTTCATACTCATAGTAGTGAGGATGTGGCCTTTTTTTTTCTTAATAGGAAGAGAGTTGTCTCTACGATTTTTTTTCTTTTCAAAAGCACTTTGTCTTTACAGTCTACTAGGACCAACTGCAAAATGAAAAGCAACACATGATGAGTGATCTACCCGAAACAACATGAGCTAAACTCATCTGCTCACGCAGAACACAAAGGTTATATCAGCCACAAACTTGATAATCCTGGGAGTCATGTGGCCTGTTTGTATTGATTTTCATCTAAATCATTAAGCGATTCTCTTCTTCTTATAACTAGCTAACGAGGCAAGCCTTTTGCCTTGGTTTCAAAAATAAAATCAGTTTAGAAACGCTGACATGTATCTATAGCTGTAGTGGCATCAAGCCGTTTTTTTTGACTAGTCCTGAAACTCCTTCCAAACACGTCGGCTGCAGATTTCAGCCATCCTATCGTCCGACAAGTCGGCCAGAAATCCAGTGTTGCCGCTGCGCTGGCCATTAATTCCCTTCCTTCCCTCGCGGAACTAACGGCATCTACAGCCGGACCCTCTATATGCTCCTCAAACGTCCGAAACGTCCTCCCGGTCACTGACCGGTCACAAAAATGCGATCCAACTGAACCCTTCATATCCGTCTCAAACGCCCGGACTGACCGCACCCCTCATATCCATCTCAAATATGGGGACGATATGAGGGCTCGCGGACGCGCCCGGACACGCCCGGTCAGTCCACCACGTAGGACGCGACCCCACTCCGGACCACCTTTTCTCTTTTCTTATTCATTATTTTCTTTCTCTCTCTTTTTCTCCACCAATCACGTGCAAGTGATCGGACATATGAGAAGAAAAATGAGAAGTGTGGCTACGCGGACCAAATTATAGGGACTCAAAACGGACACGCCCGGTCACTGACCGGGCACGTCCGCGGGCGTTTAAGGGGTCAGACTTGCTAAGTCCGGCTGTAGATGCTCTGATACAAACCGAAAGCGCCTCCAGTACAATCTCCAAAGGTTTTCCGGGAGGCCGTTGGAAGAGGTACGCAAGCCGGCAGCCAAAACGGAACGTGCCCATCAACGACGCCGTGGATCCAAAGCCACGCATTCATGCCGACGGAGACGCACGGCTGCCCGCTAGCTAGCTGGTTTGCCGGAGGCCTTTGTCACGGGCAAGGGTGGTGCCTACGCGCTGCCGGACAGCTCACGGATATATGTGGCCATCTCAGGCCCGGCCCGGCCGGCCCTCCCAGGCCCGGCCCAAAAATCCAGGGCCTAGGCCCGACGGGCTTGCCCGTGGGCCGGGCTTGGGCCTGAGTTTTGAGCCCACCAGCAGGGCCAGGCCGGGCTTGGGCTTGGCTAATTGGAAATTTAAGGAAGAGGCCCGGCCCATGGCCCTAGGCCCGACGGGCTTTTCAGGGCTTGGGCCGGGCTTGGGCTTCGAAGTAGGCTTTATGGCAGGGCCTGGGCCGGGCCTGGGCCTCAGTTTTCTGCCGTGGGCTTTTTAGGGCCAGGCCCAAGCCCGGCCCGGCCCGGCCCATGGCCAGGTATTGAGTAGGTCGTACTACTAAACCTGCACCCGGGAGGTACAGTATGAATGAGGACCAGCCCATCGCACTAGCCGTATACGGACTTGAGAGGTGTGGGTGTGGCTGTCCGTCCGTTGTCTGGTACCTCCAGCATCGTGAGTCCGTGACTCACGGACTCACGATGCTGGAGGTACCCGACAACGGACGGACAGGTTTAGTAGTACGACCTACTCACTGACTCCATTACTGTGGTTGGATGAGCTTGGGACGGGTGAGAATGCGAGATCCTGAACTGGCATTGGTGCCATGAAGAGCATGCATGTTCCAAACAGGGCCTACTCCATGAGGTGCCCGTACTTGGGACTATGTATGCGAGTGTAATAATCAGTGAAGCAGCGCTGCCTGGCACCATTATTTTTATATAGGAGGGAAACAAGGAGGGGCTGCTGACCGCAATTGCTTATTGCCATGGCTAGCACTCCCTCCGTTTTTATTTACTCCGCATGTTAGTTTTGTATAAAATCAAACCTTATATATATTTGACAAGTTTGTAGAAAATATATTAACGTATACACCACCAAATAAATATCATTGAATTTATCATTGCATATATTTTCACATCACATACATTTGTTACTGTAAATATCCATTTTGTTTTTTACAAACTTGGTCAGTCAAAGCTAATATGTGAAGTAAATTAAAAAAAAAGGAAATACTACAGTGGCAATAGTTCCCGGCATGGCCATTACAGTAGTTTGACTAGATTGAGATGTCGGATCTTCCTCCCAGATAAAACAAGGTGCAGATACTACTACTGAATATTGGTTATCTCTCTTTCATCTCAAGAACCATGGCAATTGCCATGATTGTTTTTTTTTTTTGAAACGGAGGCAAAAGCTTTGCCTCATCCATTAATTAAGAAGAAGAGAGTTGCCCAGTTAATTGCGAAAAACCGGGCGAAAACCGTTACAACTTGATGACGGAAGGCAATCAAGCCACAACCCCATGATGCAAGCAGACTACTCCCAAATCATGAGGCCACAAAACCACATGAGCAAACATGAAAACGCCCCCATCACGCTAACCCTACCAACTGCCGGCATATGAGACACAACCTCATAGAATTGCCCCCATAAAATAACCATCATCATCATCAAGCAACCACGGACGCCTTTCTTATAGCGTCACTCTTCTTGCTTCTGCATTTATCTGATTTCTCCTTCAAGATGCTGGGTCGTGGGCTAGCACCACCTCGCTTCTTATCCCTGATGGCCTTCTCCTTTAGGAGACAACCAATCGTCTTCCCGGATCCAGGGTCAGCAGCCTCCAAAGCTGCTAGGAAATCACAAATCTCTTTGGCGAGGAGAGCCCCGGGCACAACTGTCGACGCTTTAGGCACAACAACCACATCATTTGTAGGAACAACAACATCTGAAACTGCACACTCCATGATGCCGAGAGAGGGGCTGGCTGACGCCCGACAAGGCTCCACGGGGGGTGGTAAGGGCACCAGGGACACCTCCGAAGCCAGGATAGAGCCCAACTTTAACTGCTCCATCGACTGAGGCGAAACAGGTTCCCCACACAACACCTGCAGCTCGGGCATGATCTTCAGCACTGGAGACACGACCTCAACGGAGGCCTCACCCACAAAGTCCGGCAACACAGGGGGCGTCGAACTGGATCCAACACGAGGCGAGAAGCTACCAAAAAGCTCCACATCCGCCTCATCCATGAAGCCAGCAGCAGGCACAACCATAGGAGCCGACGCAAGAGGGAGCTCTGACAAATGGCCCAGTCGGCCAGCAACAACCTCCATCCGCTCCAAGAATCCCCCGAGCCGAGTCGTCCACCCTTGCAAAGCAGCCACCATGTCGCGAAGGGGCTGGACCACCTCCTCCAAACGTGACACGGTCAAGGCCTGCATCTCAGAGCGCAACACTTCCATATGAGAAGGAAGGAGAGGCTCAGGCAATTCCAAATCAGCAACAACACTCTTGCTGGGATCCGCTGCAACCGGAGGGGCAACAACCGAGGCCCAAGAACGTCGTTGCGGATGCGGAGATCTAGGAGTTGAACGGCTGCAGTGACGAGGAGCTTGGCAGGCCGGCAGGTCCGTGGGGCGACGCGGGGAAGCCGGAGGCGAGCAGGGACGGAGGTGAGGGCCATCCCCCAAAGGCTGGAGCGAGGGACAACCACGCTCACGATGGCCCGGGAGGCCACATGCCAGGCATCTGACAGGACCGTGGCAACCAGCGACGAAATGCTCCGGCGCCAAGCAGCGGTAACAGAGGCCAAAGGCTCTCCGCTTGAAGGCGAGGGAGCTGGCAGTCTCCATCCTGCGCGGCGGCGCGGGTGCCAACCCTTGCTGCGGACGACGCCGCCCCCTGCCTTCTCCCATCCCTGCTCTGAAGCCGCCTCAGGAGCAGCAGAGACCACAGCAGCAGCAGCCTGACCGTGCACCACGCCGGAACTGACAGTCAACGGCGTCAATGGGGCGAGTTCGACGTCATCGTCGCTGCCGCCGTCGTTGTCGGCGAGGGCGGCCCATGACACAGCCAGCGGCGGCTGAGGAGGGCACACAACAACGTCGGGGACGAGGCCTGCCGTGGCCGGCGGAGGTGGCGGCGAGACAGGACCCGAACCGTCGCTGCTGCTCGAGAGGCGCGCATCACCTGTTAGTCAGCAATTGTTCTACACATGCAGTGCTTGCAAGCTGCAGATAGTTTATTGGCACCTGTGTGAAAACTGAAAATCTACTGCCAGCAAGTTCAACTGGTACTACTAGAAATGAAAACACGAGGAAATGACTGACTGCTAAGTTCCACTGCACGTATTCACACCGAGCACACGCGGACAAGAAGTGCTTGGATTTCTAGTGCCTACGCTAGTGCTGCCAAGTGCCAAAGATTGGCTGATTCAGCATCACGGGCGAAGCAGCAGGTGAATCGCCCAAGACGCGACGTGCTGCATAAACTCTGAACCTGATCGCACTGGGAGTTGAGACGAGATACCCTATCCGTGTGTACGCTACTGCATCTGCTGTGTGTATGCACTGAAGGCCTACCAGTTGGCGTCCGGAACTCTGCATAGCCCTTGCAATCATGCCCACAATTTTCATTTCATTTTGTTGGATACAAGAATCGTGCCTAGGTTGTGTTCGAATCTACGTTAACATCTTAGCAAGAAGTCACGAGATTTGATGATGAATCTAAAGGACACGGCCCCACAAACTTATGTCTTCTTGTTTACATTGTCATTTGCGGCTTCGCGCATGTGCCTCTTGTTGGACATCAGCGTTGAACACCCCATGTTTTTGTTCCCGTCGAGTGCCATCGGCGTTCCACCGCTGTGACCTGACGCTGCTCCATCCTTGGGAGTGAGGACCGCGCGCGTGCGTACCGAACTTGGATTCGGCCCCCTCTTTTGCTGTCGATCTAGTGACAACTTAGGATGACCATGTTGCCAAGCGCAAGCCACTGGACAGGCACGTGCTTAGGGTGGGCAGGCCGACCGGTCGCTCATGCCCATGCCGCAATGCTCGATATCCCGGCCGTGCTTAGGGTAGGCAGGCCGGTCGCTGCAACCTTCACTCATGGTCCTAACTCTGCAGTCAGTGAACTCTGCGCGACTTCCGATCGACGAAAACTTCGTCGTGCGAAATGATGGGATTGTGGCGGCTATCGCCTCCGGTACAATGCTAATAATGTGACAAATATTACCCTCTCTTATACAGTATATTTTAACGTATGATTAGCATCATCGTCGTATCTTGGACCGGTAATATATCATGGATAAAGACGTGAATTGTAGTTTGCACACGACTAGTGAGACAATCATTCACCAACAAGGTAGACGATCAGTGTACGTACGACGAATGCACTATAATTAAGTATGGCCATCATGGGAGGTGCTTCCCCGTCCCCCGGGATAGACGTCCAAATTACCGATCAAAGGCAGTAGCCGGTAGTGCGGATCACAGCAGGCTCGACGGCGACCGCGGCGAGCTAAGGTTTGGCTGGCGCGCTGGTCCAAACGCTGCCTCCTGTCATCTCGATCTGCTGGTCCCATTCGCGAGCTCTCGATGATTCGATGATTGGGGCACAGAACTCGCTTTACAAGTGTTCAGCGCGGCGCCGTGCGGGGCGGCGGTAGCGGCCGACCGGTCTACGTCCGGCGGTCTGCCGTCCCGTCCCTGTATCCGGGCCTTCCCCTTGTTGGGCTCCGGCGCGCGGGGACGTGGCGGATTCGCCGCCCGGGCGGCGGGCTCGCTCCGGTGGCGTTTTCCGTCCCCCGGGATGTACGTAAAGGATAGGATGGATAGCAGTGGTGCGCTGGTGCGTGGCGAGCGGCGCGGGGACTGGGCGGTGCACGCCGAGTCGAGGCACCGGCGCCGGACGAGCGCCCGGGTGGACGTCGCTGTACTTTGCGGCTGGGCTCGCGGCGCCGGCGGGACAAGATTGGTGGCGTCGGGCGTGACCTCACGAGTCCGCGTGGGGCATGCGACCGGCAATCCCGTACGTGTTGACACATGCGTACGTGGTTGGGGTCGGGATGGCCCAGACGCCTTTTGGAATGGGTTTGGGTTTGGAGAATGAGGACAAACGTAGTCGACTTGGGTAGACGCCTGGCACGATCCTGGTCACAGCCTCACAGGTATACGCGGTGGAGTCGCTGTGCGAGTACTGTACCGATTTCGGCGTGTGGTTGATCTAGTGTGTGTTTTCATTCTACTGTTGTGTTTTCATCCTTGCACTTTGAGAAGCCCAGATTCTGCGACGACACCTGTAATTTGCCCACAACATTCTGCCAGGGGAAATTTGGTTAACCCAGTAGTCAAATGGAATTCTGGCTTTGACACCGGTGCACAGATGGGTTTTTTTTTTTAAGAAAATGGTAGAAGAAGCGCCCGGTTTTATAAATTAATAAAGCCAACAACAGCCAACGAAACCAAGATTATTACAACCAAATTGCCACTACTTGGGCAAAAGGAATGAAAGAGGGGTGGGGGAGGGGGAATCCTACGGACGGATCTCGAAGAAGAGCGCCGCCGCCGGAGATCGGAGTGGGAAGCCGGAAACCCTAGATTGAGGAAGTGGCTCCCTTGAGCAGCCAGAGCCGGCAACCTGGTTCGACCATGGCCCCCTTGTTCGCACTCGCACCCCCCTCAGTTGCACTTGCATCCAACGAGAGTGACAGAGCCGAGCCCACAAATGCAGGCGCACCCGACACGACACTAGCCACTGTCGGAAACATGAGTCGAAGTGCCAATCACCTGGTTCGACCCTGACCTGGCGCACCCAACCGCTTGGTTCGACCCCGACCTGGCGCACCCAACCGCTTGGTTCGACTGAAAGTGCAACTAATCCCTGGGTGGTCTTGGTAATTCATAACAACATACTCCCTCCATTCCTTTATATAAGGTGTTTTTTTTTAAGTCAAACGAGCGCTAGTTTGACCAAGTTTTTAGAAAAATATATCAACATCCACAATACAAAATTTATATCATTTGATACATCATGAAAAGTAGTTTCATATTTTATCTATTAGGTATTGCAGATGTTATTATTTTATTCTATAATCTTGGTCAAACATTTAAATGGTTGACTTGCATGGGAATCAATACACCTTATATTCTGGAATGGAGGGAGTATATATCATTGCACTAATGCCTACTCAAAAAATATTTCAGGTAAAGTTCCATGTAGGTATGGCTATAGGATGGAGATGTAGACCCCTCACAATGCAAAGGACAATCATTGGTAACGCTTCAAGACTCTACATTTTTTTAAGTGATCTAAGATCACATTGAGTTCATAAGAAAGCCAAAACTATAAAAAGGGAATGAGTGGTTGAGTGTTAAGAAGACTATCTTTTGAAGCACAAGAGTAGTTCATTGATGGGGTCCTGTACCCGGAGTGACGAGGCGAATCCGACCTTCGTGGTCCCCAAGACTAGAGGGTGGTGGCGCCCGAGATCGCATCTACCATGTAAAAACCTAGACCTCTCCTACCTATATAAAGGGAGATCTAGGGTTCTCACTGATCACCTATCTCCGGATTGGAAAACTCTTGGTAGCAATCTCATACATCATTGTAACCCTTGCATAAAGTATCCCTCCATTATGAATCATCAAAACCAGCAGGACGTAGGGTACTCTTCGGAGGCCCAAATCTGGATAAACCCCTCGTTTGACCTTTGATCCATGACTTCCAGCTGCGCTTGGACCCCTACCGAGGGATCTGACGATATTTTGCACCGTTAGTTGGCGCGCCAGGCACAGACGGCGCCGACTAGAGATCAATCTGGGATCGGATCTTTTTTTTGCTTTCGGCGGCCTACTGCCAAGAGAGAGCCTAATCTCTGGCTCCTTGATGTTCCTCGCCGATGGGGCAGGCCGGGTCGACATCAACCTGCCAGCTCGCTCCATACGTACCATCCACATCGGCAACATCGCTTTCGTCCCCGACGCCCGCGACAAACACCGATTGTGCTTACCACCCATCCGACACGGGGCACGAGACGAGGTCTCAATCCCAACGGCCTCTACATCCGGCCTCATCAGCCCCTTCCCATTCGGACTAAGGAACACTGGGGTTGCATATCAGCGTGGACTTCATGAACAATCCTAGAAGAACATACAATTCGTCGTCATGGTCTGCGACAACTGCCATGTTGACCACACACCAGAGGATTGTTTCCTCGACGAAATGATCTCCGACTGCGGCGTCAACACGACAGGCCTGCTATCACTGTCCGATCACAAGGACGCTAATAGCGAACCGACCTCTCCAAAGGAGGACGAGGCCAACGACGGCACGGCCTCACAAACCAAGGGCGGATCCCCAGTACACGGGAACCACGACGAACAACAGAAGGACATCTTAGAGTCCTACGCCCAGCAAGGAACACGGGGACGAGGTCGAGGAATACATTTCACAGATCTCGTTACACAAAGTAAAGTTCGCGGAAGTGGATTCATGGCAACATCTTCTATTCAGAATGGATTCGGTTAACCTGACACAAGCACGGGATATCTTTTGCTGCAATCTAACCACATTTGGATCATTCACGGTTGACTTTATTTATCGTGCGCTTTTGCACTCACAAATTCCAGTGGATAATAACATGCAAATTTGGAAGACAAAAATTCCACTAAAAGTGAAAAAATTCATGTAGTATCTTCAGCAAGGTATTGTAGTCACCGAAGACAACCTCGCTCGTCAAGTAAGAAGTGTAATTTTGTACTCACGAAGAAAAATCAAATATCTCTTCTTTCAGTGCAAGCTTGCGCATTCTATATGTTCAGTCATCAAAATTGCATCATGTTTATATCCACCCATAAGTATTGCCAACATCCGTGGTCACTAGTTGGATGAAATTCCAAATAGATTTAGAACGCTAATAAGAGTGAGAGCGTATGGCTTATTATGGTCACTTTGGCTATGTAGAAATGGTTATGTTTTCAATAGCAAAAACTTTACTCACTTGCCGGTTATTTTCACTCTATTCACTGGCTTTGTATGTGGTCTATGTTGCATCATATGGAGTACCTGCCGCTGTTCAAGGTGGTATACATGCGGTTGGAGCGGGTGACCAGAGAGGTTTTTACCCAACATGGATGACAAATAATTTTCAGATCGGTTCACCGCCTACTGCGACTTTGCATAGGCATAATGTTGGTCTTCTATGGCTTTACTGATGCCGTTGTGTCATTTTTAATTTTTTAGTCAAACTGATAAAATGTGGTTGTGTGCATCTTAGCTATATAGAGACCGGTATTGCTCAGATGTTTTGTATACGCTTGATGCTATCGCGTCGTGATTCTTGCACTTGTTTGATACTGAAAATTCCTAAAATTCACATGTAAACTGTGTATGCTATGAATATGTGTTGTAGAAATACTTCATAATAATGTCATATTTTCTTTTGTTGGATTACGCGTTGGACCTTACATGTTTACATATTTCCTTCCTGTTCATCTTCATTGTCCGATTTCTTCATTCTAGAGCTGGACGAACTCTTCTTCCTTCTGTCCCTGTGCTCTTTCGATGTTATCTGATCTTAGCTTTTCTCTGGAAAGGAAAGTACACAAGAATAAAGTAAGATAAAAGAAAGTAAAGGAAATGATGAAAACAACAATAGGGCTAATACGTTATCTGGGAACCAGGACGTCTGTATAATTCTAGGTTCAAATAACTGATCAATCTCATATGTTTTTATAAGTGGGCGGAGCCAAATACAAATTCATGCATATGAGGTAGTGCACATAACTTACCACCTCATATGTTTGTAAAAGAATATTCGTGTGATTAAAAAGAAATATTAATAACATTAAAAATGTACATGATATTTTTTTTAAATGTTTACGCAATATAAAAAAATGATCGTGTAATTCAAAAAAAACTGTAATATTAAAATAATTACGTGACATTTAGAAAAAACGTTCATGCATTTCATAGAAATGTTCATATAATTCAAAAAATTTGTTTCTCACAATCGAAAAAATATACGTGACATTTAGGAAAAAAATGTCCACACCTTTTAACAAAATGTCCGTAACATTTTTCAAACATGTTAATGTAATGTAAAAAAATGTAGGTGACATTTGAAGAAAATGCTCACTTGTTTCAAAAGTATGTTAGTGACTAAAACTGTTTATTTCATGTAAAACAATAGTACCATTAAAAAATTACTTGTGTATTTTACTGTTTTTAACATGTATTCAAATATATGTTAAAAACATGCATTTAGAAATGTCCAAACTGTATCAAAAAAATGTTACACGTGAGATGTCTTGAAAAGAAGAAAACAATAGTAGAAAAAGAAACCAGTGAAAACAAAAGAAGAAAGTAAACCGATGTAAAAATCCAAAGAAAACAAGAAACGAAAAAAACCAATAAAACCGTCTTAATAAACAAATAAAACAGAAAAAATGCAAGGATAAAAGATAGTAAACGCTGACACAGGGACATGCAAAAACTCCACGGAAACTTGTATTGCAGGACCATCTCGCCATACGCGAGAAATAGCTTCCGCGTCTTACATTCGCACCCAACAAACAAAAGTTGTTCCGGCTTACATACTCACAAACTTCTTTTTTACTCACTCACACGCTCAGAGTACAACTCCATTTTATTTTATTTTTGCGGGTAAGAGTACAACTCCATTTTCTCCCAGAGAGTTCTACTTTTACTTTAGACTAGTTGATTGCCCGTGCGTTGCCACAGATTAATGATGAGATACACATGGTGAACATACATGTAGAACACAATGCCAATACAGTCTCTCACTATGTCCCAAACCCTTGCATGTTTTTTTTTTTGAATTTTTTGGTCCCCCAAAACAACCTGCCCCTTGCTTCCACATCCCTCTCCAACCACTGTCATATCTACCTTCAACTATGTTGATGTTGCCTCCTTGTTGTGGTTCCCAATCATGCTACCTCCAGTTATGTGTTTGCATTCTTCAACTATTGAGGTGGTTCCCATCATCCAATTCGGCTCCAAAAAGCACATGCCCCCGCAGACCAAAAATGTTTTTTTTTCTAGTTAAAAATCTGAAAGAAAAAACATAGTTGTGCTCATGGTCACATCCAGCTGTTTATGAGTAAAGCGTAAGCATTTTGACGTGTGCAAAAAGAAAAACAAGTCCAACACCTAATGTATTACACTTATTTTATTTTTTCACTAATGAAACACTGCTGACCCGTTTCACATGAAAATTGTCAAGCATCCTTGTTAAACTAATACGAACATCTAAAAAACGGGTATTTTTAATTGACTGTTTATTTGGAAGTTTATGCTCCCCAAAGCCAAAACGGCCCTCTCGTGTGTGAGCTAGAACCTTAATGGGATTTATGCTGGATATTCAACATCATAGTGAAAATTAGTTTTTTTTTGTGCCACTCTTGTCAACCTCTCTTGTCGACGTTGCCTCTGCCCCATCCAGGATTGAGTCATGTTCTCTCGCCTTTTTCCATCTCCTTGCGGTAGTTGTCTGTGCACATCCTTTTGTCGGCTTGATGTGTAACCTTTATCAAATCACATTCTTATCTCCTTGTGGCAATGGTTTCCAAGAGAGTACGTTCCCATATCACATATGTGAAAGATATATTTACAAGCGAGTAGATGTACCAAATAAGAAAACTATTTTGTTGATTCTCATCCGTGAACTCACAAAATCAACTCCGCCGAGATAGCTAATGGATTCCAACAGTATATAGAAAAACGGGGTTGCCAAATCTCAAACAACTGAGACTAAACAAGTCTTAGTTGATGCTATATTCGTAAGATCTTACATGGAGATCCGTGGTTCTCTTTCTTCTTGTTTATATGCTCTACGCGTGGTTAAGTCTCTAAGATCTAGCCACACCCATAGAAAAAAGGAACTGTTTGCATAGCAAATTTCCATTCAAAATATTGAGAAATGATAAAATAGAATTAACGGGAAGGGGGCGGGACACAAAAATTACTCCAATAAAGAAGCTACTTTTACAAAAGTAGTCAACCAACTATTGCCTCATTGTGTAACTCATTGTGCCACACACTCTTCACTGATTGGTCTCCTGTGTAGTACCTTTTGGGATTTTTTGTTCCGTTCTTCTCGAAGCGCTGTCAACATGATTCCTTTGAGATAATATTACTCAAACATGTAGGGGTAGTCTGATATATAGAGCCAAAATCACATGATTTAATTTGGGTGATCAGGCATGCATAATCAAGTGCACAATCCTGAAACTAAAATCAATTTTCGCCTACAAGAGTAAGCAACTCACTTCTATGACACACCAACAATAAACCAACACTGCATTTTGTGGTTTATCACTGGTCTGTGGCGACAGCCCAAAGTTATCATAGAATCATGCTCTAACTACCATCATGCTGGTATGAACAGTCTAGAACATGTACATGGACTTGTAATGAGGATGCAAAAAGGAGTAAAATCAGTCTTTGTACCTCAAGGTATCTATATACATCTAATTAGAATTCATATTTATTTTTTTGCGAGCGAATTCATATATCCTCTAAGTGTGTAAAACTGAACCAACATGCCATCGGTACACTACACTGAGAGGTGGGTTATGTAGAAGTATTGACACCCTGGAAATGAACATCCATGGTTAATGTATTTGGAGGAGAGAGGGGCAAAATTAACTGATATCACATGACCATGATAAGCACCCAACAAAGTTTACAGTTGACAAATCACTAAACTAAAAGGAAAATATAATATGGCCTACCACATCTTCGGCTGATCATATCACTCACGGAATCATGGTGCAACCGGAAGGTATGACACGCACTAGTAAATTTGATCCAGCAAAGTGCACTACCAATACTATTGTTGTTGGAAATATGCCCTAGAGGCAATAATAAAGTAATTATTATTATATTTCCTTGTTCATGATAATTATTTATTATCCATGCTATAATTGTATTGATTGGAAACACAAATACATGTGTGGATACATAGACAACACTGTGTCCCTAGTATGCCTCTAGTAGACTAGCTCGTTGATCAAAGATGGTCAAGGTTTCCTGGCCATAGACATGAGATGTCATTTGATAACGGGATCACCTCATTAGGAGAATGATGTGATGGACAAGACCCAAACTATGAACGTAGCATATGATCGTATCAGTTTATTGCTATAGTTTTCTGCATGTCAAGTATCTGTTCCTATGACCATGAGATCATGCAACTCACTCACACCGGAGGAATACCTTGTGTGTATCAAACGTCGCAACGTAACTGGGTGACTATAAAGATGCTCTACAGGTATCTCCGAGGGTGTCTGTTGAGCTGGCACCTGGCATGGATCGAGACTGGGATTTGTTACTCCGTGTGACGGAGAGGTATCTCAGGGCCCACTCGGTAATACAACATCACAATAAGCCTTGCAAGCAAAGTGACTAAACAGTTAGCCACAGGATCTTGTATTACGGAATGAGTAAAGAGACTTGCCGGTAACGAGATTGAACTAGGTATAGAGATACCGACGATTGAATCTCGGGCAAGTAACATATCGAAGAACAAAGGGAACAGCATACGGGATTAACTGAATCCTTGACATAGAGGTTCAACCGATAAAGATCTTCGTAGAATATGTAGGAACCAATATGGGCATCCAGGTCCCGCTATTGGTTATTGACCGTAGAGGTGTCTCGGTCATGTCTACATAGTTTTCGAACCCGCAGGGTCTGCACACTTAACGTTCGGTGACGTTTCGGTAGTATTGAGATATATGTGTTGGTGACCGAAGGTTGTTCGGAGTCCCGGATGAGATCCCGGACGTCATGAGGAGCTCCAGAATGGTCCGGAGGTAAAGATTTATATATAGGAAGTTGGTATTAGACTTCCGGAAAAGTTTCGGAATTTACCGGGGTTACCGGAAGGGTTCCGGGGGTCCACCGGGTGGGCCCACCCACCCCAAAGGGCCCCATGGGCTGTGGGAGGAGGCAGACCAGCCCCTGGTGGGCTGGCCGACCCCCCCCCCCCCCACACCAAGGCCCATGCGGCTGGGGTGTGGGAAAAAGGAAACCCCAAAGTGGGGGAAGGAAAATCCAAGTAGGAAAGGAATCCTACTTGGAGTAGGATTGGAGGGAGGCTTGGCCTCCACCTCCTGTTCGGCCGACCCCTAGGGGAAACCCTAGGGCGGCTCTCTTCCCCCCTCCCTCCTATATATACTAGAGGATAGAGCCCCCCCAAAACACACGGCCACGTGCTAGTTTTCTATTCTCTAGTTCCTCCACCAAATAGATTCCGGTAGTGCTTAGGCGAAGCCCTACCGGGATAACTCCACAACCACCACCACCACGCCGTCGTGCTGCTGGAGATCTCATCTACCTCTCTGTCCCCTCTTGCTGGATCAAGAAGGCAGAGATCGTCATCGAGCTGTACGTGTGCTGAACGCGGAGGTGCCGTCCGTTCGGCGCTAGATCGGGACGGATCGTGATTGGATCGCGGGACGGCTTGCGATTTGGATCGCGAAGACGTTCGACTACATCAACCGTGTTTCTTAATGCTTCCCGCTTAGCGATCTACATGGGTACGTAGATCCACTCTCCCTCTCGTAGATGCTCATCACCATGGATAGATCTTGCGTGTGCGTAGGAAAAAATTTGTTTCCCATGCAACGTTCTCCAACAGTGGCATCATGAGCTAGGTCTATGCGTAGATGACATCACGAGTAGAACACAAAGGAGTTTGTGGGCGTTGATATTCAGATTGCTTCCCTCCTTAGGATTTTCTTGATTCAGCGGTATTGTGGGATGAAGCGGCTCGGACCAACCTTACTCGTCCACGTACGAGAGATCGGTTCCATCGACTGACATGTAACTTTGTTGCATAAGATGGCTAGCGGGTGTCTGTCTCTCCCACTTTAGTTGAATCGGATTCGACAGAGGCGGTCCTTGTAGAAGGCGAAATAGCAACTTGTATATCACCATTGTGGTTTTGCGTAGGTAAGAATCGTTCTTGCTAGATACCCATAGCAGCCACGTAAAACATGCAACAACAAATTAGAGGACGTCTAACTTGTTTTTGCAGGGTATGATGTGATATGATATGGCCAGAAACATGATGAGATATATGTGATGTATGAGATGATCATGTTTTGTATAGATTATCACGACTTGCATGTCGTTGAGTACGGCAACCGGCAGGAGCCATAGGGTTGTCTTTAATTTATTTTCGCCGTTTTGCTTTACTTTATCGCTATGAGTTAGCAATAGTTGTAGAAGCAATAGTTGGCGCGACAACCTCATGGCGACACGTTGATGGAGAACAAGATGATGGAGATCATGGTGTCATGCCGGTGACGATGGAGATCATGCCGGTGCTTTGGAGATGGAGATCAAAAGCACAAGATCATGGCCATATCATGTCACTTATGATTTGCATGTGATGTTAATCCTTTTATGCATCTTATTATGCCTAGGACGACGGTAGCATTATAAGGTGATCCCTCACTAAAATTTCAAGATAAAATTGTGTTCTCCCCGAGTGTGCACCGTTGCGAAAGTTCGTCGTTTCGAGACACCACGTGATGATCGGGTGTGATAGACTCTACGTTCACATACAACGGGTGCAAGCCAGTGTTGCACATGCGGAACACTCGTGTTAAACTTGACGAGCCTAGCATGTACAGACATGGCCTCGGAACACAAGAGACCGAAAGGTCGAACATGAGTCATATAGTAGATATGATCAACATGGAGATGTTCACCATTGAAACCACCTCATCTCACATGATGATCGGACTTGGGTTGGTGAATTTGGATCATGTGACACTCGAATGACCTGAGGGATGTCAATTTGAGTGGGAGTTTTTTAAGTAACATGATTAACTAAACTCATTATCTTGAACAATAGTCTAAGTTGTCTTTGCAAAATTTATGTTGTAGATCAATGGCTCGCGCAGTAGCACCCCTGAATTTCAATGCGTTCCTAGAGAAAGCTAAGTGGAAAGATGATGGAAGTAACTTTGTAGACTGGGCCCGTAATCTGAGGATTATCCTCACGGCTTCCCAAAAGGCTTATGTCCTTGATGCACCGCTTGGTGAACCACCCGCTCCAGTAGAGGCTGCAGACGTTGCGAACGCCTGGCAAGCACGTTCTGATGATTACTCAATAGTTCAATGTGCAATGTTGTATGGCTTAGAACCGGGACTTCAAAGACGTTTTGAACGTCATGGAGCATATGAGATGTTCCAGGAGTTGAAGTTTATCTTTGAGAAGAATGCCCGGATCGAGAGGTATGAGACCTCCGATAAGTTCTATGCTTGCAAGATGTAGGAGAACGGGTCTGTCAGTGAACATGTACTCAGAATGTCTGGGTATTCCAACCGTCTAGCGGAGTTGGGAATTGTTCTCCCGCCAGAGGCGATCACTGCCACCTAGCTACAAAAGCTTCATGTTGAACTATAACATGCAAGGGATGAATAAGTCAGTCGCCGAGTTGTTTGCGATGTTGAAAGTCGCTGAGTCTGAGATTCAGAAGGAGCATCAAGTGTTGATGGTCAATAAAACCACTAGTTTCAAGAAGAACGGCAAGGGCAAGAAGGGTAACTCCAAGAAGAGTGGCAAAGCAGTTGTCCCTCCCGTGAAGAAACCCAAGGTTGGACCCAAGCTAGAAATTGAGTGCTTTCATTGCAAGGGAACTGGTCACTGGAAGCGGAACTGCCCCAAGTATCTGGCCGACAAGAAGGCGGCCAACACCAAACAAGGTATATATGATATACATGTTATTGATGTGTACCTTACCAACTCTCGTTGTAGTGCCTGGGTATTTGATACCGGTTCGGTTGCTCACATTTGCAACTCAAAGCAGGAACTACAGAATAGACGGAGGCTTGCAAAGGACGAAGTGACGATGCGCGTGGGAAATGGTTCCAAGGTTGATGTGATCGCCGTCGGCACGCTCACTCTTCGATTACCATCGGGATTAGTGATGAACCTGGATAATTGTTATTTAGTGCCTGCGTTAAGCATGAACATTATATCTGGATCTTGTTTATTGCGAGACGGTTACTCATTTAAATCAGAGAATAATGGTTGTTCTATTTATATGAGTAATATCTTTTATGGTCATGCACCCATTGTGAGGGGTTTATTCTTATTGAATCTCGATAGTGATGATACACATGTTCATAACATTGATGCCAAAAGATGTAAAGTTGATAATGATAGCACCACTTTCTTGTGGCACTGCCGCTTAGGTCATATTGGTGTAAAACGCATGAAGAAGCTCCATGCTGATGGACTTTTGGAGTCACTTGATTTTGAATCACTTGACACATGTGAACCATGCCTCATGGGCAAGATGACTAAGACCCCGTTCTCTGGAACAATGGAACGGGCAAGTGACTTGTTGGAAATCATACATACTGATGTGGGCGGTCCGATGAGCATTGAGGCGCGCGGTGGATATCGTTATTTTCTCACCTTCACCGATGACTTAAGTAGATATGGGTATATTTACTTAATGAAACATAAGTCTGAAATGTTTGAAAAGTTCAAGCAATTTCAGAGTGAAGTTGAGAATCATCGTAACATGAAAAGATTAAATTCCTGCGATCTGATCGAGGAGGAGAATATCTGAGTTATGAGTTTGGCAATCACTTAAGACAATGTGGAATTGTTTCACAATTGACACCGCCTAGAACACCACAGCGTAATGGTGTGTCCGAACGTCGTAATCGAACCTTATTGGATATGGTGCGGTCTATGATGTCTCTTGCCGATTTGCCACTATCGTTTTGGGTTTATGAAGTAGAGACATCTGCATTCACTTTAAATAGGGCACCATCAAAATCCGTTGAGACGATGCCATATGAACTGTGGTTTGGTAAGAAACCAAAGTTGTCGTTTCTTAAAGTTTGGCGATGTGATGCTTATGTCAAAAAGCTTCAGCCTGAAAAGCTGGAACCCAAAGCGGAGAAATGCGTCTTCATAGGATACCCAAAAGAGACGGTTGGGTATACCTTCTATCTCAGATCCGAAGGCAAAGTGTTTGTCGCAAAGAACGGGTCATTTCTCGAGAAAGAGTTTCTCTCGAAAGAATTGAGTGGGAGGAAAATAGAACTTGATGAGGTTGTTGAACCTTTACTTCAACCAAAGAGTAGCGCAACACAGAAATATGTTTCTGTAGAGCCTACATCGGTTGAAGAGGAAGTTAATGATGATGATCATGAAGCTTCGGATCAAGTTGCTATCGAACCTCGTAGGTCGACAAGGGCACGTACTGCTCCTGAGTGGTATGGTAACCCTGTCTTAGAGGTCATGTTGTTGGACAATGATGAACCTACGAGCTATGGAGAAGCGATGATGGGCCCGGATTCCGAGAAATGGTTAGAGGCCGTGAAATCCGAGATGGGATCCATGTATGAAAACAAAGTATGGACTTTGGAAGTATTACCTGAAGGGCGAAAAGCCATTCAGAATAAATGGATCTTTAAGAAGAAGACGGACGCGGACGGTAATGTCACCGTCTATAAAGCTCAACTTGTGGCAAAGGGGTTTTCACAAGTTCAAGGAGTTGACTACGATGAGACCTTCTCACCCGTAGCGATGCTTAAGTCTGTCAGAATCATGTTAGCAATAGCTGCATTTTTCGATTATGAAATTTGGCAGATGGATGTCAAAACAGCGTTCCTTAATGGTTTCCTTAAGGAAGAGTTTTATATGATGCAACCGGAAGGTTTTGTCGATCCAGAGAATGCTGACAAAGTTTGCAAACTCCAGCGATCCATTTATGGACTGGTGCAAGCATCTCGGAGTTGGAATCTTCGCTTTGATGAGGTGATCAAAGCGTTCGGGTTTATACAAGTTTTAGGAGAAGCTTGTATTTACAAGAAAGTGAGTGGGAGCTCTATAGCGTTTCTAATATTATATGTGGATGACATATTGCTGATTGGAAACAATATAGAAATGTTGGAAAGCGTGAAGGAATATTTGAACAAGAGTTTTTCAATGAAGGACCTAGGAGAAGCTGCTTTCATATTAGGCATCAAGATCTATAGAGATAGATCGAGACGCTTAATAGGACTTTCACAGAGCACATACCTTGACAAAGTTTTGAAGAAGTTCAAAATGGATCAGTCCAAGAAGGGGTTCTTGCCTGTATTGAAGGTGTGAAGTTGAGTAAGACTCAATGCCCAGTGGCTGCAGAAGATAGAGAAAAGATGAGTGGCATCCCCTATGCTTCAGCCATAGGCTCTATCATGTATGCAATGATGTGCACAAGACCTGATGTCAGCCTTGCCATAAGTATGGCCGGAAGGTTTCAAAGTGATCCAGGAGTGGAACACTGGACAGCGGTCAAGAATATCCTGAAGTACCTGAAAAGGACTAAGGACATGTTTCTCGTTTATGGAGGTGATCAAGAGATCGTCGTAAAGGGTTACGTCGATGCAAGCTTTGACACTGATCCGGATGACTCTAAGTCTCAAACCGGATACGTATTTATTCTCAATGGGGGTGCGGTAAGCTGGTGCAGTTCCAAGCAGAGCATGGTAGCTGATTCTACATGCGAAGCGGAGTACATCGCTGCCTCGGAGGCGGCGAAGGAAGGTGTGTGGATGAAGGAGTTCATGACAGATCTTGGAGTAGTGCCCAGTGCACTGAACCCAATGACTCTGTTCTGTGACAACACTGGTGCCATTGCTCCGGCCAAGGAACCAAGGTTTCACAAGAGAACCAGACACATAAAGCAACGCTTCAATTCCATCCGCGATTACATCAAGGAGGAGGACATAAATATTTGCAAAGTACACACGGATCTGAATGTCGCAGACCCGCTGATTAAACCTCTTCCAAGGGCTAAACATGATCAACACCAAAACTGTATGGGTGTTAGATTCATTACAATGTAAATCACATAGTGATGTGAGCTAGATTATTGACTCTAGTGCAAGTGGGAGACTGTTGGAAATATGCCCTAGAGGCAATAATAAAGTAATTATTTTTATATTTCTTTGTTCATGATAATTGTTTATTATCCATGCTATAATTGTAGTCAACCAACTATTGCCTCATTGTGTAACTCATTGTGCCACACACTCTTCATTGATTGGTCTCCTGTGCATTACCTTTTGGGATTTTTTTGTTCCGTTCTTCTCGGAGCGCTGTCAACATGATTCCTTTGAGATAATATTACTCAAACATGTAGGGGTAGTCTGATATATAGAGCCAAAATCACATGATTTAATTTGGGTGATCAGGCATGCATAATCAAGTGCACAATCCTGAAACTAAAATCAATTTTCGCCCACAAGAGTAAGCAACTCACTTCTATGACACACCAACAATAAACCAACACTGCATTTTGTGGTTTATCACTGGTCTGTGGCGACAGCCCAAAGTTATCATAGAATCATGCTCTAACTACCATCATGCTGGTATGTACAGTCTAGAACATGTACATGGACATGCAATGAGGATGCAAAAAGGAGTAAAATCAGTCTTTGTACCTCAAGGTATCTATATATATCTAATTAGAATTCATATTTATTTTTTTGCGAGCGAATTCATATATCATCTAAGTGTGTAAAACTGAACCAACATGCCATCAGTACACTACACTGAGGGGTGGATTATGTAGAAGTATTAACACCTTGGAAATGAACAGCCATGGTTAATGTATTTGGAGGAGAGAGGGGCAAAATTAACTGATATCACATGACCATGATAAGCACCCAACAAAGTTTACAGTTGACAAATCACTAAACTAAAAGGAAAATATAATATGGCCTACCACATCTTCGGCTGATCATATCACTCACGGAATCATGGTGCAACCGGAAGGTATGACACGCACCAGTAAATTTGATCCAGCAAAGTGCACTACCAATACTATTGTTGTTGGAAATATGCCCTAGAGGAAATAATAAAGTAATTATTATTATATTTCCTTGTTCATGATAATTGTTTATTATCCATGCTATAATTATATTGATTGGAAACACAAATACATGTGTGGATACATAGACAACACTGTGTCCCTAGTATGCCTCTAGTAGACTAGCTCGTTGATCAAAGATGATCAAGGTTTCCTGGCCATAGACATGAGATGTCATTTGATAACGGGATCACCTCATTAGGAGAATGATGTGATGGACAAGACCCAAACTATGAACGTAGCATATGATCGTATCAGTTTATTGCTATAGTTTTCTGCATTTCAAGTATCTGTTCCTATGACCATGAGATCATGCAACTCACTCACACCGGAGGAATACCTTGTGTGTATCAAACATCGCAACGTAACTGGGTGACTATAAAGATGCTCTACAGGTATCTCCGAGGGTGTCTGTTGAGCTGGCATGGATCGAGACTGGGATTTGTTACTCCGTGTGACGGAGAGGTATCTCAGGGCCCACTCGGTAATACAACATCACAATAAGCCTTGCAAGCAAAGTGACTAAACAGTTAGCCACAGGATCTTGTATTACGGAATGAGTAAAGAGACTTGCCGGTAACGAGATTGAACTAGGTATAGAGATACCGACGATTGAATCTCGGGCAAGTAACATACCGAAGAACAAAGGGAACATCATACGGGATTAACTGAATCCTTGACATAGAGGTTCAACCGATAAAGATCTTCGTAGAATATGTAGGAACCAATATGGGCATCCAGGTCCCGCTATTGGTTATTGACCGTAGAGGTGTCTCGATCATGTCTACATAGTCCTCGAACCCGCAGGGTTTGCACACTTAACATTCAGTGACGTTTCGGTAGTATTGAGATATATGTGTTGGTGACCAAAGGTTGTTCGGAGTCCCGGATGAGATCCCGGACGTCACGAGGAGCACCGGAATGGTCCGGAGGTAAAGATTTATATATAGGAAGTTGGTATTTGACTTCCAAAAAAGTTCCGGAATTTACCGGGGTTACCGGAAGGGTTCCGGGGGTCCACCCGGTGGGCCCACCCACCCCAAAGGGCCCCATGGGCTGTGGGAGGAGGCAGACCAGCCCCTGGTGGGCTGGCCGAACCCCCCACCAAGGCCCATGCGGCTGGGGTGTGGGAAAAAGGAAACCCCAAAGTGGGGGAAGGAAAATCCAAGTAGGAAAGGAATCCTACTTGGAGTAGGATTGGAGTGAGGCTTGGCCTCCACCTCCTGTTCGGCCGACCCCTGGGGGAAACCCTAGGGCGGCTCTCTTCCCCCCTCCCTCCTATATATACTAGAGGATAGAGGCCACATGCTAGTTCTCTATTCTCTAGTTCCTCCACCAAATAGATTCCAGTAGTGTTTAGGCGAAGCCCTGCCGGGATAACTCCACCACCACCACCACCACCACGCCGTCGTGCTGCTGGAGATCTCATCTACCTCTTCGCCCCTCTTGCTGGATAAAGAAGGCAGAGATCGTCATCGAGCTGTACGTGTGCTGAACGCGGAGGTGCCGTCCGTTCGGCGCTAGATCGGGACGGACCGTGATTGGATCGCGGGACGGCTTGCGATTTGGATCGCGAAGACGTTCGACTACATCAACCGCGTTTCTTAACTCTTCCCGCGTAGCGATCTATAAGGGTACGTAGATCCACTCTCCCTCTCGTAGATGCTCATCACCATGGATAGATCTTGCGTGTGCGTAAGAAAATTTTTGTTTCCCATGTAACGTTCCCTAACAATTGTAAATTGCCGTATACATTCTAGAGAGCCACTTCCACAAAGGAGAAAGTCAAGAGTATTTTCAGTTTGAAGAAGACAGGACAAAAATAATTTTCTTTATGACCCACACAACCACTTAGAAAGCAACCAGGTTGAGCTATTTGGAACCTACGTACTCAAGAAAGAAGTTTAATCTCCTTTCATTCTCACAACCAACAGATTAATAGATAATTGCCATAAATGGAACTGATTGTAGTTACATGTTCGAAAGCAGCAAATATATGCGAATGTTCCTTCATAATCCGGATCTGCGCAAGTATATTACAATAGAGTTAGCTTAACTGAACTTTCAAACAAATTGAACTTCAATGTGAATCAGAGCAGATATATACTTTTAACTGTCAGAATAGTGCACATTACTTACCTGCCTTTTCTTCTGACAAATATTTTAAATCAGGATCACCGTTAACTAATGTATGATTGTCCACTACATATTGGAAGCGGAAGCAGTTGATACTAGATAACATCATACAATCATCCAAGCGATAACACATCCGTGGACTCCCGGTGCCAGCAAGCGGAAGTAAAGCGCGTGCACGTACGCATCCAAGGCCCCTTGGTGCCAACAAACGGAAGTAGAGTGGTGCAGTTGAGAGACCCATCAAGGTTATGCGGGGCGTGGAGGAGCGCGATTCCACCACCGTGATGCACGAGCCGACGCAGGAGTCGATGAAGACCAAACGATGGCGAAAGCAAAGCATGTCTTTTTCGGCTGCGTCTCCGCCCTCCGGCGGCTGATGCTGCTAATAAGGCGGCACTCGGGGCTATATCTGCTGTCAGAACAGTGCACATTATAAGTATATATCTGTTGCTAATAACAGAGCCACTCACGGCTAGTGCGATTCACCACTTAACTGAGCTTTCCCACTGGTAGTAATGTGCATCGCTCGCGACCTCTTCTTGTTCTTTTCCTCATGTCTCAAATGGCCAACTAATAATAGGAACAAACAACAATACTTAATACGTTGCAAAAGGATCAATCACACACGGAGTCCACATCACAGCATATTTAGTGGAGGCGGAGAGGACCCCTCTCACACATCGTCGACCTGTGGCTGCTGGAGGCCCGAGCATTGCTGCCGAACAAGCTCCTCCTCAGAGCATCCTACTCCTCCCCCGAGCTCCTCGTCACTGCCGCGACCACCCACACTCTCGTTGTCCGATCGTTCGATGTTGCAGTCACCTGCGATGAGATCGACGTCGCCGCGACGCAACGACACCCCTTGCCCTCGCCGTCGTGATCGACTGCTGCGCGGCCTCGCTGCTCTTGCCGATGACGCCGTTGCTAGGCTCCCCCGAAACCGCACGCAAGGCCGTCTTTGAGGAGATCGGATCAGAAGAGAGGACAGAGACGAGATCGGGGAGCGAGGGGTGGGCGATATGGGGGCGTGGGAGGTTGTTTTGCTTTTCGTTTTTAGCAGAACGTGGGTGCGCGGTGGGTTTGTTTCCCAGATTTTTTTTTTATCGTGCGATCCTGAGGGTTTTTCTGTGGATGGTTGTCGTAGGTGGGAGGGAGGTCGAACCATCACGACGTTCGATCCCCTTTAATAGTAGAGAACTCTATCTAGTCTAGCAGACAAATCACGTGGAAATAGTTCGGATTTAAAACGAAGGAAGAAAAGAAGGAAAAAAAGGAACATCCGAACGAACTAAACTAACGTCGTAACAACTAATGTGTCTCCCTAGAAGCGAGACACAGACGCTGCCTGATTAATATACATAGCTAGATGAGAGAGTTATCGCCGTGGTCATTTAAAGGGTGTATCAAGCGGGCAGGCACATTAGCTACTCCGGTTGGGGAAGCTTCCAGCCGTTCTTTCGGTTTTAGGAAGCTTTCTAGGAGAATTTTTTTTCTTTTGTGCTTTTTATTCAACTTCAAGTTATTTTTCCAATTTCAGAACTAAAACCTGAAATTTGAGACCTTTTAGAATTCGTGTACTATTTAAAATTTCATCATCATTTCTAAAATTTAGTATAATTATAAAATTGCAAAAAAGTAAATTATCAAACATTTTTATAATTTACTTTTTAACAAATAACTAAATTCTTGTAAATTCACAAAGTTTCTTTTAACCTGGGAAATTATTCAAATTTTGTTAATGTTTTAAAATTTGTGAACATTCTTTCAATGAACATTGTTTTTTGTTCACAAACATTTATATACTTAAGAATATTAACAAAACCTCTTTTACTTTTTAGAACATCCCTAGGAAAAACAAAAGCGACACTAATCTGTGTCCTATGCAAAAATAAATGTGAAAATAAATCGAAAGGAAAGTCATCTGATACGGGACCTCATATCCTACAGGAAACCCTATTCGCCGTTCGTTACATCGAACTGTCGAAGCAACGCACCGGCAAACCCCGCAGTTCTAGTAATGGGTGGGCCCATTATACCAAATCTAGCCAGCCGTCTTTTTACCAGCTTTCCTTTCTATTCTTGGATTTTTATCTTTCTTTTTATTATCTTTTTTTTCTGTTTTCTGTTCCTTTTCTTCTTTCTTTTCCTTTTTTTGCCTTTTCTGTTTCCTTTTTCCTTTTTTAATTTTTCAAGTTTATTGTTATTTTTTTAAAGAACATATTCCAAAAAATTTGTTTGGAAATTTTAAAATATGTTCGTTTTAGAAAACGTTCACAATAGTGGAAAAATATTCGTGTTTTAAACAATTGTTTATAAATTCAAATAATGTTCGTATTTTTAAAAACAATTGGAATTTCTAAAAATGTTCAAGTTTTCCAAAAATTCTTCGTAATGTTTCTTTCAATATTTTTCAAAATTTACAAAAAATATTTCCTTTTAAATTGTTCAAAAATTTCGAAATATGTTCACCTTTCCATTTTTTCAGGAGTTTCATAAATTGTTCACAAGTTTCGAAAAAGGTTTGTATTTTTAAATTTTGTTCAGCAGTTTCAAAATATGTTGACGTTTCCAAATTTTGTTTTGGAATTTGGAAAATCATTCCTCTTTTCCAATAAAATTGTTCATGATTTACCAAAAATGTTCCTGTTTTTTAAAATGTTATAATTTATCACAAATTAGGAAAGTGTTTAAGTTTTACAGAACATTCCGTTTTTTGAAGCAAAAAATGCTTTCGAAATTCTTAAACTAATTCAGATCTGCGCAGCGTCTTCGTTCTTCACATTTGACGCCCCCGTTTGATTAGTTTGACTCCTAGCTCAGCTGGTAGTAACATGTTGTTTATAGCTTTCGATCCTGAGTTCGAATCCTAGTGACCGCAATATTTTTTCAGGCCCAGTCGGAGACCCGCCTGTACGAAACGGCGACTCTTTGCTGCAGAGAGCAGCATATAGGAGGTCCCCTCATATCCCCCAACCTATGCGGGGAAAAGTGGGGAAACAGACATGCCCCACTTTTCCCCCAGAAGAACTTCTGGCCAGTCCATATGCGGGGTGGAGCACCACTGTTTTTCTGGTTTCTGTAATTTTATGTTTCTTTAAAAAATGTCCAGGATTGCTAAAACAAATCAAAATTTTAGAAAAGTTCATGAATTTGAAAAAAAATTCCAGATTTAAAAAATCGTTCACAAAGTTTGAAAATGTTAATGAATTTGAAAAATGTTTCTAATTTTGAAAACTGCTCCGAGATTAAAAAATATTCCTAGATTTCCTAAATTCATTGCGAATTTGGGGAATATCACATATTTAAAAAACATTGGAACTTCAGAAATATTCGAAATTTAACAAAATGTTGAAAAAATTAAAAAATTATTGTGACTTTGTAGAATGTTTGGAGTTAAAAAAATGTTCAACTAAAACCAAATCACGATTTGCAAAAAAGTCCGTGAATAGAAAAAATACTCTAGAATCCAAAAAAAATCATCATTTCGAGAAATTATTCGCGAATTTGAAAAATTTATGTGAATTCGAAATATATTCACGAATTTTACGAATAACTAAAAATTAATTACGAATTTAAACATGTTCGGAATTTGGAAAAAAATCACGAAATAAAATATATTCATGATTTCAAAAATTGTTCATGAATTTAGAAAATGTTTTAAAAATCCAAAAATGTGTGCGGGAATATGATGCGTATTGGAAAAATGAGAAAATAAAAGAAAATGGTTAAAAAGAACACCAAAAAAATGAAAATAGAAACCACTTCAGGAAATGAGCTGGCCCATTACAATGCGTGTGGGGAAGGTCTAGAACGAATGGGCTGGCCCATTACAATGCGTGTTTGGTCGGTATCCCTTGACCCTCGTGGGGATTAGGAACCGCCGCTGGTTACCTGGACCTGTGTGTCAGTAAGTTCAAAAGATGTGTGTGTCGCGCCAACTTGTCGGCCCACACCCATGCTACCAATTGAGCTCCAACTTCGTGTCGGGCTCACCAACTGCGTCTTCTTGCCCCGACAACATAGTTAAAATCACAGGCGTGATAGACGTGAGCGATGGCTCGATAGGTACTATCACAGTAAGCGATACATATCACCGCGCCCACATCTGTTGGAAATTAGCACATAAATGCACTTCTGGTTAACTGAAAACTGTAGCGAAAACAAAGTAATCTCAGCACCACATCATGTACTAATGCAAGGATCGTTGCTTAGCACGGAAGGAGACATATGCAACAGCATATATGGAGGTAAAATGTTTCGCAACATGCAAGACTGAAAGTGCGTTATATCGACTAGAGGGGGGTGAATAGGCGATTTTTATAAATTCGTCACTTGAGGAAATACTAGTTGAGGAATTTGCTAAGTGACGAACTACTCGCAGCGGAATAAGTACTCAAGTGCATGTGAAACATAGCAGTAGCATAGTCATCATGATGAAATGAAACATACACAGAGCATGAGTAGCGTGAACAGGATAAGCAGGCAGAAGATAATGTAACTGAAGAATTTGAGGTGAGGAAATTGAGAAAGTCTTCAGTCAAATTCTTCAAACAGTAACGATCAATTTCATCAACAGGAATACGAGGAAATGAAAGGGTTGAAGAAATAGAACCAGGTAGCTTGATGAAGACAATGGTTTGATGACCCAGTTCCAACTGCTGTGACAGTCGTACGTCTGGTTTGGAGCGGCCTGGTATTTAAACCAGAGGACACACAGTCCCAGGACACACAGTCCTTACCGTATTCTCCTTGAGCTAAGGTCACACAGTCCTCGCCCAACACTCGTGGTAAGTCTTCAGGGTAGACTTGCAAAACCCTCACAAACTGGTCACCCGGCAATCCACAATTTACTGCTGGATGCTCTAGACCACGGTCACCCAGCGATCCCCAATTGACTGCACGATGCACTAGACCATGACGCCTAACTGTCTGGAAGATACACAGTCTTCAAAGGTAAAAAGTGTCGGTTCCACACAGGAACAATTTCTTCAGTGATGCTCAATCACTATGGGTTTTGGTTGTTTGGGTTTTTGGGTTTTTCCTCACTGATGATTTTCTCTCAAAGTCCTCGAGGAATGGGATGCTCTCAAATGACAAGTGTCAAGTTCTCTCTCAGAGCAGCTAACCAGCTAGTGGTTGAGGTGGGCGGCTATTTATAGCCAGGGAGCAACCCGACATGATAAGACATTAATGCCCCCCAATGATATGACCGTTAGGTGGATAGAATATCTGAACAGCTGGCGCAAAGCACAGCAACGGTCGTAATTTGAACTCTCAAATTCCTCAGGGCTTATCATATTCCTCACTTGTAGGCAATTCGCACTGGCGAAATCCTAACTCCTTAGTCAGACCAATTTCCTCAGAGACCAGAAGAACATCGTTTCTGTCTCTGAAGAACTTGACTGAACTGCAAGAGGTTTCCAAAGGCTTCACTCGAAGGATTGGGTTATGTTGAGGCTTTTGAGTTGAGCAGCAGATGGAATTTTTTTTCTTAGTATTACCTCGACCCCCTTTAACAGTACGGTGTTTCCTATGACTCAAAGAAAGGAAATGAAACAGTAAAAACAAAGTCTTCACGCTTCATTGTCCTCGTTCATATCTTCAAGGTCACACCATTTTCTTCATTTTCAAAGTCTTCAGGGAATACCAAAGTCTTCAGCAAAGTCTTCACCAAAGTCTTCAGATGAAGACATTCATTTTTAGGGGTCGACATTCTTCGAATATATCAAACTCCTCAGCGACTTATAGAGCCTGTGTACACTCACAAACGTATTAGTCCCTTAACCTATAAGTCTTCAATACACCAAAATCACTAAGGGGCACTAGATGCACTTACAATCTCCCCCTTTTTGGTGATTGATGACAAATAGGTTAAGTTTTCAACGGGGATAAACATATGAAGTGTAAGTACTGAGTTTGAGGAATTTGATTGCAAGATATAGAGGAACTCCCCCTGAAGATGTGTATATTTGAGGAATTTGCTTTGGACTGCAAATGCACATGGCAGGTGTAACGCCCCCATGTAATAGCTACAGTAATCACCCCTTTGATAATGCCATGTCATTATGATTAACCATGCTTGAGCATCATTGCATCATATCTCATTTCAAATTCCAATTTAAACTTGCAATTCAAACCTAAAGTGAAAATAAAAGTTGTTCAAAACCAGAAACTAAAATGTTCATTAAATAGGAAATAATTCATAACTAATTATGATCAGTAAAACAACATTACTAAAAATGCCTAAGTGACTCCATCAACCTCAAACAGTAGCTAGTAACAACAATTTAACACTAGATTATTTAATAGGATTACAAATGAAATCATGTTTTACCCAAACCAATTTTTGGTGGTTGAGAATAATGCACTGTAATATTTGAGCCAAGTCACACATTTATTAAAATTCATTTAGTGCTAAAACAATTTGCAAAACAGTGGAAAAGAAAAGAAATAGAAAAGAAAAAGAAAAGGGGCAATGGTCTACTGTGCACTTGGGCTGCAAGTGCACAGTAGCCGGCCCAGCACACCAGCGCCATCATCGTCTTCGTCGCGCTGTCGCCTGGCGCGCGCGACAGCGTCGTCGTCTCGCCACGCGCCGGCCATCCGCGCCGTCCCCGACGCCGTTAAGGCCTCACCCGTGCCCCTCTCGACCGCCCCGAACCCTAGCCCCCTCAGTCGCCCCCCCGCACGCTTCCTCCCTCTCGATCCCCACCTCTCCCGCAACGTCGCCGTCGCTGCCGCGCTCGATCCCGCGGCCACCGACGACCTCGAGCCCCGCTGAGACGCTCACAAGCACCGCCGTGACCTCCCCGTCCCCCTCGACAACGCGCCACGAGCTCTTCTTCCTCTTCTCGGCCGCCGACGAACTTCGCCGTCTCCGACCGCCCTGCTGCTCCTAAGCCACCGCTGGGCCTACGTGTGCCTCCCCGGTGAGCTCCTGCTCCATCCTCTCCCTCTTCCGGCCTCGATTAGTCGCCGTAGCACCCGATTCACCGTGCGCCCGAAGCCCGCCGCCGCGTAGCTCGTCGCCGGCGTAGCTACGGCGACCATTTGGTCCCGTGCGTGCCACCGTTGCACTCGCCGCGTCGCGTAGGTCCTCCCCAGCGCATCGCCTCGCTCGTTTGCGCCCCGCAACCCCGTTCCCGTCGCACGCCCGAAGGGCCTCGCCGCCGGCGAGCTTCTGCCGCTCGCTACCGGCCACCTCAGCCGCTCCCACCGCCACCATTCGATGCGGCGTTGAACGCCCGTTCGAATGAGCCCGGCCGCGTCGCAAATGGCCTCCTCTACGCGAAACCCGCGCCGCGCTACCGTTTCGGGAGCTCGCCAGAGCTTCTCCGGCGGGATTCCGGCGAAGCCGCGGCCGCCGTCCGACGTGGCTGGCCCTGGCCCACCTGCCAGTGACCCTGACTGGTGGGGCCGTGGGCCCGTTGACCAGTCAGCGCCGCTGACTGGGTCAGCTGAGCCACTGACATGTGGGGCCTCCCCCCTCTGTGTCTATGACATATGGGTCCCACTGTCAGTTAGTTAATTAGGTGGTTAGAATTAATTAAAAATAATTAAATTAGTTTAATCAGTCACTGACAGGGCGGGCCCACTAGTTAATTAGGATAATTTAACCCTGTTAATTAAAATGAGCCTATGACGTGTGGGACCCACTGTCAGGTTTGACCTGGTCAACCCCACTGTTGACTGCTGATGCAATGCTGATGTCATGCTGACGTCATCCCAACACTGTTACGGATAATGTTGGATTAAATAATTAAAATAAATTCAGAAAATATTTAAAACTTTAAAAATTCATATCTTTTAATCCGTAAGTCAGATGAAAATAATATATATATGAAAGTTGATCAGAAAAATGCCACGAATCCAAATATGCCATCCATTCATCTGTCACATGCCTCTAGCTATCTGAACATGGAACTTTTTGACCGTTTGCAGTAGATGAATAGTGCACCACTTTAATAAAACAAATCCAAGTAAATTTTTATTAATTCCCAAGAGTTATCTAAATCATATAGATAGGCAGTAGCACCCATCTGCATGTCATCTTAGGCATGTCATGCATAGTGATTGTATTTTGCCGTGGATTTATTGTTTCCTCTCCCCCTTCTCTCTCGTTAGACCTGGTGCCCGCCGACGCCGCTGCTTCAGAGTACGACTACCTCCCCGACGACCAGCCGTCTGACGACCCCGCCTTTGCCGCAGAGCAACCAGGCAAGCAAACCCCCTTGACGCATGCCTATATCACCCATTCCTTTCTCACTCCTGCTTGCATTAGAAATTGCCGCTGCTACTGTTTTATCCTATTTCTGATGCATAGCCTGTTTTTGATAACTGCTATTGATACCTGCCTTATTATCCAAACTGCTTAGTATAGGTTGGATGGAAAACCATCTGTGGCCCCTCTCCCTTGTTGTAGTTGCTCCGCTTTAGTACCTGTGCCCCGTTCGAATGATCGACGGGCTGAGAACAGCACATCACAGCACACCCCCTAAATTGCTCGACACTGCAGAGTTGGCATCGAGTGCCGAGGGTGATACCTCTTAGCTCACTTTCGATGGTGCCTCTGTAGAATAGCTTCCCGGATGTGTGTCATCGAGGGTGATTCCTCTTACATCACCTCCGCTAAGCTACCGTCGCGCAACTCCTCGAGTGGGAATCCATCGAGGGTGATTCCTCGGATTCCTCCTCGTTACTTGGACACACGGTTACTTTGACCTTTGTTACAGGCGGGTCCACCTCGAGAGGTACCCGCGGGGAAATGTAAAGTCGGGCTGGCCCCAAGGGTGCCCGCGAGCGAATATCATTAAAGACGGGTCGGCTCCAAGAGCACCCGCGCGATACTAAATACGCCTAACGGAACTGGGTATTTGATCTGAGTGGGTCGTCGTGCCCATTTCGCACTACCACCACGTGGGATAATGGTTTAATGGGGCCCTCTGCAGCGTAGTATCAGCCGAAAGCTCTTCAGACGTCACAGGTTACCTTGCGGGCTGATCGTCGGGATTGGGCTGGTACTTCACTGGGTTGTTCAGTGTCGCGCCTGCACCCCGACCACCCACGCAATGTGCAGGAGTGCGGAGGGCGATGGCCCAAGACCTCTCCGTGCTTAGGATTTAGACCGGCGTGTTGACCTCTCTGCTGAGCTCTAGTTCGGGCTGCGTTGTGTCGATCACCCGAGGCCGGGTATTACCCAGCAAGTGTATCCGGCCGGAGGTAATCGAGCGTGTTGGGTAACAGTAGTGCACCCCTGCAGGGAAGATATCTATTCGAATAGCCGTGTCCACGGTAACAGGACGCTTGGAGTTGTGCCCGGATCCATGACGACTATAAAGAGATGATGATACATGATAAACTGTTAATACTGCTCTCGGGATCGCTTTCTCGCAGGGTGTCGAGAAAGGATCTCAGGGCATTGCTACTGTATGACAACATGTATGCTACTACTATCTACTCTCTTCTGATGCTGCAAGACTGCTTGAAGATGCTAGTCTTCGATAGGCTAGGCCTTTCTCTCTCCTCTGGCATTTCTGCAATACAGTCCACAAATACAGCCTTCTCATTTGATACCATTGCATGTTAGCATAGTTCTGATGTCAGTCTTGCGAGTACTTTGGATGAGTACTCACGGTTGCTCTGCTATTATTTTTCCCCCATATCCAATTGTTGATGCATCAGCCGATGGAGCTCAGGAGCCAGACGACACTGCCGGAGCTTACTACCAGGAGGGTCCCGACGGCACTTACTACTGGGTTGATCCAGCCGACCAGGAGTAGTTAGGAGGTTCCCAGGCAGGAGGCCTGCGCCTTTTCGATCTGTATCGTTGTTTGTGTTAGCCTTCTTAAGGCAAAACTTGGCTAACTATGTCTGTACTCAGATATCATTTGTGTGTATGATTTATGTATTCGGGTCCTCGTGACCTCTGGCTTGTTAGATGATGATTTATGCTTATTATTTGAGTTTAGAGTTGTGTTGTGATATCTTCCCGTGAGTCCCTGTGCTTGATCGTGCATGTTTGCGTGTATGATTAGTGCACGATTAAGTCGGGGGCGTCACAGCAGGAAAAAATCTTGGAGATATCCCCCTATATCTTGTAATCCATACACGCATTTTATATATATCACGAGGAAATTGAAATGCATGATGGAAAATGGGGTCTGAGGAAATTCAGCATGCATGCATTAAGATACTTGAGGAAATAAGCATGCAGAAAGCAGTTCAAAAGTATCAGACCACCATCGGACTTAAGTTTACAACTCGATCAACAAAAGCTTCAGAAAAGCGAGAGTTGTAACTTAAACAAAAAACAACCCATATATAGACCCGCTTGAAGACTAACTCAAATTTCTCCCCCTTTGTCATCAAGTGACCAAAAGGGACGAAATCGAGGACTAACGCCCCTGAAGAATTTCATCTTGAAGGTGGAGGAGGAGCGCCAGCGTTGTCGGGGTCGGTTGGTGGAGCAGGGCCTGCAGCAGTGTCGTCAATGTCCTCAGCTTCATCTGTCGCACGCGATGAAGAATATGAACTTGTCACCAGCTGAGGAACTTGAACTTTCTTCCACTTCTTCTTTGGAGGAATCGACCAGTCAAAGTCCATCTTGAGTTCTTCAGGAGTCTTGAGGTGTGACAGAATGGCCCAAGTGCGATCGAAGATTTCATGCACATAGTAATGAATTTTCCTCATAGAGTTATGCGTCACAGTCATGTCGCGAAGAAGTGAAGCAAACTGACGCTTTACCCACTTGTGATTATGATCGACCTTCTGATGAAAACTTAGAAGAAGCTCACGATCAGGCATCACACGAGGAGCAGAAGCTTGAGGTTTTGGAGCTGAGGCTTTTGCAGCAGAATCTTGCGTAGCAGAGTCATCAATGGACGAGTGCCTTCATCAATGACAACCTTTCCTTTTCCTTCAACTGAAGAAAATGTCTTCTTCAGGACTTCAATCGGAGGCAAGAAACTGAAGTGATTCTGAAAGTCAGCCTTGAATGGAATTGAAGACTTTGATCTGATGAATTTCATGATCGAGGGAGCATAAGGCTTCAACTCAAAAGGTGACACTGCAGTATTGGCCAAAGTCCTCATGAAGAAATCGTGATAGTTGATGGGAATCCCATGAATGATGTTGAACAGCAAATTCTTCATGATGCCAACAACTTCTTCTTCTTCAGAGTTGCGGCCCTTGATAGGACTGAGGGTTTTGGTCAATATGCGATAAATGGTCCTTGGCACATATAGCAAATCCTTTACTAGGAAGGTGGTCCTTGGAGGTTTTCCAGGTGCTAAAGGCTTCATCAGCACTTGCATCATGTGATTCTGCAGCTCCAGTTCATCATAGATGCATCTCGCTCCTTCTGAAGGAATTGGAATGGGAACACATTGAAGCAATTCATTTGCAGAAGCAGTATAGTGTGTGTTGCCTGTCATCCAATCCAGAATCCATGTGTTGATACCAGAAGCTTCACCAGAGATATACAGAGTTGCATAGAATTGAAGAATCAGTTCTTCATTCCAATCGCAGACATCCGCACAGAATGGAAGAAGTCCAACATCATGAAGAACTGCGAGAACTGGAGTGAAGCATGCGATGGATTCCATATCCACATGAGGAATTTGATGATGCTGGAAGACTTTATCCTTGTCAAACAGCACAGCAGCATAAAAGTTTATCTGGGCTGGAGTCCAGAACCTTGAGCGACCTACCCTTGCTGAGTCATAAGGATTTGGTCCTGTGAAGAATATGTACTCATCGAAGAAATTTGCCTTGATGAATTTGGGACGCTTCGTGCCTTTGAAGGGAAGCTTTTGCTTCGGCTGAAGATTAGGCTTGAAGCGCCGTCCAGTCTCGATTGGAACAATAGGAGTTTCTTCAACTTGAGGAACTTTTGCAGCAGTTTCATCAGGAACATTTTGGGCATGAATTTCATCAGCTGATGCAGCTGGAATATCTTCAGGAACAGACATGATGGGAGTGGACAGACCGGCCGACTCAGTTTGAATTTCTTCAGTTGGAGCAGTAGACTAAGGAATCTGTGTTAGAGGAGTGGCCATTGGTGAATTTGGGTGTGTTGCATCCCAGAATTCATCATGGATGACTGGAGTGGTAGATCCAATGTCCACTTCCTCATCCATTTCTTCAACGCCAGCCTCTTTAGCAGTTAACTGAGGTTGGGGCGATGATGTCAGTGGGGTTGAAGCATTTTTTCAACCTCTATTTCCTCATCAATCTGCTCTGAAGAAGCAGCACATTGAGTTTTTTCATCATCATCCTCACTTGGGATGACATAGTCTTCACCAAATAGGATAATTTCATAGGCTGGAACTGATGAAATAGGAACAACATCAATTGGTTCATTTGAAGAAGTTGGCAAAGTCTTCAATTTCTTCGAAGCTGAGGAATCTGCGGATGGTGATGCTTTCCTTTTCAGAGCAGCTGCCTTTTCTGCAGCCTTGGTTTTCTTCACTTCTGATGCAGAAGGAAGTGTGGCAGTCTTCACCTTTAATGATTTTGCTGGGGGGAGCCTGGGGTGAAGTTGGAGCAGTTTCTTCAGGCACGACTGATGCAGTCGCCCTGGCAGTTTCTTCAGGCACAGCAGTTTCTTCAGCTGGCCTCTCAATTTCTTCAGGCGCAACATTGGAAGTTGCCCTGGGAACTTCTTCAGCAGCATGAATTTCTTCAGCTGCACTTGCAGTTTCTTCAGTAGGCTGAGCAAAAGTTTCAGCCTGAGGAATTTGCGGTTGCGATTGTGCTGCAACCCTTGAGTTGTGATCTTTGATGACTTTGTCAGCAATGTTGACAAAGCGAACCTTGGCACCCTTCCAGTCAGCATAGTACTTGTTGAATTCATCGCTGAGGCCTTTGATGTCCTTTTGGACAGAGATGAGTTGGTCTGGCGTCAGATTGAGAACATTATTCTTCATGAAGCGCTCTTTCTTGAACTGAGCCTTCTTTGCCTTTCTGGCCTTTTCGAACTTCCACTTTTATTCACCAATGAACGCGGTGAGGACATGGCTAGGACCAGGAGGAAGCTTCAAGTCATCAATTGGAGTGTTTGGATCGTTGTGCCATATGTCAATGAAGTCAAACACAGTCCTTGGATCCAGCAAGAGAGGAATTGAAGTGCCCTTGGCTTGAGCCACTCGCTCTTGCTTATTTCTGACAATGGCAGCAAGTTCTCCATCACTTGCTTCATCTTCCTCAGATGCTGAGGGAATGTTGAATACCACTTGCTTCTTGTGAGGACTTGGCCTCCTGCCTCGTCCAGCTGTTGCCTTTACTTTCAGCAAAGTGGGACTGCTTGAGGATTGTGCTTGGGCAGATGAAGTTGCATATGCCCCTGAAGCAATTGAGAAATCGGCATTCCTCTCACAAGATGCCAGATGCACTGGTGTTGATGACTTGACAGCAACTGTTGAGGATTTTGCAGCCACTGAGGGCATTGCAAGTGCCCTTGAGAATTTTGCCTGAGGCATTTGCTGTGAGGAACTTGGGGCTGAGGACTTTGGTGCTGAGGATTTTGCAGTGGATTTCTTCACCACTGATTTCTTTGGAGCAGGTGCACTAGCAGAGGCAGCAGCAGCAGCAGAGTCCACATTGAATTGCCTCACAGCTTCTTTAGAGATCTTTTCAAGCTTTTTCTGATGTTTTGCCCATTCTACAGGAAAATTCTCACCTCTCATGAGGCTAGTGGGATCAGCTGTCTGGTTATTTCCCAGTGGAGGTCTTCTGCAAGGTGGTTTCAGTGCAAACTTCTTCATATACTTAGGAGTGACATAGCGATATTCTCGCCATTCCTTCATCCATCTCCTTTCAATCTTTTGGATGCGAATTTTTCACTTTTCCTTGGTCTCCTTCCCATAAATTTCTTCATCCGGTGTGCAATACTCTGGATAGATATCATCAGGGATCTCAAATGCAGTATTGGATTCAAGTTTCTTTCCTCCTTTCTGTGGTCTTTCCCCATCTGCCATTTTCTTCAGCTGAGGGTTATGAACTGCTGAAGTTTCTGAGGAAGTGTGCAACTTTTCTTCGAGAAACGCGAATGCGATGAACACGACGAACAGTGAAGTGAGGTGAAGGAGTTCGTCAGTCCAGATCTCCCACGCCCTAGCTTGGCAGAGGGAGACAGCTACAGCGGCGGCGGGGTGAAGACTTCCGCGGCCGATGCGAGTACGACAACGGCTAGGTCGAGGCAGTGAAGCTCTTCCTCTCCGGCGACGATGAAGTTAGCGGCGGCGCTAGGTCTGGAGCTCGGGAGAGATGGGAGTGAGGAGTAACCCGAGCAAGTGGAAGGGAGGGGGTATTTATAGCGGCAGTAAAAACCAACTGGCCCGAAGATTTTGGACCAGTATGCCCCTGACCCTTGCCATCCACGCGACATGTGTCACCCACGTACTGTGTAGTGGAGATAGTGGGGGATCGTGGGTTATCCAGTCATGGGAATCGGAACGGTTTGAGCGGCAATCGCCAAAAATTTGAGATTGAATATTTTGAAGTTTCCGTTCGCAAATTCTTCAACTGACAAGGACTCAGTGAAGACTTTAAACGAGTTTCAAAGTAGAACGCATATGAAGAATTTGTGAACAGACTTGGTTGAGTTTAGCATAGAGGGGGAACGGGTCCGATCACATTCACTTAGATGAAAATCAACTTGAAGAAATAGCTATAAGTGAATGCTGTTGAGGACATTGAAAAACTCAATATATATATATATATATATATATATATATATATATATATATATATATATATATATATATATATATATATATATATATATATATATATATATATATATATATAGTCAATGAAGAGGAACTCATGTGAGGAACATCAGTTGAAAAGTTTGAAGAATTTGAAATTTTGAGGAATTTGCAACCTTGAAGAATTTGACAATTTTGAAGAATTTGCAAAATGATGAAAAACTCAAACTTGAAGAATTTCAACTGTTGTTGGTGGCGTTACCCACCGTATAAGAATGATGATTTCAGACACCGCGTACAATTGTCGTAGGGTTCTGAGAATCAAATTCTTCATTAATTTGATCACACTTAGAGAGTTAGTCTTCATTGATTGAAGAAAAACGTTACTTCGTGTATTGCACATCAAAGTCATCAATTTTGCATAAGTGTTAGGATGTGTGTCCTTTCACAGAACATTCAAAGATTCTAAGATATTTAGCTCATACCGCAACTTGCAAAATCTCTTCTCATCCAAGGGCTTTGTGAAGATATCAGCCAATTGTTCTTCAGTCTTCACGTGGTCGAGGAAGATATCGCCCTTCGTCACATGGTCACGAAGAAAATGATGACGAATCTGGATGTGCTTGGTCTTTGAGTGCTGAACTGGGTTGTGAGCAATCTTGATGGCACTCTCGTTGTCGCAGTAGAGAGGAACATTCTTCACATTGATGCCGTAGTCCTTGAGGGTTTGCTTCATCCATAGCAATTGAGCACAGCAAGAACCAGCAGCAATGTACTCAGCTTCAGCAGTAGATAGTGACACGCAGTTCTGCTTCTTCACGGACCAACAAACTAAGGATCGTTCGAGGAAATGACAAGTGCCTGACGTTGACTTGCGGTCCACACGATCACCAGCATAATCAGAATCAGAATATCCAATGAGGTCAAGATCTGAGCCCTTGGGGTACCATAATCCTAGTGATGGAGTGTGAGATAGATATCAAAGAATATGTTTCACAGCCTTATGGTGTGATTCCTTCGGTTTTGCTTGAAATCGGGCACACATGCAAACACTAAGCATAATATCTGGCCTAGATGCACATAGATACAATAAAGAACCAACCATGGAGCGGTATACCTTCTGATCGAAATCTTTACCACTTTCGTCAGTGCAGAGTTGAGCCGATGTGGGCATAGGAATCTTGACGCCTTTGCAATCCTGCATGCCGAATCTCTTCAGGACATCCTTGAGGTATTTCTCTTGAGATATGAAGATGACATTGCGTTGTTGACGAATTTGAAGCCCTAGGAAGAATTTGAGCTCTCCCATCATAGACATTTGATATTCTTCACTCATCATATAGGCGAATTCGTCACTGTAACGTTTGTCAGTACATCCAAAGATAATATCGTCCACATATATTTGGCACACAAATAATTCATCATCATATGATTTTGTGAACAGAGTTGGGTCAAGTGAACCGGGTTTGAAGCCTTTCTTCATGAGGAATTCCTTCAGTGTGTCATACCACGCCCGAGGGGCTTGCTTGAGGCCATAGAGGGCCTTGTTGAGTCTGAAGACTTTGTCCGGAAACTTAGGATCTTCAAAACTTGGGGGTTGAGCAACATATACTTCTTCCTCAAGCTTACCATTGAGGAATGCACTTTTCACATCCATTTGATATAAGATGATATTGTGATGGTTAGCATAAGCAAGCAATATACGAATTCATATACTTCAGAGTGAAGAATATGACATCAAATTCATCAGATTGAATTTCATCACATAATATAGTAAGCAAAGTAATGTGAGGACGTGAGAAATGAATGATTCATTTCTTCGTGATTAGCTTGCGTCCTTTCAAGCATTTCCTCAGGTCTCTAGCAAATTCATCAGACGTTCAAGTTCGTCTGGAGACCTGACCCTGCATAAGAGATTAGTTCAATTTCTTCACCACCCACATCTGGAGGGGTGGCAAAGAGTTCATCATTCTGCGAGCACCATATGAGAAGGGTGGCATAGAAGCAAGTACACTTCGTTTCACAGGACGGGGGTTAGAGTACTCATATGAATAAGCAGAGAAATTCTTCGAGGACTTATGAACATAGTGATTTGAAGAATAATGAACATATTCATGACCCTTAGATTTTCCCTGCGAAACAGAAGCATTAGCACGAGAATGATATGATTTTTGACCATATGAGGAATTTGGTCCATGTGAGGACTTTGGTCCTTGTGAAGACTTTGGTCCAACTGAAGAATTTGATCTGGGGTTCCTATTCTTCACTGGTGGTGTCATGAGGACATTCACTTGAAGATTTTCAAGGTACCTTTTAGGGACCCAGATTTTCTTCAGAGGGGGACCATTCCTGCAGTTAGTTTCAACATATCTAGCAAATACTTCACCATTCTGATTTTTGAACAGTTTATAGTTGGAGTCAATTGATTCATCAGAGGAATATGAAGATTCACAAGTAAAGCCAGATAAAGTGAATGGATCTATAGGAGGTCCTTTTGCAGCAACCCATGAGGTTTTGGGATACTGCTCAGGTTTCCAGTAAGATCCATCAGCATTGAGTTTCCTTTCAAATGCAATACCCTCTTTCCTAGGGTTCCTGTTCAGAATCTGCTTTTTGAGCACATCGCAAAGGGTTTGATGCCCTTTGAGACTTTTGTATATGCCTGTCACATACAATTCCTTCAACCCTGCATTTTCGTCAGTGATACTTGTGGTATCCTCAGATGAGGAATTTGTGACCACGGAAATAGTTGAAGAAATTGCAGCAATAGAAGCATTTGAACTTTCAGGTAAAGAATGAGCAGTTTCACGTTCGATGCATTTCAGGCAAGGTGGAACAAAATCTTCCTGAGCGGTACTGATCTGTTGAGCAAGCAAGGAGTCATTATCCCTTTGAAGATCTTCATGAGACACCCTTAGTTTTTCAAGATCTTGCTTTCTTTGAAGAAATTCATAAGAAAGTTTCTCATGATCGACTAAGAGAGCCTCATGACGACTTTGAAGGTTATCATACTTGGACTGAAGACTTTGAAGGTCCTTAGTCAAAGTTTGAGTATGATCCACTTCCTCATTCAACAGGTCATCGCTTTTGTCTAGCTGTTTCTGAAGCTTTTCAATGACACTTTGTTATTTAGTAGCAATATTATCAAGTTTGGAATAGCTAGGTTTTATGTAATCCTTAGATTCACCATCACTTGATTCAGAAGAGGAATGGTATGAGAGTACCTTTGATCCTTTTGCCATGAGGCACATAGATAAGGAAGATGAAGTTTGATCTGTCTTCTGAGATTTGAGGAAGTTCCTGTATACGATGAACTTGGGATCTTGACGAGTGCGATAACCTTCGTGAACATCAGAGAGCCTGTCCCAGATGAGCTTTGCATTCTGAAGATGGTAGATGCTTTTGAACATGACCTTTGATAAGCTAGAGCAAATGATATTCTTCGTCTGAGCATCCAGCTGTGTGTACTTATAAATGTCATCAGCGTTTGCCATCTTGCAGAGATCTGTCAGTCCAAGCTCAGTAATAGTCCATAGCTCGCTGTTCTTCGAAATGAGGTGCTTCCGCATGAGGACTTTCCATTTGGGATAGTCAGATCCATCAAAGACAGGGCACACTGTGGTTGCCTGGACACTACTTGCCATGAAGCAATAGGTGGGAGCATAGTCATCATTGCTGACGTTAGAGTCATTGGAGTTGTCATTTTTCTCATCGTTGAAGATGGACTTGCTGACGAAGGCAGTAGCGAGAGCTAGGCTCGCCACACCAGAGTCCGACTGCTCCTCAGATTCCTCCTCTTCTTCATATTCTTCAGATTCTTCTTCAGAATCTATTTCCTTCCCAATAAGTGCCCGAGCCTTCCTTAAGTTATTCTTTCTATGCGATGAGGACTTTGAAGATGAGGACTTTGCGGATGAGGACTTTGAAGATTTCTTCTTTTTCTTCGAGTCATCAGAACTGTCATCCTTGTATTTCTTCTTTCTTGACTCTTTTTCCCAGAGTGGACAGTCAGAGATAAAGTGACCAGATTTCTTGCATTTGTGGCAAATTCTCTTCTTGTAGTCGCTTGATGAAGAATCTGATTTCTTCATGCCACTTTTTGATGATTTTCCAAACCGACCTCTCCTTGAGAACTTCTGGAATTTCCTCACGAGCATTGCTAGCTCCTGACTCAGTTCTTCAGGATCACCAAGACTACTATCAGATTCTTCGTCTTCAGATGAGGAAATTGCCTTAGCCTTCAAAGCACGAGATCTTCCATAACTTGGCCCGTAGAGGTCTCTCTTCTCAGCTTGTTGGAATTCATGAGTGTTGAGTCTCTCAAGAATATCAGCAGGATCTAGTGACTTGTAGTCTCCACATTCTTGGATCATCAAAGCAAGTGTATCGAATGAGGAATCAAGAGATCTCAGCAGTTTCTTCACCACCTCATGGTCGGTGATGTCAGTGGCACCAAGAGCCTGAAGCTCATTGGAGATATCAGTGAGGCGATCAAAAGTTTGCTGAACATTTTCGTTGTCGAGTCTTTTGAAGCGGTTGAAGAGATTGCGAAGAACATCAACTCGAGAGTCATGTTGAGTTGAAATGCCTTCATTGACTTTGGACAGCCTATCCCAGATAAGCTTAGCAGTCTCCAAAGCACTCACTCTGGCATACTGACCTTTCCTCAAATGGCCACATATGATATTCTTCGCTTGAGAGTCGAGTTGCTTGAATCTCTTCACATCAGCAGCGTTGATAGTGGGAGTGACAAAGGGAATACCATTTTCCACAACATACCAGAGATTGTTGTCAATTGCCTCAAGATGCATGCGCATCTTGTTCTTCCAGTAGGGGTAGTCCGTCCCATCAAAGGTAGGACACCCAGCTGAGACCTTGATCATGCCTGCAGTTGACATAACTAAAACTTCAGGTGGTTAAACCAAAATCACACAGAACAAGGGAGTACCTTGCTCTGATACCAATTGAAAGTGCGTTATATCGACTAGAGGGGGGGTGAATAGGCGATTTTTACAAATTCGTCACTTGAGGAAATACTAGTTGAGGAATTTGCTAAGTGACGAACTACTCGCAGCAGAATAAGTACTCAAGTGCATGTGAAACATAGCAGTAGCATAGTCATCATGATGAAATGAAACATACACAGAGCATGAGTAGCGTGAATAGGATAAGCAGGCAGAAGATAATGTAACTGAAGAATTTGAGGTGAGGAAATTGAGAAAGTCTTCAGTCAAATTCTTCAAACAGTAACGATCAATTTCATCAATAGGAATACGAGGAAATGAAAGGGTTGAACAAATAGAACCAGATAGCTCGATGAAGACAATGGTTTGATGACCCAGTTCCAACTGCTGTGACAGTCGTACGTCTAGTTTGGAGTGGCCTGGTATTTAAACTAGAGGACACACAGTCCCAGGACACACAGTCCTTACCGTATTCTCCTTGAGCTAAGGTCACACAGTCCTCGCCCAACACTCGTGGTAAGTCTTCAGGGTAGACTTCCAAAACCCTCACAAACTGGTCACCCGGCAATCCACAATTTACTGCTGGATGCTCTAGACCATGGTCACCCGGCGATCCCCAATTGACTGCAGGATGCACTAGACCATGACGCCTAACCGTCTGGAAGATACACAGTCTTCAAAGGTAAAAAGCGTCGGTTCCACACAGGAACAATTTCTTCAGTGATGCTCAATCACTATGGGTTTTGGTTGTTTGGATTTTTCCTCACTGATGATTTTCTCTCAAAGTCCTCGAGGAATGGGATGCTCTCAAATGACAAGTGTCAAGTTCTCTCTCGGAGTAGCCAACCAGCTAGTGGTTGAGGTGGGCGGCTATTTATAGCCAGGGAGCAACCCGACATGATAAGACATTAATGCCCCCCAATGACATGACCGTTAGGTGGATAGAATATCTGGACAGCTGGCGCAAAGCACAGCAATGGTCGGAATTTGAACTCTCAAATTCCTCAGGGCTTATCATATTCCTCACGATAGGCAATTCGCACTGGCGAAATCCTAACTCCTCAGTCAGACCAATTTCCTCAGAGACTAGAAGAACATCGTCTCTGTCTCTGAAGAACTTGACTGAACTGCAAGAGGTTTCTGTCGGGGATATTACCCCGCGATATAACCCGGCAGGAAGTATGACCCGGCCAGGGACTTGGCAACTCACTGGTGACCCGGTCGAGACTTGGCGGTTCATTGGTAACCCGGCGGGCGGGTTAGACGAGCGACAAAGCCCAAGGCCCAGTGAGCAAGCCGGCGCCAGGCGGCTCATGGACGGGCTTGGAGGGGCGGCTCACAAGAGAAGGCCCAGTGTGTAAGCCGGCGGAGGCGGCTTACAAGAGAAGGCCCAAGAAGAGAAAGGATTCCCTCATGAAGGAAACAAGACCCGGATTAGGATTCTAGAGAGACTAGTCCTAGTCCTACTCTCAGTAGGACTATACATGTAAACTTACCCCTTCCACCTATATAAGGAGGGGTAAGGCGCCCCAAGAGGGAGAGGTTTTTAGACGTCTCAATTGACAAGTTGAGATAGACAGATTATACGTTACAATAGACAGATTAGAGGCTAGACATCACCCTTGTAACCAAGAGGTCTTCCTCATCATCAATGCGAGACAAGCAGGACGTAGGTTTTTACCTCCATCGGAGGGGCCGAACCTGGGTAAACCGCCTCGCGTCTCTCGATTCCGACCAACCCCTTCAAGCCGCCACATAGTTGCGATGCCTCGAACCTAAAGTCCGCTAACCCGGACATCTGCCGTGACAAATCCACGACAGTTGGCGCCCACCGTGGGGCCCGCGCACGGTGGTGTTAAAGTTCTTGGGGGGGTCTCTCCAGGGATAGAGGAGTTCATCAGTCAAGATTGAAAAAGTGTTCAACCGCGGCAGATATGAGATTGAGATCACGAGAGTTTAGGGTTGCATCTATGCATCGCCACGTCCTATAACCTACCGGGACCGACAAGAGATGATTTCGTCTGTCTGCTGCCACGTCTCCGAGCCGCCGAGATCGGCAAGAAATCGGACTTGCCAAGATAAAACTGCCACCTCATGGGATCTGTCAAAGCTAGCAGGTCCCGTTGACCGCAGCAGGTACATCAAGTTAATCTACGTCCAAATCAAACCAGAGCAGATCAATTTCCAAAGCAATCAGGAGTGCGTACTACGTTCGTGCGTCGAGGTGTCCCATGGAAATTCTTTTCAAATCCAAAAGTCACGGGAGTACTAAGAGTGCTCTTACCTTCACAAAACTACAAGTCCGTTCAAATCCCCAGATAGCAAAACCTGCAGAAGGACAAACGCTACTAGCGCTGCACACCATGAGACCGGCCAGGATACGGACGTAATCAGCGGAAGAAGGCTGCGACGACCCGGAAACCTAGCCACGAATTAGCAGAAGAGATGGACGTGGGTTGACCAAGTCTACTACGAAAACTGGGCAGGTCCGCGGAGGAGACGGACGTGGATTTTCCCTTGCTCTGCCTCCGCCTCCGATCTGTCTTCGCCGTACTACGTTGAGCCGCCACTCTGCGCCGCTCCAAACCTCCTCAAGCCGGTCCCGCCTCCGCCTCGCATCACCTTCAAGTCGCTGTCACCCACGCGCCCTGGCCGGCTCGCCGCACCCGGCCGCTTCCGAGCGTGCCTGCTGGTCCCGTGTCAACTCACCTTGAGCCACCGCCAGAGCCGCCGCCGGGGTTTCCATGGCCTCAAGCCGCCTTCGCTTCCTCCGCCTTGTCAAAATCATCGTCATACCTGAACCCGCTTCCACGCTGCTTCTGCAACCGCGGCCTCTGCATCGAGCCGTCCGCTCGCCTCTGCGTCGAGCCTCCATGGCCGCCTCGCCGGACCTTCCTTGCCCGCAAACTGGCCGAACAGCACGGCCTAGGGCCATACGCATGAGGCCTCCGCCTTGCCGCTTCACCTCAGCCATAACGCCGCTCGAGCCGCCGCCTCTATCGTGGTCGCCTCAACGCGTCCTCTGCTCATCCACCAGCACCTCGGCCGCTTCCGAGCGGGCGCTACTGCGTCCTCGCCTCAAACGGCCACGACCCCACTATCTCCAAGCCACCCCGGCTGTCCAGCGCGGGCCTCGACGGCCCCGTCCGTCTCCACTCTGAGCCGCCTCCAATGGCCGGCCACCTCCGAACTCGCGCTCACCTCAGCCGCCGCGGTCTCGCACCGCTCAGCACCGGCTCGCCACGCCGCCTTGCCTCGCCCTTGCGCGCGCTTGCCCTGGCCAGTTTCGCCTTGCCGCCGCCGATGCCGTGCCCCGCCGCTGGCTCGCCGCTACGGCGTCTAGCGCGCAGCGCCGTTCGAAGCCGCCATCACACTGGCTCCGCCATGCCACGCGCCTCCGCCGCCGCAGCATCGCTCCGCCGGTGCTCGCCTCCGCCCGGCATCGCCTATGCTGCGGCCTCACCCGCAGCGCCTGGTCCGCTCCGCCGGCGTTGCCTCCGCCCTTGCACTGGCCGGCGACCCGGGCGTCTCCACCACCAGCTGCTATGGCCTCTTCACGTCTCGCTACTGCGGCTCATCCCGGGTCTACACCGAGCCGCCGGGGGCTTCTTCAGCCACCGCCGACCGGCTCCACCTCACCTCCGCTGCGCCCACCAGTCAGCTCCGAGCCGCCCGCCGAAGCCACAACTCAAGCCGCCCCGCCGTGAGCTCCGCCTCTGCCGCGGGCCGGCGCCGCCGAGTCTCTGCTTCCGCGCCGCTACTGCGAGCCGCTCAGCTCGAGCCGCCCCGCGCCCCTTGCTTCGCCGCCGCGCGCTGCCCCCGTCGCCTTAAACCGCCGGCTGGCTCGCCGCTCCGGCAACAGCTGCTCCACCCGCGCCGCCTGCGTCGCCTTCACCGCCCCTCGCCGGCTCACCGTCCCTTGCCGGGTCGTCCGCCTCCTGCTGCCCCCGCCGCCGGCTGCCCCCTGGGATTCAGTTGCCCACGCGGCGAAGGAGCAGTGGGAGCCGGGTGTTTAAAAAAAAAAAAGGAAGAAATGTGAAGGAGGGGCACAGGGGTGCTACTACTGCTTTAAAAGCGCATGCAGGGGGTCATCTGACTACGTCTGTTATTATCTAGCGCGGGTGTCCGCACTTATCCGGCAAAAAATCTAGGTGATATTCATCCTATCTGTTTTTTAGTATATATTATTCATTTGAGGACAGTTACTCGGTCCTGCCATATATTTTATGCAGGACAATTATTCAAGCGGCATTATACCGCGGAGATGGAGTGCGCATCAATGCACGCAAGTGGTGTTCATTTACGGCACGTTACTCAATGGATGCGCGCAAGCCGCCACCGTCGTGGCCCGGTTTACATCAACAACACCGGTACCGCGCGCGTTCACCCGACTGTATGAGCCGCCCAATGGATATCCGCAAGCCGCCATCCCCGCAGCCGGGTCTTCATCGACAATGTCGCGGCCACCTCAAGCGTCTGCGCCGGCTTAACAACGCCACGGGCGGCTCACCGCCCACGCCGACCTACAAATGCCACGGCGACTCACCGACCGCGCCGGTTTGACAAACGCCTCGGCCGTCTCCCGCGGCCGTCTTTCGCGACCGCACCGGCTTACAACGCCGCGGCCGTCTCTCGCGACCGCACCGGCTTACAAACGTCGCGGCCTTCTCTCGCGACTGTACCGGCTTACAACGCCGCGGCCGTCTCTCATAACCGCGCCATCTTCAAACGCCACGGCTGACTTTTACGTCTACATCAACACGCCAGGGGCCGCATACACAAGTACGAGCCGCCCAACGGACGGTTCTAAATCGCCGCCCTGCGGTCCAATATACATTGGCATACTGGTGCAGTGCTCGCCTGTACGAGCCGCCCAACGGACGCGCGTAAGACGCCGCCCACGATCTGATCTACATCAACATATCGGTGCAGTGCTCGCCTGTCCGAGCCGCCCAACTGACATGCGCAAGCCGCCGCCCACGGTCTGATCATCAACATTTTGGTGCAGTGCTCGCCTGTATGAGCCGCCCAACTGACGTGCGCAAGCCGCCGTCCCCAGTCTGATCTACATTAGCATATCGGTGCAGTGTTCGTTTATACGAGCCGCCCAAACGGACAAGGCGCACAAATCGCCGCTACTGCAGTTTGGTTAACTTCAACAACCAGCCGGGACGAACCATCAACCGGATTATTGAAACAATTCATACGGGATTGTCTATAACCCGCCACGGTCAACCTCAACCTTCAGTGGAGACTTTCAAGCCGCCTCTTCGAGTCGACTTAAGATTCGGGGGCTACAGACATGGCTCGACACATTTGGTCGTTTTCAACAAGAACCCCGGGTCATTGTAAGGAAGTTAACCCAATCCTGGGGGCTACTACATTATTGGCGGAAGAATTAAAAGTTACCCAAGAAGACGAGCCACCATGATGCACCGTTCAGCTTGGGGGCTTTTGCTGTTTCCTTCATACAAGATGCTGAAACAATGTTGATACTTCGACAAGGTCATTTGGGGGCTTCCAACCCGCCGGGTTTAGCTCGCTCACCCTCTTGATCGGCTCTTCAGCCACAATAGTAAACAGTACGGTGGCTTACGAGTTAAGCTGTCCACATGACGCCGGCTTACAAGACGGTGCACAAGTTGATATCATCGACGAGGTCGTTTGGGGGCTTTCAACCCACCGGGTTAAGCTTCAACCCTCTTGATCAGGCTCTTCAGCCACTGTAAGGCGGGTCGTAGACCCAAAACGTTGACTACGTCAACAAGGTCGTTTGGGGGCTTTCAACCCACCGGGTTAAGCTTCAACCCTCTCGATCAGGCTCTTCAGCCACCGTAAGGCGGGTCGTGGACCCAAACGTTGACTCCGTCAAACAAAGATCACTAGGGGTGCAGCGAGTTGTGAACTTACCCCCTTTTCGATCTGCAAGGCCGGGTTATACCTGCCTGTAAGTAGTTGCCGCTTTGCCAGGGGTGCAGCAAGTTGTAAACTTACCCCCTGCAAGGGCCTCTTACAGCGGCGAGGATAAACTCTCTCATCTGCTGCGTACTCTCCGCCAAGTGGCCTGTCGTACCCTGGAGGTTCAAACGACGGATTTATGTCACGTGAGAAGTAGCTTATGGGCTTTAGGGGTATTCACCCCGCAGTCTCTCTTTCTGGTTCGTTGCGCTCTTATCAGTTAATCTCGTTAGAGACCCTGCACTGATATGAGTTCAAGCATCGAGTCCAACCAGGAAGAACCATCATATGAGTTTTTGATAACAAAGGAAGGCAAAGCAAGAACATCATACATTGCATCATATATTGCATCATACATACATTACATCATATATTGCATCATACTTACATATCATGCCGGCTTATCAAGCCGGGTCAGAGCAAGGGTGTGAAAGAAGAAGCAAGGTTATAAGGGATTCAACATCCCTGGGTTGAGCTTTTTCAAGCCGCCCTTACAACAATGCAGAATATATTCTGTCTTGTTTATTTTTGCAGGTCTTGTCTCCTAAGATAAGCCGCCAGAACAAATGGATCTTTAATAGCCAACATGGCTGGATCTTCATCATGGATTTCTCAAACATATATTTGCCGGGTTGCACCGCAACCACGAGCAGAGATTTTCATTTTCAAGGATAAAGGCATTATTCCAGGATATTCATACCGGATTACAACCATGGTAAAGGATTCATTCAACAAATTATGATGAGTCATATTACTCTCACACAGTCCCGAGTCGCCGCAGGCAGACGACCCGGCACTTGGGGGCTACATTATTCAAGTCTAGTCTATATCAAGTATGCAAGTCCCATGTCGCTGCGAGCATGCATCACGGCACTTGGGGGCTAATGCAAGTTGCTTTTCAAATCGTTACATGGTCATCAAATCCTGTTATCTCAAGGAGATAAGCCAGCCTTTCCATATTTTTCTAAGTCCCAGCCCAGTACTTCTTACTGACCCGGCACTTGGGGGCTATACCACTCAAATCAAATTTTCTAAAAGTCCCAAATCGCCGTAGGCGTGCGACCTGGCACTTGGGGGCTACAGTATTCAGCTGTTCAAGCAGATTATATGGTCCAAATTGAAGACCCGACCCATCACATACTGATGAACCGGCCCTTGGGGGCTACACATGTGAAATACAACACTCAGTATATATCTGGCGACTCAGATGACAACTCAGATTTCTCGACCCGGTCCTTGGGGGCTACACCCGCTGAAGCTTTATAAAGTATAAGGCAGTTACAAGTCCCAGGCTGTTGCAGGCAAGACAACCTGGTACTTGGGGGCTACACAATCCAATATATTATTGCAAAGCACCAAGTCATCATGGATAATCTCGGAGCTTGGGGGCTACAGATAATATGGACATATCAAAAACTTTGAGAATTGTCAAGATGATTAATTATGGAGTTCAGTTGTTAGACCCGGCGTCACCAACATTCATGACCCGGCGTTATCAAAAGATCATAACCCGCCAGAGCTTATATAAGCCGCCCTGCTTCACAACAATGGAAGTCCGGATCTACATCATGAGGATTTCTTATTTTTCATTAAGCCAAAGTATTGGAAGCCGACTCAATGGCATATGGGTATTCTATTCCCAATGTGTTTCAAAGGACACTGACAAGCAAGACGATTTTCAAGACGACTCATTCATATGCAGAAAAGACCCGGATTTCTGAGGAGCCACTTCATAAGCCGGCCAAAGGAGCAAGCCGGTCACTTAACATATTTATTATTCTTATTTCAGGAGCTTAGCATGAATAAATTCAAGCTAACCTGGGGGCTAATGTCGGGGATATTACCCCGCGATATAACCCGGCAGGAAGTATGACCCGGCCAGGGACTTGGCAACTCACTGGTGACCCGGTCGAGACTTGGCGGTTCATTGGTAACCCGGCGGGCGGGTTAGACGAGCGACAAAGCCCAAGGCCCAGTGAGCAAGCCGGCGCCAGGCGGCTCATGGACGGGCTTGGAGGGGCGGCTCACAAGAGAAGGCCCAGTGTGTAAGCCGGCGGAGGCGGCTTGCAAGAGAAGGCCCAAGAAGAGAAAGGATTCCCTCATGAAGGAAACAAGACCCGGATTAGGATTCTAGAGAGACTAGTCCTAGTCCTACTCTCAGTAGGACTATACATGTAAACTTACCCCTTCCACCTATATAAGGAGGGGTAAGGCGCCCCAAGAGGGAGAGGTTTTTAGACGTCTCAATTGACAAGTTGAGATAGACAGATTATACGCTACAATAGACAGATTAGAGGCTAGACATCACCCTTGTAACCAAGAGGTCTTCCTCATCATCAATGCGAGACAAGCAGGACGTAGGTTTTTACCTCCATCGGAGGGGCCGAACCTGGGTAAACCGCCTCGCGTCTCTCGATTCCGACCAACCCCTTCAAGCCGCCACATAGTTGCGATGCCTCGAACCTAAAGTCCGCTAACCCGGACATCTGCCGTGACAAATCCACGACAGTTTCCAAAGGCTTCGCTCGAAGGATTGGGTTATGTTGAGGCTTTTGAGTTGAGCATCAGATGGAAAATTTTCCTTAGTATTACCTCAACCCCCTTTAACAGTACGGTGTTTCCTATGACTCAAAGAAAGGAAATGAAACAGTAAAAACAAAGTCTTCACGCTGCATTGTCCTCGTTCATATCTTCAAGGTCACACCATTTTCTTCATTTTCAAAGTCTTCAGGGAATACCAAAGTCTTCAGCAAAGTCTTCAGATGAAGACATTCATTTTTAGGGGTCGACATTCTTCGAATATATCAAACTCCTCAGCGACTTATAGAGCCTGTGTACACTCACAAACGTATTAGTCCCTTAACCTATAAGTCTTCAATACACCAAAATCACTAAGGGGCACTAGATGCACTTACAAAGACACTCCTCTCTGGAGTGTCTTGTGATAGGCGGAACTTTCTGGACAATAGCAAGCATCAACAGTGAGACACCAAATTTTTACGTGGAAAACCCCTCAACTTGAGGGGAAAAACCACGAGACGAAGCCACCCAAATCCTCTTCCACTATTATCAATGTGGGATACAACAAATTCTTCTCTAGATAGCACTAGAGGATCTCATACATCAAGATTTCTGAATCTTGGATGAACACAATAGGATTTGGGGATCAAGAGCTAGGGATTGGAACAATCTCAGCAAAGATGGTGAAAGCGGAGCTTGAATGAGACAAGGTGGTGGATCTCGAGAATCACAACCTTGGGGAGGAACTCCCTTTGCTTCTTCCTTTAATCTTCCTCTTCTTCCCTTTCTCACTTGGTTTTCTCTCTTCTTCTCCAATGGAGGCTGAAGTAATTTTCGTCACCCTAGGTGGTGGCTGCTGGATGGAAGGCAAAGCATCCCCATCCACGCACGTGCAAAGACCAAACTGACCCTAGGTCACAACCCTAATGGGTAGTAGGCTTCTGCACCTCTTTCGGCTGCCTAAAAGGCTTCAAATGGTCATCTCCTCACAGCCCACATGAGGAGGATATCCCAACAAATGTCCCCCTCCGACTCATGAGAGGGGCACCGCCATGCCCGCTACCTTGCAACATGCTTGTAGCTTCTCATTTGGCAATATCTTGGTCATCATATCCGAACCATTTTCATCGGTATGGATCTTCTCAAGTTTCAGCAACTTGCTTACAACATCTCGAATCCAATGATACCTCACATCAATGTCCTTGGTTCGAGAGTGATAGCTTGAATTCTTGGCAAGGTGAATAGCACTTTGACTGTCGCAAAACAGAACATAATTCTCTTGCTTCATGTCGAGCTCTTGCAAGAAGTTCTTCATCCACAAAACTTCCTTGACAGCATCAACTGCTTCTATGTACTCAACTTCTGTAATTGATGTAGAAACACATTTCTGCAATCTTGATTGCCATGACACTGCTCCCCCTACATAAGTCATCAGGTATCCAGATGTGGACTTCCTACGATCCTTGTCACCTGCATAATCTGCATCTGTATAGCCTTGCAATACAAGTTCACCGCATCCAAAGCATAAACAAGATGTAGAAGTTCCCTTGAGATACCCGAGAATCCACTTCACTGCTTCTCAGTGAGCTTTACCTGGATTTGTCATGAACCAACTAACAACTCCAACTGCATAGGCAATATCAGGCCTAGTGCATACCATGGCATACATCAAACTGCCCACAGCAGATTGGTAAGGTACTTTCCTCATTTCTTCTTTCTCATTCTTACTTGTAGGACACTGTTTTGAATTCAGTTTGTGATGGCCTCCAAGCGGAGAGATAATAGATTTTGCATCTTTCATGTCGAACCTTTCAAGTACCTTTTCAATGTATCTTTCCTGTGAGAGCCAAATCAGCTTCTTTGATCTATCACGGGAGATCTTCATGCCAAGTATTTGCTTAGCTGGCCCTAAATCCTTCATGGCAAATGATTTACTCAAAGCCTTCTCGAGGAGAGCAATCCTCTTTGTGCCATTTCCAATAATCAGCAGATCATCAACATACAACAAGAGAATAATGAAATCACCCTCGGCATACCTCTTCATAAAGACACAATGATCAGGTTGTGCTTTATGGTAACCAAGCCCAGTCATAAAAGACTCAAACTTCTCGTACCACTGCCGAGGAGCTTGCTTCAAGCCATACAAGCTCTTCTTCAATTTGCATACTAAGTGCTCCTTGCCTGCAACCATGAATCCCTCTGGCTGCTCCATGTATATCTCCTCCTCTAGGTCACCGTGTAAGAATGATGTCTTCACATCAAGTTGTTCAATTTATAAGTCCATGGTGGCAGCCATGCCAAGCACAACTCGGATCGAAGACATCTTGACCACCGAAAAGAATATCTCATCATAATCGATGCCCTTTTCTGACTGGAACCTTTCACAACCAATCTGGCCTTGTACCTTGGATGTGAGGTGTTTTCTTCAGTCTTCACTCTGTACACCCACTTGTTCTTGAGTGCTTTCTTGCCCTTTGATAGATTTACTAACTCAAAAGTATCGTTCTCATACACGGATTTCATCTCACCCTGCATGACTTCTGACCATTCATCCTTGTTCTCATCACACATTGCCTCCTCATAGCATGAGGGCTCACCTACATCAGTCATCAACACATATTGCTGTGCTGGATACTTAGAAGAAGGAATGCGACCTCTTTCACTTCTTCTTTGCTGCTGCAGTGGTGGTGAATCAGGTGGATTTTCGTTGGCGTCATCATTACTAACTTCATCATCATCATCATCACTTGATGGTTTCTCGTCACTTTGACTTGTATTGCCTTGGTCAGTTACATCTCCACTGTCTTCAGTGTCATCATCTTCCCCATGATTTTCATGCACGAGAGGAGGACGGATTGGATTCATGTCAACCTGAGGTGTGTTGGTCATTTGCTTTTCTGGTTTCCCAATATCTTTTATTGTTTCATCTTCAATAAACACCACATCTCGGCTTATCACAATCTTCCTATTGGCTGGATCCCACAACCTTTAGCCAAACTCTTCACTTGGTTGGCTGAGGTAGATGCACTACTTTGTCTTGCTATCAAGTTTGGATCTCTCGTCCCTTGGAACATGTACAAATGTCTGCAACCAAAAACCTTCAAGTGCCTGTATGATACCTCTTTCCCTAACAAAACTCTCTGAGGAATATCACCTGCAAGAGGAACTGAGGGAGATAGGGTAACCACATACCTAGAATTCATTAATGCTTCAATCCAAAATAAATTAGGTAAATGAGCATGAGAGAGCATAGTTGTGACCCTCTTTGTGAGTGTCCTGTTCATTCTCTCTGCAAGACCATTGAGCTGAGGGGTCTTTGGTGGACTCTTCTCAAGCCTGATGCCAAACTTTCTGCAATACCTTTCAAAGGGACCTCGGTATTTACCACCATTGTATGATCTCACGCACTTCAATTTCCTGCCAGTTTCTCTCTTAACTTTGACATGAAACTCCTTGAAGGCTTCAAGTGTTTGGTATTTGTGTTTCAGCACATACACAAAAACCTTTCTGGAATGGTTATCAATGAAAGTCACAAATTATAATGCTCCACCATGGGATTTTTCAGTCATGGAGCAAACATTAGTGTGCACAATATCAAGAACATTTTCTACACGACGTGGAGGGAGTGTACGAAATGCAACCCTATGTTGTTTGCCAGCAAAACAATGCGCACAGGGTTTCAAGGATATACTTTTCAACTCAGGGAGGTACTCCATGCGAGCAAGAGCATGCATGCCCTTCTCACTCATATGCCCAAGCCTCTTGTGCCACAATTTCACCGAAGTGTCTTTTTCAGCAATGTTCAACACCTCATTGCACAGCTTGGTTTTAGTCGCATAGAGATTACCTTGCCTACTTCCCCGAGCCACAATCAAAGAGCCTTTGGTGAGCTTACACTTTCCTTCACCAAAATAACTGGGATGTTTGATATCATCAAGCTTGCCCACTAGCAATAAATTCAGCCTTATATCGGGAACATGCCTCACATCATCGAGCACCAACCTGCAACCTGTGTTTATTTCAATGCATATAGAGCCCTTGCCAACAATTGTTGACGAACCACTATTTTCCATCCTCACTTGGCCAGTAACACCACTAGTGTAAGATGTGAAATACTCCTTGTGTGATGTGATGTGGAAGGATGCACCTGAATCCACAACCCAACTCATGACATCATCACGAACAACACTATAGCATTCATCATCTTCAATGACTAGATAGTCCTCGTCTGTTGCAGTCATGGCTGAGCTGCTCTCAGCCTTTTGCTCGGTTATTTTTTGCAAGTTTCCCCTCTGCAAGCTCTCTTTTGTAATTCCTACGCTCGCTCTTTATGTGCCCCGGATTGCCACAATGAAATCAAGTAATATCTTTTCTCTGTTTTGACTTTGATCTCCCCCTGGATTTATTTCTGCCTTGCTGAAATCTAGTGTGACCGCGTCCACAGTTCTTATTCTTCCCATGGGTTTCAGCCACATACGCATCAGAAGAAGAGGCATCACCCTTTTCCTTCTTTCTGGCTTCTTCATTCAGCATGTTGTTCTTCACCATCTCCAAAGTCAGCTTCCCATCCAGAGCTGAATTGCTAAGTGACACAACAAGCGTGTTCCAACTATCAGGCATGGAACTCAGCAGCAACAATGCTTGCACCTCATCCTCAAAGTTGATCTTCATGGCTGAAAGTTGATTTATATGGCATTGAAAGACATTCAAGTGTTCAATCACACTTGTGCCATCTCGGTACTCAAGCTTTGCAAGTCTTTTGATCACCGAGGCCTTGTTCATTGATGTCTTCCTCTCATACATAGACTCCAACTTCTGCCACATCTCATACGCATTTGTGTCATTTGCAACATGGTGAAATATTTGTGGTTGATGTACAACCGAATCATACCTACTGCCTTTCTATGCAACACTCTTCATTCTTCTTCCGTGACACCCATGGGTATCTTGTCTTTCACAATTGTCTCATACAAATCCTTATAATAAAGGATGTCTTCCATCATGGGCTTCCATAATGAGTAATTGGTAGAATCAAGTTTTACCATGCCACTTGTGGTAGCGCTTTCTTCCAAAGCCATTGTGAGCAGCACTTCCAGCAATAATCAAGAAACTGGGATTAACAGCCTCCTAAGCAACCAAGGCTCTAATGCCACTCTGTTGGGAATTAGCACACAAATGCACTTGTGGTTAACTGAAAACTGCAGCGGAAACAAAGTAATCTTAGCACCACATCATGTACTAATTCAAGGATCGTTGTTTAGCACGGAAGGAAACATATGCAACAGCATATATGGAGGTAAAATGTTTCGCAGCACGCAAGACACTCCTCTCTGGAGTGTCTTGTGGTAGGCGAAACTTTCTGGACAGCATCAAGCATCAACAACGAGACACCAGATTTTTACGTGGAAAACCCCTCAACTTGAGGGGAAAAAACCACGGGCCGAAGCCACCCAAATCCTCTTCCACTATTATGAAATGTGGGATACAACAAGTTCTTCTCTAGATAGCACTAGAGGATCTCATACATCAAGATTTCTGAATCTTGGATGAACACAATAGGATTTGGGGACCAAGAGCTAGAGATTGACACAATCTCACCAAAGATGGATGAACCGGAGCTTGAAGGAAACAAGGTGGTGGATCTGGAGCATCACAACCTTGGGGAGGAACTCCCTTTCCTTCTTCCTTCAATCTTCCTCTTCTTTCCTTTCTCTCTTGGTTTTCTCTCTTCTTCCCAATGGAGGTTGAACTGATTTTCGTCACCCTAGGTGGTGGCTGCTGGATGGAGGGTAAAGCATTCCCATCCACTCACGTGCAAAGACTAAAATAACTCTAAGTTATAACCCTAATGGGTAATGGGCTTCTGCACCTTTTTGGGCTGTGTAAAAGGCTTCAAATGGTCATCTCCTCACAACCCACGTAAGGAGGATTTTCGAACAACATCAATGTTTATTTAGGTCTAGTTGGTCTAGCTTACATTCGGTCCCAACAAATAAAAGTCGGTCTAGTTTACACACTCACATGATCAAAGTTTAATTTACTCGATCACATGCTTGAAGTACAATTCCATGTTCTCCAGAGTGTTCAGCTATTATTTTAGAGCCTACTATCTAGAAAGCAAACCATGTGGAAACAGGGGCAGTTCCAATAATTTGATGGATCCCGATACACCTCAGCGCATTTTTCAGATGGAAAGCACCTCAGCGCATTGGTTGCTCTTGGTTTATCATACGGTTGGTTACCAGAAAGTCAAAGTACTCAACTATATAAAATACCGTTGCAGGACGACAGAACAAGTGATGAGATTCCTGACAAAACAATGTGAGGGGGGCCTATATCATTTCCATGAATTCTGTTCCATCTCGCAGCGATGCTGCGGCGGGCAATTAATTTATACAGTTTACACGAGTAATTCCTAGCAAATCTCTATAGTTTGACCATACATACATGCTCATACACGCCATGAGAGAATGAACAAGAAATTTCACGAAACGAATGGTAAAAATGGGTGGCAAGTTGTACAGGAACCACCAAGACCAGCTGCTTCCCTTAAAATTACTGGTTGAGGTTGTCCAGTGCCTCCAGCAGAACAGGTCTGAACCTCTTGCAGTCCAGCTTCACGTTCTGCTTGTCCATGAAGGTGCGCCTGATGAACTCGAACCCTCGCTTGTGGAACGAGATGGGGTCCTTGAAGATCTTGTGGTCCCTCGGGTAGCGATCGGTGAGGCTGCTCTCGTCGACGGTGATGGCGTACTGCTTGTACCGCAGGCCCATCATCTCCGACGGGTTCCCGAAGTCGGTGCGGGATATCCAGTCCAGGCCGCCGAACGGCACGATCTGGATGAGCGTGGCGTTCTGCGGCAGGAAGACGCAGTTGGTGAGCCCGGCGCCGTGCACGCCCATCATCACGTCCACCGAGTTGACCAGCTTGGCGAACCCGTTGATGTCGGAGCTCACGTTGGCCTCGTCGATCACCACCTCGAAGCCCAGCTCCTCGGCCATGGCGATGATCTCCTCCAGGTTGAGGAACATCCTCGTGCGGTGCCGCTTGATGATGAGCAGCCTGGGCTTCACCTTGGGGCTCTCCCCGAGCGCCACCGCGGCGTCCTTGGGCAGCGAGTAGGCCGCGCGCATGAACCGGTTGAAATCCACCATGGTGACGCCGTGCGGCGCCTTGGACGAGTCGATGGTGAACTCCATGTAGGCGTGCGTGCCGACGATGGCGTGCTTGAAGCAGTGCACCTGGTCGTCCTTGCTGAAGTCGATCAGGGGGTACTTGGAGAGCTTCTGCAGCAGGGTGTGGTACTTGATGGTCCACCAGAGCGCCATGTCCGTGATGAGGAACTGCACCTCGCCGTTGAACTGGCTGGCCGTCGTGAAGAGCGGCACGATCACGTCGGTGAAGTCGTGGAAGAGGTTCCCCGTGTAGCCGGTGAGCGAGAAGATCACCACGGGCACGTCGTGGTACCGGGTGCACTCGGCGGCCACCTTGCTGGACTTGACCGTCAGCTCCGTGATGTGGCTGAGGCAGAACTCGTCGCCTTTCCGGGGGTAGGGCTTGATCTTCCACACCTCGTCCCTCTGCGAGCCCTCGGGCTCCATGAACAGCACCGAGGTGGCCTTCGGGTGGACCCTGACGTCGCCGCGCATCTCGCAGACGTTTGCCCGGAAATTCGAGAAGTCGCACAACGGCTTGCTCCCCTGCAGCTGCAGCTGCTGCTGGACGTTGCTTAAGCCTGGGGAATTGGAGATATCATCATCAGGAACATGGTGGCATGTTCATTAAAAATTGGGCGCGATGCAAAACGGCTGGGAAGGAGCAGCGTGAGCACAGAGCGCATGACGATCCTCCGCACAGAGCATGACTGGGATCAAAATCAAGCAATAATGATCCATCGATAATAGCACAGTACGGGCTCTGACACGTGATGCGAAGCAATCAATGCCCCAAGTGGGCGTCACCGAGAACAGCAACGTATTGGTAAGACACAGTGGCTTGAATTGGACGTCTGCGTTGGCTTTCTATTTTCACTACTTGTAACTCGGATTAAACTAATGACCACTATTTACTGTACATTACTCTAGCCTGTGGTCATAGTAGACTATTAGCACTTCAGTTCTACTCTCTGACAGTGCCACTAGTGAGTTAGTACTTCTTTTCATAAATTACTAGTAGTAGTACAGCTTCGGTTCTGCCATTAGAAGCAGAAGAATCAAGTTCTTAACGGATGCTCTGACGACGAAGATTGCAGATGGGAACAGGGAATAGAACGAGATGCACTGACTAACCAAGTAGGAGTAGGGGTAGTAGTAAATGGGTGTGAGGCAATGCGCAAAAAATGGATAGATACATCGAATAAATGCAGGTGGTACCTTCTTGCTTGGCATTCTCGGTGTCCTCGGCGTCATGAATGGTGTAATTGGAGACGGTCGGGAGCGTGACCTTGGCGTGCTTCTCCTCCCGCTCCCCCTCCTCGTCTTTCCTCTCCCCACCTACACAGCCAACCAATTTCATCTCAGCCCAAGCAAGCAAGGAAGGAATGTTCAACGCTTCAACTCGGCTTGGGTGTCAAATCACGGATTCGGAAACGAAACGGAACGCGACGCTTGCTAGTTATGGGCTAAACTGCGACGGCTGACCTAACGTCTCCTCGGTGGATTTAAGTGCGCTGCCGTCCTTGTTGGGGGCCGGTTCCGCCATCCCGCTGGCCGGGTCGGGCTCGCTGAGCACCCTGTGGTCCTCCTCCTCGCCGCCGCTGATCTCTGTAAAGATGTCAAGGAGCCGTAGCTTTAGTTTTAGTGTGAGGCCAGCACGAAAAGCCTTTTGGGTAAGAGGGGTGGTAGAGATTAGTACTTACCTTTTGGCTTTACATAGGCTTCATCGTCGACAACTTTGGGGTCTCCACCTGGAGGAGGAAGGAAGAGAGAAGAAACGGCCGGGGTGTGATTAACCGGGAAAACGGCAAGGATTAACGGGGAGATTAATTTTGGTTTTGATTAATTACCGATAACAGCGTCGGTGGAGGTTTTCTGGGCGGGCGTGTTGACCTTCTGCTGGATCAGGATGGACGTCGGCGCCTGGTCCGCCGGCAGCTTGCCGTTCACTGCGCGACGACGCAACCAGTCAGTTAGTTACAGTTGGTTACCGGGCGTCTTCGAGAAGAAGAAGACGACGGTGTAACGGAATTGAGCGTCCCGAGGAATGAATAAGGATAGAATTGAAATTTGAAATCGCTGGAGGTTGGATGATGTTAAAACTTACGGCCGAAGAGGATGGCGTCGGGCTTGGAGACGACGACGAAGGTGAGGGAGACGACGAAGAAGCCGACGACGATGGCCAGCAGCCGGAACCGCCGCGACTCCTGCCGGCCGCCGCGGAGCAGCTTCGAGTTGGGCCGCTCCCCCGCCTTCATCATCGTGGCAGGTCCCTCTCTGCCAAACACGCACGGAGGCCGAAGAGGCGTGCAAGGAACAAGAGAAGAAGGGCCAGTGGTGGAAGATGAGCGGAGCGGAGGCGGAGAAGGAGAGGGAGGAGACGCGGTCGTCAGTCCTGGCTGGTTGCGTGCGTCCTTGTGCGTCTGACCAGGCAACACGGCCCGAGGGAGGAAGGAAGGGAAGGGAAGGGAAGGGAATGGTAGGAGTGGGTGGGGAACTGGCGAAACTGCTGGCTGCTGTCCGACTTATCGACGCCATCATGCCAGCGAAACTAACTGAAACGGTCGAGCTGACCCACTCCCCCTTTCCTTTCCTTTCCCCGGTCACTTCCGTGCCGTGCCTGTCCGCCCCTCCCGGCGCCGCACCGGGGCAACAGGAGTCGTCCGTGCAGGGGGCGGCGACGGCACGGCCACCCGGCGGAGAGCTGCCGCTGTCGGAGCCTTTCCTTTCAACCGGCGGCGAGGATGACGGGGACGCGGGCCTTTTTTCCCTCCCAGCGAGTGCTATGTGTCGGAGCGAGGAGGACGGGTGGTACCACAGGTTACGCAGGGTAGCCCATCCGGGCCGAACACGCACGTGAACGCGCGGCAACCGGGTTTGACTGTTTCCCTGTTTCACGTGTCCGGACTTGATCTTCTGTGTCCACCGACCCCCCCGCACCGCAACCCTCCAGCCGAGACCTGCTGCACTGCACATCATGTGACGGGTTTTTTTTCGTCGTCGCCTCGGCCGGATCTGCAGAAGGAAGTAAAAAACGAAAACTAACAAAGTTGGCAATAAGGAAAGAATAAAGAGGAGTTTCGCCGGTTAATAAGGATCCATGTGCTGAGTCACCGTCAGCCATCACCATCGCAACGCACAGACCACGGTGGGAAGAGCGGAAGGCACCTCCACCTGCTCCTAGCCCGGCATCAGCCACCAGGCCTGGGTGATCGCCTCCACCGTTGGAGGCGTCCACGCCCGCGTCCCCAGCAAGTCCCAGTCGACATGGGGGAACACGACCTAGTAGCTGCCGACGGCCACGGCCAAGCAAGCCCCGACCTTTAGCCTAGACGAGCTCAGGCACCGCCACATCCGTGGCCACCGACGTCGCTCCGACCAACAGCACAACAGCAACACGGGCGCCAACTCGGACCGACAACACAACAGAACAGCAAGGCAGACGGGCATAAACGCGACGGTAAACACCACCGCGGACTAGGTCGGCCCTCTGTCGGCGTGCCGCCGATCGCCATCCTCCGCCACGCTCCAGATCCGCGTTGCCCACCCGAAACCCTCGCAACACCGGATCGACCGCTGCCAAAGGCCGCAGCCCCGCCCCACCGCCGACCGGGACGCCCCCGAGCCGCGCCACCGCGTCGAGTGCGTGCAACCCTGCCGGATCCGCGCCGGCTACACGCACCCGCCGCCCCCCGAGCCCCTGGCCCTGCGCCGTCCGCCAGCCCCCGCGCCAGATCTGGCCGGGACAAGGCCAACCCGCCACCACACCACACCACGCCGGAGCAGCAGGGCACCGCCACGCCGCCACCGGCCGCCGCAGCCGCACCCCAGGGCCCCCCTGCCAGGGCTAACCATCACCGGCGGAGGGAGCCCAGGGCCACCCGCGGCGCCGACGGCCAGATCTGGCCGCGCCAGATCTAGCCCCCATGGCGACCACGAGCGGGCCTCGTGCAGCCCACCACGCCGCTCCCAGGTGCAGCCGCGACCGCGCATCACGCACGAGCTCCCGCCGTCAGCGCGCCGCCACCAGCTATGGACCGCCCGCCCGCGCGAGCCGTCACCAGCCGAGGGGAGAGGAAGCCCCGCCACCGCCTACGCAGGCCAGGCTTCGCCTGGCGGCGCCTAGTGGCGGCGGCGAGAAGGAGGGAGGAGGGAGAGGGCGGGGGCGGCCGCTGATGGGGGCTCGCCAGCCACCGCTCGAGGGAGCGACGGGGGCGAGACGGGGGGGGTGTTTTTCTCTTCACCTAGTTTTTCTTTCCTTCGAGCCATACGGATCATGCCACTTGAAATATCATCTTGCAGTCGACGCAGTGAAAAGATGTCCTAGGATTGACCCATCAGCCGCCCAAGACGCCACCGATCCTGTTTTTGGGCATCTCCAACAGCAACAAGTAAATTTCCTCCTGCATCGTCCGCAGACAGGGGATCAGTCCGCAGACACGGATGCGGGAGGCTGCCATTCAACCGTAGCCGTATATATGTCCATCAGTAAATTTAAATTTAGAGACAGCGAAGACGTGGAGGCAAAGTAGGGGAGGCGCGTCGTGGTTGTGCGGCCAGGTGGGCGCGAGCGCGATGGCAACAGGTCAACACCCATGCATGTTCGTTCCTGACTTATGGACGCCAGATATTCTCGAATTTAGCTCGGGATTCCTTCTCCGGCGGGAGCGGGAGCTGCTCCTTCTCGATGTCGACGAGCTCGCGGTGGACGCACGGTGCTGGCGCGGTGACGTGGCCCTTGAAGAAGGCGAGGAGGTACATTTTCCGTGACATGTCGTGCGGTTGGGTGGGACGCGGTGTACGACTCCGATTGCGACCCACCACGTCGTGCCCCCCGAGGTGAGTAATGGTGGGGGACGCGAGTCGACGCAGTTATCCCACCACACCCACGGCTCCCATTCCCCACTCTCGCCATTCTCATCGTCCCCAACCCCCTCGCCTCCTCCGAGCACTTCGCCAGATCTAGGAGAGAGCGCTCCTCCCACGGCTGTGCGAGGTGTCGAGGAGGGAGGATCAGATGGTGGCGCTGGCAGACGGCGATGCGGAGAGGCTGGATCGGCTACGGGAGATTGACAGGTGATTTTCATCGGCAAAGCAGCTCAACGACGCGGTGTTCCTGGCGCGCGGGAAGATGAGTGACGCGGAACTCCTCCGCTGCTTCCCGGGGTTCCAGGCTCAACCGACGATGGGTGTGGGGTATGTTGGAGGCGGAATTGTTAGATCCAGATCAGCGACACAAGTGGAAGTTGTTCAAGTCCTTGAGGTTCAGGTTGGATCCACAACAATAGGCGGAGCCAACGGTGGAAGTGGTGATGGGTCTCCCTACGCCGGGCTCGACGGGGATGCTGATACGTCCATTTTGCACCATGAACTCTTATTGATATTTATGTTATTCTTGTCCATTATTCCTCATTATGATACAATTCTTATGCCTTTTCTCTCTGAATATGCAAGGTACATCACAAAGAGGGAAATCACTGGAAACTGGAATTTTGGACCTGAAAACCAAGAAAATGGCTGAAAATTCACTGGACTCCAAATGACCTGAAACTTCACGGAGAATTTTTATAGAATATATAAGAATTTTTAGGCCAAAAATATACCAGAGGGAGGCCACCTGCTGGCCACAAACCAACAGGGTGCGCCCACCCCCCTAGGCGCGCCCTGTTGCCTGGTGGGGCCCCAGCAGGTCTCCCGACCCCCCTCTTCTCCTATATGGAGTGTTTTACCCTAGAAAATATCATAAATATACTTTCAGAGGCCCTTTTGATCTCCGGCAGAGAGATTCTGCTGGGAAAACTTCCCTCCGGGAGGGGGAGATCGAAGCCATCGTCATCACCAACGCTTCCTCCTTCGTGGGAGGACCAATCCTCATCAACATCTTCACCAGCACCATCTCATCTCAAACCCTAGTTCATATCTTGTATTCAATCTTTGTCTCAAAACCTCAGATTGATACATGTGGGTTACTAGTAGTGTTGATTACATCTTGTAGTTGATGCTTGTTGGTTTACTTGGTGAAAGATATCATGCTCAGATCCTTGATCTCCATTATTACATCTCTGATCTTGAACATGTTGATGAGGTGTGAGTAGTTAGTTTTGTTCCCGAGGACATGGGAGAAGTCTTGTTATAAGTAGTCATGTGAAGTTGGTATTCGTTCGATATTTTGATATTGTGTATGTTGTTGCTTCTCTTAGTGGTGTCGTGTGAACGTCGACTACACGACACTTCACCATGTTATGGGACTAAGGGAAGGCATTGTTGAGTAACAAGTAGATGATGGGTTGCGAGAGTGACAGAAGCTTAAACCCCAGTTTATGCGTTACTTCATAAGGGGCTGATTTGGATCCACACGTTTCATGCTATGGTTAGATTTATCTTAATTCTTCTTTCGTAGTTGAGGATGCTTGCGAGAGGGGGTAATCATAAGTAGGTTGTTTGTTCAAGTAAGAATAACACCTTAGCAGCGGTTCACCCACATATCAAATTATCAAAGTAACGAACGCGAATCCACTCAACATGATGAACATGACTAGACAAAAATTCTCATGTGTCCTCGAGAGTGCTTGCTTAATATAAGAGTACTTTCAGGCCTGTCCTTTGCTATAAAAAGGATTAGGCTACCTTGCCGTGCCTTTTTTTTTATCATTTCTACTTGTCACTTGTTACGAATTACCTTGCTACAAAACTATCTATCACTGATACTTGCAGCACTTGCAGAGAATACCTTACTGAAAACTGCTTATCATTTCCTTCTGCTCCTCGTTGGGTTCGACACTCTTACTTATAGAAAGGACTATGATTGATCCCCTATACTTGTGGGTCATCAAGACTCTTTTCTGGCGCCGTTGCCGGGGAGTGAAGCTCCTCTGGTAAGTGGAACTTGGTAAGGAAACATTCTCAACTCGTGCTGAAATTTACTGTTGCTTGTTACTATGGGCGGTCACCCTTTGAGTGGCTTGTTCGGGGCATCTTCGCCTCAAATGGAAGTTGAAAAAGTTGCATCTCAACCTACTTAACCGATTTAAAATGTTTATTATGAGATTCCTTAGGGTATGGTAGAGAAACTGCTAGCTAATCCTTATGACAATAGAACTCATCATGATTACCACTTGATATATGTAGATGAGACTTGTGGATTGTGTAAGCTTGCAGGTTTATCTGGAGACAAAGTTAATAAGAAAGTTTTCCCTTTATCTTTGGAGGGAAAAACACTAATGTGGTACAGGCTATTGGATGATATTGGATCATGGGACTGGAATCGCTTGAAGCAGGAATTTCATCAGAAGTTTTACCCTACATCATGATCGAAACTTTATATATAATTGATGGCCTCATGAAGGAGAAAGCATCGCTCAAGCTTGGGGGAGGCTTAAATCTATGATGCACACTTTCCCCAACCATAAGATCTCAAGGGAAATGATTATACAAAAAATTTATGCTCGGCTTTCTCATGATGATCAATTACTACTTGATTCTTCTTCTACTGGTTCCTACATGAAGAGGACTATTGAATTCAAATGGGATCTTCTGGAAAGAATTAAATGCAACTCTAAAGATTGGGAATTCGACAAAGGTAAAGAGTCAGGTATAAAGCTTAAGTTTGATTATGTTAAATCTTTTATGGAAACTGATACTTTCTATGAATTCAGCAATAAATATGGGTTTGACTCCGAGATAGTAGTTTCTTTCTGTGAATCATTTACTACTCATGTTGATCTCCCTAAGGAGAAGTGGTTTAAATATCATCCACCTATTGAAAAACTATTAGAGGAACCTGTTAAAGTTAAAGAGGAAACAATTGTTTATCATGTTGATCCAGTTGTGCCTACTGCTAACACTGAAAAAAAAACCTTTTCCTGTTAGGATTAAGGAACATGCTAAAGCTGCAACTGTGGTTAATAAAAGTTATATTAGAACACCTAAACCCTCTGAACAAATAAATGTTGAGCCTAATATTGCTATGGTTAAAGATCTCCTAGCTGATAATATTGATGGACATGTTATTTACTTCTGCGATGAAGCTACTAGAATTGAAAAACCCTATTAGAAACAATCGGGATGAGTTAGATAAAAGCAAATCTGTTACTGGCATGCTCGTTGTTTCTGATAAAATTGGATATCATTGTTATCAGGCTTATGTGACATTGGTGCTAGTGTTAGCACCATAACTTTTACCATATATCAAGAAATTATGAATGACATAGCACCCTCTGAGATTGAAGATATTGATGTCACTATTAAACTAGCAAACAGAGACACCATTGCACCACTTGGGATTGATAGAGATGTTGAGGTCCTGTGTGGAAAAGTAAAGTACCCTACGGATTTCTTAGTACTTGGTTCACAACAAGAAGTTTGTTTCCCATTATATTTGGTAGACCTTTCTTGAATACTGTTAATGCTGAAATTAATTGTGTTACTGAGAAGGTCAAGGTAAGCTTTGGTGATGAGTCTCATGAATTTAATTTCTCTAAGTTCAGCAGAAAACAATATGAAAAAGAACCACCTAGTAAGGATGAGATAATTGGTCTTGCTTCTATTTTCGTGCCTCCTATCGATCCACTAGAACAATATTTGTTAGACCATGAGAATGATATGCGTATGAATGAAAGAAATGAGATAGATGATATATTTCTTAGAAAAACACCTATTCTTAAACACAACTTGCATGTTGATATTTTGGGGGATCCTCCTTCACCCAAGGGAGATCCCGTGTTTGAGTTAAAGACATTACCTGATACTTTGAAATATGCTTATGTTGATGAAAAGAAGATATATCCTGTTATTATTAGTGCTAACCTTTCAGAGCACAAAGAAAAGAGATTACTTAAAACTCTGAAGAAGCACAGGGCTGCTATTGGATATACTCTTGATGATCTTAAGGGCATTGGTCCCACTCTACGTCAGCACAAGATTAATATGGAACCGGATGCTAAACCTGTCGTTGATCATCAACGCCGCTTGAATCCTAAGATGAAGGAAGTGGTAAGAACTAAAATATTAAAACTTCTGGAAGCGGGTATAAATTATCCTATTGCCGATAGTAGATGTGTAAGTCTTGTTCATTGTGTTCCTAAGAAAGGAGGTATAACTGTTGTTACTAATGATAAAAATGAATGTATCCCAAAAAGAATCATAACTGGTTATAGGATGGTAATTGATTTCAGGAAATTAAACAAAGCTACTAGAAGGGATCATTACCCCTTGCCTTTTATCAATCAAATGTTAGAAAGGTTATCTAAGCACACACATTTTTGTTTTCTTGATGGATATTCTAGTTTCTCTCAAATACATGTGTCAAAAGAAGACCAAGAGAAAACTACTTTCACTTGCCCTTTTGGAACTTATGCTTATAGACGTATGCCTTTTGGTTTATGCAATGCACCTGCTACCATTCAAAGATGTATGGCTGCCATATTCTCTGATTTTTGTGAAAAGATTGTTGAGATTTTTATGGATGACTTTTCCGTTTACGGGACTTCTTTTGATGACTGCTTGAGCAACCTTGATCGAGTTTTGCAGAGATGTGAAGAAACAAATCTTGTCTTGAATTGGGAGAAGTGCCACTTTATGGTGAATGAAGGTATAGTACTTGGGCATAAGATATCTGAACGAGGCATTGAGGTAGACAAAGCTAAAGTTGATGCAATAGAGAAAATGTCATGTCCTAAAGGTATAAGAAGTTTTCTTGGTCATGCTGGTTTTTATAGGCGTTTTATTAAAGATTTCTCAAAGATTTCCAGGCCACTAACTAATCTTCTTCAAAAAGATATTTCTTTGTTTTTGATGATGATTGTGTAGAAGCCATTGAAATACTCTGCACCTATTGTTCAACCACCTGATTGGAACTTACCATTTGAAATTATGTGTGATGCTAGTGATTATGTTGTTGGTGTTTTTCTAGGGCAGAGAGTAGACAAGAAATTGAATGTTATTCATTATGCTAGTAAGACCCTAGACAATGCTCAAAAGAATTTTGCTACTACTGAGAAGGAATTTTTAGCAGTTGTTTTTGCATGTGATAAGTTTAGGCCTTATATCATTGATCCCAAAGTTACTATTCACACTGATCATGCTGCTATTAAATACCTTATGGAAAAGAATGATGCTAAGCCTAGGCTTATTAGGTGGGTGCTTTTACTTCAAGAATTTGACCTGCACATTGTTGATAGGAAGGGAGCTGAAAACCCCACAGCAGATAATTTGTCCAGGATGGAAAATGTTCTTGATGACCCACTGCCTATTGATGATAATTTTCCTGATGAGCAACTTGCTGTTATAAATGCTTCCCATAGTACTCCTTTGTATGCAGATTATGCTAATTACATTGTTGCTAAATATATACCACCTAGTTTCACCTACCAACAAAAGAAAAAGATTTTTTATGATTTGAGACATTACTTTTGGTTTGACCCACATCTTTATAAAGAAGGAGTAGATGGTGTTATTAGACGTCGTGTACCTGAGCATGAACAGGAACAGATGCTACGGAAGTGTCACTCCGAGGCCTATGGAGGACACTATGCTGGTGACAGAACTGCACACAAGGTATTACTATCTGCTTTTATTGGCCTACTATTTTCAAAGATGCTCGTAAGTATGTCCTTTCTTGTGATGAATGTCAAATAGTTGGTAACATTAGTAGACGTCCTGAAATGCCTATGAAGTATTCACTTGCTATTGAACCATTTGATGTCTTGGGCTTTGATTTTATGAGACCATTTCCTTCCTCTAATGGATATACTCATATTCTAGTTGATGTTGATTACGTTACTAAGTGGGTAGAAACTATTCCAACTAGTAGTGCTGATCATAATACTTCTATTAAAATGCTTAAAGATGCTATCTTCCTGAGGTTTGGAGTCCCTAGATATTTAATGACCGATGTTGGTTCACATTTTATTCATGGTGCTTTCCGTAAACTCCTAGCTAAATACAATGTTAACCATAGAATTGCATCACCTTATCATCCTCAGTCTAGCGGTCAAGTTGAGTTAAGCAATCAAGAAATAAAATATCTTGCTAAAGAATGTTAATAGATGTAGAAAGAAATGGTCTAAGAAACTTGATGATGCTTTATGGGCTTATAGAACTGCTTATAAAAAACCCATGGGAATGTCTCCATGGAAAATGGTCCATGGAATAGCATGTTATTTACCTCTTGAGTTAGAACACAAGTCTTATTGGGCAATTAAAGAACTTAACCAGGATTTTAAACTTGCCGGTGAAAAGAGGTTATTTGATATAAGCTCGTTAGACGAATGGAGGACACAAGCTTATGAAAATGCCAAATTGTGTAAACAAAAAGTTAAAAGATGGCATGATAAAAGAATCCAAAAATGGGAATTCAATGTAGGAGACCTACTTCTTTTGTACAATTCTCGTTTCAGATTTTTTGCAGGAAAACTTCTCTCCAAACGGGAAGGCCCTTATGTTGTCGAGGAGGTCTATCGCGCCGGTGCTATCAAGATTAACAACTTCGAAGGCAAAAATCCGAGAGTGGTAAATGGGCAAAGATTTAAACACTATATCTCTGGTATGCCCGCCAATTTTGAAACTAATATTATTCAAGTTATGACTCCGGAAGAACATATAAGAGAGACCTTCCGGAAAACTGTAGAAAGCTGAAAATGGGTAGGTATGTGATACGGTAAGTAAACCGACTCCAAAAATTCCAAAAACATATGTTCTGTCAGATTAGGTATTTTAGAAAAAGTACAAAAATAAAAATGATTCAAGGGGACCCACGAGGGAGCCACAAGGCAACAGGGCGCGCCCACCCCCTAGATGCGCCTTGATAGCTTGTGGGGCCCTCATGTGCCTTTCGGACTCTGTTTTCTTTCCTAACATGCATTCTGACCTAGAAAATTTCATTATATATACTCCCATATGTTTTAACCACCGCATCACAAGTTTCTCCCCTATTCTTGTTTCGGGTTGTTTTTCTGACAGATTCAAGAGCAATATGTCATCGCAAGATTCATAGGGAGAGAGCTATGTCTCAGATCTCATTGCCAATCCCCAAGTCTATGGAGGTGTGGATCCTTATGGGTGGTCAACAGAAGAAGAGGTAGAGGCTAACCTGAAAAGAATTGAACTTTCAAGTGATGATGATGAAGAAGAAGTACTGTTGCCTGAACCTGAAGAGATGCATGTTGAAATTAAAAAGCCATGTTTACCAAACAAGGTTACACCTTCCAATACATGTTTTACCCCTTATCGTCATACGCAGGTAGACAGCACTGATGCCTCCTCAAGCAAAGCCCCTCCTCTGATGGAAGGAGCAATGATCATCACCAACAAACTTCGCAAGGAGAATTTAGAGCTTAAGTGAGAAATTGGTAAGCTTAATGAGGAGACCCGTATCCTAAGGGGCATCATCGCTAAGAGGATTACATCATCATCAACACCATGAGCACCCAAGAAGGACGCTTGAGTACATGGGTATGGGCACCACCCTTAGCTTGTTACAAGCTTGGGGGAGGTGCACCGGTATTGTATCACCACCACTTTTGCCATCATCATCTATTTTAGTTCGATCCTTAGTTATGTCGTGCTTTAGAGAAATAAAATTTCAGATTTGCTTTGCTTAGAGTTTTTTCTTTGAGTGTTATATGTCCTTGTAATTGAGTATGAGAGTTATATAATAAAGATTAGTTGAGTTTGCTTGCTTTACTCTCATGCATCAATCATAGCAATGAAATAAAAGAAATAGAAAAATCATATGCTCATCCCATGGGGAGGAATGACTCCACATAAAAAAGTATGCTAGATAAAAGTTGTTGGGAATAAACAAACATAGCATTAGTCATTGATATAATCTATGCAAGATTATGATAGAGAAGAGGAGATTCACATACAAATACACCATCTTGGACATCTTTTATGATTGTGAGCCCCCACCAAATATTATATAACGAGAAAGTGTTGATGTTGGACATGGAAGACAACGTAATGATTATGTTTGTTTACATTCACATAGAACTTATATTGTCATGGATCCTTTAACATGTGGTGCTTGCTTTAGATCTTTTGCTAGCCAAAGATTTTCCGCACTAAGGAGATACTACTTGTGCATCCATAACCCCTTAAACCCAGTTTCTTTCCATGAGAGTCCACCATACCTACCTATGGATTGAATAAGATCCCTCAAGTAAGTTGTCATCGGCGCACGAAGCAATAAAAATTGCTCTTAAATATGTATGATCTTTTATTGTAAGGGAAAATAAACTTTGTACGATCTTGTGATGGTAAAGAAATAAAAGCCACAGATTGCATAATAAAGTTTGCTATCATAAGGGACAATATAAAGTGACGTTCCTTTCCATTAAGGGTTTGCACATCCAAAACTAAAAAGCGCATGACAACCTCTGCTTCCCTCTGCGAAGGGCATATCTTTTACTTTCATGTATTCACTTTTATACAAGGGTCAATAATGTTTATTCCTTTTCCCGCCTATTAATTCTATAGTTGGCAAGCATTATAAAGATCCAGATATATATATATCCAGTTGGATGTAGGTGATCATGATTCATTATTGTTGACATTATCCTTGAGGTAAATGAGTTGGGTGGCAAATATTTTGAAGCCCCCATCTTCCTATGTGTCCGATGGAAACATTAGCTCAAAAAATATGCAATGAGTGTCAGCAATCATAGAAGACTAAATGATAGTTGAGTATGTGAACTTGCTAGAATAAAAGCTCTTACATAGACTCTTCTCTGGAATATGATGAATTGTGATTGTCTCAATGACTAAGAACATAGTTTGTTGATTGTCAATAAAGTTTATGTTTCATACTTCAATGATTGTGGATGGATTATTACTTGTTTATTAGAAGTTATATAATGAAAAACTTGCTGCTATGTTAACATTCATGATGCTCTCATGTTCGTATTCTGTTTTTATCGACACCTCTCTCTCAAATTATGTGGTCATTATTATCGAGTTCGGTTTTCGCTTGAGGACAAGCAAGGTCTAAGCTTGGGGGAGTTGCTACGTCCATTTTGCATCATGAACTCTTATTGATATTTATGTTATTCTTGTCCATTATTCCTCATTATGATACAATTCTTATGCCTTTTCTCTCTGAATATGCAAGGTATATCACAAAGAGGGAAATCACTGGAAACCGGAATTCTGGACCTGAAAACCAAGAAAATGGCTGAAAATTCACTAGACTCCAAATGACTAAAACTTCACGGTGAATTTTTATAGAATATATAAGAATTTTTGGGCCAAAAATATACCAGAGGGAGCCCACCTGCTGGCCACAAGGCAACATGGCGCGCCCACCCCTGGGCACGCCATGTTGCCTTGTGGGGGCCCAGCAGGTCTCCCGAACCCCACTCTTCTCCTATGTGGTGTGTTTTACCCTAGAAAAAATCATAAGGATACTTTCGGGACGAAGCGTCGCCGTCTCGAGGCGGAAACCTTGGCATAGGCCCTTTTGATCTCCGGCAGAGAGATTCTACCGGGGAAACTTCCCTCCGGGAGGGGGAGATCGAAGCCATCATCATCACCAATGCTTCCTCCTTCGTGGGAGGACCGATATTCATCAACATCTTCACCAACACCATCTCATATCAAACCCTAGTTCATCTCTTGCATTCAATCTTTGTCTCAAAACCTCAGATTGGTACATGTGGGTTACTATTAGAGTTGATTACATCTTATAGTTGATGCTTGTTGGTTTACTTGGTGAAAGATATTATGTTCAGATCCTTGAACTCCATTATTACACCTATGATCTTGAACATGTTGATGAGGTGTTAATAGATAATTTTGTTCCTGAGGACATGGGAGAAGTCTTGTTATAAGTAATCATGTGAAGTTGGCATTCGTTTGATATTTTGATGATGTGTATGTTGTTGCTTCTCTTAGTGGTGTCGTGTGAACGTCGACTACATGATACTTCACCATGTTATGGGCCTAAGGGAAGGCATTGTGGAGTAACAAGTAGATGATGGGTTGTGAGAGGGACAAAAGCTTAAACCCCAGTTTATGCGTTACTTCATAAGGGGCTGATTTGGATCCACACGTTTCGTGCTATGGTTAGATTTATTTTAATTCTTCTTTCGTAGTTGCGGATGCTTGCGAGAGGGGGTAATCATAAGTAGGTTTTTTGTTCAAGTAAGAACAAGACCTTAGCATCGGTCCACCCACATATCAAATTATCGAAGTAATGAACGTGAATCAACTCAACATGATGAACTTGACTAGACAGAAATTCCCATATGTTCTTGGGAGCACTTGCTTAATATAAGAGTACTTTCAGGCTTGTCCTTTTCTATAAAAACGATTGGGCTACCTTGCAGCACCTTTGTTATCATTGCTACTTGTCACTTGTTACGAATTACCTTGCTATAAAACTATCTATCACTGATACTTGCAGCACTTGCAGAGAATACCTTACTGAAAACTGCTTATCATTTCCTTTTGCTCCTCGTTGGGTTTGACACTCTTACTTATTGAAAGGACTACGATTGATCCCCTATACTTATGGGTCATCAGATGCCCATCAAGATCATCGACGACGAGGGTGAGATGGCGATGACGCGGGAAAGGAGGAAGAAGACGAGGGTGACGGTAACGGGACTCCTCAGGCGCTCTCCTCGCTTCCCTCGCCGCTCCCCAAGGCTGTTGGCCCTCTCTCGTTAGTGGTAGGGGCCTCTCCTGCAGGCAATCGCTTTTGGTTACTGGACGGAGAGGACTCCGACAACGAGGGAGTCAGTCCATCATCGTCGAGTTTAGGTACGGATGCCAATTTGAGCAGATATCTAGTCACTACTGCGCATGTTAGTGTAGATGTGACCAGGGGAAAAACACTCATCGGAAGAGAATTGGGAGATCGAAGGTGAACATAAAATCCCCCAATCACCACATTTGGTGATTGAAGGTGGGTTGGGTAAAGAGGGATGAATGATTCGCAGAATGCTTCTTCACATATTTTCACTAGAAATGGTTGTGAAAATGAAGCACATCCGGCTTGTGTGGTTAGAGAGTCATTAAGGATGGGTCATTTCCCTCCTATTACTATTTTTTATGAATATAGAGTAGATTTAGGAGAAATAGAGCTTAATTCTACCCCAGTGATCATATAAAATGGGAAAAACATGGATACAGTGATAATGGATAGGAAATTCAAAAGCATAAGGTATGGCATGAGCTTTCGGTGGCCCAATTGGGATTGATGTGGAAGGTGTTGGGGATATAACCCCATGGTATGACCCGCCCAGGAGGGGCCAGGTTAGGAAGTTGGCGACTTAGCAATAAGGCCTTAAGCAGGCCGGAAGACCAAGACAAGCCTGGAGGTAACTTACCAGATGGGCCGGGCGGAGGCCCAGAGCCGGAAGGCGGTGTGTGACCCGGAGGCGTAAGTCGCCGGGAGATGGCTTGCCAGAAAAGGCAAGGCGATTTAGAAATAAGGTCGGTTACTAGATGTAACCCGGCCCGGACTCTTGTAAGCCCAGGGCCTTGACCTATGTATATAAAGGCGAGTTCCTTGGGCGGCTTAAGGTACGAAACAATTGATCGAGAGCTAGGTCAAGCGATTTCGCTCCCTTGTAATCGATACCCAATCAATACAAACACAAAGTAGGACATAGGCTTTTACCTCTTTCGGGAGGGGCCGAACCTGGGTAAACTTGTGTCTTTCGTCCCGATCAACCCCTTCGAGTTAATCACCGTAGCGATGGCTTCACCCCTAAGTCCTTTCACTAGGACACCTGCCGTGATAAAACCACGACAGTTGGCGCCCACCGTGGGGCATATGCGCGGTGGTTTGGAGTACTCGAAGGGCTCTCTCCCAGGGATCGAGGGATACGCCGTTGGCAGGATGACTAAGAGTCGCCGTGGCAAGCTCTACATCGACGATGCCGGCTGGGGCCCCGAGGCCGACTCAATTGAGTACGGGTACCGGGTCCTTTTGGCAGAATTCATGTTTTCATCAGGAAGATCGGCGGATCTAAACTCGGACCGGACATCTGCACCAACCTCGTCGAGTCGGCCCGGCGCGCGCAACCCGCCCGGATTCAACCCGACCGGAAGCACGTTTTCGTCGGCTTCACGCAAGGCGTGGAACTCCTGGAAGATTCCGTGTCAGGAGGAGAAACTCTCGTCTGCTCGGAGGATGGATCCTCGAGCGGGGAAACAGAGTCAATTTATTAGCTTCATGACGGCGGGCTTGGGGGCTATTTCGATGGCGACAGTACTCCGGAGCCCTATGAGCCGCCGAGCCAAGCCGCCATCTTCATGGAAGGAATGGCGCCGGGTTCCAGCAGCACGGCGGCCAGGGCAGCGGCTGCCGGCGCAGCAGGGTCCGGGTCAGCCAGGCCGCCGGCTAAGGTTTTTCTGGACTTGATGAATGAACTAACAACTCTGATGGGAACCGAGGTCATGACCGAGAATCAAGCAGGCCGCAATGCAGAGATTGCGAGGCTGAAAGACCATATGACCAGGGCCCAGGAGGATATCAATGCAATGCAGGCTCAGATGGATGCTGAGTCGGAGCGTCTGAAGGCTGAAGCTTTTCGCCTCAATTTAGATCAACAAGCCTCAGAAGCAGTTTTTTGGATGAGGCATCAAACCCGCCTGCCTGAGCAGTATGAGCCCAGGAATCTCTTTAACACCCCGGGAGCGGGACCGAATGCACCGTTGACCATGACTCGAACGGTGGAGGTGCCTGGGAATAGGGCAGCGACTCAGCATCGGCAGCCAGACCCACCCCGCAGGAATCAGACCCCGCCGTAGAGTTTTTTGACACCACCTGGTCATTATTCTAACCCGGTGGAGAACATGATAGCAGCGGCTACCAGGCTCAATGCGCCCCCCCTCGCTGATGGGACGCCCTTCGACGAAGAGGCACGGAATGCCATTGGGTATTTGTAGACAACAGTGGCTCAACAGGAGAAGTATACGTACAGCCGGAGTCGTGTGCACTCAACCCCCATCCCAAGCCGCACTTACAACCGGCGCTTGGAGTCACCAGCGGTCTCCAGCAGTGAGCGACGTCGGAACCCACCCCATGATGGCCCACCCGTTGTCAATGCTCAAGCGATCGTGGATAATGCCAGAGCTCAGCGTGAGGCGGCGGCCATGGCGGCTTACCAAGAGCCGCCCCCTATGACCCCTTCAACTTCGGTGGGAGCCGGAGTCACTTTCAGGGCTGTTGGAGTGCCGTGTTTAGCACTGGCTCTACAGAACGAGTGCCTGCCAAAGGATTTTAAGGGTCCGCGCAAAGTGCCTAACTACACAGCTGATCTACCTCCAGAAGCCTGGATTGAGAGTTATGAGCTAGCCATGGAGATGTTGGACGTCAGTGATGCAGTCTGTGCTAATTACTTCATCATGATGTTGGAAGGACCGGCTCATACATGGTTAAAGGGTCTGCCCCCTAATACCATTAATTCCTGGGCCGAGTTGAAAGCACGATTTATCAAGAATTTTCAAGGGACGTGCAAGCAGCCTATGACGATCGTTGATTTGGATCATTGCGTGCAGCGTGAGGATGAGTCGGCCCATCATTGGGTCCGGCGGGTCTCAACCATTATCCACTCATCTGATAATATCACGGCGGCTCAGGTGGTTCTGATTCTGGAGAAGAATTGTCACTTTTTGCCCCTTAAGCAGAAGCTTGGACGGCTCAAGCGTTCTTGCCAGGACATGGGTGAGCTCATGGCGGCTCTCACTAAATGTGCAGATTCCGATAGCACAAAGGATCCTGGTTCTGATGATGAGAAGTCTGTTTAGGGTAAGAAGAATGCCAACGGCAAGGGTCAGCAGCAGAATGGAGCAGGAAATAATAACCCAGGCAATGGTGGTAAACGGAAGCACCCAGACGGCGGGTCAGATCTGGTGGCCAACACCAACTCTGGGAGCAACCGCGCCAAGGGCAACGGTAAACTACCTTTTGGCAAGAGCAAACCTTTCAACATGGAGGCAATGCTTAACGACCCTTGCCCGAAACATAGTCTTCCCAACAAGCCGTCCACCCACGCTTGGAAGGATTGTTATATCATGCGGGAGTTCCGGAATTACAGCCTTAACCAGCATCATGGTAACGGGAATGGGCCGCCTGGCGGGTTAGGATCCAGCTCTCACGAGTCAGGTTTCAGTGCGGGCGACTCAGGCTCGGGTTATCAGGGTAAAGGCAACCATGGTGGACACAATCAACAGCCCGACAATGGCGGTCAGCAGCAAAACAATCAATCAGGGTATCAGAGTAACCCAAAGCAGCTTAATGGAGGCCAGTATCACGTGTTCACTATGAGTCTTGATAAGCGTGACCAGAAGGTGCGTAAGAGGGCGGTTCATGCGACAACACCGGCTATTCCACAATATTTAAAGTGGTCTGAACACACGATATCATGGAGCAGAGAAGATCACCCGCCACGAGTTGATAACCCAGGACACTTGGCTCTTGTGGTAGCCCCTCAGGTAGGAGGCTACAAATTCACCAAGGTGTTGATGGATGGCGGCAGCAGTATCAACATTTTGTACTACCAAACTTTTCGCCGGATGAATCTGACTGACAAGGATCTCAAGCCGTCGTCCACAGTGTTTCATGGCGTGGTACCTGGCAAGTCGGCTTATCCAGTAGGAAAAATTGCTCTGGAAGTGGCCTTTGGCGATGAATAGAATTACAGGGTGGAGACCTTGTGGTTTGAAGTGGTCAAGATCAAGAGCCCATATCATGCTTTATTTGGGCGTCCGGCTTATGCTAAATTCATGGCTCGACCCTGTTATGTTTACTTGCAGCTCAAGATGCCAGGTCTGAAGGGGACGATTACAGTGCATGGTGATCGAAAAATTGCTCTTGAGTGTGAGGAAGGTGATGCTGCGTATGCGGAGTCAAGCTGTGCTGAGGCGGAGCTCAAGTTTTATAAAGATAATGTCGACCCGGCGGATATGACCCCGTTGAGGAAACCCAACATAGAGTCTGACCCGCCCCTGAAATTTGTGGCAGAGGATACCAAATTGGTGGACTTCGTTCCTGGCGACTCATCGCAGCAGTTCACTATAGGGGCTAATATGGACCCCAAATAGGAAAGCGCGCTCATCGAATTCATCCATGAGAATCGGGACATCTTCGCATGGAAGCCTTCTGACATGCCGGGTGTACCGAGAGAATTCGCTAAGCACCATCTTAATGTGGATCCTAAATTTAAGCCGGTTAAGCAGTTCCTCCGTCATTTCAATGAGAGCGACGTAAAGCTATTGGAGAAGAGGTAGCCCGGCTCTTAGCGGCTGGGTTTATCGTAGAGGTTTTTCACCCAGAGTGGTTGGCCAACCCGGTGCTCGTCCTTAAGAAGAACGGCACGTGGCGCATGTGTGTAGACTACACAGACCTTAACAAGGCTTGTCCAGTTGATCCATTTGCTCTCCCCGTATCGACCAGATCATTGACGCGATACCCGGTTGTGAGAGTTTATGTTTCCTGGATGCTTATTCGGGTTATCATCAGATCAAAATGGCAGTTAAAGACCAAGAGAAGACATCCTTCATAACACCTTTTGGAGCTTTCTGCTACGTGTCCATGCCTTTTGGACTCAAAAGTGCTCAGGCGACTTATCAACGCTGTGTATAGAACTGTCTTCATAGTCAGATTGGACGCAATGTTCATGCTTATGTAGACGATATTGTGGTCAAATCAAGGAAGAAGGAGACTCTGCTTGATGATTTGAGGGAAACTTTTGATAACTTGCGGGTATACAAGATGATGCTTAGGGCCCGTTCGGTAATCCACCGCTCTAAGGATCTACGGAGCGGCTGTTTGCCCGCTCCAATATTTTGCACTACCGCTCCGTCCGCTCCCGGAGCGGAGCCGTGGAGCGGAGTGAAACCGAACGCGGCCTTAATCCGGCTAAGTGTGTTTTTGGTGTGCATGCAGGCAAGCTCCTAGGTTTTTTGGTCTCAGAACGGGGCATTGAAGCTAACCCGGATAAAATAAAGGCCATCACCTCATTATCTAAGCCGGCGTGTATTAATGATGTTCAGCGCTTGGCGGGTCATATCGCCGCTTTAAGCCGATTCATAAGCCGCCTGGGAGAGAAGGCCATCCCTTTATATCAGATGATGAAGAAGACATATGATTTTGTCTGGAGTGATGCTGCCAATGATGCGTTTGAAGCGCTCAAAAAACAATTAGCTGAGCCGCCTGTCTTGGCCGCTCCCGTGGAAAAAGAGCCATTGCTCCTATACGTGGCGGCTAATAACAAGGCTGTCAGCGCTGCAGTTGTTGTGGAGCGCAAGGAGGCAGGCAAAGAGTACCCAGTCTAGCGGACGGTTTATTATGTCAGTGAGGTTTTGACAGAGTCCAAGCAAAGATACCCGCATTGGCAAAAGCTAGTGTTTGGAGTGTTTATGGCGAATCGCAAGCTGAAGCATTATTTCCTTGGGCATCCAATCACGGTGGTTAGCTCTGCTCCTTTGGGAGATATCATTCAAAATAGAGAGGCCACCGGTAGGATTGCTAAGTGGGCAATTGAGCTTGGACCTCTTAATTTGAGGTATGTGCCTCGAACAGCTGTCAAGTCTCAAGCCCTGGTGGATTTCATCAATGACTTGACGGAGTGTCAAGCACCAGAGGAGAAGCCGGACAATACATATTGGACAATTCACTTTGATGGATCCAGGCAGTTGGAAGGCTCAGGAGCTGGAGTTGTTCTAACTTCACCACGAGGTGATAAGTTTTGTTATGTATTAAGGTTAATGTTTCCTTGTACTAACAATGCAGCTGAGTATGAAGCTTTTCTCCACGGGCTCCATGTGGCCAAGGAGATGAACTTAAGCCGAGTCACATGTCTAGGCGACTCAGACCTTGTGGCCCAGCAAGTCTCAGGCACGTGGGATGATAACCCACAAGTGTAGGGGATCGTTTGTAGCCTTTTTTGATAAGTAAGAGTGTCGAACCCAACGAGGAGCTAAAGGTAGAACAAATATTCCCTCAAGTTCTATCGACCACCGATACAACTCTACGCACGCTACTGCTTGCTTTCCCTAGAAAAAGTATGAAAATACTTTGCGGGAATAAAACTAGAAGTACTTTGCAAGAAAATAAAGAGCGTGGAAATAAAAGTTAGGTGTTGTTTTAATAAAAGAACAATAAAAGTAAATAGCTTAGCAGAGAGCTTTTTGTGTAACGCAAGAGAAAGATTGTCCCTAGGCAATTGAATATAATATGATAGATACTTTTCATATGCAATGAGGGAGAGGCATACGCTAACACACTTTCCGTACTTGGATCATATGCACTTATGATTGGAACTCTAGCAAGCATCCGCAACTACCAAAGATCATTAAGGTAAAACCCAACCATAGCATTAAGTATCAAGTCCTCTTTACTCCCATATGTAACAACCCACCTACTCAGGTTTATGCTTCTGTCACTCAAGCAACCCACCATAGGCAAATCATGAACATATTGCAACACCCTACAACGGGGATCCCTCACGTTTGCGCGACACGGAGGGCACCATAGGACAACACCATATCAACATACAACTCACATCCATAACATCATACCACAATTAAACCATAGGACAAAAGAGATCTACTCAAACATCATAGGATAGCCAAATATCATTGGGAGATAATATATGGAGTTGAGCACCATGTTTAAGTAGAGATTAGAACGGGGAAGAGAGGTGTTACACCGCTGCATAGAGGTGGAGAGAGTTGGTGTTGACGGCGTCGAAGTTGTTGGTGTAGATCGCCGTCATGATGATTGCCCCGGCGGCGTTCCGGTGCCACCGGGAGAGAGGGGGAGAGAGACCCCCTCCTTCTTCTTCTTCCTTGAATTCCCGCCTAGATGGGAGGAGAGTTCCCCCTCTGGTCCATGGCCTCCATGGCGGCGGAGGGGCAGGAGCCCCTCCTAGATTAGATCTCCCTCTCTGTTCTCTTCTGTTTCACGTTTCTGTTTTCTGACCGAAAACCGTTTCTTATATTCCCGGAGATCCGTAACTACGATCATGCTGAAATTTCGAGGGGATTTTTATCCAAAAATTAGCTTCCCTGCGCCCGAAGGAGAGCTCCAACCGTATTACGAGGTCGGCACAACCTACCAGGGCGCGCCAGGGCCCCCCTGGCGCGCCTTGGTGTCTCGTGGGGGCTGTGGGCCTTCGTTTGCGTTGATTCCACTTCTCAAAATTCATAAATATTCCAAAAAAAAATCTTCGTAAATTTTTATCGCGTTTGGACTTCGTTTGATATGGTAATCCTGCGAAACAAAAAACATGCAACAAACAGGAACTGGCACTGGGCATTGGATCAATAGGTTAGTCCAATAAATCATATAAAATGTTGCCAAAAATATGTGAAAGTTGTATAACATTGGCATGAAACAATAAAAAATTATAGATACGACGGATACGTATCAGCATCCCCAAGCTTAATTCCTGCTCGTCCTCGAGTAGGTAAATGATTAAAAAAGATAATTTTTGATGTGGAATGCTACCTAGCATAATCTTGATCATATATCTAATCATGGCATGAATATTAAGACACAAGTGATTCAAAACAATAGTCTAGTTTTGACATAAAGACATTAATACTCAGGCATCCCAACAAACAATCATGTCTTTCAAAATATCAAGGCTAAAGAACGCTATCCCTACAAAATCATACAGCGTTGTCATGCCCTGTCTTCTTAACACAAATTATAAATCATGTACTACCCCGGTGTCAGCCAAGCAATTGGTTCATACTTTTTAACGCGCTTCAGCATTTTCAACTCTCACGCAATACATGAGTGCAAGCCATGGATATAGCATTATGGGTGGAATAGAATGTGGTGGTAGGTTTCAAAGGGGTAAAAGTGGAGAAGAAAGTCTAGTATCAACTCAGCGTATTAACGGGCTATGGAGATGCCCATCAATAGATATCAATGCGAGGAGTAGGGATTGCCATGCAACGAATGCACTAAGAGCTATAAGTGTATGAAAGCTCAATATGAAAACTAAGTGGGTATGCATCTAACTCTATAATAAAAAATTCCCACTAGTATATGAAAGTGACAACATAGGAGACTCTCTATATGAAAAACATGGTGCTACTTTGAAGCACAAGTGTGGAATTAGCATGCCCCTTCTACTTCTTTCATTTTTTTTCTTTTCTTTCCTTTTTTTTCTTTTTTTTTCTGTTTTTTTCTTTCTTTGTCCGGAGCCTCATCCCGACTTGTGGGGGAATCATAGTTTCCATCATCCTTTCATCACTGGGGCATGCTCTAATAATTAACAATGATGATCATCACACTTCTATTTACTCACAACTCAATATTACAACGATAGTAGAACAAAGTATGACTCTATATGAATGCAATGATCTAGCGTAGAAAAGATATCAAAAAACGGACAAGACATGGAAACATCATGCTAGCTATCTTACGATCATGTAATGCAATATGACAATGAATGCTCAAGCCATCAAAACGGAAGCGGTGGAAGTTGCATGGCAATATATCTCGGAATGGCTATGGAAATGCCATAATAGGTAGGTATGGTGGCTGTTTTGAGGAAGATATAATAAGGCTTATGTGTGATAGAGCGTATCATATCACGGGGTTTGGATGCACCGGCGAAGTTTGCACCGACTCTCGAGGTGAGAAAGGGCAATGCACGGTACCGTAGAGGCTAGCAAATTGCGGAAAGGTAAGAGTGTGTATAATCCATGGACTCACATTAGTCATAAAGAACTCACATACTTATTGCAAAAGTTTTATTAGCTCTCTCGAAGCAAAGTATTACTACGCATGCTCCTAGGGGGGAGGTTGGTAGGAGTTAACCATCGCGTACCCCCGACCTTCACACAAAGATAGACAATCAAGAATAAATTGTGCTCCAACTTCCTAGCATAACGGGAGACTATACGTGCATGCTTCGGGAATCACAAACCTTAACACCAATATCTTACTAAACACGATCATCCACTAGTACCTCCCACATATTATCATCTCTATATCGCAAAACTATTGCAAGGAATCAAACGTATCATATTCAGTGATCCCTAAGTTTTATGTAGGATTTTATGACTAACCATGTGAATGACCAATTCCTGTTGACTCTCTAAATAGATATAAGTGAAGCAAGAGAGTTTAATTCTTTCTACAAAATACCATGCTCTAATAAATATAAGTGAAGCAAAAGAGCATTCTACGAATAACGGTTTTCTATGTGAAGAGAAACAGGCAATCCAAACTTCAAATGATATAAGTGAAGCACATGAAGCATTCTATAAAGCCATACTCAAAAGATATAGGTGAAGTGCAATGAGAATTCTATAAATCAACCATGGACTATCTCATACCAGCATGGTGCATAAAAGAAAAGTGAAAACTAAACACAAAAGATGCTCCAAGATTTACACATATCACATGAACGAAATGAAAACGAAAACATACCGATACTTGTTGAAGAAAGATGGGATGCCTTCCGGGGCATCCCCAAGCTTAGATGCTTGAGTCTCCTTGGATATTTAATTGGGGTGCCTTGGGCATCCCCAAGCTTGAACTCTTGCCTCTCCTCCTTCTCCTCATATTGAGACCTCCTCGATGTTCGAACACTTCATCCACACAAAACTTAACAGAAGACTGGTGAGTTCCGTTAGTATAATAAAGCAAATTTCTACTTTAAGTACTGTTGCAAACCCATTCATATTTTATATTTGCATTATCCCTGCTGTATTATAACTTTTCCATGGCTTATACCATCCATAATCGATAGTTTGATCAAAACAAGAAAAACAATGCATCAAAAACAGAATCTGTCTTAAACAGGACAGTCTGTAGTAATCTGAACTTTGACCATACTTCTGTAACTCCAAAAATTCTGAAATATTAGGAAGAAATAAACATTTTGTATAGAAATACTGTGTAAAAATTTCAGAAACTTTTGACGTTCAAGTAAAAAATGAAAATTCACGCACTACAGCCAAAGTTTCTGTTTTTACACCGCACATACCAACAAGCAATCTAATCATCCTAAAGGCAAATCTTGGCACATTATTTTTATAATACAATGGATTTGTACAAGGGGATAATTATTTTTGTTGGAAAAGTTTCCGTGATTCAAGACTCACAAAGTTTCCATGGGCATGAACAAAGTTCAAGGATATCCCCCACTTCAACGATGCTCATCATCTCTCTCACTTTCACCTTTATTTTTGTGAAGTTTTAGGTTCCCCTCTATATATTTTTTGTTTTTAAACTTTATAAAAGCACACAACAGAAATAAATGACTCTCTAAAACTTCCAGGTTGTCTCCCTGGCAGCGCTTTCTTTAAAGCCATTAACCTAGGCATAAGGTGCTCAAGAAATGGATCCACCCGGATCCCAAGGTATATCAAAGCCAATTTTAATTAACAATGATTTGTAATTTAGTAGTGAGCACAAAGTGATATATATCATGTGACAACGAAGTCTAACCCTCTTCCTATGCATCGGCATGTCATACAAGTACAATTCATGCACATTAAGTAAAGGCCAATGCATAGTATAAACAGTTTCTTGCAATTTCATAGTATTGGAAACATAGAGAGGTGAAGATTTGGTTCCTCTCTCATAATAATTGCAAGTAGGAGCAGAAAGCACATGCACATTATATTCATCAAAATCATCATGTGTAGTAGCAAAACGCAACCGATCAATATAATCCTTAATAAGTGCGAACTTCTCCGATATAGTGTAGTTGGGAGAGTTCAAAAAGATAATAGGACTATCATTTGTGGGTGCAATAGCAAAAATTTCATGATTAACATAAGGAACTATAGCAAGTTCATCTTCATAAGCATAATTCATATTGGCATCTTGGCCACAAGCATAGCAAGCATCAAGTTCATCAAAAAGGGATATTTCAAATGAATCCAAGGGATCATAGCAATCATCATAGCATTCATCCTTCGGTAAGCATGAAGGGTAATTACACAATGTATGAGTTGAAGAGTTACTCTCATTAGAAGGTGGGCACGGGTGATCAATCCGCTCTTCCTTCTTTTGTTCTTCGCTCTCCTCCTCACCTTTTCCATCTAGTGAGCTCACAGTTTCAGCAATTTCTTCTTCCATAGATTCCTGCAAAATATTAGTCTCTTCCAAGGCAGTGGTCATTCCTTCAATAAATTCTTTAACATAAGCATTAGAAGCATAGTTTTCATAGCAATATTTAAGTATGGCAAAATTTTCAGATTCGTAAAGAGTAGCATCATACTTTTCAATCAAAGAAGCAATTTCATATGCACCCTTAAAAGCAACAAATTCTTCAATTTGTTCAACATCAAAATAACAATAGGCTTCCTTGGAATAAGAAGATAGTATTTCATTATCATTAAACACACATTGGTAGGGAAGGTGTTTTTTAGTTTCTTCAGAACAACAAGTAAAATCATGTATTTCACATAAATTCCAAGCATGGCAACACAAAGTATTAATTTGATGCCACAAGAGTTTCCCTTTTTTGAGATATGCGGTGTCGCACATAATAAGCATGCTCATTTTATGATTTTCCCTCAACTAAGCTAGTTGGGTTTTCAGCTCGAGCACAAATGGATCGAAGATGATCCAAATAATATTCTTCGGTAGTACGGAACACTAGTGGTTCCTCAACTTTTGGAGCAGCAAGTACATCTAATTTTTTTGGTATTTTGCGTTTCCTACCCATATCTAAAGATATAAAACAAATAATAACAAAAAATCAAAATTACTTAGTGATAAAGCAAACAAGCACACACGAGAATATTCACCCCACGCTATTACTCCCCGGCAACGGCGCCAGAAAAAGGTCTTGATAACCCACAAGTGTAGGAGATCGCTTGTAGCCTTTTTCGATAAGTAAGAGTGTCGAACCGAATGAGGAGCTAAAGGTAGAACAAATATTCCCTCAAGTTCTCTCGACCACCGATACAACTCTACGCACGCTAATGCTTGCTTTACCTAGAAAAAGTATGAAACTACTTTGCGGGAATAAAACTAGAAGTACTTTGCAAGAAAATAAAGAGCATGGAAATAAAAGTTAGGTGTTGTTTTAATAAAATAACAATAAAAGTAAATAGCTTAGCAGAGACCTTTTTGTGTAACGCAAGAGAAAGATTGTCCCTAGGCAATTGAATATAATATGATAGATACTTGTCATATGCAATGAGGGAGAGGCATACGCTAACACACTTTCCGTACTTGGATCATATGCACTTATGATTGGAACTCTAGCAAGCATCCGCAACTACCTAAGATCATTAAGGTAAAACCCAACCATAGCATTAAGTATCAAGTCCTCTTTACTCCCATATGCAACAACCCACCTACTCGGGTTTATACTTCTGTCACTCAAGCAACCCACCATAGGCAAATCATGAACATATTGCAACACCCTACAGCGGGGATCTCTCACGTTTGCGCGACACGGAGGGCACCATAGGACAGCACCATATCAACATACAACTCACATCCATAACTTCATACCACAACTAACCCATAG